>OZ020180.1:37703720-39148581 GCA_963971135.1 Stenus bimaculatus
CAATCGCAAATACCAATTTTGTCACGTACCGCGTCTTCTATGGAAATCTGAAGTTGAATAACTTGTTTCGGGATCAAATAAAATGATTGATTTGTTGCCATTTTTAACGTTATTCCTCATAATAAACAAGAGTAAATGTCACCGTTCGACAAACGACCACAGAAACCCACGAATACATATGGTCGTTGTGGGCTTCTTGCGGTCGCCATTCGTTACGTCATCGATGACGTTTTTGTGCACGAACGAAACAACCGCGGTCTTATGAGGAACGACTTTGCGGTCGTCGTGAACTTGAGAGTCTTTAGTGGAACGCACCCTAAATATGTGCTTCCAAACTTTTACGGTGTTTTCTTCAAATTGAAAGCAACTCAAAAAATTAAAACGAAAGCAACGAAAGTGGACAAACGACTTAACCTAACTTTTTTGTGAATATTTTTGGAGGGAAATAAAACTGAATAAAACATTTTAGTGTAACAACCTATTTACAAAATGTCTCAACCTAGTATTACGTAAGATGTTTTTTATAATATTTTTACACTTACAAGTAATGACATCAGTTCTAATATAATTTACTTTTATTAGTTGTTTTGCTCTTTTCCAGATCATTTTTTTCAAAAATACCTTCTAAAACATCACAAAGCAATGGGTATGTAATAAGTTTTAATTAAAATGTTTCTATTTTCGTCAAGTTTAAGGCTAATAAAATTAGCCACTTTTAATAACGTTAAAACTAGAATCTACAATAAAAACATAAATTTACGACTGTTTAGAGTAACAAGTACTACAAACGTTGTGAAAACTCCGGAGGATAAACCAAAACGATCAAGAGAACCAAGTTCCGGGGATAAAAATGAGAAAAACAAGTAAGAACATTATAATAATCAAACTATTTTTAACAGTTGGTGGTTTTAGAAAAAGCAAAATTACCCGAAAATCACCTGCCAATTTAAAGAATGGCAAACGACAAAAGAAAAAGGAAGAACCAGTTACACCTAAAGCTTTTACAAATGGAAAAAATGAATCCCCTGAAAAAGATGAAGATATCGTCAAAACTCCAGCTTCTGGAAAAAAACGTAATCGCTTGATTATCGAATCTGATACAAGCGAGGATGAAGAAATTGTTAAATCTAAAAAATTAAATGATGATGAAAGTGAGAAAGTTAACAGTCTTAAAGATAAAAAAAATGAAGAGACAAAAGCTGAAGAAAACAGTAAAGATTCTTCAGATAATGATAATAAAGATGAAGATTCAAATTTAATTAAAACAGACTTTAAAAAGGAACTTAAGGATAGTAAGGAAGAATCCCCAAAGAAAAAGGTCGATGAGAAAAAAAGTTTCGCCAGTTTCTTTAGTAAGTTATTTTATTTTCAGACTATACAGGGTGTTTCGTAAGTAGCGTATAAATTTGAAACCCCATGTAGGAAATATTTTTTTAAGAAGAAAAGTTCATATGAACATGTCCAATAATCATTCATAAAAAAAGTTATAAGAATTTGAAAAAAAATAAATTAAATCAATTTATTACTAAAAAAATATAATTTAGCATGCTTTGAAAATTACTTATTTAATTTAAATTTTGTTCGAATACACCTCCTCTTGCTGTTATGCAGGCACGGCATCGACGTAACATCTCTTCGTTAACATTGAAATTAAAATTATTTTGCACTTCAGCAACCGCATTGTTTACCCTCTCAAGTAATTGTGCTTGAGTATTTATCTCAATCATGTACACATTTGTTTTGAGAGTACCCCAAAGATAAAAATCTAACTGATTTAAGTCTGGAGATCGCGGGGGCCACGATATTGGTCCTCCAAAACCTATCCAATTATTATTGAAATTATCATTCAACCAATTAGTCACATTTCTTCCCCTATGAGGTGGCGCTCCATCATGTTGATACCAAACCTGATTTAAGACATTTAAGGCTACGTTGTCAACAATATCTTGTACATTGGTATTTAATAGAATCAAATAATCATTCGATGTCAGATATCAGTCTATTAGGCAGTACTTGCTTGATATTAATTGATTATTAAAAATCCCTGCCCAGACATTTATTGAGAATCTTTGCTGAAATCCTCTTCTTTTTATTAACTTTGGGTTTTCCAATGACCATGCATGTTCATTGTGGTAATTTGGTGTAGTTCCTCTGCCAAATTGACTTTCATCCGTCCAAATAAAGTTTGTGTCATAAAACCCCCATAAAAAAATTGGCATACGCCCCTCGTTGGCTCATGGGTGGAAATTTAGGAAAATTTAAGTGGAATGACACTGAAGTTTGGTAAAAATTTTAAACTTCGGTGTCATTCCACAAAACTTTTCCTAAATTTTCCACCCTTAAGCCAACGAGGGCCGCATGCCAATTTTTACTGAGGGTTTTATGACATAAACTTTAATTCTTTCCATTGGCATGCATTATGGTAACGCAGAAAATTATATTTTTTTTATTACAAGATCACATGACCATTTGAGCCCTTTGGGACCTTGCGAATCGCATCCCTATAATTTTCAAGACTTAGATTTATTTTAACTTTCTTTTGCTAAAAGGGCATGCAGTATTAAATCAGAGAAAAACACCAAATTTTTGTGAAAATGGAAATGCAATTTTCCATATGATCGGAAAGCGTGCGGGGGTTTGGTACCCGCTTTTCTTTGTTCTTATTGAGTAAATATTCTCTCCTCCCAAAGGCATGCTGTATGAAATCGGAGACCAAAAACTGTCGCGAGCACCTGGTCTATAAATATGAAATGTTTAAATCTTTATTATTTAAATGCCAAAATTAAAAAAAGAATATTTTCAAAGCATGCTAAATTATAATTTTTTAGTAATAAATTGATTTAATTTATTTTTTTTTTCAAATTCTTATAACTTTTTTATGAATGAATATTGGACATGTTCATATGAACTTTTCTTCTTAAAAAAGTATTTCCTACATAGGGTTTCAATTTTATACGCTACTTACGAAACACCCTGTACAGGGTGCCCGTTCGTGGTTCACCAAACGTTAGAAAGTAGAGCAAATTTTATCAAGAAAAATCCAAAAAAGTAAGGGTCTATCTTTTATGGTTTGAAAGTTACAGGAGTTTGAATTTGACATCGTCCGTTTTTGCCAGAAATCAGTAAATGATCAATGGCTGCTTAAAAACTTGTAAAAAGATTTAAAAAAATATATAATTTTAAAGCTGAAAGTATCCTCTTTCCATTGGTAACAATGATAAAACACAAATCGTTTATCAAGTATTAAAAAAAAATCGAAAAGAAAAAAAATCCAGAAAAAATTGTTTTTTTAGCAGTTTTTGAAGATTTTCTCTAAGATATGACTTAAGGTCATGTTTTTTTTAATTTTCTAAAAATTCGTTAAATTCTTTAGAAATTTTGAAACCCTAACTCTTTATGCACTCACTAGAGCCTTCTAAACTTACTCCTATGAGAATGATTCTAAGCATTGTTAGTTACAATTGAGGTGCTTCTTCATTTTAGTTATTATTTAATAATACTACTGTTTTAAAAGCCATCAAAATTTAAATTTTGCTTATAAAAATTGATTATTAAGCAACTATTGATCATTTACTGATTTCTAGCAAAAACGGGCGATTCAAAATTCAAATCCCTGTAACTTTTTTGGTTTTTTCTTGATAAAATTTGCTCTACTTTCTAACCTTGACCTTTGGTGAACCACGAACAGGACACCCTGTATTGTAGTTATGCTGATCACTGCCTGACTGACTGACTTCCTCTGTAACGCATACAAATAAAAAATCGAAATATTTGTATTTTTCAACAGAGGGGTGCACAAAAAACGGCCAACAATGTAGCTTCCTTATTACTTATCCAATTTTAATAAGTGATATGTGAAATTAAATGGTACTATCAGATAAATTTTATTTTTGAAAACATCAGAGGAGGAGGCAACTTTTCTTTTTCAAATGGCCACATATTTTGTTTGATTGAAAAAATTATTAACAAAAATAATCTAAACCAATTATACCAATAATTTTTTTTCTTATTTTTTATAATTCAATTCAATTTTTTTGTTTTCGAGTTTTGAATTTTTTATTTATTTGTTTTGTTTTTTAATTTGTTATTAATAATTTTTAATTTATTGATAATTTTTTAATTTATTAATACCTAAATTAAACTTAAACAAAATAAAAAACTCAAAAATAAAAAAAAAACAATTGATTTAAATTTAAAAAAAATTAATAATAATAAAAAAAATAAGAAAATAAAAATTTGAAATAATTATTGTGGTATAATTGGTTTAGATTATTTTTGTTAATGATTTTTTTCGATCGAAAAAAATCTGTTGCCATTTGAGAAAGAAAAGTTGCCTCCTCCTCCCTTTTGATGTTTTCAAAAATAATATTCATCTATTATTATCTGATAGTAGTATTCTTCAAACCATTTAATTTGACATATCACTTATTAAAATTGGATAAGAAATAACGAAACTACATCGTTGGCCGTTTTTTGTGCACCCCTCTGTATAATGGCAAAATTAAAGAAAATTTAAATTGAATATACAAGTTTGGCACTCCATATTTACATTCATATTTTTTTTTAAGTTTAATGGGCAAAATTTTGATTTTTATAATATTAAAATAAAAATTCCTGCAGTTCTTATTAAAAATAAACAGTTCATTGAAAATCATACCACGAGTCAAAAAATTAGAAAGACAATAAAAATAAAAATTCATAAGTTTCGATTTATTTAATCGAAAACAAAAAAGAAAGGGGGGCAATTTTTTTATTAAAAAGTTTACTTAAATTCGGCCCAGAGGTGGATGCTATAAGCTGTACGATTGTTTTCGTACAACGAAAAAATCATTTGTTGACTAAGTTGTGTGGTGACATATTTTCTATATCTCTTCCTTATGCATGTTTTGTATTTGTTGAAAAAGTTTTAAAAAAATCTGATTCTAACAATTTTCAATTGGAACACTTTCCAGTTCTAAATTTCAATCTTATTGTTGTTCTAAAGATTTTCGTTCTAACAATTTATCCACCACCTTGTATTATCATTAAAATAATGTTAATACAAACAAAAAGTTTTATAATAAAAAACTTTCAAAAATTCCATTATTTTAGATATTAATCCTAAAGGCAGCACCACTACTAATAGTAAATCAAGCGCAGAATATAATCCGAATTTAGCAAAATATGATCCAATTGAATCAGCTACATGGAAACGTGGTGAAAAGTAATCCTAGTTTCAGTAACTCAAAACTATGTTGTAACAAATAAATTTTAGAGTCCCATATATGGCTTTGGCACGTACACTAGAAGAAATTGAAAACATTTCTGCACGATTAAAAATTATAGAGATTTTAAGTAATTATTTACGTTCAGTTATTGTCTTGACACCAGAAGATCTTCTTCCTAGCATCTATTTGTGTCTGAACAAATTAGCACCTGCATATGAAGGGCTTGAACTTGGAGTAGCCGAAACATCACTTTATAAAGCTATAGCTCAAAGTACTGGGAGAACTGTTGCACAAATTAAAGCTGATGCACAGGAAGCTGGTGATATTGGAATTGTAGCAGAGCAGTCAAAAACTAATCAACGCATGATTTTTCAACCAGCTCCTCTAAATATTAGAGGAGTTTTTGAAAAATTGAGGGATATTGCAAAAATGAGTGGAAATGCAGTAAGTAAAAAATTATAATTAATAAATATGGCTTAAATCTTAAATTAAGTAATTAATACAATATATGAGTGGTTATTATTGTATATTCTCATTTGTAGTCACAAACAAAAAAAGTTGAAAAAATCCAATCGATGTTTGTTGCGTGTAAACAAGCTGAGGCAAGATTTTTAATAAGATCATTAGCAGGAAAATTGAGGATTGGCTTGGCTGAACAGTCCGTACTTCAAGCATTGGCTTTGGCTTGTGCTTTAACCCCTCCCAATCAAGAATATCCTCCGAAAATATTAAATGGAAAGGATAAAAATAGTGATGCTTTCAAAACAAAACTGGACGAGTTAGCATTGATATTAAAAACAACTTATTGGTAATATTTCTGTTAATTTGTATAAATTATTTTATTAAATTGATTTTTGCAGTGAGTGCCCTAATTATGATCTAATTATTCCTGTTTTATTGAAAGAAGGGATAATTAATTTGCCAAAACATTGTAAATTATCACCTGGAATTCCTCTGAAACCTATGTTGGCACATCCTACCAAAGGAGTGCAGGAGGTTTTGGAAAGGTTTGATGGATTGCGGTTCACATGTGAATGGAAGTATGATGGAGAACGTGCTCAGGTAAAAAAAGTTTTTTAGAGAATTTATGTTTATATCTGGATTTTTATTTTAATACCGGTTCATAAAGGAAATTGTTGTTTATAAAGCCTCATTTTCATGGTGATAGTACTATCATGAAAGGACTGTCATGGTTGAAACCCTGTTAACTCATAAAAGTATTAAAATAGGTAATATTCGCTTTATATTAGCGCCCCTTGATTTTCAGGCGTCTGGTTATGAAAAAAATTTGCATAGTTCAATATTTTAATTCACCATAATGGGGTAGCTAAATGTAAAAAAAAAATTTTTTTTTTCCTCTTCAGGAATAAAACTTTGGATTTACATAAATAAAAATTTAAGCAATTAAATTAAAATCAAAACATTACTAAAAATCTAGAGTTTTATATATCTAACTAAATCTTTATACATTTTAAGCAAAACGAAAAAATGTTAATTATTTTTACCTTTTATTTAAGATCCATATTAACGAAAAGGGCGAGGTTCGTATTTACAGTCGAAACCAAGAAGACAATACATCAAAATACCCTGATATAATTTCAAGACTCGATAATTGCAAAACAGAAAACGTTAAATCTTGTATATTGGATTGTGAAGCAGTAGCATGGGACAAGGAGAAGAAACAAATTTTACCCTTCCAAATTTTAAGTACAAGGAAAAGAAAGGTAAGTTAGTTGTATAACTATTGGCGATTCAAATTAATTTTTCCCGCCCAAATGTATGCTTGGTTACATATTCTAGTGGCGTCACATACCTAATACGTGATGAAATAATTAAAATTTTAAACTTACAAAGAAATAATCAAACGCATTTAATAATAGAAAGTAAATTAGGTAAGTTGACTTTATTTACTTGACTATAACAGACTATAACAAACGTTAAACGCTAAATTCGTCTGCACAATTATCACGGACGTGACATCATTTCATAGTTCCGCGCTAGGCTGCAAGAGGGAAAGAGGGAGATTGCTTAGCTAGAATCGCCAATAACATTGTGTTAATCAAATTTATTTTTTTTCTTTGAAATTTTTGTTAGTGATTGGGAAAAATTTTCAAGCTACATTCATAAATAATAGGTATCTCAATTGTTAAAATAGTGGAGGTAAAATATGTAATTTATGGAATAATTGTTTTTGAAAATCAGTTGATAATTTTCGGGTCCTTACATTTTCTTTTTCGGTAAAAAGTTTTGTCCAGGTTTTACTATTTTAATTTAAAAAATAAACAAGAGTTTTCTTTTGGTTTTATCCCACATACATGGTGATTCAGACCACCAGAGTTGGGTGGGACACCCATTTATCTGGACAACGCATTAACGTACATGACTGAATTTAAGAAAAAATAAACGTTTTTTTTTATACAGGGTGTTTTGTAGTATAGTGTATAAAATTGAAACCCTATGTAGGAAATACTTTTTTAAGAAGAAAAGTTCATATGAACATGTCTAATATTCATTCATAAAAAAGTTACAAGAATTTGAAAAAAAAAATAAATTAAATCAATTTATTACTAAAAAAATATAATTTAGCATGCTTTGAAAATCGTCTTTTTTTAATTATGGTATTTAAATAATAAAGATTTAAACATTTATTGTTTTCATAGATAATATAATTTATATAGAATGCAAACTCAATGCTAAATTTTGATAACACAAAAAAACTTGGCCCCAAAAGTATAGATGGCGCTTTATGAACCTAAAGAAAAAATCAACTTTGCGAATCATTTTTTTGTTGTCAGAATTGATAGTTATGTGATAGTTAGCTTTCAAAATGCATCAGTTTTATGTTTTTTAGAGAAATGATACTTGAGTTTAATGGGGTAATTCTGAACAAAAATGTTAGCCGTAACGTCGATGTTATTTTCGAATGTCACCCCGATGTTAAAAAAATGCAATTCTGTACACTTTACGTTTCGTAAGTTCTTTAGAAGATAGTCAGCGAAATGTCTGAAAAGCGTACTTTTCGCTAGTAAAAATTGATTTTTGGGCATTTGTAATCAAAAATTTAACAAAAACGATACCTAGTGCCATTCAAATTGAATTTAGTTTTCATATTTTTTCATATTTGATTTAAAGAAGATATTTAATATGAAACTTGGAGATGAAAAACGAAATGGTGATATTGCAATATATTTAGCAGAATATGTTACCTTCCATATTATAGAAATTTTAAATCAAGAATTTATCTATATAATGAAACGATATTTGATACGAAATTACTTTAATTGTAAGTATAATAATAGGAATCGAATCTTTGAACAATTTTCAAGCTACTTTATTATAAAAGCACTTAAAATTATATTTATAATTATATCAAAAGAAATTTTAAATGAACACAATTTATCATATAAATAATTATAATTTAAAAATTATTTATTTAAATATATGTAGCTTGAAAAATAAATTAGATGAATTAGAAATCATTATAAATAATAATAAACCTGATATTGTTATTTTAACAGAAATTTGGCTAAAAAAATTAGAAGTAAAGTATTTCAATATTCCAAATTATAATTCAATATTTAATTGTAGAGACTCTAAACGAGGTGGTGGTGTAGCTATTTTTATTAAAAATATTTTTCAACATCAAATAATTGAAAGTAATAACAATCTTTACAATACAATAATTTTTGAAACAGTTAATACAATTCCTAAACTTAAATTTATTGCTCTTTACAATCCACCAAATAATTCAAAACAAGATTTTTTCCACTATTTAGATAAACTTTTAACAGATAATTTAAAAGCAATTATAATTGGAGACATGAATGTTAATTTACTTGAAAATTCTTTTGTTAAAAAATCATATTTGGAAATTATTGATAGTAATGGTTTTAAAATCTTGAATCAAATTAACACAAGGTTTAAAAAAGATAAAGAAGGTTCAATCATTGATCATATTATATCAAATTACTTTGAACTTAACCATGAAATTAAAATTGAGCAAAATTCTATTAGTGACCATAACTTAATTTTTTTAAACTTAAGAAAAATTACAGCTTCGTTATCTAAAATGGAATTAAAATTATTTAAAATTGTCAACTATAAACAAGCTGAAATAGATCTTTATAATGAGATCTATAAGAATAATCCTAATAATTTTGAAAGTTTAGATTATATAATTAAAACTGTTATTAGTAAAAATACAAAGGAATTCAAATACAGAGTTAGATGTGATAATAAATGGTTGACAATTGAAATAATTAAAAAAATTAAACAGAGAAATAAACTTTTTAAAATTAAAAAATCCAAAAATTGTTCTTTTAATGTATTAAATAAGTATAATGTACTATGTAAAGAAATTAAATCAATGATTAGAAAAGAGAAAAAAAATTATAACATTAAATTAATAGAAAATGCTAATGGAAGTCCTAAAAGATTATGGCAAAATTTAAATGAAATTATTAATAATAATAAATTATCATATAGAACTCCAAAAATTATTGATAATTTTGTATCAATTGATAAAATAAATAAATTTAATGAATATTTTGCAAATATAGGCACTGAACTGGCAAATAAAATTGTAAATGTTAAAAATAATTTGTATAATCTACCTTTTAATAATAAAACTATTTTCTTTGAAGAAACTAATGAAAATGAAATCTTGGAAATTATTAGAAATTTAAAAATTACAAATGCCATTAATACCAGTAATTGTAAAAATAATTAATAAATATATTTTGGATGGCATTTTTCCGGATTATTTAAAAAGAGCAGTAATAATTCCAATACATAAATCTGGTTCTAAAAAAGATCCTTCTAATTATAGACCGATTTCATTATTATCCAATTTTTCCAAAATTTTCGAATTAGTAATCAAATCTAGGTTAATTAATTTTATTAAAAATACTTCTCAATTAGATAAATTTCAATTTGGTTTTCAAGAAAACAGTTCAACTCAGTCAGCATTATTGGAAGTTATTCATTTTATTAATAATTCGTTAGATAAAGACAATTATGTTGCAGGAGTATTTGTTGATTTAAAAAAAGCATTTGACACTGTTGATCAAGACATATTATTAAATCAATTGTATAGATTGGGCATAAGGGGAAAAACACATGATTTAATGACAACTTATTTGAAAAAAAGAATAATTCAAACAAAATTTAATAATTATGTTAGTGATTCATGTGAAATTAATATAGGTGTCCCCCAAGGATTAATACTTGGTCCTCTGTTATATTTAATTTACGTTCAGAATATACAATATGTAAATCTTTTTGGAAAATATGTTATGTTTGCTGACGACACTGTCTTATTATATAGTGGTAAAACGAAAAGTATTTTAGAGGAATTAATTAATAATGATTTGATAAAATTTAATAATTGGTTTTTGGGTAATAAGCTTACTATAAATACCGACAAAACGGAAATTTTAGTTTTTAAACAAAAAAACAAATCAATAATTGATTTAAATATTATAATTAATAATACAAAAATTAAGCTAGCTGAATCAATCAGATATTTAGGCATAACTTTAGATGTGAAATTAAATTTTTATCAACATGTGGATAATATAAAACAAAAAATTATACCGTTGATTGGTGCTATTAGAAGATGTGGACCATTTCCGAAAAGAATTGCTTATTTATTATTTTATGCATATATACATAGTAATATTATTTATGGATTACCAATTTGGTCACAAGGTAACTCATTATTAATATACAATGTTCAAAGATTGATGTCAAAAAGTATTAAAACATTGTTTAACTTACCTTTTTTAACACCAACAAGAGAAGTTTACTTTAATACTCAAATTTTTAATATAAGTAATACAATATTATTAGAAAATTGTAAACTTATTTTCAAAATTAAAAGTAATCTGATTAAAACAAACTTAGTGCTTAAAACTAATAAAGAATTTCATAAATTTAACACAAAAACGTCCAATCAAATTCATCTTAATTCGATAAAAACTAATAAAGGTAGAAATGATTGTCTATTTAATGCTGTTAAACAATTTAATAAATTGCCACCAGATATTCAAAATTCCAGTTCAATTAAAAAATTTACAACAAATATTAAAAACTATATTTTACATTTACCGGAATGAAAATAATTATTTACAATAGATTCATCTAGTTTAAAGATTGTTTTGAGATTGTGTTCTATTTATTATACTATATATATTCACTGTTTATAATTTTATACTTACTAATTTTATTACGTTTGTGTTGTTGAGTTTATTGGTTTCTTTTTTTTAAGTATTTTTTTTTTTTTTTTTTTTTTTAGTTTTTATGCACAACAAAATTATTCTTACACCAACAACATGTTGATTGAATAAATTTTGTTGATCTATTGCATTGCATGTAAATAAATAATAAATAAATATAGAATTTTTGTTTTTCATGTAGAGTCTATGATAGGGGCGTACTTTTTGAACAATTATAAATTATAAAAACGCATTTTTTTATCAGTCTATGGACTCTACATGAAAAACAAAAATTCTATATGAAAACTAAATTCAATTTTAATGGAACTAGGCATCGTTTTTGTTAAATTTTTGATTACAAATGCCCAAAAAACAATTTTTACTAGCGAAAAGTACGCTTTTCAAACATGTTGCCGACTATCTTAATATCTTAATAAATTAATTTTAAATCTACCGAACTGACGTTAAATAAATATAAAAATCAAGTTAGTTTGCGCTGTAAAATTAAATCGTTCAGAATACGATTTTTAACACCGCTGTTAGTTTTGACATTAGTTATGTCACATAGCAGTGAAATGTTAATAACATCGACGTTAAGTTTACAGCGTTTGTTCAGAATGACCCCATAAAAGAGTCTTGTTACTGTTACCGTTGGATTTTCAGCAAATTTTTTAATTCTAGATCTAGGTATGTTTACTTTTTCTACTTACATCCTATGCTTACATCTCACATTTTTTAAATATTTTATTAATTTTTAAGAATACTTTTAAACTGGGTTTATACAATTGTCCTTGCTACATCTAAGTGAGACATTGTACGGTTTTCCAGATAATCCTAGGAGAATGGATTTGGATTTTCAAAAGATGTAAAAGTTTAAAATTTATATTTTCTAATTTATTTTTGAGTAAATCATACTTCTACTTTTATAACATCTAAAATCTTCTTTAAATCTGTTTTACTGATTTACCGTTTGTATGTAACTCTATACAATTTCTAATTTTTAAATAAAATGTTTAAATATAAAATTTTGTTTATTATGTTATATTCTACAAATTGGGTGGTTTGTGTAAATATGTATCTTTAATTATAGTTAATAAGTAATAAATTTGTTTGAAAATATAAAAATAACCCTTTCAAATTAAAGATACATCTTTATAAAATAATAAAACTACAAAATACAAATATAAAAATTGCAGATTCAAAATTCCCGCGCGTCTAAAAATACTTGGCCCCAAAAAACCAGAGGGCGCTTTTACGTTATCAAAAGGTACTATTGAGTTAGCATTCTATACGTATTAGTTATCTATGATCGTTTTTAAGTTTGAAACAAATAACAAAATCTACAAAATGTTTAGTAATTCTGAATATGCCGATATAATTTTTATATATGGATTTTGTAATGGTAATAGTTTGCAAGCAAGTAGAGAATATCAACTAAGGTTTCCCAATAGACGTCACCCTTCTTACCATGTTTTCTCCAGGACCTTTCAAAGATTAAAGGACACCGGAAACATACATTGTGCACCAAAAATTGGTGCCCCTGAAAAACATACATTTGAAGAAGCAGTGAATGATTATTTGATTCTATTAAATACCAATGTACAAGATATTGTTGACAACGTAGCCTTAAATGTCCCTCATAGGGGAAGAAATGTGACTAATTGGTTGAATGATAATTTCAATAATAATTGGATAGGTTTTGGAGGACCAATATAGTGGCCACCGCGATCTCCAGACTTAAATTTGTTAGATTTTTATCTTTGGGGTACTCTCAAAACAAATGTGTACACGATTGAGATAAATACTCAAGCACATGGGGTTTCAAATTTATACGCTACTTACGAAACACCCTGTATTTTAAAAAGTTGATGTTTAAAAAAAAACTTTTCAGGTAAAAGATATTTCTTTTTACACGTATACTATGAATCTGTTACAAAAATATAGGTTTCCATTAAAAAAAAAAAGAAGTTGACCTTCAATTGACCTTGACATCGTCCGCGCAGTACCAAAGCAATAACGTCAATTCCCCCCTCAAAAATATTTCACTGGAGTTTTCTTATTTATTTCGTTGTTTTGCTTGTCTCAAGTTAACCCTGCGGTGCTCCTGATTATGATTTTAAACAGTCTGCGCATGTAGGAAGGGGTTGCACTATTTCTAATAAAATATAATAATAAATTTTAATACAGTAAATAAGTTTTTTGTCTTATAGCGTAGTTAAGATAGCATAAATAGCAAATATCTGACAGATGTACCGTGCGTGCCCGAGTAATTTTTTTACCGCGCCTACCCGAGGTTTAAATGGTCCACTCTGTATATTAATCTGGGGTTTCATCCATTTAGCTCCGTCTACTTTCTTTGTTTGACAATCCTTTACAATACATGGCAGACGGGAAAACATTGATCCACTTTTCATAACATTTTCAAATTTGCACACGAGCAAGTTGTCACACACGGGGCTCTTTGGAATTGCAACTATTCCACTTCTTTTTGTATAAAGAATAACCCTCCTTGATGGCAGGGATAGAGAAAAACTTTTCAAGAAAAGTGACGTCAGCAATATTTTTTTATACCAAAAGATGGCATTTTTAAAACTGAAATTGACCTCTCTGAGCGATATTCTCAAAAAATTTAATACCTGCGGCAGTTATGAATTTTTTTCCGAACATTATCATCACCCTCTATAAAATTGTAAATATGCAAATTAATAAAAAAATATTTTAGTAAAAGTTGTTTCTTTTTAAAAGAAATATAAACAATACCAAACTCGACTTATGTTGCCATTTAATTTGTTCTCAAGATAATTCGATGGGACGGGTGGTCTGAATCACTCTGTATATAAAAATTGCAATGGGATGATAGCTACAGACTTCATAGTTTTTTTCCAATACAATTAAAAAAAATTATATTTGACTCTAACATCCTAATGAATACCTGAAGAAACTGTTAATTTATTTTCCTCTATTTTAGGATGCGAATGAAGCAGATATAAAAGTACAAGTCTGTGTCTTTATGTTTGATTTGCTTTATTTAAACGATGAACCTTTAGTTAGAAAGCCATTTTCTGAAAGAAGAGCTTTACTAAAATCTCACTTTAAAGAATATGAGGGCCAATGGTGTTTTGCAACTTGTATGGATACAACAACTATGGAGGAAGTTCAGGAATTTTTAGAAGAGAGTGTTAAAGGCAATTGCGAGGGACTTATGGTTAAAACTCTGGAACAAGATGCAACATATGAAATTGCAAAACGTTCTCGCAATTGGCTGAAGTTAAAGAAAGATTATTTGGAAGGAGTTGGTGATACTTTAGATGTTGTTGTAATAGGTGGTTATTTGGGAAAGGGAAAGCGTACAGGAACTTACGGAGGATTTTTACTAGCTTGCTATGATGCTGATAATGAAGAATATCAAAGTGTTTGTAAGGTATGTTAATTTCATAATTTTTATTTATTTTCCTTCATCTCCAAGTTACATCTCAGAAATGACATTGTTTTAAATTTGCATTATTTTTAAATTTATTTCAGTATTATACTCTAACGGAATTAAAACGGGCCATAAATAAATGTCAATTAAAACTCAGCAAATCCTATTTCATTAACGGACTATAGACGGGCGTTCATTCCTGGGTTTCCTGACGTTCTTTCCATTCAAAATAAAATCTATAGGGAATTTTTAGAATCCGCTCGCCCTCTGGTTTAAAACATATGAACTTCTATATTCGGTACTTATTTTTTGGTTTATCACATCGGAACATGATTTTTGAGCTTTACTGAAGCTTTAAATAATATATCTATTTGTGTTTTAAATATATAGTTACAAGGTACGAGAATGCATTTTAAACACAATTTTTGACACTGACAAGTACCGAATATCCTCCATTTATAGCGCCCTATGAGCGCCCTCTATTTGTAGTTAAAATTCCCAATTCTGTAATTTTATTTTTCAAAAAACTGTTATTTCATTTGCTATTTGCTGTGTTCAAAATGAATTATTTGTTGAACACTAACCTAAAATGTTTCTTTCTTTAATATAATCACAAAAGCTAATCTCAAGAAAATTTGGTGCGAAAATAATTTTGAATGATAGGATATCCATGGAAAGAAAAAATGACAGGAATAATTATCATTTCATGTGCACAACCTGCACCATCATCCTTTCTTTCCTTCGGGATATGACATTTTTGCGGCATAAACGCTTGTCTATAGGTTCACACATTTTTTACTTTTTACCTTCATGTACAATTTTTGTCTTTTTTAATTAGGTTGGTACTGGATTTAGTGATGAAAACTTGCAAACTCATACTGAATTTCTAAAAAATCACGTAATTCCACAACCAAAATCGTACTATAGATATGATACATCACATGAGCCTGACCACTGGTTCGATGCTGTCCAAGTGTGGGAAATAAAATGTGCCGATCTGTCACTTTCACCAGCGCATCATGCTGCTATAGGTATAATTGATCCAGAAAAAGGTATTTCATTACGATTCCCTCGTTTTATAAGAATAAGAGAAGATAAGACTGTAGAGGAAGCCACTTCGGCACAACAAATTGCTGATATGTACTCAAGTCAGGACCAAATAAAAAATCAACAAGGTGGTGGTGGAAACAAAATTGCCGAGGAAGATTTATATTAAAAATAATTTATAATTTTATGGTAATTTCCAACATAATATATTTTTTAAAGTTAATATAAGTTATACATAATTGTACCACAAAAACAGTAATCATTATTAGGTTTTCACCTTACCTTTTGTAACATCACCAATCGCGACGAAAACGGACCAATTATTAGAAGTTGTGGCATAGCTATCAAAGGGTAAACTGGTTTTTAACTTAAAAATAAAGTTTTTCAAATATAATCGACATTTTTTTACCGTTTTTGAAAATTTCAAATAATAAAGCAGTTCCAAATTTTTTGACAAGCTATTAGGTGCCTTTAGACGTGAAAACAATCAAAAATTTTACGTCGCAAATGGTGGACAGTGGCGTGCATTTGCCCATGACCTCGCGTCTCGCGAAAATTCTATTGGCGGCTCAAAATTTTTAATATAAATGAGAATTTTTGTCCTTTAATATTTTAAAATCTTTGAATTATAATATTAATTCAGTAGTATTATATTTTGGAGGTGTCACGAATATGCTTGACCTTGAAAATTTCAAAAAATTTCGACTGCGGCGCATTTATACGGACCCCCAACTGGCGCTGACAACTCCGTGAAGATTTGACCCCACAAAAATAAGTCCTGAGTGCACCACTGTACACCCTATTGGTCAAAATTAAAAAAAAATAAAAGGGGGTGCTGATTTAGTTCTCATTTTTCAGTTTAAACACTTAATTTGTTTTTTTTTCGTTACCGTAAAATGCCATTTAATAGGAAGAAACGTCTAATATCCATTTCTTTAATAAATCACCCTTTAAATAGGGCGTTCAATTATTTTGCAAAAAGGCCCTTCCGACCTAGCTACGCCACTGGTTCGAAGTAATTATAGCATAGAGTTGTCTGTAGTCTAACGAAATAGTATTGGGTATTGGTATTGAATTCAGTAGATTTTCAATAAGATTTTTCCATAATAATGTAGTGGTATTAAAATTCTTAAAATTGTGCATGCTTTGGTAGTTTCTTAATCTCGCCCAACGGTAAACGTTTAAAGGATAAAATTAAAACAACTTTTTTCACCCACCAATTTATTTATCCCAATAAACAATAAAAATAAATAAATAACGTATTTTGGTAAATTTATAAATATTCTATAAAACTAATCAACAATAAAACTTTTGGCTTTTTAAAAAAAATTGTAAAACTAAAGCATTTCCAAAGAGCTTCTTTGCAATTATTCAATTTTTTTCAATTTTGTTAACTACAAGCATTTAAGTGATTCTCAGACCTATTTTGAAACTATCGTTATATGTACGACATATTGCTAGATCAACGACTTCAAAATCACATCTTGTACGTAATACGTAAGTGGTTAGTATTTTACAGTATAACGACAAAAGTATGCCTTTTCATGTAGGATATTAAAACAAATTTAACAGGCTATAAGTTTCAAAAAAGGTATTCATATACGTCAATCATCTCATAATCATGTCATTGACGAGTTACAAATTAAGTGGACTTCAAAAGCAGAATTGATTTAAATAAAACTATGTAAAACAGGGTGTTTATAAATATGTGTCCCTAACTTTGAATTGATTTTTTGACCAAATACAAGGAAGTAGGAATACATATTTTCTCAAATGCTCCCTTTTTGATATTAAGGGTGGGTTGTATGAGACAGTTTAAACTCTGTTTTAGCTACAACCAAGCTCATACTGACAAGTCTGATGTTTTTTCATGCAACCCACCCTCAGGGTGGTACAGTTTACTTATATTTTTTTCATTTTTTAACATAACAAAAGACAAACATGCAGTTATTACTTATTACTTGATATTTCGACTGTGCAAACTAAAAAAAAAATAGTATTTAAGGAGGTATACCAGTACAAAGGCCTAAATAATTAATGTTTTTTGGGACGAATTTGTGGGTAAACCTACTATCAGAATGAAAATCTGAGATCTGAGCCGAGAACCTTGATAGGTATGCACGAAAATCAATCTCCAGACCGTACGAAACATCTGAAAAATATGAGGTTTGGTTATCTTAAGATGACCGGTGGGCATGGGCGGACTGGCTTTCTAAAAGTTACCGGGGAAAATTTCAGCGGCCCCACAATTTGACGGCCCCACGCCCCACACAGAACCGTATCCAGGTTCAATGACGCCCGAGGTTAGACTATATTGTAAGTTTTATTTCAAATACACAAACATCAAATGTTATCATTTAGCTTTGGGGGGGGGGGGTACTGAAACCCAAATAGCGCGATTTTTTTTAAGGTTTTCAAGGTCATGCATTTTCAACGCAGTTTAAAAACTTTTTGGTGCCCTGGGGTAAAAAAAATATGACGGCCGACAATAAAAGTAAATTTTCTTGCAGGCAAAGATAATTTTTGGCGTCCATGTTAAAAAATTGATTTTATCTCAATTCTGAGAATTCTCTCAGGTTTCTATATTTAATTAGTTAAAAATATACGCACTGTACCGTATTAATCTGATAAAAGTAGCGGCGCAGGCGAAAATTTTCAAAGTCATGCAATTTCACAAGGGGAGCCTGTAGAAGGTAGAAAGATCTTTCTTCGTATTAAATGGCTTTTTACGGTACAGAAAATTAAAGTTCTGTAAAAAATTCATTTCATTTACAGACCAATAAACTGAAAAATATGAACTAAAAATCGCCCCCTATTTTTGACAAAAAAATAGATCCACCAGCTTATCGGGAAACTTCCAATTCTTCAAATGTAAAATTTTTAAACGTTTTCTAAAAATCTCGCCAAAAACTTCGACCTGTCGATGGCCGCTGGGTAATAGAAATTGGTGTATTTTTGGTTTTTAACATTAAAGATTAAAATAGCGGCCCCTTCTCTTATCACCTGGGTCGAACTACCCTAGTTGCCCCATGTACTGTAAAGTTTTCCAACAAAAGAGGCCTGCGGCCCCAAGTAGGCCGCGGCCCACCGGGGTTTCCTGATTAGTCTTATGGCCAGTCCGCCCCTGCCGGTGGGGTCAATCTATGTGATCCCGGCGCTTATTTTTTATCGTATTTTTGTAAGTTTATACATTTGGAACTCATTTTTTTAGCCGAGTCTTTCACCTTCCTACAAATTATTAAAATGCATTTATTTTGTGTTTGGAGTGATCGACCAACAGAACATCTCTCCAAATACATAAAAAATACAATTAGTATTATTTTGGAGACTAACGATACAAGGACCAAAAAGAAACAAGTGAAACAGTAGAAACTGGTGCTAAACGCCAAAAAAAGAATAAAATGCGATAATCATTATCTTCATCGTTCCCAAAAAGTTCTAGCTCTTGTGAAAATTTTAACAAATTATCATTAAAAATGTAGATGTTATGTTAAAAAATTGATAAAAAAGAGTAAACTTTAACATCCTGTATTTTGATAATGGATCTTTTTTGTGAATAAATGTATTCTTAGTTTTAACCCTAAAATTAGTCCGAAAATTTTTGCTGGAAAATGTTGGACACTGTATAAAAATATGCTACAATTTCCAAAACGCTTGGCATTCTGCAGAAACTCGGAATTCCGAATCCTGTTTCCTGATACTTTAGGTTGAATAGAAACGCGGGGGCGAAAACTTCTCTGCATAATATGCCATTGCATTTGGAACAATCTCTACATGTAGTCATTGATTTAGAATAAATTCTTCTAGAGATTTTTTAAAATTTATTTGTTAGATACACAAAAAGTGTTATGAATATAATTTTTTCAATTCGCGTCTTTTTAGGATGAGCCAGGCAAAAAAACAGATTACATCATAAAATGTTTATAAATTGCATTAAAATACAATTAAAAAATCCTCTAGTAAAAAAACGAAAGTATTAAAATTATTAAATAATCAGGAGATTCACAAACTACTTTTATTTACACTTACACTTAATTACGATCACCTCATAAGCAAATAAATCTAATCCGTTTAACTAAATACTATTAAAGGGAAGTAAATTTGGCACTTTTTTTGTAAATACAAAGCTATAAAACCAATTACCACTATACTTAAGTTTATTTTGCCAAACAATGGTCTTCTTAGTTGAAAAACCTAGGTATTAATTTTGTTTTTGCAAACTACTAAAAACTCAGCGGCTAAAAAGTCTACTGTTGGCTTAACAAACGGAAATATACATTACAAACTAATTGGAAGTAATAAAATTTTTGGCAATCAATTCTTGCTTTAGCAAACTCATCTGAGTTTTCAACCCTGTCATTCCATCCTTTAATTGTTTAACCGGCTTATTGTTATTAAGAACATTAAACCTCAGTAACAAGTCATTTATGCAGTTTTCATTGAAAACTGAAGGAGGACCTTGGGTAACATCGGAAAGACTGTGGTAACCAGCATCAACAGAACGGTTATATAATTGCTCTTTTAAAATCTAAAATCAAGTTAATAATTTGAGTGTAGTTGTAATATAACATGGAAATAAATGACGAAAAGGTTAGTTTAGTTATAAAAAATGAAGATATACCTACCTCATTTTGTTTGACTGTAGAATTTAAGGCAATTTTCAAATCATTACTCAAACGTTGATAAAAGTACTTGTCTTGATTTGTGAACCGTAACTCTTCATACATGCGATTAATTTCATAATCTTTTTGGGTCAATAATTTTTCAAAATGGACTTTTTCTACCTTAATTTCTTCGTTTTGATAATTTAAATTGAAAGATTCCTCCTCTTTTTGTTTTAAATCGCTTCTCAAAATCTTAAAAAAAAATTATTAATTTATTTAGACTCTTATGTTGATTTTTTAAGTACTTCTATTTCATTGAGGTAGTAATTGCTCCTTTCTTCCAAATCATTTGCATTTGATTCTAAAATTTCGATAGTTGTTATGCAGTTGACATGCTCTTTTTTTAGCTTAGTTAATTCTTGATTTGTGTTCTCAAATAAAATTTCTTGATTTTGTAAGTATTTATTCGTATTTTCTTCTTTTACTTTAGCTGCAACTAATTTCTCCTCAAAGCTTTTATATTCAGTTATTAATTTTTCATTTTCTGATTTTAAAATAAAAATCTGAAACACAATGCAATGCAATCATACATATTAATCATTTAATATTAATAAAAAAAATTTACATCTTTTTTTAAGTCTTGAATAAATCCATTTTTGTTTTGTAACTCTTCCTTAAAGCATAATTTATCATTTTGACTAATACTTAATACTTTTTCATTAATTTTGCTTTCATTTTCCATGATAATTTTATTAAAATTATCAATTGTGCAATTTTTTCTATCTACCTCCATTTCAAGAAGATTATTTTTTAAACTTTCCTCATCTAATTTTTCATGTAAACTATTAATACTTTCAATATTTGCATTATTTTCAATCTGTAAATGTTTTAATTTTTTTTCAAGACTTATCCTTTCTTTTAACTGTTCTTTTGTTTTACGAAGTAGAGTACGTACATTCTTTTCATACCTAACAATAATATGTGTAAAGAAATATTTTTTCAGAATATTCAGTAAACTTACCGCTTAACATTTTCTGCCATTTCCATATCCTTTACTTTTGAAAGAATTCTAAAGTCCTCAACAGCATTTTTAAAATTATTTTTTAAAAACGTGTCTAAAAGTTCACTTTTTTGTTTAATGTCTGAACAACGTTCCTCAAGTAATTTTAAACGTTTTGATAAATCCATTTTAATATCATAATTTTCATACTTTTTATTAATTTTTGCAAATATCGTATCCAAAACATCTAGATTTGTACTCATTGGTAAATCATTCTTAAATAAATTTTCTAAAACCCCATTGTTTAAAAAATTATCACTAATTTGACACAGTACTGCTATAAAATCTGTTATTTTTAATAAATATTCGGCATTTCCTTTTTTGTATTTATTGCCATGGCCAAACTTATAAGTAGTACGGATATCATTAATCTGAAAAAAACTTTTATTAAAATAAGCTTTAAAACAAATGTATTCTCCTACCATTCAACACCACATTTACAAGAATTGGGGATTGGTAAAATGTTTACCAAATGAGCATTATTTAGTATACCAAATTTCATTAAAAATCTGTATTTGTTGAAAAATGTAATGATGTCCGCTGTTTTTAGAAAATGCTGAATTTTGATGTAAGTTGTGTTGAAATGAACAGAAGAAGTTTAAAATCAAAGAAATTAATCCTTAATAACATGGTAATAATTACTGGAAAACAACTCCTTCATTTTTGGTAATTTTTTATTCTCATAATGTGATAATTTCTAATCACTATCAAAACTTAATTACGAATTCTTCTAATAAATGAAAATATATCTGGAATTAGGGTTGCCATAAGTTCATTATGCGGAAAGAGAACTATCTAAATAAGAAAAGAGAACAAAAAGAGGACACTTTTTTGGTAAAGTGTTTAATTAAAAAATGTTTGTCGGGTAGTTATGTAAAAATAATTACAGTGGATTCCGCTTAATCGGACCATATCAGGACCAGGAGCTTTTGGTCCGAAAAAACGAAGTTATTTTTTTTCATAATTTAAAAAAAGGAGGAACAGCATGTATATTTTTTAATATTTGGAAAAAAAACTAACTTAAAGAACACAACGATATTTTTTGTTGTTTTTTTTTTAAATTTGAATGTACACTCAATTTTTTTCGGATATTTTCTATAAAATTTATCAAATTCCGACAGATTTACAAAATTTTAGCGAAAAATTATTTGTATAAAAGTTAAAGAACACTTAAAGAAGAGCAATATTTTGTAAAAAAATACAGGGTGTTCCATATAAAAAAAATAAAATACATCCCTATCGAGTTTTCATAATTCACGCCTCCATAGCTGCCACCATTTATTATAAAATTCGAAAAAAAATGTACCAAACATACATCAAAATCAATATTAAAAAATGACATAAAATTTATTTTTTAAATATTCAAAATAAAGCCAATATAAATTCCTAAAAATAATATGTCAAAATATGATAAATTTAAAGAAATTTTCCGATAAAAAATTAAGGGCACACTCAAATTTTCAAAAAAATATCGTTGTATTCTTTAACTTACTGTTATTGCAAATATCAAAAAATATATATAGGGTGTATATCCCTTTAAAAAATAGGTGGAATAGCCTGCGTTCCAATTACGAAACACCCAGACCCAGTATAGACAAAAATAATTTCTGGTTATGCCCATCCATAAAGAATACAATTTTATAATTTAAGTTTTTTTCCTATCTCTAAAAATAAAAGATAGGTATATCTTCCAATTTCGCACTAAAAACTTGCCCTGTATTTAAAATAACAATAATCAATTCTGAATGTAACATAAAATAATTTGATGATTATTTTTAAAAAAATTAAAAAAATATAAACTCAAAACAAAATTTAGGTTTCGAAAAGTTGAAAAGAACTATTTTAGGTGTTTATAAATAGGAAATATATAATATCGAAATATATCAAAATATTCTTTTTTATAAAAAAGAGTACAAAAGAGGACATTTTCATATTAAAAAAGAAAAAGAAAGATCAGAGCTAAAAAAGAGAACATGTCCTGTTTAAAAGAGACATTCTGGCAACCCTATCTGGAGTATAATTAAAGCTGGTTTTGGGTATTTGTATGGAGTGAGAGTCCCGTTGGAGAGGAGCAAACAGTGCCCAAAGATTAACATTGACAAGTGACATTTGTTATCTAAAAGTTTTAACTCAGGAGATTCTAGGAGAACGGAGAACCTAACCTTTAGGTTATAAATATGCAACGAACTGTATGGTGTAAACATGTGCCAAAAGTTAATATGCATGCCCTCTCCGTTTCCCCAAACGTCTCGAGGTAGGACTCGCGGAGTTAACTCTATTCACTCCTATAGCGACACTTTTTACATCAAATTTATACTCGAACGCCAAAAGAGTGAACTGGAGTGAATGGAGCTGTAACTTTGCAGGGAAGCATTTTTGGGCAAAGTGTTATAGGAATTTGTGATCTTAATTTGAGGTGATAAACTCTACTATGTCTCTCCACGTTATTACGGGACATCCTGTATTTAAATGGTCTGGAAAAGGGCATAAAAATTTGGAA
Organism: Stenus bimaculatus; assembly: GCA_963971135.1. Lineage (NCBI taxonomy): Eukaryota > Metazoa > Arthropoda > Insecta > Coleoptera > Staphylinidae > Stenus > Stenus bimaculatus. The sequence continues at coordinate 37,727,775 of OZ020180.1, forward strand.
GATAAATGCAGTTTAGTTAACTATGCGGATGACTCCAGTGTTTTGATATCGGGCAAAACTATAACAGAAACTTTAAATAATTCGGATGCAACAGTAAGTCATGTCCTACATTGGCTCGACTTGAACGGACTGATAATAAATCAAACAACAAACAGCATATTTGAATTTCCTGAAGAGCTGAAACTCATTGAGTGTTTGTTAAATGTCTCAACACACAAAGGTTCTAGGTATAATTTTAGACGAAAACATAAAGTGGCATACACATATAGATTAGCTACAAAACGAACTCAATCAGGTTTGTTTTGCATTAAAATCACTAGCCAAATTTCTAGATACAAATGTAGTTTATACTACATATTTTGGTCAATTTCAATCATTCTTACAATATGGAATAGTTGTTTGTGGAGGTTCCTCCAGAATGAGTGACGTTTTTATACTTCAATACAGAGCTCTCTGAATATTGTTCAAACTACACTGCTTTCAGGCAATTAACTGCATCAGGAAAATATATTCCATTATCATCACCTTGTATATACAGGGTGTTGATAAAGTTTGGAACAAAATTCGTAACTGCCGTATTTAATTTTTTTAGAAACAGGTCAATTTTAAAACTTACTGAAAGACAAACGATGCCTACCTCTAAATTTGTTTTATGTAATATCTCTAACTTGGATTTCTCCAACTCCCGTTGCGCTTCCCTAGATTTAAACATCCAATCATCTTTCTCATTGCACAATTTACTAATCTCCAAATTTTTACTAGATATTAAACTTTTCAATTTAATAATTTCTTTACAGGCTTCAACTTTTTCATTTTGGCAAATTAATAGACGTTCTTTATACCATTGTAGATTTTTTAACTGACGTGAACTCTCGCTTTTACTACCTAACAAATCAGCCTGATTTTTCCATTCCTTTCTTTTAACATCCTGTAATTCTACATATAACTCGCTTATTTTAATCTTTAAATCTTCAATAACTTTATATCGAATTTCCAAGCTTTGATTGCTTTCTTCAATAGATAATTTTAAATCCTTCTGATTAAGTTTTAAATTTTCAAATTTATTTTTCCAAATATTTAGGTCGCTCTTTAGTTTTAAAATTTCATTTTTAAGTTCATAGTTTTCAACAGATACTTCATTTTTAGTTGTATTAATACAGCTATTTGCATTTAATAATTGTGATTCAAGCAATATGTTATGATGGAATAATTTCTGAAATTTTTCATGTGCTTCAAGTTCAATTTTATTATTTTTACTAGACGTTTCGGTTTTATAACTTTCATAAATTAAACGTACATTTTTCAATTCATTCTTTAATGCAGCTATACGAAGTTCATAATCAATAAGTGTGTTTTTGTTGCTGTAACCATTATTATTTTTACTACTACTTGAAACTATACTTTTAATTTCACTCAATTCATCCTCGTAGCTAGTTACACCTGATGTTACCGATTCTACTGAACTTAAGTAATCTTCAGATACACAAGAGGATATCTCCATTATTTATTAAGGTAATGTTAAAGCCTAAAAAATAGATACTTTGACGGTAAGTATATTTACTGTTTTATCTCTATATGAATTATTAATGAAATAATTACCGAAATTTCCAGTAACATATTCCATATTTTGACAACGTGTATAAAGTATTCAAAATTAACATTTTTTACATTTTTATATTTTAGTTAATATGCATTTGTATTGGCTATAATTTTATCACTATTTGGCATTTCAAATACAATTTATTTTATTTGAACTACTGTCATCATCAGCTGACGCTATTTAAACTAAAATACCAACGTTGCCAGGCCAATTTGTGGGGCACTTACAAATTTTCCATTGTTTTCCTGTTTAGCTGTTTATTACTTAAAAGATTGTAATACGTCTTTGAAAGCAAAAAACAAAACGGAATTTAATTGTTAAAAAAATTGCTTATTAACCGAATCTGTAACTTTGGCTGCATTCCGTATTAGGTATATGCACGTGAGCAGGAGCATGCCGTACAAAGCGTTCCGAATTATATTTGCGCATATAATTCGGAACGGTTACAATACAATATTAGTGTATATTGGGTTGCCTAAAATTTCTACTCCGCCTTTCTAATCCTTGTCAATATGACCATAGAGTCAAGGAACATAAAAATAACTTGTTAAAACTTGTCAAGCGTCACATAATCCTGCACTTTAATGAAGTTTGATGAAAATAGTATATTGTTTTATTAGGAGAGAGCATGTAGGTTTGCGGGACGAGCTTTGCGAGTCCCGCAGATACATACGAGCCACAAAAAGTTCATATTTCGCTTAATAACTAAAATTCATATAGATAAGTTTCTAACAATTATCGATATTATCTTCTTAAATTTTTTAAAATTTAATTATTTTTTAAGGTACATTACCTAAAAAAATTTAGTTTTTGGGGTGTACATTTTTTTTGGGGTTTTAGAGGGCAACTGACCCCCTACATTTCATCCATTTTCTATTATCTTTTATTTGCGGGGTCGATTTTGAAAAAAAATTTGTTTAGATATTTTTAAGGCTTGAAATTTTTCATGGAAATCGATTTTTATTGTTTTTCCCGAAAACTATAAAAGTTAACGATTTTAAATTTTTACCAAAGGTAGACACTATGAATAGACGCGTTTTAAAAAATATTTGGATAAAAAGTTTTTTTGGAAAAATTGCAATTTTCACAGAATTTGGTGGGGGAGGTGACAGTGCGAATTTTAAGCTATAAATCGTCCCGGTGGTGCTAATAGTTTAGAAGATATTAATTATTTTGTGAAAAGTGAAAAATTTCAGACCGCAATTTTGGCTCCAAACGGAGATTCAGCATATTTTTGCTACATTTTCGGCCATAACTCGGTAACGAAAAGGGATAGCGAAGTGATTCATAAAGTGGACCGTGAAAGCTTTCAGAAAATGTACATTACGTTGGGGGTAAAATAAAATTTGTGGGGTTGATTAGACGAAACTCGAATAAAAATGCGATCTTAAAAAAATTAAGATTTCCTTGTTTTTTTTAAATTTAAAAAACCCTATGCGTGGGCGGTTTTGATGCCAAGAGTAGATTTATCAGAATTTTTAAAAATGAAAATCCGTTAAAAAATAGGCCGATGCTCCCATCGGCCGACCCCTACATTCAACGTTTTTACGCCATAACTTTTTAACCGCGCAAAATTTAAAAATGCACTATGGTCATTACACCACAAATATTGTTCTTCTTTGATAATCTCATGTAAAATTGAGAAAATTTTAAAAATTTACGGCTGCAGAGGGGGCCGACCAAAGCGCGCGTTTTCGCTATTTTTTGAACATGTCACTTGGGATTTTTTTTTTAAGTCTAGGGGTAAAATATAATCGTGCTGATTTTTTCTCGCATAAATAATAAAGAAGGGAAATAAAAAATATTGGAATATAATACACGGTCGGGATCATAAGTTACGAATTTTCAAAGTCGGCGTCGAAAAAGCACTAATTTCAAACTATAAATTCGACGGCGCCAAAAGTACAGAAAAAATTGAGATATCAAAAAAAGCGCTCGTTTCAAGGGAAAGCATTGTATGTAGATTAGGAATAAAAAACCGCGATTTTTTTTCACCTGCCGATCTTCCTATCAAAGCCGCACAGTTTAAGCACTTTTGCCGCCCGAGAAAACTCTAAATTTGTAGACTCGGCGTGCCGGCACCGCGAAGCCCCACAAAAGCTACAATTAAACTTTTTTCTTAAAATTTTCTCCTCTTTCCACCTGCAAAATTTCTACTCGATACGAAAAAAATACCTTCGACGTTTCTTACGGTTTTAGTATTATAGAAGATAAAACTCGCCTTGTTTAAAAGATATTTAAAATTTAAGTCTCCATAAATAGTAATTTTTTAATATTTTAAACAGAGAGTGAGTTTTTTATTTCAAAACTTTTAAGATTTCCAAAAATCCATTGAGTAATCCTATTTATATTATCGAAAATATAAATATGAAATATTAAAATGGCTTCAGTAATCAGATTTCTAAAAATTGGGATTAGTAATCTGATTGTAAGAAAACGTATCGAAGAACAGATATTTCTATCACAATTTTTGGAAGAAAACCAAGTTGTAGTGCTCAGGTAAAATCTACTCTAGTACGAATATTGTACCAATAGAAAAATCTTTAAATTTGTATTATAATATTTATTTTTAATAAACTATTGATATAAATGGCAGGTTACATAAAGCGTTTCTTAGTGAGCAATGTTTTATTTTCTCTTTCGTACATCTACTTAAAAAAACAATTTTATTTTTGTTTTATTTTTACAGGACATTTTTTATTAAAATTGTAATTTAAATAAACCTTTGTAAAATAGAAATGAATTTTCAAAAACTTTTGAATTGTTTCTTCACTTGAAGACTTGAACAAGTTCAAAACATACTTATTAGTTTCACTAATTATACTGCTTGTATTTCATACATGATGAGCTTCGCTTTACCCTATTTCTATGGTAAATAAATTGGTTATTAATTATGTATGATGTAAAAAATTTATTAAATAATTACTGTAACATTTTAATAATGAGTTAACTATTTTTTTGGCGTTGTTTTTAATTTTTTTAGATTTTTAAAACATTGAAATTACTTATTTTTTGATATATTAAAATTCTTTTGATTATCCTCGAAATATTTGCTACATCAATGAACCAAAAGAATTCATGTACTTGGTTTGTATCCAAAATGTATGTATTTAATTTTTTTTGTAACTCATTCAATAAAAATGTTATAGTACTTATTTGATACTTTTGTTACATCGTATATAAACATTTATACTACCTCTTTAAGTATGTTAAATCATAGCTCTCCAAAAACTCGCTTTTAGTTAAATAGTACATCACAATTAATCACAATACAAAAAAACAGAATGTATAAAACTAACATAACAGAAATAGTAAATTAAAAAAAAACACTTTTATATTTAATACATTGACATTCATTTGATGATCTGGCACAAAGTCTTTGAGTACAAAATGTAGTTTTTGTTGAATTTGGTGAATATAATGGACTTGTTATAAAATAAAGCGATTTACATTTTGAAAATCAACGTGCTAAAATATTTACAATAAAATAAATGAGTAGCAAAATTCTCAAAATTTTTAAAATCATCTTTGGCAGGTTAATATATTTGTGTTTATTTAATATTGATAATACTTATTTATAATGCAATACTTGTATGTATTTGAGTCAATTCAAGAAAGATTTTGATATATAAATTGTAAGTAAGGTTAAAATAATCACAGATAAAAATGAGATCTAAATAAAAATATTTATAAAAACTTGGAAGATAAAGTATCGAGTTATAAATTGTAAATATATATGTATATATATAAAAAAAACTTGGACCTTATAAATGTACATGGCAGACCTTAATTATAATTATGTTACATTTAATTAATTACTGGCTATATTTCGTTCACCCTCCCGTAACATCATATCAGTCTGCCTTGCTCGTTTATGCATCTGTTGCTGTTGCTTAATAAACGAGCTTAATTTTTCCAAAAGAAATTGCTTGTCATGCCCTTCAAGTACTAATTGGTGTTTTAAAACAACCACCATATGTCTATTAGCCGAATTCAGTGCCACATAATAATATAATGTTAGAGATAGAATAATAAAAACTGGAATACCAAATCCAGCAGTACTCAAAAAATAAGCAACCATTTGCAACCAACTTGGAGTTTCCTCGAAATTATTTGTTACAATTTCCCAAACACTCCTTAAACCACGAAAAGGACCGCAAGACTTCGAAGGTAACAATTCAGATATTGAGAAAGCAACAGGAATTAAAGCAAATATATACGAAACCAACAAAACTAACATGAACATAGATTTAGAACGGGAAGCTCTATAAACAATTAAACTTGGTTTAGAGTTAACCAAACAATCGAATTTTTTAACATAGAACATTATAAATAAAATAAAAACAAACAAAGCAGGTAAAAATGGAGCATAAAAAGACCCAAACCAGCAAACGGTTTGTAAATACACAATATCCAAAACATGTTTAGGTAAGTCAAAACTCTGTTCACCTATAAATTTAGCGAATTTATTTTCTATCAACCCTATTCGAGACCGTACAAAATTAATTATGAAAGTAATTATTATTTTAGTACTAAAATCAGTGATCGCTAGTTTATACATTTGTTGACCCACATAAGTTTCCCAACACATTGGTGTTTTACAGACGGAACTATAACACTCGTCTAATTTTCTACTACAGGACACTTTTGAGTAAAGCGATGCATATAAGACAATCAACGAAAATAAACGCAAGAATATTGTTCGTACCAAAGTGAGCCTAACCACATAAACCGGGTTATAAATTTCAAAATTAACTAAATATTGAAATAAAGTAGGAACTGTTAAATTCAATAAAACTATACTAATCGAAGGTAAAAACTCATAAATTAATCTTAAAATACCATCACGATCGAAAGCCACTCCATTATAAGCTCCGAATTTATTCAGCTGTGTTGTACTGAAATCGAAGACAAAGTAAATTATTGCAGCCCCTGCTAATAAAATTGTAATGACTAGAAAATTTACGATAATCCTAATTGCTACCAATTTAGTCTTTTCATCTCTCGTTCTACTTTTACGTTCCTCTTCCAACCTTTCAACTTCTAGAGTGCTTTTAATCTCATTAAAGATAGCCTCGTGTTTTTTAATTGCCGATTTTTCATTATCAATACAAAAATCCCAACCCCCAAAAACCATATTGCAATATTGATAAAATTGCCCTTCTCCTTCCACCAATCGCTCTTTAAATCCATGAGCTGCTGATCTTATAATTGCAATTAATGACAACAAAAAGTACAAAATTGCAATAATAACATAAGCCAAAGGTAAATTATAGTACATAACAGTACCGTTCAATTTATAAATAAAAGTTTCATTTAAGTACGGACCATAGAAAAATAGAGTACGTTCCATGTATCCAGTGCCTTGAAATACATCAAGAATAATTTGGTTGTCTTCACTTTTATTGAAGTAAGCAGATGTACAGCACTCAGTTGAATTTCTTTCACCAATGCAGTCTCTTGGATTTTCTTCTCTCGCCAACAACATCGGTGTTATTACAAATATTAAAATTAAAAAAAAGATAAATAAATTGAGAAACATCAACCATTTTATGAAGAGAAAGAAAGCAACTACCCCTGTGCCGAAATTGCCTTCAATGGTTTTTAACGTGCTTCGCCATAACTGGATTTTTTTGTAAGATTCGTTAAAATTTTTTCTTAGTTGTTCGTACATCCTTTTGCGTTTCCACTTCAAATGTTCAAAGCCTTGTAACCGTAAGTTTGGTTCGTGCTGTAAAAAAATTACTGTTAGAAGTAAATGCATTATTGAGATACATACTATTATACTTGGTAAAAATTCAAAAATTACCTAGTTTTACCATAGAAAAATTAGAAATTTGGAATTTCTTAAATTAAGAGAGGTTGTTGAGATCTAAGAATTTAAAAAGGCACTAAACATTTCATTTAGTCCATTTTTTTCGTAATATTAATTATTTATTGAATTTTATCAACAAAATTTTTGGCAAAAACACTTAAATTTTCAAGTACAAAAATGATCAAAATTTAATATTGTTTTTGTAATTTTTTTTCTTAAAAATATTCTAAATGATTTGTTTATTTTATTTCAATAAGTTTAAGAGCATCTTTCTAGATGCCCGCGATAAATTTTCCGTCTGAGATAATAACAGGGAATAGAATCCATCCCACTTTTTTTGAGCTTATCTTGAGGATATTTTTAGTTTCCTTTGACAGATTTTTAATTTCTTTTCTGATTTATAAACAAAATTCTTTAGACTACAATTAAGTGGATATTTACCTTCTGCAACCTTGCGCTGACTTAATTAGAGGGATCCAATTTTAAGATACTTTTAGGTCATTAATTTTTTTGTACATTCCCCATTGTTTTTTTTCATCTGTTTAAATTTAGTTTAATGACTTTAAAATCTTTTATGAAAAAAATTATAAAATTATATTGTTTACACTAGAGCAGGGGTTCCCAACCTGGGGTACGCGTACCGGTACCGGTACATACATGTCAAGCTACCGGTACGCGATAAGTGAACAATATTTTGCGTAAAATCATGTGTTAGTCTGAACTAAAGATAAATACATCTATATATTTAATTTTGTTATTTATTTCATTGAAATCTTTTTCTGGGTAGTCCCAGAAAATGACATTACTTTAGCATGGTGTACATATAGAGTTGCATTCTGTTTTTCCAAATTTTTTGCCAAAAAATGGATCTTCAATAAATTAAGCGTTAGGGATAATTTTTTTTTTTGTTCAACAAAGTTTTTGAGAGAAAAATAAGGCCATTACTTGAATTTGCGAAATATTTACACTGGTACGCAACCATATTGTCTATTACATACCGGTACAACATATTCAAAAGGTTGGGAAAACTCTGTGACTACGTTTGTCTCGCGTAACTCGATCTGGATTGGATTGAATAGCGATTGATGAATGATGAATTCAATCCGAAATGCGGATTGAGTCAATCAATTCAATCGTGATCGAGTTACATAACATAAATATAGTCTGTGTAAAAATTATTAAAACCTGTCTTATCAATAACCATACCTTGGCTATATCTTTAAATATATTTATAAATTTCATAATAAATTATTTAAATAATATGTACATGAAACAAGGCACGTATAGAAACAGAAATTATAAAATAAAATTAATAACACCGAAGATACTGTCTAAAGTGGATCATATATTTGTAGTCTTTGGGTTCTTTTTTTTAAAAGTTTGGGACAAAATGAGGAAAAAAATACATCTAAGTATACAGGCCAAATGTACAACCAGCTCCATCATTTGCAAGTTAAATTTTTAATTTCGCTCGATTAATTACCAAATAGTAATTTTATAGAAAACATCTAAATTTGAAACCAATCATTTTGATTCTCTATCGCCTTAAAGGTATACACTTTAATCTAGTTATTTGGTATTTGTGTAATAAACTTAAATTAACCTGTAATTTTGCTTTCATTTCTTTCTTCTGCGACATTGGGACTGGCATAGCTTTAATTTCCATAATTTCTTGATAAGTTGTTTCCTCAGTTGACAAATTTTGTGATAAATCAGGCATCATTGAAACCTGGACCTCTGCAGCTGTAGAAGCTCTTCTCACTGTTGATTCCCTTCGCATAGTCTGCTGCCTTCTAAAGGTCCTAGTGTCTGTGTTATTTCGTATCCTAATTGTTGCAGCAACTGCAATATAATATATTTTTACAATAACAATAATTACTCCTATAAGGTATTTAACACAAAAGGAGATTATACTTAATATTAATCCACTTAGAAGTGAGATTTTAGCAGAAAATTGACCTATTATGTTAGAATGGGTTGTATTTATAGAGCAAGCAAATAATTATATTAATTGGTCTTCATAAGAGGAAAAGACCCCTTTAAAAATTCATTTTGTTCAAATTAATTCATATATTTAATGTAGTTCAAATTTAATTCTAATTATAAAATATTCGTACTGCTGGGACCCCCGTGTATACAAAGTTTAAAAAGCTTCACAAAATGGACATAACTTTTAGGAGACGATGGCTCTAGTTTCTATTTATACAAATTTTCACGGTTCTTGTATAGAAACGTTTAATTAAAAAAATATTCGATGTAAACGAAACATGGATCACCTCCATAATTTCTTTATTTATGAAAATAAAAATTTTACTATGTTCTATGTTTCAAGAAAATAAATTTACGCGTGCGAGAAAATACAGCTCACAGAAAAATGCGCGCACGGAAAAAAACGCAGTGAGGAAAAAAAAGCACTTTGAAAATTTGGAATTATTGTTAGTATAAATTAAGAAGTGTTAAATATTTTGTATGTACAACATTGGTGTAAAATGTAAAGTTTATTTTAATGTTTGAGTCAAACTTACCTAATCTACAAATTAGTTATTCGTCTTAAAGTTGTCTTTTCAAAGAAATAATAGAGTTTGGTTGGGTGTTTTTGTCGTTTTTTTTCTGTGGGCGTTTTTTTCCATGTGCGCTTTTTTCGTCTACATTTTTTTCATGTACGCTTCTACTCTGTTTTTCATACTAACTACTATCTCGAGTACAAAAAATAAAAGAGGCACTGCCAAAATGATTAGACCCAACATATGGGGGACTAAAATGTCCAAAATAATCATTATAATCTTCATTTTAAAATTCCCAATGACCAGGCATATTTGCATTTAAAAAAAAACGTTATTTGCAAAAATGCTTTTCAAAAAAGTTAAAAAATTAGTATCTTAAAAAATAATTGATTAATTTTACAAACTATATTTTATTTTGGTATTGTATTATTTAAAATGAGTTTTGGTAGTTTTTATCAACATCGAAGGAAGAAAATTTATTTTTTATTATTTATTTTCTAAAATTGTTTTAAGCTATAAAGAAATTAATACGGTGATATTGAAATAAATTTTAGTGTGAAAATGTATTTTTTCTATTTTGGTGCGTTACTAGTCGCTAGTAACACACTGACAGCAGTGCGTTACTAGCCAGTACCGCACTGCTATCGGTGCGTTGCTGAGTAGTAAATTTTATTTTTCGAAGTTGGTAGCACTGAAGTTTATTGATTTTAATGTGGCAGTTGCCAAGCGATTTACAGGTTATTTGATGATTTGACAAACCTGACATTAGAGTTGTCAACTACCAAAAAAGTTACTAAAATTGAAAAAATAGTATAAAAAACTCGTTTCATAAGTCGATAGTAGCACTTGTTCATTAAAATACTCGTTGCTACGCGACTCGTATTTTAAAATGCTACAATATGCAAAGTGCTACAATATGCGACTTATGAAACTCGTTTTTTAATATACTATTCTTATACCATACAACATAGTTAAATATTAAATTTTCATAAATAAAGAAATTATAGAGGTTTACACCCCAGATTTTATTTTTATCAAATATTTTGGATGCGGTTTTTTAACTACAAAATTTGTATGTAGGTGCAGGGTTTCCTGCATCTTTTAGCAAATGCTTGGATTAAATTTAAAAGGGGCTCATACACTATCGAACATGTTGACGAACATGTGCAGGTTTACATGTACACCGCAACACCATGCGTTGATGTTCCCCCGTGTGTTGGGAAATTTTTTGTAAAAAGTCCGTCGAACATGTGTTCTGTTCCTGATTGAATTTATATGTAAGTGAAAACAAGAGCAGAGTCCTAAAAAGTTATTTTAAAATAAATTAAAATTTAAACACTTAGATATGGTTGATTTATGATACTGTACAAGAGTTTTTTTAAAAAAATTTATAAATTTGTAAGTCTTTTACCTGCCTATGGAAATCTAAATCAAAAGAATATTTTATTTAGAGACCAAAAAAATAAGGTATACCAGGTGTATACGAAACTAGGCCCACCTCTAGCATTTCTTTATTTATAAAAATTTTTAATTTTTCTATATTGTATGCTATCAGAAAATGCATTTATTTAACTAAAAAAATCCAATACCACTTCCAGTTTAACTTCAAAACTCTACTTCAATTTGTTTTGAAATAAACGAACAAAAACCAAATTATTGAGAACTCCTTTAAAAGGCAGTAGCTCCCTTATGAAGTGAGATCGGACATAAGTTTATATAAACTTTTCTTCTTATTCAGGAAAATTATGAGTCTTGCATTTTATCATCAATGTCAGGTTTATTTAAATATGTTTTAATTATTTAATCGTGTACAGCGACAGTAGGTTAGTTCGAGCACCCTGTTTACAGAAATAATCGTAAGTTTAAAATTTAGTAGAAAGCAGAAAATATGGCTCATTATTTATACAGGGTGTCTCACTTTTTTTCCAGCAAAAATTTCCTATGAACTATGTTTTTTCGACTCCTTAAATAGTTATAGCAATTTTAAAATTGATAAATGTTCATGAGTTTTGTGGAACACCCTGTATAATATGTTTCCTTATTATATTTCTTTTATTTAAATCAATTATTATTTGGATTTTTTCTTCGCCAAATTGGTTTTTTTTAACATTATTGGCTGTTTTTAAAATAAGTACACGAGGTTAAATTTCCCTAAAATTTTGCATCTTATTGGCTTAAAGATATGCAAAATCCAAAGCATACTTGATTTAAATAAAAAAATTAAAATTAAATGAAATTTATACAGGGTGTCCCACAAAAATCATTAAATTTATGAAATTTTAAAATTGCTGTAACTTTTTAAGGAGTCGAAAAAACATAATAGTTCATAGGAAAGTTTTTGTTCAGAATGATATTTACGATCTAAAAAAAATTTTGCTGGAAAAAAAGTGAGACACCCTGTATATAAAAAGTAATAGGTATTGGGAATTTCGACTACGGATAGATGGCGCTATTTTGACGTAAATTTGAAAAAAACATGGAGGAAACAGTAATAAAAGATTTTTGCGCCGATTTAATTTTTATTGCTTTTTATAACTGCGGCTCTGTTTGGATCAAGTTTTTTGTGTTTAAAAATTGTGTTTATCTTTTATTGACCAGTGTGTGTTATTTCTTACTTGCATAATTACTTAAGGGGTTAGGCCACTCTAGGATTAAAAAAAAGAAATTTTAAAATAGGCACGAATCAACTTAAAATCGGTTAGAAAAGAAGCACAGGAGCAGGATATTAATGTGGAAGGCCAATTGTACGGTAGAGGCATCGGAAATTGAAGGTAGGTACATAAAAAAACTTTGAAAGCATTTTTTTCGAAACAATATTTTTCAAATTGGCCGGACTCCTAACTCATACAATTCTTGACCTATTGACTTTAAAATTTAACTGTTTATTCAAAATTACATTCTCTATAGAAGTACGTAGGATTTTTTTAATATATTGATTTTTTGCCAAAACGGCGCCCTTCTGAAGTAAAAAAGAAAAAAATGCCATGAAAAATCGCTATAAAATTACCTATAACAAAAGATCTATTCAATATAATAAAAAAATCCTACGTTCTTCCATAGAGAATATAATTTTGAATATACAGTTAAATTTTGAAGTCAATAGGTAAAGAATTGTATGAGTTAGGAGTCCGGCCGATTTGAGAAATGTTGTTTCGAAAAAAACGCTTTCAAAGTTTTTTTTATGTACCTACCTTCAATCTGCGATGCCTGTACCATACAATTGGCCTTCCACATTAATATCCTGCTCCTGTACTTCTTTTCTAACCGATTTTAAGTTGATCTGTGACTGTTTTAAAATTTCAATATTTTTAAAATCCTAGATTGACCTAACCCCTTAAGTACATTGTTTTGGGGTAAGTAATAAATTACAGCCTTTAAAAAATATTATTATTTTAATATAGTAATATTAAACCCAAGGAAACTGATTTATAACTGCACGGAAATAAATTTTACAAAAACAGGTTATGTCAACGTAGACCTTTTCTAGCTTCAGAAAATAACTCCCAGAGGGCGTATCCCAAGCCGAAATTCCCAATAAAGGGTGATTTTTAAGTTGATACTTTTTTTTTGATAAGATGTTAAAGTCAATAAAATAAGTTGATTGTTACAAATTTTTGTTAATAAAAGTTTTTAAATAAAAAAGTTATATGAGATTTAAATTTCAATATGTCGTTTTTTTTGTTAACGTCTAAAACACTGAGTTTGTTTTGGTTATCATTTGTGTTCAATTTTAAAAATAAGTAGATCTCGATCCATGTGATATTTTTTTATGGGGCTACATAAAGATTTAGTTTATCGCAACAATGAATTGACAAACATTGAAGAACTTTGTCACCGGATAGAAGACGTGTGTTCAATAATTTGTTGTCAAGGGAATGCCCTTTTACGATCATGTACAAATTCGGGGATTCAACAAGCGAGAGTGTGTGCAAATAAAGCAAATGGTGCCAATTTTGAACATTTTCTTTAAGGCGCACCTACAGCGTGTACACTGTGAATTAAATTTCGAATAACTTCTTTAATTAAAAACTTTTATTAACAAAACCTTTTGCCAATTTACTTATTTTATTTTACAAAAACTTAAAAATCAGGGTGATTCTTCAAATAAAGGGATAATTTTTGAATCACTTGATATGTCAGGCGACTTTCATAATTATCTTATCTGTTGTAAGAAAAAAAAATATGAGTTTGTCTGTGATATCATAATATCGAATGAATGAAAATTGCTCTCTAGTTTTTTTATATTTAGTTTGAAATAAAATAAAATTTTTACATTTTCTCCTGTAATATTTAGTAAAAATTCATATTAATTACTTGTTCGTGTTTGTTTGCTTGGCAGAAGTGTAGCAAGGTGCTTTGGATTTTGTTGGAGCACGTCGAATTCATTGGGATTTGAAGGGTAGCTTTCTTGATAAAACTCCAAGCCTGCCTCTTCCCATCCCTGGGTTTTATTGGGTTTTTTCTTATTGCCACCCCCAGACATCTTCCTGGTAGTGCAGAACCTACAATAACAAAACTTTTAATATTAAAAACGCTAAATTTTTATTAACAATCTTACTTCTAATAATATCTATTGTTAAAAGGAAGTTTTAAACATATTTTTAAAGTATTTATTTGGAACAAATTGCACAACATATTTGTGTAAATAATTAATTTTGGCATTCGCCCATTATTTGATTTGTCAATTTGACTTTACAGTGTTGCCAGCTTGAGCCGGCTACAAAGTTGTAATGCGAGTTGCATATAGTACATCCATAATGAGAGTGAAATTAATATTATTTTAGAGTAGATTAAACCCCAATTAATTGTCACTTCCTTATTACTCATTTTCTATCTTATATGAAATATATGTACATTTGGTTGCATATATCAACAAAAATAATATTACATTTTATACAGGATGTTGATAAAGTTGGAAAGAGGTTAACATTTTTCGTGTTAAAGGCTGTATGACACTTGCGAGTTTACTATACATATAAAATCTTCACATGTTTTCTCGTGAGTTTTCTATGGTAAAAACTCACAAGTATCATACACGTTTTTCTAATAGAGTTTTCTCGCGAGTTTCTTGCATAAAATTTGCTGTACGACACTTATTATTTTTTATTAGAGAAAACTCGCTCTTGCTCTTTGTTAAATTAAAATTTATTTATATTTACTTGTTTGTAAAAAAAAGAAAAAAAACTCGCGAGAAAACTCTATTAAAAATCGGGTATGATACTTGCGAGTTTTTTGCATAGAAAACTCACGAGAAAACATGTGAAGATTTTATACAGTAAAGGCCGTATGACACTTGCGAGTTTACTTTCAATAATTCCGAATTTTGACGGAAACCCTAATAAATTGAATAGATTTATTAGCGCATCCGAATCAATTTTGACTCATTATTATGAAGTCGCAAACCAAAATAGTTTTCAAAATACCCTTTTATTAAATGGTACTTTAAATAAATTAGAAGGCCGGCGAGCTAAGGAAGTTGTTGCAATTAATGATGCCGATAGTGGGGAAAATATTAAAACAAGTTTTCTTCAAAATTTTGGGGATCTAAATCAATATTTAGTTAATTTAAAACAAAGACCAAACGAAACCCCTCAACAATTCCACGAAAGAGTTATTCATTTATTAAATACAATTTGTAATTAGATTGAGTTGAATTTTTTTCACGAAACAAGCGCTTATTAAAACATTTTTAGCCGGATTACGCGAGCCTTTAGGACCAATAATTCGCGCTATGAGACCCGATTCACTTGCTCAAGCTGGACAATTTGTTACGGAAGAGGAAAATATTAAATATTGCCAAAGAAGTAATAATTATCATTCAGCTATTGCTAGTGTAAAAATATTAACCACTATAACCAATTTTATAATGGACCAGTAAATGTATTTAGGAAAGTATATTTGGTAGACCAACGCCACCACAAAATTCAAACGTCTGGAAATAATCCTAGGACAATTCAGCCGAGACCTACTCCAATGTTAACAACATCCAGGAACACAAACCCTCAGAAATCAGCCACCAAAACAAGATTATCAAAGACCAAATTTTATATCTGAGGAATTGTTTAACACAGAAGTTAAAGAACAATACTAACCAGATTTCGAATATGAAGACCAATCTTACGAGCTTCAAACAAATGAAGAGTTAGAAGAAAATTTTCAGGATCCAGCCGTAACCCTGGACGAGACGTACTAGAACATCATATGATTACAACAAAAAAGGAACTACCCTTTATCAATATTTTAGATCCACCATATTAAAACTTTTAATTGATACTGGTAGTACTAAATCATTTATTCATCCCAATTTAGCAACTAAATCTTATTACAACATATTTAACGAACCTTTTACAGTTTCGACAATGTATCAGTCATCTGACCATAAATATTGCGCAGAAATTCCTGCTTTTAAGGAATTTCGATGAAACGATAATTTAAAATTTTACTTGTTTAATTTTCATGAACGATTTGACGGATTACTAGGTTTAGACAATATTAAATTATTAAATGCAAAATTGGATTTTGCTAATTCAAAATGAATTGCACCAATTCACAAATTCCAATTCGTTATCAAGAATCTTGCCAAAATGTACTTTTTAAAAGGAAAATTGATCCTTGCACCTTAATGCGAGTTGACATTCCAGTAGACCAACAAAAAGGAGAAATATTAATTCCTGAACAAAAAATTCAAAATTGTTTAATTTACGAAACTTCAATTAAGGTGAAAAATGGTTGTGCTTATGTCGAAATTTTTAACAATACCGATAAAGAAATAATATGGTGCATGCAAAAACCTTTAAAATCATTCCCTTTTGAAGAAAATAATTTTGAAATTTTTAATATGGAATTTTCCAGTATTAATCCCCCAATTAAAGATAATTTTAATATTGAAAATTTAATTAAAACATCTCATATGAATAATGAAGAAAAAACTCAAATTCTAAAATTATGCAAAAAATATTCGGACATATTTCAAATGGAAAATCAAAATTTAAGCTTCACAAATCAGGTAAAACATTGTATAAAAACTAAATAAGAGACACCTATCTACACTTAAGTCATATCGCTACCCGTTCGTGCACGCACAGGCCAGAAGTGGAACGTCAAATCCATTCACAATTACAACAAGGAATAATCCGCCCAAAAGTAACTCACCTTGGTCGTCACCCATCTGGATTGTACCCACGATTGTACCCAAAAAGGCTGATGCCTCGGGGAAGAAAAAATGGAGAATCGTAGTTGACTTTCGAAAGCTCAATGAGAAGACGATAGATGACCGATATCCATTACCAAACATCACGGACGTCCTAGATAGGTTAGGAAGGTGCACTTATTTCACCACTTTGGACTTGGCCAGTGGTTTTCATCAAATAGAGATGAACCCAGAAGACACACAAAAAACAGCTTTTACTGTAGAGAGGGCGCCATTACAAATACGTAAAGATGCCGATGGGACTAAAGAATGCACCCGCCACATTCCAGAGTGTGATGGACAACGTCCTCAGAGGGTTGCAGTAAAAAATATGTTTAGTCTACCTCATCTAGTGAATCTCACAAAAATATTTTTCAGCGCTTACGAGAATCAAATTTTAAGCTGTAGTTAGATAAATACGAATACCTGAAAAAAGAAGTAGCATACTTAGGCAGTGGCGGATTAAGCCATTTGGAGGCCTGAGGTGCAACCTGATTTTGAGGCCGCTATTTTTTAGAAATAAAATAAGATGACCTTTTTAGTTGACATCAGTTTTGGACGTTTCAGGGGTTAGTTTAAGGAAAACTTAGAAACGCAAAATTTGAATATACCGCCATAGGTGAAATTTAAAAAAAATGGCAGGTCAAGCATTTCCAAATACTTTGGAAAAACATCTCGTTTTTCTCTTTTTCAAAAAATTTCATTGAATTAGATGAACTGTAAAATATAACCAAAAGTTAAAATTAAAGAAGAAACTAAATTATACAGGGTGTTCCAAAAAGAAGTGTTCAGAAGAAAATCTTAATTGACAGAGATTAATGTGAAGTTTTACGGATATAAAAAATGGTACCTTTATGGGGCTTGTTTCAAAGATAGTGAAAATATCAAGAAAAAGGTGAAATCTCGTTAATTTTTTGAAAGAAGATTTTTTTTTCGATCAAAACATTCTTCTGATGATATTTTTTAACTTCAAGCCAAAGTGGCATTAATTAGCTTGACTTTTCAACTTATTTCTTTTAAAATGATCAAATAGTTTATGAACTACAACAAAATTTCGAATTAACAACATTTTTTGTAGGAACAAAATTCAATGACCCATCAAAAAAGCTGGTCCTGCGTATTAGTTTTCTTGTTGATGAAACCTCGTTTATTGTCTAGGATTTTCTTCTGAGCACTTCTTTTTGGGACACCCTCTATATGTATAACTGATTCGTTCGAACCGACAAAATTTTAGAAGGTGGGTCTCAGAAATTTCAGAAAGAGAATCTTTTTTAAAGTCAACTTGTCTGGAACTGGAAAGAAAAACTCCTTTGTATAATTAGTTTGTTAGGTTTATTGTTTATTTGAATAGAAATTTTCAAAAACGACCATGACTGGTAAAAAAATGTGACTGCATAATTTTTTTCAATTTTTTTGAGGCCGGTTCAATTAGGAGGCCACAGGCGCGCGCCTCATGCGCCTTTGCGATAATCCACCACTGTTCTTAGGACATGTAGTTACAGCGGAAGGAGTAAGACCAAATCCGGAAAAAATATCAGCTATTCAGATGTATCCACTACCAAAAACAGTTAAGGACATAAGACCGTTCTTAGGATTGTTAGGATATTACAGGAAATTTATTCAGGATTTCGCTAAAATCACGAAACCTCTAACTACTTGCTTAAAGAAAGGTAAGAAAATCGAACATACTCCAATATTTATAAAGAGTTTTAAAGATTGTAAGCAATTGCTAACTAACGAGCCAATATTACATCAATAATGTAGCCATCGGAGCAATACTCTCACAAGGACCGATAGGACGAGACAAACCGATAGCTTAAAATACAGTACAACAGAGAAAGAACTTTTAGCCATCATATGGGCTACTTCCCATTTTCGACCGTACCTATTCGGAAGAAGGTTTAGGATTTTAACTGATCACAAGCCTTTGGAATGGTTAATGGTTAATGTCCATGAAGGAGGAAGGAGCCCAATTCCAAACTTGTCAGGTGGAGATTACGCCTCGAGGAATACCATTATTACATCCAATTCAAAAAAGGAAAGGTAAATACAAATACGGACGTCCTTTCACGCGTAGAGATACACACCTCCGAAAAATTTCAATGTTGCAAAACAGACAGAACCGACATGAACAAGATGTTGAAAACATGTCATTGGCAGGGAATGTAAGTGAAATAGATACCGAAGATCAGTTGAAGAACCAGCTGATGAAGAAGAAGGCAATACCATTCATTCCAGTCATGAGGAACCGATACAAGGGATGCCAATCACTGAAAGATCGCTAAATTCATTTGACCACCAAATTAAAATTAATTTTGTTTTACATTCGCTAACGTAGCCAAAAATAGATCAAATATTCAAAAATAAAAAACATTATAACTGTTCAAATTTCAACTAACGATTTAGAAAGTGATATTGTTAACTTCATAAAAAAATATTTAGAGCCCAAGTTCACTTACGCGATTTATTTTAAAAATGATATTCATATACCAGCAAATTTGTGAAATTTTACGTAACACATTTAGTGGAAACGCGTACAAAGAACCAATGTAATATTAGAGGATATTCTTGAGAAATACATACAAGGAGATATATAATTAAAAAAAATTCACAATTTTTCCTCCCAAATTCGCGCGCCCTCTAGGGATTCGCATTAATTATCAGTTATTTGGTCATAATTTGCAAAGAAGCTCCAAAAAAGTGGGATGGATTTTCTATTCCTTTTGTTATTATCTCCAACGGTAAATTTATCGCGGGTGTCTAGGAAGACGCTCTTAATCCAAGATTTACTAAAGAAACAGTAGTCATAAATGATGAACTTAAAGTTAAAACATCCAATAAAAACTTACATAAACAAAGTTTGAAAAGACCCCATTCTAACAAAAGTCAATCATTATAGGAAAGCAATGATCTTCCTAATCGTATTGGCAATATCATGGACGACGGCCCAGGAAGTAACAGTCACCAATCTTGACAAAAATCCTGGAATACTCCCGTTTAAATTAGGTCATGCAAAAATCAAACCCATCACCCATTCCTTCATTCATTATTTCGATTTAAATCCAATCGCAGAAGATATTAAAAAACTCAAAAATCAGTATGACAACGTGACATCAAAAATTAAAGAAGTCTTTGGACATAGATATATAAATCAACTTGATAATTTTGATCGCGCATTAATTTACCACATTAATTTAGCTGAATAAAAATTTAAATCATTACATCCAACGTACAGGAACAAACGAGGAATTATTGATGGTTTAGGTACAGTAATTAAAGTCATAATAATAGGTAATTTGGATGCTAATGATGCAACTCGATACAATCAGGCAATTTTTGACCTTCAGATCAACCAAAAACTAGTTGCGAATAAATATAATAAAGAAATTTCTTTTACATCCGAAACTTAAAACTTTTAATTCCACAATTACCTCAATTAGAAGTAATCAAAAACTTATTACTTATTCTGACCTAACCAATATATCTAAAGAATTTTCCAGTTTATTTTTTGACTTTGATCTTTATTTAGAATTTAAAAATATTTTGGACCAATTAAGTCTTACAACAAATTTATTATTACAAATATTAAATGATATTAAAAATGCAATCACATTTTCCAAATTTGGAATACTTCACAGTAGTATACTAAAAATTAACGAATTGGAATCGATTCTTAAAATAATCGTGAAACGTTATTCCTCTGATCAAATAATTTTTCTGTATTCACCAGAATATACACACCAATATTATAATTTATTGGAAGTGGAAGCTTATTATTCAGTATAAATCGAAATTAATGTCCGTTGGTGTATATGATTGGGAAAAAATGTTAAACTAACATAAGATTGGTCAAAAACTTAGAAATTAAACATGTAATCACCATTCATTATTTATTGTTTGATAGATCATAATTTAAACGATAATTAATATTAAAACAACTAGTGAGGCTATACAGGGTGAGGATAAAGTTCGGCAACGACCATTTATTTTTGAAATAAAGCATTTTTGAAAAAAATGTTTCAAATAAAAGTTTTACTATTCTTAGAGACGCATTCTTTAAGAATATTGCCATGACCTTGGCCAGTACGGTGAAGGTCAAGCGATACTCAACTTTTTTTTTCAAATGACAATCTCATTTTTTTTTTTGCAAAATATTATATCTTCTTTGTAGAGATTTACAGGCCATATTTTTTTATTTTTTTTAGATAAATAGTTTAGAAATTAGAAGGGTTTAAATTTTCAATAAAAAGAGTTCGGCAACGACCATTTATTTTCGAAATGCAGCGTTTTTGAAAAAAATGTTTCAAATAAGAGTTCTACTATTTTTAGTGGTACATTACGTAGTAATATTACCATGGCCTTGAAGTTCAGGTCCAAGGTCAGTCCATGATGACTTTTTTTTTAAATAGAAACCCCCAGTTTTTATCGTACACTTTCATAGCCTACTTTGAGAGGTTTACAGATCATTATTTCTTTTTTTTTTGACCAAATATTTCGGAAGTTATAAAGGCTTAAAGTTTTAATACAAGAAGTTCGGCAACGTCCATTTATTTCGAAAACCAATAAGTTTAAAGATGTTTTACATGATTTTATTTGATCAGATGTCCCAAACGAACATAAAAACTGTTGATAACGTTTTGAATGCTTTCAGGTGAAATTAATGCAACACCGTCTAATATTCGATTTTCCAAATCATTAAGGTTCTCAGGTTTTGTTTGGTATACTACGTTTTTCAAATGGCCCCAGAAAAAGTAATCCAATGGATTAAGATCAGGTGATCTAGGTGGCCACTCAATAGCACCTCTTCTGCCAATCCATTGATTAGGAAAGGTATTATTTAAAAATCTTGCTGAAACCATACATTGTTAAATGCCTCGCCAACTAAATTTTGAACTGCTGGGATTATTTGATTTTGCAGGAGCTGCAAATATCTCTCGGCATTTAAATTTCCAGCCAAGAAAAATGCTCCAATTACTCTATTATTTAATATTCCCCCCCACACATTTACTTTTTGAGGATACTGAGTATGGTTTTCTCTCATCCAATGTGGATTTTCATCATTCCAATACCTGCAGTTATGGCGATTTACAGAACCATTTAATTGGAAAGTCGCTTCGTCAGAAAATAAGATCCAATTAGAAAAGTTATTCTGATCAAATCGCCTAATCATTTCATCACAGAACTCGATTCTCCTATCAAAATCATCTTCCGAAAGTTCCTGAACTAATGTTATTTGATATGGACGAAAATGATACCTTTTTAATACTTTTCGGACTTATTTTTGGCTAATATTAGTTTCTTGAGCAACTTTTCGAGTTGATGTATTAGGATTTTCCACAAACGATTGAAGAACTTCTAAGTTGGTTTCGTCATTGTTCACTGTTTTTGGTCTTCCTGTACGGGGAATGTCTTTTATTAACCCTGTTTCCTCAGTCTTTTAACAGTTCGCATAACAGTTGACTTAGATATAGGCGTACGATTAGGAAATGTGTTATTAAACAAAATTGCGGTTTCTTCACAAGTCCGGATCTTGTCTCCACATCCTCGCATAATTAGAACTGATATTCTTTCCTTTTCAGTTAAATGCATTTTATAATTTTGGGCGAAAAGTTAATTTTCTTACGTCTTCTCAGTAGAAATTATTTTAAGCACTTGTATAACGTCAAAAACAAATTCAAGCAAAACAGCAAACTTCAAATGCATTCTTTTGTCAGGAAAATAACCATAGTTGCAATTGTTTATTTCTTTTCTTGTCGTGCAAAGCCATCTACACAAAAATGCAGCAGTTTGAATATTTGATCAAATAAAATCATGCAAAACAAAATCTTTAAAATTATTGGTTTTCTAAATAAATGGACGTTGCCGAACTTCTTGTATTAAAACTTTAAACCTTTATAACTTCCGAAATATTTGCTCAAAAAAAAAGAAAGAATGATCTGTAAACCTCTCAAAGTAGGCTATGAAAGTGTACGATAAAAACTGGGGGTTTCTATTAAAAAAAAATCATCATGGACTGACCTTGGACCTGAACTTCAAGGCCATGGTAATATTACTACGTAATGTACCACTAAAAATAGTAGAACTCTTATTTGAAACATTTTTTCAAAAACGCTGCATTTCGAAAATAAATGGACGTTGCCGAACTCTTTTTATTGAAAATTTAAACCCTTGTAATTTCTAAACTATTTATCTAAAAAAATAAAAAAATATGGCCTGTAAACCTCTATAAAGAAGCTATAATATTATGCAAAAAAAAATTGAGATTGTCATTTGAAAAAAAAAGTTGAGTATCGCTTGACCTTCACCGTACTGGCCAAGGTCATGGCAATATTCTTAAAGAATGCGTCTGTAAGAATAGTAAAACTTTTATTTGAAACATTTTTTTCAAAAATGCTTTATTTCAAAAATAAATGGTCGTTGCCGAACTTTATCCTCACCCTGTATACAAAATGTACAGGACACGTGAATGACAAACAGATACTGTAGTAACAATTTTCCCTTACCTCAGGATCTCAACCACAAATATACAGTGAGCGGCAAAATTATGGAATAAATTCAATAAAACTGAAACCATAGGTATTTCAAAAAAAAGTTTTGAATAAAAGTTGTTTGGTTTAAAGGTAGAAACATATTTTTATTTTTTATTTAAAATTTGTTTTAAAGGTCATTTCAAGGTCAACATTGTTTTTTTAAATGCAAACCTATATTTTTTCTAAAAGAAATTTACAGCTCTTCAAAAAATAAGCAACTTTTATCTAAATCATTTTTTATACCATTCTTAGTTTTAAAGTTATACCGAGTTTAACATTTTGGATCGTAAATTTTTATCCCATCGAAATCAAGTGTACTTTACCTTAAAATGTAATTATGTGATGACGTCATCATTTTGAAATAGCAACAACATTTTTTCTGCTTCTTAAAGGATGTTAAAAAAGCATTTTAATACTAATAAAAACTGAACTAAATACAGTTAATAAAAAAATAATGTAATTCATATCAAACCCATAATTCTATTAAATCAGATGTTCAAATTGCCTTCCACCGGCCTCTTGACAATAGGCAAACCGATGACCACATTCTTCTTGAACATTGCGAATAACTTCGGGACTTATTCTACGAATTTCGTACCTAAGTCGATCTTTTAAATCCTCTAGATTTTGTGGCTTGTTTAGATAGACTTTGGATTTTAAATATCCCCACAAGAAAAAATCAAGAGGTGTTAGGTCAGGGGACCTTGGGGGCCATTCCATCGGTCCTCGTCTGCCAATCCACCTCCTAGGAAAGTAGGTGTCTAAAAACTCCCGTACTGGACGTGCAAAGTGTGGAGGTGCACCATCTTGTAGAAACCAGATGTTAGGATTTGGTAAGTCAGGATCATTTTCTTTCGGAAATATGTTTGCTAGGGCAGGTACAAGATCATTTCTTAAAAACTCTAGATACCTCTGCCCCGTGAGTGATTCTTCAAAGAAAAAAGGGCCAATTATTCGATTGTCAACTATGCCTGCCCAAACGTTAAGTTTTTGAGGGTATTGAGTATGATCCTCACTCATCCAATGAGGATTCTCTCTGCTCCAATACCGGCAATTTTGTTTATTCACTACGCCATTTAAGGAAAAAGTGGCTTCGTCCGAAAAAACGATTTGGCGAAGGAATTGTGGATTGCGGTTACATAAATCCTGCATATTTTCACAAAATTGCATCCGGCGATCGGGATCATCTTCATTGAGCTCCTGGACTAGTTGTATTTTATAAGGATGGTACTTTTCTCGTTTTAAAAAACGTAATACAGATCGCTGACTGATTTCATTATCTGCTGCAACTTGTCGAGAACTACTATGAGGAATCTCCTCAATACTTAACAAAATATCAATTTTAACATTTTCCCTAAGTTTAGCAGGACGCCCGGCATTTGGAATATGTTTAACATGTCCAGTTTCTCTAAATTTTTTCTCGATTTTACTAACCGTAGATTGGCTGATAGGTCTATCTGGATACTTTGCATTAAACATAGTGCATACCTCTTGCTGAGTTCTGGTCTTATCTCCGCATCCAACGAGAATCAAAATTTCAATCCGTTGAGTTTCATTTAAGCGAGCCATTATTTTATTTGCTTACGTTATTGCAAGGCGATTAATAAAAATGATATTATTAAATTTAAGCAAACGCTGATCGAGCCAAAAATCATGCCTTTTGTAAAATCAATCAATTTAATACGATTGAAATTCATTATACAACATTAAAAAAATTTCAAAAGTGTATTATTTGTTTATTGTTTGTGATACTAATGTAGATTCTTTCACATTTTAAGTCCCACTTGGCTTTAATCGGACAAAATAGTTATGTTTTAAGACATTTACGATCTAAAATGCTAAATTCAAATAAACGTTGTTGCTATTTCAAAATGATGACGTCATCACATAATTACATTTTAAGGTAAAGTACACTTGATTTCAATGGGATAAAAGTTTACGATCCAAAATGTTAAACTCGGTATAACTTCAAAACTAAGAATGGTATAAAAAAATGATTTAGATAAAAGTTGTTTATTTTTTGAAGAGCTGTAAATTTCTTTTAGAAAAAATATAGGTTTGCATTTAAAAAAACAATGTTGACCTTGAAATGACCTTGAAAACAAATTTTAAATAAAAAATAAAAATATGTTTAGTGATTATACCTTTAAACCAAACAACTTTTATTCGAAACTTTTTTTTGAAAAACCTATGGTTTCAGTATTATTGAATTTATTCCATAATTTTGCCGCTCACTGTATAATAATATAGTAATTAATCGTTTACTTAAAACATTTTTCGCGCCATTAGATACATTTATGATTTGCTTTTAAATTTGAGATTGACGATGATTGCGGATTCGAAAAAGCCGATCTATTTTTTCCCAATCATTTTTTCCCAATCTTATTATTCAGGTAATAAAATTGTTTTCGTAATTAATTTTCCAATAATGAATCCCGAAACCTTTAATTATTATCATTTGTAATCCATTCCTACGAGAAATTCAACAACGATAATTCCAAGTGATTCCTATCTGATCACGAATAAATATTTTTGCCAATATGTATCGATGCCATGTATCGATCTTCACTCTGTATATTACTATCCCGAAAATAATCTCATTGATGGTCCAAGAAAAGGAGATTGCACATTTGATCTTCTACAAATAAGTACATCCACCAAAGGAACCTGCGAACAAACACCCGTCGATGTAAAGAAGAACTTGGTTCAAAAGGTTGACAACACCCACTACATAGTGATTTTACCAAACCGAACAAAAGTCCAGACAACTTGCCAACAACGAGATGATTTCATCACAATCAAAGGAAACTTTCTAATACAAGTTCCTGATGGATGCCAATTCGAGACAACTCAATTCAAGTTCGCCAATCAAAAACCTATTAGTAAGGTACAACCTTTATTTCTACCGGAAGTTTCCGTACCAAATTATCAACATACATCAGAGATGAAGTAAATCAACTTGGAAGAAGTAATACTTGGCAAGGTACATGAACTTCAGAGAGAGCAAAGAAAATTAAAACCAATCCAATTAATCCACACATCGCAATCTGTTAATTATTGGACAATTCCAATCTACATTTCATAGTCACTGCAGGAGCCTAGTTAGCCTACAAGTACTTCACTAAGAAGAGAATGTCTGAGTCCCAGTCCGTGAAGGAAACCAACGATGTCCAGAAAATTGAAGAAACGCCAACTGTCAGTTCTCGTGCATTTTTCAACACATGAAATATGCCTCGATTTGAGGATGGAGGAGTTATAATATGAACTTTGTGTGAAATACAAGCGAGGCATGTCAGTTGCATAAAATAAATTATATTTTTTTAGCTCAATAAATGTGTCCATATGTAACATACTAAAATTTCAATTTTATATTTTCATAAATAATGTAATGACAGGGGAGGCGCTAGTTTCATGTAAAATGTTTTGGAAAAAAAGTTATAACGAATGGACCTCAAGGGGCCTTGCGATTTTACACGTCACCAATAACTTAATCTGACATTGTAAATAAGGTAATTATTCCTCAGTAAATATGGTAAAATTAGGTGTATTTAAAGTCACTGTAAATTTTTACCCATTTATTAAAATGACAAATTCTATGTGTCCATCGGAAATTGAATAGGGTTTTAAAATATCGGAAATTTAAATACTTATATGTTTCCATCATAAAAGGATTTAAAAAAGTATCGACCTTGAGGCCGAGTACAACATCGAAACGATAAATTACGCGTTTCCATCCAGCGTTCAAGTAGAATCAAGTATTCAAATCTGATTCAATCCCCGATGGAAACGTAGTAAAAATCTCGTCGATAGTATACTTTTAAAATGATGCACTTGGAAATGCAGGAAAGTTAAAAGTACTATTTTTTTAGATTCTCTAACGTAAGATCAATATTTTTATTGATAATTTACTCAAATATTTTGACAAAGGAATATTATTAACTATTGACAAAATACAAAATCGTCTTCGGGTAAAATTCTCATTGACGTAGAAACTGGCGCCCGGGGCACGATACCTTTTTGGCGCGCCAGAAAATTGTGAATATTTAAAACAAATTTAAGTTTTTTCGGGGGTATCAACCCTCTCTTAACCCTTTCGATTTTTTTTGTGCTTAAATGTTTAATTCTTTGCATATTCCTTAAACTTTTTGTTAAAAAATTAAATAACTTTTTTTTGTTTTTTTAACCGAGTTATAAAATAATAATTGTAATTTTATCTTTTGCTAATATGTTAAAATATTAAAAAATGAGTAATCTTCAACACATTTCTGAAATGGACCATTTTTGTTTAAATATTAAATTCATACTTTTTATTTTATAAATGGTCAAAAACTTAATTCCCAAAGTTAAGGATTAGGGTCACATGTTTAGAAATAAAAATCTTCCTTATTTTTGCCCTATTTGACCAAAGGTGAAAAATATGAAAGTTCTGGGATGCAAGATAGTAACGTGTAACCCGAAGAACTGGGTTGGATTTTACAGTCTTTCCACCTCAAGTTTATCAAGAAACGCGATTTTACCCCAGGAAGATTATTCTGTTTTCTTAGGTCTTTACTGGTTTTTTTCTAATTTTATTCCTTTTTATTATTTTATTTTATTTGAATATTTCAATGGTAACTTTTTATTTTTTCAAATTAAAAAGAAAGCAATATACAGGGTGAGTTTTAAGTAAGGAATAAAAATCATAACTACGTTATCTTTTGGAATTTTTAAAAACCGAAAAAGACGTGTCGCATTGTTTTTGAAAACCTTTATTTTGAATCCAACAAAATTTTTTTCTCAGTTGACATGACGTCACTATGACGTCATAAATTTTTTTTAATTGGATTCATATGGTTTTTATACCAGCTTCCGGTTTTTAAAAAAATTATCAAATTTCCCCTTAAACATTAGTTTAAAGTAAGGAATAAAAATCATAACTACGTTATCTTTTGGAATTTTTTAAAACCGTAAAAGACGTGTCGCATTGTTTTTGAAAACCTTTATTTTGAACCCAACAATATATTTTCTCAGTTGACATGACATCACTATGATGTCATAATTTTTTTTTTCGAAATGGATTGATATGGTTGGGCTCAAAATAAAGGTTTTCAAAAACAATGCGACACGTCTTTTGCGGTTTTTAAAAATTCCAAAAGATAACGTAGTTATGATTTTTATTCCTTACTTTAAACTCACCCTGTATATGAAATGTAACAGAAATATTATCATATTTTATTTTTTTGTATTCTTGTGTAATCTAATCAATTTTGTTTTATAACTAATTGCTAATTTATTTATTTATTAACTTTAAATTCAAAATAAAAAAAAATAAAAATATTAAAAAAAAAAATGGTAAACATAATATGTATTGTATATACATATATATTTTTCATAATTAAAAAAATATGTTATTTGAAAAAAAAGTTGAGTCGTTTCAAGTAAGATTTTTCTGTTAAATAATTAATTTAATGTTCAGAAAGTATCGTTAAAAATTAGAAACGTGAATTGTATATCAGAAAAATCCTTAAATTTAATTTGGTGTATTTTTTATTAAAATCGGATAAGAAATAAAAAAGTTTTGCTCGTTTTTTGTGGACAACTGTATCTTACAACCTCTATGAAATTGAATAGAATTTTCTGATATACGGACAATTCACGATTTCGATTTGAAATGATTCTTTCTGAAATTAAATTAATTACTCCTATTATTTAAATACAATTATTGAAAAAAATTTCAAATTTCAATCATTTTCAAGTTCTCAGTGAAATTGTAATGATTAAAAATTATTGGGTTTTTTTTTGGTTTCAAGACATTTTTCGAAAAACTTCCAACTTAACATCCCACTTAGGTATTTTATTTAAAAATAGAGGCTCAATTAAGCGGACGATGTACCTTTTTAACAGTTATTTTTCCCAGTTCTAAAATACATTTCTCGTTTTTTAAATGTATTCATGACACACATATTTGTGTGGACTAATGCACCGAGGGGGGTGGAAAGTACGCTTATACTTAAATAAACCGGTACCTTGTTTTTTGTTATTCTTATTAGGCAAGATTCTTTGAGATAGGTACGGGTCGCATGCCCCCTTCTAAAATTAGAAGATGAATAAAAAGGTGGAGTACCCGCCTTATTTAACTAATCAAAGTCAGAACCTGGGCTTTAGATGAGCTCGCGCCCCCGACATGACCGTGTTTTTAATTCTCACCCTCACTTGCATCTTTTTGATATTGTTTGTGTATAAAGAGATTCTTAAGCCCATAAACTACCCCAATGGTAAGAACGATATTTTTATTAATTTAATGAGGTAATTAAAATATTCCAATTAGGTCCTCCATGGTTACCAGTAGTTGGTAATTTTTTCGATTTTCGCAAGAGGCTTTCGAGATTAAATTTTCATCATTTAGTGTGGCAGGAATATGCCTCAGAATATGGTAATGTAGTTGGTCTAAAACTTGGTCGACATTTTGTAGTGGTTGTTTTTGGGGTTGAAGCGATTAAAGAAGTTTTAACTCGCGAGGAGTTCGATGGAAGACCAGATGGTTTCTTTTTTCGCTTCAGAACCTTTGGAAAACGCTTGGGTAACTAAATTTTATGTTATCAAAAGATTTGTTTTCATTTACTCGATTGTTTTTGAAATAAACCATTATTGGTTATTTCTTCGGTAAAGCGGAAAATTTCCAAATTCAAACATAGGGGAACGTTCTTTTTTAATTCGAGTCCCTACGTAAACCTTCAATTTAGTGATTTGACACTAATGGGTCCATTCTGTGCAATCTCGTAAGACCCGCAAGGTTTGTTATATGGGTTGTAATTGAGGGTTTCCATAGTTACCTCATAGATATACGTTTCGTAAGGGCTTACGGGTTTGCACAGAATTGACATTACTGTTGAGTCGTTTTACCAAATTAAATGAATTAGTACTTTTTTTTAATATTAGGTATCGTTTTTTCTGATGGTCCTTTTTGGCAAAAGCAACGCAAATTTTCTACGCAACATCTACGAAATTTCGGTCTTGGGAAAAAGTTGATGGAAGAACAAGTAGCGGAAGAGGCGCGTGTTCTTGTAGAGGAGTTTAAGAAAAAATGCGGAAATCCCATAGAAATGCATCACATTTTTGATATCAGTGTTTTAAATGTTTTGTGGGCAATGATGGCAGGGAAGCGTTTTGATATTGATGATGAAAGACTTAATTCTTTGGTAAAACATATTCATGAACTTTTTAAAATATTTGATATGTCTGGAGGAATTTTGAATCAGTTACCTTTTGTGAGGTTCATCGCGCCCAAGGCTTGTGGCTATCGTCCTAGTTTGGATATTTTAGGAAAGCTTTATGAATTTTTTGAAGTAAGTAAATATAATATATTGTTTAATACTTTCAAATGCAGGTTTTTTACTTTATACTATATTTTTAAAACTTTGTGAATCAAAATGTTTTGAAGAATTTAAAACTGCTTAGCAAACATTTTATTATTTTTGTGTATTAGAAGTGTAAACTTTTACCAAAAAATTCTAAATAATAAAATGTAAAATTTATTATCAATGTCGATCTGATTACTGGAAACGGAATTGTAAATTTATATCGTTTTAATTAAAATCCAAAATTGCATATTCTAGAAATGTGTCAAACATGGAAATTAAAGAAGCAGATAAAAAAATTTAATGGGTTGATATGGTTTTTAATATACCATGAAATAATACGTTACTAAGAAATTTTTGGAGCAGTACCAAAAAGGTTATACTTGCGCCATCTCAACCCATTTAAAAAAAATGAAGACGTCAGACGTCATAATAATTTCCTATTAAAAGTTTTTCAAAAACAATGCGACGTTTCACATAAGCTTAAACTGACAAGTATGACATTTTTTGCATGTACTTACGGTCAAACTTGTCGGTTTAAAAAAAACTGGCTTTAACTAAAACATTTACGTGCAACTCAACCTTAAAGATTAAAAAATGCAGGGGCGTTACATTTAATTGAAAGAAAAAATATACTCTTTGCAATGTTCTTTTTAAATTTCAAATGTATGTGTGTAATTTCATCACGATTGGTCAATTCATTAATAGGCTACAGCGCAGTGGCGCAACCAGAGGGGGTGCATGAGTCCATATGCACCCCCCTGCATGACCAGATTTTTTAACCAGATCCACAGAAAGTAGATAAAGTTTTCTTTTTTTACTTTTAGAGAGTTTTGTATTTTAGGTCAGCGATTTTTACAAAATATTAGTATATTACAGGCCTTAATCCCAGTCTTTTTCAATTATTAGTAACTAGTAACAATAGCAATACAGAAATTATTATGTTTTTTTTTCAGTATTTCGATTATTTCTCAAAAAACGCCCAATTAAGGGGATGTTCTTTTGTTTTCGGAACAAAAATATTATCACTACAAATTGAAGATTTTGACTTCTTCTAGATCTTATCCTTCACTTACCAACATATAAAATGAAACAGATTGGTTGTATTTTAACGTAAGTTGATTGTATATAAAACCAACTGAAAAATCATCAAAAATTGTTTAAACAAAAATATATTAAAACATTTTCATGATTTATAGGAATGATATATTTTGGTTTTAGAAGAAAAAAACCATCCCAACTGAAAAAAAATTTCTGTATTACTATTATTACCAATTAAAGATGATGGTTTTA
This sequence comes from Stenus bimaculatus, assembly GCA_963971135.1. Lineage (NCBI taxonomy): Eukaryota > Metazoa > Arthropoda > Insecta > Coleoptera > Staphylinidae > Stenus > Stenus bimaculatus. The sequence goes on from OZ020180.1 coordinate 37,760,043, forward strand.
GATTTATGAGGATTGGTGGTTTTTAAATCTCTGACCTAAAATTCTAAAATTTCATCGACATTCCGTTTCATCGACACGACCGTTTTATCGACACAGACGTTTCATCGACATGGCCAATTCATCGACACACATGCTTCACCGACATTACCTTTTCATCGACAACCATTTCATCGACCCTACCTTTACTTTGACAAACCTTTTCTTCGACAAGGACATATCATCGATACAGACATTTCATCGACACTACCTTTTCATCGACAAATCTTATCTTCGACATTCATTTTCATCGACAACCGTTTCATGGACAATACCTCTTCATCGACAAGTATTTTTGTATAGACAAGGACGGTCCATCGACACTATAGTAGTAAAATTTCGGCAGAACCTTTTTACATGATTTATTTTATTGTTGTATAATATTCTTTAGTACATTTGGGGAAATATGAAAACGACGAATGACGAACTTCATTTTCCTTAGTAATTTAAAAAAAACATATTTTTCATTTACCAATTTCACTTTCCCAAGCATTCTAAAATATTTTAAATGTCTGTGTCGATAGAGCTACATTGGCCATGAAAAGCTTTAGCGATGAAACATGTCTTCGTTCATGAAGCGTTCTTGTCGATAAAAAGACTGTGTCGATGAAACTGTAGTCGATGAAACGGCATTGTAGAAGAAGTGGTAATGTCGATGAAACGTCCTTGTCAAAGAAAAGGTTTGTCGATGAAATGGTAGTGTCGATGAAACGGTTGTCGATAAAAACGAGTGTCGATGAAACGTCCTTATCGAAGAAATGATTTGTCGATGAAAAGGTATTGTCGATGAAAGAGTAATGTCGATGAAACTTTTGTGTCGATGGACTGGTCGTGTCGATAAAAGGTTATGTCAATAAACCGTTGTCGATGAGAAAGCACTGTCGATAAAGTGTTAGAGTGGTTTTCATCCGAAGAGAACCATGCTCAGAAATCAATGTTTAAGAATATTTAAATTAACTTAGTTTATGATTGATGTACGTGATGATGTAATGGTCATCTAGAATCTAGAATTAAGGTTTCTCAATTAATCTGAATTCCTGTAATGTATGAATCGACATTATTTAGTTTTAATAATAATCGCTCGGGTAAAAGCGCTCGCGGCACAGGAAAAGTTCACTTCAGATGAAATCCACTCTAGTACGCCATCGTATGTACATATTGCAATATGTAAAAAATAATGTTTTTTGTAACGAAATTGAAATGAGAGTATTTTTCTGCTCTATGCACCCCCTATTCAAAATTCTTGGTTGCGCCACTGCTACAGCGTGAACTATTGTATTTGATGTTTCGAAATGATTTGTATAAGCAAGTCCCAAAAAGAAGGCTCAGCAACCTTATTGTTGAGCCGGGCCCAAAAATAAGGTTCCATTACTCCTGTAAAGTAGACGAGATTTCATCGGCAAAAAACCCAATTCAGGGTCGGAACAACCCAGTATTTTGACGGGACTTTGCATTTTGTTCCCACAAAAATGTCGAAATTCTGTTATAACCGATACTATTTTTTTTTTCTATTTTGCGCTTTTTATTCAAATTTCAAATTAAAATCAACCTTTCTAACTTTGGGAACTTTTGTAGGAAGTTTTTGGGTTTTGCAGTAGGAAGCTTTTGGGTTTTGCGTTTTGCAGTGCTTTAATGATGAATAGTATAATGCCGTTTTCAGTTCTTTACTAGCCTAAATAGAAAAAAATATTTTTTTTGTATGAAAAATGATAAGTTGATTAAAAATCTCAATTTTTGACAGTAACAGACTCTTGGATTTAATAAATTTTAACTATAAAATTTAACCTATTGTTTCTTTTGATATTACGTATTTTACGATAAGAAAATTCCTTGATAAACTATTATCAAAAAATCCAAGTTCATTGAATATTATTGTTTTAGAAAAACATGTATTTTTTGCTATTATCTGCGACAGATAAGGTTTTAACAATATTTTTTTATCTTTATCTTTATTTTAATTTTATTTATTATTCGAAATTTTACCAGATATTAAAAAAACAAATTTAATAGATACATTTTGAGCATAGAAATCCAAACGATAAATATTTAAATGTACTTAAATTTACATAACTAACATATTTATTAAAATTGTTCATATTATTAATAATTAAAAAAGCCAAAAGGAATTGATTTTTTTTTTCGAATTGAACAACTTTCCTAAAAAGTATTTTTTATTTTGTATTTTCAAGTACCAAATTGTATTTCAATTATTTTTTAAGTTTTTAAAATCAATCTTTTGTATTACACATTTTATATTTTATTCAGATTATGACAAATCGTTAGAATTTCAGTTTAAGTTTATTAATTATTAACCGGCGAGAAGTTAGCCATAAAATTTCCAGCCACAGTTTTTTACATGTATTTCTCCATAAGAAGAAAAAGCAGTATAACTTCTTTATTTTACATTTTATAACAAAACTAATTATACCACTGGAAAGCTCAAAGAAATATCTATATAACAGTACTACTGTCAATGCTTGCCTCAAAATAATAAATCCGCAATTTGCATTTAATCAGATGACTACCTTAAAATATAAAAAAACACTTAAATGGGTGTAACTTCTATTAAAATAAAATGACAACTAAAATAAAATAATCAATAGAATCTGTATTAAATTCCCAACAGTCTCGTGTATAAAACAATGTCAGCCACTAATTATTGACTTTTTAATTAACCAAAAACACTAATTTTTGAGTAATTTTTGGATCTAATGGCTGGCAAAAACCGGCCATAAAAAAGTTGTTGGTTCCATTTGATAGAAAATTTAAAAAGCTTTCCAACGGTATATCACTCAATGCAAGCCTCATCACGATAATTAAATATTTAAACTTTTAATTAAATTCGTCGCGAAAACTAAATAATGCATTATGCGCTCTAATTTTTGAGAAAATTATAGCAAAATAAAACTTAGACCACTTTTGGAATCTATATTAGAAAATGAAAACAATGATGTGTAACACAATGCTAGCCACTAATTATTGACTTTTTAATTAACCAAAAACACTAATTTTTGAGTAATTTTTGGGTCCAATGGCTAAAAAAAACCGGCCATAAAAACGTTATTGGTTTCATTTGATAGAAAATTTAATAAGCTTTTCAACGGAATATTACACAATCTAGCCTCATCACGATAATTGTTTATTTACTTTTAATTAAATTCATCGCAAAAACTAACGCATCTTTTGACAGAATCATAGCAGGAAAAAACTAAAACCACTTCTTGAATCTGTATTCGATTTTGAAATCATTTATGTGTAACAAAATTGTAGCTACAAATTATTTACTTATTAATAAATGCTTTCCAATAGTATCACCAAGGTTATTACAAACTTTTATTAACGCATTAAAAGTTCAAATAAACAATTATCCTGATGAGGCTAGTATTGTGTAATATACTCTTGGAAAGCTTATTAAATTTTTTATCAAATGGAACCAACAACTTTTTTATGGCCGGTTTTTGCCAGCCATTAGATCCAAAAATTACTCAAAAATTAGTGTTTTTGGTTAATTAAAAAGTCAATAATTAGTGGCTGACATTGTTTTATACATGAGACTGTAGGGAATTTAATACAGATTCTATTGATTATTTTATTTTAGTTGTCATTTTATTTTAATAGAAGTTACACCCATTTAAGTGTTTTTGATATTTTAATGTAGTCATCAGATTAAATGCAAATTGCGAATTAATTATTATGAGCCAAGCATTGACAGTAGTTCTGTTATATAGATTTTTCTTTAAGCTTTCCAGTGGTATCATTAGTTTTGTTCTAAAATGTAAAATAAAGAAGTTACAATGCTTTTTCTTCTTATGGAGAAATACATGTAAAAAACTGTGGCTGAAAATTTTATGGCTAACTTCTCGCCGGTTAATTATTTTTATATATATGATGACATTAGAAATTAACACCGCTGTTACCACTAACATTTTTGTTCAGAATGCCACCAATTAAATGTTATTTAACATTGAAATTATTTTAAAAATATTTCGGTTATTCCGTATACCTTGAACCTTCATGTTTATTTCAAATAAAAAGTATTTCAAATTAAGTATTTCAATTACAAAGTATTTGAAATACTTTATAACTAAGAATTTTGGTCAAATTATTTCAAATAAACCTAAATAATAAAGTATTTTGTATTTCAAATACTTAAAAAAAGTATTTTGCCCAACTCTGAATATTAGGTAGTACCATGGTAGTACGCACTACTAAATAAAACATATAAGACATGGGATAAAATAAATCACACGAATGTTAATTAACAATTTATTGAGTATTTAGAGCAAGAGAGTAAAAAGTAAAAACCCTTTGGATTTTGGATAGCCAACCTCTAACTAAAATTACAATTTTTATGTTTCAATTTTATATTTTCATTTGTACGCTTACATATTACAGGGTTAAAAAACGGTTCCATTTTGTTCATTTTTAGCATTATATGGTTTTTGGTATAGTAATACATCGCAGAATAAGTTCCTTTTCCAACCTAACATCTCAACCAAATGCGTATTGTTTTTTTAGTCCAACATCCTTACACAAAAAAGTCGGCTTGCTTACGGATTTTTAAATGTAAAAGAAAGTGAGAAAAACTCTTTGCTTTTCTTTCGATAGTCCATATGACATCCATTTATTCAGCGGATAAACTATAGAACATTTAGGTAAAAGATGAATAAATGTCCACAGTTTGTCAAGAAAATGATTTGCGAAAAAAAAGAACACACTTTAAATTTTGTTTTGTCCTTGCAACCAATTTTTTAATTTTTATAAATTTTATGAGTGGGAGTGTAGGTTTTTAAAAACTGTAACCGCCGGAACCAAGGGCGTATTTAGGGGATGGCTGAAGGCAAAAGATCATAGATATGAACTAAAATAATAAAAAAAATATTAATAAAAATTTAATTTTTATAAGAAAACAAATTAACCCGTTGTTTTCTTATCAATTATTTTTGGGGACGTTACTTTATAAAAATAAATTCCATTTTTATTTTCGTTTTAGTTGATATAATTTTCTGTAAAGTTTTATGGACTCAGAAAAGGGGTATCTTTATGGTGCTTATGTCAAAGATATGAGGGAAAATATCAAGAATAATTCGTATTTATTTTTTGAAAAAAATTGATCAAAATAATTATTTGATGGTAATCTTATAACCTTAGGCCAAAATAGCGTTAATGAGCTTTCAAATTGTTTTCATTTTAATTGACCTAATAGTTTATGAACTATGGTACAATTTTGAATTAACGACATTTTCTGTGGAAAAAAGTTTCTTAAAAAAAACTGGGGTGTTCCGACCCCGAAAATTGTTTTTAACTATTTTTCTGAGGATCTCCCTGAAGGGTTTCCAACGTACTGGAGAGCTCTTGCCCCATTTTCGAGACACCCTGTATATGTTTGAACATGTAAGCTTAGGTTAGATTAACCTGTTTTTTTTTTCAAAAAATTTCGAGATCTCGAAAAAATCGTCCAATTTAAAGTTTTCATCAATAGTTTTGCCCTCCCCAAGATGAAATCCTAGATACGCCCTTGGCCGGGACTGAATTCAATATTTTTGGTCACCTTAACCATTATTCCAAATTTCTGGACACCATAGTGGAATAAACGTGTTAATTTAATTTTTTTGGCGAAAAATATCTAGTATTTTGTAATGGCTATAAAAATCACCAGATGTACTTATTTTTGAGAAAATTGTTTTATTATTATTACATAACAACATACAGTATTTTATTTAATTTATTTATAAGCACTATACAAATAAAATAATTCAACCGTTAACGCTCTTTTTAGAGGTGAAGGCAAAAGTATCCCATTTGGATTATTAGATTAAATAGGAGGGAGGTTGGCTTCGGATGAACCTTACGAAACTGCAATAACTGTGATCTTTTCTTTAAACTCTTGCTATAGTACAATCCTGGGATATCTAAATTGCTTAATAAAGGTTATTAGAGCCCTAGGAGATATAGTCACAACTTCCTTTGGAATGAGGGTTGTCCAACCGAAGTGATCTTTGGTGCGAGCAAAAGAGTCGCGCTCGCAGATGATGTGTTTCGAGGTTTCATCCTTCAGGACACAAAATCTGCAGGTTTTTGTTTCTGACTTGCCCAATTTGTTGAGGTGATATCTCAATGGGCAGTGACCGGTTAAAAGGCATTTAATAAACTAAGGTTTAGTTCGTTCCTGCCAAGGTCGAGAAGCTTCATGGCCTTCTTAGGTGAGTAATAAATATGAATTTCTTCGCCTGCTCTGCAACCAGAGTTTGTCTCCAGTGGAACACTTTGTTGTCCCTTTCCCATCGCAGTAACTCATCCTGTATATGTTTAGACTATATAACGGTTCGGGACCTATCGGCGTAAGTTTTGGGGCTGATTTTTCTAGTTCATCCGCAGTTTTATTGCCTTCTATTCTCTGCTGACCTAGCACCCACATAAGGACGAGCTTCTTCCCTTTTGCCAGTTGTTTCAGGGATTACCGGAATTCCAAGATGTGAATTTGTGCTCATTTGAGTCTTCTGTGTTCTGTGTATTTGTCAGCCTGTGTAATGGTGGGGGAGGTTCCCAAGGTCATGGAGACCCTGTAATTGGGTCCATATAACCTGTCCCTGCCCGTGTATCACAAGGATGCCCTGGGACCTGGGATCTAAGTTATTTAACCTATCTATTGCCGTTTGGCGATATTCGACAACCACTTCAAATGGGGTTTCAAAGTCAAATATTTTTGGCATTATGTTCAATGGTATATTTGAAAAATCTGATTTTGGGACTTCCAGAAACTTTATGTGGCCTTGAAGGTTTTCACTTTTAAGGTCTTTGGTTTGGACAATTCTTGAGGCAGCAAGCACATGCAAATGCAATGGATGAAGTTCCAACATTACCTCGTGGGGGTGGTACCCATGACCCCTGTGATACCCAAGAACGCTAACCGCTGTAATTTTTGCAGCTTGTTGCTTGTTTTGCGTAGCTGATTCTTTGGTTTTCGTCCACCACATCATAGAGGCGTATCTGACGATGGGTCTTACAACCGTAATATGTAACCAATAGGTCATTTTTGGTTAAGGTCCCAAGTTTTTCTGAAGAGTTTACGGCAAGTCCATGTGGTAGCCGTGGCTTTGGAAATGATTTTGTCAACGTGAGAGTTCCAACTTAACTTACGTACAGTTGGTCCCAGCTGGAAGTAGGACAAAAGTAATCACGCTTGCGTATTCTTTGTCCTACTTCGAGCTGGGAGCAACTTTACTATCCAGGATGACTCCGAGATATTTTGTCTCATTGGAAAAGTCGATTGTTTCTCCTTAGGTGAGGTGTTTGTAGGTTTAGTTTTCTCCGCGCCTCCTAAATGGTCTTTCTGGTCAAGATCCTCCCCCTTGCACCAGTTGCTGCTTATATTTTTAGAGCATTTTGGATGAAAGCCGATAAGGTCCCTTCATGTTTTCCTCTTATAATAACTGTTAAGTCGTCTGCATATCCGAGTGCTTCGTAGCTCGTAGCCGCCATTGTTCAGCCTCCCCAGAAGGTTATCCGTGGCGATGGACCACAGCATAGGTAACAGTACTCCCCCTTGGGGGCAGCCCTTTACCATAGTTATCGACACTTCAGCACCGCCCAGAGAAGCCGTAACCACCCGGTTGTCTAGCATCTCTTCAATCTACTTTATGGTGTAGGGATCGATACCTTTCCTTGTAGCAGCTCTTCTTATGGACGCGAATGACGAATGCGGTGTTGTCAAAAGCACCCTCTATGTCCAAAAATAGTCCAAGCGCCACTTCCTTGGAGGAAAGGCATCGATAGTGGGTTTGTCAGGTTGGTAGGCAAACTGTTTCACATGAAGCACGATTTTGCTTCTGATGTGATTGTCCAGAATTTTCTCCATGGCTTTGAGGTGAAAGGGGGCGAGGCTAATGGGGATAATAGGATTTCGGTTCCTCAGGAGGCCGTCAGCACGTCTTAGGCACAAAGACTACCCTCACCCCTCACCTTCATACATGATTGGGAAATATACCCCAATGCATAGCTAATACGCTTGAAAATAGCTTGTAAGTATGAGCCAATATTATACTCAATGCCCCTTTGCACCATCGCAGGGATGCTTCGGTCCATGCCCGGTGACTTAAAGGGCTTAAATTCGGGGATAGCCCATTCCACTTTATTTAGGGTGAAAATCTTCCCTACTCAGGTGCAACTATCTCTAGTGGAGTTATATAGTGAGGCTCTTTGGTTGTTGATAACGTGTCTTGGCTGCTGTTACCTTTAGTGATCCCGGGAAGTGGGTATGTAGTCCGTAATAAGACCCTTAGGCTTTCATCGTGGTCCTCTATGTCCTATCGCATTGGAATGGTCTTACGAAAGAACTTTTTGTAAGCAGATTGCTGGAGTAGTTGGTTTATACCTTCGCAAAAGTGTTTCCAGGATTGGACTGGATTTCCTCACTTCTTTGTTATAGTTAGTTGGGGCTGCTCGTTAGGCGTCCCAGCTGCCGGTCTTCCTACCCCTATTGAACTTACTCCTGGCGTCGGCTCTTAGCTCTTAGCCACTCAAATTCCATGTTCCACCAAAGTATCACATAGCTTGAACTGGATTCAGATTCAAAATCCATCACAAAATTACAAATACTTCAGTTTATTTGTCAAACATTAGCTGTGTGTAAAACGAGCGCCCCAATAGCCAATCAGAGGCATAGATTTTGGGTCGTAAAATTTGAATAGTCCTCCTAGTTTTTACTACTTTTTAAATACAGAGAAACATTAAATATTAAAAATATTTTAATCTCATTTTTTTAATTTCGATTCGATACAAAAAAATAAGTCCTTACAATACATATATTTCATGAGTATAGTAAAAAACATTAAAATACATATTTTAAATTTCCTTAATTTATCCAATTTTAAAACTTTACTTTTTTTATAAATTTCATATTTAATATCTATTATTAAATTTCAAAATTTTAACAATAATTTCTAGGAAACTATTGAAGAGCATCGTCAAACTTTAAATCAAGATCACTCACGTGATCTGATTGATGAGTTTTTGATTAAAATGAATACACGAGATGATGAGAGTGAAACATTTTCAGGTATAATTAATGAACCTACTTACTTTCTTAATAGATAAACAATTTTTGTATTTTTAATAGTTGAACAGCTTCACTCGCTTTGTTTGGATCTTTTCATGGCAGGATCTGAGACAACTAGCAACACCTTAGCGTTTGCAATGCTTTACATGTTGAAATATCCATTGATACAAGAAAAAGTCCAGAAAGAACTTGATGAAGTTTTGGAAGGCAAGCAAATTCCAAGTCTCATGGACCGATCAAAGTAATTTTACATTTTTAATATAGTACAGGGTGTCTAAAACCATCTGCCCCATCATTTTATTTCGAAAAAGCTTTACCGAATGTGACTAGGTAAAAAAATATGACCAGAGTGAATACACTAAAATGTCTTTTGATATGTTGAATATTTACAATAATATAATCAATAGAAATTATTTTTACTACTTAATTTCATTAAATGGATTTTGATTTTTTTATGGAACTTCAATATCAGGAAGAATTTTGAGCGCTTGATTTTGAAATTCGCTTGATATTTGCGGTTTTGCTCATAATTTTTTTATTCATTGGAGCTTTTTTAAAATTTACTCCCTCTGCCCCAAATTATGGTATACACATTTCTTCAAAATCCTTTGATTATTGAAATTTAAAGATGTTAATGAGTTTCAATCATTTCCTGTTGAAAAAAATATATTCTTAAAGGCATGTTTAGACGAGCACATAATCTTGTACAAGATCGACTCAGATGCTACTGCACATTGCGCAGTAGAAATGCGCAAGATTTATGTGCTCGTCTATTCCAGTTGGTTGAGAAAATACAAAAAGAGCAGAAAATCAAAATCACACCCGTTGAGAAAAAAATATGAAAGATATAAGCAATGAAAATAATGGAGTGTGAAATGTGTATACCTATAAGAAGAGACCGAAAATCTAAAAAAATAACTTGCAACCATCAGTGTTTTGGAATTGTACATTTCTTATTGCAACATAAAGTAGAGAAAAATTTTTTGTGAAAATGCTCTTCCCATAGCCCGCAAGTTAGTTTAAATGATAATTTATTATTCATTGTAATTATTATTAAACAATTTATCAAAGAAACATGTGTTGTGTATACTATAATTTGTGACAAAATAAAAACGGAAATGTATACCATAATTTGGGACAGAGGAAGTATTTTTTTTAATACACATCAGAAGAGTATTGTTTCTTCTTCTTCTTCTTTTTTGTTTTTGTAAGCAGTCCCTTACTTCCCCTTCTGATTACTTCCGGTTTCTTCCGGAAAATAAAAATTGTATTGACTTTAGTAATATTTTTCGAAATAAAAGCGTGGTACGTGTGGTCTGAGATATCATGTATACTAAAAAAAATTAGGTTGTAGGGTTGTAGGTTGTAGATGACATCAAAACAACCAGCTTCTGTCAATAAACCCTTGTACGAAAATTAGCCGTTTAGTCCCTAAGGCAGTTGTGGTTGATCCCAACCTTTTCAAAACTGCGTAACACTTTGTAATGAAGTTTATGCGTAACACTTGTTGATTTAGAAACTTAAGAAAAAGTAAATTATTTCTTTTATTTCAGATTTTAGTCATCTACACCTTTTCCAATTGTATTTCAGAAAAGATTAATTCAATTTCAGAAATCATCAATTGTAATTTAGAAAATTCAATTGTATTTCAAAAAGCATCAATTGTGTTTCAGAATACTTAATCAATTTAATTCAGAAAGTATTAATTGAATTTCATAATAGTCGATGTAATTTCAGAAATCGTCAATTGTAATTCAGAAAAGATCAATTGTATTTCAGAACGCATCAAATGTATTTCAGAAAAATTTATTTCATTTTAGAAAAGGCCTTTTGTAAAATATTGAGGAAGCCAAGAGAGTTTTTGGCAAATTACTTCAATTGGGTTTAACGTTTGTGAAGCCTGGTTTGCTGTGGTGCAATGTTAAATTTCGAAAGCACATTTTTAATGAAATGTTTGTGCTGTTGTGGTCCACGTGCACAATCACCGCGAAAAATTCTCGACTTACACATTTTTTTTATAATTGGTCCATTCTGAAATTAAATTGATTTTCTGAAATACAATTGATGCCTTCACAAATACAATTGACTATCATGAAATACAATTGATACTTTCTAAGAACAAATTGATTATTTTGAAATACAATTGATCATTGATGCTTTCTGAAATACAATTGGCTATTCCGAAGTCGAATTGATCTTTTCTGAAATACCATTGGATAAGGTGTAGAACTAAAATATTTTAAAAGTAAAATATTGTCAGATTAGATATCAAGTATTCGTGGAACACTTCCGAGGTGCTTAGAGCATAGCATACGGAACACTGGTAGAAAACCACTACCTTAGGTTGAATTGTTCAAAATTTTGCCGATTGTGTTCGATAGTCACGATAGCACGGTTCGAACACACTGGTCAATATTTTCAACAACTTTTGTAAATTTTGTAAATAAATAAATGATTTATGTCTATTTTATTCACCCTAGCAACTAAACGGCTAATTTCCGGACATGGGATTATTGACAAAAGTAAAAGTTGATTGTTTTGATGTCGTCCACAACCTTTTTCATTTTTATACAAACGTTTATAGACACTCCGAATATTGTTTTTGTAAAGGCTATTTTAGACTAGTATATTTTGGTGAGCAAATATTGTCCCAAATCCCAAATCGAATCGGAACGAGTCTGCGCAATGTGCAGAAGAATTTGAGTCGATTTGGCACAAGATTTGCTTACCAAAATAAGCCAGTCTAAACTGGCCTTATAAATATATAAAGGGTATCTGAAAATTGTCGCTCGGACAACTGAAGAGAGGTGCATTTTTATTTTAAGCGAATTTGGTCATATTGATTTATTTTTAGGTGTACTATCTTCAGCTAATCGTCTAAAAAATACAAAAAAAATTTGAACAAAAAGTCCATCAGTTTGTAGGATTTTTTTTTCAAAATACTGCACCTTAATCTATACTTAAAGTAAATAATCTGCTGCCATACTAAAAGTTTAATTTTCAAATATTCCCTTGCGAGGATAGTCGGCAAAGATAGTCGCATGATTTCGAAATTTGTGGTTTTGGTCATAATTTTTTTGTGATTGGAGCTTTTTAAAAATTTATTTTTTTGGTACACAGAATAAGAGTCTTGAGGCTACCAATTTCTTCTTTGTTTTTGTAAGTCAAACCAAATAGTCATATGGCACTTACAGGAGCAGTAAAATTTCTAAAATTTTATTTAATTTTTGGAGCGCTGTAAAAAGTTTAAAAATATACTTACAACAAAAAACCAAACTGCTACACACGCTTCGTTTATAATCCTAACTTATTGCTAACGTTGGAAGCAATAAATATTTCAATTATTTTTTAGAATTTTTCAAAATGTCGCTAAGCGAACGTTTTTGGTAAAGTGCCGCTGTCTGACTACTTGGTTTGAGTTACAAAAACAAAGAGAAAATTGGTAGCCACAAGACTTTTCTGTGTACCAAAAAAAAAAGAAATTTAAAAAAGCTTTAATGGAAAAAATATAACCAAAACCGCGAAAATCAAGCGAATTTCAAAAAATAAAAAATAAAAATAATTCCTTAGCGGCCTTTCTCTCATATTCATTTATCGTATAGATTGCCATATACTGAAGCAGTCATTTTGGAAATACAACGGATAACAAACGTTCCCCCTATGGGAATCGCACATCGTGCTACGTCTGATACTCAATTGGAAGGTTTCATCATACCAAGAGGTACCATCGTCCTTACCAGTCTCTATAGTATTCACATGGATCCAGAATATTGGAACGACCCACATGAATTTCGTCCTGAGAGATTTTTAAATGGAAAGGGGAAGATTTCAACTAACGAGAGAAATTTTGCACCATTTGGTTATGGTAAGAAAAATTATTTTTGTTTTAAATTCAACAATAATATTAAAATAATAATAAATAAAATATTACGAATAATTTTTTTTTCAGGGAAACGTCGTTGTTTAGGAGAATCTTTAGCAAGAGCAAATCTCTTTATGTTCTTCGCTTCAATTTTGAATAATTTTCGTCTGGAACGCATTCCTGGGGGCGAAGAACCGGATTTGGTAGGAATGGATGGAATTACTCTATCGCCAAAACCATTCAGTGCAATTTTAAAACCAAGATATCTCTAGGGTTATATATTACAGATAAATACTTATTAGTTTAAGATTACTTTATATTTGATACTTTAGTTTATTTATAAAACCTTGAAGATTGAAGAACGATCTGAGCAAGCGCTTTAGTTATCACTCATCATTCATGATTATTCATCAACGAGCTTTATATAATGCTTATTGGCTCATTTAGTTCGTGACATCTTGGCACACGCGATGTAATATTATTAGCCTAACTAATTAGTACACATTCCTTCGTAATTGAGACGAAATGTTCACAACTGTTTTTCTTTTATTGTCTGTTATTATATCATTAATTTATTACCAAAATAAAAGACCACATAAGTTTCCACCAGGTAAAAACTCTTTTTAATAAAATAATACAATATTTTTGGTTTATTTATTTTTATAGGTCCTCGATGGGTACCCTTTACTGGGAATTTGGCGAAAGTGAAAAAATTAACGATTAATTTAGGTGGGCAGCATAAAGCGTTTACGGAGCTTTCAAATAAATATAATACTAATATTTTGGGTTTAAAATTTGCAAATACACTTTTTGTGGTGGTTTCTGGAAAGGATTTAATTAAACACGTTATGTGTAGTGGAAAATACGATAATCGAAATTCGAATTTTTTTAGCAGATTACGATGTATGAACACGAACACCGGTAATTATTTAATTTATTTATTAATTTAATTTAAAGAGGATAATGAAGAAAAATAAAAATGCAATTTTACAATGTGTGATTGCTGTTATATTTTCATTTCGTTTTCCACGTTTTAAGAGCAATTTCCTAAACGGAAAATATAGTGGTTTAGTTCTGCAGTCATAAAAGCTAGTACGAACAACATTTTTGTATAATTTTTTTGTAGATGATTTAGAATTCATTTCTTTAATTTTTGCCAGAAGGAAAAAAATTGAAGAATGTACAAAAAATATATAATGATCTAAAAGTACCTTAACTTTGGACCCCTCTAATTAATTTTGTGCTGGGTTGCAGAAGCTAACTCTCTGGCAAGATGTAGCCTAATAAATTTAAATTATAAATCTGAAAAAAAATTGAAAATCTAACGAGGAAACTTGAGTTATGACTTATGACTGCAGAACTAATGCTCGATTTCATGATTTTTCACAATTTTTCCTCCCAAACTCGCGCGGCCTCTGGGGATTCGCAATAATTATCAGTTATTTGGTCATAATTTGCAAAGAAGCTCCAGAAAAGTGGGATAGATTTTCTATTCCTTGTTATTAACTCCAACGGAAAATTTATCGCGGTCGTCTAGGAAGATCCTCTTAATGCACGTAGCTCTCTTACTTTTTTTAATAATCTGTTGGGTAATAAAGCCTTATTATTATTATTATACTATTTTTTGATAAGCGAAGATATAAAAAAAGTAATTTAAAATTTAATTTTAATTGACCAGAAATAATCTTTTATAAATGATAAATAAAAGTAAGAATAATCAAATATGGGAAAAAAATTATTATTTATTATCAATTTCTTTCTTTCTACTTTCTAATACTTACTTAAAATAGTGTGATTTTTAATATTTAGTCAGTAAATCTTCAAAAATTGGACTTGATTGTTTAGCAATTATTTAAATTTTCAGTTGGAAAATTAAAAAAAAGTTATAAATCTAAAATTATTATTTGTGGCCAGCACGAGCGCAAATTATTTGTTTTACAGGGTGTTCCGTTCGTGGGCCTACAAACGGTAGGGTTAGAAACTGGAGCGAATTTAATCGAAAAAAATGAAAAAAAAATGGGGTCTCTCTGTTTTTACTTTTGAAGCTAGCGTTTTGAATTTAAGGTCACCATTTTTTTGTCAAAAAACGCTAATTACATTTTAACCAATATAAAAGTAATAGAATTTAAAAAAAAATATCACTAGAAAGCTAAAATTAACCTCTTTCAATTGGAAACACAAATAGTTGATAAAATTAATTAATATTTTTAAATGTAATAAAATGGAATAAAAGCTAAAACACACATATCTAAATAATACATAGCTGGAAAAAATATTTAATTTTTGGTGTATTTTTTTAATTTTCACCTAAATATTTCCTTAAAAATAAATTAATAAATAAAATAAATCAGATATATTTTTCAGACAATAATTTTATGATTTCATTCCATTTTATTGCACTAATTTTTTTTAATGAGGAAGGAATTTTATACAGGGTGTCCCGTAGAAAGTAGAGCAAATTTTATCAAGAAAAAAAAAGTAGGGGTCTATCTTTTATGGTTTGAAAGTTACAGGGGTTTGAATTCAGCATCGCCCGTTTTTGCCAGAAATCAGTAATTGATCAATAGCTGCCTAAACACTTAGTAAAAAGATTTAAAAAAATATAATTTTAAAGCTGAAAGTTGGTAAAAATGATAAAACACAAATCGTTTATCAAGTATTAAAAAAAATCGAAAAGATAAAAAAATCCAGAAAAAATTGTTTTTTTAGCAGTTTTTGAAGATTTTCTCCAAGATATGACCTATTAAGGGCGTGTTTTTTTTTAATTTTCTAAAAATTCGTTAAGTTCTTTAGAAATTATGAAAAATTTTGAAACCCTAACTCTTTCTATGCATTCACTAAACTTACTCCTATGAGAATTGATACTAAGCATAGTTAGTTACAATTGAGGTGCGCCTTCATTTTTGTTATTATTTAATAATACAACTGTTTCAAAAGCCATCAAAATTTAACTTTTGCTTATAAAAATTGATTATTAAGCAACTTAAAAAAAAACACGCCCTTAATAGATCATATCTTGGAGAAAATCTTCAAAAACTGCTAAAAAAACAATTTTTTCTGGATATTTTTTTCTTTTTGATTTTTTTAATACTTGATAAACGATTTGTGTTTTACCATTGTTTCCAATGGAAAGAGGATACTTTCAGCTTTAAAATTATATTTTTTTAAAATCTTCTTACCAAGTTTTTAATCATTTACTGATTTCTGGCAAAAACGGGCGATGCCAAATTCAAACCCCTGTAACTTTCAAACCATAAAAGATGGATCTTTTTTGGTTTTTTCTTGATAAAATTTGCTCTACTTTCTAACCTTGACGTTAGGTGAACCACGAACGGGACACCATGTATTTTGGAAGGAAATTACTCAAACTAAAAGCAGCGTTGAGCAAGCAAAATATAAATAATATGTACAGGGTGTCCCATTTTAATTAATCCAGCTGAATATCTTGGAAACTAAGCGATTTCATTAAAAATGTTTCAGACAAAAATTTTAGCGGCTCGAGTAGGACATATAATTGAGCCATGGGTTATTAATTTTTATGGGAATTTATGGGAAATTTATGGGGGTTTTATGGGGAAATTTTTTTTTTCAAATGGGAACCTATAAATTTTATTATTGATTCACAATCCATGAAAAATAATAAGCAACTTTTGGTTGAAAATATTTTTTAGGAAATTTAAATTTTTCATGATATTCGCCAAAATTAACAGACATTTTGAGATTTCGATTCAGGTTTTCTAGAAAACTAATTTTTTTAAGAAAAATCCCCAAAGGCAAAAAGTGTTTAAATTAATGTAAAGATCTAGAAAAACCAGTAAAAAGTTTTTAAAATTTATTTCATTTTTTTTTTCAATTTATTTAAAAAAAAATGTTTTTTTACGAAAATGTAAAATTATTTTTTTAATATTAAAATTAAAGATAAGGTCAAAGATCATCATAAAGATCACTTTTTGCCTCTTGCGATTTTTCTTTTAAAGCTTTAGTTTTCTAGTAAAACTGAACCGAAAATCTAAAAATTGATGATTATTTTGGTGAATATCACGAAAAATTGAAATTTTCTAAAAAAAAATGTTCAACCAAAAGTTGCTTATTATTGTTTAAAGATTACGAATCTACAATAAAAATTATGGGTTCCCATTAAAAAAAAATGTTTTTCCATAAAAACACCATAAAATCCCATAAAAATTAAAAACCCATGGTACTGTTAAATGTCCCTCTCGAAACGCTATAATTTTTGTCTAAAACATTTTTAAGGAAATCGCTTAGTTTCCAAGATATTCAGCTGGATTAATTAAAATGGGACACCCTGTATATGCAATAGTTTACAATTGGTATGCAAAAATTTACCATCGTTGCCGTTATTTATTTAAATTTGGCGTTTAAACGTTAAAATCGTAGCGCGGTGTAAGCAATAATATTACTCAAGTTCTTTATAATTTGCAAGTTTTTTATTGGTATCTAGAGCCTTAATAAAAATCCAAAGACCTCCCAGAACCGATTTATTTTAATTTTCAAGAAATTTCATTTGAAAGTAATAACTGTGTGACTTCAAATTATTTAAGAAAATTAAATTTAAATATTTCTCAAACAAAAAGTAAAATTATTCATTATTCGATTATCAACTAATATTAAAAACTGAAAGGTGAATAGAAGCAATTGTACATATACAAGGTTATTAAAAATTGAAAATAAAACAAGTACATATCTCTCGCACTACGCACTCAAAATTAATCATGTTTCCAAAATTTTACTAATATCATTGAATGTTTGTTTTATAAATTCATGCTTTTGTTTTGAAATAAAACAACAAAAGCCATAAAATATAAATTGAGATTTTAGCACAAATTTTCACAAGAGCTTCTTGACAATAAATAGTCTTTCTCGTTAGATAAAATTATAAATATTCAAAAGAAATTTCAATATAAAATTTTAACGGGTGGGTTTCCACTTTCCTCCACCTGACTAGCGGCCGGGAAAAAATATTTGTCGGCCCATTTTTGATTTTTCGATATGAATTAAAAAGGATAAACAAAGTGCCAGTTTCTCCCTTATTTTTTTCTTATACGTATGGAAAACTGACTCTTGAAAAAAAATCTTCTAATATATTGAACATCTAATATATTGTCACTATTCGGAACATGCCAAAGAAAATTTAGAGGAGAGTAACAATCTTAAAATGAAGAGATTGATCATAAGTTTTTAATTTTTATGTTGAAAGTCAATCAGAATCAAGCTAAACCTATTCAACACTTGATATATGTATTAGAGTTTGGAACGACTTTTAGCTGGATTGGTTTTGGAATAAAAACGAAAATCGAAATAATAATTTGAAATTTGTCTACATTTTATGGTTCAAAAAAACGTTTTGCCGGAAATAACATCAACATATTTTATTAATGTAACACCATTTGCTTAGTTCAGATTGAAGGTATTTAAAAAAATTATATTTTTGTAAATTTGTGATTTTAATTTTTTGGTAAAAATTACGAAAAAACTTTTTTTTCTTCATTCGGATGAGTTGATAAAAACTACCAAAACTTATTCTAAATCGTAGGCCAGCAAGCAAAAGGCACTAATAAGTCAAAAATATATAATATATTTTGGTTTAATATTTACTATTGTAAAAAAGAATTAGTTTTAATTAGTTATCTAGATTCTAGATAGAGTCAGGCCCGTTATATCCATTAGGTAAGGTGTAGCCAGACATCCCGATTTTGGCGGGATAGTCCCGATTTTGAACATTTGCCCCGCGTCCCGCGGAATTTTCAAAAAGTCCCGCTTTTGGTCTTGAACATTTTTTTTTATTATTTGTCAAATTTATATACAGGGTGTCCTGTAACTACACCGACAACGCTTAACTTGTGATAGTAGACGTGAAAATAAGTCGATTTGGCCCTATTTATCTATATCCAAAAATGCACCCCTAAGAAGTTATAAGCTTCTGAAGTTCATTTAAAAAAATATATTTTTTTAATTGCTGCCAAAGTAATAAAAATTTTATGATGAAATTTTGTATACGTGCATTTTTATAAAAAACGCTCATCCTGGATTACTCGAAATGGTCTTATGTGGTGCCAAAGGACACAAAGCACTTAAGAACTTTTTTGGTATTAAAAAATTTTAGTAAAATATTATTTGTTTTTGTAAAGAAATTCAAGAGAAATTGTTTTTGTCCCTTATAAATTTTGCGTAGGAAGTGCAGTTTCTGAGTAACATTAAAAAAATAATTTAATAAATGGTAAGTAAGTTAGGCTTTTTAACATACATTTTTAAGAAAATATTTATTTAACGCTCAAAAGATACCATTGCGTTTACCCCATATTAAATGCATATTCGCATACTCAAAATTAGGAAAAGATATTTCATCAATGTTGGCTTTGGTCATATGCATAAATAAATGAATAAAATAGCATTACGATTTGTCGTGTCATTTTAAAGTTTAAGACGTAAGCTAATAACTTCGTAATAAAATGTCATTTACTCCAGACGAGTTGATATGTTAATTATTTACGGGGAGTGCAAAAAAAACTCCCGTGAAGCAGCTCAAGTGTACCAAGAACGCTTCCCTGAACGTCGTCGACCATCACACATGACATTTATTAAAACTGAACGAAAAATGCGCACTGGTAATTTCCCCAATAGAAAACATATCCAACATCACCAGCCAGTTCTAACCGAAGAAAATATTATAAATGTGTTAGCCTATGTTGGAATCAACCCACATATTTCTGTTAGGACTATTGCTGAGGAAGTTGATTTCAGTAAAAGCAGTGTTCATAGGATATTAAAAGAACATAGGTACACCCTTTTAAAATTCAATTAATCCATGGATTGCGACCCACTGATTTCGACCGCAGACTGCATTTTATTGCTCTAATCCATGTTATGATTGAAGATAATCCGGATCTTTTAAACCAAATTTGTTGGACTGATGAAAGCCGCTTTCATAATAATGGAGTAGTGAATATGCACAATGCTCATTACTGGTCCGTGGAAAATCCACATTGGGTTAAGCAAACCCGATTTCAAACAATTTGGGGTACAAATGTATGATGTGGGTTATTTAATGGTCATCTGATCGGTCCACACTTTTACGAAGGAACGTTAACCGGTCAGAGATACCTAGATTTTATGGAAAATACATTGCCTGAACTACTGCAAGGTATTCCCGAGGAAGAACAGAATTTAATGATCTGGCAACAAGATGGTGCTCCTCCTCATAACGCACGAATCATTACTGAACATTTAAATAATTTATTTCCAACTTGGTAATGTGGGTCCGATTTCTTGGCCAGCTAGATCTCCACATATTACACCTCTAGACTTTTTTTTTGTGGGGTTATCTAAAAGATTTGGTGTATCAAACCCAATCTCTAAATTTGGATGACCTAAAAGATCGTATTCGTGATGCTTGTCGTAGTATTACACGAGCCATGATTCGAGCTGCCTGTACAAGGGAAGTTTTGCGACATTTTGAAGCTTGTGTACAATGTGCAGGAGCCAATTTTGAACGTTTATTATAATTAATTTTAGTTCTTCTCTTACTATAAAATAAAAAATAAAATTAATTTTATACAATTTTTTTAAGTGAGTAACATACTGTCGTATTCAGTATAAAGTTGAGATTCAATTTTTGTTAAAAAAAGTAGGAGCTGCCATTTCAAAAAAAAAGTTGATGATGGCTTCTTAAGGGTGGTCAAAGCAAATAAAATTTTAAGAATAAAAATGGAAGGCCAGTTTGATGCCATTAAAAGATTATGTTGGTTGGATTTTGTATCTTTTCAAATAACGGAGATATGGTCTGTAAACTAAATCGTGGGACACCCTGTATATATTTATATACAGGATGTTCCAAAAATGAAAAATGTAGAACTTTTCAAAGTTTGTGAGAGTTTCACTTAAATTTAAAATAAAATGCCTATTTCAAAAATTCATGATTTCTCCAAAATTTAAGTATAAAAATTAATTCAAAGCTCATAACTTTAAATTCCAGGAAATTCTTTCCTTTCTAAAGTGAAACTAAACGAAATTTCTGTTTCAAAAACCCTCTATTATTGGAAATTACTTATGCTTTTTGAAAAATTTAAAAATTTGGGGTTCTTTTTAGTTCGAAATCTCGATTTTTTGTCCGGTTAAAAAAATAAAAATTTGTGAATATAAAAAACGATGCGATGGCCAGAGAGAAGCAAAAAAGAAGCGATTATCCAAATAAAAACGGATAGAAATAATATCATTTGATTGTTTTTCGAAAAAATCGTTTTTACGCAAATCTAAATTTATGACTTAGTAACTTTTGCTTGCTAGCCCACGAAATAATAGAAATATACAACTGATGTGAATTCTGGCTTATAGGACTTCAATAAAAAACGTAATTACTGAAGTCCTATATGCCAGAATCCACATCAGTTGAATAATTTTTGGGACAATAACTAATATATTAATAGAAATATACATAATTAAAATGATTCCAGCAGTTTTTAAGATATTATTTTTTTAACTTTTTTAAGAAGCATATTATTGCAAATAATTTTTTTTTAATAAATTAAGAATTTGGGTTCTTTCGGCCACCGGCCCTACGAGACTCTAACCTCTAACCCACCGGGAAAATCCCCTATTTTCCCTTATGGCCCATCCGCCCCTGAGCCGTTCCAATTTTTTCGTACCTCTCTACTTTCCTTAATAAGCTACAAACCTTACTTCTTTGCACATTTCTAAAGCCTAAAGCTATTTGTTCCTTTAAATTTTTTTGACTTTATTTTTGCTTTTAGAAATTATGATACAAAATGTACACCGTCGTGTAATTGTTCAAATAATATGCACAAATAACATCCGAATCATATGAACTATGTATGTATTTTTATCTATTGTTATTGTTACCTTAAAAAATTAAAGAAATTAGTAAACTTCAAATGGAGCATTTAGAAAAAATATTCTTAATTATTACATTTTATCTTTTGTAATTGGTCAAAAGATCAATTACTTAAGTGGATAGTCTGTAAATCTAAGCAGTTGAATTTAAAATTCTGTTGATACTTTCTACTTACTATTAAAAATTTTTTTTTAGTTTACTAAAAAGTCATGTGGCTATCATTTTTATAAATTGATGTATTTGTCGAATAAAATCAACAATTTTAGGAGAGCAATAAAGAGCGATTCATAAAATTTGATTGAATTAAATATAAAAAAAATAAAAACTGCTGACATATTTTTTTGATGCTATTTAGCAGAAAGAAGTTAAAATTAAAATATTTCATTTCCTTTTTTGCTTTATATCTTTTAATTGTAATTTTATAATAACTGAAAAATGTTACATAAATTTTTCCATTTTTTCAAAACAACATAAAAAAATTATAAAATTGAAATGATACGTTTTTGTTTTAACCTTTTTCTGTACTATAAAACTATAACTAGAACCAGATAATAAGTTATTACTTTTTGTTTTTTATTTATACTCCTATATTTTTTCTATATGTATGTAATTAATTCACCCAATTTTTACGAAGTACCTACTCTCTTTGGTGCTTTCTTAAAATTGTTGAGTTTATAGTTTATGCCACGAAGGTAAAATTTACAAAAAATTATAGTCGTCTTTTAATATACATACCTACTAAAAAAAGAAATTTTGAAAAAGTTTTAGTAAAAAAAATGTTATCTCTCCTTTGAAACGGCAGAGTTATGGCGGATTGTTTTTTTACTGGCGCGAATTATAAATCCTAGAGCTTTTTTAAATTTTTCCGGAAAAGGGTTGATTTTTCGCGATGTTTTTTTTATCGATTCAAGGTGGCATGTAACGTTTAACGTTATTTCGTGTGGAAAGCGTCAATTTTTAAGACAATACAAAACTATTTGTACTATCTGGGGCCTTATTTTTGAATTTCGTAATATGGAGCTTTAGCGTCTACAAAGATTATAAAATATTATTTAACTTTAAATCTACACTTTATTAGTAAAAAGCAAAAGGCAAACCGTTTTTATAAATAGTTTTTTAATTTTGCTAAATTTTTATACCGCTAACACTGCAACACACAACACTGACTCCACTTTGGACCGGCCCAGCCCACAGGGAATTTTCACCGCGTTTCATCTTTAAAACAAATTGATCGATTTAACTTTTGTTCTTTGTATGTTACTCGAGGTAAAAAGAAACTTGATAGGGTACATGACCTTTAAAATTGTGCTATGAACACTAGCCCTTATAGTCAAAGAAAAGATCCACGGACGATATTATTTGGTGGATTACCCCTTAAATTTTAAGTGTCTTTATAGGGTAATAAGTAAGACCTCGTTGGAAAAATCTTTTTACCACTAGTAACATACAAGAAACAAAAGTTATATTAATA
Source organism: Stenus bimaculatus (assembly GCA_963971135.1). Taxonomy (NCBI): domain Eukaryota; kingdom Metazoa; phylum Arthropoda; class Insecta; order Coleoptera; family Staphylinidae; genus Stenus; species Stenus bimaculatus. The sequence continues at coordinate 37,783,339 of OZ020180.1, forward strand.
ACTTTTTGTGTATGTTACTCTGGGTAAAAAGAGCTTTCCAACGAGACATTACTTATACCCCTTACCCCACCATGCCAATTTTAGGAGTTGTGTCCAGCATAGCGCATGGGGATTAGGTAATGGGTTTACGCAAAATATGTCCCCCTCGAAACTAAACTTGACCTGTCCCCTGTCCTAGCGTTTTTTTTTGTATTTTTAAAACTCGTCCGTTTCGTTTTCGTTGGCCAATCCTGTATTATATTTTATTGCATATTGCATCCATTTCAAATAAAGTATAAAAATTATTCAAAACCTTCGTCAAACTAAAGTCTACTGACTACCGAGAAGCTACCGAGACATGCCATATGGACATGATGGCCTGTAATTTTTTTACTTATCAAAATTTGAAATAGTAGTATGTTATTACATACAGGGTGGGCCAACTAAAACGAAACAGACGAGTTTTAAAATAGTTAATAAAAAAATTTGAAAAAATGCTCGGACAGGTCAACTTTAGTTTCGAGGGGGACATATTTTGCAATAGAGCTGATTCAAAAATCCATTCACCCCTTTGCCCTATGGACACAACCCCTAAAATTTTAATAGGGATGGTGGGGTAAGTAATACCTTGTTAGAAAGATATTTTTACTCAGAGTAACATACAAAAAAAAAGTTAAATCGATCGATTCGTTTTAAAGATATTCAAAATTTAGCAAGTAGAGATTTCATGTCTTTTAAAATTGTGCTATGAACACCACGCCTTCAATTTTAAGTGTTTTGAGAGGGTAAGTAATATCGTTTCGAGGGGGAAATATTTTGCAAAAGACCTGATTCAAAAATCCATTCATCCCTCGCCCTTTGGACACAATCCCTAAAAATTTAATAGGGATGGTAGGGTAAGTAATACCTCGTTAGAAAGATCTTTTTACCCAGAGTAACATGCCAAAAAAAAAGTTAAATCCTTCGATTCGTTTTGAAGATATTCAAAATTTAACATGTAGAGTTTTCATGCCTTTAAAATTGTGCTATGAACACCACGGCTTCAATTTTAAGTGTTTTGATAGGGTAAGTAATACCTCCTGGGAAAGATCTTTTAACCCAAAGTAACATACAAAAACATGTAAAACGCAATTTATTTTCATTTTCTACAAAAGAGAGATTTTAAAAAACAAATTTAAATTTATTCGAGGAATTGTTTAAAATTTTGTAACATCTGGAACAAAACAATGCAAAACATAAAACGATTTATAACCACATTGAGATTCTTTTTATCACTTGTATTTTGTATTAGTGGTGATTTTCATCGTGTTAAAACTGTTTATGACTAATTATTAGAAATCAACATTTAAAATTTTGTGAACTTCTGTAAAAGCTTCTGCTAGCAATGGTTTATACAATTCCAGAAAGGGTTGAATTAATCACTTTTTATTTTAAAAACGATGAGAATGCTCATCGTGCAGCTAATTTATTTAATGAACAACATCCAAACAAACATTGTAACCGAAAATACGTTCTGGGGTTGGTTTCAAAATTTAAAAATACTGGTTCTGTTGGTAATAAGAAACGCGATCCTGGTAATGTTCGTCCAATAAGAAATGAGGTCGTTGAAATAGGTGTTTTGGGACAAGTTGCTGCAGATCCAACTTTAGGCACAAGAAAACTGGAGACTGTGACTAACATCAGCAGAACAACCATTCGCCGAATATTGAAAGGTCACAAATATCATCCCTATAAAATTCATTTAATTCATGATTTAAATGAAGATGATTTTGATAGGCGACTGCAATTTTGTGAGGTGATGACGGAACGAATAATTGCTGATGAAAATTATCTTTATAATATCTGTTTTTCTGATGAGTGCACTTTTTTCTTAAACTCGACCGTTAGTCTTCATAATTGTCGATATTGGTCAGATAAGAATCCTAGGGTATTTCATGAAGTTCATACTCAAACTCCTCAAACGTTGAATGTGTGAGTTGGAATTTTTGGAGACCGTCTTATTGGTCCTTATTTTCTAGATGGCAATCTAACAGGGGATATGTACTTGGATCTACTTCAAAACTTTGTTCATCCATTTCTGATTTTCCAACAAGACGGAGCCCCTCCTCATTACACACGGCCTGTTAGGGAATTCTTGGATACGACGTTTCCTGGGCAATGGATTGGGCGTATCTTACTCCCTTTGATTTTTTACTTTGGGGGCATTTAAAAAGTATGATTTACGCAACGGAACCAGGATCTCTAGCAGAGTTACGACAGAGAATTATTAATGAATGCCGAGAAATTACTGCTGAAATGTTACAAAATGTAAGAATTCGCTTTGAGCAAAATGTGTACGTTTGCATTTGCATGGAGGTTGGTCGAACTCAATTCGAACCTTTAATAAAATAATAAAAACATCCTTGAAAGTGTCGGGATCGATGGGATTCTTTAAAGTGTTAAGTTTTCTTCAAAAAGATTAGTTAAGTTTAGTTTAGTTAAATAAAAAATAATGTGCAATACTGTTTTATTTTGAATTCTTTAAAACAAACCAATCGATTTCACTTTTGTTTTTTTGTATGTTACTTGTGGCAAAAAGAACTTTCCAAGGAGGTATTATTTACCCTATCAAAAGACTTAAAATTGAAGGCGTGGTGTTCATAGCACAATTTTAAAAGGTATGAATACTCTACTTGCTAAATTTTGAATATCTTTAAAGCGAATCGATCGATTTAACTTTTTTTTTTGTATGTTACTCTGGGTAAAAAGATCTTTCCATCGAGGTATTACTTACCCTACTATCCCTATTAAAATTTTAGGGGTTGTGTCCAAAGGGCGAGGGATGAATGGATTTTTGAATCAACTCTATTGCAAAGTATGTCCCTCTCGAAACGGTATTACTTACCTTATCAAAACACTTAAAATTGAAGGTGTGGTGTTCATGGCACAATTTTAAAAGCCATGAAATCTCTACTTGCTAAATTTTGAATATCTTTAAAACGAATCGATCGATTTAACTTTTTTTTTGTATGTTACTCTGGGTAAAAAGATCTTTTCAACGAGGTATTACATACCCTACCATTAGTAAATTAAACTAAAATTAAGTAAAATTTTAAGAAATATTTGGAGCGCTGTGAAAAGTTTAAAAATATTTTTATAACAAAAAACAAGTCTATACACTCTTCGCTTATACCTTAACTTATTGTTAGCGTTGGAAATGACATATTATTTCAATTAGTTTTTTATAAAAATCTAAAACGCCGCTTAGCGAACGTTTTTTGTAAAGAGCCCGTTTTACTGCTTCCGTATGAGTATTTGGATTGACTTACAAAAATAAAAAAAAGAAGAAATTGGTAGCCACAAGACTCTTCTGTGTACCAAAAAAAGAAATTTTAAAAAAGCTTCACTGGAAAAAAAAATTATGACCAAAACCGCAAATATCAAGCGAACTTCAAAATCCAGCGCTAAAATTCGCCGACTATCCTCTTAATTCAACTAATGCCGCAAAAAAGGTGAATAAAATACAAAATAGAGTTTTGTGATTCGCTTATTTTCTTTCGGCCTTTTGAATGCGAAGGGTTTTCGTCCAATTTGCTCTTATGTCTTTCCTCTCTTTCTCCAATTCGTCCATTTATCGCCTGCCCTCGTTTCTTTGATTCTTTTGTCAATGTCGCTCTTTTGCATTCTTATTTTTGTTTACGTTTTTGTCCCCAAAATCATAGTTTATTAATAAGGAGATTTTTTTTGTTTTAAATATCGACCGTTTGTTTCAAATTATTTCACAGAGAAAGTTTGTCCCGAATTCAATCAATGTGGGGGGGGTCAATTTTATAAACTTGCTTAGGGGCCAAAAATTACTAGTTACGCCTCTGCGTAGTGTTATGTGTATTATAATAAAAATATAATAAATAATAAAACTATAAGCTATTAAACGATAAAAATAAATGAAATATTTAAATCTTTATTTAAGGAATAACATTCACCAATGGAGAATTATGGTCGACGCAACGAAACTTTTTCGTTCGCCACTTACGTAATTTAGGTTTTGGGAAGCATCCTATGGACATTATTATTAAAGATGAAGTAGATGAACTTTTACACCAAATTTCAACAAAAGAAAATCAAGAAATTTCGATTAATTCAATGGTATCACGAGCCGTTGTGAACACTTTATGGGCTTTAATTGCCGGGAAAAGAATCGCATTTGAATCTCCACGTTTCAAAAAATTAATATACATCCTAAAAAAACGAGGCACTATCTTTGACATGTCTGGTGGATTATTATCACATTTTCCTTGGATGAGATTTATTAGGCCCAATGGCACTGGGTATAATCTCATCCTCGAACTCAACAACGAAATGCGCGATTTTTTTATGGAAATTATTAGGGAACATTACAATAATTGGTATGATGGGCGAAACGATGACTTTATTTACACTTTTATTACCGAGATGAAAAGAGGAACCGATACTTTTACAGGTATGATTCCACAACCATTGAATAATACATATTTTTAACATTTTTCTTCGTGTTGATCATATTCAAATTTAATTTTCTTGCTTTTGTCTTTCTTAAATTTCATTTAATTTTAGAGGAACAGCTAATAATGGTTTGCTTAGACGTATTTATAGCTGGTTCTCTTACCACCAGTTCGTCAATTGATTTTGGCTTTTTGATGATGATCAAGCATCCAGATGTTCAAAGTAAAGTGCAGAAAGATCTAGATGCTGCTTTTAAAGGTACACCTCCTAGTTATAATGATAAATCAAAGTGAGTAATAATATCAAATTACTAGGTAGATGATAGATGTGTTTAAACCGATTTTACAGAGTTCCTTATGTAGAAGCAGTACTTTATGAAATTGAACGGTATTGTTCTGTAGTTCCAATTACAGGCCCACGTTGTGCTGATTCAGATACTTACATTGACGGTTACAATATACCTAAGGTAAGTTTTTTAACAATTTTATCAAAATCACAATTTTCTACTGAATATTTTCTAGGGAACAGTTATTTTGATAAATAATTATTCTGTATCACAAGATATTGAAACTTGGGGTGATCCTGAAAATTTTAGGCCTGACAGATTTCTCAATGAAAATGGAGAAATTCATAAAGCTAATGATTTAATAAATTTTAATTTAGGTAAGTTAGGTATATAGACCGGGAGATAGTGACAGCAAAATGGGTGTCATTTTTTACAGGTATGGCACCCCCTCAGATGTTTAATATCATAACGAATAAAACGTTAATGCGTTATCTTTTCGTCTGGCCGTAATCGCAAGAGATCAATCGAACTTGTCGGAAAATTACTGATTTTAAACAATTTTTTACACAAAAGTTCTTCTGTATTCAGGTAGACAATAAAAAATAAATCGGCGGAAGCAGAATGCCATACTAATCGAGTGGGGCTAATAGCCCGCCATACTAATTTAAACAGGATAATTTTTTAAATTTTCCAAAACTATTTTTTACAGGTTCGCGTTTTTTTTCAACTAATTATTTTTCATACCATACCGTTTCGACGGTTCTAAATAGCTGCCACACTGCCGCAAATAAGTCAACTTTTGTACCACATCGAATCGATTTTTTACAGTATGGCATTGGGTTGTTGGAAAGTTTATGGAAAAATGTAATCGTTAATTGTTTGCAATACTTATAGCGAAGTGCAAAAGTGGTGCCATACTCGAAAAACTGCTTTGGGGAAACTGTTTTAAAACACGAGTGTATAAGACGTAAAATTATTTATTACAGTATGGCGTTATTGTATTCAGTTTATTTCGATATGACTATAACTAAAAAAATACCCCATACTGTGATAATGGGGCAGAAGACTGCCACACACGCGCTAAATTGTAAACAAATTTGCTATATATTTTTTCTTAGAGAAAATAGCTGATACCGTAAAACGGAGAGAATAGAAACTGTTTGGTGAATACAAACAATATTTCCGATAGTTTTACAGCTCCAAAGCATATGCCATACTGATAAAACATGTTAACAATTCACCTGATCTAATAATTTATAACTCTATGGCTTTCCTCTCAATTCATAAAATCGCTGAGGTGGTAGAGGAAGTGAAGCTAAGCATTTAAGAGAAAAGAGAGTCCGGGACTGTTGTCATGGTTACCATATTACAATTTTTTATAGACCTATTATTTTACCAAAATTATTCCATAATTTATGAAAAAAGGTTCCTTTGTAACTTATGGAATAATTTTGGTAAAATACTAGGTCTACAAAAATTTTTAGTATGGTACTTATGACATCTTTAGATGCACTTTTCTCTTAAACGGCTCATTCTTTCGAATTTGTATAAGAGCACCTTTTTTGTGTAAATTTGATTACAGAATATTTTGAAAAAAATTCTCATAAAAATGCAGTTCTAAAAAAGTTACCATTGTTTTTACCACCAACGATCTCTTAAAATACCACATAGAACTGAAAAAAAAATTTTCAAAAAAATCTAGGACGTGAGTCCAATGCATATTAAGAGATATGCCAAATTTGAATGGATTACTAGTATCCATTCTGAAATAATGGCCAAAAACCGCTTCTCTGTTAGCACCTTTGAATGTCTGTAACTCGCTTACGAAGGAATCACCACACGAGAGATCATTATCATTATTTTAAAACTTCAAAAGTTGTAAATTAAAATAAACTTTAATTTCAAAAAAGAGAAAAATAGAAATTGCCCCAACATTTAGATTTGAAAAATTTTATTTACGGTTTTTGTACCTTGAATTTTCAGAAACAAATTGTGCCATACTGTAAAAAATCATTTCAATTCCGTAAAAATCCTACAATTTTGTAATCACATTGTACTTATTTGACCCATACCCCGGGTATGGCGTAAACACATTTATATTTCTTATTTTATAATATATCTGGTAAAAAAAATTATAGGCTGCAAAAAAGTAGTTTCGATGTGGTAAAAAAATCGCCTTTTTTGCGGCAGTGTGGCGACTATTTAGAACCGTCGAAACGGTGTAGCATGGTGATTTTCGTGAATGACTACTAAAAAATAATTAGTTGGAAAAAACGCAACCTGTAAAAAATAGTTTTGGAAAATTTAAAAAATTAACCTGCTTAAATTAGTATGGCGGGCTATTAGCCCCACTCGATTTATTTTTTATTGTCTACCTGAATATACAGAAACTTTTGTGTAAAAAATTGTCTAAAATCCGTAATTTTCCGACAAGTTCGATTGATCGTATTGCAATTACGCCCCGACGGTCAGCGGAAAGGCTAACATTGGTGCCATACCTGTAAAAAATTACACCCATTTTTCTGTCACTATCTCCCGGTCTAATATTCAATGTACAAAAAGATAAGACATAAAGCACATCACGTTCACAAGTGATGAACCTTGTATCGTTGCGTAAATCTAAGGATAATTTAGACTGCTGGAAAAACATACTTTAGAATTTAATTAACTGATTTATTTCATAAATATATTACAAATGCTTAGTCATAAATATTAAATTTGCATGATAACCAATTCTATATTTTTTATATAAAATACAAACTCAGTTAATTATTAAATAAAAACGGTCTTTTAAGCTTAAATATCACAAGAAGTATGATTTCTGTAAAAATCAATTTCGTATTTTCAGGTAAACGTCGTTGCCTGGGTGAAGCTCTTGCAAAAAACTTCATCTTCACATTTTTCACAGAAGTCTTATCAAAGTATACAATAGCATCTGATAAAGAAATTGATACAGACCCAGTGCCAGGACTTATTTTAACTCCGAAACCATTTAATGCGAAATTTATACCAAGATAAGTACGTTCTACACAGAGTACAAAAAGTTTTCGTTTTTCTTTTTTGGCAATGGTCGAGCGAATGGTGAAAACCACCCTAAGGAAAACCTTCCAAAAACCGCTTGGATGCTCTTCCATCGGGACTTTTTAACCCATCGAGCTTCTTCTTTTTTTAATTGTTCTATTCCAGTTTCATCATTCCAGATGGCCTGAACTTGCGTACCTAACATAACAGCTGTGAAAATTGCAAACAGAAGCGCTTCAAAGCAAAGGAAAAGTAAAAATACTGCGGTTGCTGGTGGGCTATACGTTGAACATTCTTTCCAATCGTGACGAATACATACCATGAAGTGATTTATTGCCAGGAAAAGCGAATGCAATGACATTAATGCTATATAAAACTGAAAAAAAATGATCATTATTTATTCTAAAGTATAATACCCACAATTTATTTACCGTAAATAAAACAAAATACTTTTGATTATTTTCTCCTACACAATTATTAACCCATGGACAGTGGTGATCCATTTTTCTAATACATCTGGAATAATTTTAATAAAGTATTAGAAATTATGTTATTTTGATTTTTAACCTTTGACAAACTGAACAATGATGTGCCCGATCTGGCTTTATACTACAACATTTGGGACATTTGAAAATAACCTGCCCTTCACGGAAACCCATTTGTTTAATCATCTCCTTCGTTGCATTACCTTTTGGAACTGCACCCTTTAAAATAATTTAATTAGTCATCAATTAGACAATTTTAACATTATTTTTAGTTAGGGTTCTCAAGTTGTAACAAAATTATTTCTGGATCAATAGAGTTCTCAGCAGGTGGAGGAGTTATTTTTTTGGAATAATTTATTTTGTAGAATTAAATTTAGTACAGCAAAACAGCCAAGATCAGGTATAATCCAGAATAAATAAGTTTTTTGAGACTTAAAACCGTGATAATCCCTGTTTTAAGAGATGTCTGAGAACCTTACCTAAAGTATGCAAGAATAGCTAGAACTTACGGGATCCGTGAACATTGTTCTTAAATGTGAAGTGAAGGCAAGTATTGCACACAATTGAAAAAGAGTAATATTAACAGCGCTATAAAATGGATAATTCCCTGGTAAAAGTATGACGTACATAACAACAAACTCAGCATATAAAATTAAAAGCCAGGTCATTATCGCACATATTACACCACATATATCTCGAATACACCAAATTAATCCACCACAGCAACGGTTGTGAACATCAATTTCCTTCCTAAAATCCAATCGCTCGTATTCGATCATATTTGTGATGTTTCTTAAAACTTATGCACAAAACTATGAATCACATATTTATAAAACTTTTAATAATTTGGCTTAACATGATTTTTAAAATTGTAATACAACATTTTTATTTAAATGTGATCTTTGATGATATATGAGTGGATAATGAAATGATAAGGGTCAAGTCTGACAGTTCAAAACATTTCGTTGTCATTTTTTATTTTAGGTTAGAAATTAAAAAAGGTTGTCAATATACCGCCAATGTTGCCAATTTATATGTAAGCTGGGTTGCCATTTATGTAGTATATAGGGTGTTTCAAAATATTGAACATATGTAGAGAGCGCTGTTTGGACTGAAATTAATTTAACTCCTAACAATGAAATTCACCAACACAATACACGGCAAAATACCCATTATCATATTCTACCTAATACTATAAGCGCTGGGAGACGTAAAATTACCCATCAAGGAATACTTCTTTTTAACAATTTACCTCCGGAGGTAAAAAATGAGAAAAGAATGAAATTTTTTTTAAATCAAGTGTAACGAATATATTCTAAATAAGAGAGTCGACTTCTAACCTTCATGAAATACTTAATACTTATACTAAAACAAAAAGTACAAATATTTACCTATATAAAAAAAAACGCTTTTTGTTGAATATGTAGCTATTAGGTATGTACAGGGTGAGCTAAAATGATTGTGGTTTGATATGTAGGCAACCAAATATGCAGGTTGGTACAACTACAAAGAGGCCTATTCTGCAACTTTGAGTGCGACCTTCTGTCTCTATCTTACACTGTACTATTGACATTCTCCCACTCTTTTTTCGCATGCGAATGTCGTTTCGTGTAGTTGCAAAATAGCCCTCAAATTTAAAAAGAAAACCCCCTAGTAAGCCAATGGCATAGCAAATATTTTTTGTAAAAATGAATACAATATTCATAACAAATCACGATTTCTAAACAAATATACAAATTTAAGTTATTAACTAAGTTTTGTGTTTCTGAAAATAATAAACGTAAAATTAGCTCTCGAATTTTACAACAAATGTCGAGACAAATGTCAAATGTTTAAAATTATGACCTTCATTTTCGAAGCAAATGCTAACACAAATAAAGATTTGTGCAAATTGGTCTTGATAAAAACTGATGTTTATGAAACAGAGGGCACAATAATTAAATACAAAAATCCGAAGAATTGAGACAATGGTAAAAATTCAACCTACGCCTCTGCTTTTTTGTAGTTTTACGAGTTTTACTCGGCTGACGTCATACACAGCATACTATTCCCTAACCATCATACCGTTTTTACATAATATTTAAGCAATTTCGCGTGGCTTGTGGTATCATCATAAAATTATGTAAAAACGGTATGATGGTTAGGGAATAGTATGCTGTGTATGACGTCAGCCGAGTAAAACTACATACCACACGCGAAAACGAAATTTAAAACTTAAATGATCTTAACCTCACAATTCATAAGTTGTTTACATAAATATGTAGTAACCACACTTTTGAGCATGGTTAGTGATTTGACATACCACTCCATCATACTATTTCGTTCATGACGTCATTAAAGCCACGCGAAAATGAATGGTATGTCAAATCAACATACTTTTCATGATACCAAAGCCACGCGAAATTACTTTTTATGATGATACCACAAGCCACGCGAAATTGCTTATTGTTATAATTTTGACATGATTTTGTGTTACTGTGAACTTGAAGCAAACAAATTCCCCAGATATTTAGGCGGGAAATTTGAATTGACCACAATCATTTTAGCTCACCCTGTACAAAAATGCGCGTTGAACCATACGTTGAACTTGATTTTTATTGGTGTAAAATCAATAATTGTGAGCCACTCTGTATATCGTCGAAATATAAAAAGGAAAATTGGCATATTGGCAACATTGTAATAATTGTTTATTTTGATTTGGTTTAAGATAAATTTTATTTAAATTTATGTAAAATACCCAATAATTTCGTACAAAATACTAGAATTTGTCTAAATTTTTACCAGAAAGATATTTGCAATTTAAAATTTAACACAAATCGTGATTTTCGTGCACAAATGTCAAACATCAAAAAATGGCAACTTCAAATAGGAAAATTCAGATCAAGATTATCTTTAAAATTTAACTAAAATGATAATTATTGTAATTGTTGGGGACTCGTATTAAGACAGATATGCGGCTTTAATTAAAAACTTATGGCCGGAATTAGCTGGTTAGCATATGAATAAGATGTAAAAAAAATTGAAAGAAATATTTTTAAATTTTAGGTATCAAAGCAATGGAATCGTTTCTTATGGCCAATTTATGGAAGACCACGTTCCTTTATATTCCTTAGCCGATGTACAACTGCGATTTTTATGTCCAAATGATTTGGACGAGGTTCGAGCGCTTTGTCAGGATTGGTTTCCAATCGAGTACCCTCTTACCTGGTACGAAGAAATAACTTCTGGCACCAGGTTTATTTAACGTTTTGAAATATTTTTTGTTATACTTCATTCTTTTAGTAGGTTTTATGCTTTAGCGGCAGTTTATAATCATGTGATAATTGGTTTAATTGTGGCTGAGATTAAACCCTATGCAGCTTTAAATTCAGAAGATTCAGGAATTTTGGCGAAATCGTTTGTCAATAATTCAGATGTTGGGTATATTTTGTCTTTAGGTGTCGTTAAGGAGTATCGAAGGAACGGAATTGCTTCACTGCTTTTAGATTCTTTTATTAATTATTTAACAACAACCGAACACAAAAGGATCAAAGCTGTTTTTTTACATGTGCTCACTACTAATTCAGCTGCCATTATGTTTTATGAGAATAAGAAGTAAGTTTATAGTTCTGTAGCTCTGCGACAAACGCTGCTATATGAAAGATGAAAGCTGATGCCATTAAAAAAAAATGTCGGAATTGGAGTTAGGGCAGTTTAAAGGTATTTAGTCCTCATTTCCATGACTAACTTTAATTAATTAATTCTTTATTTACAGCCAGTTTAACCATTTAAAAAAAATGCATAAATAAGTTGCTCAACATCTTTAACAATTAACAATAGAAATTTAAATACATAACAAATATAGAAAGTTATTTTCACCAATCAAATGAAATTATACCTAAGGTATTGTACCAAACAGTTTAACGATGAATGAAATATATCAACCTGAATATTGTTCGGCATTCTACACATTCTGTCAATTGTACATGTAATTGCGAGCCCGACTCTTAGTAAAAAATACCAAATTTGATCTGTTATTACGTATAGGTACATGAAAGTCCAATTTTGAGAGAAGTTCGGGCGAGTCCACCGAGTTTTTCACCAATTTCACTATGAATGTTGCATCCAGGATTGCTCTCCGCTCTTCTAAAGAGTGAATGCACAACACATCTCTAATGATTTTATAATCAATCGATTCATGGTTAACATTCAATCTAAATGCAATTTCCCGAAGCAGTTTATTTTGCACTCTTTCCAATTTATTTACATGAATCCTATAAAATGGGCACCATACCATATTCCCTAATAGATCTGATTATTGAGCAAACGACCGTTTTTAGGCAGGTAATGCTAAATTTCTTTAGCGTTCTCTTTATGAAACCTACTAATTTTTAAGCATCTATTTGAAGTTTGCTCAATATGTGCTAAGAAGTAAAGTTTAATATCTAATATTACTTCCAAATCCCTTATGGAAGAAACCTTCTCAAGGACTATGGAATCAATTGTGTAAGCTTTACATTTGCTAATGTTTAGGTCCATGTTATTAAGATCTAAGTCCTGTTGAACCTTTCTGCAATCTTCAATTGACTTTATTACAAGTAGAGTTTCATGTCATCGGCAAATAATAGCAAAGAACAAAACTGAAAGAAAGTTATAATGTCGTTCACAAATACATTAAACAATAAGAGGGACAGGATGAGACATTAATCGATTGTGAGGTAATTGATCCAATCTTAACTTGCTGAGATCTGCCGGTGAGGTAGCTAGCAAACCAGTTTAATAATCTTCCGCCAATGCCAAAAGCCTCTAATTTATCCACTAGAGTTCTATGATTGACACGATCAAACGCTTTCGAACAATCAGTATAGATGGCATCTACTTGCTTCCTTTCCACAAATGCATCCAGCAGGTGTTGTTTGAATAAAAGTAAGTTGGTGACGGTTGATCTCCCCTCTCTAAATCCATGTTGCGAATTAGTTAATACATTTTTGAACAAGGGTGTCAGCTTATTTGTAATAATCGCCTCCATTATTTTGGGAATCTGAGAAAGCTTCAAGACCGGTCTGTAGTTAGAAATCATTGACCTGTTCCAGCTTTTATGAATTGGCATTATAAAACTAGTATTCCATTTCTCTTAAAGACTTTTTAAACAGGAAGGTAAGAGGTTGGATTGGGTAAGGGTATTTTTGAATAAACTCAGAAGAAATATCCGGATCTGTTCCACTACCGATATCAATCTTCTTCAAAGCCCAAAAAATGTCATCAGTGATACTAATTTCATTTATGTCCACAAGGTCTTGCTTCTTTAATTGTATATTTAGCAAATTGATCTGCAAATAAATCAATGATATAGTTTGGATCATCAGTTGTGGTCCCTTGGTAGCTCATTGTATTAGGTAGACTATTGTTTCCCCTTTTTTCATTGACGTAGTTCCAAAACTTAGAAGAATCGTGATTGATATCCGCTTGTAGAGATTGAATGTGATCATGGAAACAGGATTTATGTTATAATTTGCATTTGGCTCTCAGCTCAGCAAATTTAGTATAGTGCACTTGATTATTTGTTTCCCTATAACTTTTGTTTCTTTACAATGACTAGATTCTTTAAATCGTTGTAGAAATACTTTGGAAATTTGGGTTTAATGTATTGTTTTTTCGGTACATGCAGCTCTATAATGTAGTATAGTCTCTCATAAAACTTATCAACACATTCATTTATATCATGATTGATGAACAGGAGCTCCCACTCAATACTTGACAAATACTCTTGAATTGCACAATAATCAGCAGTACCAAAATAGTGATCCGAATTAATAGAATCCAAAGTTGTGCTACTCTTCAAAAGAAACTGCAGAGCTGGATGATAAGAATCACACTCCAATAATGCTTCATCTGCAATACATACTCTTAGATATTCATCAGAAGCGAAAACTAAATCTAGAACAGTATCGTTAATATTAACTATTGTGTTGTGTTAAAAAGGTCAAACTTTCAAGTACAATTTCCGCACACTGTGTTACATTTCCTTGACCAATCGCCCCCAAGTTATCATTGGTCCACATATATTTTTTGTTAAAATTAATAAAATTCTATTAAAACTTTAAACCCCCATAACTCTCCAAAACTAAAGTAAATCGGACTTATGTTCATAGGACATATTTTTTTTAAATTGCATCAGCTTTCATGCCAATCATCAAAAATATACTTTTTCACTTAATTAGTTGAGGCATTCGGGGCATGTGCGGACTCTAAATCTATATTTGCAATTTTTTTATGAGCTGTATGCTGATAAATTTACTTTTCATGGCTTCTATAATAAAATTTTCCATCATTTTAAAGGGTAGTTTTGTAATTGATGGAATTCATTTTTGCAAAAAAAGTACATATTACTTATTTATACCTAAGTCTGTTTTTACACGAATTTTTTTCCATGGGTACAGTGTATTTTTTTACACGGAATGTATCTAACGTGTAAAAACCGACTTGGGTGTAGTTTTAAATTATTGTGATACAATCTTATCCAGCATTCAATGTTATCTGATAAAATTTGATAAAAAGCATTAATAATATTTAATTTTTAAACTTTAAAAGTTTCTTACTGATCAACCAATTCTAGGATAAATCCAATGCAGCGTGTCGTTACTTTTTCTATTTAATTTTACGGTTTTTTTTAAAGTCGCCTCAAAAAAATTAAGTGGTGTTGAACAATATATTCAAAGAACTGTTTTTTTTTTGTAGATTTAAACTTCATAACTTCCTGCCATATTATTATTCGATCAAAGGTAGATGCAAAGATGGTTTTGCATATGTTTTGTATATAAATGGAGGACACCCACCTTGGACTGTATTATATCCTTTTATAAATTTAATAAGAGTACTTTTGACATAGTATTCATAATCATTGGTTGCGTACCAAAATCACGAATGTTAAAAATTGTTCTTTTAGATTTAACTTGAAAACCGCATGAGAAGTGAATCCTAACTTACTCAAGTATATTATATATATTATTGTTTATTTATAAATTTGATTTTTTTGGTAAACTAAGAATTCTTGTTGTGGCTATCATTTCCGTCTTCCCTAAAAAAGTACCAGAACGCTGTTTGGGTCCGTTCCGGCCCCACTACACCACTGAATAGAATATTAACAGAATTGATCCTAGAGCCTTTTATAAAAAATGCGCTGAGAGACCCTAAAGTAAGAATTCTATTTTCATTCAAAATTTATGTTTTTTTGTATAGATTTAACCATTCATTTATTTTTAGGTTTCAACCGAAAACATTCTAAAATCTAAAAATTTCGAAATAACACAATTTTATGCTCTTTGAAAATCTTAGTCTACATAGACTGATTTCCTAAAAGGCAATAGTAGTTTATGGGCACCATCAATACCTATTCTATTGCAAAAAATGTTTTTAAATATTTTTTATAGAAGATTTTAAAGTCCTTTTCTCCTTTCATTATTTTCTTTCCTTTCATAGGTATCCTGTCGTTCTTAATTCTCAATATTATTTTCCCATCAAATCGACTTGCGAGATTCCCTCTCTCTTGATTATATTACTGAAAAAAAATATTACGTTTGTGTACTTAGGATCAATTCCATTTAAAATAGAAAATAGTAAACTAGAGATCTCGTGGTGGCAATAATGTTCGATTATCCTGATTTATCTCTCCAAACTCATGTCCATATTATTTTCAGTGATTCACTGATTTTCATCGATGTTCCACAAAAGTGGGATGATTTTTTTATTCCCTCTTAGGATCTCAGAAGAAAAATTAATCGAGGGCGTCTTTAAAGTTGCTCTTAATCTTTATTAAGTATGATAAAATTTAATGATTGGTAATTCATAAAAGTAAATTAAATTTCTAAAGATTAAAAGATAATATATACAGGGTATCTCACTTGTTTTATAGAGTAAATGTCATTCTGAACAAAAAATTTCCTATAAACTAATAATTTTTGTCGACTCCTTAAGAATTTGCAGCAATTTTAAAATTGGAAAATTTTCATGATTTTTTTGAAACACCCCATGTAACTTTCTTCTTGTTATCAATTTTTTATTTAAATCTATTATGGTTTGGATTTTGTCTTTCCCAACTTGCTTCTTGGATTAAAAATTTTCTCGATAAAATTAATCTATCTGATCGACTTAAAGATAAAAACAAAATCGAAACCATACTCGATTTAAATAAAAAAATTAAAATTAAATGAAATTTATACAAGGTGTCCCAAAAAAACATTAAAATTTTGAAATTGCTGTAAGTTTTTAAGGAGTCGAAAAAAAATAAGTTTACAGGAAATTATGTTTGTTCAGAATGACATTTACTATCTGAAGTAAATTTTTGCTGAAAAAAAGTGTGACACCCTGTATATCCTACATATTTTAAGATGTTTAAGAGTTGTTAGTTTAATTAAAATTTTGTTCCATCAAGTGCAGATAAGTAATTTTCCTTAATAAAAAATACTGACTATGTTAAGTCTGCCTGTCGAAAAGTGATGTCTGGAGGAGGAATATTCCAATGGCTGTATAATTCAATAAATCGAATGGTTTGTTGGATGTGGTCCCCACGAAAGGTCCAGCAGCACCCGGATCATTAAACTAGTCTTTCTTCAAAACGAAATTAATATTTATTGAACTGTATATATCTTTATATTTAAAAATTTAAGTTAACATAATGTAAATAATTAAAACTTGTTATCATTTGTCAATTGAATGTTAACTGATGGATGATATGCAAACAGTTTTTAGAACAATTTTTTATTAATGTACAAAATAAAAGTTATGTTTTTTTAACTTTTATAAATATCATATTTAGAACAATTGAGCACTAGCTTAGCTGGTTTGCACCAAATGATACCAAATATTCATCTCACGATTTATTAGCAGAGTACCTGTTTCTTTGTTACTTAAACCAAATACCATTTTCATTAAACATAACATTTTTACCCATATCTGAGTTTTCATTTAAAAAATCCTAATCTTACGGCTGTTTGAAGTTTTAAACATGTTTACACTTAATTTTAACGAATTTCAAAATTCGGATAGGTATATTGAATAACAAAATAAAAATTTTTTTAAAAATTTATTTTTGATACATTTTACATAATTCATATAGACTTTCTCGATGTTTTTCTTATTCAATTGACAATTCTAAGACAACTTCTATTAACAAAAGATTATAACTTACAATTATTTTCTTAATTTTTTTAATCATTAAATTAGGGAATGTATTACAAATTTTGGCGATTTATTTGCTAATAATACAATTCAAGACCCATTTAATTGGCACTCTAGACTTAAAATTAATAACACTTTTATTAAAAATATAGGAATATAAAAATAACATATTTTGAGCAAAAATATAACAATAAATAAATGTCTTTAAAAATAACTTACTTAGAACTTAAAATAGGTGCATTACAAATTAAATAGTGTAAAATATATTTTAGTTTACTTTAAAAATTAATTAAATATATTGCATTGTTGTAAAATGAATTAAATAATGTTGTATTCATAATCTTCAAAATTAAAATTAAAAAAAGCATGTAGAAAAATAATTATGGCTTAATCTAAAGAATAAAATAATTTAAGTTTTATATACAGGTGCGTAAAATGTACATAAATTTTTGCATTTAAAAATATGTACAAAACCTTATAAAAATATTGACTATTCATAATTGTTCAGCAATATTGCATACATATCCTTAATTAAATATTTATAAATCAATTTTAATAAAACACAACCACACTTGTTGACTTGTTACATAATTGCATATCACAACACTTACTCAAGCATTATGTGCTATAAAGTTGTTTTTAGGTGGGTCATCAAAATGATTAATTTCCAGGGAACTCATACTACTCAAGGAGGTGTAAGAGTTATTTACAATATGTGGTGCCTCATTAAATTCATCCAGTTCTTCGATATCGGCTGAAGAAGGTCCTGCTAAGTGGAAATACTGTTCTGATCTTGTTGGCCATAACAAATGTGCCATTACACAATAAGCAAAACAGTCCGCGGAATAAGTTATACCTGAAAATATCAAATATTATACAAACATAACTTTTATAGTAATAATTGTGCAGTAATACCTAACAATAATTTAAACCTCCATAAAGCGGAAACATGTAATGCTATCAATGCAATAATTGGTAGATAAATAAACCACACCAAACTTGAAGCTCCAAAATGCAGAAGAAAATTTAATTTTTGAGTGTTGTGCTCATATAACATTGTTGTTCTTAACTCATATAAAAACCAAATCATTATTAACGACCGAAAAACAATTATTAACCAACCAGGCCATGTTTGATACTCATCAATATCTTCAATTATATCAACTTCAGTCTACAAAATAAAGAGTAAAAATACATATTCAAAATAATTCTATATAAATTTACCAAATTCCAAACATACAATAATATGTGAACAATTCCATAACACAACCAAATTGCAAAAACCAGAGGCTTCCACGTAAGCTCCAAACGCGTTACAGCCCATCCTTTCGCCAAAAGCAACAATAATAACATAAATGATGTCTACAAATTTAAATAATTAATCGTAAATAAAATCAAACGCCACCGTTTACCCTTGAAAGTATATCAAATATATCTCCAGTCATAGCCAATTTGGGATAGCCAATTCCATCCAAAGAAAACTTAAGAGTATGAATCAAAATAAAACACAGTGCAACAAAATCCAGTAATAAACTAGCTGTAAATAATTTTGTAACAGGATGCTTTTGTATTCGGACGGCGTGTAATTGTAAAGGAACCAACACCATATAACATAACCAGAATAACAGATAAAGTTCTAAAGTATTTTGTCGGTCGAAAGAAAATTGATATGTCAATGTACTAAACGACGAAATATTAGGATTACCGTTAACTAACCATATATCGTAATCGAGCTCATAATGATAGGGCGCATCATAGTGATTCCATTCGCAAGTCGTTTCATTGTGATAACATGCAACAAATGACACATACCAAAAGGATGGTTGTCGTAAATCTTGTATTACATAGGTAAATTGATGATCTTTAACAACATTCCATGGAGTGTCTTCATCTTTACATAGCTTCCCCTTAGGACACGGAACCTTTCTTAAATAATCATTACCATCCACACTACAATCCTTATCAAAAGCTTTAACATTAAGCCGGTTAAACATCCGCTTACAAGCTTCATGTTTATCATAGAGCACTCGATTTTGGTAGTAGTCCAGGAAAAGCAAACGGTCAAGTACTGCAAATGTTACAGGTACGGGAAACGGGTGATTTGATGTTATATTACCGAAAATAAAACCATGAGTGTTTTCTCTTTGGTGCCTATCAGTTTTTTGAAAGCCAAATTTTACAAGGAATTTGAAAAAGTCATCTGTTCGAAATTTGCCCTTTAAGTGAGTGCTTTGTACCGAGTGATAGCAGAGGGTTATAAGAACCAAAACGACAAATATTAAGCGTCGTTTAAACATTATTATTTAGGTAAATATGGTAAAAATACGAAGGTTATGTATAAGTGTCATTCTGACATTTTGATTGTTATGAAACTGTCAGTTGTCAGTTAGATTTTTTATTTTTAAGTTGGTACTCTTAGGTTGTCTTCTTTTTAGCAAAATTCTCAGTTTTAAAACGAAAACGTAAAAGAAGCTATGACAAGATAGGGGCATATTTTAAGGGACTTAATTTTTATATGGAGTTTGACCCAACCTGTATCCCTAAAAAGCTGTTATTAAAATTTAAATTTGAATTCAAAAAATTAATTTCATCTACAGGGTGTCTCAATTTTTTTCCAGCAAATTTTTTTTAGGTAGTAAATGTCATTATGAACAAAAATTTTCCTATGAACTATTATGTTTTTTCGACTCCTTAAAAAGTTACAGCAATTTTAAAATTTCATAAATTTAATCATTTTTGTGGGACACCCTGTATACATTTCATTTAATTTTTTTATTTAAATCAAGTATTCTTTGGATTTTGTATATCTTTAAGCCAATAATAGGTATGCTAAATTTTACCGAGGGAAATTTAACATCGTCGTTTACTTATTTTAAAAACAACCAATAGTGTTCAAAAAAAACATTTTTTCAAAGAAAAAATCCAAATAATAATTGATTTAAATAAAAAAAATATAATAAGAAACAATATTATACAGGGTATTCCACAAAACTCATGAACTTATTATTAAATTCAATACACCGGTTGATTAAAAACCATTCCGCATCCTTTTAAGGGCTGATTCCTCTTGGAATTTTTTAGTTAAGGCGATAGTCGGCAAATTTGAGCTTGATATTTGCGGTTTTGGACGTAATTTTTTTCCAGTGGAGCTTTTTTAAAATTACTAATTTCTTAATTTTTTTGTTTTTGTAAAGGTAATGTCCATTTGAGATAAAGTCTCGAGAGAAAGTCTCGAGATTGGTCTCAAGGTGCTGTCCATTTGAGATCACTTGGGGTATCGAGATAGTTGTCGGAGACTCGGAAGTGAGTTAACTATATGCTTAAAATCAATTCTCATAGAAGTAAGTTTAGAAGGCTCTAGTGAGTGCATATTTCAAAATTTTTCATAATTTCTAGAGAATTTAACGAATTTTAAGAAAATTAAAAAAACCACGCCCTTAATAGGTCATATCTTGGAGAAAATCTTCAAAAACTGCTAAAAAAACAATTTTTTCTGGATTTTTTTTCTTTTCGATTTTTTTAATACTTGATAAACGATTTGTTTTTTATCATTGTTTCCAATGGAAAGAGGAAGTATTCAGCTTTAAAATTATATTTTTTTAAAATCTTTTTACCAAGTTTTTAAGCAGCTATTGATCATTTACTGATTTCTGGCAAAAACGGACGATGCCAAATTCAAACCCTTGTAACTTTCAAACCATAAAAGATAGACCCCTACTTTTTTTGTTTTTTCTTGATAAAATTTGCTCTACTTTCTAACCTTGACTTTTGGTGAACCACGAACGGGACACCCTGTATAGAAGAATCTTTGTGGCTACCAATTTCTTAATTTTTTGTTTTTGTAAGTCAAATCAAATAGTCATCGTTTAGACGACTTTGATCTTAGAGCTTGCAAAATTTCCAAAATCCTAAAATAAATGTCGTGCGTCATACTCAAATCATAAAAAGAACACACCTATTTTAATTTTTGCTATATTGGTATGTCCGCAAAATTTAAATTGAACCTACAAATGACATTAACCTCAAAAGAACTATTCATAACAGTTCCCACATCGCTCCAAAATTGTCCAAAACATAAAAATGTCTACCATTCACATTCAAAACGGTAATAATACTGTAGAAACAAATAAAAGCAGTAAGCTTCAATCAGTTCCATTTAAAATTCACGCAGATAGTGATGCTGAAGTCTCAAAATTGTTCCAACAATATGTTCGAGAAGGGGATGGTTGTAAGTTTAGAAAACTAACCTCAAATACTTGCAATTTATGCCTCACAGGTCTTTTAGGAACATTTAGAGGATACCCTCTGACTGGTAAACAAATTGAACTTCCTGAAGGTTATAAGGGTTTGATTTTACATGAGAGTATTCGACCAAATACAGAAAAAGAAGAACGCAAAGTATACATTGTTAACAATTTTAAACAAATAACTTATTGGAATTGGGACAAAATTCCTAGTAAAAATGATCCCTTAATGAAAATGATGGATTGGATTGACATAGCAGAAGCGGTAAATATTTTTGTTTAAATATTTTATTTTATGTAAATATAATTTTGTAGTTACACAGTCCAATTATTGAGGAATAACAAATGGATATAAATATAAAATATGTGCCTTTAAATTGTTAATAATTAATTATGCTAGTAAACCATACGTTGTAAATTTTGTAATCTCTTTAACTCATCTCGCAGTAATTTCTTGTCTTGTTTTTGTTTTAATTGTATTTTCAAATTTTTAATAATTCCATTATTTGCGCTTATTGTTGATAGGTAATAGTAAATAGTAATAAATAAAATTAAAAATAAAGGTATTACAAATCCAGCTGTGGGTAAAAAAAATGTTACATCTTGTACCCATTTAGGGAAGGTACCAAAACCTACAGGTATTGCACGCCAAGTAATATTAAAATTTTTAAATGGCCCACATGATTTTGAAGGTCGTAAAATACCTACAGAATACGCAGTTGGTAGTAAGGCAAATGGAAAACATATAAGTAATATAAAAGCAAATAATGATTTTGATTGAGTAATTTTCTGAGGAGCTGGATTTGGTTTGGAATTAACTAAGCACGCAAATTTTTTAATGTGGAATAAACAGTAGAAAAATATTGTGTACAGAACAGGTAAAATCGGGGCGAAAAATGTACCAAACCAGCATAATGTTTGAAGGTACACCACGTCCAAAACATGCATTGGAAGATTAAAAATTTGTTCGCCAATTAACTTTGTGAATTTAGTATTTATTTTAGACAAGCGCGAACGTAAATAATTTACTATGAAAGTACTGATTAAAGCTGTTATAAACTCAGTTATTGTTAATTTATAAATTTGTTGCCCTACATAAGTTTCCCAACATGTAGGAATTTTACATTTAGGGTTAACACAAGCGGTATCATCCGCTTCATGATTACACGAGATTTTATCTAAGAGTGATGCTAATAAAATGCATAAAGAAAACAACTTAAGAAATACTGTTCGAATTAAAATTAATCGCAATGACAGAATCTGATCATAGTTTTCAAATCTAGTTAATGTTTGAAATATTGTTGGAAAAATACTGTTTAATAAAACCATTGTAATTGAAGGAGCAAATTCATAGAGTAATTTCATGTAACTCTCACCGTTATAATTAATTAATTTATCATTGGAAAATTTAAAAACAAAATAAATAGCAGCAGCAGCTGCTACTAACAAAGAAAGTATAAAAAAATTGATTATAACACGCAGGACTGTATACAGTTTTTTATTAGCTGTTATAGCTTTTAAACGATTACTTTCAATAGTGTCCGATTCAAAAGTACCTAAAAGTTCTCTTGTAATTAGTTCATGTTTTTTTTGTGCTGTTCCTTGATTATCAATGGAAAAATTCCAACTAGCCAAAACCATACTGGAATAACGACCTTCATTTTTAATTATGGCTTCCTTAAAACTTCTACTTGCAACAATTACAATTAAAATCAAAGAAAACAATAAATACCATAAACTAACTCCTAAATACGCCACTGGTAAGTTATAATGAAAAGAACTTGTGTAATTCATAATCCCATTCGCGTAAAAACCATAAAAGAGCAGAGTTTTTTCTAAAATTCCTGTACCTTGAATGATATCTAGTAAATAATCCGTAAACTTTTCCTCAATTGTTGTGTTAAAATAATTTTCACAGCATTCAGAATCACCGCATCGGGGTTGAGGATCGAAAAAGATTGGTATAATAACGAAAGTGATCATAAATATACAGGTTATAATATTTAACGTTAATAACCACTTTATGAATCTGAAGAACTCCATGACACTTGGCCCAAATTTTTCTTCAATGGTTTTTAGGGTTTTACGGTGAAGTTCAAATGATTTTTCTGGTAAGTTTATCGCAGATTTAACTTTTTTACCAATTTTTTTCGCTTTATTTGCTTCTTGATCATCTGTGTTGTTTTGCTAGAAAATATAGAAGTTTGGCATGGAAGTTTTCACATTTAAAACTTACGTTTATTATTGATAAAAGTGATCTTTTTGATTTTAATTTTATTGGTTTGCGTCTAACATCTTCAATTGTTAAATCCGTGGTATCTTCAATATCATAATTAAATGTACCAGTGTGATCTTCTAAAAATACAACTTTACTCCTATTGAATATCAATGAATGTGTGCCTACTCTAGGCTCTAGGTAGACATAAAACATGTTTTGTACCTACTTATATTTTTATGTAAATATTCAAAATTTTAGGTTTTTTTAAGAATATGCAAAATTTACTAAAATAAGACTTTTGACAAAATATCATTCATGTTTCCTATGATTTTCCGTGTTACAAAAAACCAAAACCTATAATAGTAGGGTTTTTGTTTAACAAAATCCTTATTTATTTTTAAATGTACAGAATTGACTTCATAATCTACGACAAAAAGTGCCATAACATTTTAAACCAAAAAAGAGGATCTTTAAGGTTTTTATTTAATAAAGACTCGGATAAAAGCAAAATTACTAAAGTTTTTAAGTTTAATCATAAACTAAATAAAAATGTATTACTTACCTTGATAATAATCATTATTTTGATAGTATTGATGATCATTTTGAAACTGCTCAAAATGTTGTCCTTGATAATTATTTTGTGTTAAAAAGTGGTTATTGTAATCTAACATGTTATTGAAATGACTGAAATTAATATATTCCATTTTTTCGTAATAAATAATAATATAAAAACAATATAAAGCAATTACTTTTTGATTATAGTTGAAGTTGATAAGATAATAAAAGCTGAATGTATGTACCTACATAATTAAAAATAATTGTTATCATTTTATAGTAGAGTATAAATGGTGATTATAAATGTTATCATTAAATTAGTAATTATCTATAGTAGTAGAAGTTTGGTAAAAGAGGCTTATTAAGTCAGGATTGCTTTGCTAATTTTTTTATTTTATTACATACAGGGTGATGATAAAGTTTGGAACATAATTCATAACTGCTGTATTTAATTTTTTTGAAAAAATCGCTCGGACAGGTCAATTTTACTTTTCAAAATCCCATCAACAGGTATAATAAAAATATTAATGACGTTACTGGTGATTTAGCAATGACGTCATCATCGATTTTTTTTTAAATGAAAACCCCCACTTTTTTCACTTGTTGTTGATAGAAATTTATGTCACTTAAATGATGATATAAAAAAATGATTGATTTGTAAACAAATTTTTGTTTAAAATTTTTTTAATGTAAACTTTAAGTCAATTTGCAGTATTAAATTTGAATGTTGTATAAGATTTATTTTGGCTGATTTCAATAAATGGTAAAATTAAAATTTTATTTTTTATAAATTTTCTTACATTTAAATGGAATCAAGAAATTAGTTTTTCAAGACTATTTATTAAATTTTGTCAAATACATTTAACATTTTACATTCTCATTAGAATGCGGCGAATGAGCATTATTTAAACATTTAATTTCTTTTGTTATTATTAGTAACTTCAAATTCATTTTAATTTATTTTAATAAAATCTTTTTCGTTAAAATAAAAATTTCCTTTTTTGAATTAAAAAGATTTTTTATTCAAAAATTTGTTTAAAAATTCAATTGTTTTTTATATCATCGTTTAAGTGACATTTCTATCAAAAACGAGTAAAAAAAGTGGGGGCTTTCATTTAAAAAAATCGTCATTGCTAAAGCACCAGTGACGTCATTTATATTTTTTTATACCAAGAGATGGCATTTAAAAAGTAAAATTGACCTGTCCGAGTGATTTTCTCAAAAAACAATTAAATACAGCAATTATGAATTATGTTCCAAATTTTATCATCACCCTGTACATATTTTTGTTTATTTTTTATACATAATACCATTTCAACTTACGAACTTTTATTTCAGTTTCTAGAAAAATTTAATTTTAGTATGCTAAATAGGGTGCCACGCCCGCATAAATAACTCATAAACTACTTAATTTTTTTGTTCCAAATTTTGGTAACATTAAAAAATATTTATAATGATCAAAATCGGAGAAAAGAATTAAAAAATATTAACAGTAAGTGTACTCCTACTTTAGAGTAAAATTACTCAAAAAACAATCAAAGCCCGATGTTACACTTCTCCGAATTTGTTAAGCCATAAAATATTAATCGATTGGTACCATAAACATGCCAAAGAAAAATTTCTTTAATTTAGTTATTTGTGTGGTACGAAACATTGTTTTTGAACAAAAGTTGCCCAATTTAAACACAGCAACAAAAAAAAACTCATAAACATAAATAATACATCTCACGTTTTGTTCAAAAATTATGAATAGTTCTGATAAATGTGCATTTTTGAAAATTTACATTTAAATCATAATTTTACCTAAAACATTACATCACCTAAATATTAAAAAAAGGAGGTAAGTAAGCCTCTTCATTTTAGGGCTTGACATTTTTGACCCTATATACATATGGGGGGTACCAAAAAAATCCTTATAAAATCTACTTTTTGAGAAACCGAGTGAACCGGCACCTTTGCTTTTAAATAAATACAGTGTTATTTCCAAAAATGCTCTTCAAAAATTAATATCTCAAAAACTATTTGCATAATTTTACAAATTACAATTTTATGTAAAAGTATTTATATTATTTAGATTGTGTTTTGCTAGTTTTTATCAATTTCAGATGAAGAAAATATATTTTTTTTAATTTTTCAACAAAAAAATTAAGAAATATCACAAACATATTTATTTCCATAAAAAGACCACTAGCTTTGTGGAATCAATTAAAGTTATATTTATTTCCTAAAAAAATTTAAAACTAATATGAATGTTGCATTTAAAAAAGGAAAGTTAATGTTATTTCCGGTAAAAACTGGAAGTGATTTTAAAACATTTTTTAGTGCATAAAATGTGTTTTCTTGAACCATACAACATAGTCAAATTTCAAATGTTTATCTTCGTAAATAAGGAAAGTATAGAGGTGACCCATGGTTGGTTTACATCCGGTATGGTCTAACCTAAGTAGGTAAATACAGCCATTTTAAAAAAGATTTGGTTAAAATAATCAGTTGATCTAATTTTCTTAAAAAATCGGAGTTTTTGCGAAATTTTAGTACATATCCGACCCGAGAATTGTTTTTCTACGGATTTATGTAGAGGGACTGATGTTAAAAAAATTTGAAAAGTCCGTTTGGGTTTAATGAAGATATTAATTATTTTTTAAAATGTGAAAATTTTAGACCTAAAAGTAAATGGATTTTTCGAAATAAAAGCCTATTAATTTTTTTCGTTTTTGGTAAATAAAGCTTTAAAAATTGATTTCTTCTACAAAAATGTTGATTTTTTTTGTGCAGAAAAAACAAAAAACATATCCTTTGCGCCTCTAGTCTTAAAAAATTGTCAGCAGGATGTAAGAATAAAAGAGGCCAAATTTCGTTCATCGTTAAAATACCTGAAGGCGCCCTCGACGATCGGAAAAAGGCAAGAATTGACCTTCATAGGGATTTTTTTAAAATCCACCTTTTATTGCAACTCGAACTTTTAAAATCTCTTGAAAAAGCCTGTGGTAAACGTGGTCTTTCGTTTTGGAATTTTCTCATCCATTCATCTACCAAACTGTTCACAGAAAACTCACTTTCTTGTTCTTGTCTGTTTTAGTATTGTAGACGAATGATTAAATTAAATCAATTAATACCAGAATAACTATTGATAATTTATTTTTTCGTTTATTATTTAAAGTTGTTAACTAATTTTATTTACTAAAAACTAATGAACATTTTTTTTGTTTAATCTTACAAATAAAGTATTTTATGGTTTTACAATATTAAACACAAAACAGATTTTTTTATTGAATTTTCTTTTACAGATGCCCAAAAATGAATTCTTACTAACGAACTATGTTCTTCAAACATTTTACCTACTAACCTCTTAATACTCCCCCTATCCCCTATCTACAATGAAAAAAGTTCTCATTGCAAAAATACATAATAAAAAAACGCTTACTTGCTAATCCTAAATTTTAATTCTTTCTTGAAGATTGTTTTATCTTCATCACAAACAATTAAGGCTACTATTCGGAGCGATACGCCTGCGATAAATTTTCCGTCAGAGATAATAATTGAAAATCCATCCCACTTTTCTGAACCTTCGTTGCAAATTATCAGCGAATCACTAATAATTAATACGAATCGCTAGAGAGCGCGTGAGCAACGAGATCTCTAGTTTCCTCAATTAGATTTTCAATTTTTTTCTGATTTATAAGCTAAATTATTTAGGCAACCATCGAACCATCTATCGTATATTTACATTCTGCTATCTTGCACTAACTTAATTAGAGGGGTTCAAAGTTAAGGTACTTTTTAGATCATAGTTGCCCTTTTTCACTGACTTTGCCTAAACAAATGTCAAACTAAGCATTACCTAACGTTTTTTGGGATTTAACGTTTCTTTTAATTATTTTATTAAATTTAATAATACCTAGCAACTAGCGGTATAAGCAATGCCTAAGGTTGGAGATAAGTATAGATAAAACTTAGGGTTTTAAGTATCTTTGGTGAAAACGGGCTAATTTTTTTTTGTACATTTTTGATTTTTTTTTTTATACGATGGTGTAATGATTTTAAAATCTTCTATTCTAGTGTATCTGAGGTGGGATTTTGTTTCTATGTTGATATTTATCAAGGTTGATAAAACTCAATAGGGAGTTATTCTTGAATCACACCACATGATGTTGTATATGACTTTTATCATTCAAATGCAAAAATTAGAGTCTGTCCTTGTCATGTCGTACACGATGTAGTGTCGTGTGATTCGAGAATAACCCCCCTATTGAGTTTTATCAAGCTTGATAAATATTAAGATGGAAACAAAATCCCACCTCTGGTTGCTTCCGTAAACCACTATATTTGCCGATTTGGAAGACAGTTTTAATATTATAGATGGTGTAAGGATTGAACTGAATGAGGATTTGGTTTTAAAAACCTTTGATTAAAAACAAATATTTATTATTCTTAAAAACCTTGGCACTAATTGCGTAACAAAAATACCATAATATTATCACAATAAATTTAAATCCTTACTTGTACAACACCTTAAATAAAAACTAAAATAAAAATCTATTTTAAAGTCGTTAATTATGGCTGAAACATTCATAAATGTTCGCTCCAAAGGTTTTAAGCCTTTCGTTTAAAATAAGCTGCGAAACTATTTGATCAGAAAGTGCTCCTTTTGATACCAAACCGTTAATTACAGGAATTAATTTTGCCATAGGAATTTCCACATCACTCGGATGAATAAAACCATTTAATTCTGCATCTGAATGAATTTCTTTAATTTTCTCCTTGGGTGAAGAACTAACGAAATATTCGGAAAGCTGATCGCTTACAATTACAAAACCACGGTTTATACAATGCATGGCTAAACGTTTTGTTTCGTCGCTTTCTAATAAATCGGCTGTGTCTCGAATCTAAAAATTTTGTAAATCATATCATCTCCTGCAAAATGCAATTAAGAGAATAGAGAGTGTTCATCGTACACAATTTAAAGAAAAATCTCTATACCATTCTTTTGAAAAATGTTTTTACACTTAAATTTTTATTGTCGAAAACTATAAATGTAAATAAAAAACTCAATCTATTTAAAAAATATTTAATGAGCCAGAACGTTTTCAAAAAAATAAATGTAAATACATGAAACAAATCTATATATGGAAGTAAAATTTTTACTCAAGTTTGGTATGGATTATTTTTAAATTTTACAAAATTGTGAACAATCCAAACACTGGTTTTTGAAACATTTGATTTATCTTACTCCTAATATTCTTACCATATTGCTGTAAACATTTTTATCATTTGGAATGCCATCCACTAAAACATAATTTGTAAAATTTTCAAGTGGATTTCTATCATTAGTTGAAATAACACTTTGCACAGCCCAAAAAATATTTTCAAAATCTTTTAATTTCATTTGTTTCTTTAAATCAATTGGTTTCAAAATGTTTTCGTACTAAAAAGAAAAACTTAAATTAAAAAAATTGCAACTTAAATTTTAAATAAAAACCTCTTTTGTTATAAGTTCTATTAAATTGCTTCGTGTAAATAAATTGTTGCATAAAAGCAAATATTTCTCTTGAAGTTCAGTAGATAAAGAATTTGGATCTTTACATAAGTAGCCACCAAGTATGTTCAACTGAATTCTTAGCAGTAATACCAACATTACACATAAATAAATTAAGGTGCTCACTTTTGTAAACACCATTACCTAAAAAATATGTAAGAATTAATTAAATTATGCTGTAAAACCATGGAACTACACAACTGTAGATTATCACTTTGCTTTCTACTCCAGAATTCACATTTACAAAAAAAACTTGCTAAATTTCAATTTTCTGTAAATAAACAGGGCGTGTCCAGTGGTGTGCTGTGAAAATTTAAACAAGGGGCTCGCGATTTTTTGGGCGTTTCTAAGAATGTGTTTTTTTTAACGATTGACTTCTCAGTATGCCCTACATGCATTTTTTTGCAATTTTTAAAGACTTGCATTATTTTGATATAAAAACAGTAGCTCTCTATTTTCATTGTAAAAAATAAATTCAATACATTAAAAAATATACATACCGGGTGGAAATGAAAACCGGGTCACCTCGATAACTTTTTTATTTATGAATAAAAAAATTTGAAATTTGGCTATGTTCTATGATTCAAAAAAACAAATTTTATGTGCATTTTTTATTTTCGAAATCACTTCCGGTTTCACCGGAAACACCATGAAATTTGTTTTTTTAAATGTAACATCCCATATTTTTATTCATGGCTTAAAATACTTTTAAAAAAGAAGTATTTTTGAGATATTAGTTTTTATTTTTTTTGTAAAAAAATTTTTTTTCAAAAAAAAAAAAGGTTTTTGAAGTCGGTGAAAAGTACCAAAACTAATTCTAAATAATTCAAATACCGAAATAAAATTGTAATTTGAAAAAAAATTTAAGTGGTTTTTGAACTATTAATTTTTAGACTTAGTTAATGAAGATTTTATCAAATATCTCACTTTTTTTAAATGCAATGATGCCGGGTCATTCGACTTTTTAAAAAGAGGATTTTAGAACGATTATTAATTTTATGTATTTGAATTATTTAGTTTTGGTAATTTTCACCGACTTCGAAAACCGTTTTTTTTTTTTGAAAAATTTTTTTTTTTCGCAAAATATAAAAACTAATATCTCAAAAATACTTCTTTTTTAAAAGTATTTTAAGCCATGAATAAAAATATGGGATGTTACATTTAAAAAAACAAAGTTCATGGTGTTTCCGGTGAAACCGGAAGTGATTTCGAAAATAAAAAATGCACATAAAATTTGTTTTTTTGAACCATAGAACATAGCCAAATTTCAAATTTTTCTATTCATAAATAAAAAAGTTATAGAGGTGACCCGGTTTTCATTTCCACCCGGTATACCGTTAAACATACATATGGGATATCACAGTAACCGAAAAAAACCCTCTATTTAATTAGGGGGTGGCCCTTATATCATCCCATTTAAAAAAGTAAAGATATTTCCAAAAAACGCTTCTTGAAAATTAAAAAAAATAATATCTCAAAAACGGTGAAATAAATTTTATAAATTACAATTTATTTTACGTATTTGAGTTATTTAAAAATAGTTTTTGTAGGTTTTACTCAAATTTTTTACCAAAAAAAAATTCAAAATTTTTACATTTAAAATAAGAAAGTGGGTGCCATTTCCTGATAAACCGGAAGTAAAATGAAATTTATTCGATCCATAAAATTTGTTTTCTTAGATCATATAAGATACTAAAATTCTAATTTTTTATTTTCATAAATAAAGAAATGCCAGGGGTGGTCCTAGTTTCATTTATACCCGGTATTATAAAAAATAACATTTTCTTAAAGTACAAAACATTAAAAATGGAACAAAAAATAAATTCTCAAATAAAGAATAAAAAAATCTGGAAATTATCATTTTAACAAAGGGAGCGCAAATTTACAAAAATTTTAAGAAGGGGCTCCCGCGAGCCCCCTACACCACACCACTGGGTGTGTCACTTTTTTTCCAGCAAAATTTTTTTTAGATAGTAAATGTCATTCTGAACAAAAAATTTCCTATGAACTAATATTTTTTTTCGACTCCTTAAGAAGTTACAGCAATTTTAAAATTGTAATGATTTTTTGGGACACCCTGTATAAATTTAATTTTATCTGAAATATTTAAATCAAATGTGCTTTGGATTTTGACATTATCTGTAAGCCAATCAGATTAGGTTAATTTTCTTGACAGATATTTTAAATTGGTCCACTTAATTTAAAAACTGCAAATAATGTTCAGAAAGGCAAGTTGGGAAAGACAAAATCCAAACCATACATCTTTTAAATAAAAACATGATAAGAAAGAAAAAATTAAACAGGGTGTCACAAAAATCGTTAAAATGTTGGAATTTTAAAAGTGCTGTAACTTCTTAAGAAGTCGAAAAAAAATATTAGTTCATAGGAAATTTTTTGTTCACAATGACATTTACTATCCAAAAAAATTTTTGCTGGAAAAAAGCGAGACACCCTGTATAATGTATTCATATTTATTTTAAAAGTTGCTAACTATGTTCGGGAATTTGTTACGCTTAAAGTGACTACATTTGGGTGTGATGGGTTGAAGAAGTGTGATGTAAGAAATGAATAGCGGTAACTCTTGAAGATTTAAAAATTCTGCTTGCCAGCTACAGGTAAAAGCATAAAATTTCATGAAAAACATGTCTTTAGGAAGCCTAATTTGTTGGATCAAAGCACAAATCCAAACAGAAATTTTTACATTAAAGAAGAAAGTACCTTTAACATTTCCCATAATTCAATTTTATTTTCTGGATTTGTCCTTAATTCAGCTACAATCCCATCCGTATCGATAGATTTTCCTAGCGATTCATTAAGTGTAGCTAGAAGATTTAGAATGGTTTGATTGCAAGTGCGTTCAGTACTTTCAAAGTGCTGTTGTTTTTTAGTTCGTTCTAAAAATTCTCTTGTTTCACGCTCCTGCCATTCTTTTAACTTTTGTTGAGCATATCGCATTAAAAGAATTGACCCAGTAATTGTAACACCACTCACAATAAATTTTGTGCGATGTCTGTGTAAAAATGAACGAAACTTTGAAAAAACACTCATTTTTGGCAAATTTTCATAACCTAAATATGTTTTTCTTATCAACTCCTTTGTGGATGTACCTTGAACTTTTTAATTGATCGATAAAGATGATTCAAACGTGTTTATTATTTATCCGTAACTAACTAAAGAAACAATCAACTATAATTATTTTTTAATGAATTTATAAATTAATGATAAGATAAGGTTAGAATTGACCACAGAACTTCGAAAGATGAGTCAGCTCCTAGAGTATTTCGGGAGCGTTGTTATCAAAAGTTCAAAAGTAAATAATTTTTAAATACCTAAAAAGTTTTTGACTGTTTTGTATTTTCTTCTTTCATCAAACACTATTTACAAAAGTCGAGAATTAGGCAAATTTTTACCAATTGAGCATAAAAAATAAAGTATTCAAATGTATACGTATACAAAATTTAATTAAAAAATCAACTTTTGAGGTTTATAACTCTTTAGGGGAGCATTTTTTATGCAAATGAATTTGGTCATATCGATTAATTTTTTGGTCTACTAGCTCCAGTTGTCTGTCGAATTTTGCGACACCCTGTATACAGGGTGCCCATTTGAAGTTGAACTGTATATGGGTATCTTTGTTATTATTGGAGATAGAAAGTCGGTTAAATGGACAAAGTAGTAGAGATTTTTTCGAATATTAATAATTCATTTACAAAAAAATTGAATATCGCATCGTGCCAACGCTATCTTGAAAAAACAAGAAAATGCGATTTTCAAAATATGAGGCTATTTCTTTTTGGGAGTGGTAAGTGGAGTAGTAAGTGAATTTGACATACCATTCATTTTCGCTTGAAGTGGTAAGTGATCGTGGTATGTCAAATCGCTAATGGTACCCCATATGTAGGGGTGCACCCTGGAGAACGCTAAATGAACTAGTAAAATTATTTATTTCTTAAGTTGGCAAATAATAGCTATTAAGTATCTTTATTACAGGCACATGCAAAATAATACCCCTACATATGGGGTACCAAAATAATCGTTATAAAATCCTCTTTTTAAAAAGTCGAATGACCCGGCATCATTGCATTTAAAAAAAGTAAGATATTTGATAAAATCTTCATTAACTAAGTTTAAAAATTAATAGTTCAAAAACCACTTAAATTTTTTTTCAAATTACAATTTTATTTAGGTATTTGAATTATTTAGAATTAGTTTTGGTACTTTTCACCGACTTCGAAAACCTTTTTTTTTTTTGAAAAAAATTTTTTTTACAAAAAAAATAAAAACTAATATCTCAAAAATACTTCTTTTTTAAAAGTATTTTAAGCCATGAATAAAAATATGGGATGTTACATTTAAAAAAACAAAGTTCATGGTGTTTCCGGTGAAACCGGAAGTGATTTCGAAAATAAAAAATGCACATAAAATTTGTTTTTTTGAACCATAGAACATAGCCAAATTTCAAATTTTTTTATTCATAAATAAAAAAGTTATCGAGGTGACCCGGTTTTCATTTCCACCCGGTATATTTCTGGTTTCCATTATGATGGAAACAAACATGCATGGACATGGACAAAGAGCCAAAACTGATTTTTTTCGCGAATTTTTTAGCAAAATTGTACGTGATATAAAATTTATGTTTACATCATATGATTGTACATACTTTTAGCTATAATTGGTACATTTTTTTTATACGGAACAAAAAAAAAATGGCGGCGATCCACCTTTTTTCTTACGACCCGGTTTTTTTAAGGGGCTTCGCGGTGATCACGATTACTTGACGCTGGATCATCTAAAATCAAAATTTCCTGTTAAATTAGTTTACTCAAGATTAAATCTTGTCCTTAACCGAGGAATTTCTCAAAAAAAAATCGTTAAATGGTGTTGATTTAAATGAAAAAAATACGTTGCCACTTTTTATAGTTTTGCTAATTAAAAATAAAGTTCCCAACCAAATCAAAATTCCTTCGGTTAAAGACAAGCCCTAGATATAGTGAAAGCATGTACCAAATTTCATCAACGGTTCAGTGGTTCTTAAGATATCTTGATCACCGCCAAGCGGTTTTCAAGAAAAATTAGTTTTAATTTTATGATGGTTATGGTATGGTTATACAAATGCATCGTGCATATTTATGCCGTATTTACTCCGGAACCCGGTTTCCTCGGCAAATTTTTCTCCGATTCTTTTGTAACTTGCAGAAAACATTCTTTAGATATTATACTAAAAGAAAATGTAAGAATCCAAAAATCTATATTTTTGGTCCAACTGAGTAGGTATAACCCCTTAACTAATGTGGATAGCTATTTAACTTATTTTCTAGCAAGGCTTTTTTTATATTTATTTTTTCAGTTTACTAAAAATTACCGTCAGTCGGCCAGTTTTGCTAACAGCTGCCGCGGGGGCGGCTTTACACTTGTAAAAAAGTGTGTATACAGGGTGGGCCAACGGCCATTTAACTTGAGACATGCGAATATCTCGAAAACAACGAAATTTCGTTAAAATCAAATATTTTCAAGGGGGGATTTAATTGGCGTTATTGGTTTGTTACTGCATGGACGATGTAGCCAGCAATTTTTTTTGCTGTGAGCTGTGAACATTACTGTGATTTTTTTGTATATTTTTTGTGAAAAATAAATGAATTTAAATGTCCTCGTTTTACAAAATGGAAAATGTCCTCCTTTTGTCCTCTTTTACAAAATGGGAATTGTCCTAGTTTTCTCGTTTTTTCCTAGTTATTCAGAAAAATAATTGGTCACCCTAGACACAATGCTCTTTCGTCAACATCGACACGACCTTTCATCGACACGGGCGTTTCATCGATATTACCTTTTCATCGACAAACCTTTTTTACTGACTTTTTAACTTCAATTAGATCAAAAACTGCCAAAAAAAACGTGTTTTGATTCATAAAGAAAATAAAATGTACTGTGCCGAAACGAGCGGTTTTTTGGTCTCATTTTTTCTCCACTTTTGGCGCCCTCAAAGTCGCGATTCGTTTTTCGTGCTTTTTCGACGCCGACTGAAAACTCGTAACTTTTTATCGGGACCAGCTATAACAATCAAATATTTTTTATTTTCCTCGCAACTTTAATCATTATGCACAGAAAAATCAGCATGTTCCAATTTTACCCCCGAACATCAAAAAAAAAAAAATGCGAGTATAATGTTAAAAAAATTGAGCTTAACGCGATTGTACCACTGGGCCCACAGTTAACAAAAATGTTTCCACACTGTCTTATAAAGAAATAATTTTAGTACCAGTTTTTTCACATTTGTCTGATTTAGGTTAAATTCGGGCGTGTTATTGGCTAATAACAAAGAAACACCGTGAATTGTTTTTTGTAAAAGTAAATTAATTTTTATTTTACAAGATCATAAAAATTACAAACTAATCATAAATTTCTAAATAAGTTAAATTAAAATCATCACTTATTCTATATGGTTCTGGAATTAAATTGCTTTGCTCTCGCATGTACTTCAAAGCATCAAATAGCATATTCTTGCTAACAGATACCTGGTGCACACTTGTATCTCCTTTCCATTTCTCATTCTCTGGAATTGGTCCACTAATAAATTTAAAAAAAGCTTTGCTAACATGTTTAAATGTATCAGGGGATTTGAATAAACTTAATTTCTTTTCTAAAACCCATACAAATAAATAATTATTTTGTAAATCTGTAATTTGTGCATTAAATATAAATTTTGCCGCGTTTACATGTGAATCTTTTAAAACGTCTCTTAATATTGAAAAAAAATCACTTAAAGCGTTACTTTGAATTTCATTATTTTCAGACTTAAGTAAAACTGTATTAAACCAAAATTGATTCGTGGTATCATTAATTTTAATTCCAAGCCATGAAAGACAAGCTTTACATTTAATGTATTTACTAATGACAACTTTATCATTTCCTAAATTTTTGTTTACGTGAAAAAAGGTACTAGTATACAATAAATCAGTTGATTGAGGATCAAGATTTAATTTGTAATCATGAGCATGGCAAAAAAAATCATTTGCTGATGATAATGGTAGAGGTAACACTTTTTTAAAATAATTTTCCATTAAAGTTACCCCACATTTAATACAAATTATTTTATATGTATCATTTGATTTAATTATTCTTTCTTGTTTATTTAATTTACCTAAATTACTCTCAATTTTTAAAATTTCAGCTTTAAAACTTCCAAAATCATTCAAGGCATTATCTGTCGAAAAACGTACTAGTAATATTAATTTTTCTGCATAAATAATTTTAAAACTATCTTTTAAAATTGTTATATTAGGAATTTTAATTTTGTTGTCATTAATTATAATTGTATTATAATCATTTGAAATTTTGTAATTTTTATCTGGTTCTTGATTAAATTTAATGTACAAATTCACTGATTTTATCCAAGGGCGGATTTCGGCAACAATAAGATCCATTTTTATTCTTTTTCTATTGAATGTTTTTCTTCAGGTTCTGCTACATTTATTAATCCACGTTCTTTAAATTCTTTGCACAGCTTAAAGTTTTCATAAACTACAAAAGGAATTGTTGCCTTTTTATAGTAATCTGGTAAGAGTTCCAGATTGCTGATAACGTTTGCAAGCAGATGACTGCGTTCAGCAACAATACCTGGTGCTTCGTGTTGAATGAAACTAAAGTGGACGTGTAAGTGATAAAATGATGGTTGATAGTGTACATAAATTCGAAGGCGAGATGCATCTAATCCGTACGCTTCCTTGATTGCTTTCTAAAGAAATGAAACAATTAAATTATTAATCTAATTTTAATAAAAAATGTACTTCAAGACTTAAGAGTAGCTAACTGAAAAAGTCACTTGCTATTGTATTTGCTAAATTCAAATTTTCAAAAAAACTAATGAGTTATTGAATATAATAACGCACACATCCAAATTGTTATGTATTTTTTTATGGCTAATTTTTTCTCTATTTGTTATTTATTTAAGAAGCAATTAATACTATATTTTATTAATTTGTGTTATTACCTCTCCTTTTGTTTTTATATTCCTAAGGAGCTCGATATGTTGTTGATCTAAATCTCTTAAAGATTTTATGCCGTGCTGCCTAATAATTGCCAATAAATATAAAGTTTCATGGGTTTTACCATCCCATTTTAAATCCGGTAGTAAAATAAAACCGTTTGTTTCATCTGGGTCTTCGAAAACAATGCGCTCCACTTCAGACTTGTGTTCAAGAATATTATAAACCCACTGAAAGAAATATGTAATTTAAATAGTAATGTTTAATATTATTTATATTTACTTGAAGATCAAATTGATCTTTAGCTAGTGATGGAAGTGTATACTTTTGATAAATTTCTGGAGTTTCATCAATAACAAATGCACGGTTTGTTGAATATTTATCTAGGTGTTTTTGCGTTGCCGGATGGATTATTGTTGTTTTTATTCCTAAAATCAATTTTACATAATAATTTGTATAGTTAGTCTAGGGTACCAAGTTTATTTTATCAAGATACAACAAATTGTTAAAATACAATGAATAATGATACTATTTATTACTTAAGTATGCTAAGATTCTATGGTATAAAAAGAGCACATTCCAATAGGTATATCCATAGGAGTCTTGTGTATAAAAAAAAATTTTAAAAAACTTAAATGGAAAAAAAAATATGAGCAAAACCACAAATATCAAGGGAATTTCAAAATCAAGCGCTTACATCTTACATTTGCCGACTATCCTCTTAAGCTAAGAAACAAAATTGATGAAATTTCTATATTAATTGAAAGTTACTCCAATATAAATGTCCTATCTTTACTGAAACGTGGTTGTATGACAACGAACTAAATTACATCAATTTTGTAAACTTTAACGCTGCACATCTTTGTAGGAATAATTCTAAGAGAGGCGGTGGTGTTGCTATTTTGTGTTGCTATTTTCATCAGAAAAGATATTACTTATGAAATAATGGAGGAGCGGGAAAGAGAAGGTAGTAAAACCATTAAATTGTGCAAAAATTTAGTATCCAACACAATTATTGTTAAATTAACTAATATTAAGCGGGATCTATGTAATTATCGACGACCACTAGCAATTACCAACATTTTTTCAAAGATTACAGAAAACGTCATTAAAAATAGATTTAACAAATTTTTACAGAGAAAAGGCCCTCAGCTAAACAATTTTCAATATGGCTTTAAGGAAAAAATAGGAACCTCAATACCTATTTCCGATTTAATCAATCATATAAATAATAACTTAGATCGAGGTAATTATGTATCTGCTGTTGCTCTTGATCTAAAGAAAGCCTTTGACACAGTCGAGCATGTTACTCTTCTGAAATTTCTAGACAATATGGGCATAAGGGGGGTTGCGAATAGTCTTATTAAATCATTTTTAGGGGATAGAAGAATTTGCACTAAAATAAATAAATAAATCAGTTCTTTGCTGGGACCTTTGTTATATACTCTATATGTCGAAAACATAAAACAAGCAAATCTTAGAGGTAAGATATTAATGTATGCTGATGATACCATTTTGACATATTCCAGTAATATTGCAATGGATATTCAAGAATCAATACAATCTGATTTATACAAAATCCAAAATTGGCTAATCGGTAACAGACTAACTTTAAACTCTGAAAAGTGTATCATTATCAACTTTGAAACTAAAAATAAAAAAACATTTCACATAAATGCATTTGTTAATAACGTTAAAATTAAAGTTGAAAATAACATTAAATATCTTGGTATGGCTATTGACAATAAATTAAAATGGAGTCTTCATATTGAAAAGATAAAAAATAGACTAAACTCCTTCGGCGGTGCCCTAAGTAGATGTAACTTCTTAAACCTTAAGTATAAAAAAATACTTTATAATTCGTTTATAATGCCTCATATTAACTATAACACTACAACTTGCTCGCAAGCATGCTCTACTACTGTAAATCAGCTCGTTAAATAAAATTGTTAAAATCACTTACTTGTTACCTAAATTTACTAGAACCAAGGATATGTATAATCTGACTAACATACTAAACCTTCAGGAAATAATTGAATTTGAGAATTGTAAATTCATTCATTCTATCAACACACCATTGGTTCTTGTAACAAAATCAAATTAAAAAAAAATAAAGAAGTGCTCTCCCATAATACTAGAAACCTAAATAACTTCCACCTTTCTTGTATTTCTAATAGTTATGGAAAAAATAACTACACACATACCGCAGTTATACAGTACAACAAACTAACGAGTGAACTAAAAAATTATTAAAAACCCGAAAATTTTTAAGTCCAAATTAAAACAGCACTTATTTAATAAAAGATCGGCTACATGAATGAAGCTGCCTTCTTTTTCCTTCTCTTCTTGATATACAGGGTGAGTTTTTAGTGCGAAATCGGAAGATTTATCTTTTAAGAGATAGGAAAAAAACTTAAATTACAAAGTTGCATGGTTTATGGATGCGCATATCAAGAAATTATTTTTGTCTATACTGGGTGTTTCATAACTGGAGCGCAGGTTATTCAATCTTTTTTTTGAATGGAACACTATATATTTTTTGATATTTGCATTAACATTAAGTTAAAGAATACAACGATATTTTTTTTGAAAATTTGAGTGTGCCCTTAATTTTTTATCGGAAATTTTCTATAAAATTTATGACATTTAGACATATTTTTAGAAATTTATACCGGCATTATTATAAACATTTGAAAAACAATTTTTATGTCATTTTGAAATATGAACCTTGATGTATTTTTAGTACATTTTTTTTTTAATTTTATTATAAATGGTGACAGCTATGGAGGCGTGAAATATGAAAACTAGATAGGGATAGGGTGACCAACCGTCCGGGTTTCCGAGGACATGTCCTCTTTTTTAGGGTGTCCGCCTACGTCCTCGCAGGTTTTTTATATTGTCCTAGTTTTGTATATTTAACAATGGAAAATGAAAAATATGATTTTTAATGTTTTTTTGTTGTGAACTTTGAACATTACTGTGATTTTGTTGTATTTTTTTGGGAAAAATAAATGAGTTTAAATGTCCTCGTTTTGTCCTCTTTTACAAAATGGGAATTGTCCTAGTTTTCTCGTCTTTTGTTCTAGTTGTTCAGAAAAATAATTGGTTACCCTAGATAGGGATGTATTTTAATTTTTTTACAAAATATTGTTCCTCTTTAAGTGTTCTTTAACTTTTATACAAATCATTTTTTGCTAAAATTTTGTAAAAATATGTCGAAATTTGATAAATTTTATAGAAAATGCCCGAAAAAAATTAAGTGCACGTTCAAATTTTCAAAAAACAAATAATATCGTGGTATTATTTAAATTAGTGTTTATCCAAATATGAAAAATATACAGGGTGTCCCATTTAAAAAAAGCGGAATAGCTTTTGCGCTTCAGTTACGAAACACCCAGTACAGACAAAAATAATTTCTGGTTATGCAGATTCATAAACCATGCAATTTTGTAATTTAAGTTTTTTCCTATCTGTTAAAATAAAAGATATATCTTCCGATTTCGCATTAAAAACTCACCCTGTATAATAATTAATCGTGATTATATATTTCTACTGTTACTGATACTGACTTATTTTAATACTGAGTTGTTTCGTATCCCTAATTATTTTTCATAAGTTATAAGTCATCTAATCTTCTTGATTAATAATGATAATATACGATGTAGCTTCGTTATTTCTTATCCGATTTTAATAAGTAATATGTCAAATTAAATGGTTTGAAGAATAGTACTATCAGATAATAATAGATTAATTTTATTTTTGGAAACATCAGAGGAGAAGGAGGCAACTTTTCTTTTTCAAATGGCAACATATTTTTTTCGATTGAGAAAAATCATTAACAAAAATAATCTAAACCAATTATTAATTAATTTGTGTAAATTATTTTTTCTTATTTAAAAAAAAAAATTTATTATTAATTTTATTTTAATTTAATTCAATTGTTTTCTTTTGTTTTTGAGTTTTTAATTTTTTTAAATTTTGTTTTTTACTTTAATTATTAATAATTTTTTAATTTATTAATAATAAATAAAAAAAATAAAAAACTGAAAACTCTAAAACAAAAATAATAAAGAAATTTACAAAAAATAAAAAAAAAATTAATTTAAAAAAAAATTATTGGTATAATTGGTTTAGATTATTTTTGTTAATGATTTTTTTCAATCGAAAAAAATATGTTGCCATTTGAAAAAGAAAAGTTGCCTCCTCCTCCTCTGATGTTTTCAAAATAATAATTAATCTTTTCTTATCTGATAGTAGTATTCTTCAAACCATTTAATTTGACATATCACCTATTAAAATCGGATGAGAAATAAGGAAGCTACATCGTTGGCCGTTTTGTGTGCACCCCTCTGTATGTATAATAGTCTTACTGTTACTGATAATTTGTTTAATTTAAATTGTATGTTTTAGTAACTCTTATGTTCATATTTCCCCAATTATTTTTCTTAAGTTTACAGATTATTATTAAATCCATATTTTTATTAATTTATATAATTTTTTTTTGTTTATTGTTATGTATCCCTTTTATACCAGTTCTAAACTGTCTGGGATCCACTGGCTGAGTATATATTTTCTGTTAATTGTGTTATAATTGTATATTTACTTTACTGATGTATTTTTGGATATAATAAATAAACTAAAAACAAAAGCTCTTTTTTTGCTTATTTCTTAACTTAACCTAAAAGTACTGTATTTACCATTTAAATTAATTTGTGGAAAACATTCATAATTTCCATAAATATCATTATGAAATTCCTTATTCAATGAGCACTTCTCATTAAAAAATCCTTTATCAGATTTTATTAATTGTTCTTCGTTAAATGCCGCCTTTTCTAATAAGACAATGCCGGTTCCTTCTGCACCTTCAAAAACACCTTGCAAACATACAGTCTTAGCTTTTGTGTTGTTGAACAAAACTTTTTCTACTTCAAAATTTCCTAAATTATTTAAATTTTCATGAATCGAACTTTGTTTTTGCTTTTTTTCATCTACGGTATTTGTTTCCGTTTCGAATTTTCGTTTTCCCTCGGTCGCCATTTTGATTTTTCTCCGGAATTACAGCTGCTTTCGGTAAAACCGACACTTGCTCCAAATGGTTCATTGTTTGCAAGTGGCAACTTGAACTTAAAATAACTTCTCGTTTAATCAAAAATGAAAATGAAACTTCAAAAAATTGCTTAAATTTCATCTATTTTAAATTATTGTAATTGTTTTATTTGTATGAAAATCGTATTTCAAGGTAAATCGAACAATTTACTTTTGAAACGAAAGCAGATTTTGTTTTGATGGTGGTGGCACACGTACGTAAACAAAATGCACCCTAACCTAACTTTTAAACGTCAAAAAATGCCAAATTTTTAATAATTTATCGACTAAAAAATGAATTTAGGGGGCGTTATACACTTAAATAAAACAGGGTTATTAACAGTAATTGCTCTCTCTATAATATTTTTATTTTACATGAACTCTAGTAAACTTTCTGGAATAAACATTGCGCACAACAAACAAATTAATTTAAACAAACTTCTCTCGGTGGCAATAAAAGCGGCTCAAAATGGGGGTAACGAAGTTGTTGCAGTTAAAGACGAACTAAAAATTGATTCCAAAGGTAAAACGAAAGAAGGGTTAAATGATCCTGTTACTACTGCCGATTTTAAATCCCACTGTGCCATGAGAGCAACTTTACTTCGAAATTTTCCTGCATTAACTCTTGTTTCTGAGGAAGCGAAAACGA
Organism: Stenus bimaculatus; assembly: GCA_963971135.1. NCBI lineage: Eukaryota > Metazoa > Arthropoda > Insecta > Coleoptera > Staphylinidae > Stenus > Stenus bimaculatus. The sequence continues at coordinate 37,826,996 of OZ020180.1, forward strand.
AGTGTGATGATAATAACGAAATTGATTTTCAAAGTTTGAATACTAACAGTTTTGAAGACGTTTATGTAGACGAAAAAGATGTTACTGTTTGGATTGACCCTTTAGATGCTACACAGGAATATACAGGTAGCTTTTTCTTATAATTGTAACTTGATATTAATTACATACGATTATATTTTAGAAAAATTATATAAATATGTTACTACTATGGTTTGTGTTGCTGTAAAAGGAGAACCTATTATTGGGGTTATTCATAAACCATTTTCGGAAGTTACCTCGTGGGGTTGGGTGGGCAATGGTGAATCAGACGATTTGAAAGAATCACAGGTAATACCAAAAAACTTGTATAAAACTAGCAACAAAAAGACTAGTTTTTACCAATTTAATAATTAAAAAAAAAAAAAAAAAATGGCAATTTACTATTTGTAATTTTAACTTTTATCTATGATTTTAACTATCAATAGATGGCTCTGTTGGTCCTCTGTGGCAAATTAATGAACTATCGAAGCCAGTATTAAACCTACAGTCAATAGCAAAAAAAAGTAGACAACAACAGTTTCCTGTAATTACGTTTTCCCAAAAAATTATCATGTAAATAGAACTTTATTGACAACCATTCAAATTCAAGAATTTGAAAGCTATCAAAATTGATAATATCAAATGTTGTATGAAATTATTTTTAAAATGCTGTTAATAAGTGAAGGAACCAAAGTGAATATTATTGGGAATTTTAACTGCATATAGATGGCGCTATAAATGGAGGATATTCAGTACTTGTCATTGTCAAAAATTGTGTTTAAAATGCATTCTTGTTCCTTATAAGTATGTATTCAACAAAACACAAATCGATGTGTCATTTAAAGCTTCAGTAAATCTCAGAAAACATGTACCAATGCGTTAAATCAAAAACGTATGTACCGAATATCGAGTTCATATTTTGCCACCAGAGAGCGTGTAAAGATTCCCAACAACAGATTCAAATAATGTTTTATAATAAGGAAAATTTTTGCATTTTCTTCATCTGAAAGTAACCACGATTACTGACAGTTACATTTCCCATAATTTAATCAAGACGTCTTGAAAGTACGTTTTACACAGCTCAAAGGACCTTATCGGATTTTGGGTAGATTTCCTCCAACGACGAAACTTATACTAATATGTAAATACCACTCAAATATACAATTTTGAAGACATTTTAAACTTGATAGTGGCTGTTCACGGCCAAATAACGGATTTGAAATTAATTAATTTTTGCACAATTAGACAACGATGTCATTGTTTTCTAACAAATGGTTGCCTATGTCATATTTTTACTTTGAATTATCAACAATAATACAATATCAATTATACAATTAAATACATATTTATAAAGATTTCATTGTATATTTATTTTTAAGTACATATTTTTATCAAATGTACTCATATTTTAATAATTTATTTTTTTAAATTAAACAATTATTCCGATGTTGCCGTTTTTTTGCAATTTTTAAATTTTTTAATAATTACAGACTTTTCCAGTTTCCTGGAGCTCTAATATTTTTACTGTAAATTAAGTAGTAACGGTCCTAATAGTTGTAATAAGATTTGTAATAATACGGGGCCAAATAAAAATAAAATAATTTTTACAGCAAATTTTAATAGTTTCTTGCTCAATCAGACAACATTGAACTTTTTACCTGCTGAAATTAAACGATAGAATTAAAATTTAAAATCGCATTTATTAATAGAATTAAAAACCGATATTTTAAAATTATTACCTTTCTTTTAATTTAAACGTAAGTAAAAATAGAGATTATTTATCTGACAGTAGTTTTGTCAAACATGTCAAAATTTGAATTTTGGCGTCCACTGTTGCAGAGATAAAAATAATTTTTTAAAATAATGTAAAATCTAATAAAACTGTTTATAAGGTATATTTTTTACAGAAATTAAGTACATAATTAATATTAGGAGTATATTAGTTCATTTTGTTAGGTTTAGTGTATTTTTATTTTTACTCTAAAACCCATATGAAAACGATAACGTCCTTACCTTGTCCCCTTTTTTTTGCTATCGACTGTACATGTTTCTATGTGCGAATACAGGATAAAGTCGTCCTAAGTGTTTTTTTACAAAGTTTTTAATAAATATTCTTCTTTTTATATAAATGGTGCAATTCTGGGTAAATCTGTAAGTCCTTATAGGAAAAATCTGTATGGTTTGTTACATAGATAAAATAGATGGCTATCTGGTATACAAAATTTTCGGTCTGTAAAAATAGCACCATTGCGTAGATTCCCCTGCACTTTTGACAAGTAGTGGGAAATTTAAATAATTTTCAAATATTTAAACATTTATTTAATGTTCCCTCTTTGTTAAATACTGTAGTTTACAATATTTAATAAGAAGCAAACATTATTGCTCTTTATCATTTGGCTGTTTTAACAAAAAGAAACAATATATTTAAATGGTTAATATTTATTTATGTTTCTGCCTAAATATGCTTCTGCCTTAACATATGTACATCTTATGGATACTTACAAAATATTTAATAGGTATTTAATTTCAAAGATAAAATAGTTTAAAAAAGCAACGGCGATGTTCGCAGAGTTCAAGTGTAGTTGGGATACTTTCTTTTTACATCAGTTGCCAGTGGCGTAGCTACTGTGGATCATTTGGAGCAGACTGTAAAATCGAAAAAAGCGAAATTTAAATTTAATTACGAGCACTTTAAAAACCGACAGAAACTAAAAATTCCCTGTTGAAGTTATAATTATTATTTATTATAAAAACTAAACTAAAACTAACCATCGCCAGCTATTCGCCATCAAAAGAAACACTAACACTCCAAGATTTGGCCATTATTTCAATATTTTCCATTATTATTTTACAAATTTAATTTAATGTGACTATTTGAATCTGAATGAATGGTGATAATTGGTGACAGCAGCTTACACTAAATATTTTTAAATATTTGTCACCAAGATACGTTACGCGCGCGTGGACACACCCACACCCTATAGTGAATTTCAACCAAACCTTTTTCTAATTTATTGAAGCAGTCCAAATATTTGTGTCATCCTTTAATTAATTGAAAAGGTATGGTTGTGTTTTTTTACATTATGGGCGCGTTCCAGTAATGAACACTAAAGCCCACGACGACCGCAAAGTCATTCTACATAAGACCGCGATTTTTTCATTCGTGGATCGATGGCGACCGCAAGAAGCTCACAATGACCGTATTTATTCGTGGGTTTCTGTGGTTGTTTGTTGAATGGTGACCTTTTGAGCTAGTGGAACGGGAAAATTTTGCGATCGTGGTCGTGGGCTTTAGTGTTCATTCGTTAGGGGTAAGGGGAAAACATTGGTTCAGTTCAAAATAAGCGCATAAAAAGAACACACTAAAAGTAAACTGAGCAATTGATTTGTTCAGATTTGCTCGAGCAAAGTATGTAAAAAACACAACCACTGTTTTTTGTTCTACATACTTATACACATATTTATAAACAAGTGTCGCATTATCTAAGAATGGATTTTTGGACCAAGTTTAAGACAAAAAGTAAGAATATTTTTTTCCGCTAAAAAAACTTAAGAATCTCGTAAAACTTCACCCTAACTTTTTTTTTGAAAATTTGCGAATTCATCTCAAGGCTCAAGGCGGCTGCCAAAAGTAAGGTGTGTGCAAAATTTGAGACAATTATCATTAACAATTTAGATTTTATGTTAAAAAATTGAAAAAAATGATTAAATTTCAATGCCCTGTGTTTCCGAAATGAAGCGTTTTAGCGGAAAAAAATATTATTACTTTTAGTCTTAAAATTGGTCCAAAAATCCATTCCTAGATTATCTGACACTTATTCAGAAACACCCTGTATAGTAAAATGTTTTGAGAATCCATTTTTTGTTTTAATCACTTTTATTGGGTGATATGAATAAAAATGAGTTTATACTCGGAAGTATCTACTCATGAGCATGAGCATAAAGTGCGAGTTTATACTCCATATCGTATGAATAAAAGTGAGTAAGTTTGAAAAAGTATATGCTCCTTTAAATTGAGTAGATGCTCTTATTTACTTTGAATGTTACCATTAGCCAAGGCGCTATCCCATATCCTTCATCTCCTAAAAGTAGTGCTTGGTTGTTACTAAAATTATCTCTCGCTACCTTAAAACTCTCTGAGTTTGACCAAATTCTAGAATCATGAACAGACCCTGGCTATGAAGCTTGTACATTAATGCTAGGATACGCTTTTCGATTTATGTATTCATCACCATGAATCGATGGTTTTTTTATTCTGATATGAGTACAATCGATAACACCCAAACAGCTAGGAAAATTATAACGTATGTGCCAATTTTCTTTGGCTTGCATTATAACTTCAGCATTTTGTGGAAATTTTACCCAATGACCACTTTTTTGAAGAATTTTAGTTATAACCGTTCTTAAAATTTTGGAGACCGAAGTTTGATGAATCCCAACATCTTCACCTACTCCTGCTTGAAAGCCGGGATCTCCCACATATCTTAAAAACACTTTCATTTTATCCAGATTAGATAACGCGCCACCTCTTCTCTCCTCTGACTCCTCGCCCAAAAAATGGCTTGCTATCCACTCTACATTTTCCTTGGAAAATCTATATAAAACTTTGTAGTCACGGTCACAAGTAATTCTTCTGGGCTTATAATATTTTTCGGATCGCAAATTAAACATGAACTCCGCCATCACTTGATTTAAAAATTTAACTGAGTCTGCTATACAGCACACTCAAATCAAATCAAACCTTACTTTATTCATATGAAATATGAGTAAATACTCATACAAAATTGTATATAAGAGTACTTGCTCACACTGAGCATCTGCTCTGGATTTTTATTCTTACGACTCGGAGTATATACTTCAAAATTTTGAGCATAAAGTATATACTCATTTTTATTCATATCAGCCATTATTTTTTTATAATCTTTTTTAGAAATTTTTAAAGTTCGTATAAAAATATTTCAAAAATATTTAAAACAAAAATTGAATGCTCACACCATTTTCAACTAAGTAGTATGTACCAAAATGTAAATTCCTTTTTTTTTCATAATCATTATAACCCATTGAGACAGTATTTTTTTATAATGTGCTTGGACCAAAATGCAGTATTTATTTTTCATTGGATAAGAATGAAAAAAAATATATTTCAAAATTTATTAACGAAAATACACAAAATACGAAAATATACAAAAAATATTTTTGAAATAAAAATGCTGAAATGTAAGAAAATAATAAATTTAATGTTAGACCATTTTAAACCCAAAATTTACTAAATGAAAAACAACCAAAAATTAAATAAGTTATCACGTCAGAGATTCGTTATTTCTACGTTTGGCAAAAGTTATATACCACAAGTCTGGCTCGTTATTCTGTCCCAATGGGTTAAAACAGTAAAAAGCGAGCAATTTTTACAAAGTACGCCTAAGTCTGTGTTTACAGGATATAGATGCATTCCGTGTAAAAAAATCATGTAAAAAATACATTGTACCTATAGAAAAATAGTATTTGGTTCCAAACCTAATAAATAAATAATGAATAAAAAAATAAATAAATCGTATTAAATCAAACTAAACCATGTAAGAATAAAATGTTTGCTTTTTATATTCGTTTTAAATCAAACAGATCGTTTTAAATTAATTTGGCGTAAAAAAATTCTTGTAAAAACAGACTGGTATATTTTTTTTCATTCAGAAAAATTGTTCGTTTTACCCCACAATGACAAAAATTGCTGTTTAAAAGAAGCTGGGGTAGAAACAAATTTATGATATAAAACGCAAACAGCAATTTTTGTTTTTTGAGCGATATTTTGAAAACTTAATCTGGAAGATGACATTTTTGTATTCTCCCTTAATTTAACTGACTTCGATAACTTAAAATGACTGAGATCCACATGTCTAGTCTCGAAAAATGGCACCCGGTAAAAAATATAATAAATAGTATGTTTTATTATTTTGCAGGAAAAAAAGGATAAAATATTAAAATTTATTGTTTCCCGATCTCATAATGGTACAGTAGGACAAGTACTTAAGGCAAAATTTAAAAAAGAAAATCCAGAAATTATCTCAGCAGCTGGAGCAGGTAATTATAAAAATTTACAAACTAACTTGGAACCTCATGAAAAGTATAAGATTCAAGATAAATTAATTAAGTTAATGTTAAGAGCATCTTCCTAGACGCTCTCGATAAATTTTCCATCGGAGATAATAACAGGGAATAGAAAATTCATTCCACTTTTCTAGAGCTTCTTATCAGCAAATTATTAGCAAATCACTGATAATTAATGTGAATCGCCCAAGAGGGCGTGCGAGTTTGGGACAAAAAATTGTGAAAAATCATCAAAATTTGTGCAGCCAAACTCAAGTTTACTTCGTTAGATTTTCAATTTTCGTCATATTTATAAGCTAAATTTATTAGCTTATATTTACCTTCTGCAACCTTGCATAGAATTAATTAGAGGGGTCCAAAGTTAATGTACTTTTATGTCATTATATTTTTATTTGTACATTCTCGAATTTTTTTTTCATATACATTCATCTACAAAAAAATTATATAAAAATCTTTTTTGCACTAGCGTATCTGGCTGCAGCTATAAACCACTATATTTTCCGTTTAAGAATTCACTCTTAATGAATTTTTCACTTTTATATAAAGTAAATTAAGTTGCTGTAGTTTTATTTTAAAACATGAAAATAGTTAATAATATTTAATTTTAATTTATTTTTGTAAATTTTGAAGGGTATAAAGTATTGGAAGTAGTTGCGGGAAGAGCTGATGCTTATGTACATAATACAGTTATAAAAAAATGGGACATTTGTGCTGGGCATGCAATTTTAAATACAATCGATGGTAAAATGACAACGCTAAAAAATGAACATATTACATATTCCGATATATCCCAACCAGTTAATACCAATGGACTATTAGCTACATCGACATTAAAAAACCACGAACTGTTTATTTCACATCTCTTGTGATGCAAGAACTTCGATTAATTTTGAGGTAATGGAGTGCATATTTGACTTGGGTAAACAAACTAGGATTTTGTATTTTTTCCTGTGATTGTTGCTAATTTTATTTAAAAAATATATTTATTTTTAAAACTAATTGTTGAATTTGATGTAAAATAAGTTCCTTTAGAAACATTTTTAATAAAAAACCTAAAATATAATTTAATTAATTTTACACCTTTCTTTTATACAGGGTGGTCGAGATAAAGTGAATAGTCGAAATAACTCCAAAGAGTTTTAGAAAAAAACAAAAAAACGTTTCAAATAAAAATTATTTGGCCTTAAAGGGGCCATAGAATGAGAACATTTAGTTTTCACCTGGAGGACTTCTTCATAACCGTTAAGTTACAGTCAAGTTTACAGAATAGCGATTTTTTTCACAACAGGGTGACTGTCAAATTTAACAGCGCTGTTACGGATATCATTTTTGTTCAGAATCACCCTATAAGAATGGTAGAATTGTTATTTAAAACATGTTTTTTAAAAATGCTTCATTTCAAAAATAAACGGACGTTGCCGAACTTTTTGTACACCCTGTATATGTTCCATTTAAATTATGCTTTGGGTTTTATGATTTCAGAAAATAAAATAATACTATTTATTTAAATATACTTAAAACTAATTGCATAAATACTCAATTAACTTTTAAAATTAAAAAAAAAACTAGACTCATTACTTTAGATTATAAAAATGCTCATTAGCACCTTTGGTTGCATATAGTTCTGGGTTGTCAGTTGTCACTGATTTGAACCTAACCACAATAAACCACGTGAACTGCACTGTTTATTTCCCAAAATAAACAAAATAGTTTTTTAAAATGAGTGAAGATGAAAATATGGAAATATACGATGAATCAATGGAGGATGCTGATAACGAATCTGGTCCAAGCTCGCCACAAAATCAAGAAGTGTATTTACCAGGAGCTCCTCTCGAAGAAGGCGAATATCTTGGTTGCGATGAATCTGCTTATGTTATGCTTCATCAAGCACAAAGTGGCGCTCCTTGTTTAAGTTTTGATATTCTAAAAGATACTTTAGGTAAATATTTAGTGTAATAAATATTTTAGAACAAACTAATAAATGTTAATGTATAATGTATGTATAAACCGTTAGTTACATACGGTTTGTACATAGTGCCTTTCCATTACTGCACCTAAACTGTTCCTGGAGTGTTTTGTTCTAGCACCTCATTGGTTATTAATTATTATTATTATTCATACACCTTATTGGTTAAAGGAGCACTCCAGGAAGAGTTCAGGCGCAGTAATAGAAAGGCACTCATGATTCTTATAAAATGTACCTTCTGTACTGTCATGATTACTTAATTTTAAAGTTGGTTAAATTTTAGCGTCTTAAAATCCCACAAGTTATTTTTAAATTTTAACAGCGAACAACTCTTGTGGACCAAAGTTTAAAAAAAAAAACTATAAGAAAATTTTTACAAACAAATATATCAAGAGGTTTTTAAAATCAAGCGCCTTATTTAACTATCGCCTTTTAATAAAAAATTTCTTCCTGCATTTTTTCACTTTACAAATTACCTGTTTGTTTAAAAAAAATTACTTTTTATAATTTAATTACAAATGACAAGTTATTTACGAAGCTAAAATCAAAGTTAAAACCAGAAGAGCAGAAGAATTTAGTTTATGAAATTCCGTGTAAAGGTTGTGAAAAATCTTTTATTGGCCAAACCCGTCAGATATTGAAAAAAGGTTGTATAATCATGAGTATGATTGTCGTCTGTTAAATATAGATAATCCAAACAAAACAGCCTTAAGTTCCCACCACTTTGATACCTCTCATATCTTTAAAAAAATAAAATATCTTCTTCTTAAAAAAATGAAAAACTAGTTTTGTATGTTACAAATCAAACCTAGACTTGACTAATGTACTTTATGCATTTTTTATCCATACAGGTGAGAGTCGTGAAACATTTCCAATGACCGCATTCATAGTGGCTGGCACCCAAGCACCACAGTCACATATTAATCAAATTATTGTAATGAAATTATCAAATTTACATAAAACTGGAAAAACTTCAAATGACGATGATGATGACGATGAAGAAGAATCAAGTGATGAGGAAGACGAAGAGGAAAAAATACCTAAAATGGCAGGAGCAGCAGTTAAGCATCAGGGATGTGTAAATCGAATTAGAGTAATCCATAAAATCATTATTTTTTTTTTAAGTTTCACTAACCATTCCGATTTTAGAGTACGATATATGAAAATAAAGTATTTGCTGCTTCTTGGAGTGAGTTGGGTAGAGTAAATATATTTGATTTAACTCAACAGTTGCAAGCGGTTGATAATGAACAGTGCTTAGCAAAATATAACAAGGATAATTTAATTAATACTATAAAACCTGTTTATACCTTTAGTGGACATCAGCAAGAAGGCTTTGCTGTAGATTGGTGTGGGACTCAAAAAGGGGTAAGTAATAACAATTATGTACATATTTTTTCTAGAGTTGCACCGATTAGTGATTTGGTCAAATACCGAATATTCGAGTTTCAATTTACGACTTACTGGTATGATAAGAAGAGTGTGTTTTGAATAAGATAATAGTTTTTTATTTTTTGCTGAACAGTAAAAAAATGGCTGATAGTTTCCGAATATTCAGTGCACCTCTAATTTTTTCCAATTCCAATCATACAAGTAGTGACAAAAATTATAAATTTTTATAGGTGTTAGCTACTGGTGATTGTAAAAAAAACATACATATCTGGCAGCCTGGGGAAGCCACTTGGGTGGTTGACCAACGTCCTCTTGTTGGTCATTCACAATCAGTTGAAGATTTACAGTGGTCCCCTAATGAACGCTGTGTTTTAGCATCATGTTCTGTAGATCGATCTGTACGAATATGGGACACTAGAGCTCCTCCGGCAAAATCATGCATGATAACTTGTGATAATTCCCATGACTCTGATGTTAATGTAATTAATTGGAATCATAATGAACCATTTATTATCAGTGGGGGAGATGATGGGGTTCTTAAAATTTGGGATTTAAGGCGAATACAAAGTAAAACACCTGTCGCTCTTTTTAAACATCATACATCTCCTATAACAACTGTAGAGTGGCACCATAGTGATTCTGCAGTTTTTGCTTCTGGTGGAAGTGACAATCAAATTGCTCTTTGGGATTTAGCTGTAGAAAAAGATAATGAAGCTGATAACGAAATTGAGGTATTATATTCATAATTATATATAAATTATATAAATAAAACATACATAATTCTTTTTAATTTAAATTATTAAAATATTCCAGGGTTTGCCGCCACAGCTTCTTTTCGTACATCAAGGACAAACAGATATTAAAGAACTTCACTGGCACAGTCAATTACCAGGTGTTATAATAAGTACAGCACTTGATGGGTTCAACATTTTCAAGACTATAAGCGCGTAAATATTAATTTTCTAATAAGTCTAAATTTACAAGATGACGCATTGTTGGTCTACCATGTGGACAATTCTAAAATAAAATAATTATTTTAAACATTATGCGAAATTAAATGATTTACCCAAGGATGTTCTATTTCCCCCATATGATTAACCAATTTTTTCATATCAGATTTTTTTAATGGCCTGCCCACCATTATTGATTTTCTGCATGCTCTTGAAGCAAACATGCCAGACACTCTAGAAGGCCTGCAGTTTGTTTCATGGCCTTGCTGTAATTTTTTTTATTAAATTCAATAAATCCTTTAAAATAGTTAACTTACCTGAATCATATAAATCATCTCATCAATATCATCTTTACCAAAAATGTAGTTTTTTGATAAAGGAATTTTGGTTAATTTAATTTTTTTGGTTGCTTTAGCTGTTAATGAAAAAAAAACAAATTAATAAAAGTAATGCTTAAAAGAAAATTCACTGATTACCATTATGATCGATTAAAAAATGAAATCCATTCTTTGTAAATAATGCCTCATTTTCTATTATGACACTTTCTTGTGCAGAAGTTAATTGAAGTTCTTTTGGGCTGAAATTTTACAAAAATATTTATCATCAACACTACTAAAACTAATTAAGAGGCGAAAAGGAATTTTGTAGGTGGATGGACGAGAAAATTTTAAGACAAAACTTTTCACTCCTAAAAAAGTTAAACTACCCCGAACGGAAAATCGATTTCACCCCTCAAGTGTCCGAAACTCACCCCGAATTATACTAGGTAGTATGTTGTGGGGGACCAAATTTTGAAAACGGTGATCGTATTTTTACCCCGACATCGGACATTTTTTGCGCAGAGCCATCAAAAGGGTGTTTTTTTCGTCCGATTTTAAAAGTTCGAGATCTGTCGAAAAGAGGGTTATTTTTCTAAAAGGGCTACATTATAATTTTTCGGAGTTTGTTAACACATCGAAAAAATTTCCCGAGAAAGATTGATATTTCTTGCTGCTTTTTTTCCGGCCATCGGCGGGACCAACTTTGAAAAATAGCAGCTCCGTCGGGTTTTAAAGGGAAGCGACGAAATTTGGCCCCTTTTATTCTAATATCTAGAGAATTGACCTGACGTGTTGTTAAGTCTTCAGGCGCAACTCCTTGACGTCGTCGAGACGCGAAGTGTACAATTTAGAGTTTTTTCGGGGGGCAAAAGTGTAGCTTCGATCGCAACATCCGCCAATGCAAAAAAATCGCGGTATTTTTGATTTTCCTTCTTTTTTTTGATAATTTTAATAATAATTTTTTAATATTAAAAATATTAAAATATGTACTACAAACTACAATGTTTTGATAATATCCCATGTTGTATGTATTCTTTTTTTTAACAATTAAATTAAAATGTTGTTGTAAAGACAGTATTCAACGAAAAATTGCGAATACAGAAAACATGTTAGTTTTTTTTAAATAAATTGTATTCTTAAAGACATTTTAATTTAATTGTTAACACTACAATTACAATGGACAGCATTTACGCGCGAATCTTTAACTTCTCATCTTGACTTTACTGTGTAGGAGTGCTTATGTGAAATATTTCCAAAAATCATGCGTTGATTTGTTGATTGCATAGGTATAACTAGAATCATAGTCATGGTTGTAGTTACTATAGGTAGTATCATCTGAAGTGGCACTACGCAGAAATTCGGAATTGCAGTTTTGCGTTTCCTTGTTCCTGATAGCCTGAGCATTCTATAAGTTCATTCGTTGTTAGAATATAAAATTCTGCATTTTCAATCATTTTAAAATTGAAAAAAATGTGATTAATTCACATAAAAAATATGCTCATAATTTTATTGCAAATATTAACATAATTGTTTTACTGTCGACTTTTTTTAAATTTTTATTATTATATATCATTCACAATTAAATAAAAAAATTTAAATGTAATAAAAAATATTTATTTCGGTTGGTCGTATGTTTTTTTTTTCTCATTAAACCGCAACTACTCTAACAGTATTTAGATTTCACGAGGCGCGTAGTGTCTGTGAGCCTGTAATGCATTATTTTCAATGAACTGAACTGCCCGAAAAAAGGAAATCTTTAAAACTTGTAATCATGTACCTACTCTTATTATTTTTCTTATTAGAAGGAAGAAAGAAACTTACTTTACAAGTACTTGACTTTCTAATACTGTATTTTTTTGTAAGTCCTCATAATTGTATTTTTCATCAGAAGCATGTTGATCAATAAGAAAAAGATCCCTTTTCAACCGTGCTATAATAAAGGCATAATTAAATTGTCCAACGATTTCCATTTCTGAAAACATGTCCTTGGTGATTTCTTTTTGCAACTCCTTTTCAGCTGCTTTATTACTTGACGGTGATATCTCTGTACGAAACTTAATATAATCTGATTTCTCGTTTTCTGTAGATATCTCATGAGGTGGCTTTTTTATAGCATCTAAGTTTGTTTCTATAGTAATAAACCCACGATTCATTTTGTATAGTCCAGATTTTACAATTTTTTTATCATCCATTGCTTGTTTTTTATTTATCTGTACTTGTTTACGAGCTTCTTCAACAAGATTGAGTTTGCATGCTTTTATTTCCTCAACTAATATGACTTTATCTTCGATTTCTAACGGCTTTATAGTTGGCATTAAAGGAATTGTTTCTTTTGGTACTTCTTCTTCGACTTTTTCCAATCCAAATGTAAGTGAGATGTCTTTTTTTGGAAAAGTTTTATTTTCTGATATATTTTCAAATTTCTTGAGGTCAGTTTTTTTATCATCAACACCATTCAATTTATTTTCACATGATTTATTAACCTCTTCAACATTCTTGTTACCTAAATTATTATCACATGCTTTATTAACCATATTTTTATGGAACGAATTATTTTCAAAATCCATCACTTCTTCATTTGTTTTATCTTTTAAATTATTTTCACCCAATTTTTTAAGCGCAAGTTTTTTACCTTTTTCTTCGTTATTTTGTTCTAAGCTATTATTATCGATTTTAATCATGAAATCTTTAATAGAAAATTTGTTACTACTCTTAGGAGATTTAATATCTTCATTTTCGTCCTCTCTTGGTTTTTTCCTAAAAGAATCTAGGAAGCTTGCAGTTCCGCTATTACGTTTTAAACCCCTTGGTTCAGTGTTCTCCTGAATTTCAGTATTCTGCATTTTAAATGTCGATGGAAAATTTTTAAACGCTTCTATTAATGTTGCTTTAATTGTCGCAAGCAATAATTTTTCTTGTTGCAGAAATATTTGTCGTTTATCTGGTGTGACATTAACATCCACCATGTTGCCTTTAAGTATGATATTTAAATAAACAAAAGGGTATTGATGTGAATTATACTGTTTATAAATTTGGTTTATAAGCTTTGTTAGTTTTACGGATTCACATGGGCGAGAATTGATATAAAAAAACTGCCGATCAGTGGCTGAACGCCCACAACCATGAACTACGCTTGAAATAAAAAAATCAAACTTAAAAGGTGATTCATCACCAATTGCTAATTTAAGTCCATATTCCTCGCATATATTTTCATCAGGTTCAGTCAGATCGATTTCAATTAGAGACGAAATTTGTTTTGCACCAAAGATGCTTATTATGTTGTCTTTTATTAAATTCGAGCCTTGTGTTGAAACAACATTTGATTGATTTTCTGTTTTTGTTTTGTTAGTGCAAGAAAATCTAAAAAATATATTTTTAATGAGTAGGTGCTTTTTTCTGGAAACTTGCTTAATGCAAAATTAAAAATTAGAGTAGCTTTGCAGATAATTCGTTGGTTATTTTTATTTTTTATGATCTTGTATTATTTTATTTCAAATTTGGATTTTTAAGTATTGTCATTGTTTTCAAATTTTTAAATATGAATATTTTTACCTAATTCCTTTGGAAACCAAGCAGTAAGCATATAATAAATTACACATTTTATTGAATTCTTTTTTATGATTTTTGATAAACTCCTTCCGCCTAACAGGCAACGATGCAAACAAATTTTTTAAGATTACAGTGGTGCCAATTGATCTTCCAATTGGTTGTTCACGAATAATTTTTCCATTATTATCATAGCAAATTTTTGTAGCATGTTCATAAGAGGAATGTCTTGTAATAATAATTAAATCTGAGAGAGCACATAATGAGCTCAGAGCTTCCCCTCTAAATCCTAAAGTGCATATCGATTCTAAATCACTGAATTCCTTAATTTTTGAAGTAAAATGTTTTAATGCTAGAAAAATAGATTGAATTGAATAATTATAAAAACATCTTACATAAAAGTGATAGTTTAAAACTTACTTAATGCTGAAAAATTCTCTTTTCGCACTCCTGAACCATCATCAGATATTTCAATTAAATCTATTCCATAATTCTCAAGACGAACTGAAATTTTTGTGGCTCCAGCGTCAATACTATTTTCAATTAATTCTTTTACTGCTATTCCTAAACTTAGTACAACCTGAAAAAAGGAAATTATCCTTTTAAATGTACACAACAAATATGTTCCTAATTTCTAGATTAGTACTTTTTACAAGTAAAGTCTATTGTTCTTAAAATTTGCTTTGTTTTAATCACCAAATAATTTAAAAACCTCAATTATTTCAATCATGTTCAGGGTTCTACTAGAAAATTTTAGCTACTACTTCTCTTGGTAAAAATCTGTTTACATTAATGCATTGAATATCAATATACGAAAAAAATGTAAATATTATCTATTTGAAATGATAATTATAAAAATTTCAGACTTTGTTGTTTTTCCTTTAAAATTTTGAATTTGGTTCCTCTTCCATGAAATCCTCCATAAACCCTTGATGTCTTTACCTACATAAATTGAAAAATATTGTCGATTTTAGCAATGACTGCTATACAAATTCAAATTTTGACCACAGACGGCAGCGTTCAAAAACTGAGAGCAATGGATAAGAGTTATTGGGAATTTTAACTACGTATAGATGGCGCTATAAATGGAGGATATTCGGTACTTGTCAGTGTCAAAAATTGTGTTTAACATGCATTATTTTACCTTATAACTACATATTTAACAAATAGATTTATAATTTAATGCTTCAGTAAATCGAAAAAGCAAGTACCGAATATATATATATATAGAAGTTCATATTTTTGCCACCAGAGGGCGAGCGGGTTCTTAAAATTCCCAATACCAGAGTAGATCAGAAGCGTTCATAAAATCGGAGTAACCCTGGCCCAACCTACTCGCCTTCAATTTCTGAATGCCGTAGGACGTTATCTGGGTCATTTATGTTACTCGCGCCGCGCACCGATATAAGCCAGTTTAAATAAATACTAGCAACAATACAATACACAGTTTTGCATGATAATTGAAAACTATTGTACATATTATTTATGTTTATGAGTTTTTTTTTGTTGCTGCGTTTAAAAAATTGTGAAAAATCATGAAATCGAACATTACTGGCAACAGCATATCTCTAGTTTCTTTTGACAGATTTTCAAAATTTTTTCTTATTTGTAAACTAGATTAATTAAACTAAAACTGGACAACTGCTTTAGTGTTGAAATTTTATCCAAAATTAATTATAAGCGAGCAAAGTTAAGGTACTTTTGGGTAATTATATTTTTTTTTGTAGATTCTCCAATTTCTTTTCCTTCTGTCCATATTTACTTGAATGACTCTAGAATTTAAAAGAAAAAAAAGGATACAAAAATATTGTTTGCACTAGCATATCTAGTGTTGCCCGTAAACTGCTATTTTTGCCTATTAGAAAATGACTCTTAATAGGCTGCTTCAGCAGCTGCTGCTGCTAGCGGCTGTCCAGAAGCGTAGTGTGAAACCATCTCTGAAGCTGTTTTCAAATTACATGGTATTTTTTAAATTATTTAAATTCTAAAGGTATGAAAATTTTGGGCTTTCTTTTACTTATTTTTTTCTTCAAACTCCATAAAAATAATAATAATAGGATCAGGGGCGGTGTTACGTACAGGCCGAGCAGGTAACTGCCTGGAGCGGCCAAAATTAGGGGGCGGCCAAAGGCCGCCTTTTCCATCCTGTTTTTTTGCAAAAAGTAAAAGATGAACAATTTAAAATCGATATTTTAGTAAGAACTATAACATATAATAACATTCCACGGATACGCGGCTTTTACATATATTTTGGTAGTAGGGGCATAATTATATTTACCATTTACAACACATACATTTCTAACAAATTAAAAATCGCGATTTCATGAATATTAAAATATGTATAATAAGACCCTTACGAAGTTTGCGGTACCAACCTATATTTGTACACTTACCGTTCATGTCTACAAACGCGTTACTATGAAATTCCCAAACGAAGGTTCATTGCTGTGGCAACCAAAAAATACAGTTTCGTTCTGATTTATAACAGAACCGTGTTTCGTTATGAAATAGTTTGCCTTAAATATAACAGGAGGCGCAACAACTGTTTTGAAAATTTGCACTTCTAAATGTTATTATTCTGTGACTTTAATCTTAAAAATTAAATAACGTATCTTTTAATTTCTTTCAAGTTTTAATTCTGATATAAGAATTTATGTATTTTTTAAAGTTTTAATGCTGAATATAAGAATATATTTTTTTATTTTATTAAACATTTTATTTGAAGAAAGAATATAAATTTTTTATTCTTTCGATTTCCCGTCGAAACGGATTACCAATTTAACATTGTTTGATTAAAGTTGGTAGCGCAAAAAATTATATACGTTATACGGTCGTTAAGTGTGGTATGACAGGCTTCGAAAAATAACGCACTTACCGACCTTGTATCGTAATGTACCATTATGACACAAGACTGATTATCTGGGCTTACAATTTTGTCAATTGAAAATGATATTCCGACTTCAATTGATAAAGAAGATTTACTTCGCGATTTTGTAATTAGAAAATCAAGAAGAAAGTTTTAGTTTCTGTATATTTTTACAAGTAAATATTATTAATTCATCGTTTAAATAAATCTTTGTTTTCTGTTTTTGTAGTGCTTTAGGCAATTTTGAGGCCCCAAAATATTCAAATTTTTAAGAAGAATTTTGAAATTACAGTCGAATTCGGTTATAGCGAGCATCAACGGACGGCGAATTTTGCTCGTTATAACCGTTAATCGTTAACGTGACCTTGAAAAGGTTTTTCCCTGCTATTATTCTAATTCGAAATATACATGATGTTTCAAACCTTGTTAAAAAGCTCCATTTTCGAAATACAGGATGTTTACAGATTATTTTTTAAATTTTTTAACATGCACATTTGTAATGATATGTATTTTGCTTATTAATCCATAGTTATACTCGTGATTGGTGAAGAGGACTTCGACCAGAGATCAAGGAATTAAGAAGAAGAAGGTATTTTGCTCAAAATTGACAAATTTTGCCAGTAGGTACTTATATAAAATACGAATATTCAAAACAAATTCCAACATAAAGCTCTTTCTGGTTCATCCAGCTCTGTATATACACCCCCTCCCCATTTCGTTATACGACGCCATTAATTTAATAAAAATTTTACAATTATTTGGATTACATTTTTAATTTTAAGTGGAAGCGGGTGCAGTCGGGTCTTCATAACCTAACAACGAAAAATCACGCAGGTATATTAATTAATATTTTGGAATACCAGGGGTGGCAATGTCAATTTTATTAATGGAAAACCCCATTAAAAGGGAATTAACGAAATTCGCCGAAAAAATATTTACTCGGTATATCCGTGAAAAGGGCCATAATAACCGTGCATTTTTGAATTGAAATTAATTGGAACCACAATGTATGTATCCGGATTTGCTCGTTATATCCGTGCTCGTTATAACCAAGTTCGACTGTATTAAGACAATGTTATTTTTTTAAATTTATTTGGAGGCCTCTCCCTTGTTTGAGGCCTTAGGTAATTGCCTATTTGGCCTATATGGTAACGCGCCACTGAACACACGATTATATTAAAATTTTTACTTTTAAATAGTTAGGGCTTTTGGGGCGGCAAAAATAATTTTGCCTGTGGCGGCCAAATAGGGAGCCCCGGCGCTGAATAGGATATAGGATTCAAGATATAATGGTATAATTCAGTGCCCCCATCTTACTGCTAGATTTACTTTAAATGTACCCAAATGGCAATTAAGGAACCTAAATATTTTTCATATTGAACATCATTCGACTAATTATAATAACAATTCACCTTTGGCTAGGACATTTCATTTTGTAAATGCTAATAATGTCGATATTTTTAATATAACTTTGATTCTCGGTTTTATTGTTGTTTCCAATTATTTTGTTTAATTATTTACAGTACAGGGTGTCTCAGCCCACCCGTCCACCCCTTTTATTTTGAGAACGCCTTGTCGTTAAGGCTGAAATAAAAAAATTATTACCAAAGCAAACCCGAAGAATCCATTGGTGCACTTATTTTTTTTCCGGAACAATCCGGAAGTACCCGGAACCGGAAGTAACATTCGATTTTTAAATGGCAACATAGGTCGAGTATGGTATCGTTTGAAAGGTCTTTTAAAAAGAAACAACTTTTATTAAAATATTTTTGTAATATCTTGCATAATTAACAAATTAAACGAAAAAAAAATATGCAAACAAGTGACCATTGGTCTCTTAAATTATGGAAAAATTAAATCGTTACCATCATCCGCAAATGGGCAAGAGAGAGATTTTTTTAAATTGAAACTCTTTTTTGCGTTTATCGCTTTATTCGTTAAAAATAATTAACTTTTTTTTTTTAATTAAGGTAAATACATAACCTAAAAAAGTTGATTATTTTTAACAAGCGAAGCAAAAAATACATGTTTCCATTTAAAAAATCATAATTGCCTCTACCCTTACCCATTTAGGATGATGTTGGTATTTTAATTTTTCCATAATTTAAGAAACCATTTGTCACTTGTTTGCTTTTGTTTTTCGTTTAATTTGTTAATTATGAAAGATATTAAAAAATATTTTAATAAAAGTTGTTTCTTTTTAAAAGACCTTTCAAATGATACCATACTCGACTTATGTTGCCATTTAAAAATCGTAAGTTACTTCCGGTTCCGGGCACTTCCGGATTGTTCCGGAAAAAAATAAGTGCACCAATACATTCTTCGGATTTGCTTTGGTAATATTTTTTTTTATTTCAGCCATGTACGACAAGGCGTTCTCAAAATAAAAGGGGTGGACGGGTGGTCTGAGACACCCTGTATAACCTATCCATGTTATTACTTTGTAATTTATATGTAGTGGGGATTATCCCGTAAATAAATTATTATTATTAGCTATGCGAGTTAAAAAGGTACCTATAACCTAAAATATATGTATTATATTTTGGATATTTTTAGACAAACCGCAAACTTTCATAAAGAATCAAATTTTCTGAGAAACCAATAATACTTTTTTTATCTATTAACTAATTAATAATTGAACACGTTGAATATTCGAGTAAACTAAAAACCTAATAAAATTCTTACCTGTCCAGAACATATTCGGTGAATTGTATCTTTTTTAATGGGTTTAATTATGTCATTATTTTCTGAAGAAACATTTTCTTCATTTGCCATGTTTAAATATAATCACTTTAAAATATATTTTATAAACTATTAAAATGATTGTAAAAACATAAAATATGTAAACATTAATAGCCACGTGCAGTTTTCCTAACCCCAACGAATCAACAACTAACGACATAACCTGGAACGCCTGGACATAACAAAAAATAGGCAGTTGTATATTAAGAGGATAGTCGGCAAAATGTTTGAAATGCGTACTCCTCGCTAGTAAAAATTGATTTTTTGGTGTTTGTAATAAAAAATTAAACAAAAACGCTCTTGTTTTGCCTTGAAATTGAATTTATTTATCATATAGAATTTTTTTTTTGATGTATATAGTCTGTTATAAGGGAGTAATTTTGAAAAAATGATAAAAACACATTTTTTTTTTCAAACATTTTGCCGACTATCCTCTTAAATAGTAAGTTCGGTGAATAATCTGGTTTGTTATTGACCAGAAAGTATTGTAATGAGAGTTGCGGAATTTATTGAAGTACTTTGCACAAAATTAAAAAACTCATACTGAAACAAAGTTGCTACGAAACTCTGGCATTTTCTACACTTTTTCTACCACTAGTTTTCAAAATAAAAAAACAAAACATATTTTTATACTTAACAAAATTTTATTTTATAAAAATTTAAAGCAAAATAATTTTGTAAGTTTAAAATAAATATACAGGGTCAGTCAGACCACCCGTAACAGCCCTTTATCTCGAAAACAGTTTGTCGCCCATAGATAGAATAAAAATTTTAATTATCAAAGTGAATCCAAAGAATCCATTAGTGCACTTATTATTTTCCGGAACAAACCGGAAGTGCCCGGAACCGGAGGTAACTTTGATTTTTTTAAATGGCAACATAGGTCGAGTATGGTATCGTTTGAAAGGTCTTTTAAAAAGAAACAAGTTTTATTAAAATATTTTTTATTATCTTGCATAATTAACAAATTAAACGAAAAAACATAAGCAAACAAGTGACAAATAGTTTCTTAAATTATTGAAAAATTAAAACACTACCATCATCCTTAATATGTGTAAGGGTAGAGGCAATTATGAATTTTAAATGGAAACTTGTAACTTTTGCATTGTTGTTTCGCTTGTTAAAAATAATCAAATTTTTTAGGTTATGTATTTTCCTTAATTCAAAAAAAAGTTGATTATTTTTAACGAATAAAGCGATAATAACTGCAAAAAAGAGTTTCTATTTAAAAAAATCTCTCTTGCCCATTTGCCAATGATGGTAACGATTTAATTTTTCCCTTTAAGAGACCAATGGTCACTTATTTGTATATTTTTTCGTTTAATTTGTTAATTATGCAAGATATTACATAAACATTTTAATAAAAGTTGTTTCTTTTTAAAAGACCTTTCCAACGATACCATACTCGACCTATGTTGCCTTTTAAAATTTCAAAGTATGGATTCCTTGGTGCACTTATTATTTTCCGGAACAATCCGAATGTGCCCGGAATCGGAAGTTACTGCATGATTAGGCAACGCAATATACACTAACATTGTATTGTGTGTTGTATACAGGGTGTCCCAAAACGTAATTTATCTGGGTAAAATTATAACTCAACGATTTTTTTTTATGGATTACATCATTAGTGTTTATCACAAGAAATGTTCAAAATTATCACCATTGTGTTCGATACATAAAGCCGCACGACGCAAAAGAGATCGTTGGGTTACCGACTGCTGTATTCTTGGGCGTAATTCTTCAACTGTGTGCAATTCAGTTGCATAAACAATCTGTTTCATGTGACCCCAAAGATAAAAATCTAATGGAGTCAGGTGCGGCGACCGTGGTGGCCATGTAACGGGTCCTCCTACTCCAATCGGATAAATTCTATAACAATCAATAACTCATTAACGGTTACATTTAGGACATATGATTAGAGGGACTTTTCAACTCTATGTATCCGCGGGACTCGCAAACCTACATACTCGCCACAAAAAGTACTTCTTTTACTCCAAATAAAACAATATACTATTTTCTTCAAACGCCATTAAAGTACAGTCTTCTGTGACGTTTGACAGGCTTTAAAATGTTACTTTTTATGTTCGTTGGTTCTATTGTCACTTTGTACTGCCCAGGAGTAGAAATTACTACTTTGCACTGACAAGGAATAAAAGGGCGGAGTAGAAATGAATTTTAGGCAACCCAATATACACTAATATTGTGGGCGCGTTCCACTAATGAACACTAAAGCCCACGACCGCAAAATTTTCCTGTTCCACTAGCTCAAAACGTCACCATTCAACAAACGACCACAGAAACCCACGAATAAATACGGTCGTTGTGAGCTTCGTGCGGTCGCCATCGATGACGTTTTTATGCACGAAAGAAACAACCGCGGTCTTATGTGGAACGACTTTGCGGTCGTTGTGGGCATTGCGAGTCTTTAGTAGAACGCGCCCTGTATTGTGTTGTATGTAAATTAAATGTCAAATTTTAAAATTATTTATTATAGGTATTACTATTTTAAAAATTTCGAGGTTTGAAGAAAAAATAGCATGTTTTATTCGGAGCAAAACAACTTTTACTCCTAATAAAACAATATACTATTGCTATAATAATCATGCAAAACGAAGGTTTAGAAGAGATAATTGTGAGTATTTTATTTTCCATTGGATTTAATATTTGTATTTCCTAGGTTTGATACGGTCTGGCAGGTAGATCCATTACCTAATTCAATATTTTCATTAAGAAAATACAAATAAGAAGTATAAACCAAAAAACAGAAAAGTTTAGATTATTTTGAAACACTCCACGCCACAAAGGTTGGGTAGGGGCTGTTCTTTTTGATATCAATTGCAAATTGTTCCAGAACATTTTATTCTCAAAACGAAAGCACCTCGACATACGTCATGCGAAGCACGCTTTTCCATCCGTGCACCATCCGTGACATAACTCCTAACCTCAAAAGTATGTAATTGCATTGACCCAAATTACAACTATTTTCTTTCTGTAATTCATCTTAATATTCTGAAAACCCCTACGAAAGTAATGAGTATAAATGCAATTAAAATATTTAAATTGAACATGTTCCATTCTTTTAAAAATATTGCAAAAGTGGCTTTCAGCAATAGGTACCTTTTTTATACAAATGTAACGATATCATTCTCACTATCAGGTGCTGGAGATGTAATTATGCAAAATTACGAGATTTTAAGCAAAGAAAAGAAAAGCTTAGATGTAACTCGGTTGAAAAACATGACGCTTTCGGGAGTGACTGTCGGTGTGTTATGTCATCATTGGTACCAATATTTGGATGGAAAACTTCCAGGAAATACGATAAAACAAGTAATGAAGAAAGTAGTTGTAGATCAATTTTTATTTTCACCTGTGATGATTGGTACGTTCCTTTGCACTCTTGCAATTCTCGAAGGTACAACAAAAGATGAATTCCTGGAGGAAGTAAAGCAAAAAGGATGGAGGTTGTACTTAGCGGAATGGATTGTTTGGCCTCCAGCACAATTTATTAATTTCTACTTTTTACCTACAAAATTTCGAGTATTATATGATAGCACAATCTCATTAGCTTATGATGTTTATTATTCTTATGTAAAAAATGACCTACCTCTCGAAACAAATAATAATAGTATAAGTAGATGACATCTGCTATTATTGTAAAGTTTAGGTATTAAAAATGTGATGATAAGATTTAATATTTTATTATAAATGTATACTATGTATAATAAATATTATATTATTTACATTTTTGAAATTTTCTTTTCATTAAAACATTCCATCATTAATCCCAATGGGAATGAGTATGACTAGGAAAAAAATGAAATTTCTTAAAGCTAACTTAAAATCTGTAGGTATCGCATACGGAAGTAGGACTTTGGTAACACGATTCACTTCATGAGATGCACAAACGAAAATAAACGAAGTTATTATCACATTCAAAACCGGGTAACCAGGAATTAAAACCAATACACCATGAGTATCAGCTGCCAACCATATGTGGTATTGGCTTATGAAAAGTTCCAATGATATGTTGCCAAACCAAGCAAAGAAGCTGGAATAACGCGTTCGTAGAACACCTGATATGTTCCGCAATATCACATAACTTAGTATTGGCAAACATACTATATAAGAATGTATTTCACTGCAATCCATTTCATTATGGCAAAGAAAAGTAAATGTTATGTAGCAGCCAAGACCAATTATACTTGCTAGTGTTGCACTTAATGAAATTCCTCTTGAGAATAAGTTACTGTGGTTGTTGTCATCAAATAGGGTGTACCTAAAAAATTACACCAATTCCAATATATTAGCTGCATTGAAAATTGTTTTTTACAATTATTATGTTACATGGTGAACTTTTTGCTTGTAGAATTTTAAATGAATTTGATCTTTTTAATAAAAGTTTACTTCCTAGCTTTTTAAATGAAAGCGATTAATTGATACTTTTGTTACACTTTACTTTGTTTAAAGAAAACATGGCTCACCTCTATAATTTCATTATTTGTGAAAATAAAAATTTAAAATTTGACTATGATGTATGGATCAAGACAACACATTTCATAAGAAAATTACAATGATGCAAGAGGCAGAATATTAAATATAAAATTATTAATCCTAGTAACAAACTGTGTATTATGAAGAACATACAGGGTCCGCCAAAAAAATGGAAACACCTAAATATTTACACAGTTTGTGAAGAAAAAACTTCTCCGATGTCTTTTTATCCAACTTTATTACATACAATAAACTTCTTTAAGAAGTTTGTTACACAATCGATTTCTAGTTAATTAATTAAGATTATATTAATCACAGTGATTAATGTAATCTTAATTAATCAACTAGTAAGATGATGAAGTGGATGAATTAATGTAATCTTAATTAATCAACCAGTAAGATGATGAAGTGGATGAAAAGAAAAATAAAACAATCTACTAAAATGCTATAAAATACGAATTGTTAATTTTTTTTTTATTTTTATGGAATTTCCTGTTGATTTTGGGATGGCAAAATTACTTTAAATTTTATTTTTCTAACGCATTGAAAGTTTATCCACCTAAGATTACGTCACCAGTGATGGATGATTTTTAATTTTTTAAGAATTTTATATTTTTCCTAACGACAATATTTTAATGATATCATTGGACATATTCTCGTAACACCTGATGATGAAACTTAAAGTTTCGAAATCGATTGTGTAACCAACTTCTTAAAGAAGTTTATTGTATGTAATAAACTTGGATAAAAAGACCTCGGAAAATTTTTTTCTTCACAACCTGTGTAACATCAATCCAAAGCATCGTGCCACACAGTAATCCAAATGAATTATTTTTGTATTACCTAAATTTTTTTTGATCCATATTGATTTTAAAAAAAAGTTTAGTTAATTTAAACGAGCTACCATTTAATATTTTTAATATACAGGGTGTTTTATTAGTGAACCTAACCTAACTGCGTGCGATTCCCGAGCCTTAAAGAGTTCTAACAAAATCCAATCCATTTTTTTTAGGTTTAATTAACATACATTTAAAATTAATTCCCTTATACTTTTGTTTAATCTTTTTTTTAATTTAAAAAAATAGGTTAGGTTAGTTTATTGAATTTAAAAAATATTTATAGAAAATTAATAATATCCTTATAGCCGAACTTAACATTAAATAAGTTGTTGTTGTTTGTAAGTTGATAACGAGTTTTATAAAAAAATGATTTCTACAAAAGTTTACTCAAATTAAAATTAGAATCAAAAAATTTAAATATATACAGGGTGTTGCATTTAAAAAACGAAAGTTGGGTGCCGTATCACTAATAAAACGAACACTCTGTATATTAAAAATATTTTTAAATGGTAGCTCGTTTAAATTAACTAAGCTTTCGTTTAAACTTTTTTTTTAATTAAGAGAAGAAATCTTGTCCTTAATCTTAATGTAATTACAAAATGTAATTTCTTGTTGAGGACAAAAAATGCAAATAAAAACAATAAACTTCAGGTTAATTTTAACCCTTTATCAAGCTAAAAAATTACAATAACAATATAAAATTACAACAAAATAAAAATCAAACAAACCTTTGAAAAAACGATTAAAGTATTATCTTCTACAAATTCATCAATTAAATAAAAAAATAAAAATTACTGTATAAATGTTATAAACTTGTTGCTTGTTGCGAATTAAAAGTTTATTGTTTTTATTTGCATTTTTTGTCCTCAACCCAAGAAATTACATTTTATTCTTTTTAATTCAATATGGTTCAAAAAATATTTAGGTGTTTCCATTTTTTGGCGGACCCTCACATTTTTTAGACTAGTAACGTAATCCATATATTTAACAGATCAATATTACAGTATTTATTTGTTTTAATTAATAGACGATCAATCGAGTAACTCAAATTTTTTTTAAATGCAAAGATGCCAGGTCACTTATTTTAACCATTATTTTGGTACCCCATATTATGTAGTGTCAGGTGCAGATCGTTTTGTATGTACCTATATGTTTTTTATATTTTTACTGATAAAGCTAAATATCATGGATAGGCGCTTTTTAAAAACATTTGGAAAAATCGTTTGACAAATTTTTTTTTTTTTTGAGAAAAACACTTACGAAATTTTTATACAGATATCCGGCCCTAGACGTAGCGTTATTTTAAATCGAAAACAGTCTCAAAGATAATTATTTGTAAAAAGTGAAGAATTTCAAAGAAAAATGTGGGCTCATAAAAATTCAAAAATTAATATCTCAACTACTTGAATGATTTTTAACAAAGTACAGGTAAACGAAAGTTTTGTGCCGGTTCGTTTTACGCCGATTCACAATTACTCTGGTTGGTGCCGGCGTGGGATTTTCCGAGTTAGTTTTCGTTTTGTTTTTAAGAAAAATAAAAAGACATGATTATATTTAATGCCATTGATAATGTCAGCATTGGTTGACGAAAACGTTCTGGCTCATTAAATATCTTTAAAAAGAGTGAGTTTTTTATTTTAATATTAAATACTAATTAATTAATTTTAGATGGATCTATCACATATTAAATGATTATATTTTTTGTCTTATTATAAAATTAAAAGAATATTCATTATGGGCGACAATAGTGATTCAGAAGCCAAACATTGTGCGAAAACAGCAAGAAAAATGTGTCATTTTACGCCGGTGTCTCTCAGAACGGAACCCCGGCGTAAAACGACGTTTACCTGTATCTATAATTTTATTCGGGTATCTGTATCTGTAGTGCTTTTCAAATTAAAAATTTAAAAGATAACTAAGGAATTTTGTGTAAAGAAAGTAGAAAAAAATAAAAGAAAATCAAGTCTCTACGATGTTTTGTACAAAAGTTATAAACTTTTATATTTTTTTAAATTTGATTATTTTTAACTTGTAACTACCAGGGTCAAAATGGAACCTGGTAAATTTATTTTTGTAGTTGCGCTACTAAACTAATCTTTTCATATTTTTAATGTTTCACTTTAGAAAAAAAAAACAAATATACATAATAATTTAATAAAATATGGAAATTAAAAAAATAGCATCAAAAAACAACCAAAAAATGAGGGTCCATTTGGACCCTACCTTGTTATATAAGTACGTTCCAATTTTAAGCCATGATAGTTAAGTGTTAGATTAGGTTTCCATTTCCATTTTTTTAAAGTTTTTGGGGTGTAAAATTTTTTTGAGAGTGTAGGAAGTAACTGACGCCCCATAATTCATCATTCTTTTATTATCTTTCGTTTGCGGGGTCGATGTTGAAAAAAACTTCGTTAATATTATGCCGCCCACCCTTAAATTCAAAATTTCGGCTTTGTTATGCCATAACTTTTTAACCCGTTCAAATATAAAAAATTCTGAAGAAAAAAGTACCTTTTTCGGGGCGGTCTGATGGAAAAGTGGCTTTAACACTTCACTTGCGTCTTGGAATTTTCTCCTCCATCTACCTACGAAATTTCAACTCTCTCCGCAAAAAATTACCTTCCCCATTCCTTACGGTTTTAGTATTATTATTTAAAATCAGTTTTAGTAGTTTGTATCAAGTTCAGCTGAATTTTTTTTAAATTTTAATTGAAAAAAATAGCAGAGTTTGGAATAACAATGATTAACAAAGCAACAATGTTATTGATAAAATTGTAATTTTAACTCACCTCTGTGCAAGCAATAAAATTGCCCCAAACAGCATACCATACAAAGACGAATACCGATCTAGCTTCCACCTTGACCACCATTCATGTATATCATCGTCTGTTGTTACAAATAAAGCTTTCCACGGTCTCGTAACAAAAACCTTCTCAAAAAACACTTCCGACATGAATAAAATGGTAATCACGGTAAACATTCCAATAAATTTCATAACCAAATAAAAGTATTGAACAATATTATTCTCACTGCTCTGTAAAGTGATTAAAGGTGGCAGAGCGAGGACTGTGTAACACATTAAGTACCAAAATGAAACAAGGGGTACAAAATAGTAAAATTGATATGGCCTATTCATACACAAACATAATGTAATAGTAAAAAAATTGAACTGGAACAACATTCGAAGTAAACCTACAAGTGTTATGTCACCACGTTGAAAAACATACACAAACTGTTGATAACCGAGAAGAAATAAATATGAAGAAATTAGTACTTTAATGTGCATGTTTATCAACAGGATTTGTCCCGCACCTGTTACTTGATAGACAAGTATGACTAGCTGCATCCAACCCTTCCATTCATCAATTTGATCGTGATGGAGGATTTTTGTAAATTTACTATCTTCAGTGAAAAATAAGCCTAGGGCGAAGACATAACCAATGGGGAGCCAAAAACTAAATTCTGAGTAATATTTGTTTTCTTTCATAAAAAAATTTGTTCTATCACAGATGAAAAAATATGACATTATTAGCGCTATAATCGCTAAAGATTTAAATAAAGTGAAAATGTCTCCTGGCGAGGAAATAAATGAAAAATGTTCCATTGGGTGATCCGAATCCATTAATAATGAGTATTCTTGAATAGGACGTCCTCTCAATTTTAATATCCAACGATGCAGCACCATTATTAAAAAAATAAATACACTGAAAAACAAACAATAAATACTGATTTAAGAAAAAAATTAATGTACTTACCATGCACCCAATATTGAAAATGTAACGATTTGTAGAACTGTATAAGGTTCGGGAGAGCTACAGCACGTCCCATCATTAAAATTCATGTAATCATTGCAGTACATGTTTAGTAAAATTTGCGTATCATGCCTTAAAGGCCTAGGAGCTAAATGTATTCCATCAGGACTTTCTGAAATCATACCTTGTGCTACTAAGCGAGCACTCCACCATAATTCTGCCTTCGAATAAGACAGAACCTACAATACAAAAAAAAAATTATTCACATTAATATAATATGATATAGTATATTACAGAATTTTATGCGAATGTGAAAATAGCCAAATGAAGCGCTAGCCAAGTGAGGATATTCCACGAGCACGAAATTCACTTTCTTGCGAATTGCGTACGATATTTTACCGATTATATTTAATTTTAAATATTTTCTATCTTAAAATTTTAACTAACCTCAATAGCAGCTTTATTGTACAAATCAATCTGTTCATTTGTAACCATTGAATATTCAGTCTTTAACTTTTCTGAATTTACTGGAGCTTGTAATGCCCACAGTATACGAGTTTTCCGTTTATGTAAATTCTCAATTGGTTGCACTAATCTCGTTAAATTCGTGCTATAACTCTGTAAATTTGCTTGAGATGCATTTGATTTTTTGATCGACCAAAATCCACATCCAGCAATTATGACTGAAGGCTTTTCTTTTGTATCTTTTAATTTCCTAAAATTAGTACATATATTTAATAATAACCACAAAAAGTATTAAATTCATACCGTAAAAAGTCAACCATTTTTTTTGATACATAAGCACTATAAATGTATTCAACTCGAATTTTTAATTTATTATCGACGTGTAACAGATCTTTTTCTAAATCCAAAGGAGCAGAGGTTGCGTCATTATCCTGTTGCTGTAGGTGCTCTACAAAACCCACATAAAGGTCTCTAATTCTTGAATCACCTATGAATATAAAGTGAGATTCTTTTCCATAAAAAGCTAAGTACCGCAGACATCTTCTAGTATCGCTAGAAATTAATTAATTTTTGAAAAGTTTTCGATGAAAATTGATAAAAATAAAACTACATTTTACTGTAGTGGTGGAGCATACAGCCATAAGGCTGCCACTCTTGATCTCCTTTGTAGCGTCCATCAGAAAGCAACCACCGACAAGAGTTTGAACCTTAAAAATTATAATTAGCATATATCAATTTATTGCCATTTTTCACTAACCATATTTAAGATGTAAAAGTTCATGGTAACAAATAAAACCTAAAACCATCAATAAAGCGATACGTTTTGCATTTGTTGAATTTATTTGTTCAATGACCCGTTCCGCACTAGATTTTTCAGCACCCATAACTTCATCACAATAAACCACAACTTTTGTAAATAATTACGTCGGCGTAAAAAGCAAAACCATTTTTTTCTTTTCAATTGGGTATTACATTTTGCAAGTTTTGTAAAAAACTTTAAAGGTTATCATTAATTGAGAATAAGTAAAATCCCTCCGAAAGGCACATTAACTAAAATAAAATTTTAAATATTATTTGCATAAACTTTTTCAACTTTTTTGTTTAAAAAATGTCGTAACATTTGTTTATTTTTTGTCCATGACAAACCGACAAAAGTGACAAGTGACATGCCGCAATGACAACCCGGCAATAAACGACAATAAACGACCATAGCATAACAAAATAGAAGACCAATGTTGAGAACATAGGCTATTTCTTTTGAGCATAATATTTAGTGAATTGTTGTATGGTAGTAAGTGAGTAGTAAGTAACTGACATCATCTGACATACCATTCCCACTTAATATACACAGAGCATGGTTAGCGATTTGACATACCACGATCACTTACCACTTCAAGCGAAAATGAATGGTATGTCAAATTCACTTACTACTCCACTTACCACTCCCAAAAGAAATAGCCTCAGAAATTCGGAATTTCGACTACGTATAGATGTCGCTATTTTGACATAAGTTTTGTAAAAACATGGAGGAAGGTGAGTAAAGGCTTTTTCCGACGACCATATGCACAAAATTCGTCACTTTCTAGCTAATATACTATTTCCGACGACCACATGAGAAAATCCTATTCGCGATTTCGACTACCTGTAGGGGGCGCTGTTTTGACAGAAGCAGCTGATCCAAGTGAAGGTTTACTTATTTTCTTTATAATTTGCATAAAACCCCTTGATTTAATGATTTTAGTTCACAAAACCAATAAAAGAGGTAATTTTAATATATAATTTAAACGTAGTTTTTCTTTTTGACGTTACCTCACTTCAGTAGTTTAAAAAAATCCACCAGAGAGCGACCGGAATTTCGAAATCGTAGTTTTGGGAGCAGTTGCTTTGCTACATAAACATGAAAAAGAAATAATTGAATGTAATTCAAGTGTTGTAGTGAAATGAACTACTTCCTAACATCAAGTCCGTTCGGTGCGCATGCGCAAATTTAACATAAATACCTATTTCTTATGTTATAAATGGTAGCATTAAAAACTTATAGTTGAAATTTTAGGTATCTTAAGTCTTTGTGTTTATGTATAGTTATTGTATAAATCCACCTTAAAAGTTACTAGAAAAATAACCAAACACATTTTGACAGGAATTTTAGCTTATTTTGGCTTTTTAATGATAAAATATGTACAAAAACATAATTAAATTCCCCATTTCTTTGTACTGAATACAAATTTATACATGTAAATACATTAGTAATTCAAATTTTATGATTAATATTTTGAGGTTATATGTCAAAAATCATTCAAAATAATTTTCCAGTGTAAACCTTGCTGACTAATAATTATACTTAATTTTTTAACTAGGAGGAGTGACAGGGAAAGACAGCTAACACTATAAAAATTACTAGGAAAATAACCAAACAGCTTTTGGCAGGAATTTTAAGTTATTTTGCTTTTTAATGATAAGATATGTGCAGAAACATAATTAAATTGCTCATTTCTTTATACTGAATACAAATTTATACATGTAAACACATTAGTAATTAAAATTTCATGATTAATATTTTGAGGTTATATGTCAAGTATCATCCAAATAAGGGCGCGTTCCAGTAATGAACACTAAAGCCCACGACCTTTATTTTCCCGTTTCACTAGCTCAAAAAGGTCACCATTCAACAAACAACCACGGAAACCCACGAATAAATACGGTCGTTGTGAGCTTCTTGCGGTCGCCATCGATGCACGAAAGAAAAAATCGCGGTCTTATGTAGAACGACTTTGCGGTCGTCGTGGGCTTTAGTGTTCATTACTGGAACGCGCCCTAATTATCCGGTGTAAATTTTGCTGACTTTTAACCAATCAGGGACGTTAATTTTTGGCGCGGGAAATTTAAATCACTCCTTCTAGTTAAAAAATGAAACTTTGGGTTTCTGTTTTGCAACTCTGAGAAATTTCTTGTAATTTTCGATAGACGCGCTGCGAATAAATTCCGATAGCCCTCTGGGATTTTTTTGAAGTTGCAAAAAAAGACAGGTAAAATAAAAATTTATATTTAACCCCGCTAAATTTACTTATTTTATTATTAAAATCATTAGGCATATAATTAGCTTTTGTGTAAATTTTAAATAAATAAAATAGGAACATTTTTTATTCGTTTCGGTCAGTTGCTTCCAAAGACTTCTATGTTTTTTGTTGTTATACATAGACCGGACACGCTTGACATTTCAAAAAATGGGTGTTTTTCATTTGCCACTTTTACTTGCTAATGAGCTATCTTTTGACGTATAACTTTTACCATTCAATCCATTAATAACCGAAGTTTTCTTAATTCATCGCATTAGTTGTTTGTTGTATCTGGTAATTTGTAAAAGAGAAAAACATAGCTATTTTAAAATAGACACCAGCGCCCCCAAAGTATATCAGCGTGAACTAAGGCGGCCATTTTAAAAGTGTCCATTAGCTATATTCACCTCGGTTATTATCTTAATTTTTTGTGTTCTTTGATCAAATGAAAATCGAATTTGACAAGTTTTTATGAGTATTATAGCGTTGATTGAAGTATTAGGAAGATAGTCCACCTTATGGACAATTTCGTATGCGGACGATGTACCGGCCGCTGTGCAGCGCGTCGATCGTTTTCCATCTATCGCCGGGTACAAAAAGTTTTTAGATCTGTATTCAAATTGGTGTGAAACTAGGCTATTCGGCTATTTCAAATGTTCGAAAGACACGTGCGTTCAAAGCAGTTGAAAGAAAGCAGGGAGGCGTTCAGGTTTGTCACACCGGGCTTCGGGCGCGCACTCTGACGTCATTTATTTACATCTCGTAGTGTGTCACACGAGCGTTGGTATTTATGAACGGCTTTGGGCGTCCACGGTGTGTCAACAAAACAGAAACGTCAAATGACAGAATAATTAAACAATAATAAACCTTCTAATCTAATACAATTTTACGCAAATAAATTGGATTCCTATCCCAAATTATTTTATTCGTATTTATATTGATCTTAAAATAAATGTAATTAAAGTATTATTGAGATTGATAGTACGATTTGTTGTAATCATCCTCATTTAAAGGTAAATTAAATGAAATTAAATTGGCCACTAAAATTTTTAACTCGAATCGTTTTTGAATAGAAATCGTGATAGGATATTTATATTTAATATGATAAAAATATTTTGTAGGAAGGTTTGATGCCTTCGTGAACCTATGTAATATGAAATCAAAATAATAACCTAACCCAAATCAACAATAAACAAAAGTTTGTTTTGGTTTTTGGTAGATTTTATCGATAATGCGCATGCGGGACGACTTCTCGCCGTCTCGAGAGCGCGGCGACTTGAGGGTGTTACAAGTAAATAAGGCTTATATACTTATAATGCGCATGTTCGAAACTTGAGGACGGAGTGACTTGGTGCGTCGCCCGTCGCAAATCTGAACGACTTGGGGCTGACGCACCGGGCGCGCCCTGGCGATTTCTGAACGACTTCGGGCGCGCGCTGGCATAACTCTCACACGCCGGGTGACAAACCTGAACGCCTCCCAGATGTTCAGGGATTAAAGGAATGAGCAGGTAGCGCGGTGCATATTCCATAAAAACGATCTATTTACAAGAAAAACATTTAGGAGTATGGAGTATTTTACATTTTTAATTAAGAAAACTCTTTTAAAATAATAAAAAAAGGTGTTACTTTTTCTACCTTTTATAATAAATGAAAAAGTAAAAACAAAAATATAAAATAAAAATCAAGTTATAAAAAATATTATTAATACTGTGGGGTGCACAAAAAACGGCCAACGATGTAGCTTCAATATTTCTTATTTGATTTTAATAAGTGATATGTAAAATTAAATGGTTTAAAGAATACTACTATCAGATAATAAAAGACTAATTTTATTATTTTTCAAAACATCAGAGGAGAAGGAGCAGGCATCTTTTCTTTTTCAACATAACTCAAATACAAAAAAAAACAATTGAATTAAATTTAAAAAAATTAATAATAATAAAAAATTGTTTTTGAAACGTGGGTTTCACTTTGTCAAATTGTGAAAAGGTGTCGCCAATAATTTGACAAAGTGAAACCCACGTTTCAAAAACAATAAAATTACACAACCATGACACCCAAGGCATTTCCTTTCTTTAATTATAATAATAAAATAATTTAAAAAAAATAAGAAAGAAAAAATTTTAAAAATTAATTTAAAAAAAATTATTGTTATAATTGGTTTAGATTATTTTTGTTAATAATTTTTTTCAATTGAAAAAAATAACTTGCCATTTTGTAAAAGAAAAGTTGCCTCCTCCTTCTCTGATGTTTTCAAAAATATTCTTTTATTATTTGATAGTAGCACTCTTCAAACCATTTAAATTGACATATCACTTATTAAAATCGGATAAGAAATAACGAAGTTACATCGTTGGCCGTTTTTTATGCACCCCTCTTTATATTTTAATGTTTCTAAATCTAAAAAAAAAGAGTAGCTTTTTATCAAAAAATAGTACCTGCAGGTAAACTATACCTAATAATAAATAATAATCATTTTCTGACAACTCATATTTTTGAATTCTAGGGGAGGGCTTCAACCAAACTTATGATTAAAAGTCACTTTTCTCCAGGTACTAAATACCCAAAGGTTGCTTTCTAAAAAAGTTTTCTTTTTAAGATTTTTTTTAAGACATGAAAATTTTTTCGCGAATCTGTTTTTATTTTTTTTTTGCAAAAAGTATAAGTAGAAGTTTACCAATTTAAATTTTCTTACTGACTATAAATACCGTGGCTGGATATTTTCTTAATAACCAAGTTTTTGCTTATTTTAGCTACATTTTCAGTTATAACTCGAAAACTAAACAAGATTTTTTTGTCGTAAATAAGAATTTAAAAGCTTTTACGAAATTAGCAGTGAAATAAAATTTCAGGAGTTGGTTTTATCGAAACGAGTAAAAAATGTGACTTAATCGATCTTAAAACTATTTTTTTTTCGTTGATTTTGCGAAACCTTAGGCGTGGTTGTTCAAAAAGAACATTTTGATAGATAATTTTTTGAAACTTGTGAACTCATTCATTGACCATTGATGCCTGGGTCTGATCTTTTTTCCGAGACTCAAGGTGAAAATTTGAGTGCTGATTGTTTTACGCATATAAAAAGGTAATAAAGAATACAAGAAATATTTGACTTTTAAAGATTGTTCCAAATAAAAGTTACAATTTTTCAAAATTTCAAAGTATGCGTCGAAAATGCATGAAAACCATAACGCGACTTTAACTTCCCCAAAGCGTTTTATCCGATTTAAATATGTGACATATCAAATTAAATGGTTGACAAAATACAACATTTGGATATTAAAAGATTTTTTTTTTCTGAAAACATTCGAGAACTTCTGGTTTTCAAATGGCAACATGAGTAAAAAAAATTCTTTTGGATCAATTGATCTTAAGGTAAGGCCAAAGGCCAAATCAATTTGCTGCCCGAAAAATCGCTAAATGATGCGGTCCTCGCGTTGAGTCGTCGTGACGCTACTCCCTTACGTCTGGCGACTTAAAAATTTGTCATCAGAACGTAAGATAAAAAGGAACATTTCGATTCTTCCCTTTTAAACCCGATGGCACTACGATTTCGCAAAATCCGACCTCCGACGAAGAAAAATCGATCGTGTTCGGGATTTTTTGTTACCGAATACTCTAAAAAATTAAAAATTCGTACTGGATAAACATCTTCCTTTAAACTGCAACTTTAGTTTTTAAATCGGTCGAAAAAAACTCTCCCTTTTGAGCTACGCACCATAAAATGTCCGATTTCGAGTAAAATTAGAAAATGGTTTGTAACTCCATCCTCAAAACAGATAAGTCCAGGCGGGTCATAACCATAATTTTCAGAATTTTATTATTTGTCTAGCAACATTTTAAAATTTGAAAAGATTCGAGATAGTTTACAGCACTTAGGGGGGTGCAATCGAAAACACCTTCGGGGTGGAGTAGCTTTTTTCGGGGTGTTCTGATCAAGACTTTTGTACATACAAAATTCTTTCGAACGTGCAGACTACTTTTTTGAAATTTTGATTTTTATTGTTGTTTTTTTAGAATTAACAATCACTCTTTATTTGTGTATTTATGTGTAAAATTAACATTTTTGGTGGAACATATCTCATAACTTAAAAAAGACATACCTAATCGACTTGATTCTTTATTTTTTGATTTTTTCTACATTTTTTTCTGTAGATTTACATCAAAAAATTAAGTTTCAATTTGCAAATTTTTACCTATATGTATACTTGTTCACATATAAAATTTATTTCTGTTAAAAAAATCTCCACCAACCACCAAGGTACCAAACGTTTAAATGGTTGACGGTAAGAATAATTACCTACATATCGTATACATATTTTTAATTTATAAGGTATCCAATTTTTACTTCTAATAATGATTTTGTTCGTAAAATTAAGTTCATATAATTGAAAGAAAATTGTAGAGGTGATGCCGATAATTCAAAACATGTAACAGTAGTTTTTTTACATACTTTGCTCGAGCAAATATGAGCAAATCATATTCTGTCTCATTTTCTCCTATAGAACTAAAAGGAGAAGAAAGTGATTTGCTCGAGCAAATCAGTCAAATTTTGGTAAAAGAAACACACCTAATAATACAAGAAAATGGCATAAAAGGTGATGAATAAGGAATCATCTAGCTTTTTAATAAATTAGGAATAATTAATATTAATAATCCGCATTATCAATTGAATCTTCCAAAATATTATACAGAATAGTGCAGAAAAAAAAAACCACCAACGATGTAGCATATACATATGTTTTATCCAATTTAAATATGTGACATGTCAAATTAATGGTTGACAAAATACTATATTTGGATATTAAAAGATTTTTCTTATTTCGGAAAACATTCGAGAACTTCTGATTTTCAAATGGCAATATGAGTAAACAAAATAATTACAAATGTAATTTCAAAACCAATAAAACGAATACATTTGTAATTTTTTTTTAATTTTATTTTTATTTATTTTTGCTCATTAAAATAATTTCATAAAAAAAATAAGTAAATCACGGTAGGCATTGATTCGATGTGTCATTGTTTCCACATTTTTTAGCAGTATATATTTACAAAAAAACTAAAAAAGAATTAAAAAATGTATTCGTTTTATTGGCTAAAATTACACTTGCAATTATTTTTTACTCATGTTGCAATTTGAAATTAAAAAGTTGCCTAGGGTTTCTCGGATGAATTCAGAAAAAATAATAGTATTTTTTCTAGCATTTAATTAGATATGTGTCACTTATTTAAATCGGATAAAAATATGGAAGCACACTTTTGTATATTTTACAAAAACTTTATTTTAAGTGTTAAAAATTAGAGCAAAAATAACTCTAACAATGAATAAATTTCTAAGGGACTATGTTTAGAAGCGATTTTTCTTGCAACACGATTTGGGCCGATTTTTAAAGTTGCCAAAGAAGATATATTTTTTTTAGATTTTTTTTAATTTTATTGTTTCCAGATACAAATAAAAAAATTAAATTTCAAAATATAAAAAGGTATCCAAATCTTCTTAACACACTTATTAAGAATAATTTTAAAAAATATCCTTTTTACCCTTTGCGAGTATCAAACAAAAAGTTCTGAAAGAGGAAACAAAGCACATGCATCTGGAAAACTAAATTTACGAGGGATCATAAATCATAAATTGCCGGTAACTAGGCGAAAGCGTTGCGAGTAGCGCAGAGAAGCGAGTCTATCCCAGAAAACCACCTAGAATATGCCTTGACTAATCAGAAATGTTAGAATAGTTCAGCCGAAATCCGATCGGAGCTCGGGGCAGCACCTATCGATACGAAATCAGATTGTCCTTGAGGATTGCTCGTATACGCTTTTCAACACGCGGTGGACTATCTTCCTAATACTTCAATCAACGATTATAGGTTATGTGATCCAGTATTTCAAATTTACCGTCAAAATGGACCCTTTTAAAATGGCCGCCACCGACACAAAATTGACACGTGTCCTGTCCATGTCCGGTCTATGTTTGGTTGCTTCCGTAAAAACAACGCCACCTACAATTAGGTACATTTAACTAAAAATATTCGACTAACTTCAATTGTCAGCTGATGTCAACACATCCAGAGAGAATAGACGATTGAGAGGTCTTTCTTTTCTAGAAGGGCATGCAATATTAAATCAGAGAAAAACACAAAATTTTTGTGAAAATGGAAATGCAATTTTCCATATGATCGGAAAGCGCGCAGGTTTTTAGTACCCGCTTTTCTTTGTCCTTATAGGGTAAATATTCTCTCCTCCAAAAGACTTGCTGTATGAAATCGGGGACCAAAAACTCTCGCGAGCTATAAGTAAATCGTATTTTGTTGAATACAACTATTTTTGATTAAACTTATATCATGTTTATTGTGATCAACTGGTTTAATAAATTTTATCTCATCTAATCTTACGCACCCGGTATAACTGAACGTTGTGAACAGTTTTGGAGTGCTCCAAATTTCCCATGGAAAACTTGGAAATTGCATCATGCCTGTCAACGCTGTCAACTGTCACTTTTTCCAATCGTTAAAAATCACGTTGTGAGCCGCTTTTATAAACGTAATTATTTCTATTAAATATCTGTGAGATTAATACAAAATGAATAGCATAATCAAAGTGGCATCCCGTGTAACCGCACTTCGTTCGATTTTGCAGCCTGCAAAACTTGTATCTTCTGCGAAGATAACGCAACAGCGGCAGATCACAAGGAACTTGTGGCACATGTGCAACTCACGAAATGACGATTCTGTGAAGAACCTTCATAAACCCTCACAATTTTGCAGCTGTGGATGTGGAAAACAAGGGGTTCATACTAAAGGTATGTACATTTATTTTCATGTCGATACATAAAACGAGTTTAAGTTTCTTGTGCCACAAGACGAACTTTATTGTAAGTTTTTACAGATTTAAGTGTATTGTGGAGGATTTTTGTATGACAGCCCTATAATATTATTTCGATTCCTCGATGTTATTAAAATTGTTTAGTCATATGGCGTGATCCTACAAATTAAGTAACATAGAACAGTACAAATGTACATTACATTGTTCGCGTTCAGTCTGTTATTGGTAGGTGATCTATCGCAACCGCTGTGGTAGGTATCGGTTAAATGTCTACTGAACGACTTTCAGTCAGTTTTTCATTCAATTA
Organism: Stenus bimaculatus; assembly: GCA_963971135.1. Lineage (NCBI taxonomy): Eukaryota > Metazoa > Arthropoda > Insecta > Coleoptera > Staphylinidae > Stenus > Stenus bimaculatus. The sequence continues at coordinate 37,866,629 of OZ020180.1, forward strand.
ATCATGTTTTTTGGCGGTATCTTCAATGGCATGAACAAAACTTTCGTGGGAATAAGTAAGATTAAAACTTTTATTAGATTTCACTTAAGGAGGTGTCCTGAATTACAATGCTAAAAAAATCGTGTTTTTTTTATTGCTTAAATCGATAGATAAATTAACTAAGAATATGTTTACAAAGTATCAGAGGTCAATTCTTAATATTTCCAAAAATATAAAGCCGAAAGTAAATGAGCGATCGTGCAGTTGTGCGAGCACTTGCCACTTTGAAGTGCCTTTTCTCCAGTTTCTTTTTTTACGATTTTCCTAAATTTGCGGGCGTGATACCTAAAAAACTAAACGACTTATTTAATTGAACCAAAGTTTTTTTATTCAGTATTAAATTCTCTTTTAAGACGGGGGAATTGTGAAAAGAAAAGAGAGGGAAACTCAGCAACCGTTTATTATTTTAACATTTTTACATAGTAATCATAAAAAATAATAAATAAAAATTATCTGACCCTTATTATTATAAGTATTTCTTTAAGTTTTACCTAATTCTTCTTCTAAATAAAATTCTGGGAGAGCGTAGAAGTGGAAATACGATGAAATATGGAAAAAAACGTGCTACTTCAACTTCTACTCTCTTCCAGAGCCACATAATTGAAAAAAATATGCTGAAACCCAAAGAGTTATTTATAAGGAAGAGGATCAGGTAAATTTTATTTAGTTTTCTTAATGGTTACTATGCAAAAAAAAATAAAATAACAAATGGTTGAACTAAAAAAATTTGCCCAAAAGTTTATTCAAATTATTGTTATAGCACCTTAAAATTTATTTTTTTTTATTATTTTATACACATTTTTTTTTAAACCCGCCCAATTTTTTTATTTCCCTTTTTTTCTGATTTTTGTTAGTTCACCCAGAAGAAAAAAACATAATAATTAAAATCCTTCTTTGTTTTTTTGTGTCAGTTAAGAATTATTGAAATAGGCTTAGAAATCCGACCTAAAATTTTTTTTTAACTTAAATGTATGAAAAACCGTAAATTCATCAACTTCATTTCTTTCTTTCGTTTCTAAAAAAAATCACGAATAACCTCTATTTTAGAACGTCGTAATTCAGGATACCCCCTTAAAAAACTTTATTTTTACCTTTGAAAAAATTAAAATGCGAGGAAAAAAATGGCGACCGGTGGATGTTAGTGTCAATTATTTGACATTAGATCCACCGGTTACTACTACCGCTCAATCTGTTAAACGCAGCCACTTTTTCTCTTTGTCTTTATTGACGCCAATTTATATCAGTTGTCACACTTTGCTAATTTAATATGTGTCTCAATGTGATTCTAAAGTACATTTAAATTAGAAGTTAGGGTATTGATTTTTAAAAATTTGCTCTTAGGTGAACGAGAACTTGTAGAATTTTTAACCGAAGAAATCTTAGCTGAACGTAAAGCACAAAAGGCCCAAACCATTCCCACAGAAATAGATGGATTTCAAGCAAAATTAAGTGGAGCTGAAGTAACTTTTACTAAAAAAACAGATGCAGAAACGTAACTATTATAAAGTTTTGTAAACTATAAAATAATTCAATCTTTACTTTCTAGCATCACCATTCGCTTCAATGTAAACCACACCGTCGACACTGAACACGAAGATGAAATCAATCCCTCCATGGATAAACCAGACATGGGCGAATTAAAATCCAAACCAGCATTTAAAGTAGACTTAATTAGAGGTGAAACAACTATTAGTTTACTATGCTCATTCGTTAATCCTAAAGACCATGAAGATGGATTTAATGACATATTTGGTATTGATGAAATTAGTATTTACTCCGGTGATTGGAATGAGAATGTTTATGCAGTCTCAGGAGATGTAGTTGATTCATATTTGTTCGATTTGCTTATGAATTATTTGGAAGAGAAAGGAATTTCAAATGAATTTGTTGATAAGCTTTGCGACTATAGCACAGCCTATGAACATTCAGCATATATTGGTCTTTTAGAAGGACTTTCAAAGTTTGCTTCTGGAAAGTAAAACTTTATTATTAATGTTAAGATGTTCTTAATGTAACAGTGTACTATCTTTTTTATTGTCAATAAAATTAAGAAAATAAACAATAGTTTTAATTTACTGTAATATATATAATTGTGTATTTTAAATTGTTGCTGTAATTATACGGAAATAGTAAAAATATAATTCACAGCATTAATTTATTTACATTTTAACAGATAATTTATATTTATTTTAACCAAGTAAATTTTGCATTAAAACAAAACAATTTTAAAGTACAAAAATCATTTCTAGCTCTATATTTTGAACACATGTAAGTAAGATAGGTGCAGTGGTTTAAATTAAAAATTGTCAACTTTTGCTAGACGTATCGGGTGGCTTTTTTTCTTGATCAGTTCCGAGCAAATCCTTTTCAACTTCTTTTAAGTCAATATTGTGGTCTTTCATTGCTTTCTACAAAAAAAAATATGTTGGTGAAAAATTTAGGCGACTTCACATGGGGGTTCAATGTACTGATTTTCTTATTCAATACTTATAAGAAAAAATATATTATGAATAAACATTATACAGACAAAAAAGTTCATCAATGTAAAATAAGTTTTACCGCAAAACAGCAATCTGAAAAATTCAAACAGTTTTTTAGGTAGTATTATTTTTTCCTTTCCCCTACCCTGCTATAAACAAAGGTAAATACTTTTGAATTCGATAACATTATTTTTTTAATTAAAGCGAAAGATAATCTTATATTTTATTGGATACACATTAGCGTTGCTTTACTTACTTTTACACAATCTTGATAAACTTTAAAAAGTGGTGCGCACATGGTATCATTAGTTTGCCCTTTTAGAAACTTCTCCGAGAACCACAAATTGAAGCAAGAATCGTATTCTTTTTTAAGTTCATTGCAAGATTCCCCAATGCTATCCATTGTGATATTAAAATTTAAATAAAAATTGATTGCAGTTACTCTATAAATTAACTTTTCGTAATAAGTAATATATATAAAAAAATCTTTAAAACGACTATTTTGATAATAAAAACTTGAATTTTAAAGAGAAATTTTATAGAAAATTTTGAATTTTTTTAGGTTATATAGAAACCATAGAACAAATGTCGTAGAGTGCGAATGTCAATTTACTTATTTAAGAATTCAGCCTGCCCTCTGTTGGCAAAGGTATGAACTTATAAAGTCAGATAAAGGCCGTATGACACTTGCGAGTTTTCTGTATAAAATCTTCACATGTTTTCTCGTGAGTTTTATATGGTAAAAACTCGCAAAAGTAAAATTTGCTGTATAACACTCGTCATTTTTTATTAGAGAAAACTCGTACTTGCTCTTTGTTAAATTAAAATTTATTTACATTTTGAAGTTACTTGTTTGTACAAAAAAAAAACAAAAACTCGCGAGAAAACTCTATTAAAAAAAACGTGTATGATACTTGCTAGTTTTTACCATAGAAAACTTACGAGAAAACATGTGAAAATTTTATACATTGCAGAACTTGTAAGTGTCATACGGCCTTTATATATACATGGTGTTCCATTATTCTGTGGTGTTCCATTTGACGTTGGACTGTATGGGTGGGTGTGTTCCGAATTAGGTATATGCACGTCAGCAGGTGCATGGCGTACAAGGCGTTCCGAATTATATCTCGCGTATATGCGCAAACAATTCGGAACGGTTTGAGGCAAATCAAGTTAATTCACAAGAAAAGTTGATTGATTATTTATTGTAATACATATATGAAATGAATATGGATATAAAATAATTAAAGAAAAATAATAAAAAAGTTATATAAAAAAATATGGTTTTCTTAAATTTTAATATACACATATAAAAATAAAATCTTATTTTTACCTATAACAATATTACCAGAGTCTCGGAGCTATCTACCAAATTCTTTGGATAACAACTCTCTGACATGTGCATTAAAGTACGGCCACTTTGTTGCAACAAAATTATAGGTTCTACAAGTTAAAAGAAACATCTTATAAATGTATTTTTGTTAAAAAACATAATAAAATGGATAAAATTCCAACTAAATATTGCTAAAATACGAAAAAATTAAAGATTATAATACTGAAATGTTCCAACCTTTTAAATTATACGAGAATTTTATCGAAAACGTTCGGAAATACTTTTACAGGAGACTAATAAGCAGATTCTGGTCAAAATTAAAGGCCTTTAAGGGCGCGTTCCAGTAATGAACACTAAAACCCACGACCGCAAAATTTTCCCGTTCCACTAGCTCAAAAGGTCACCATTCAACAAACAACCACAGAAACCCACAAATAAATACGGTCGTTGTGAGCTTCTTGCGGTCGTCGTGGGCTTTAGTGTTCAATACTGGAACGCAGAGCCGGATCTACACATTTTGTCACCCTGGGCAACATGCAAATTTGCCCCCCCCCCCCCCAAAAAGAAAAAAATATTCTTTAATAAAATATAACCAAACATATTTTTTATTATAAAAAATAAAACAACAAAGAATAAAGACTATTAAAAAATAATACTGTATACAGGGTATCCAGAAATTAAGGGCCAAAACTTAAGGAGGCGATTCTAAAACTAATTTTAAGAAAAAAAACTTCTTTTAGTTAAAAAAATTGTATTTTTTCGCGCTCCCCTTTGACTTTCACCCTGGGTAAGTGCTCCACTCGCTCCACCCTAGATCCGGCTCTGCTGGAACGCGCCCTAAATAGAAACAAATAAAAGTAACCATGGAAATTGTCCATTACAAGGGTGCATTCCGTATTAGGTATATGCACGTGAGCAGGATGATGGCGCATAAAGCGTTCAGAATTATATTTAAACGTATATGCGCGTATAACGATTTTTGTGCCATTTATGTCCACCTGCTGTCAAATGTCAGACGATCAGTCAGGTGTTTGAAGTAAATTGAAGTAAATCAAATAAATGCACAGAAAAAACTGATTGATAATTTTTCCGACTACCATATGAGAAAATCGTATATGTCATTCATATTAGTAGTTTAGAATATCTATCATTCCAACACTAGTGAGTTTGGGTTTCTGTTGTGTAACTCTCAGAACTTCTTGTAATTTTCGCAAACTCGCAAGAAAGTGAATTTTGTGGTCGTGTGATATCCTCACTCGGCTAGCGCCTCGTTCGTCTATATTCACACACACGAAATTCGTCTCTTTCTAGCTCTTGTGTAATACAATACTATATTGTAATAAAAGAAATAAATGAGAGTGTCATAAAAATTTAGAACTTGTAGTTAATCAAATTAGTAAAGAATATAATAAAACAGTTTTATAAGAAAATTATGGTTTTCTTAAATTTTAATACACCTATAAAAATACAAAATTATTTTTATCCATAAAAATATTACCAAAAGGGGCTAAAATGCTGAATTACCATGTATAATTTTAAAACGCAAGCTTGCATATCGAGCATTTGGTCAGAGGTAGTGCATGATATACTGCGATATACCTCGATAAAGGCGGGACTAACCAGGAGTATATACTCCAAATTTCTAAGCCTAATTCGGTACACTTCTAATGCTCATATGCGGTATGTACGCAATTCGGAAACCACCCTAATTTTTCAATTTCAAATAGCACTTGACTGTAAAACCGAACGCACCCCTGTATGTAGAAGTTTTGTTTTGTGGTTTGTTTTTTGACTCTACGCTTCTATGGTCTTACATGTCAAATTATAAACTTAACCACACTTAACCTTTAAATATAATCTAATTCCTAATTCTCGTCTTTCGTTTTGTTTAATTAAAAGTATAAAATGTACATTTTATTGCAAGATAATGGTAAGTTGTAAAACATTTTAATATTTATTTAAAAGTTTATTTTTAAGGGAATTCCTATTTCTTATCGAACAAATCTAGTTATATCATTGGAAGAAAGAATGCCGACATAGTAATATTGAATGATAGTATTAGCAGAAATCATACCAAAATTACAATCAGGGTAAGTGCTTCTACTTTACCCTTTACAACAATTATTGGGCGCATTCAGCAAAGTCAATATAAACCTATGTCTATTGTTAATCTCTGTGTACTCTGGGTAGCGTGATATGACGTTATTATCGAAATGCACTCGGAGTGTAGCGATTCCTGGACGATTTTGAGTAAATGTACGACTTATTTTATAACATAATCTAACAAAATCATACACAGAGACGTTGAGACATGTCAATCTGGAAAGGTTTTCGTTATTGCGCATGTAGGGTGTTATTTAACCTGCTCCAGACCAGGGTGCTTTGGACAAATGCTTCTGAACGATTGTTTACTTGTGGTGATCTTTCTATTTCTGAACGACTTTGGGCGAACACAGGTTAAACTCTCGCCCAGAGAGTGTCATTTCTGAACGCAGCCCTTCTGAGAAATTCTCATAATTTTAAAGTGAGCAGGACCCCTATCCTCATTTTGAGAAAGGAGTGAAAACATTTATCAAATCGTTCAACTCATGCCAATCAAAAGATATACTGTTCTTGATCACCAATGATTGCAGCCGAGAGAGGCGTTTTATCATCATTGTTGCCAAATCATATGAAATAAATCAACCAATAGAAAATTACTTCCATTTTGTAAAGTTTGCCAAGGATGACTAATTTTACCAATTGGTCTATTTCAAGAAAAATATATTTCAATCAATTTTGTTTTATCCATATGTCTAAGGGCTAAGGGAGATGTTTCTATTGTACCTAATCACCTATTTCTGAGCTTTTATATCTTCTGGATCAATTGTTTTAATTTGAGCATCATCACCTTTTCTTTTTAATGTACCTTCAACAATAACAAGTAGTCATTCCCAGAATTCGTGGACTTCCTAGAGTGTCGTATCTTTCACAGTGTTCTAATTAATTGGAGAATCAGTCATAAGTCTCAATTAAAAAATGCTAGTTTTTTAGCCGAAGTCCTTTTTAATCCATTAATATTAATGTGTCATTCCTGTGCAAACCTGTAAGCTTTTACGAAACATATCTATGACAGCGATGTTAACATTTTTATTCAGAATTACCCCATTAAACTGCAAATTTTTAGTAATTATCATAAAAATAAATAAGCTTCAAGTGGCACTTTAAAATTAAAAAAATGACAGAAGTGTTGCCTGAAGCTTAAGTCTGAAGTGCAACATGTGCAAATGAGCCTAAATGTATCTATAAGAAAGGTACCCTAATTTATATCTTCCCAGCGCAACTAAAACAAAATTACAAATAAGAATAATATTCGAGAAGTCACGTAAACCCCACGTTTAAGGGTTAAAAATTGTGCAATTGGGAATTTCGACTAGGTATAGAATTTCAAAAACATAAAATAATCTTTTTGGGTATATACAGTAATGGAAAAAAGTAGAGCAACTTTTTATACAAAAATAAATAATCATACTGTATACTTTTTAAACGCGAAATTGGGATAAATTTTTGTATTTTATTAAAGTTTAAACATCGTATTATTTGTAAAACCTGAAAATTGTACATAAATAATTTTGTAAGCATCTGCAGATTCAATTGATAATTCATATAACTTTATTGTCTGGAAAAAAGAAAAGCAACTTATTTTTCTTTTACAAATAAATATTTTAAACAGGCCTTAAATCGAATTAAAATGAAAATGTTTGCTCAGTATTACTTTGTTAATATGGCTCGCGGTTGTCCCTTATCAATAGACTTAAAAGAAAGAGTTATAAAGGACTATAATAATGATGTAAAACAATCAGTTATAGCAACAAAATATTCGCTAAACAAATCTGTTGTATCGCGTGTAATTAAAAGTTTTAGAGAAAGGGCTCATTTTCAGCGTATTAAGAAGTCTGGAGGCCAAAAAAAACTCCCACGTTTGGATTGCGCAATTTTAAATATCGCCAAAAACGACCCTTTCTTGTCTTCTGGTCGTATTAGGGCACAAATTGAGGAAACTATGGGAATTTCACTTCCTGCACAATAAGAAATCGTCTGGTTGAAGGTGAATTGTTTGGAAGAAGACCTGCCAAAAAGCCACTTCTTTCCAACAAAAATTGCAAAGCCCGACTCGCATTTGCAAGAGAGCATTTGAACTGGACTATAAATGTTTGAAAAAAATTAATTTTTAGTGATGAATCAAAGTTTAATTTATTTAATAGTGATGGAATTAAGTATGTGCGTTGTCCAATAGGCAAGAGACTCAACCCAAAGTATACAAGCCCAACTGTCAAGCATGGTGGAGGATCCGTGATGGTATGGGGCTGCTTTTCAGGATTTGGGATGGGTCCACTTCATGGCATAGATGGAAAAATGTATAGATTTGTGTACAGGGACATTATGTCAAATATTATGGTACCCTATGCAGATGAAAAAATGCCTCTACAGCACTTTTTTCAACAGAAAAACGACCCCAAACATAAATTCAAGTTGGTGGTTCAGTGATGAAAAGATATGCTTACCACCCTGGCCATCTCAATCTCCCGACCTAAACCCAATTGAGAATCTATGGGATAGTCTTGACCGCTCTATACGGCACAAATCGTATAAAAATTTGGCAGAACTCTTCAGTGCTTTAGAAAATGGTTGGGCAGAGATAACACAACTCCAAATTGACTGTTTGCTCGAGTCTATGCCACGGAGATGTCATGAAGTAATTAAAAATAAGGGATACTTTACAAAATATTAGGAGTACCTATTTAAATAATATTATTAAGAAGTACTGTATTAATAAATAATAAAGTTCGTCTACTTTTTTCCAACACATATCACATTTTTTTTTATAAAACCTTGATGCATGTTACAATGTCGAAATAAATTGGTAATAGTTAATAGTTTTTAGAGTACTTTAATTCAAGCCAATGGATTTTGTTCTAGGCTCGGATCTAGGTTTACTTACTTATTTAAATTTAAATAAAATTAAAAGTTGCTCTACTTTTTTCCACTACTGTAAATGTGTTTAAACCATCTACAGTGTATTTCTATCTATTAAATGAAAAATTTTTAGGACAAAAATGTTTTTGTAGAAGACTTGAATTCCTCAAACAAAACATTTATAAATGGCAAAGCTTTACAACCTAAAATCGAAGAAAAAGTCAGTGTTGGAAGCAAAATTCAATTAGGTAATAAAGGAATATGTTTTACGTAAGTCTCCATTAAAATTAAATAACCATAAATTTAAGCTAATTATTTCAGATTAAAGCGAGACTTATTTGTTGTAACTTCATCAGGGTTGGATACTAAACAGAAACAAAATCTGAAAAATTTAATCCACAAATTAGGGGGATTGTATGTCGAAAACTGGAAAAAAGAGTGTACACATCTAATTGTTGATACACTTACTTGTACGCTAAAAGTTATGTGTGCCTTGATACTTAACATTGATATAGTTACTGTTAAATATCTCGATGAAAGGGCTAAAGCAGTGGAAAATAAAAATCCACTCCCAAACCCAGTTAATTTTAGGCCAAAGTTGGATCTAGACATTTCACTGGGAAAAAGCTTAAAAGTTGATTTTGACGTAGATAGAACAAAATTGTTTAATGGTAAAGTGTTTGTCTTCCCGACAGATAATGATTTAAAAAGAATAAAAGAAGCTGTGATATTATCTGGAGGACAAGCTTTATCATTTTCAAATTATCCAGTTACTGAAAAGGAACTTTCAAAAACTAAACTAGAGTATTGTTTCGTAACAACCCCAGAGAGCATTAAAAACACTGACAGTGTTTTTAATTCAAGAATTCATTTCATGACCAATAAAAAGCGAAGGCCTATTCCAATGCAAGAAATTGCTCTAGCTATAATTTCAAATAAATGTGATATCAATTGTAATTCTATGTTTGATAAAATAGAGCATATATTTTCGGCTAAACAAGTTGATGTGGAGCAAAATATTTTAGTACCAGAAACTCAGTCCATGGAAATCACAAACACAATGAATATAAGTGCATCGGTTAAAGATATACCAGGTACATTTGATACACTTGAGGAAGATATTGTAATTTCAGAGAAAGATGTTAAGAAAGATGATAAATTTAGCTTCAAGGAAAATAAACGAACTGGAGAGACTTTGGCTGGGAATATGGCTAAAATACCTAAAGTAGACTCTTTAAATATCCAAAGGTAATTATAATCTTTACTTTTACTTAATTCTTAAATTTAATTTATATTACGATATAAAGTAAAATTTATAAGTTATTGTTTTTCTTAAGTGTCAATAGTTATGAAATGGGATATAATTGAAATTTATTTTATATTATTAGGGAGCTTCCTATAACTCATAACATTAGTTCATCACAGCCATCACAAATAAAGGAAGATATTAAACCTCCTAGTAGCCAAGTCAGTTCTAAAAAAGAAGTAAGTTTACATTTTTTTAATGAAATGTTGTTTGTTGGCGAAAATATGAATATATACTTTCCTGGTGCTATTGACTGTTTAACACGTTAACTGCCATATGACGCGCCGGTGGTCGTACGTATTTCGAAATAACCTACTACAATTAGAAAAATAAAAAAAAGTGATAATTACGTCGTTTATACATTTTTACTTATTTTAACTAAATTAATTACTATAAAACAATCCCTGCATTCAAAATTTTAAGTACAGGTAAACGGTAAACGTCGTTTTGCGCCGGTTTGATTTACGCCGATTCACAATTACTGCGGTTGGTGCTAGCGTGGGATTTTCCGAGTTAAGAAAAATAAAAAGATATGATTATATTTTTAATTTTATTATAAAATTAAAAGAATATTTAATTTGTAGTTTTTTTATGGGCGACAATAGTGATTCAGAACCCAAACATTGTGCGAAAAAAGCACGAAAAATGTCTGTTCATTTTACGCCGGTGTCTCTCGGACCGGAACCCCGGCATAAAATGAAGTTTACCTATAAAAATGTCCAAGTTATATAATTTGACTGTCAGCGTTGCAAGGTATATGGGCGGCAATTAACGTGTTAACGATAAGGAAAAAAATATTATACGAGGTGTCTCACTTTTTTCCAGCAAGCAAATTTTTTTGTAGATAGCAAATGTCATTTGGAACAAAAAATTTCCTATGAACTAATGTTTTTTTTTTGACTCAAGAAGTTACAGCAATTTTAAAATTGGCAGATTTTTATGATTTTTGTAAAACACTGTATAATTTTCTGTCTTATCATGATGATTTATATTCGGTGCTTTCGAGGTAACCGCTCTGAGTAGTCCAGAGTAGCTCTGAATTACTCGTGTGTGTTCTAGGCCGATCAGAGTAAACTACTCTGAAGCAGTGTCCATTTTACCTCCTCCCCGTCCCCTAGAGTACCTACCTATTTTTTAGCATGAACTACTCCATTGGAGTGGGGTATCTGATTCACGTTCTCATTGGTTATAATTCGGTTTTTGAGGTTATGTTTACAGCCCAAACTCCTTACGTGTTACTAGCGCATTTTTACTTTGAGTAGTTTATAACTCATTCATAGTTTGTAACTCATTCCAAAGTAGTTTAAATTTACTTGGAAAGCACCTATTTTGTCTTTGCCAACTTGTTTCTTTAAACATTATTGGCTGTATTTGAACTAAGTCGATTTAAAATTTTTCTTGGGGAAATTAATCTATCTGATTGGCTTAGAGATAAAGTCAATATTCAAAGCATACTTGATTTAAATAAAAATATTCAAAATAAAATTAAATGTATACAGGGAGTCCCCAAAAACATTAAAATCTTGAAATTTTAAAATTGCTGTAACTTTTTAAGGGGTCGAAAAAAATATTAGTCGATAGGAAATCTATTGTTCAGAATGACTTTTACTATCCTAAAAAATTTTTTTGCTGGAAAAAAAGTGAAACACCCTGTATCAATTAAATTTTTTGTTGCTTACTTTTCCAGCTTGAAAATAAAAGAAAAATCGCATTTGAAAACAAACCGAAATATAATTTGGAACCTTCAAATAAAAGACAAAAAGTTGAAAATCCATTTGAATCATTAAAGTCAGCAATGCCAGCACCTTTAACAAAATTTAAGCCATTTGATATTTTTGATGCCAATTTGGACAAATCTAAGAAAAGTACCACTGATAATACTTCTAAAGAAATTAAGAGAGTACCTTCGGATTCATCAAATAAAGAAACACAGTTAGATGAATATAAAAAAGATAATCCTGACGTTAAGAAGAAAGCTACAGTATTGTCATCAAAATCTTTACTGGAAGATAAAACTAGTATAAGCAGTAACTCTTCAAAGTCTAACATTTCTCATAAAGAGGAAGGTATTAAATCCAAATCTGGTATTGTACCGTGTACCAGTACTAGTTCAATCCATACAGGTGATATTAAAGGAAGAACTATTTGTGTTTGGTTGGATAAAACCACACATTTTGATGATTCTATCTCAAGTAAAATAAAAAAAGAGGAAGATGAAGCTACAAAAGCATTTATAAAATGCTTTAAGGAAACTGTAGTTATAGTAGATAGGTCTATCATAAAATACAATAGCTCTCGAGAATTCGTTTGTGATGCCAGTACTAGTATCAGAAGCAATAAAATAAATTACAAAAGATTTAAAAAGGTAATATAAGTTATTCTTATTTTTAACTTATTTTATTCATAATCGATAATAATTTTGCATAACGAAAATAAAGTTTTTTTTTTGTAAATTCTAAACAACGACCAATTTCGATATCAAAACATTTCTCTCAAAAAATGGAAAAGGACTTCTATTTTAAAATAAGGTAGATATTTTGATAGGATAGTTCACCTGTAAAATAATGCAAATTAAAAGACACAAAAAGATAAATACGTGCAATAGTTTATAATACGTAGGTAACGGGTCTTTAGCTAATAAATTCTAATGAAGAATGAAGTATTAAACAGGGATTACTAATATTTATAATAAGATTATAAATAATTTCAGACGCAGCCTTTGAAAATGCAAACAAGAATCATTCCCATGAGCAATAGAGAAAGAGTAGTTTGTGGAGCCACTGGTATAGCAGAGTATTTTGTAGATGATGGAGATATGGACATAGGAAACTTTTCAATTCTTCCAGATATAGTAAAACCTGTCAAGAAGAATAAATTTGTTTTTGAATTATAAGTTTATTTTGGAATATTTAAATTATGAAATCTATATTTTGTTATTATATTTACAATAAAGTAAAGAAACAAAGTATATGTATTATATTATGGCTAAAGAGCATATTTTGACAACATTTTTCTAATTGAATTAGGAATTTGATTCGATTCCATAAAGATTTGTACCACTCAAATTCAAACAAAATATGCTTCTTGCACCTTCGGTATACATATATTACTATTGTTTAATATATTTTTGATTTTATTCATGACTTATTATCCAACATTTTTTAATAATTTTATTTAAGAGCATTCCTTCCTTTGTATAGGCTATTTTGAGGTTTACTGGACTAATCCTACAGCCCTTATAAATTATTATTTTAAAATAATTCTTTCAGAATTTAAAAATGCGATAATTAATCTACAAAACGGTGCAAAGCTTTTTTAAAAAAAATACACATTTTTTATAGTTCTTGTTTAAAAATGACGTTTTTTGCAATTTTTATTGGAATATTGTAGCGGAACTATTTGAGATATTGAAAATCGGGTTGCGCCGTTTTGTAGAACATACATTTATCTACATTTCAGTAATTTTTTTTATGATAATTGATTAAATAATAAAAATGCTGCATGTAGTCCATTATTTGTCATTTTGCACATAAAATTTTGTTTATTGGATTTTATTCAGTTTGTGGGCGGCGGAAAGGGGCGGCAAAGTATGTTTTGTTTTTAAAATTGTTTGTATTATTATAGGGTACTAGTTCTAAAAGGATATAACTTATTTTGAGGAAGACGATTTTAATAACCTCAACTCTCCCCGAATCTACCCTTTCAAAGCAAGCAAACAATTTGAAAAAATCACAAAAATGTATCCTAGGTGTATTATTCAAATTTAAAATCTCTACTCCAATTTGTTTTGAAATAAGCGAGCATAAACCTACTTTTTAACAGCACATTTAAAGAGCTGTAGCTCCCTTATGAGCTATGCTTATGAGGCGAAATGGTTTATATGAACTTCTCTTATTCTTTTCTCTTTTGACATCTACTACTTTTATCTATTATCTACTACTCACCCTAGAAGTGGGTCCCACATATTATGGAACACCCTGTATTCGCGATTTCGGAATTCCGGTCGCCCTCTGGTGGAATTTTTTTAAACTAGCGTAGTGAGGTAACGTGAAAAAGAAAAACTATATAGTATAGTAATGAATTTACATGTATAAATTTGTGTTCAGTAGAAAGAAATGGGGAATTTAATTATGTTTCTGTACATATTTTATAATTTAAAAGCCAAAATAACCTAAAATTCCTGTTAAAACCCGTTTGGTTATTTTTCTAGTAACTTTTATAGTGTAAACTGTCTTTCCCTGTCACTCCTCCTAGTTAAAAAATAAAGTATAGGAGATTTTCTTTTCAAAATTTCAGTTTTACCAACCTGTGTATTTGGTTGTCTACATATCAAACCACAATCATTTTAGCTCACCCTGTATTAACCACAGAGAAATTTCTATGGTCTAGGGTAAATTTATTTTTGGAAGTTGGTAGACCTGTTTCATTTATAAGCAGCTGATTTAAAACCAATAAAATCATTAAAGTGTAAACAAAAAGCGACGTTAAGATATGATCCATGATAATTAAATTAAGATAAAATCCGAGCAGACTACAATATTTCAATGCGTATTAAGAAAAAACGAAATAAATAAGAATTTATTGATAAGTTATAAAAGTTAAAAAAAACGAAGTAATAATGGCTAAGTAAGTATATTTGATTTTATTTTTTATGTATATTGTATTCATATTCATACATCTAATATTATGTGGTTTGTGGTTATTTGCATTCTGATTTATATATCCCAGAGATTATTTGGTTAGCTTGTATTGTATACTGTATAAATTGTTCTTGTTTAATTACCAGTTTTGCCAAAAAATGTTTCAATAAACAAATTGTTTTTCTTTTGTAGGGAAATGATGATTATATTTGTCTACGATACACAGTTGCTTAAAAATGAAGATGATGACCCAGCTTCGGCAATTTTATACTTTCATCCAACTTGGGTCTCGGACCAACAAAAAGTAGCTCTGTGTGGCCAGATTATGGGAGCCACTCATTTTTTCAAAACCATATTTTCTTGTCCCAAGATCATTTCTCTACAAAGTGGAAAGTTTTCAATAAAAGAGTACGGAAGATATATTCTTGTGAGTTTTCATAAATTTCTATATTTTTTAGAACCCTAACATTTTATTAATTTATCTTTTAAATTTTGAAGTAGTTTACTAGTTTTTTATAATTTATAATAATAAAAGTGAGGTTAATGAATTTACATTAACTAAGTTTGATATTTGATATTATTTCATAATGTTAATTTTATTTAATTTGCATTTTCAGCTAAGTATGATTATAATATGCATTACAATAATTACAATAATTAGGTTGTTGCTAATTTTTTTCAGTAATTAAATCAGGGGCGCACCCAGGGGGGCGAGGGGGCCTTGAACGTCCCGAATTTTTTATTGGGAATTTTAAGAACCCGCTCGCCCTCTGGTGGCAAAAATATGAACTTCTATATTCGGTTCTTACTTTTTCGATTTAATGCATTGGTACATGTTTTTTAAGCTTTACTGAAGCTTTAAAGCTAATAAATCTATTTGTGTTTTGTTAAATAGGTATGTAGTTATAAGGTAAAATAATGCATTTAATCATAATTTTTGACACTGACAAGTACCGAATATCCTCCATTTATAGCGCCATCTATACATAGTTAAAATTCCCAATAAATTATTCAAAATTGAAATCATAACATACAAGGTGCCCTAAAATGGCAATTTTTTTGAAGTAATAGAGTGTACTTAGATGGAATCCATTGAATTAGAAAGCTGGTAGGAATTAGAATAATAAATGACAGATCCGTCATCCATCAGATGAAGTGAGATTGAGTGAGATTGATTTTAATTTCGTAATTTGTGACAAGTAACTATGAACAAATATCAAAGTTAACTTGAAAAATTCTATTTTTTTATTAAGACGAGAGTCGGCAAATTTGAGCGCTTGATTTTGAAATTCTCTTGTTATTTGCGATTTTGGTCATAACTTTTTTCCAGTGGAGCTTTTTTAAAATTTCTTTTTTTGGTATAAAGAAGAGTCTTCTGGCTACCAATTTCTTCTTTTTTGTTTTAGTAAGTCAAACCAAATAATCATACGGCAGCAGTAAAACAGGCTCTTTACAAAAAATGTTCGCTTAGCTGCTCTTTGAAACATTCTAAAAAACTAATTGAAATAATATTTTTTTTCCAACGCTAGAAATAAGTTAAGATATAAACGAAGACTTTGAAGTTGCGTTTTTCTGTTTTAAATATATTTTTAAATTTTTTACAGCATCCCAAAAATTTCTTAAAATTTTACTTAATTATCCTTCTTTTGATTTTTATCAAAACAATATCTACATCATTGATTGCAACTTTGTTTATAAATGCACTAATTTGTCCATTTAACCGACTTTCTATCTCCAATAATAACAAAGATACCCTTAGAGTCCAACGCCAAATGGGACACCCTGTAGACATAGAATGTAGATAATAATTATTTTTACATATTTTAGAATTTAGTTATTTCTCGTTCTTCAAAACTGATTATTTTGTTCATCACAAGCCCCCAGCCCTGTGTTTTTTATTGCACCGGGACAAGAGCTGTAATTAAAAATTGTCTTTTATTCATTCTATAACACATATTCACTAGTAGCAGCTAATTAGATTATCTTAGTTGCAAAATAGCCCCTATTTTGCAACTAAGGGAGGGGCACAGTGGGCGTTATTAAAATTATTTTTATTTTCAAAAAAGTAACTATTTTATCGTTTAGTTTGAAATTGCGCCAAGATGATTTGATGCAAGTTCTATTTGCATAAGTTCTCCACAAGATAGCACACCAATATCAAAGTTTCGTTTCAATCAAAGTTTTATTTATTGCTACAAAATGTATCATCAGCGTACATTGTCATATTACCCCTAATATCTATTTCTTATGCGATACCATTAAGAGTCATTGTGTACAATGCACCCTGATTTAATCACTAAATTTAAGTAAAAAATGGTAATGATGGTAAATTTTTGCATAACAATTAAAAACTATAGCACATATTATTTATATTTTTGTGTTTCGCTTGCTCTTCGCTTTTTAATTTGAGTAATTTACCGTCGAATCGTCCTGTCAAAATATCTTCCTTATTCCTAGGGGCAACATAATGTAATGGAATCATAAAATTATTGTCTAAAAAATAGCTGGTTTTATTTTTAAGGAAATATTTAGCTGACAAAATACAAATTAAATTAAATATTTGTTTCAGCTATTATTTAGATAATATTTTTTAGACTTGATTCCGTTTTACTGTATTTAAAAATATGAAAAAATAAAGAAGGGCGTTTTAAAAAATTTACCCCTAAAATGACGCCAATTAAAAGCAACGACCAAGTAAAACATAAATAACATACGCAATAGTTTTCAATTAATGTGTAAAAATTGGCCAATCGGTACTATGTTTTATTTAAATCAGGTATTTAAAATTGCCTACAGTAGCAATGATCGTTAATATAAATTTCGATTACCAAGAGATGGTGCCTCTTCGCCCTCTGTGGCAGTTTTATAAACTAAAAGATACAATAATTAATTTTAAATATGATTGTATAAGCCAATTTTTAGTAATTAAAAAAAACAAAATATTTTTAAGAACTTTGATGGGGTGTGTAGCCTCTTAACGAAGCACTTTTGCATAGAGATAAGTTTGGTTAAATCGTATCTTATTTTGGTCTCAGGAGTATGTGGTATCGTTTTGTACAGACCTTTTAGGGCCACCCTGTATAAAGTAATGTGCATATATATTTGTTATTTATAGGTCGATTCTGTGCAATGTTGTAAGATACATAAGGAAACGTCCGTAAGGTTTGTTATATGGGTTGTAATGGACAATTTCTATAGTAACTTCGTAGATACGTTTTCTAAGGGCTTATGGGTTTGCACAGAATTGACACATTAAATTTTCTAATTTATTGTTTTTAAATTTGTATTTAATATATTAAAAAATTGCATAATCTACGCAAAATTCATAGTGGGCAAAAAATCATTCATTTGAATTTCTCTACAAAAGCAAATAATTTTTAAATAAAAAAAAATTAAATACCTAAACAGTTTTACAAATTGAGCATTTAGCAGTGACGAGGCGTGACTTTAGCACTGGGGCATGCACACAATATGAAATTTTAAAAAAATTGGGGGGGGGGTCTTTTTTTTTAATTATTTCATTTTTTTCAGTAATGTTGCAAGAACCAAACGATTTTTTAAGTAATTTTGCTATTACATCCTCATCCCTATTTACTTCAGAGTCACCCATTTTAAAGCAACCGCTGCAGGAGAATTTGAATTTACTACTAACCGGTGCCGTGTGCGACGTATGTTTTCGCAGCGTTATTTTGAGCTATGGCTGGCAATTCCAATCGACTTCGCTCCGTCCATTCGCTGGAATTTATACTGGCTTACTGCATGACTCCGAGTGCATACAAAGACCGCGTGCGCCCGCGACGGCGCCTTCGCCATTTATTTTTTTTGACTGCATGCGTTGCATATATGGACGCTTCGCCACTGGCGTTTAGTATGCAGGTATACAAAATTTCATAAATCAATCTTTACTGCTTTAACTGCAAGAAATTCTATTTTAAGAAATCAACTTTGGATATATTTTTAGATATAGATAATAGGGTCATATCAACTTATTTCTATCTCCAGTTAAACCTTGTTGGTCAACTTTTCCAACACCCTGTATATGTATTTAAAAATCAAATGCTCAAATGTAAAAAAATAATTGGGAATTGTACCTACCTGTAGGGGTGCTGTTTTGACCGAAACGGCTGATCGAAAGGAGTAAAAAATTTTGCTATTTTATTTATAATTTAAATAAAAGTCCATTATTTAATTATTTTAGCTCCTAAAACTTATTAAACAGGTAATATTAGCCTTTTGTCAGCACGAATACATAATTTAAACTTATTTTATTTTGACTTTTACTCCTTTCACGTAGCTTAGATAATTACATCAGAGGGCGTCTAGAATGTAAAAATCGCCAATAAATTGAAGATTATTTTAAACCCAAAATTTTGTAAATTGAAAACAACGAAAATTAAAACACTTATGACGACTGATTGTGAAACTCGTTATTTCTACATATGGCAAATGTTACATACCACTAGTCTGGATCCCTATGGGTTAAGTTGGCGTTTATTGGGTCTAAGTTGTACAAACTGTTCTGCCATCCTAAGCCAAAAAGACGTATCCCAACATTTTTTGGAAACTGTGATTTTTATATTTTAGGACAATTATGGGGTGATTCTGAACAAAAATGTTAACCGTAACATCGCTGTTAAATTCACAGTCACCCTGATGTCAAAAAAAAACGCTATTCTCTAAACTTTACTGTAACGTAACGGTTATTTAAAATAACATTTTCTGTGTTAAAATAACATCTATCAAAGTAATAATAATATATTAACGTATTGTTGATCAAAATTATACATTATTTAGAAGTACAATTCATGTTAACACCGAAAATGTTATTTTACATGGTCGTTAAGTTACAGTAAAGTTTACCGAATAGCGTTTTTTTGACATCAGGGTGACTGTCAAATTTAACATCGCTGTTACGGCTAACATTTTTTGTTCAGAATTACCGCATTAGGCACATTTTCTATACATACCGGGTGTCCACGAAACTAGGGCCACCCCTGTAATTTCTTTATTTATTAAAATAAAAATTTGAAATTTTAGTATGTTATATGGCATAAGAAAAAGGATTTATTGAACTAAAAAAATTTCAATTTCACTGGCGTTTTCACTGAAAATTATATCAATTTTCTTATTTTAAATGTAACACCCTATTTTTTTGTACTTATTATTAAACATTGGTAATTCCAAGTATATTTGTGACAAAAATATAAATAATATGTAAAATAGTTTTCAATAGTCTTGCAAAATTGTGTATATTATACAGGGTGTTCATTTTAAAAGGAGCCACTGTAAATAACTTTCCAAAAAATAATTAATTGTAAAAATGCTGTGACAAGTCGATTTTTGGCTTCAGGGGACATCCCCTTCCCTACGGATCCACCCTTTCAATTTTTTTAAATGGGAATAGGGGTCGAGTGATACATCATTTGAAAGCATTTTTTTCACTGATAATTTTTTAAGTTTTGACCATGAAACAAGTCCTTTAACTTAATAAAAGCTAATTATTTATAATTATTGAAAAACAAATCAGTTACCATATTTTTTATAATTTTTTTTTGTTATAAATTACTTTTTCCTTTTCTCTTTTATCGTGTTCTGTAAATGACTAAATTAAATTATTTTATAATAGGGCCAAAAATTCCCATTTAAAACAAACAAAGGGGTGGTCCTGTGGGATAGGGGGTTGCAAAGACAACTTTAATTTCATTGTAAATAGATGTCCCCCCGAAAATAAAAACCGACCTGTCGCAGCATTTTTATATTAAATTATTTTTGTGTGTGTTATTTAGGGTGGCTCCTTTTAAAATGAACACCCTGTATAATTGGGTGTGTAATTTTTATATTGGTGCGTGGCCTGAATAACATAAAATAAATAACCCTTAAAAGTTGCTTTACTTTTTTCCTCTATTGTATTTTTAGAGACTTCAATAATACCATGTTTTCATTTTAGGCAGTTGGAACAGATCGGAATATAGCTGATTGGGTTTTGCAATACAGAGCAGACACTCTTTCTTCACTAATAACTTTTTTTCATTGTGATATTGAAATAATGTCACAAATTTACCAAACTCCTGAAAATCTTTCTGCTAAGCTTTATCACATGTTCGAAACATATTTAAAAATTTTAACATATAGCAGTAATCTGTTTTCTAATATCCCAAATATACAATTGCCAAAGGTAGGTTAACATAACTATACTTTTACTATAAATAGTCTATCACAGGTTTAATATAAAAAAGTAATAATAGAATATTTTTAATTTTAGAGTGCCAGCAATGTTTTTTTAGATTCGATACAAATATTACAGTGTTGTCAGGAAGTAGATAAAGTACTAGGAGGAACAATGCTCTACCATAACAAGTAATTGGTAAAATATTTTAAATGTAGTGCGATGTAATTAGAAAATGAATTTAGTAAATATGTATATGTAATTTCAAAAATTGTAAATTTTAAATTTCATATTTTAGGGTTGTCTCTACCCAACTAAGCTCAAATTTAACAAAAAGGTTAGTTTTAACTGACCCTTATCGTATCAAATCGCCTGCTGAAATAGTTGAAGTGGATTATCAACTTCCACTGGGTGTTCAATTACTTCATGTTTATATTGAAGGTGAAGACTACCAAGATTTATTAGAAGATGCCACAAGATGTGGACTTGCTTATCAATATGTAAACAAAAAATCAAGCTCAAAAAAAGTAAACCAATAACCATATTTTCACAAATTACAAGTTAATGAATTTAATTGCAGCCACAATTCACAAAAGAACCTGTTCTATCTGCAATGAAACGAGACCAATCCATAATATTCACAACTGTACCTGAAGAAGATCCAGATGCACAATCGCCTGTAAACATTGAGAATGTGATTATCAACACTAAACCGATAACAAGACCAAAATTCCTGAACCTTCGTAATAAAAGCACTGATGACCAAACAAAAACAGCACCAACACCTACAACATTTCATGGACAAACAAGCGTATGTTCAACCCCCATGGCTGATCTCAATAAAGTCCTCCATTTTAAACCAGTATCAATTTGTGAAAACCCTGAAAAGTTAATTGAAAGTAAAAAAGAACCGACCACGGAAGAAAATACTAATGTTTTGGAAAAATCAACAAGTTTAAATTCATTACTATCAGACCTCTCGGAAGATAAGGTGAACCTAAATAGCAAAACACCTTATTTAGTTGTAAATAAAGATTCTAATATTAAACCAGCATTGAGTACCCAAGATGTTGCCAATAAAAGTGATGAAAGCCCTGTAAAATCAAAAAGCTATAAAACAATTGCTGACCCTACATTTCCAGTATTTAAATCCGATGGATCAGTGGTGAGCGAATCATTTTACGATCAGTACTTAAATAAACATGTTGATTCTTTACATTCTGAAGCTACGAAAAAAAATGTAGTTAATAATAAAAATGATGATTGGAAGGGATTTGATTTTGTTCCAAATCCAAGTGAGGAAAAATTTTTAAATAATGTCAATAAGAATAATAAACCAAAGGAGGCTCGTAAATCATTATCGCTTCCTCTAAGATCATTATCAGTTGATTCTGGTGACGTTTTTACACCTGCCAAAAGTGGGGTACAGTTAACACCATTAATTTCAAAATTAAGTTTATTAGCTATGGAGGAAAGATCAAGTGGTTTTTGCAGTCGTGAAACAACCCCAAGTGAATTTAAGGATTATAGGTTTACACCAACGCATCCTAATAGAACGTTTTTAAGTGCCAAAAAGGAGGAGGGAAAGTTTAGGAAAGAGATTCATGAAAAGTTGAAGAAAGGAGTTCTATTTATTTGTGGACAACAAGATATGGTTGTCTCTTTATTGTTGGAGGAAGGCGCTTGTGATACTCCTGATATTGTTAATAAATTGGTAAGAATTTTTTCTATAAAGTTGAATGTTTAAATTTTGTTTAGGTGATTTCTGGACCAATTGGAAGGTGTTATGCAAAAGGAAATCAACCCACTGAAATTTGATTTTGAGATATTTGATGGTAAAGTTTTACTAGACTATTAACTATACAGGGTGGTCTAACTAAGAGTTCCCACCCAGGTTATTTTGAAAACAAATAATTTTTGAAAAAAAACCCGAAACTTTTATTTGGTGGGGGACTAATTTTTATGGTAAGGAGAACCCCTCACCCCGTTATGCAGAGAAACTACCCCTTCAGAAATCTTAAATAGCATTAGGAGTTGAGTAATACATCACTTTAAAGCTCCTACTATTCTCTATACAGGTGCCATATTTTTTTTAATTTGATGGAATATTTTAGAAGTTATCTATTTTCACGTTTGACATGTAAAACTGGATTTAAAGCTTTATTTTGTTAAAAATAATAATTACAACCATACTTTGGTTCCCCACCAAATAAGGATTGACCGGTTTCAGACTTTTTTTTCAAAATACCTCTGGTTCCCACACAGGTTAGGTTAGGTTACTTTGGTTCTCCACCAAGTTGGGTCACCCTGTATAGTTTTCAAAGTTCTTAGGATTGTTTGACCTTTGACCAGTTGTTCCAGAGCTTCGTTCGATTTTGCAAAATTTATAATGGGTATTTGGCAATGTACATGTACATGATTAGTAAACTGTGTTTCTGCCAATCTGTGGCTTGGTTCCTTTTTGCATAACACCGTCCAATTCAGGGTAATTATTTCATTTTCTTTGCATTAACTAAATTCATAGTATATCTAAGTACTAAATTAGTGACTAAAATTGATAAGGGAATTTTTTCGAATTATTTATTTGAACAAAAAGTGCTTCCACCAGGACTGTTTTTAACTCGAAAATTTAAAAGAACGGTTTTTATGGAATATTATTTTAGAAAGTATTTATAAACGTTCTTTACCTAAGGTAAATAATTTAGTTCGCTCTCTTTTATAGTATTTTTGAATAAAAAAAAATACCAACAACGTCAAATATTTCAAAATAAAGGACAGTTTTGTTAAAATTTTGTTTGCATTTACTAAGGTGACCAGATTCTGAAAATTCCAAACCGGGACAAGCGCTTTTTTTTCGATTCTTAGTAAATTATGTGTTAACACTTATCAGGTAAAGAGGTACATTAAAAATTAAAAAAAAAACAAATAATTGCACAAAAATCACAAATTATAAATAAACGAGAAAAGTACACTTCAGAAATTAAATATACAATTCACACATAAATTCTAGATCACAAAAAAATAAACAAAAAATACACTCAAATTATAATTCACAAAAAAACTAAACAAACGCTACTTTAATTCATTACTCGCCTTACTCCATGCAAGGTATTGACGCATATTTTTCGGATTTGTGCACTTTTTCCAGAATGTTTTTATTTTTGTTAAAACCGGGACAAAAGAGGCCTCTCTCGGGACGCCGGGACAAATGCTTAGGAACGGGGACTGTCCCGGCCAAACCGGGACGTCTGGTCACTGTACATTTACACATATTATTAGGTGGATCAACAACATAATTTTTTTTCGAAAAAATAATTTTTTAGGTACAGGATGAGTCGGGAGGTGTGCGTCAAACTCTGGGAGTCTATTCTACAAGTCAATACGAGGTAAAAAAACAAAATGTTGTTATTAAATCTTTATTAGTTTTATAACTCAAAAAATAAAAAAAATTAGATAACATTTTCGTTTTTTTACCTTGTATTAATGTGTAGATTACACTCCCCGAATTTGACGCAGTCCTCCCGACTCACCCTGTATATTAGTGATAGATCTAAAAAATATATAGGGTGAACAAAAAGTTCGGCAACACCCGTTTATTTTTGAAATTAAGCATTTTTGAGAAAAACGTTTAATATAAAAGTTGTACCATTCTTAGTGACGCACCATTTGAGAATATTGCCATGACCTTGAACCTCAAGTTTAAGGTCAGACGATAGCAGCTTATCTTTTTTTAAATATCAACCCCCCATTTTTATTGCATATTATTATTATAGCTTGCTTATAGAGGTTTACGGAACATATTTTTTTACAGTTAAAAAGTTATATGGGTTTAAATTTTCAATAAAGTTCGGCAACACTGGTTTATTTTGTAAATTAAGCATTTTACAGAAAAATGTTTTAAATAAAAGTTGTACGATTCTTAGTGACGCACTTTTTAGAAATATTACAATGACCTTGAACAGCAATTTGAAGGTCAAGCGATAATTTCTTAAGTTTTTTTAAATAGCAACCACCCATTTTTATTGCGTATTATTCAAGCTTGCTTTCAGAGGTTTACGGAGCATATTTGCAGGAAACACAAAACACTATTTAAAAAAATAGATTCTTTAAATACTTTGTACTTACTTCAAGGTCTAAAATTTGAAGTACGCAGTTGGTCCCTAAAATCTTAAAAAAAATGTATAATTCTTCGCTATTTTTGGGAAAGTTTTTAAAGAATATTTTTTTAAATGTATTCTATGAAGGAAGTTTATATTTAGTAAATATTTTATCTCTCCTGGCTTTTAAATTTTTTGATTAAAAAATAACAACGCATCTTATACAGCATAATTCTCAAACAAATTACTAAAAAAGTGTGAATTGACCAAAAAATTAACATGAAAAAACTATCAGGTAGAAGTAATTAAATAATATTTAATTCGTTATTTTCTTTGAATAATTTAGATATTTGCAGTCTTACTCGTATGTCTTACATGAATATCCGCTTTATTAT
Organism: Stenus bimaculatus; assembly: GCA_963971135.1. Classification (NCBI taxonomy): domain Eukaryota; kingdom Metazoa; phylum Arthropoda; class Insecta; order Coleoptera; family Staphylinidae; genus Stenus; species Stenus bimaculatus. The sequence continues at coordinate 37,892,041 of OZ020180.1, forward strand.
TTTCCGGAACTATCCGGAACCAAGTAACTTTGATTTTTTTGAATGGCAACATGGGTCGAGTTTGGTATTGTTTGTTAGATCTTTTAAAAAGAAATAACTTTTACTTAAATATTTTTTTAATAATTTGAATATTTACATTTTTATAAGAAAAAAAACAAAAAAAAATGTTAAAATTAAAATTTTTTAAATAATTAAAATACGTGTAAGATATAAGACTGCATATATCAAAAATATTAGAAGAAAATAACGAATTAAATATTATTTAATTACTTCAAGTATCATACTTTATTTCGTATTTCGATTATTTAACAAAATTTTAATTTTAACAGTTTTTATTTTTTTCATATAAAATTGTAAATGTGCAAATTATTGAAAAAATATTTAAGTAAAAGTTATTCATTTTTAAAAGATCTATCAAACAATATTAAACTCGACCTATGTTGCCATTTAAAAAATGAAAGTTACCTCCGGTTCCGGATAGTTCCAGGTTGTTTCGGAAAATAATAAATTCACCAATGGATTCATTAGGGTCACTTTGGTAATAATTTTTTTTATTTCAACCATGTATGATAACATGTTATCGAGATAAATGGGTGGCACATGTTGTCTGAATGACTCTGTATACAGGGTGTCCCTAAAGGGTCTGTACAAAACGATACCACATACTTCTGAGACTAAAATAAAACGATTTAACCAAACTTATCTCTATCCAAAAGTGCTTTGTTAAGGTGCTACAGATCAGTTCTTAAAACTATTTTGTATTTTTTAAATTACTAAAAATTGGCTCATACGATCGTAACATAATTTGGTATGTTGCTAAGTAATGGAAAAAGGTATTTCTAGACAATTTGTTTTTACTTTTTCACCTTAGGTAAGTGGTCAAAAATAGGTCATCGACATGCAAAATTTCTTATATGTTTTTAATGGCCGAATAAAAATTCATAAAACTTTACTTGTAGCTAAACAGTGAAATTATAAACTTTTTTTGTCTCGTACAAAATTTTTCTATCTCCTTTATTGTAGGCAGAAAACTTTTTTTTCCATGTGTTACATAAACTAACTTTGGAAAAATATTTAAAATTTAAATGTTTTGCTAAAAGGTCTGTACAAATTAACACTGTATATTCCTGAGACCAAAATGGAAAGATTTAACCAATTTTTTTTTATCCAAAAGTGCTTCCTTGAGCCTCTATTGACCATGAAAGTTATTTAAAAAGATAAGATTTTTCAAGGTCGCCAGACACTTAACGAAGCACTTTTCGTTTAAAATAAGTTTGGTTAAATCATTTTATTTTGGTCTCAAGAGTATCTGGATCTGGATTTTGGTCGAGGGTGTGTAAAAACACGGGCAATTAAGCCACCACGAGTATGTGGTGTTACTTTGTACAAACCTTTTGGCGAAAAATTTAAATATTTTTCTAAAGTTAGGTTATGCACTACATGGAAATATGTTTTTCTGCCTAAACTAAAGGGGTTATAAAAATTGTATAAGAGACAAAAAAGGTTTATAATTATACTGTTTAGCTATAAGTAAAGTTTTATGAATTTTTATTCAGGCATTAAAAAGTTACAAGAAAATTTGCATGTCGATGACCTATTTTTGACCACTTACATCACGTGATAGAATAAAAACAAATTGTATACAAATACCTTTTTTCATTACCTAGCCACATACCAAATTTTTAGTAATTTAAAAAAAACAAAATACATACTTTTAAGAACTTTAATGGTCTGTAGCACCTTAACTAAGCACTTTTGTATAAAGATATGTTTGGGTAAATCGTCTTATTTTGGTCTCAGGAGTATGTGGTATTGTTTTGTACAGACCTTTTAGGGACACCCTGTATAATCCAGCTGATCATCACCTTTTACTATTTGTTCATTGTCTATCAAAATTTAAAATTTTAGCGCTTTTAGTTTTATACTTTTTGATTTAAATAAATATTTTTATTTTTTAGTGGGAAATGTGTGTAGATTCCTTAAATCGACTAGAAAAACAACTTCGAATGTGTCTAGAAATGTATTCTGTAAATAGTGCACAAAGTGAAAATGGAGAAACCTACAGCTACTTAACTGTTGATACACAATGCGATTCTGTTAATAGAGGTGGTCCTTGGGGTGCTACTGAACTAGGAGCACTAACACATCTGCATAGAGATTTTAAGAACAGCAATGGAATAACAGAAATATTATTACGGTAAGAGAAAAAAAATCGATATTTTAAAAACTTCAAATTACTAGTAGTATTAGATTACCAATAGTTGCGATTTTTCAAATATCAAATCAAGTAGGTAAAATAGTATTTTTAAATTTTACTGTCAAATTAATAATAAATTAATCAAAACCATAGATAAAAATCAGAACATTTATCTTCAATTTACTTCTCCTCAAAATGTTTAAAATATGTTGCATAAATATTAAACTCGCGAATTACCTACTAGCAGCTATTTATCTTTGTATGTGTTCAATCAGTTTATGGTGGGGATTTTCTATATTAAATGTCCAAACAAGCCGTGCTCTTTACGTTTTTGTTGGATTAAACATTATCTCGATTATTCCCTGGCCAACATTTATAGTGGGAGTGCATTTTTTGGTTAAATGTCTTATTTTCCCCTTTATGGGATGTGTGTTTACAACATTAATAGCGAATATATGTTGGATTATAATTGTATTAGTTATTGATGATTATGAACCGGTCGCTAAGAATGACATCATGAATCTTTCCACTTACGATAAGTATGTGATTATTGGTATTTGGGCCGGGCAAGCAGCTTTTAATTTATACTTCCTTCTGGTCATGTCAAGACTGCTGGTTAAAATTGAGCAAAAGTTTCATTTGGAACAAAGTGTTGAAGCTATCGACGGGTTCACCTACCCCTATCGCAGATTTGGTATGAATTGTTTTTTCTTATATTTACCTGGTTATATTTTTAAAAAACTTTCGATGGTACCTGTTATGTTATGCTTATACCTTGTACATCACTAAAGGTAGACTTTCAAAACTTTCAATAGGTGAAGTATTGTATACTTATCCGATACCACAAAAAGTTACAATTTAAAAAGAATAATAATAGTTTTTATTTTTTTAATTACAGAGACGATGATTCTATAATTTATGGTCACAATTGTGGGACAACCGAAGTATTTTACATGCAAGCTGCAAATAGCAATGCAGGGTTACCAACTCCTGCAGATCCGATGGGGGTAGTGCCATTGAAAGCAAAAAGGCGTCTCGAACGGGATCACACAATTATTTTATTGTAAGAATATGAAATGAAACGTCCAATTTTTGAAACGGAGAAATGTTTGATAAGAAGGGATTTAAAAATAAGTATTTTTATGAATTTTTTTATTGTTAAATTCTAGAGACAAATTAAGTTAAAGATTTAATAACTTATTATTAAGATAATTTATATTTATATATTTAAGATTTAAGTTTCTTTAAAATTTGTCCCTAGAACCTAAAACTTGTTCCTTAGATTTATTTCATTTTACCATTTCAATATCCAATATATGTGCCAATTTTTTAAGTTCCTAAATAAAGTCTTTACTAAAGTATTCATAAAAGTATAGAATATTTGTAGCCGTATTTTTAGATTAATTAGTAAATTTAAATTAATAAAATGCCAAAACTTATTAGTGACGGGACTGTTAGAGTTAAAAAAATCTTTAGTAGAGGTACATAGTTTCTAATTTCTAAATATTCGAAATTTAAAAGAATAATTTAAATATTTTATTATTGGAATATTTCATAAAAAAGGCTAATAACTATTTATCTGGTGATTAATGTTGCACCCATATCTACCTGGGCCCCCAGAGGAAAAAGTAATAATACACTCAGCAAGAAATAAAAAATACCCAACTTCAGTTTTTTGGGGTCCCCTAACTTCAAAGGCCCCGTTAAGAGCTGGAGGTTGGGTGGGCCCAAATTCTTTGGGCCTGGAGTCGGCTACCTCCTCTGCCTCATTGTAGTTACACCACTGGTATTTAACATAAATCCATATATTTCTTTATCTATCTTTACTAATGCCGTTTTTAGTTAACCGTTAACCCATCAGCACGCGCGTCTTTTTTACGTAAATGAAAATTCAATGATAAACGGGTATTTATTACCCATACACGCGTGATTACGAAACCTCAGAAAAAAGAAAAAAAAAACAGCATTTTATTAATTTATAATATCTTCCGTACTTAATCGTTTCCAAGCTTTATTTATTAGAATATTTATTTTGAGAAAGAAATGATATTAAACCTAGTGCCAAAAAATGTACCAATTATTTTTTATTGATACTTTTTAATAAATGTCTAAATGTTTACAATTTTTTCATTTTATCCCTAATCCAATCCTTGTAGTAACCCACACTTGTAAATACATCAGGATACCCTTTTGCGCATGGAAAACCCCAAGAAACAATTCCAACCTAAAAAATACTATTACATTTTTTGTTCTGATTTAAATCATCACTTGTTGATATAAGTTAGGTTAAAATTTTTTAAATATACCTGCATCTTTTGATCTGCATTAATTAATGGGCCTCCCGAATCTCCTTTGCATGAACCATAATTAACAGGGGACAAGGTACAAATTTGTCCTAATGTAATTGGAAAGTTTAAGGGGCTTTTGTAATAACATGTTTCCAAATCAATTGCCTTTAAATTAATTTTTTGCAAAACTTCAGGAGCTTCGCCTGGGAAACTTGTTTTACCCCAACCTGACAAAGTTAGCACGGTTCCATTTTTCACGGGGTCACCTGATAGCTCTATACGTTGAACCGTAGGTCCAAAAATTATATCCGTGTCCAATTTTAAAATTGCAACATCGTTGACTAAACGATCCATGTTAAATTTCTCGTGAACGAAGATTTTTGATACGTTGTAAGTGGTGCCTCCCTTGCTAAGGAAGTTGGTTCCAACAACTATCTGTATTATGTCTTTCTTATTCTCGGTTAATCCTATTCTACAACATAATATTGTTGCTGTGCCCTTAAATTATCTTCAATTAAAGCTAATAATTTTTTAAATTTGTATTATAATTGCGTTTATTAGTACTCATTAATTCTGGTTAAATGGTTTAAATTTAAATTTTGTACAAGGGTTGCAATGATAAACACCCATGGTTACCTTAAATGATTCCCATTAAAGGCCTCTACCCCTATTAAGCAGTGAGCTGCTGTAAGGATTGTTCTTGAGTCCAAGATAGATCCTCCGCACTGGTGTCTTCCATCAATTCGAAGTGAAACTTGATGTGGAAATTCCTGCTGTTCAGCGTCTTCACCACCAATTATACGTTCTTTTGCCAAACCTAAAAATTAATTTTAATAAAAACGCAACATTCCTTCTAAATCGATTTTTCCCTATAATATCCCATTCACGTGAAGCCGAAATCGCATGCGAAAAAAGAGTCGGTACTAAAGTCACAGACTAAAGTGTAGGAAAAGCAGGCAATAATTCAAAAAGTTATAGAGAAAAAATGAAAAAGTAATAATTCAAGAGTTTAAACTTGATTCAGAAAACTATGAAATATTTAGTTAGGTTTTATAGATTTTTTGGGCTCCTAGGGTGGGTTGCATGAAAGAGTTTAAACTCTCAAGTATGACAAAAAATTCCATATATTTTCTGTCAACTCGTCAGTTTAAAACTGGTTTTAACTAAAACTTGTTCGTGCAACTCACTCCTAATAATTATTGTAAATAAGTAGGGAAATTATATAATCATAAAAAAGAGGTATACAAATAATTACCAATTACCATAATCTTATTTATAAGAGGGGTTTATCAAATCGAGTTGTAAAGCGGTAACATTTTACTTGGAACGCTTTAAAACTATTAATGCGCATGACCGCAATCGTGCAATCATTTGAAAGCTTGGAACATACCTAATGAAACGAGAAAACTATTTGAAATTTTGATAAATGTAAAAAGAACTGAGGTGGAAGTTTGTAACCCCGAGTTGATCTTCGTTAGGAGTTGACTCGTTAGAAATTTTATCTGCTTGCATACCATAATGTCATCTTTACGTGTGTCAGTTATTTGATTGAAATAATGACGTTCTTCATCGGATTGAGGCCCATAAAGGAAATCACCATGGTAACGATTTCATTATAGGCGCCAAATCGTAGATTACTTTATGGGCTCTAAATTGATGACACTAATAAGCTGTCAATAAATTTTAATTTATTTCAATTTTTTCATGATTTATGTAAGCAGATAAAGTTTTGTATGTAATTCGGATCGTAACCAACCATTATGATTTACGCTCGGTCTTCGCCTCGCCTGCAAATATTCACGACTAACCATAATGATTGACGTTACAATCCTTATGACATAAATAACTATTATGTCTCTCTCTTAATGCATTAAAACCGTTCTCGGTACGTTAGGAGTCACAAACTTCCATCTCTGGTCATTCCACCTCTGCAGCCTTATTCTTGAACCAGTCGTCACGATGTCGTCGACGACTTTTATCATTCTGCCCTTTTCATTTACACGAAAAAATAAGAGTGTCCTTATAGTCTCGTCGACGCGACGACAGGATCTTGACCAGCCCAAGAATAAGCCAGCTGGTCAAAGTATGCGATGAAACAGGCATGGGCGTCCGCCGTCCGACATTTATTGACACTTGAGAAGCACAATTTGGTATTTTTCAAAAAAATATTTATGAATGTTTTTAAAAATATCCAAAAGTTAGGTTAGGCTAGATTTTGATTACCTCAGGAGCCCTTTCCTCATTTTCGGGAATAAAACACCCTATAGGAAAAACAGTACGTTTCTATGGAAATTTTCCAAAGCAACCAATAAGTCACGAGTATTTTGCTGGACCACGCCTTTTTTCAGAGAGGTAGTGGCGGATTAACCATAAGGCCCACTAAGCCTGGGCTTAGGGTCTCAGCTGAAGCCCAGGACCCCCTCTCTTTGTCAAGGCCACAAGAAAGCAAAATTGCAACTTAAAAAAAATAACTGCTAACATTTCGGGATAAGATGTACTGACAGTTTACAACTCTTAATTTTTTATGCTTTGCTATGTTAATAAGTTTCGAGCACTCCATGAAATCTTTTATGCGTCTTATTAACTGTCCCATTATCCGTAAAATATTTATTAAATGTGACATGTGGTATATCAAAATTCTCAGAAAAACACACTGATTCCAAATATGTGTAATTACAATATGACCGCCATAAGAAAAAACAAAGTTTGGAATTTTTCCTGGCAATCCAGTGACTTAAGAAAAAATCTGATTGGCTTATTGAATTTTATATAAAAAACTGCCTCTATGTTGTTAATAAAGTTATTTGGTATGGCCTATAATAAAGAAGTGACAGTCATATTTTGAAAATGGCACTTTTTCGTTTTTTCAAGATGGCATCGAAACGATGCAAAATTCAACTGTTTTCTCAACCATAGTTCTCAACGAATTATTATTGAACATACAAATATGCACCACTTTGTCCATTAAACCGACTTTCTATCTCCAATAATAACAAAGATACCCATACAGTCCAACGTCAAATGGGACACTGTATATTTCATTTTACAAACTAACATTGGCCTTGAAGTGATGTAATTGTCAATAATTTGCCTAATTGCCTATTTTTACCGACTTTCTATTTCCAATAATAACAAAGATGTCCATGCAGTCTCGTGAGACACTCTGCATAAAGACATTTAGTATATTCAGGGTGTTTGTAAATATCTGCAAAAAAATCGGAAGGTGATTCCTTGATCATCCTTTTTGCATATATTTAGAAATATATATTGAGTTGAGGGAAAAAAGGAACTTTACCCGAATTGTACTACATGGTATGGTATAAAAATTGGGTATTGGTCCAGTAAACATTTTATAAACTTTTCGAAGATAGCGTTATGTTAGGTCAGGGGGGCCAATTATTTTTGGGGTTAGGACATCAAGAGTCCATGATCCGGCATTGCCTAGAGCCTAGAGGATGTTTTCCCCGCAAATGAGGATATGGCCCCTGGACTATAGTCCATGAGCCATATGATTTATAAATCATACTTTCTGAAATTAAATTGAAGTACAATTCTCGTTTCTCAATTACAATTGATGATTTCTGAAAGTGAATTGATCTTTTCTGAAATACAACTGAAAAAGGTGCAGTTTTAAAAATTTCAATTTTTAACTATTATGTAGTATGTATACAGGGTGTTCCGTAAGTAATGCATAATAATGAAAGGGGTTGTTCAGGACACCAAAACAAGCAACTTTTGTTAATAAACCCATATTCGGAAATTAACCATTAAGCCAGGGTAAATAAAAGGGGTGGACGTGTGGTCTGAGACACCCTGTATATACAGGGTGTTTCGTAAGTAGCGTATAAAATTGAAACCCTATGTAGGAAATACTTTTTAAGAAGAAAAGTTCATATGAACATGTCCAATATTCAGTCATAAAAAAGTTGTAAGGATTTGAAGAAAAATAAATTAAATCAATTTATTACTAAAAAAATATAATTTAGCATGCTTTGAAGATCTTTTTTTAATTTTGGCATTTAAATAATAAAGATTTAAAGATTTATCGTATTTAAGTTTGAAACAAATAACAAAAACTATCTATTTATTTATTTATTTATGGATTTTGTAATGGTAATAGTTTGCAAGCAAGTAAAGAATATCAACGCAGGTTTTACAATAGACGTCACCCTTCTTACCATGTTTTCTCTAGGACCTTTCAAAGATTAAGGGACAACGGAAACATACATTGTGCACCAAAAATTGGTGCCCCTGAAAAACATACATTTGAAGAAGAAGAAGCAGTGATAGACGCCTTTATTGAAAATCCTCGTACAAACATACGCAGTGTTTCTTCAATGCAAGGTATTTCTCAATCATTTATTTGGAAGACGCTAAAGAGGGAAGTAATGCATCCATACCATTTTCAACAAGTATTATACATTATACAAGCCCTTCAGCCAGGAGATCAGACGTTTAAACTTTTGTCAATGGTTGTTGGAAAAAATGGCACCAGATCCAAACTTTTGCTCAAAAATTATTTGGACGAATGAAAGTCAATTTGGCAGAGGAACTACACCAAATTACCACAATGAACATGCGTGGTCATTGGAAAATCCCAAGTTAATAAAAAGAAGAGGATTTCAGCAAAGATTCTCAATAAATGTCTGGGCAGGGATTTTTAGTAATAAATTAATATCAATGCAAGTAAAGTTGCTCCCAGCTGGAAGTAGGACAAAGAATACGCGATCGTGATTACTTTTGTCCTACTTCCAACTGGGACCAATTGTACTGCCTAATAGACTGACATCGAATGATTATTTGATTCTATTAAATACCAATGTACAAGATATTGTTGACAACGTTGCCTTAAATGTCTTAAATCAGTAATAATAGGGTTTTAAGACGTTGTTTTATTACCCTATTATTATGGAACACCAACCGTTCAAGGATTTTCGTTTAGAAATGTCTTAAATCAGGTTTGGTATCAACATGATGGAGCGCCACCTCATAGAGGAAGAAATGTGACTAATTGGTTGAATGATAATTTCAATAATAATTGGATAGGTTTTGGAGGAGCAATATCGTGGCCACCGCGATCTTCAGACTTAAATCCGTTAGATTTTTATCTTTGGGGTACTCTCAAAACAAATGTGTACACGATTGAGATAAATACTCAAGCACAATTACTTGAGAGGGTAAACAATGCGGTTGCTGAAGCGCAAAATAATTTTAATTTCAATATTAACGAAGAGATGTTACGTCGATGCCGTGCCTGCATAACAGCAAGAGGTGTATTCGAACAAAATTTAAATTAATTATGTAATTTTCAAAGCATGCTAAGTTATATTTTTTTAGTAATAAATTGATTTAATTTATTTATTTTTTAATTCTTATAACTTTTTTATGAATGAATATTGGACATGTTCATATGAACTTTTCTTCTTAAAAAAGTATTTCCTCCATGGGGTTTCAAATTTATATGCTACTTACGAAACACACCCTGTATACAGGGTGTCCCAGGAGGAATCGAAAAAAAATTAGGAGGTGATAGTATGAAATATTTTAAGTAAAAAAGTTCAAATAAACATATGTCCGATTCTCAATGGTTACCGAAATACACTTGTTTGAATGTTTTTATCCAGAGAAAACATAAAAGCTCTTCCGAGGTCGTCTTGTCGTTCCTTGATGAGAGCAACACTATTTGTTATGCGAACAATTAGTTCATGGCATATTTTAGATGTAGTTTTTTCATTTACCTGCCTAAAAAGTTGTTAAAGGTAAGATTTTAATTGTGATTTGTTTATGTATTTTAAACTAATAATTTGTAGCTCTGATGAAGTTTATAAAAAATAAACGAAACGTTAGCTACAACAACAGATAGGGTTTTTATTTTTGTCCTAAATCGAGGGAAAATACTTAGATTTACATTAAGTTCAAGGACGTTAACGAATTCATGGATAAGTCTGTTATGTTATCTCTGAATAACAACATTCAAACAAGTGTATCTCCGTAACCATTGAGAATCGGACACATGTTTATTTGAACTTTTTTACTTAAAATATTCCATACTATCACCTCCTAATTTTTTTTCGATTCCTCCTGGGACACCCTGTATGTAGTAAGTACATAAAATAATAATCATAAAACTAAAAATGGAAAAATAATCAAATCAAACATTCATGAGTGTTAGTTTTATAGTGAACATCTAAGATTTATTTTCTAAAACGTTTGAAAAAAGACAGTTGATTCTTGGTCTTTACTTTACCCGAAATTGAAAGAAAACTAATAATAATATTACTTATTACTTACCATTTTTCATATGGCATATGCACATAATCACTAACAAAATGAATTTGCCCATTTTCTGTTTTTTAGCTGTTATGGCATAACATAAAAATGTTTATTAAAGTGATAAAATTAAAAAAAAAGTAAAGTATTAGGTACAAAATAGTTAGCTAGGTTAAATTCCCAAGGCTGTAACATTTAATTATCAATACTTAACTTTAAGATTCGATTATCTCTAGTGGTTAATCTTCAATTGTATTACATACGAAATTCGAAACAATTTATTTTGATAAACATCTACATTAGTTTTAAATTACGAATTGTATACGTGAATAATATTACAATATTACAGATATAAGTCCTAACCTTAGGGCGACCATTCGCCTAAAATCTGTGCATTTTTTTGATTTTTTGGGGTGTAAAATTTGTTTTTGGGGTGTAGAGGGCAACTGCTCTCCACATTTCGTTTGAAGTTATTTTTCTAATTATACTTAAATTGCATTTATCAAAGTCTGTTTCATTTTCCTTTCGAAATCCTTTCGTTCTTTATAATGTTTTTGCGCTACCAACCTATATTAGTACACTACCGTTCATGTCTACAAACTATGAAATTCCCAAACAAAGGTTGATTGCTATAGCAACCAAAATATACAGTTTCGTTCTGATTTATAACAGAACAATGTTTCGTTATGAAATAGTTTGCCTTAAATGTAAAAGGTGGCGCCATAACATCTTTGGCAGTTTGCACTTCTAAATGTTATTATTCTGGGATCTTGTAACCTTAAAAATTAAATAACGCAATTTTTATTTTCTTTCAAGTTTTAATTCTGATATAAGAATTTATGAACGGTAAGTGTACAAATATAGGTTGGTAGCGCAAAAAATAATATACGTTACACGGTCGTTAAGTGCGGTAGGACAGACCTCGAGCCTATGGGGCTCGTTTTTCCTAACCTTTTTCTGTCATAACGCACTTACCGACCTTGTATCGTAATATACTCTATTTCGATACCTGTGAATTTAATAATGCGTGCGCTACTTACCTGTTTCTTTTAAGAAGATAGTCGAGAAAATGTTTGAAAAGCGTACACTAGTAAAAATTGATTTTTGGGCATTTGTAATCAAAAATAACTTAACAAAAACGATGCTTATTTCCCTTCAAATTGAATTTAGTTTTCATATAGAAATTTTTGTTTTTCGTGTATACTCTATTATAGGGGTGTACTTTAATTAAAATGATAAAACCGCATTTTACCAAAAGTAAGCCCCTTTAATTAGACCGGGAGCTCGCGACATTTTTGGTCTCCGATTTCAAACAGCATGCCTTTTGGAGGAGAGGATATTTACCCTATAAGAACAAAGAAAAGCGGGTACTAAACTCCCGCACGCTTTCCGATCATATGGAAAGCTACTGACGATTTAGTTGCGTTAGTGGAAACAATAAGTTTATTAATGTATCTTAAAGTTTCTTTTTAAAGCAACAAGAAGAAACAAAACGAAACAAAAAGTTCCTCATTGTTGCTTTGGTGGAAACGCACCTTAACATACCGTACTTTAATGTAGGACAAACCCAAACTAATGTGTCGATTCTGTGAACACCCGTAAGCTCTTACGAAACGTACCTATGCAGACTAGACCGGGGATCGCTCTCCGATTTCATACAGCATGCCTTTTGGAGGAGAGAATATTTGCCCTATAAGAACAAAGAAAAGCGGGTATTATACCCCCGCACGCTATCCGATCATAAGGAAAATTGCATTTCCATTTTTACAAAAAATTGGTGTTTTTCTCTGATTTAATATTGCATGCCCTTTTAGCAAAAGATAGTTAAAATAAATTTAAGTCTTGAAAATCGTAGGCATGCGATTCGGACGGTTTCAGAGGGCTCAAACGGTCATGTGATCTTGTAATAAAAAATATGATTTTCCGCGTTTTCATACTGCATGGCAATGAAAAGGATTAAAGTTTCTGTCATAAAACCCCCATAAAAAAATTGGCATGCGCCCCTCGTTGGCTCATGGGTGGAAATTTAGGAAAATTTATGTGGAATGATACTGAAGTTTGGTACCTGCTTTCGTGTGCTACTTACAATCGTCCGGATTAATACGTCAAATTATGTTTGTAATTGCGCCATTTAAAATTCATGTGACGTCATTACATTTTTTAAATATAAACCCACAATTTTAAGTAACTAATTTGAAAGGACTTCTAAACTTGTGTACCCATGTGCAAGTGCATCCTCTTCTTCCGAAGTTATGATTAATTAAAAATTGAATATTAAATTCAGTCTTTAGGGCTACAGGCTGTGTAAATCTCGGATGTGGATGGCAACGACACTCTGGTTAAAATTACGACGTTACTTTTTATTCTGATTCCTTCTAACATTTATAAAAGTCAAATACAATATATGCTCGTTTATTGTTTTAGTGTTAGAAGGAGATACGATAAAAGATAAAAGGTAACGTCTTAATTTGAACCAAAGTCTAGTCGCTATCCCCATCCGAGTTTTACACAGCCTATATTTTCTTCAGTAAATGATGTATTTTTTTAATGGACTAATTGACTATATCTTCTGAACCAGCAGAGATAGGTCAATGAAATTTTGTACGGTTATACGTTTCCTTTAGGTTTGATTAAGCGGTGTGCAGTAATGTAGTATACAGAGGAGTGCACAAAAAACGGCCAATGATGTAACTTTTTTATTTCTTATCCGATTTTAGAAAGTGATATGTCAAATTAAATGGTTTGAAGAATATTACTATCAGACAATAAAAGATTAATTTTATTTTTTAAAACATCAGAGAAGAAGGAGGCAACTTTTCTTTTTCAAACGGCAACATATTTTTTCGATAAAAAAATCATTAACAAACATAATCTAAACCAATTATATCAATATTTTTTTTTATTTTTTTTCTTATTAATTTTTTTTATTTTATTTTTTATTTTTACTAGCAAAAAGTACGCTTTTCAAACATTTCGCCGACTATCTTCTTAAGGGAGAAGGAAAAATATTGCACAGAGCGTATCTGTACCTCAGCAACAGGTATATTCTTAAATTTAAAAAAAATAAAAATATTACTTATTAATTATATTTTGGTTTAGGATAGATATAGATGTCACAATGGATAACAGCCGGATGAAAAAAAAGTTTTACGAATTGATTATAATAGCCACACAGTTTTCAGATGACATCAACTACACCAATAACCTAATTCACGCATTAATTACCAAGAAAGAGTATAAATTCTTAAAATATTAATCTCGTTAACGCTTTCACTATCATCTGGCAGTAGATGGATGCAATCACTAGTAAATACATGCATTAACTAGATAAAGCATACATATCTTCTTAACGCTTTCACTAAAATCATACGAAAATTCACTAGCCAGTGAATGCACTAACTGAAATTAACGCATTCACCGTAACATCTCCACCAAATAGAAACTTTTTAAATTAAGATCCATTTTTTGTTTCAGATAAGTTGCTTAGTTGCTTACTGTATCTACATTTTTATTTTTCTAATTTTTCATTTTATTCATAATCCAGTTCTTGTAGTAACTGACACTTGTAAAAATATCAGGATCTCCTTTTGCCCAAGAAACAATTCCAACCTAAAAAACAATGACGTATTACTGACTCTTTAAATGAAAAATGTAAACCTGAATATTTTGATTTGTATCAATTAATGGACGTCCTGAATCTGCTCTGCAAGGACCATAATTTGGAGGCGATAGAGTACAAATTTGCCCAAGCGTGATTGGATTATTTTTATAGTAGTTTTTGGTTTTGCATGTTCTCGAATCAATCAAGGTTAAATTAATTTTTTTAAGACGTTGCCTGGTAAACTTGTCTACCCCCAACCAGACAAGGTTAACATGGTTCCAATATTTATAGGGGTATTTGGTAACTTTATATATATGTTACCGTTAAAACCCCAAATAAGTAAAAACTAGTTTTAACTAGTCAAAACTAGAAGTAACTAAAGATGATTGTTGTAACTAGTTTTAACTAGTTAAAACGCGATCTAACAAACTACATTTGTAAAAACCCAAATAAATTGAATCTTCAATATTATTTCGGGTTTTAACTGAGAGTTTCAGTCAAAACTAGTTTTACTTGATCGTTCATTTGTTAGAACTAGTTTTGGCGTTTGACGTAAGAAACCAATAAACACCCGAACTGAATAATAGATTATGTAAGTATGTATATTAAAGACAGCAAGAAAAGATTATAAAATTCAAGAAGAAGATTTATTCATAAAAAAATCAAATATAAAGATCATTCTAAACGGAAGCAACTGATTCACAAATTCTTGTTTCCAAGTTGCCATAATATTATTATTTATCAGAGCACACAATGTTTACCACACAAATAAAATTTTAGTATATGTTTTGACTTGAAATAATATTCTGAATTTCGAGTTTTTACTGGTTTCTTACGTCAAAACTAGTTCTAACAAATCAACGGTCAGGTAAAACTAGGTTTGACTGAAACTCTCACTTAAAACCCGAAATAATGTTGACGATTCAGTTTATTCGGATTTTTACAAATGTAGTTAGTTAGATCGCGTTTTAACTAGTTAAAACTAGTTTCAACAAACGTCTTTAGTTACTTCTAGTTTTGACTAGTTAAAACTAGTTTTACTGATTTCGGGTTTTAACGGTAACATATACAGGGTGTTTCGTAAGTAGCGTATACATTTGAAACCCCATGAAGATAAAATGAATACTTGGTAGTGGTTTTTTTATGTTTTGTTACACACAGTGCTTAGTAGAACTGTATAAAAAGTTTTTTCAAAATCAGCTCAGTGGTCAAAAAAATAAAAAAAAATAAAAAAAAAATAAAAAATTAGTCACTTTTACAGATTTTATTTTTTTAATTAAAAACAAAAAATGTAAGGGCTTTTTTTTAAAATTGTTTTGACTACTGGGCGGTTTTGAAAACACTTTTTATGCAATTTTACCAAAGATTGTATGTCTAACAAAATACAGGGTGTCCTGTAAATACACCGACAACGCTTAACTGGTGATAGTAGACCTGAAAATAAGTTGATTTGGTCCTATTTATCTAAATCCAAAAATGCACCCCCACATTTATCGTATTTAAGTTTGAAACAAATAATTTTATCTATGACAAATTACAAAAACTACAAAATGTTTAGTAATTCTGAATATGCCGATATAATTTTTATTTATGGATTTTGTAATGGTAGTAGCTTGCAAGCAAGTAGAGAATATCAACGCAGGTTTCCCAATAGACGTCACCCTTCTTACCATGTTTTCCCCAGGACCTTTCAAAGATTAAGGGACACCGGAAACATACATTGTGCACCAAAAATTGGTGCCCCTGAATGAAATTTTCATGAATGTAATAGTGTGAAATTACTCCACCATTGTTAAGGAAGTTGCTTCCAGCAACTACAATAATTGGATCGTTCTGTTATACTCTACAAAATAAAAATGTCGTTATTATATTGAGTTTACATCTGGGATGCGGATTGCAACAGTAACAGGAACTTTGGTTCAAATTAAGATTATTATTATTAATTATTTTTGAGAGAACTCAAGAATTTTGAAATACTACTAGTTGTCATGTAAAGTTGGCATTCTTTTTCATTGTTTAGTAATAAATTATATTTAAATCATATTTTAATAATTACCTGTCATAATGTTCAATTTTAAAACATAAACTCTGAAATTATTAAAATAAGTTTTAAATTTAATTTATTACGTAACAACGAAAAAGAAACCTAACTATGTCAATCAGTAGTTTTTCAAAATTTATGCTATAAAAAAGTTGAATTTCCAACTTTGTCTCTTCCTCTTCATATATCGCTCAGTTAGCCAAGAAAATATTTTTAACTATTAGTTATAATAAAAATTGCTAAATTAACCGAATAAAGCAATGTGCTGGTGTAAGAATCGTTCTGGTGTCCAAGATAGAACCTCCATATTGGTGTATTCCTTTAATAAGAATTGAAACTTGATGAGGAAATTCGTTTGGTCCTGCCTCATTACCACCAATTATAAGAACATTTCCCAAACCTAAAAATAAGTTTAAAAGATTATACAACGAGACCGTAGGTCGAGAATTAATTTGAGAGATGCTGGTAACAGATTTCAAGTGACGATTTTCTCGTTTATGCCTTTGAACGGACTGAAAGGTATAAAAGTGCTGATAATAATGAGAAACAATTTGAGCGGTCCCCGCGTGACCATTATATGGAAAATTCAATTTTTATTTGCGCAAAAAATATTTATTTTGAGACGATGAAATGATGACCTGAAGTTGTTAGGGAAAATGGAAAGTATGAAAGTTTTCATCATGAAACGCCCATAAAAAATGGCATAAGGTCACCGATTGCTGAAATGAGGTTAAGTGCCGAAAAATTTTGTGGAAATTTCCAAAGTTTTTAGATGATTTTCTCGTCAATAAAATGAAGTGCACTACTAATTTTATGAGGTAAATGTTTAATACGTATTATGGAATAAGTGTCAGGAATGGCCTTAAAAGAAAGACGGGCCCCCAAGACTATGTATTGATTATAGACGAATCAATGAGATAATTGTCAAGGATGGATATCCTTTGCCATTAATAGAAGACATACTGGACCGATTGCAAGAGGCAAAAATATTTTGTACCCATGATTTGAAGAATGGATTATTTCACGGCCCTGTTGAGGAAGATAGTCAAAAATATACTGCATTTGTTACTCATTATGGTCAATATATTTTTACCAAGGTACCTTTTGGTTTATTCACTTCACCACCAGATATGTAAATGCAATATTTAGGGATTTAATTAAGCAAGAACTGCCATATATGGATGATTTAATTATTCGTGGAAAAGACGAAAATTATGTTTTATGTAAGTTGAAAATTGTACATGACATGGCTTCTGATTATGGTTTAGAAATAAATTTTAAAAAATGTCGGTTTATGTATCGCCGCATTGAATTTCTTGGTCATGTTATCGAAAATGGTAAAATATTTCCAAGTGTGAGTAAGACAGCAGAGTTTTTTAGCATTAACACGATATTTTAGAAAGTTTATTCCAGAATATTCAAAGCATACAAAGCCGCTATCTGATCTTTTGAAGAAGGATCGACAATTTAAATTTGGAAATGAAGAAAGAAGAAAAATATGGTTTTGAAAAGGTAAAAAAAGTTTTAAGTAGTAATCCAGTTTTAATAATATACAGGGTGAGTTTAACGTAACGCTTAAAATTCATAACCATCTTATTTTTTGGAATTTTTAAAAACGGTGAAAGACGTGACGCATTGTTTTTAAAAAACTTTATTTTAAACTCAACAAAAAAATTGTTTCGGTTGGCGTGTCGTCACTATGACGTCAGCAATCTTTTTTTAAACGGATTGATATGGTTTTAATATCATAAAACAATACCTTATTAAGAGTGTTTTATTACCACGGTTTTAAAAACTTTATACTAATGCCATCTAGATGTGATTAAAAAAATTATTAAATTTCACCTTAAAGGATAGTTTTAAGTAACGCATAAAATTCATAACAACCTTAGTTTTTGGAATTTTAAAAAACGGTAAAAGACGTTTCACACTGTTTTTGAAAAACTTAATTTGGAACTCAACAAAAAAAATTCTCGGTTGACGTGACGTTACTTTAAACTTTAAACTATACTTTAAGGTGAAATTTAATAAATTTTTTAATGACATCTAGATGGCGCTAGTGTAAACTTTTTGGTACCGTTGTAAAACATTCTAAATTAGGTATTGTTATATGATATAAAAACCATATCATTCTATTTAAAAAAAATTGATGACGTCGTAGTGACGTCATATCAAACGAGAAATTTTTTTTGTTGACTTAAAAATAAAGTTTTTCAAAAATTGTGCGAAACGGCCTTTACCATTTTTTAATATTCCAAAAAATATGATAGTAATGAATTTTATTTTTTACTTTAAACTATCCTTTAAGGTCAAATTTAATATTTTTTTAATGACATCTAGATAGCTCTAGTATAAAATTTTTGGTACCGTTGTAAAACACTCTTAATAAGGTATTATTTTATGATATAAAAACCATATCAATCTATTTATAGAAAAATCTGATGATGGCATAGTGACGTCATGCCAACCGAAAAAATGTTTTTCTTGAGTTCAAAAATAAAGTTTTTTAAAAACAATGCGACACATCTTTTACCGTTTTTGAAGATTCCTAAAATGAAGGTAGTTATGATTTTTATGCGTTACTTTAAACTCACCCTGTATAAGCAAGACGCAGAAACTGAGCTCCATACAGATGCCTGTATGGATGGTTACGGTGCAGTATTATTACAAAGAAGTGAAGAAGATAATCAAATGCATCCTGTGTATTTTATGAGTAAAAAACACTGATGCGGAGAAGAAATATTCAAGTTATGAAATGGAGGCACCTGCGGTAATAAAAGCATTGAAAAAATGTAGGATTTATCTTTTGGGACTAAAATTTAAGATTGTTACTGATTGTGATTCTTTCAACAAAATAGTTAAAAAAAGGAGTTATCGACAAGAGTGGCAAGATGGGTTATGCTTCAAGAAGAGTTTGATTATGAAATAGAACTTAGGACTGGAATCGGATGTTTAAGTCGAAATCTTGTAATGGTCATTAGTGATGAAGTTTCAATTAGAGTTAAAAGAGATAGTGATGAAACAATAAAAGCTTTAAAGAAATATCTAAAAACAAAAGATGATGATGAATATCTTCTTAAAAGAGATCTATTGTTTATGTATAAACAAGATCGTGAGCTTTTAATTATTCCTGAATCGATGCAAACAGAAATAATTCGAGTAGTATATGAAATTGGTAATTTCTCAGGAAAAAACATTAAAGACATTATTGAAAAAGAATATTTCATACCAAATTTGCAAGAGAAAATTGAAATGATTGTTGCATGTTGTATACCATGTATTCTTGTGAATCGAAAACAAGGACGTAAAGAAGGTATATGTTGAATCCGATACCAAAAGAAGATCGTCCTTTGTGTACTTTTCATATAGATCATTTAGGACCACTTGAATCTACAAATAAGAATTATAAATACATTTTCGTGGTTGTAGATAGTTTTACCAAGTTTTGTGATTGTATCCTATGAAAAGTACTAAGACTGAAGAAGTAATTAGGAAATTTGAAAGTCAAAAAAATATTTTTGGCAATCCCAAGTCGATAATTTCTGATAGAGGATCAGCGTTTTCTTCTTCAAATGAATTTGAATCGTATTACAGAGATGAAAATATTTGTCATTATATGATTACAAAAGAGGTTTACCACGTGCTAATGGACAAGTCGAAAGAATGATTGAATTAATTATTCCTATTTTGTCGAAACTTTATATAGGAGATCCCACAAACTGGTATAAATTTCTTCCTCGAGTACAACAAATTTTAAATTCAACTAAAAGTAGAAGTATTGGCCTTTTGAACTTATGGTAGGTACAAAAACGAGGAAAAAACAAGGTTTCAATATTAAGAATATATTCGAAGAAGAAATGTTAAAACTATTTAAATTTAATCAAGAAAGACAGGAAATCAGAGATGAAGCAAGGAGACAAATATTAAAGATACAACAGGAGAATAAAAAAACATTTAATTTTAAACGAAAATCACCAAATAATTATAATTTGGGTGATTTAGTAGCAGTTAAAAGAAGTCAATTTGAACCTGGACTTAAATTGCGACTAAAATATTTGGGTCCATACAAAGTCATTAAAGTAAAATCTGGAGATACTTGTGATGAAGGAAGTAAAATATAGTGAAGGTCCATTTAAAACTACATCATCTGCAGAATTTATGAAACGATGGGTCAAAGATTTTGATATATCCGGGTCGGATAATCACAGGATGGCTGACTGTGGGAATGATATAAATGAAAAGTTTGCGTAGTTAGCAGAAAAATAAAAAAAGAAGAGAGAACAACGAAGTGTCAAGAAGAAGTTGTTATGAGTTGTATGAGTTATTATTGAGTTGTTTTTGTTGAGATGTTAGTGATGTATTAATCTGAAATTATTGGATTAAAATAATATTTCTTGATTGAATTGTGTTTCGTTTAATTAATTTTACATTTTCCCATAATATTAACATCCTTTTTTACTGACCGCTTACAGAGTGATCGCAAAATTTGTGCTGCCAACAATGTTATTGAAAATAAATACAAATGCTGACAAAAAACACATTTATTATTTGGAAAATGTACATATTTCCTGGAAATGGTCTGTATACAGGGTGTCCCAGACCATCCGTACCACCTCCTTATTTCTAGAACCCTTTGTCGTACATTGATGAGAAAAAAAGTAGCTTAGTGACTCACTGACTTCACTAAAATGTTGCTGTTCGGACACTAAACTACTCGCTACTCTACTAATCACTTATCTAGATGCGAACTAGGGTTTAGGTGAAGGTTAAACCTAACCAAACCTGGTTATAAAGCATTCAGTATCGATTATAAACAAATAAACTAAATAAAGAACTATTTTTTTTGGATTTAAATGCAACAAAGCGATTGAAATAAGTTAAGTAAGAAAGCACTCCGTTTTCGAGGGAACATCCTGCATTCGATATATTGGGAATTTTAACTACGTGTAGAGGGTGCTATAAATGGAGGATATTCGGTACTTCTCACTCTTGTCAGTGTCGAAATTGTATTTAAAATGCATTCTTGTACCTTATATCTACAAATTCAACAAAACTGAAATAGATTTACATATTAGTTAAAGCTTCAGTAAAGCTAAAGAACATGTACCAATGCGTTAAGTCAAAAAAGTAAGTACCGAATGTAGTTGTTCATATTATTGCCACCAGAGGGCAAGCGGAATCTAAAAATTCCGAATTGTGCTTATCATCTGACCATTTTTTAACAAACTTAAGTTAGTCTTGTTTAGATTGGTGTACTTGATGGTGTAGTCGTCTAGCATTGAGGTTTCTGAATTAATCTGAATTCTTGTAGATATACGAATCGAGAGTTTCATCAGGTTGTACAGAAATTGCTCGGGTAAAATTGCCTACGGCGTATGAAAAGTTCACTTTACATGAAATTATGATAGAGCTCTGGCAACAGAGCTGTCACAGCTCTGTCGTTTCTTTCATTTACACTTAGGACAAAATATTGCACTATTTTCTCTGACAGCGGCTTTGCCAGAGAGCTCTGGCAAGTCCCTCTGTCATAAACTTTGGTGACTATTTATACCTGACCTTCTTTTCTCTGGACATAAACCTTTTGCAAAAAAGTAGCTTCTGTTGCAGTTTATTTACTATTGAAAGAAGAATATTAAGAAGTAAATAGAAAAAAGTAAGCAAACCTCTTGTCTCTTGTGGATCTTTAGTAATGTCATCTGCAATGTCTTTAAATACTTCTTTTTTATGTATATTCCTATATTTTTCGAAAGTTATGTTCTATTAGTGTTTGCTTCGAATATGTTAGCTTAGAATGATAATTCCTTGGTTTCTTCTTTTGAGTACGGTAAAAAAATGGAAAAATGTTTAATATATAATTGGTAAAACCAACAAACAGAGTGACAGAGAAATAATAAGCAATGCTGCAGAAGGTCGCCAGAGTTCGGCAGAGTTCTTTTCTTCACTCTAGCACTCACTTTGCCATGGGTGTACACGTCTCTGACAACCTCTGGCAAAATCTCTCTAGCGTATCTAAGCCCTTACAACAAAACTAAACACAAATAGTTGAATATACATTTTATTCTCATTTGTTTCATTTACATCAATTGTGCTTATAATAAAAATGTGAATTACACAGAGAGTATTATAAGTAGGTCGATTCTGTACAAACGTGTAAGCTCTTATAGCTTCAAGGTTGAAGGTTGCCATGGAAACTGGAAACCGTTCATTACAACCCATATAACAACTCTTACAGATGTTGCTTGTAAGGACTTACAGTTTTGTGCAGAATTGCACAATTAGTTCATAAGAAATGTTTACTTCAGAATGACATTTTCTAATAAAAAAAAATTGTTAGAAAAAAAGAATCAAAGTTTACTTGATAGAACATCTATTCTGAAAAAACTAATTATTTGTAATTTTAATAATAGTATATAAAATTAGTGCTATTATCAATTTGATCCACAATCCACCTAATGTGGTAACTGATGCTTGTAAATACTTGGGGATGGCTCTTTCCGCAACCTTTGTTCCAAGAAACAATGCCAACCTAAATGGAAAATAAAACAATTGAAATTATAGTTTCGATAATACAAAATATAAAAAAAATACTGTAAGTAACGAGTAAAGGTTTATCTCAAAATGTTGGTGTTTATGACACTGTTAGAAATCCCCATATTTTTAAATTCATTTTTATTTTCTCCAAGATTAATGGGCAGATTCTGGTCAAAATTAAATGCCTTTATAGGCAGAATCTGGTCAAAGTTAAAGGGCTTTAATTAGAAACATTTAAGGTAACCATGGAAATCGTCCATTACAACCCATATAACAAATTTAAATTTAAAGGCCTTTAAATTTAAATGATTTGACCAGAATCTGGGTATTAATTTAAAACAAATAATGTAACCATGGAAATTGTCCATTATAACCCATATAACAAATTGAAATTTAAAGGCCTTTAAACTTAAATTATTTGACCAGAATCTGGGTATAAAACTGCTCGCCAATTTAAGTAAAAAATGCTATTTTTCTAATTTCTAAAAAAAAGAAAGAAAATACCAATTTCAACCAATTGCATCTAAAATTGAATCTTACAAATGCTCCATGTTTTTAAAAAATTACCCAAAAGTATTACACATTGTAGATAAAAATTAAAATTTTATTATCTTTAAGCGAAAAATAATGTAAATGCCAATTAGAAAATACAAACCTGAACATTTCGAACATCATCAATTAAAGGACCCCCCGAATCTCCCTCGCAAGCACCATAATTTGGGTACGCTATAGTACAAAGATGCCCAGAATTAATTTTATTATATGGGTACGCTTTTTTACATGTTTGTAAATCAATTGACTTTAACTTAATTTTTTGTAAATTTTCGGGAATTTTTCCTTTATAACTTGTGTATCCCCAACCAGACAAGAGTAGTAAATGTCCACTTTTCACAGGAGCGCCTGATAATCCTATAGGTAGGACATTTGGCCCAAAAATTATGTTTGTATCGACTTTCATAATTGCAATATCATTAATAATGTATAATTGTGTTCTCATATATTTTTTGTGAACATTGTAGGAAATTACTTTGTAGACGAAGCCACCATACGTGCGAAACTTTGTTCCAACAAGTACGTCAATCTCCGTACTCCTGAGCGGGGTCTCTTCTAATCTATAACATACATAAATATATGAAAAACAAACCATTTACACTTTAAATCTTCGATAAACCAGTATTTTGCCAAAATAAGAGTCTTTAACCAAATTAAAACATAAAAGGTAGTGTAATGTTTTTTCTTTAAATTCTTACCTTCCTTAAACTAATCTTTTAAAATATGCAAAATTATCTAAAAAAATCTTTTTAACTATTGTGTATTTTGTTTGAATATTAAATATAAATACTGGGTGTCCAAATTTGATGTGACCGTTTTTATTATTGAAGTTACAGATTCCGTTAAATGGGCAATGTTGTGCAGTTTTTTATACTCATTTAGGTTCTATTAAAAATTGAAAATCGATATCCTCCGAAAAAATACGAAATTACACAAGTGGATTATTTCGGTTACTACAAGTACTCGGTTTTTTTTCTGTACAATTTTGTGCTGTCGTCATTAATGAAGAGATAGATTTAATATTTTGGTTATTTCTTAAATAATTCAGATGGGGCTAATCAAAATTCTAAAGTCGGTAGGCGTTATAAAATAAAATATGTTATAGTTGTCCGCCCAATAAGTGGATGTAGTCTGGACTACCGAAATATAAGCAAACAGTTTTGCTCACTTTCTTTTACATTTAAAAATCCGTAAGCAAGGCAAGTTTTGTGGGTATGGATGTTGAGCTATGAAAAACAATACGCGTTCGGTTCAAGTGGAAGAAATTAACAATCCAGAAAGGCAACTACTACATGTCATGTTAGGTTGGAAAAGGAATTAATTCGGCGTATGTACTAAAGTAAAAAAGTCATAAGTAAAAAATCTCAGAAATGTTGGTTACGGCGTTAAAGCGTTCTGAAGTAATTAATAAATGACTGATACCCAGGAAGGTAAATTCCTCGCAGACGCAAGAAGGACTCGATTCCTGGCTGGACTCGCGTTTCTTCTTATAAATAAGAAAGAATAAGAGTGAACTCGTGGGTCCTACTTCTGACTGCTACTAGGTGAATAAAGCAGACCCAATAGCCATAACAGCCTAGTCAATAAAGACAAAAAAGCATTACCTTGAAAAAGGTCATGGGAAGTTTACTTGGCAGTTTTTTTAGTTTGGGTTCCTAATGAATGTCCCAAGTTTGTGACCTCGTCCGCCATTTTGGAAAACTGGCGCCGAAAATAAGTTTTTACTACAATTTAGAGCAAAATTATTTATTATAAAAATTATAGGGCTGAATTTTTATTGTTGACGAAAGTGGACTGCTTTTTGCAAATTGTAATAAACGGAAGATTTCTCCCGGAAATTTGAAAGATTTTAGTTCATTCTCGTTCATAAACCACTATTTTATTATAATTTGTATCAACAAATATAATGATGAACAGTCACGTACACGCATATAAGTAATCAATATTTTTTGAGTCATTTCAACACCACTTTGAGGTAGAGTAAGAAATGCGGGTGTTAATATGGTATCATCAGAAGACCTAGTCCATTTCCTTCCTTTTGAGGTTTATTTCTTAAACTTTTATGGTACCCAGATGAGCCAGGTTGATTGGGCCTTCTTGGATATCTTTAGAATCTCCTTGATAATCGCTTATCTGAGGCTGACCTATTTTTTCCTCAAACATTAATGTTCATAATTTTTCCAAAATGTTGTCATCATTATTTCCTTATCATCAGAGTCTATAGAAATTCTTGAAATATTTTCGCAATAGTATCCATTGCAAAATCCACTTTCGACCTGGCTTCCTCCATCCGCATGCTGATGGTTTTTTACATTTGCCGTAAATGCATTTCATGTCTTAATTTTATCACTATCTTATCCAAAGCCAGGTTATAAATTGAAACTCTTATTCGTAAGTATCCTCTTTTGCAATTTGTACAGTTGGTCCCAATCGGAAATTGGACACAAAAGAATCACGAGAGCTCAGCCAGCAGTCGAGTCTTTTGTACCCTACTTTTATTATTACATATTATACCACTATTAATTATAATTATAAGGGCCGGTGTATTCACCTTCCAGTAAAGTGTTCAATAGTGTTACTAGGGAGTTATTTATATGTAAAAGTGATCAGTAATCTCAATTCGCCGAAAGGTCTTCGCTACTGAGAGGTCAATTTTCAATTTATAATATATGTATAAATAAAAATGACTATTCAACTCACAAGTGATTATTTTTTGTGACAAGTAAAACGTCAAAAATATCAGCGGTTATTTTATGACGTTAATGCCAAATTTGAATAAGTTTGAAGTTGCCTGTCAAATTTTGCACAAAAAAGTAAAAACTCTTGTTCAAATTATAAGTCGAATATTTTTCATACATTACCACTCTTGTCATTTGGGGTTAAAAATTAAAGCTTAACCCCAAATGACATTCGTGGTAATGACAGTGAAAAATATTCGACTTAAATTTGACCACTCGTGATATTACATGACTATTCACCTCCCAGCAGTGAAAACCTTCCAGTAAATTGAGTATATTGAATAGTTTAATTTACTGATCACCTTTAGATGTAAATAACTCCCTAGTAACACTACTGAACACTTTACCGGCCCTAAATCAGTTAAATCTTTATTTGCAAAAATTGTAATACTAAAAATTCAAAAACCGAATAGGTAGTATGGATAATATTTAAATTAAGTTAGTATTTAAAGTAGAAAATATTAAGCAGAATAGTTTCTATTTCAATAAATTATTTTTAATTAACATACAGATAAGAATTTGGTAAGCTCCTAGAGTTAAAAAGGCAGTGTGCTGCTGTAAGAATCGTTCTGGGGTCTATAATAGAACCTCCGCATATGTGACTTCCATGATTTCGAAGTGAAACCTGATATGGAAACTCGCCTGTTTTAGTGCCGGAACCACCGGTTATACGTCTTCCTGCCAAACCTAAAAAAAAAATAAAAATCTAAATAATTCAAAGCTACGAAAAAAGCAATATTTATTGGATTTTTTTGTTATATATTTCACAAATTGATCAGTCTTTTCTTTGGGTTTTAATTAAATTAAAGGTTTTTAAGTACTTGCAAGAGATTTTAGTTGCTTCAATCAAAATTCCCAAATGTATAATAATAATGGTTGCTAGCAAATTCGCTAATTCCACGCGAAGTTTTCAAGAGAAGAGTTGAAATAAGAGAACCCAGATAAGTATTATAATATGGATAATGTTACCGTTAAAACCTGACATCAGTGAAAACTAGTTTTTATTACATCTTTTCCTGTTCTCCAGTTTTATTTCAGAAAAAATCAATTAAGTTTCAGAAAAACCAATTTAATTTCAGAAAGTATCAATTGTATTTCAGAAACCATTGTCTGTTTTAAATCAGAATTCGTCAACTTAATTTCAAGAAGTATTATTTGTATTTCAGAAGTAATCAGTTGTATTTCAGAAAGAAACATTGTGTATAATTCAAAATAATTTTTTCCGCAAGAATTTTAGATTTCCTAAACATAAGAGTAATATTTTAGCCACTAGCTGCACGAATGATAGTAATGTGTTGTGGAACAGTGATCACCAACAATTGTATTTTTGGTTTCATCAATAATGTTTTAAGTTGGTAAACCAACATTTGCTCCGTGATACCATAAGAGGAAAAAATCTGAAGACGTCTTTTAACAATTCTGCTCTTCGAACAGATTTTTCCATTGGGTTTATGTGTAGTGTTGTTATTGTTTTGTTAAATTGTCAAAGTACATTTTTGCTGAATTATATGTGTCAGTTGTGGTGCACAATCATCCTCAAAAACTCTTGTTTTCCTGTTTTACAATTGGCTCTTTCTGACATTATATTGATTTTGTACTGATGCTTTCTGAATAAAATTGATTTATTTGAAATACAATTGATGCTTTCTGAAAAAAAATTGGAAAAGGTGTTGTAGTTTTACCCAATCATATACCGGTTTTCCACGAAACTTATAAATATTGGTAAGTTCCAAGTATGTTTGTGACAAAAAAAAATTTCTATGAACTGTCAATTTTTTTTTGGATATTTACTGCATTTTGTTTCTAAGGCGAAGATCTTCGCTTTATTAAAACTTAATGTTGTTACTGAAAACAATTAAACCATGACATATTTTGACGAGGCGAAGATGCTACTACAATAAAACTGGAAATAGACGACATAAAGTTAATTATCTAAAGGATTAAGAAGATCGGTGCTAAAATGCATTTTTTCTGTTCCTTCGAGAAATGAGCGCAACACATTATACATATTTATTATCAATATTTATCATTCAAACTTTTACCTGAGCACCGCCATGGGCCGAACAGGAGTTGCTTTTTTTCCTTCTTCGTTAATCCTTTAGACAACTATTAACTCTACCAGGTGGAAATGAAAACCGGGTCACCTCGATAACTTTTTTATTTATGAATAAAAAAATTTGAAATTTGGCTATGTTCTATGGTTCAAAAAAACAAATTTTATGTGCATTTTTTATTTTCGAAATCACTTCCGGTTTCACCGGAAACACCATGAACTTTGTTTTTTTAAATGTAACATCCCATATTTTTATTCATGGCTTAAAATACTTTTAAAAAAGAAGTATTTTTGAGATATTAGTTTTTATTTTTTTTGTAAAAAAAATTTTTTTCAAAAAAAAAAAAGGTTTTCGAAGTCGGTGAAAAGTACCAAAACTTATTCTAAATAATTCAAATACCTAAATAAAATTGTAATTTGAAAAAAAATTTAAGTGGTTTTTGAACTATTAATTTTTAAACTTAGTTAATGAAGATTTTATCAAATATCTCACTTTTCACCGACTTCGAAAACCTTTTTGAAAAAAATTTTTTTTACAAAAAAAGTAAAAACTAATATCTCAAAAATACTTCTTTTTTAAAAGTATTTTAAGCCATGAATAAAAATATGGGATGTTACATTAAAAAAAACAAAGTTCATGGTGTTTCCGGTGAAACCGGAAGTGATTTAGAAAATAAAAAGTTCACATAAAATTTGTTTTTTTGAACCATAGAACATAGCCAAATTTCA
Organism: Stenus bimaculatus; assembly: GCA_963971135.1. Lineage (NCBI taxonomy): Eukaryota > Metazoa > Arthropoda > Insecta > Coleoptera > Staphylinidae > Stenus > Stenus bimaculatus. The sequence goes on from OZ020180.1 coordinate 37,921,041, forward strand.
AATTTTTCTATTCATAAATAAAAAAGTTATAGAGGTGACCCGGTTTTCATTTCCACCCGGTATATTAGTCGACTATACAAAATTGCGATGTTCAACTTTTGACGATACAATCATGTCTCCAGAGTGTACAATTTTACCACTTATGTACGGGTGTAAAGTTTCTAATTTTTTTAATTGCTTTTTGAACTTAAATATCGAGAATTTGTAAATATTTAAAAAAATATAAAAATAAAGCACTTACAAATTTCAAGATGATAAATCCAAAAAATTGCTAACAAAAAGAACTTTCCCATTTTTGAAACCTCTAAAAGTCGTAAATTACTTCGTTTATATAGTGAAATGTGATACCTTAAATAACCCGTATTTATTTCACTGATAAACTTAACTCAATCGTTAAAATGAATTAACAATGGTGTTTAATTTAATTATTAATTTATTGTAAAATTGAAAAACTAACGGAACGAATTGATAATTTATGGTCAAATAAATTTATGGGCAGTTTAACGACAATACCCTCTCGCATAATCACAAAAAATTTATAAACATCAGTGAAGATTTATTGGTTTAGTAAAGCTTTTATAACTTTTCAAAATATCAAGTGTCATTGTTAAACAATCAGATTAACCTTCCACGCATTTCAGGTTGCGTCGCCATTTTTAACCCGTTAAGACTTCACATGCGATTTTTTCCCAATTTTTTTTATTCTTCTATTTTTATTAAGTTCCTTGAAGTTTTTTTTATTAGATTTGTCTATTACAAACTAATACAAAAATTATCATTTAATTAGATACAGTAAAACTTCCCTAAAGTCCTGTTTATAGTGGAGAGTTTTTGCTCTATGTATTTAAATGCACGCGCGTATAGTGGAGAGTTTTTGCTAGCGTTTTGCTCGAGGTTCACCGCGCGGTGTCGTAAATTATAGCTTAAAATATAAAAATTACAGCAAATTTCATTAGTAAAATGGTCTAATTAATTTTCAAAGATAAAATTAATGAATAATTTCGCTTTTCTTGAATAAAACGATATTATAAAAATTCAATAACTATTACTATTACAACAGATAATGATAAAATTTAAGAAATAGTCAAAACATGAAATATTCATTACTTTTAAATACCATCTGAAATTAGTGGGATACTTTTGTAAATTACGAAATCTTCGTGCTCCTCTTTTACTTAAATTCATTTAAACCTTACTTAATACTTAATCCCCTCTCTGTTCCGAAATTTGATACTTCCTAGAAACAATAGTATGTAAATTAAAATTCCCCGTTTTCGGCTCTGTCAATTTCATTGGGTGAGTTTAACCATCTTCTTTTCTTCGCTTTATTAAAATTAAAGTGCAGTGCAAGCTAATAATAATAGTTTTCTTTTTAAAGACATTTTAGTAAAACTAAAATTAATAATAAAAATTATGACAGATTGGTATTTTTCACAATTATATTTGGACAAATTTATATCTTTTCCAAGTTTAGAATTAGTTAAATTGAAAAAACAACAAAAAAATCAAATATTATTTAAATACAAACTACTAAAATTCTCGCAACGTCGTAATAAATTCAAAGATCTTTGATTTACCTTATTAATAAAAATAATTTTGTGAGGGTAATCATATTTAGGCTCAGATAATTAAATATTTAATTATGTAGTAGAATATAGAATTATTTAAATGTTTTTTAAAGTATTAGCGCAAGCTACAATAAAACCGCTTTGGAAACCTCGAGTAAAACCTCGTCACTATGTTTACGACACCTCTTCTAAAAACGCACCCCTCGACGCACCTCTCAACTGGATTCTCCACTATGCGCAAGGCCTTTTAGTCGAATCACCATTATTCACGGAAAAAATGGAGATATAGAAAATTCGAGTTATAGAAATTATTATGCAAAATTAAAAACGAATATTTTTAGAAACACATTACAAACAAAATTCGAGTTATGGAAAAATTCAACTTATGGAAGTTCGAGTTATGGGAGTTCGACTGTATTTACATTCAATTGGGATTAACATTTTAATCAATTTATTTCTTAATCCCAATTTTCTAAAAACTTTTAAACTTTAATCATCTTAATCCTTTTAATCGTCTAAATCGGCAATATACTTTTATCGCATAGCACAATAAATCTTCAACCATTACATTGATTTTAAGTTTATTAGAAGCATATTGTGTTTTTCTGATATAATTATAAAAATTTAAAATGAAAGTTTTTTTGCTTTTATTAAGCATTATACATGCAATTCTTTATGGTAAGTTTATTAAGTAAATAAGTTTAATGTTTATTTACCAAAAAAATATAAATTTGCAGTATCTGGTTCTGATAATTTACGTGTGATTGGTGGTTCACCTGCAACTTCTGGACAATTTCCTTATCAAATTTCATTAAGAAAAAATGGAAAACATTTTTGTGGAGGTTCAATTTTAGACGAAAAAACTGTTTTAACAGCTGCTCATTGCGTTCAAGGGTAAGATATAGTAAAACTATATGGGGTGTCCCTGAATAACTAGAGGCTAATCATTTTTGACTCATAAAGTATTGCCCGGTAATGTCCGTAAAAAGTTATACCACTTCAAACATTTTCAAAAAAAATATTTTTTTGTAAATAAAATAAATATTACAAGAGATATTATTTTGAAATATTGGCGATAACTAGTAAATATAAAAGGCTACTTAGAACTTAGAATTAGCAAAATATTGTGGTAATTCTTCTATTTTGATATTTGATTTTTGTATGTTTTCAGATAAATGAAATTTTCATTAAAAAACCTACTTTTATAAAAATAAATTTTTGGATAAAAATAAAAATACACTAAACTTATCCAAATTAACTATACTCCTAATATTAATTATACATGGTGTCTCACTTTTTATCCAGCAAAAAATTTTTTTAGATAGTAAATGTCATTCTGAACAATAACTTTCCTATGAACAATTTAATGATTTTATTTTAATTTTTTTTTTATTTAAATCAAGTACGCTTTGGATTTTGTTTATCTTTAAGCCAATAAGATGCTAAATTTTACCGAGGGAATTTTAACATCGTCGTTCACTTATTTTAAATAAAGCAAATAATGTTCAAAAAAACCAATTTGGCAAAAATATCCAAATAATAATTAATTTAAATAAAAAAAAATATAATAAGAAACAATATTATACAAAGTGTTCCACAAAAATCATAAAATTTTTGAAATTTTTAAATTGCTGTAACTTTTTAAGGAGTTGAAAAAACATAATAGTTCATAGGAAAATTTTTGTTCAGAATAACATTCACTATCTAAAATTTTTTTTTGCTGGATAAAAAGTGAGACACCCTGTATACTTAATTTCTGTAAAAAATGTACCTTGTAAACAGTTTTATAAGATCTTACATTATTTTAAAAAATTATTTTTATCTCTGCAACAGTGGACCCTAAAATTCAAATTTTGACAAGTTTTGCAAAACTGCTGTCAGATAAATAATCTTTATTTTTAATTTACGTTTAAATTAAAAGAAAGGTAATAATTTTAATATATCGGATTTAAATTCTATTAATAAATGCGATTTTAAATTTTAATTTTAACGTTAAATTTCAGCAGGTAAAAATTTCAATGTTGCCCCAAGTAACAGATCATGGGAAATATCCCTGTGCTTAAGTAAATTTTACCTAATTAAGGAAAATTTACGTAATATTGCCCAAAATAACGACTTTAAAGGCATTTCGTTGGGCATTAGTTAAGGCATTTTTACCTGGTAAACATTTTTACCAATAAGGCGAACACTAGGGAAATTTTACCATTATTTGACATAATTTATTACCAATTGGTCATATTTCTTCAAAGTTGAAAATAGGGAAATTCTAAAGTAAAATTTACCTAATTATTTTACCTAACGTCGCCTTTAAAGTAAAAATGTCCTGTTAGTCAAATTTATAATAAAACTTACTGTAATTTAACTTTTACATTGACTATTAGGGAAAAAATACTTCATAGTAAAATTTTAGTAAATTTGGTTGCGTTTCCTATAATAGTAAAATTTTCTTATTGGTCGATATTATAGTCAATAAATTTAAATTAATAACTTTGTTGTCAAACTTACTACTTTGGAGGACTTTAAAGGCATAATTCTTTCTAGGCAATTTATATAGTAGTGGATGAAGAAAAAATTACGTAATTGAGGACACTTTTTATTCAAAGTTGTCCACAACTACTTGTTGATGTTAAATATAATACTTTTGTAGTAACATTATGCATACCTTAAAACTGTAAGATTATTATTAAATCTAACGAGTTTAATGTATTTTGTCTCATTGTCAAACGCATAGCTGATTTATCATGATGGGTAGAACTTCCATAAAATCATATCGGATGTCTACAACATATTATTACTTATAAAAAATAATACCATGGGATACAAAAGGAAGTCAAATTGATTCCACATGTACATTTATAATCTTGGTATTCTTCACAGAATTTAAACGAACCTTTAAATTTAAAAGATACCACTGCTACAAATTTTTAGGTTATATTTATACGTTCGTGCCCTATTCTTGCCTTCAAAGTCAAATTTACTTATTTAGGACAAAAATACTTCAAAGTATTATTGACTTTAAGGTAAACAGTTTCAATTTAGGGCAAACTTACTATAAAGTCAAATTTATAAGAATTTTTTACCAAGTTTCAAGGAAAAGTTACCTAATAGGATAGAAAATAAGTAAAATTTCCTATTAGGTAAATTTTAGCAATGACGCCATATTTATTACTAATAAATTTTAGGTTAAGTATAAATTTATGAAAGATTAATGATTATTTATATATTAAAATAAAGTTTTTTAAATAAAAAGTTAACAAATCATTCGACAGTTCTTTAAATAAATATTTAAAAATTGAAATTACACATATAAAGCTAAGACCAAAAAAAGTCTAATCTAATTATTAACAAAAATTATTTTTAAACAAAGATTTTTGAATGAGGAATTGTATAATTTCAAGGTAAAATTCATAAGTTTCACCGAATTTTTTTTATCGCAACCAAATTTGAAGCATAGGCGAGTAGTTTCAACAACACCCCGAACACTACATAATATAATGCATAATAAATATTGGTAAACCATTATGGATACTTTAACTTATAATGGAATTCAAGTTCCCAACATATTTCATTCTAAGAAATAAAAGTTGGTAGTCGTGAGCCAAAATCGTTGAAGAACATCTTTATTATTGAGGTTAGGAAATATTTGGGAAATATGTAGTAAATTTTACGTCGGTATTACATAAATTCAACGTAATTAACTTATAGGTAACTTTCTTATAGGTCGACAATTAGGCAAATATTACGTCGAAACTACATTCAATTTTTCCCCCTTTACGTAAAATTTACGTAAAGTTTACGTAATAACGACGTAATTCGTATAGGGCAAAACGCCTTGATATACCTAAATTATTTTATTTGGTCCCGTATTATTACAAATCTTATTACAACTATTAGGACCGTTATTACTTAATTTACAGTAAAAATATGCGAGCTCCAGGAAACTGGAAAAGTCGTTATTTATTAAAAAATTTAAAAATTGCAAAGAACGGCAACAATGGAATACTGTTTAATTTAAAAACCTAAATTATTAAAATATGCGTATATTTGACAAAAAAATATACTTAAAAATAAATATACAATGAAATCTTTATAAATTTGTATTTAATTATATAATTTTTATTGTATTATTGTTGATAATTCAAAGTAAAAATATGACATAGGCAACCTAATTGTTAGAAAACAATGTCATCGTTGTCTAATTGTGCAAAAATTAATTAATTTCAAATCCGTTATATGGCCGTGAACAACTACTTAATATGTCCCCAAAATTGTATATTTAAGTGTCATTTACATATTAGTATAAGTTTCGGCGCTGGAGGAAATTTACCCAAAATGCGATAAGGTTTTTTATATTTTTACCTAAAAATTATATATAATAATTAATAATTCATTTATTAACGGACTTTGCCTTTACATACATACAATTAAATATACAAATATGTATATATACAAACAAATATACAAAAAAAATATTTGCAAATATACATGCACTCAAGATTATGAAGATGAAACAGAAAAAATTACATATATGAATGAAGATGATTCATGACAGCCTTTTTGAACAAAAAATAGGAACAACGAAAAACATCAATATCATCACAAACATCATTCAAGACACTGCAACATTTGGTAAGGGGACAATTCTGACCATAAATTGTGGCATGGTGCTTAATGAAAAATAAAAAGTACTGACGCAAGGTGCGGGGAGGAACATAAAATTTTAAAAGACCTAAAATAGGCATACACAGGATTATACCCTTGAGAACTTGAAAATAAAACATGCACAAAAATATGATCTGCGTAATTTTAAGGGTAATAAACCAAAGTACGATAGGATAACATTATAAAATGAACTATCATACAATACCCTTGATTTGAAACATAAAAATTTAACAAAACGCTTTTGAATGGCTTCAAGTTGATTGACATATATATGAAGTACAGGTGACCAAATAACGCAACAGTAATCGAGATGCGATCTAATAAGCGTACTGTAAAATGTGATAAGTGCTCTGTCAGAAGAGAAGTGAGCTGAAGATCTCTTTATAAATCCTAGGCATTTGACATTTGACTAGCCTTATTGGTAATTTTATTTATGTGATTCTTAAAAGAAAGCTTGGAATCGAGGATCACCCCCAGACTTATGACAGAGACCCTTTCAATAACAACATCGTTCAAATAGAAATTAATAATATTTGAGGTGTGCTTACGACTGAAAACTATATTTTTACATTTTGAAACATTAAGGGATATACCGTTGGAAGCACACCAAGAACAAAAGGCGTCAAGGTCGAGTTGCAAATGTACTAGGTCAATATCTGACTTTATGGCCATGTAGATCTTCAGATCATCCGCAAATAATAGAAATTTTGAAAACTTAATTACATGTTTAATGTCGTTTATAAACAACAGGCTCACTAATGCCGACTGATTTAAGTTTAATTAGCAACAGATCGTGATTAACACGATCGAACGCTTTGCTAAAGTCCGTATAAACACTTGCCACTTCATAACCACTTTCCAGACCGCACAGTAAGTCATTAACATAGACCACCTATGGTCGCCTACGAACAAATTTGTCTCAGTACTTCTTCCTTTGGTGAAACCATGTTGCTCAGGAATGATGACATCTTGAAATACAGTTGAGATCAATCGACTAACGAACTTGTCAAGCAGTTTAGGAATATGTGAGATTATACTTATTGGACGATAGTTTTTGATATAAGCTTTGTCTCCAGACTTATAAATAGACATAATAAAGGATCGTTTCCACAAAGAGGGAAAAGTACTTTCCTGAAGTGAAAGACGGAATAAAGACGAAATGGGATCACAAAGAGAAGAGGAACATCTTCTAAGTAAAATGGCTGTAATACCATCTGGGCCAGCTTTCAACTTATCAGGAAGACGAGATAGTTCATCCGCAACCTCCAGAGGATCGATAGGTACATTGTTGACAAAAACACCATCCATAAAATCTACTTTCACTCCGAAAGGACTTACAGTAAGAGTATCTTTTCTGTAAAACTTTGATTAAGGATTATTTTAGTATGTACTTTTAAAATTATTAAAAACGTAAAGAACAAAAACATATAATTAAAAAAATTTGATGACCCCCCCCCCCCTCAGATGTACGAACCTGAAAATATTTTTGAACTTTCGTTGACCGTAAATGTGTATCATGGTGTGAAAAAACCATCACCAAAATTTCAAATTAATATCTCTTGTAATATTTATTTTATTTACAAAAAATATATTTTTAAAATTTTTGAAGTGGTATAACTTTTTAAGGAAGCAATTCTGGACCATACAAGTAAAAAAATGCTTAGTTTCAATTCCTCTATCACCTCAATTAACAAATTAAGCTCAAAAAATCCTTCAAATTTTTATATTGGTATTTAAATTTGATATTTCAATCAAAATCGATACATAAAAATTGGCAGTTTGATTAATTTGATTAATTGATTTTCTCATGTTTACTCGTACAAATAAAACAGAAATTCCTTTTTAGGGTCAATCCAACGGATCTTCTAATTTTTGCAGGCACAATCCACATTAGAGAAGGTGGATTTGCCCATTCAGTCGCTCGTATTGAAATACATAATGAATACAACCCTTTAAAAGTCATTAACGATATCGCAATAATCAAACTTCGCACAGCAATAACTTTTGATGATATCACCCAACCAATAGAGCTTCCTGATGCGGATGTTAAAGATGGTACATCATGTGTGTTAAGTGGTTGGGGTTACGTAACATATCCCGAAATGCGTTCTCCTGACCATCTTCAGTACATAAAATTACAAACTATAAATTTGGATGAATGCAGATTAATGCATAAAAGGGAAATTTTAAGCTCCGCTCTTTGCACTTTGACAGTTTTTGGTGAAGGGGCTTGCGATGGTGATTCAGGTGGACCTTTGGTGGATGATAGTGGAAAATTGATTGGTGTAGTTTCCTGGGGATTGCCGTGTGCTAGAGGAAAGCCAGACGTTTTCACCAAAGTTTATTCTTATTTAGATTGGATTAAAATTTATAGAAAATAAGTTTAAGTGGAAATAATTTTATTATTAAGTATCATGTTACCATCTAATTATTTTTAGATATTTTAATGATTTTTTGCTGTACCTTATCATTTTAATTTGTTATAGATTAACTATTGTTAGAAAATTACATTTACTTGATAACGATTTCTGATTAGTGTATGTAATAGATATTATTGATTATCTACATCAAAACGATTGTTTATTTAATTAATTTTATCTTATTTCAAGGTAGTTTTAAATAGTTAAATAATTCAATAATGTTTTTAAAAATAACCTTTAGAACGTTTTTATCATGTTGACATATATATTTATTAAGTGCATATTACTTAAAATAATTAAAAAATATGACTAGAAATGCACTTGAAGACTGCTAGATTATAAATGAATAGAATTCAATCTATTTGGTTAAATAATTTTATGAAATGAAAATACAGGGTCTTAAAAAATGAACGTTACTGGTGACTTGCATGGTAGGAAACCTAAAGTGATGGGCTCGATGCACGATGCAATAACCATTCATGTACACATTATAACTTTTCGAGATAAATGAGAAAAACCATTCACTCAATGCGGAAATATTTTTATTTACTCTTCAAAATAGGTCAAATGCAATCTTATGATGGAAGTTTATCCAGATTTTATTACTAGTTCTTTGATTCAATTAATAAATATGCTCATCCCCGGTTATTGCAATCAAGATGTTTAAAATTCTTATGAAAAAGAAAAAATATTAAAAGCTGGATTTCAATTCATTTTATTTTGATATAACAGAACCAAAACAGTATTATAACAGTAACTAACAATGTTTTCATTAAAAGAGGTCTTATTTCTTCTGGCATTTCTTCTATTTTGAAACCATTACCATAAGGAACTAGCAGAGATGACCGGAAAAGACCTGATGGAATGACCATGATTCCGTGGAGTATAGGCAAACCTTTGGTATGGAACTTTACTTGTGTTGACACAATGACCCCTTCATATTTAATATCTTCATCAAGTTCCACAGGTGCAGTTGCTTTAATTGAAGAAAAAAAGAAAATATCTAAATATAGTAATCTTGCAAGAAATTTTATTTTTTATCCAGTTAGCATTGATACTTTTGGTGTTTGGGTTGCAATTTATCAAAGATTTGGGAAAAAAAAATAAAAAGTGTAACCAAAGATCTATGATCAACTTCATTTCTGATTCAAAGAATTAGCATAGCAATACAAAGAGGGAATGGTGCATCTGTTTTTGGAACACTTCCTAAAGGAAATTCTCTGGAAGACATTTTCTTTCCTCCAACTCATTTTTCACCCAAAGTTTCTTCAGTTTCCAATAATTTATCATCTTTTCCAAGATTAAATTGTTCACCAATATCTCAAAATGCAACTAACATTGAAAATTTCCAGCGAAAAGAACTTTATATTAATTCATAAAGCATGAAGAACTACCCAAAATCGTTCCAGTTTCTTTATAAATATACATATAGGTCTAACGGAATACATAATATTGGAAACACTTGTTTTGTGAACTCTCTAATTCAGTACCTCTCTAACACAAAGCCCTTTTTAGAATGTTTCAAAAGTGATTCTAATTAAGTGACACAACACTACCACCTTCAGGATGAAAGGAACGCTTTATATGCAATTCACAGTAGGATGCTCAAGAATTTCTTAGATATCACAAAGCAATCGCCCACCTGTTTAATGTACAAAATGTACAAGGTCCTTTAAGATTTATAAGTTTCCTGAAATTTTTATTATTCAAATGAAAAGGTTTTCACTTACAGAACAGTTACAAACTAAATTGAATGTAAATATTGAATTTCCTCTGTAGCCTTATTCTTACCTACTAGAAGGAGAGACTCTTATTTCATGTAAATGAAAAGGACAGAATGATGAATGTCGTCGACCACAAGAATAAGCCTCCTAGGGATTACATATGAAATCTTCCTCTAACGATCCAAAAATACAATGTAAAATAATTTAATCGCAATCATCAGTAACCATAATGCCACTTCTGATAGTGGACATTACACCGCTTATTGTAAACACCCTTATTCACATACATGACATGAATTTAACGACTCAAGATTGACAACAATTTCTGCAAAAAGTACAGTTATTTGTGATGCGTATGTATTATTTTATAAGGTGGAGGGAAAATTTCCACATCAGACTTCTTATTTTTTATGTTTTTGTTTTTTGATTTTTATTTATTCTTTATACATCATTCCTTATAGATATTTTTAACAAACTAAAATAAAAGTAAATATGCAATAAAAGATCCTGGATCATGTAATAATAAATTTGGTTTTAAAAGTGGGTTTTGGCATCATTCATGAACGGTTCTAGGCAATGCAGAAGCACTTGTTTTACATGAAACTGACAACAATTCGATTTTGAAAAATCTTTGCCGGTTATTTCCCCAAACCCTTCAATTTGACACATAGTACATGTAAAACAGGTCCAACAGAAGGATTTTGGTAAAAATTAGGTTTTAAAAATCCGGAAAAATGTACGGTGCGTAAGTATATTATTAAGGAACTGAAGGGTTGAGAAGTATGAAAAATCAGTGTTTGTGAAAACTACGCAAGCTGGGAATCTTCTTGTTTTTTGGTCGCTGAATCGAATAAAAATAATATAAAATTGAAGAAAATATTTTTTTACTAAGAAAACTACAAATTAATTACAAAAATTAATTATAAATACCTATGCACATTCATAGGTCAACATTTCATCGATGTTGTCATAATTATTTTTTAATATACCCGCATCATCTTATTGGTAATCAATAACTTCACATTCTAAGTTGGAACAAGTTGTTTCCTCACATTTGTAAAGGGCTAAACATTTCACTACACTTTTGACAAGAACACTGGGTAAATGAGCATCTGCCTTCTGCCTTTGCAGTTGAATCCGACGCGACTGTTTGAGTCCAATTTGTTACCAAGCCACATTTGAACCTGGTTCTTTATGAGTTTTGTGCTGCACTTGCAAAAGTCTGTGGGAGCGACTCCAGTTTTTATTTTTCAACTTTTGATACGAATTGTGGTATAGTTGATCAAATGTTTGTTGATTGCTTTTTGAATCATACAAAAAAGGAAAATATATTCTCCTGCTTCTTTAACTTCATTGCGTTAGTCATCAGGTTTGTAGAAAGCTGAGACATCCTCTCCCAAAATTGTTTCCGTTTTAAGTAACTTGCGGACCTATTTTTTCCCTTGTCGTATATGGCATACCGACTAGAGTCAGATCCACTGAATTCTTGCCAAAGAGAATATAGCTCTTCACATCCTTATGCTATGCCTGGAAAGTGAAGGAGGATAATACAAAGGTAAAAGTGCCTGGTTCGAACAATTTTGGTTTAAGTACATAGCTATCCAGTGGCGCACCCAGAAAATCTTTCTGGGGGTGGTCCAATATTTATTTTTTCAGGTTATACTTTTTCAAAAGCGTAAAATATGATTAAACTAGTTTTACGGTAGGTATTAGATTATTTAGGGTTCCCTACTACTTCGTAAATTAATGAAAAAATTGATACCTAATTGCAATATTTTATTATTGAAAATAAAAAAAAAATTTTTTGTTGTGCGTTATTCAAAAAATCGAATAAAATTGCCCCATTTTCATGAATTTTTTTTTAAACAAAAACACAGTTAGAGTTAGAGCACATAGAAACAATTACATTCTATGAATTTTTATTGTTATATTTTGCTGAGTTATTAGATTTGGGACCAATCTCTATTTTTTTTACACGGAACGTACCTATCGTGTAAAAACAGACTTGGTTGTAGGTATATATTTTATAAAAAAATACAAATTTTCAATTTCGTAATAATTTTTGAATTTAAAAAAAAAGGGAGCAATTGAAGACCATGGTGCAATAACCGGCCAAGTACATTTTTTGTGATTTATCTTTCTTTGGGAAAATTTTGAGGACCGGCGATCGATTGGTGTAGAATTTTGTTCAATCCAGAGCAAAATTATGTATTTGTACCTAAGTATTAACATATATTATCTAAATTAAAAAAATATGTTGTTTTTTGGAGAGTTTTTATCGTTTTTTCATTACTTTTAAAATCGGACTTCTTTAAAAAAAATAAGAAATTTTTGTAAAGTGTTTTTATAAATTTTAATTTAAAATAAACATCTCAAATGTTAACAAGTTTTGGGGTTATTGGTAACACAGGTGGCATCGACATTAAGTAAAACCGAAATTAAAAAATTGCTGGTTGACAACGTTGTTTCCGCCATTACTTTTATTTTAGTTTTTTTTTTCATTTTTTATGAAACACTATAAGGCATAAACAGGGAACTAAAGTAAAATATAATAAAAACTAAAATTTTAAAAAAATCTTGCCAACTGGGAAGTTAGCAACAAAACTTAGTTTTGTGTAACTAAAGTAATTTATTGCTATCTTTCGTAATAGAAGCACTAAAAAGCACAAATGAGATACTAAATTGTTAGCCTATTTTTTAATTAATTACCCTCGAAGTAAACCTCAATAAATTTCCACAATAATCACCAAGCAATAAGCATGGCCCTGATGAAGCGTTCCCCAAGTTTATTGCTAATAAAAATGGAAGTATAGCTATTTTCAAGACTATTGTGCTCACCATTGACTTACCCCGAAAAAACTACTTCGACGCACATAAAAATAATAACAAAATAAAAAATTCTATTTTGTCCTATTTTTTGAGACGTGCCCATACCTAGCAGGGATCATTTTTTATGTTGTGTGGTGTATTTTTATAGAAAACGGCAGAATTTTTAATTGTGATAAACAGAAAAGGCAAAAAAGTATCCAGAAATTCAACTTAATGTAGGTATTTGTTCGAAATTTATTTTTTTTGAAACATTTAACTTACACAATATTAAAACTTAAAAATTCAATACCGATGTTAGGACATAATGTGTGGATGAATTCAAGGTTTATTCATCCAGTTTGGATGAAATAATAAATATTTCGCCTGTAATAAACTAATCTTAACAACAATTAATAATTAATTTTTAAGTAATTAAGTAGGTACTCAATGTGATCAATATTTTCTCTCGTCGAGTGGCACTTATAAACAAATTTTTTCGTATAAAAGCTGGAATAGTTATTCGTTTAGGCATCAAATCTTCCAAAATGAAATTCGCAATCTTGGTCTTGTGTGGTCTTAGCGCAGTCTTGGGTAAGCAAAAATTATAATTTTTACCACTGACCAATAAAATTCAAAATATTATATTTTACCAGAAAATCATAAGGAAATATTAATTTAATATTAATAAAACATTTTTAATGTTTTAAAAAAATGAAATTAAAACTATAATTTATTAAAATTGATTGTTATGTTTTAAGCTGCTCCCAGCGACCGCATTGTCGGTGGTCAACCAGCTCCAAATGGTGGTTTTCCTCATCAAGTATCATTGAGAAGGCAAGGAAACCACTTCTGCGGTGGCTCCATCATTAACGAAAACACCATCCTCACCGCTGCTCACTGTTTGTACCAGTAAGTTACCATCATTTTTGGAATATAATCCTTTAAACTTTTAGCTGGACCCTGATTTGTTTAATAAGTACTTTGTATTCTCTCTTAGATCCTCAGTTCAAGGTTTACAAGTTGTAGTTGGTACCAATACACTTAATGCAGGTGGATGGGCTTACAACGCCGTCTCCATGGCTATCCACGAGTCTTATAACCCACAACAATTGATCAATGACGTTGCCATCATCAAGGTCTCTCCATCAATTCAATACAACCAAGTTGTACAACCCATCTCTTTGGCCGGAAACAACCCACAACCTGGATCTACCCTCACTCTCAGTGGATGGGGTCTTACCACTTACCCAGGAGACATTCCCAATAATCTTCAAATGATTAACTTACGTACTCTTGACTTGCAACAATGCGCCTCAGCTGGATTACCCAACCCAATTACCAATGGACAAGTCTGCACCACCTCTCCACCAAACCAAGGTGCCTGCCAAGGTGATTCAGGTGGTCCATTGATCGACCAAAGCGGAACCCAAGTCGGTGTTGTCTCATGGGGTGTACCCTGCGCTCGTGGCGCTCCTGATATCTTCACCAGTGTTGCTTTCTACAACTCCTGGATCCGTCAATACATGTAAACACCTTTCTGTGATTGTACTATTTTATGACATTTTGAATAAAGCATAATCCAAAAAAACTTTCAATTTTTATTACAATAATATATAATATATGTACAGGGTGAGCTAAAATGATTGTGGTTTGATATGTAGGCAACCAAATATGCAGGTTGGTACAACTACAAATTTAAAAAGAAAACCCCCTAGTAAGTCAATGGCGTAGCAATTACTTTTCTCAAAATGAATACAATATTCATAACAAATCACGATTTCTAAACAAATATACAAATTTATGTTTTTTATTAAGGTTTTGTGTTTCTGAAAATAAAAAACGTAGAATTAGCTCTAGAATTTTACAACAAATGTCAAATGTTGAAAATTATGACCTTCATTTTCGAGGCAGATGCTAAAACAAAACAAAGAGATGCGCAAATTAGTCTTGATAAAAACTGCTTTCATGAAATAGAAGGCACAATAACTAAATACACAAATGCGACACAACGGTAAAAATTCGAACTACGCCTCTGCTTTGTGTAGTCTAGTTACTCTGTTATAATTTTGACATAATTTTGTGTTACTATGAACTTTAAGTAAACAAATTCCTTAGATTTTTAGGCGGGAAATTTTAATTGACCACAATCATTTTAGCTCACCCTGTATTATGTTCTACTAAAAAATCATAAAACATTATATTCTAAAGTATCTACCGAAATTTTTGCAGCCTTCATCAACTTATACAAAATAATCACTCAACTTTTCTTAGGATACAATATTTTCGACCATTGACATTGATATGGTAACTGCTAAGGTATGGTAATTGGTATTTATACAGGGCGCCCGAAAGTGGACTATCAAACAAAATGACCTGATAGAGGAGGCCATTTAAAATCAATACAGCCTTATTTTTTCTTAAAAGAGTTCAAGAGTTATTTCAGTTTTTGTGTTTGTTTAGAAATCTCGTACTGTGCACACATAAAAATTAATTAAGAACATTTTATGAGTTGTTTATCTATGTTTTTTTTTATTTTGCGATCCTCGAAGAGAAGGTGCACTCTTCAATGAAATCATTTTTTGTCCAGAAAAAATGTTAGTTGATTTTTAAATCATCCCGAAGCAAAATATTGAACTAACATAAAGTTTAACTTCAAAGTAAGAGTTTCTTTATACATTGTATTGGAATAGTGGAAAGAACAACTTAGGCCTTTGATGCAATGCGTTTTTTGTCATTTACATTAATGATTACATGTGGAAAACGTTTCGAACCTCATTTGGTTCATCTTCAGTTACTAAGACTAGGACATAATACAATTAAAAGCAAATTCAAAGTTAAAACAAAAAATTGTAGAACTGATTTCGGTAAAGACAGAATTTTTAAAATTAAAAATTTTGAAGATTAATAAAAATATGTACAAACTACCTTCGTATTCGTAGGAATTCTGACTCAAATATGGACACTAAAAGGCTTTAGTTATAGTATAACTACATAACTAAGTGCATTTAGTATTGTTAGAAGACGCAATTGAAAAAACTGCTCGAGTCGGAATTCCTCCTGAAAAGTGATCTATTAATGAAATGAAGTCAACCTTGATTGTGAGCAATATCCCGACTACAGGGTGTTTTAAAACTTATATCGATGGTACATAGAAGGTTAAATCGCTGGGAATCCACGGAGAAGGTAGGCCCATTAGACATAACATCGAAAAAGATGAAGTAGCTGAATTTGTTACGGAGAATCCAACTAGAAGCGTTCGTCGTGTATCAAGAAATACGGGAATTCCTAGGACCACGGTTCATCATATGTTACAAACGGATTAATTATCAATTATATCTGTATCATCGTATGCAAGCTCTCTAACCTGCTGACTATAATAAAAGGTACTGATTTTGCAAGGAAATGGGGAAGATCCCTCATTTTTACATTAAATTTTGTGGAGCAATGAAACTACGTTTAATAGAATATGAATATTCAATATTCACAATTTACATTATTGGAACGACTCGAATCCAAATTTGGTGCGAAATGACCGTTTCCAACATGAATTTGGGCTCAATATGTGGGCGGGTATAATTGACGGTAGATTGATTGGCCCCTTTGAACTACCAAGGAGGGTCAACGGTCAAGTTTACCTCAATTTTTTTCCAAATTATTTGCCTGGTTTACCTGAAGATCCTTGAAATTGGAATGTGGCTGCAACACGAGGGCGCTCCTCAATTTTATGCCATAGCAGTGAGAAGACACCTAAATATAATACACAATTTAGGAATCGCTGGATTGGAAGTGGTGGAATAATTCTCTGGCCACATTGATCACCTGACTTAAACTCATTAGATTTCTTTTTATGACGATATTCTAAAGAACTACTGTACGGGAGAGAAAATGAGACCGAACAAGAACTGCGTTTTCGTTTCGTTTCCTTTAATCAAATCTAATTTTATATGACGTTTCCAATTATGTATGACACCGCACCTATGCGGTTTTGCCTAAGCCATTTTGAGAACTTATTGAAAATTTAAGTCAATAAAAATAATTATTTGACTTATTTTGTTTTATTTCTGACCATAACTTCAATATTTCTATAAAATGTATGTAAAAGAAAAACGAATTATTCTACAGAAATTTTTATTTAAAAAAACCTGTTGAGTTTATCCATACGCAATAAACTATCTCAGATTCTGCATGAAGTAGATAACTTTTTCTCATAGTTGTTCAACTTTATGTTAGTATATGTATTAAGCTGATCAACTGAACCAAAAGTTTCTACGAATTCTTTTCTTTTATTTGATAGAAGATAACAGAGTTCATGAAAGTAGATTTATTGAAAAGGCACACTCTTCGGGGATCGTGGAATAAAAAGAACAATTCTTAATTACGCGATTTGCACAGAAAAACTGAAATAAGTGTTGAACCATCAACAATTTTATAACAAAAATGTGGCTTTATTGATTGGAAACGGGACACCCTGTATATGTATGCATACGAAAATATCTATTTGTTCAAAAGTCATATAATACACTCGAAATAGTGATTCTAAGCTAAAAAATCGATAATTGGCAATTCGAATTAATTTTCCCGCCAAAAACGACGTCAGAAGTAGGTCATTGCAGAGGTATGTGACAACCATGACAACGCGATGGTAACTAATCTACTTTTGACGTTATCCCATATCCCATATCTCTTTTGTTCCACATTCGGCTTCGCACTATGGGGTTGAAGTTGGTAATACCCCAAAGTCACTTACCTTGCATAATAGTGACTTGCCAGTGAAGAAAATTTATGTCCAGTGGTCAATGCTGAAAATAATTAGAGGGAAACAGGTCTTGAGCGCGAGCTCAAAAAAACTCAGAAATTGGTGGAGTATAACCAGCGCGCTGCACGGTAGCGGTAGTTGTGGATAAATTCCAGTCCCTAAAAAGGCAACTGACAATTTATGTTCACACAGACAGAACAATCAAAATAAAAAAAATTAATTAATCTGATTTGAAAGCGCGGACATTATTAAAGTCTAGAGTGGCGATTAAAATAAAAACTGACATATACTTACAATTTCTGGACAAACACGTGGCAGGAAAAATTAGCGGGAAACGGGAACAACACTACAATACGGGACGAGGACTCGAAAGCAACTCCACGAGAAAATTTCATTTCCCAAAATACTATCGGGCCACGCATGACCCTTAGGCTTAAGTCATGAAATTTGAAAAATTAGTGAAGACAAATTAGACGAAAAAATAAAATTGAAACCAGGAGAAAGGGAAAAACTTCAAATGAGCAAGAATCATAAAAATTTTTTAAACCCTTACGTTATTTGAGCAAACTAATTAAATATTTTTTAAAAGGTATACGTTATCTCAGCAAATCTTGTGTTTATGAAAATCGACCTAATGGATTTATTCGTAAAGCGTAAAACCTCTTCTGATTTCTGTTCTACCTGTGATTTATCCTTTGATGAGATGAAGTGTGCCCTTAGCAATAAATATTTACATATTTTAGCATGGTTATAAAATATGCTCAGTTGAAGTCCATCCGGAGTTTTCAGATCTATGAACCAATAATAAATTTCTAGTTTAAATCTGTCTTAACACAAGGAACAAGGAAAGCAATTTATTTTTTGCTTCCAAAATTTACATAGTTAAAGGTCGAGTTATTTTAAAACATTCGCTATGGTAGCTGGAATTATGAAATATTTACTATTCTAAAATTATATTCTTTATTAATTTCCAAATTTATTTTATACAAAAATTGGAATCTGACCAGAGTTTTGTACTGATTCCAACTTGTATGTAAGTAGCATTTATTTCAGGTTTACTTTATTTAATGGAGATTGAGGTATGTGTATACCTTTAAATATCAGTCATTCTTTGGGTTGACGTAATTTGGAAATTGATTCACAAGTAGCAAGGCTGTACAATTTTGATGTCAATTATTTTCCTGGAGGAATCGAAATCGCCATCTTCTATTTCAGAATGACACCTAACTCATCTTCATAGCTTCCTGAGGAGCTTACAATTATATTTTTCTTTATTCTCTTTACCTTCTCAAATTTTAAATTATTTTTAAGTTCCCGCAGTGTATACAGGGTGGATTTTGTATATCTTTAAGCCAATAAGATGCTAAATTTTAGCGAGGGAAACTTAACCTCGTCGTTTACTTATTTTAAAAACAGCCAATGTTCTTGGGGTATTGACATTTTCTTTAAAGGTGCTACACGTGATTTTGCTTTTAATAGTTGAATACTAACATAATTTTCTGAAACTATTCTCATAAATACAACAGCTGCATAAGCTTCTTTAGCGTGAAATTATTTTCATTTGATAACTCTTTCATCCAACTTGGAATTTTTACTTGAGATAGAGATTTAAGTTCATTTGCCCATTTTAAAAATCTACTTCTTATTTCATCACATAACTCCGTATCCAAATCAAACTTTAAACTCCCATGTTTCTTGAAGTAAAATTTTTGGAAACAACGTAATTGGACAGAAAAATTCAATTGGACCAAATAATCTATGAGAAGTAGATAAAATTGTTCTTTTTGTAACTCTTCTTTCAAGTTCAAAATTTTCCAAAAAATCTAAGTTGATTTCTAATGTATCCATAATTTTATTCCATTTTAAACCCAATCCCTTTGTTACTTCGTTTTCTGTATCTTTTATCATTTGTATATTCCCATCCTCTTAAATCAAAATTTCCTGTTGTTAAAATAGCTCTTCAATTACTTATAAATCGTTCAAGTTCAGATTTATTTTTAACACTTCCAATGCAATTATCTACATAAAAACTGTTTGATAA
Organism: Stenus bimaculatus; assembly: GCA_963971135.1. Classification (NCBI taxonomy): domain Eukaryota; kingdom Metazoa; phylum Arthropoda; class Insecta; order Coleoptera; family Staphylinidae; genus Stenus; species Stenus bimaculatus. Next base: position 37,941,020 of record OZ020180.1, read on the forward strand.
TTTTTCCACATTTTCTTTCGAATAATTATTATGTTTGATATTAAAACTGTTCATTTCAACTAATATATTATTTATATGAAAATTTTACACTGCTGCTTATAAGAATGGACTGCATATTAATCCAAATACCTACTACTCTTGTATGACAGTACACCACTATTTCATTATTTCCATTCCACCATAAAAATTGTAAATACCCACGATCGTTTTTATTGATACTTATTTGTAAAAATGCCTTTTTTATATCTGAAATTACATTGATTAGATTGATCTTATGTTTTCTAAATCTTGTTAATAATCAATTCTATTAAGTTCGGCCATTTCTCTAAACATTCATTTAATTTAAAAAAAAATTAGATTTTTTCACAAGTATTTTATTGACTATTATACAAGGTGTCCAGAAAATGGCGGGCAAGCTCTTCAGTACGTTGTTGGAGACCCTTCAGGTATCCTTAGAAAAATTGTTAAAAAATTCTATCGACTTTCCTTCTTAAGATGTTAAGCAAAAACTAAAAGGTAAACTTGGCAACATAGCTTCCTGAAAACAGGTATTGTAATTAAAGGTAATATTAACCTTTGACATTATTTGACACAAATCTGACAAAATTAAATAAATTTTATTCAAAGTACAACAAAAAACGAGTTACATTTGTCGAATCTGCAAAACGGTTTCATCTTCATTTTTAGTAGTAAAACAGGTAAAAATTTACTGATGCAGGATTTTATATTTGCAAGCTGCTTCGACAAGTGCTTTTTTGAATCCAATTTTAAAAAACTTCTGATTTTTATAATAATTGCTCGAAATTTTCACCTTGCGCTTGTATGCAAATTTGTGCTCGTCGTCTAATATTTGCTTGAACTGCATGTAGCATTTGGGGAGTCACACTTTGAGCTGCATTTTGAATTCTGTTCAACAAATCTTCTACATTTTGGACGGCAGTCCTATATATCAGAGCCTTTATGTGACCCCACAAAAAAAAGTCCGGAGGTGTAAGATCTGGACTTCTGGGTGGCCAACGTATAGGTCCGTTACGACCGATCCATCGTTCAGGATATTCCTCATCTAACCAAATTCTTACTGCTAAGGCAAAATGTGGAGGAGCACCATCTAATTGCATCCACATGTTCCTGATTGCAGCTAGTGGAAGATTTTCAAGATGTTCCTCCAGCTCATTTGTCAAAAAATTTAAAAAATTGCCTCCATTCAGGCGTGGAGGTAAGATAATTGGTCCTATTAAATGATTTCCGAGTATTCTCCCCCATAAATTCACACTAAAACGATTTTGGTTGTTGGTTGAATTTATAAGATGAGGATTTTCAAGGGCATAGTAATGTGAGTTACGCTGATTAAAAAATCCGTCTCTTGAAAAATTTGCTTCATCGGGCCATTATATACGGGAAGTAAACGTAGCATCCAATTCTATTTGCTCTAACAACCAATTACAATAGTTTGTCCTAAGTGCAAAGTCAGTGGGTAATAAGGCTTGAACTTTATTGTAGTGACATCCATGAAAGCCTTCTTCTATCAGAAAATTATTAATAGAAGATTTGGATACCCCTACTTCATTGAAAATCCTCCGTGAGCTGCACGTTGGATCTTCTTCCAAATCATTTAAAATTTGTTCCTGGATGTCAAGTGTAATTACATTTCGTGGACGTCCTCGATCTACACCTCCAGCTGGTGCTAACATACCCGTTTCTCCACTTCTTTGATCCAACCTTCGAATAACTTTGCAATCTGGATGTCTTCTTTGGGGATACCTCTCAGCATACACCCTTGAAGCTGCTAAAGCATTGTCCTGGCATTTACCCAACATTTTTAACATATCTGCGTATTCGCGATTCGTGTACATGATTTCAGGTGAACACGAAACCAAACAAGAAAAAACGAAAACTAAATGAACACGAAAGGACAACAACTTATTAAAACGAAACGACAAGAGATATTTAAAACTGAAGAATAAGAACGATTTAAAACGAAATTAATAAAACTGGAGCATTGACGAAGCAAAACTTCGAAAATCAGATGATGAAATTCGAATTATCAGCATAGATTGTCAGATTAATATCAGTGATAACTTGATTAATCATTTAATAAAAAGCAATTAATCATGTTGCCAGATTCATTTTTTGAAATAAATACATGTAATTTTTAATTTAAAAAATTAAATTGTAATGTTAATAAAACAGTATTAAAATTTAATTTATTGCAAATCTACCAAATAGAAGTCCACCTTCACAGCACAATTTGCAGTTTTCCGAAATTCACAATAATAAAGAAGTTGAATTCCCAACTTTAACTCTTCATATCTCGGTCAGTTGGTCAAGAGGATTTTTTTACTATTTTTCTGAGGATCCCTGAATGGTCCCCAACTACGCACTGGAGAGCATGGGCGCCATTTTCTGGACACCCTGTATAGTAAATAGTATTTGAAGTTAACAGGTAGTACATTTGAAGAAGAAGAATTATGATAGGACCTTTATAAAAATATAGACTTATAGCATCCGCCACCGATATCTCTAGTTCTATTGCTTTATTACGTAAACTATCGTAAAGATAAACTTTTTCGGTGGCCATTTTTTAAGTATTTAATGACAGGTTTGACAGAACGACCGTGACTACCCACCTCTCGAGGTGGATCGTCGTGGGCTTTGTTCGGTTGCCATCCTATGACGTTTTCGATCTCGACCGAGATGTTGTCGGCCTTAAGTGGAACAACTCGACGTTTCTTAAACGCTTTGGTGACCTTTAGTGGAATGCCCCCTATGAACTTGAAGCGCACAAATTCCCCAGATTTTTAGGCGGGAAATTTCAATTGACCACAATCATTTTAGCCCACTCTGTATAATAAATTTTATATATTTAATAATAATATACAATAGTTTTCAAATATCATGAAAAAATGTTTATGTTTAGTTTCAATTATGCAGTTTAGATAAAATATATAGATTTTTTATAATTTTAAATTTCAACTATGTTAAAATAATCTGAAAAATAATCGAATATACATTTTTAAATAATTAAGTACTCATTGTGATTATTTCAATGCAATATTTTCTTATCAAACTAAAGTCACGTCGAGTGGCACTTATTTTAAGGCAAAATTTTGAGTATAAAAGCTAGAACGCTTATTCATTTAGGCATTAAACCTTCCACAATGAAATTAGCAATCTTAGTTTTGTGTGGTCTTAGCGCAGTTTTGGGTAAGCAAGAATAACTTTTTTAAATTTAAAATAAGTCATTTCTAATTCAATATTTTAGAATTGAAAAATTAAAATTATATTGTATCTAAATTGATTGTTATGTTTTAAGCTGCTCCCAGCGACCGCATTGTCGGTGGTCAACCAGCTCCAAATGGTGGTTTTCCTCATCAAGTATCATTGAGAAGGCAAGGAAACCACTTCTGCGGTGGATCCATCATTAACGAAAACACCATCCTCACCGCTGCTCACTGTTTGTACCAGTAAGTTACCATAATTTTTGGAATATAATCCTTTAAACTTTTAGCTGGACCCAGATTTGTTTAATAACCACTTTGTATTCTCTTTTAGATCTTCAGTTCAAGGTTTACAAGTAGTAGTTGGTACCAATACCCTTAACGCAGGTGGAGTAGCTTATAACGCCGTATCCATGGCTATCCATGAGGCTTATAACCCACAACAAATCATCAATGACGTCGCTATTATCAAAGTCTCTCCAGCAATTCAATACAACCAAATTGTACAACCCATCTCTTTGGCCGGAAACAACCCACAACCTGGATCTACCCTTACTCTCAGTGGGTGGGGTCTTACCTCTTACCCAGGAGATATTCCCAATAATCTTCAAATGATTAACTTAAAAGCTCTTGATTTGCAACAATGCGCTTCATCTGGATTACCCAACCCAATCACCAATGGACAAGTCTGCACCACCTCTCCACCAAACCAAGGTGCCTGCCAAGGTGATTCAGGTGGTCCATTGATCGACCAAAGCGGAACCCAAGTCGGTGTTGTCTCATGGGGTGTACCCTGCGCTCGTGGCGCTCCTGATATCTTCACCAGTGTTGCTTTCTACAACTCCTGGATCCGTCAATACATGTAAATACCTTTCTGTGATTGTATAATTTTTTGAGTTTAAAAATAGAACATAAGCTAAAAATCGTTATTTTTATTGCAATTACCAAAAAAAAACTTTTACTAGTTTGATTGATGACCCATAGAAAATAATTACTCATTTTTTTTTAATAAAATTCGTTCGTCTATATTAATTTATACTATCATTTTTAATGCTAGTCCGCTAATGAATACCTATTTTCGATTTCCATGATTTGACCAACAGAAAATAAATTTCGTCGAATTTCTGAAACACAACACACATGAGAAAGATGATTTTTTACCCATTAGTCATCAATTGTTGATTAAACATTGATATCACCTTCACCATATGCAACTATCCTCTGACTATGTAACAAAGTAGTCATTTTTATACGTCATATGTGGTGAAGCACCTGAATCTGTAAATGTCATTCAGATTTATAATTACACAATTTAAATAACATTCATAGCTAGACTTCGAAAGGACGACATTTTCAAAAATTAAATTATTAAGTCCTAAAATAAGTTCAAAATAGGCCAAATTCAGGTTCCGGATAGTACCGGGTTGTTCCGGACAAAAATAAGTTCACCAATGGATTGTTTAGGTTCACTTTGGTAATTAAGTTTTTTATTTCAGTCATAACGCGTTCTTGAGATAAATGGTTGGCACGAGTGGTCTGATACACCATGTATAGCTCAATATACAGGTTTTACTGACGTTTCGTAAAAGTGGAATTCATTTTCAAAAATTAAAGCAACCACTTTTAGTGACGTCTCGTAAAAGTGGAAATCATTTTCTAAAATAAGCAACCACTTTTACTGACGTCTCGTAAAAGTGATTGCCTATTTTCGAAAATGATTCCCACTTTCGGGTTGTGCCTCGGCTCCTGTCAGGTTTAGGGCTGGCAGCACATTTTTTTATCAATTTGCTTAACACTCTTCATCGGCTGGCACAATTGTTGAGCTATATGTTATGAGGGACAAACAGTTCAAAAAGAGGTACCGGAAGTGGTCATTCTTTAATACTTCGGTCAAGTTTCAGAACATACAAAAGATGGCACACTCTTGACTACATAAAAAACTACCATCTCAACGGAAAACCCCACTATATTCTATGAGGGAGACTTTAGTGCGGTCGGTACCTGGACTATTTATAGGTTTACATTTTTTTATTATTTTGTTCTTAAGAAACATCGAAATTTTATCTTTAATATTTTTTTTTGTTATGAAATAGACGAATTCTATTCCTTTGGAATAACCCGTTGTACAAGCTTTTTGGCAAACGGAATTTTATAGCCCTTTACCCATGACAGAATAGTCTTGTCATTAGTTATTTGTTTCCAATTATTGAAAAAAATATTTTAAATGGCAAGCAATATTTCTCACCTTTAGTGATGACGTTGGGGTTGGACTTTGGTGTATGTCCTCGTTGGTACTGCATTTTTGTACTTCTTCGGATGATAATTTCTCCGGGATTTTTGTCCACTCAACTTGTGCACCTTCGGATTCCTTGTTGGTGGACGATTGAAGTTTAAATTCTTTGTCACTGTTGACAATCGCTCTGTACGGTTAGTTTTTGGAGTTCTTTTTAATTGCTCTGACGAACGCTTAACCGCCTTTGATGATTTTAGACGATCCTCCAAATTTTCCCCAAAAAGCTGCGAACATATGTCCGTTTTCTCTAAAGTTTCTTTAATAAAGATATTGTCAACATTTTCCTTGTGTCAGATAATCAGAGGTGGGCAAAATACTTTTTATTAAGTATTTGAAATAAAAAATACAAAATACTTTGTTTTTTGGGTTTATTTGAAATACTTTGAGCAAAATACTTAGTTATAAAGTATTCCAAATACTTTGTAATTGAAATATGTACTTTATTTGAAATAAAAATTAAGGTTCAAGGTATACGGAATAAATAGTTGAGATTACGAAACCTACAGAAAAAATTGCCTTTTGTAGAATTTTGAAATAGGAAAATAATAAATTAAAAATTCAATTCTAACGACTTGTCATAAAAAGCTAAAGATTTAATATAAAAGGTTGGATCAAAATGTGTAATACAAAAGATTGATTTTAAAAACTTAAAAAGTAATCAAAATACAATTTGGTATTTGAAAATACAAAATACTTTTTTAGGAAAGTTGTTCAAATACAAAATACTAAAAGTATTTCAAATACTATTTCAATTACTTTTATTTCAAATACTACCCACCTCTGCAGATAATTCATGGTGTACATCACACTACAATCTTCCAGCATGACTAATACATTCTATTTTATTCAATCGTTTCCTTGCATCCCCCACATTTTCTTTTTTGACCAAAATTGTAAGGGCTTTTCCAATCGCCGCCAATCCTGTACCCACCTGTATTTGCAACTTTGATAATCTATCATCTCTCTTCTTTCCCTGATCATTCAACACTGTTATAATTTCCGGATTTAACTTTGGAGGTTCCAAAGATAAAAGATTTTCTGGCACTGGATATTTATCAATCAAATCCTTTCCGGCTTGTTTCTCATTGACACCCAATCCTTTTCTTAAAATGGGTAACCACCTTTCTGTCAAATCAGGAGCAATATCCGACCCATAAATTTTCTTAATGTCGCTTTTTGGACCAAGTACTTCCAAAATATCACTATCAAGCTGAACAACTTGTTCTTCCTCAGAAATATTACCTAATAGAAATTAAAATTATATTATAATTTCTTTATTTTATGTATTTATACTAATGTATAAAATGTGCATGTAAAGTTGCTCCCAGCTGGAAGTAGGACAAAGAATACGCGAGCGTGATTACTTTTGTCCTACTTCCATCTGGGACCAACTGTACATACATGCCCAAAAATATTCACAAGTTAATATTTGCGTAATCTCTGAATTATTATTATTATTATTTATTAAATACAATACAATGCTATTGATCAACAAAATTTCTCAGTCAACATTTTGTTGATATAAGAAAAATCTTGTTGTGCATAAAAAATATAAAAAGAAAACAATAAACTCAACAACATAAACGTAATAAAATAAGTATAAAATTATAAAAAGTGAATATATGTAAGTATAATAAAAAGAATACACTTTTAAAACAATCTCTAAACTAGATGAATCTATTATAAATAATTATTTTCATTCCGGTAAATGTAAAATATAGTTTTTAATATTTGTTGTAAATTTTTTAATTGAACTGGAATTTTGAATATCTGATGGCAATTTATTAAATTGTTTAACAGCATTAAATAGACAATAATTTCAACCTTTATTAGTTTTTATTGAATTTAGATGAATTTGATTGGATGATTTTGTGTTAAATTTATGATATTCTTTATTAATAATCAATATTATAACATCCATAATATTTTCTGTATTTCTTAAATACAGAAGAACATGTACATACTTACATATTTAGAAATACATGCAAACCATATTTATGGTTTGTATCGTACATATTTCTTGTAGTATAACATTGATACTAGATACAAAGTATTCAAGTCTGAATATTCACACTAAGGGCCGGTTTATTCATCTGTTTAGTAAAGTGTCAGTTAGTTACTTGTTCATTAAAGTTACAGGTCTCCTGTAAAAAAATTGGGTATATTCATTCTATTTTATCTGTCAGGTAACTACTGAACATTTAGCGATGAAAGAGACATAGCAACAATGTTTTTTTGGGCTTTTTGAGTTTATTGCACTTCTATTTTGTTCTATTTTTATAAATTTTATTGCATTTATGACTGTATGAGTAAAAAATAAATTCTTTCTATAAAATATTTTGGCGAATGGACCAAGTGATTAGAGATTAGTTTTTTTTATAATTTATTTTTTTGATATACAAAAGTCTAAAGTCTTCTTATCTTTGTTGGGACAAACCAAACAAAAAGAGTATATCGTATATCTTAAATATTGGGCACTTTTGCTATTTTAATGATTTATGATTTTTTTTTCGCAATACAATAGAACATGGTTAAATTTATGGTTTGAGCATTCGATTCCTGTTTTTTTGTAATACTAAAAACTGTCATAATAAAAATTATTAGTAGTCTGAAAGTTCCCGAAGTTTTGCAGACTTTTGAAAGATTATAAAAAACTAATAAAATTTTGCACTATTTCGAGGAATCAAAAATTTGTAATGCTATAAATTAAATATGAGGGATTAAAAAAAAACAAAAATATCGCGAAGGAAAGTCTGAAAAATTTAAAACCGGTGGTGTTGCAGAAGTTCCAGTAAGTATACCCTGGAAGGAAAAACTCCAAATCATCCCAATAATTTAAATCATCCCATTATTGAAACCAACTGAACTAAGACATCGAGGATTATATTATATACATGGCATCAATAATAATATCTATTTTAATTAATAAAATTGAAAAACAAAGAGAATAGTTAAAAAATCGCTATTTTCTTTAAATTTGAGGTTATAATATTCTCATTATCTCCTTACTGGGAGTTCAAACTGATCAGTAAATTAAAGTGTCCAATAACCTAAATTTACTGAAAGGTTGCTATTACTGACAGGTGAATATACACTTACAGATGACAATTTTGTCAGTAACGCTAATGAACACTTTACTGAAAGGTGAATAAACCGGCCCTAAATGTATATTATCAATACTTCCTGATGTACTTTGTGCGTGATGTAACAAAACGATCCTCCACTGTCAATAGGATGTTAGGTTGAAATTCACTATAGGGTGTGGGCGTGTCCACACCGTAAGGTATCTTGGCGACAAATATTTAAAAATATTTAGTGTCAGCTGCTGTCACCAATTATCACCATTCCATCACCATTCATTCAGATTCAAATAGTCACTTTAAATTAAATTTGTAAAATAATAATGGAAAATATTGAAATAATAGCAAAATCTTAGTATGGGCTAGAGGAGTGTTAGTGTTTCTTTTGATGGCGAATAGCTGGCGATGGTTAGTTTACTTCAACAGGGTTATTATTCCTTTCTCCTTCATTGTTTTGACATTTGACGATATGCTAAACTCTGGTAACGACAAACTTTTTTGAATAAAATACGCCCACACCCTATACTGAAATTATACCGGATGTTACTTCCATACCTACACTTGTAGGTATTTTACAAGCATGTACTTACATGCTTAGAAATACATACAAACCATGCTTATGGTTTGTATCATACGTATTTCTAGTCGTATAACATTGATACAAAATATTTATGTGTGAATTTTCACACTAAATACATATTCCAATAAGATGCTGATTTGTTCCTTCTTATACTTTTATTATAGTATATTACGCAACGAACTAGAAAGTGACGAATTTTGTGCGAGTGTGAAAATAGCCCAACGAGGCGCTAGCCGAGTGAGGATATTACACGAGCAAAGAAATTCACTTTCTGCGAGTTGTGTACGCTATTTTTCCGACGACCACGGAGATTTTGCGATTATTAATATTTTGTAGTAACAACATAACATAACCTATGTTAACAGCAGCTGACATTGAAGTTATCCATTATTTTTAGTTAAATGTAAATAATTGTAGGTGGCGCTGTTTTGACGGAAGCAACTTATCGAATATATATATAATAAAAAATGTTCCTATTTTATTTAAAATTTACACAAAAGTTAATTATATAATGATTTTAATAATAAAATTAGTAATATTGGCGGGGTTAAATATAAATTTTTATTTGAACTATCCTTTTTTTGCAAGTTCAAAAAAATCCAAGAGAGGGCTTTCGGAATTCCTTCGCAGCGCCTCTATCGAAAATTACAAGAACTATTTGACAGTTACAACATGGAAACTTAAAGTCACTAGTGTTGAAATGAACGATTTTCTAAACTAGTAATATGAATGACATATACGATTTTCTCATATGGTCGTCGGAAAATGTCATTTTCCAAATCTTTTGAATCTGATGAAATCCTATTAATACGACCGACGTCGTTTTTCTGATCTTGACGATTCAGAACCTAAAACTGAATTAGGAGGAGAATCTTCTCGACGATATCGTTTCTTAGTTTTTTTATGACTTTTCTTTTTAATCTGCTTCTCCAAACTATTCAATTTCTCTAAAATTTCTTCCATTTTACCGTTAATTGATAGAATTTTTTTTGCTCTTCTAATATGCGACTTTTGTCCTGACACAAAAACAGAAGAATAACGAAAAATATGCGAGAAACAAACTAGATTGAAAATTTGAGTTTTTAAATCAAGTTGTGATACCTGACACAGAGTACGGGAGTACTACAATATAAAAGATACATCGAGCAGGACACATACATAATAAACAGAAACTATCGAAATTTAAATATACAAGATAGCACACTTAGAAAAAAGTTTAAGATATTCTAGGAAAATCTGATTGATGATAAAAGTTTCAGGGTCTCTATTTCTTCTTCTTCATCGTCAGTAATAAAAGCAATAAAAATAAAATATTTGGACTGGCAAATAAATGAGAAATAAATGGAAACCGCTACTGCCAACCGCGACTGTTGGCTGTATTATTTTATTCAAATTAAATTTATTTTCAACAAAGGTTACTAGCAGACTACTTTTAAAACTTATTGTTTTAAATTATAATGCAAGCGAATATAATTACAACTCAGCATTCTCAGGGTTACGTACAGGCCTAGTAGGTAACTGCCTGGAGCGGCCAAAATTAGGGGGCGGCCAAAGCCCGCCTTTTCCATCCTGATTTTTTGCAAAAAGTAAAAAAAAAAACAATTTAAAATCGATATTTTAGTAAGTACAATAACATAACATTCGACGGATACGCGGCTTTTACATACCGGGTAGAAATGAAAACCGGGTCACCTCGATAACTTTTTTATTTATGAATAAAAAAATTTGAAATTTGGCTATGTACTATGATTCAAAAAAACAAATTTTATGTGTATTTTTTATTTTCGAAATCACTTCCGGTTTCACCGGAAACACCATGAACTTTGTTTTTTTAAATGTAACATCCCATATTTTTATTCATGGCTTAAAATACTTTTAAAAAAGAAGTATTTTTGAGATATTAGTTTTTATTTTTTTTGTAAAAAAAATTTTTTTCAATAAAAAAAAAGGTTTTCGAAGTAGGTGAAAAGTACCAAATCTAATTCTAAATAATTCAAATACCTAAATAAAATTGTAGTTTGAAAAAAAATTTAAGTGGTTTTTAAACTATTAATTTTTAAACTTAGTTAATGAAGATTTTATCAAATATCTCACTTTTTTTAAATGCAATGATGCCGGGTCATTCGACTTTTTAAAAGAGGATTTTATAACGATTATTTATTTTATGTATTTGAATTATTTAGAATTAGTTTTGGTAATTTTCACCAACTTAGAAAACCTTTTTTTTTTGAAATTTTTTTTTTCGCAAAATATAAAAACTAATATCTCCAAAATACTTCTTTTTTAAAAGTATTTTAAGCCATGAATAAAAATATGGGATGTTACATTTAAAAAAACAAAGTTCATGGTGTTTCCGGTGAAACCGGAAGTGATTTCGAAAATAAAAAATGCACATAAAATTTGTTTTTTTGAACCATACAACATAGCCAAACTTAAAATTTTTCTATTCATAAATAAAAAAGTTATAGAGGTGACCCGGTTTTTATTTCCACCCGGTATATTTTGGTAGTAGAGTCATAATTATATTTACCATTTACAACACATTATAAATTTCTAACAAATTAAAAATCGCGATTTCATGAATACTAAAATATCTATAATAAGACCCTTTGCGGTACCAACCTATATTTGTACACTTACAGGTCGGTAAGTGCGTTATGACAGACCTCGAAAAATAGAAAAACTCGCCCCTACGGGGTTCGTTTTTCTAACCTTTTTCTCGTTCTGTCATAACGCACTTAGCGACCTTGTATCGTAATATACTATTATGACACAAGACTGATTATATTGGCTAACAATTTTGTCATTTGAAAATGATAATGCGACTTCAATTGATAAAGAAGATTTACTTCGCGATTTTGTAATTAGAAAATCAAGAAGAAAGTTTTAGTTTCTGTATCTTTTTACCAGTAAATATTGTTAATTCATCGTTTAAATAAATCTTTGTTTTCTGTTTTTGTAGTGCTTTATTAAACAGTATTGATTATTTATACCTACTTTAGTTTGCATAATTTATAGTCTATGAGTTAAGAAAATAAAATACAAACTGTTATTATTATTAAAATTCAACACACGCAGTGGCGCGTTATGCCTTTAGGAGGCCTTAGGCAATTTTGAATTTTGAGGCCCCAAAATATTCAAATTTTTAAGAAGAATTTTGAAATTACAGTCTAATTCGGTTATAACGAGCATCAACGGACGGCGAATTTTGCTCGTAATAACCGTTAATCGTTAATATGACCCTGAAAAGGGTTTTCCCTGCTATTATTCTAATTCGAAATATACATGATGTTTCAAACCTTGTTAAAAAGCTCTATTTTCGAAATACAGGATGTTTACAGATTATTTTTTAAATTTTTTAACATGCACATTTGTAATGATATGTATTTTGTTTATTAATCCATAGTTATACTCGTGATTGGTGTAGAGGGCTTCGGCCAGAGACCAAGGAATTAAGAAAATTGACAAATTTTGCCAATAGGTACTTAGATAAAATACGAATATTCAAAACAAATTTCAACATAAAGCTCTTTCTGGTGCATCCAGCTCGGTATACTCTGTATATACAAAAATATTAAGAACGTTTCAATTGAAGGTGTTTGCGAACTATCATGCACGCAACTACTAAAAGAAAAAACTATGGTGATTAACGTTTATCGCCCCCCTCAGGGTGATTTTGATGAATTTACTGAATGCATCAATAACTGCTTGCAAAAATTTGATACTATAAAATCGTCCATTATAATTGGTGGAGACTTTAATGTTCACTTCAATACAAAGGACAATAAAGCTGTTACGTTATGTAATCTAATGACAAGTTTTGGCTTATCCAAAAGGGTCCAGGATATCAATGATGCCAATCAATTTCGGATTTACCGATCACCTGGGAATAAAATTAAATCTAACCATGAAGAATTCGACTCCAAAGTCCCTAATGAATTCTGTAAGACCTACAACGCAATTAGGCTATTACAATCTCCATCAAAAACTACAAATGTGTGATTTTTCCTTTGCTGAAAACCCAATGCTGTCTGTTGATGATAAAACAATTAATATATACAGTGTGCTACGGAATCTGCTTTTCCCTTAAAAAGATACATCACTTCTAGTAATCATAAACCCCTAAAATGGTTCAACGAAGAACTAAAAAACATGCGTGAACATTTAAGACTATTAAATGAATTGTGCCTTAATAACAGTGATGACCATACTAAATCTTTAAGAAATAAACTCCGCTCTACTTATCGCGCTAAAATTAAAAAAGCAAAAATAAAAAGTAATGATGACTTCTTAGCAGCATCTCATAATCATCCCAGAGCCCTATGGAATCTAATCAACTCTAAAAGAATCAATAGAGCTAAAAGTGCATCTGCTAGTAATATAACTGCAAACAGTTTTAACACTTATTTTACGTCATTAGCTGGGAATATTATAAAAAATATACCGAAAAGCAATACTGATCCAATATCATTCTTGCTAAATACTGATATTGTATATAATGTAAATAAAACTTTTAATTTTAATTATGTATCCTGCGCAAAAGTCAGTAGTCTTAAATCTAGTAAGAGTTTTGACTGTTACAATATGTCAACAGACATTATTAAAAGTATCAAAGATATTATAATTTCGCCATTAACTAAAATAATAAACCAATGTATTCAATCTTCAACAATTCCAAGGTTGCTAAAAATTGATAAGGTAGTCCCAATACATAAAAATGGGGACAAAAATGATATTAATAATTACAGGCCAATATCACTACTGCCTGTTTTCTCTAAAATTTTGGAAAAAGTCTTGTATGAACAATTATCCGGTTACTTTGAGGATTCTGAACTTTTTTACAAAAATCAATATGGCTTCCGTTCCAATAAATCGACCAAATACGCCATTTTGGAGTATGTTGAAGAATGCATGCAAGCGTTTGAAGATGGAATCTACTTAAATGCATACTTTCTTGACTTGTCAAAGGCTTTTGACTGCGTCTCTCACCCAATTTTGCTTCGGAAACTGTATTCTTATAATCTAAGTACCACAGCTTGTAAATTACTAACATCATATTTATCAAATAGAGAACAATTTGTATCTTTCAACGATACATGTTCCGTGAACAAACCTATAGAAGCAGGGGTTCCCCAGGGATCTATCCTCGGGCCACTCCTGTTTCTAATATATATAAATGATCTACCCTATGCGCTTTTGCCATCAAAGGCAATTCTTTATGCAGATGATACTACGTTTACCAATATTGGGAACACAATTGATGAAACAGCCGAACATAGCCGTAAGACGTGGTCGAGGGCCAACGACTGGTTTAATAGCAATAGCCTTCTTCTTAATGAAAATAAAACGTCTAATATAATTTTTACTTTGCGAAATACTGTAGATGAACCTGTATCCTTCACCAAATTTCTTGGGATTCATCTGGATCCCAAAATGGTGTGGAATAGACACGTTGAAAACTTAGAGCCAAAGTTAAACAGTACAATTTTTCTACTGCGTAATTTAAAAAACTGCGTATCTACCACTGTTCTAAAAAATGCTTATTATGGCCTTTTTCAATCTCATATTATGTACGGCCTGATTGCATGGGGCCACTCTGCAAGCAGCAACAAAATCTTTGCTCTTCAACGTCGTGCTGTTCGCGTTATTGCGGGAATTGGTTACAGAGAAAACTGTCAGGAGACGTTTAAAATCCTGGGTATACTAACATTACCTAGTCTATATATCCTTGAAAGTTTGTATTATATTATTACACATCTAGATGCATATCTTGATAAAAAAACCTGTCACTCATTCAACACTAGAGGAAAAGACTTTCTTATACCTCAATTCTCACGTTCAGATAAAAACAAAACTGGTGTTAGATACCATGGCATCAAATTTTACAATGCTCTTCCTCTATGGATTAAAAATTTAAACATTAAATGTTTTAAAACAGAATTAAAATCATTGATTGTTAAGGAGGCTTGCTATTCATTCGATGATTTTTTTAAATGTATAGGCAACTATGAAGTTAGGTTAAAATAATTTTATACATTAATAATCGTTAGTCTGTAGAGTAAAATTCTATTGTATATCCTGTCATGACATTTGTAAAATACTCTGTATTATTCACAAATAAATATTATTATTATTATTATTATACCAGGGGTGGCAATATCAATTTTATTAATGGAAAACCCCATTAAAAGGGAATTAACGAAATTCGCCGAAAAAATATTTACTCGGTATATCCGTTAAAGGGTCATTTTTGAATTGAAATTAATTGGAACCACAATGTATGTATCCGGATTTGCTCGTTATATCCGTGCTCGTTATAACCAAGTTCTAATGTATTAAAACAATGTTATTTTTTAAAATTTATTTGGAGGCCTCTCCCTTGTTTGAGGCCTTAGGCGATTGCCTATTTTGCCTATATGGTAACGTGCCACTGAACACACGATTATATTAAAATTTTTACTTTTAAATAGTTGGGGCTTTTGGGGCGGCAAAAATAATTTTGCCAGTGGCGGCCAAATATGTAGCGCCGGCGCTGAGCATTCTTATTTCTTACGACCGCACATAAGCTTTTGATTAACTTTTATTTCTCACATTGGAATACAATCTTCTACAGGTCGGCTTGATCCAATTTAATTTTTTTAATTGTACATGGTTTTTATGGCAGCATTTATAGACAAAGTTTTCTGATACAAAACTATGTAAAATATTAAAAAAATTAATATGTGCGTCTCTGGCGGGGGCTAACCCCACCGACCACTAGATACGGCATTGGAAAAATCGTGGAAGAATAAAAGCTTGTGGAAGGAACTATGTTCACTTCGTTCAATTTCAAAGATCCGTTCAGTCCTACCGAATCATTCTTACATGTTTTTTTATAAAATTTATTAATCTCTCAAAGTTTATATGTCCTACCACAGAGCCATGTGGTTATTATTGTAAGCATTGAATTTTTTTTCGGTAAATATAAAACAACATCGTAAACTTGTAAAGCTTTCCAATTTTCTGAAGTAAATATTTTGTTGATATCATTAACCTAAAATCATGCAGATGACGCAATAAAAAATTTTTCGTGGGTCACGGCAAAATGAGTTATAACACTCCGAGACGTCAGCATTTGGCGCGACTTGCAAAAATATTTTTAATTTCAGTGCTTTCAGATGACGACTCGAGTGGCATTTTGACGGGAGCGAATGCGCCCAAATTAATTAATAGATGCGCAGCGTAGCATCTCTTGCGCGACGCCAACAGGTTACAGAGGGTGTAAATTTAGATCGACGCCGAACAAACTTCAGTCGCGCACAAGCGTTCGCCATTTCCTTCCGCTAAAATAAAAAAAATCGGAAAAGCTTCCAGAAAATCAAGTGCTGCCGTCCCCGATTCAACACCCCTAGGAACACCCGCGAGAGGTATTTATAATATTTCGGTCGATTTAACAGCGCTTCTGGCAAATTACCAATCGAATGATATTTATTTGACCCACTCTTTATATAGATCAATTGAAAGGCTTCTGGTGTGGAAAAAATGCGCTGAAAGATGAGCTCGAAAGGCGGAAGAACAGCTGATACTAAAGAGGAGGTAGTATTGAACACCCCCGCGCGAGTTTTAACCTTAATTCATTGCACTTGCAAATGTATTTTTCGCGTGTGTTCAAGGTTTTCGGAGGCGACGCCAACTGAGTTGTTCCCATGCTAACAACCTAAATGTGTTTAAAAGAAGGACGATGCATGAGCCCGTAAAAACACTTATCTAATGTTTTATTACTTTACAAGAGGAGAACACTACCACACAACATACAAACATTCCAAATTTTTTTAAAAGGGGTATTGGCATTCCACACTGGGGCACATGTATTTCATCCTGAGACATCCAGTAGGTTCTACTTTGAGCTAATTAGGCGCGCTCAGTAGTTTAATCAGAGCTAACTGCTTGTAGTGTTTGGTTTTTTCCGAAACATTAACTTTGTCAACAAATGCACACTCGCACGTATAATATTAATTCTTAGATTACAATATATCGATTTATGGGTTCATCCAATAATCATGATTGTTCATAGAATTGTTTTAAAACTTCATTTCATGCTTATAATAGCTGTGTTCTTTTTGACTGATTTCCTCGAGCAAATCGCTTTCTTCTCTTTTTAATTCTATAGGAGAGATAGAATATGATTTGCTCGAGCAAAGTTGCTAAAAAGAACACAATCAATATGTACCAGCTTGTGGAGTATAAACATAATTGAATATTTGGGCGAAAATCAATTTTCGAGAATTTGTATAAGTTAGTAGTTTTATGAGTTAAGATAAATAGGTTTACTTCTCGTCTTGGTTGAAATACCATGAAAATTTTATTTTTTATATACAGGGTGCCCAGCGTAGCGGGGAAGTAACGTTATTTTAAAACAAAAAAGATCAAAAAGTGGGTATCGACATAATATACAATACTTTTAGGTACATAAGTACTTTAAAAGTATGTACATATACAGAGTGATCATTGGAAAACGATCCACCCTTAATAACTCTAGTATGACGAAATATATAAAAATTCGACGAAACACTACAACTTTATTTTCGAGAGGGAAACTTAATTACATATAAAAATAACCGCTAGATGTCTCCAGTTTTGTCATACCCACCTCGTCTTCAAAATTTTAAATGGCAACCACTAACACGCAATACCTCATTTTAAAGGAAATTAAAAGGACTTTAAATTGGTGTGCAAAATCTTGAAATCGGATCACCACATCACAAGTCATAACTAAAAATGTCAGACCTGAACTACGATTTTGGGGTAAAATTTGCCCCCTAGAAATCGGTATTTATTAGTATAACATATTCCTGAGACCAAAATTGAATTTTTTAGGCCATATTATCTCTATTCAATAACAGTTTGCTAAGGCGCTATTGAAACTCAAAAATAACAAAATTTGCAGATTTTTATCATTCGATTGCGCTTCAACGAATCATTTTTGGATAAAGATAAGTTTGATTAAATCATCCCATTTTCGTCTGAGGAATATGTTATATCAATTTTTACAGACTTACAGGGGACAAATTTTATCCCAAAATTGTAGTTCTGGTCTGACATTTTGTGTTATAACTTTTGATGTGGTGATCCGATTCCAAAATTTTTCACACTAATTTAAGGTCCTTTTAATTTCCTTTAAAATGAGGTATTGTGTGTTAGAGGTTGCCATTTAAAATTTTGAAGACGAGGTGGCTATGACAAAACTGGAGACATCTAGCGGTTATTTTTATACGTAATTACCAAAATTACCAAAAACTATAAAACCAATAAACCAAAGTAATAGAAGTAACAATTTTTTCACGGTTTACTCAATTACGAATAAAAGAAATTTAACATATTTTGAATGTTTTTGCTCCTCAATTGACTATTTAAACGAAATTTAACTGTATTTCAGATAAATCAATTGTATTTCAGAATGCATCAATTTCAGGAAAAATAATATTTCAGAAAGTACCAATTGTAAAAAATGAGGAAGCCAAGAGTTTCTGTTTCTGATTGTGCACGTGAACCACAACAGATATACATATAGGGTGATGATAAAGTTTGGAATCTTATTCATAACTGCCGTATTTAATTGCTTTGAGAAAATCGCTCGGACAGGTCAATTTTAGTTCTTAAAATGCCATCTCTTGATATAAAAACATATTAATGACGTCACTGGTGCTTTAACAATGACGTCATCAGCGATTTTTTTAAATGGCAGCCCCCACTTTTTTTACTCATTATCGATAAAAATTCAAGTCACTTAAACAATGATATAAAAAACAATTAAATTTTTTAACAAATTTTTGAATAAAAAATGTTTTTAACTCAAAAAAGGAAATTTTTATTTTAACGAAAAAGGTTTTATAAAAATAAATTAAAACGAATTTGAAGTTACCAATAATAACAAAAGAAAGTAAATGTTTAAATAATGCGCATCAAAAGCAAATGTAAAATTTTAAATGTATTTAATAAAATTTAATAAATAGTCTTGAAAAACTAATTTTTTGATTCCATTTAAATGTAAGGAAATTTACAAAAAATAAAATTTTAAATTTACCTTTTATTGAAATCGGCCAAAATAAATCCTATACAATACAGCATTCAAATTTTTCCAATTTAATAGTACAAATTAATTTTAAGTTTATATTAAAATTTTTTTAAACGAAAATATGTTTACAAATGCAACAATTTTTTTATATCATCGTTTAAGTGACATAAATGTCTATCAAAAACCAGTGAAAAAAGTGGGGGTTTCCATTTAAAAAAATCGATGATGACGTCATTGCTAAATCACCAGTGACGTCATTAATATTATTATTATATCAAGAGATGGGATTTTAAGGCCATATTATCTCTATTCAAAAACAGTTTGCTAAGGCGCTATTGAAACTCAAAAATAACAAAATTTGCAGATTTTTATCATTCGATTGCGCTTCAACGAATCATTTTTGGATAAAGATAAGTTTCATTAAATCATCCCATTTTCGTCTGAGGAATATGTTATATCAATTTTTACAGACTTACAGGGGACAAATTTTATCCCAAAATTGTAGTTCTGGTCTGACATTTTGTGTTATAACTTTTGATGTGGTGATCCGATTCCAAAATTTTTCACACTAATTTAAGGTCCTTTTAATTTCCTTTAAAATGAGGTATTGTGTGTTAGGGGTTGCCATTAATTTTGAAGTCACTTTTATACGTAATTAAGTTTCCCCCTCGAAATCAAAATTGACGTCTTTCGTCGAATTTTTATATATCTCGTAATACTAGAGTTATTAAGGGTGGATCGTTTTTAAATGATCACCCTGTATGTAGGTACATATATTAAAAAACGAGTTTTATAAATTAAGTATAATGCAGGGTGAGTAGGGCTTGCCTTAAACTCAGGGAGTGGAATCTACTTACAGGGTGTCCTATAACTACACCGACAACGGTGATAGTAGAGCTAAAAATAAGTCGATTTGGCCCTATTTATCTATATCTAAATGCACCCCTCAGAAGTTACAAGCTTTTGAGTTCATTTTTAAAAATATATTTTTTTAATTGCTGCCAAAGTAATAAAAATTTTATGATGAAACTTTGTATGCATACATTTTTATAAAAAACATTTGGTAACAATTTCACCAATCCTCGGTTATTGGAAATGGTCTTATATGGTACCAAAGGACATAAATCACTTATGTTACTCGCGCCGCGCACCGATTTAAACACTAAAACATAATTTAAATAAATAATAATAACAATATACACTGTATTACAGAGTAATTGAAAACTATTGTACATATTATTTGTTTGTGAGTTTTTTTCCAAATATCTCGGTTTCTATCAATCCTACGATAAAATTATTTATTATCAATCTTGTAGAGCATAAAATTTTCTACAACTTTTGTTCTAAACTTTTTTTTGTAGGGAGAACTAATTTTTAATTAAAGTGGCGCGAATGTCCTATACATACATACATAGTTAAAACTGATCTAATTACTAAGAAAAAAATTAGTTCAAATGTTATAAAATATTTATTTACAATTTTGTACGGATATACACGGTGGTCACTCTTATGGTGCACACCATTGGTTCTTTTACTTTATTTAAAAATAAATTGAAAAAAATATTAAATTTTTATTTACAAAATCAAACTAAAATAAAACTCTTTAGATCCTAAATGTACATGATTTGAGTTAAAAATAAGCCGAGTTTCATTAACTCTGCAATTTTTTCCTTATTGAAACCTAATTTTACGATACGCGATTTTTTGATCTTTTACGTTCGATTTTTTTCTGAAGCAAAGGGAGAAAATTTAGCGAAAAAGCAAAAAAAACTAATGCAAATTTAAAGGCCTCAATTTAATATAAAAAATGAAGATATCAAAAAAAGGGCTCGGATGGCCATAATAACGGGTATCTACTTTGTAAATCAAAAACCCACAATTTTTTTGCACCTGTCGATCCTTAAATATATGGGGTACAGTTTGAGCACTTTCGCCGCACGAAAAAACGCTAAATTTGTACACTTCGCGTCTCGGCGCCGGGGCGCCACACCTTTGCGCCTGGAGACTTAAAAAAAGACCACGGTCTATCCTCAGGATGTGAGCCAAATTTCGTCGCTACCCTTTAACACCGGACGGGGCTGCGATTGTTTACGCCGGCGAAAACCGGAAAAAAGTAAGAAAAATCGAAAGACTTTGAAAATTTTTTTCAGTGTTAAAGTGCTTTGAAAAATTTTAAATTTAAACCTCGCTTTGAATCCACATCCCTCTTCACGATGTAACCGGAATTTTTAAAATCTGACGAAAAAAGCTACCCTTTTCGTGGCTTCGCGCAGAAAATGTCCGAATTCGGGATAAAAATACAAAAGGGGTCGTATCTCCGCCCCTTTAATAGATAGGTCCGGGCGGGTCAAAACCACCGACTTCAGAATCGGGTCCTCCATAACATACTAAAATTTGATGCGATTCGGTGTGAATTTCGGACACTGAGGGGATGAATTTTTTTCTTTCGGGGCGTCATAACTTATTTCGGGACTGTCCGATCGAAAAGGGACGTTTTAACTTATTTCTTAAAAATTTCTCCTCCGTACACATACAAAATTTCAACTCTCTACGAAAAAAAATACCTTCCCCGTTGCAAACTCTATTTTCTTTGTATAGGACATTCGTGCCACTTTAACTAAAAATTAGTTCACTCTACAGAAAAAGGTTTGGGACAAAAGTTATAGGAAATTTTATGCTCTATAAGATTGATACTGAATAATTTATCGTACGATTGATAGAAACCGAGATATTTGAAAAAAAACATTTTTATAAAAATGCATGCATACAAAATTTCATCAAAATTTTTATTATTTGGTAGCAATTAAAAAAAAATTTTTAATGAACTTCAGAAGCATATAACTTCTTAGGGGTGCATTTTTGGATATAGATAAATAGGGTAAAATCGGCTTATTTTCACGTCTACTATCACCAGTTAACCGTTGTCGGTGTAGTTACAGGACACCCTGTTTGTTTAATAAAAGGTAAAAAACGTAAATGTTGTAATTGAATTTTTAATAGTTTTCGAGTTATGGCGTTTTAAAGTTGCCAATACTTGCATAACTCCTTTCTTGAACCATGGATTGGTCGTAGTGGTTTTAATTTGCCCTCAAGAAATGGTTAAAAATTAAGGTTTAACAAGAAAAGGTTGGAGTTCGGAATGTACTAATTCGTCGTATCTTGAATGCTGCAGCTCAAATAAAAAAACTATAAGAACTTAGAAGAGATATTTTTCAAAATGCTCTATGAATTAAAAATAAGCTAATGGGATAATTCTGAACAAAAAACCCCAATATCAAAAAAACGCTATTCTGTAAACTTTACTGTAACTTAACGTCAATGTAAAATAACATTTTCGGCGTTAAAATGCTATATAATGTATTATTTTGATCAATTGTACATTAATGTATTATTATTATTATTTTGATCGATGTTGTTTTAACACCGAAAATATTATTTTAAATAACCGTTAAGTTACAGTAAAGTTTACAAAATAGCGATTTTTTGACATCAGGGTGACTGTCAAATTTCACAGCGCTGTTACGGATAACATTTTTGTTCAGAATCACCCCATAAATGTGCTACTAAGCCTACTTAAATTTTTAAAACGCCATAACTTGAAAACTAATAAAAAATGGATAACAAGATATTGTTTTTTTACCTTGTATTGACGTTTAGAATACACTTCCGAAGCTTGACGTAGTCCTCCCGATTCACCCAGTATAATAACACACGTCTAAATTTTGTTTTGGTGAAATCTGATTTCGACGGATTGTGGCAAAAGTATACCGGGTGGAAATGAAACTAGGGCCACCCCTGGCATTTCTTTATTTATGAAAATAAAAAATTAGAATTTTAGTATCTTATATGATCTAAGAAAACAAATTTTATGGATCGAATAAATCTTTCATTTTACTTCCGCTTTATCAGGAAATGGCACCCACTTTCTTATTTTAAATGTAACCCCCTGATTTTTTCTACGTAAAATCAAACATTGGTTAGTTTTAAGTATGTTTATGACAAAAAAATTTTTTTTTTCAAAACTAAGAAAAAATGTTGAATTTTTTTTTGGTAAAAAATTTGAGCAAAACGTACAAAAACTACTTTTAAATAATACAAATACGTAAAATAAATTGTAATTTATAAAATTTATTTCACCGTTCTTGAGATATTATTTTTTTTTAATTTTCAAGAAGCGTTTTTTGGAAATATCTTTACTTTTTAAATGGGATGATATAAGGGCCACCCCCTAATTAAATAGAGGGTTTTTTCCGGTTACTGTGGTATCCCATATGTATGTTTAAAAATAGTTTTTGTAGGTTTTACTCAAATTTTTTACCAAAAAAAAATTCAAATTTTTTTCTTAAAGTTTTGAAAAAAAATATTTTTTTTGGCATAAACATACTTACAATTAACCAATGTTTGATTTTACGTAGAAAAAATCAGGGGGTTATATTTAAAATAAGAAAGTGGATGCCATTTCCTGATAAACCGGAAGTAAAAAAATTTATTCGATCCATATGATTTGTTTTCTTAGATCATATAATATACTAAAATTTTAATTTTTTATTTCCATAAATAAAGAAATGCCAGGGGTGGCACTAGTTTCATTTCCACCCGGTATGCAAAATTTATTGAAACAGCAAAACCAAAATATCAAATTCTCTTAATTAAAATAGAAAAATTACATTTTCTTAGATGCTCTTCAATTAAATAAATTAACATGTTCAAGGAACAAAATCAAGGAAATTTTACAGGACGCTTGCTCATCCGGGACATTTTCCTTGACAGTGCGGGACAAGAATCTGAATCCGGAACTGTCCCGGAAAATCCGGAACGAATGGTCAACCTAAGTATTATTGACATTTGAACAAGTATTTTATACAATTTTTTATAATTTGCGGAAAATTTAATAAATAGAAATATATTTATTTGGATGGTTCTTATATAATTTGACTCTCTTGATTTTTCAGTTAAATTAAAAGTTTAAATTCTTTGGGTTTTTTTGGAAACTAACTACTTAAAACGTGTGAGCATTTATACTCTACTCTACTGACAATTCGGGAAACTAAAAAAAACGTGCAATGATCAATCTTCAAATATATTTACGATAATTAATACAACGACATATCAATACAATCAACTTCAAAAATTGTTGCTATGATGAGTTCGCTATTACAAAAGCAAATACGTAAATTATAAAAAATATTTTTATAATATACTGGGTGCCATTACAAAGTTGTGGATAAATGTTATGTTTTTTTTAAACGATTCACCCAGTATATTTGGACATTTTTGGATTCCTTATCCAAAAATTATGATACTAAAAAATTGTAAAGCCTTTTATAGCTCTACCTTATACTGTCAACTTTTGATTCACTACTTGATAGTTGACAATTTTGGATTGAAATTTTGTCAAGATATTTCTTAACATCGTCTACTTTACAGGTATCATGTTAAATTTAATTATCATACGGCAGATGAACGCAGGTTGAGGAGCAAAACAATTTATAGTATATTTTGGCTTTATGTTGCTTTATGCAGGGTCCGGCAAAGGTGACAAAAATTCTGTCATTCCCTTTGAAATGAGTTAAAAGTCGATACGGTTTGCAATTTAAAAGAATGGAGTAGTTTTTCTGACATGACATCCACAAAAAATGGGAAAGTTCTAAACCACCTTAGAATGTAGTTTTAATGATACTGTATAAGTTTGCAAGTTTTTGAAGAAAATACTAAAGCAATCAAAAAATACAGAGCACTGCCCCGAGGGTTTTTCTGGACTCTGTATCCTGTATATTTCAAGTACGGTTAAAATCCTTTGGTTAATTCAGAATTGAGCTATGTCCTTTATAAAAAAAAACATACCAAAAACTATAAAACCAATAAACCAAAGTAACAGAAGTAACATTTTTTTCACGGTTTACTCAATTACGAATAAAATAAATATAACATATTTTGAATGTTTTTGCTCCTCAATTGACTATTTAAACGAAATTTAACTATATTTCAGATAAATCAATTGTATTTCAGAATGCATCAATTTCAGGAAAAATAATATTTCAGAAAGTACCAATTGTGAAAAATGAGGAAGCCAAGAGTTTCTGTTTCTGATTGTGCAGTGAACCACAACAGATATACATACAGGGTGATGATAAAGTTTGGAACTTTATTCATAACTGCCGTATTTAATTGTTTTGAGAAAATCGCTCAGACAGGTCAATTTTAGTTCTTAAAATGCCATCTCTTGATATAAAAAAAATATTAATGACGTCACTGGTGCTTTAACAATGACGTCATCAGCGATTTTTTTAAATGGCAGCCCCCACTTTTTTTACTCATTATCGATAAAAATTCATGTCACTTAAACAATGATATAAAAAACAATTAAATTTTTTAACAAATTTTTGAATAAAAAATCTTTTTAATTCAAAAAAGGAAATTTTTATTTTAACGAAAAAGGTTTTATAAAAATAAATTAAAATGAATTTGAAGTTACCAATAATAACAAAAGAAAGTAAATGTTTAAATAATGCGCATCAAATGCAAATGTAAAATTTTAAATGTATTTAATAAAATTTAATAAATAGTCTTGAAAAACTAATTTTTTGATTCCATTTAAATGTAAGGAAATTTACAAAAAATAAAATTTTAAATTTACCTTTTATTGAAATCGGCCAAAATAAATCCTATACAGCATTCAAATTTTTCCAATTTAATAGTACAAATTAATTTTAAGTTTATATTAAAATTTTTTTAAACGAAAATATGTTTACAAATAATAATAATAATAATAATAATAAATCGTCTTTATTTCATAATTACAAGTAAATAGTTTACAAATTAATACATTATAGAGCATGAATTAAAAAAGAGCAAATATTATTTGTAATTCGAAATCCCTGGGCGAAGTTCAGACTGTTGTCTGTTCTTCTACAACAATTTTTTTATATCATCGTTTAAGTGACATAAATGTCTATCAAAAACCAGTGAAAAAAGTGGGGGTTTCCATTTAAATATTCAAATAACAAAATGTAAAGAATTCGTAAGGAATACATTTTTTGTCAAACACGTTCCATTTTTTATGCAGGAGTCAAAGTTTGTTTATTTTTTCCTGTTTTTTTTAGCATAACTTCTAAACCTTTCATGCATTTTTTTTTTAATTTGAAGGAAACTTTAGTTTTTAAATTTGTAATGAGGTATAATTAATATATATCCAGTGTAAAAATTTCAAAAAAATAAGAAAATATAAAGTTAAAAAAATAAAGAATAAAAAATGTAAAAATTTACTTTTACTTTTACTTTTATCTAAGACAGGTAATCGCCTCCTGATTTATTTTGCATACATTTGCTTAACCCTGTATATGTCGTAGGCATAATGTAATATTAGGAATTTTGTCAAAATACCTAAGGTAATTTATAAAAAACCGGCAAAATGGGTAAGCAAGTTACTTTCTCGTATTTTGAATAGGCAAAACCTAAACTGTCGGTAGAACTAAACTGAGAAAAGTGTTATTGTAAAATTGTAATGTAAAAATTTCCTAGCGTAGGACTGGGCAATCATACCATTTAATGTGTAGGACAATGTGGCCATTTAAATATACAAACATTTACTAATAACCAGTAAAAAAATCAGCTGGTTAGTAATGCGATAACGTTCAAATTATTGGACATGGAGTGGGGGACGCTTTACTCAACCCATCCATTTTGAAGGACAAACGTTTTTTCGACATTTTTTATCAAATTATCTCAAGATTTACCTAAAAAACTACCCTGAGCACTTCTTTAGATACCACTATTTTCGCAGAGAGAAGAGTTGGGGGTTTTGTCAAAACGAAGCTACTCACGAAGGTTCAGCCTGTTACATACTAATAATTAATAAAAAAGAGCTGTACTGTAGATTATAAATACAGTGGGTCAAAAAAAGTATTCGTACACCTTCCAAGCAATAGAATTATAAAATATAAATGTTTCTTTACAATTTAGTAAAGAAAAGTCAGCTCAAATAACAGAAAATTAAAGAGTGTATGGGATTTTTATATTAATTCCACTTTAAAGTATGTAAAAATACAAAAAATGTAAAATAAAATAGAAAAAATTGTCCCAAAATAGTATCCGTAGTATCATACATAATAGTGCAGTGCGTGTATTAGTATACAATTTAGAATAAAATTAATCAAGATATTTTAAATAAACAAAATGAGTAGAAAAACTAATGAACTAAATAAAATAAAGTTGGATTTAAATTATCATTAGGCGAACTATTGGGAATTTCGATTACCAAGAGATGGCGCTGTTTGGCCCTCTATACCAGCTTTTGAACTAAAAGATACAGTAATTGTAAAATTTTATGAGATTATGATTGGTTAGGATTACTGTATTTCTTAGTTCATAAATTCGCACCAGAGGGCGTATCTGATCTTAGAAATCGCCAATAGTTAGGAGTTGTTACGAATTTCCGTAACTTCTCTTGTTTAGAAGACCAAACCAGCGGTATGTAGTATGTAACATCACGAATGACGTCATAGTCATAACGGTTAGCAAATTGGTAACTACCTCAAGGGAGCAGGTTATGAGTGGTTAGTGCTAATGTTTGCTAACTTCAGTTCATTCAATTTCGGTTATTTCCAAATTAGTTCGTGTTTGCTTTATGTTTTTAGGTTACTTTTTTTATTGTTAAGATTGAAAGCGGTTTAATAATTTAAAAAGAGTTTAATTTACTTATTTATTTATCTTGAGTAGTATCAATAAATGACGTCATAACAAATAACTACTCCTAACTGTAGTAGTTACGAGATGTTAGTCGCGTAAACTCGCTTAATAATTTTACAATCGAGTATAATAAATACAAATCATCCCAAGAATTACATTTATTTTAAAATGTAATTGTTTATAATTCAGTAATAAAACGTTTCTCAATATGTGGTAAAAGTTGTTTTATTAACTCACTCTGTTATCGTGAAAAACAGTTAATAGTTATTTAACCATCAAGCGGGGTAATAAAGAAGATTAAAAAGTGAAACATTTTAACGCGCGAGCCTATGAAAGCTCTTTAATGATATAGACTCTATATTATAGAGCTTTAATTGCTCATTACCTCACGAGTTGGTTACAATACTTTTCCGTCGACCGCATCTCGCTAAAATTAAGAAAAACTAATTTTATTTCTTAAAAATATTTAAGTTTAAAGTTTTAAAAAAATCAAATCAATTTCTTTTCAATTGTAGCCTTTATTTGAAATACAATTTTTTATTAAAATAGCTAATGCATTTTCGATCCTTAGATCATCATCAGGCTATAAAACATTAAATAAAAATAAAAATAATACTATAACAAAGTATTAATAGAAATTACCTTGAAAAATATTTTAAAAAATTCAAACAAAAATGACTTATGTAAAAAATTGTAAATAAATAAATAAAATTAAATTTTGTTTCACAAAGATTACTATAAAAAATAAACTTTTTATAAACTAAAATAACAAGTAAAGTAAAATAAATAAAATCTTGATGTAAAATATAAAATAAAATATAATAAGTTTATAATAAATTTATTTTATCAAAAAATTTTGTGCATTTGTAATTAATAATATCATTAACGCTAAGGTCTTTTCTTTTTGAAAAACAAATTTCTAAGTTTTCTGCCAAATCAAGTTTTTTGCCTTTATTATAAAAATGCAAAATAGAACAAAAATTTTTAGAGTCAAATGTATGATTATTATCATTAATGTGTAATGCGAAATTTGAATCTGTTTTATTTAGTTGTATACTGCTCAAGTGTTCTTTAATTCTTGTTGCAATTTTTCTACCAGTTTGTCCACAATACTCTTTACCACAATTACAAACAAGTTTATATACACCACTTCTTTGCATACAACTAATGGGATCTTTGTTTTTAACGAAAATATTTTGGAAATTTGTTGGTTTCTTAAAAGTTACTATAATTTTGTCGTCAATGTTTTTCAAAATATTTTTAATTTTGTAAGAAACTTTCGGAATAAATGGTATCGAAAAATATATCTTATCTTCAATTTTGGAATATAATCCATTATTAAGATATTTATGTAAACAATTACTTCTAATTTTAAGAAAATGTTCAAAAATGGTTAATTTTGAAAAATGATTTTTAAATGCAATGTGAAGAATATTTTCAATTTCTTTACTAAAATTTTGATATGTTAATGGAATTGAAAAACATCTATAAAAAGAAGAATTGAAAAAAGCCAACTTTTGGGACATAGGATGATTCGAATAAAAATCAATGCAATGATCTGTGTGAGTTTGTTTTCTATAAATTTCAAATGAAAAAATATTATTTTCTGTTCTGTTAATTAAAATATCTAAAAATGGAATGCTATTGTTTTTTTCTAACTCATATGTAAATTTAATTGAATTGTTTAAAGAATTAAGAATATTCATTAAAACATCTATTTTGGCTTCCTTTTTAACGATACATAAACAATCGTCTACATATCTTACCCAAAAAATACAATTTTGAGAAAAATAACTGTTTAGAAATAACATGTTTTCTAAATTGTTCATAAAAATATTTGCCATGAGTGGTGACAATGGATTACCCATAGCTAATCCAGTTTTTTGCGAATAAATTTGATTATTGAAAATAAAGAAATTTTGTTCAAGACATATGCTAGTTAAATCTATTAATGCATTACAAATTTCATCACTTAAATTTCAGTCATTTAAATTGTTCTTTAATATATTAATACAATCGACGGTTGGAATTGATGTAAATAAATTGGTTACGTCGAATGATACAAGAACATATTTAGAATGATCAATTGTTATATTTTGTAGTTTTTGAATTAATTCCAAATTATTTTTTATGGCATATTTAAATTCAAAATTTAAGTTGTTTTTCAAATATTTATCAAGAAATAACGCTAATTTATAACAATGTGAATTTATAAATGATACTACTGGTCTAATCGGAAAATTGTCTCCTTTGTGTATTTTAGGTAGACCATAAAACCTTGGAATTAAAGGGTTCATTATTTGAACTTCAAATAATTTATATAACTTTAGATTTTGATATTCATTAATTAGTTTTTTAAGTTTAATGTTGAAATTATTTATAATTGAATTCTTAATAATTGAAAAGTTGTTTAAATTTAAGAATTCGTTAACTTTATTTATGTATTCGCATTTTTTCATAATTACTAAACAGTTACCTTTATCTGCTTTAATGAAAAACAATTTATTTGAGTCTATTTTGTGTTTAATTGAATCAATAACATTCAATAATACTTTTTGATTTTTCTTTTTATTCGAATCTAAATTTATAGAGTTAATGATATTATTAATCACCAAGGTAATATCACTAATAAGAGAATCATTCTCAATGAGACGAGAATTATCTAAAATAAAAGCTGTGTCAATTATTAGTGACTTTATAGAATTAGGTTTTAAGTTTAAGTCTGGAGAAAACTTTAGACCAAATGATAATAACTGTTTTTCAGTATCATCAAATATTACGTTTGTACAATTTTTAATCCTATCATGAAATATATGATTATTGTAATTAAATGGATTAAAATTGTTAAAAATTTCTTTAAAATTGTAATGTAGGTTGAATATTTTTGTTGAAATTGACTGTGAATTTTGATTGTGTAAAATATTAATTGTTTTGTTACAAAAATCATTAGTGATATTTAAAATATTATTTCCCGAATTAGTATTAATACTATTGCTATTAACATTATTACTATATGAATTAATAATATTGGTTTGGTCCGGTATATCCATCAAAGAAGTTGAGATCTTGTTAGACATTAATGTATCTTGAACATCTTCTTTGGTGTTATGTAAATTTGGTTTAATTCTCATTACATTGCTTTTAGTTGCTGATTTATCATATTTTTTATTATAATTTAATGAAATATTGTCAAGTTTTTTTGACAAGTTACGTCTTATTTCAATCCCGTATTCAAAAGACAATTCTCTAATATTATAATCCAATATATCCCATTCAAGAGGATGTAAAATTGAAGTAAGGTGACAGTGTAATATTTTTAAATTATAAAATATGTAATCTCTTTTACTATATGCAGATTTTAGTTCAAAATTCAACCAATACGTGTATGCTTTATTCAGTGCAATATGGTGATGATGTTGAAGATTATTATGTTTAAAATGAAGTTTTCTTGTAATAAAATTGGGATAAATACCTTTCTTTTTACAATTATTCAGAAACCAAATATTATTTTCTGCACGAATCTTCTTAATATTATTTTCTGCACGAATCTTCTTAAAGAAAAAATTCTTATATGTATGGATCTTCTTCGCTTGACTTGCTTGTAATATATCAATAATATTTTCTTAAAGAAAAAAGTTTTAATACTGACATTTAAAATTTATAGTTTTCTTTTATAAATAATTGCGTCGGGGAATGTACATAAAATCGTGATGTAATATATGGTCACTTTGGACATATAAAAAATAGTTGTGTAATGTCATTTAGTAATAGAGGTCATTACTCTATGATTTTCATTCATTTTGATTGCAGTAATGATAACTTAACCAAACGGCCAACAAGACCTTTTTTGAGGTGTACGAATACTTTTTTGAACCACTGTACACGCTATATTTACGGATGTAAACAAACTGCCATGCTTGCTCGAACTTACTTCCAAATTTCCCCACAGAGGGCGAACCGAAACTCAAAATTCCCAATTGTAAAGCAAAATAAACTAGGATTGTGATAAAATATTAGGTTGGCAAGAAAATAATTTCGGTTGTCACACATGGAGAGCATTATTTAAATATTTTGAATGAATTATGTGAGTGATGTTCTTTGTCTTTTGACAGTTGATATCAGGCATATCGAATGATATCTAATGGGGTAATTCTCAACAAAAAATGTTAGCCGTAACGTCGATGTTAAATTTGACAGTCACCCTGATGTCAAAAAAACGCTATTCTGTAAACTTTACTGTAACTTAAAGGCAATGTAAAAAATCATTTTCGATGTTAAAATACATTGTACTTTTATAGAATATATTATTTTGATCAATTATACATTAATGTATTATTATTATTTTGATCGATGTTGTTTTAACACCGAAAATGTTATTTTAAATTTAAATGACCGTTAAGTTTAGAGAATAGCGTTTTTTTGACATCAGGGTGGCTGTCAAATTTAACATCGACGTTACGGCTAACATTTTTTGTTCAGAATCACCCCATAAGTTTATTTAGGGCGCGTTCCAGTAATGAACACTAAAGCCCACGACCACGACCGCAAAATTTTCCCGTTCCACTAGCTCAAAAGGTAACCATTCAACAAACAAGCACGGAAACCCACGAATAAATACGGTCGTTGTGAGCTAGAACGATTTTGCGGTCGTCGTGGGCTTTAGTGTTCATTACTGGAACGCGCCCTTAGGAACACGTAGTGAGTGATTTTGTGTGTAGCTGTTAGTTGAGGATCAATTTTAATATGGAGTGCAAGAACGAACATTTTCGGTATATTTTACTTTTATATTTCCGTAAAGGAAAGAAAGCTGCAAAGGTTCACAAAGAGATATGTGAAGTTTATGGTGTTGAATGCATAATAGTGCGCACGTGTCACAATTGGTTTAAAAATTCCGTTCTGTAAAATTTTTCACTCAAAGATGATCAACGTTCTGGTCGACCTACTAAATTTTATGATGACCAAATTAATGTCATTATTAAAGAGGATCGTCATATAACTGTTCGAGAGATTGCAGAGAGGTTAAATGTATCGCACACAACTATCGAAATTCACTTTAAACGTCTTGGACTCGTGAAGAAGCTCGATATTTGGGTTCCGCATGAATTGAAAGATATTCACTTAACACAACTAATCAATATTTTATATTTTGAGCTGCTTCCAAGGAACCAGACAATCAATTCATATGTTTACTGTTAATAACTGGTGATACTGGATGAAGCAATCAAAGAAAAACGGTCAGAATTGGCAAATCCACCATGATAATGTTAGGCCTCACATATCTTTGGTAACTCGTGGGAAATTATTGGAACTTGGTTGGGAAGTGATGTCGCATCCCCCATATAGCCCTGACCTGGCACCATCTGATTACCATTTATTTCGAAGTTTGCGGAACTCTTTGAATGGTAAAAATTTCACAAACGACGATAACCTTAAATCGCACTTGGATCAGATTTTTTCTGATACGGACCAGAGGTTCTATGAACAAAATGAAAAATACATAATTGATTAAAGTCTATTCGTTGTATTAAAAAAATGTTTTTTTTCATATCACAAAACCGAAATTACTTTCTTGCCAACCTAATAGCATTAAAAAATCAAATTGTGCTTTTTGTCGATTTTTTACTATTCCTCTGGTTGGATAATTAATATCACCTAAACCTTCTTACTAATGCAATAAATTGATGTCAAAATATTCAGGGTGTTCCATTTGAAAATTTCGTTTAAATGGTCAATTTGCATTCATCTGCTGCCTTGAAAAACTTAAAAAACTTATTGTAAATTATATTTGGACATGATAGCTGTAAACTAGACGACATTAAAAAAAATTGTCACAATTTTAACCTAAGACTCATTTGTTTTCGAAAATTTTTCAAAAATTGTTTTTAATTATTATTTTTTGAAGAATTCAAAAATTGTAAAATATTCAGGTTGTCCCATGAAAACAACTTTTTGCTTTTTTGCAATGGATACACAGTATTTTATAAAAATATTTTTAAAGTATGCGCCTAATAGTATAGTATATTCTGTCGTACAGGGCATATCGATACCTTTTTTCATTTTAGAATAACGTTAATATCGGGTTATCTAAAATATTTGTAGTTCCAAATTTTGGTGGTCCAACTTCATTTTAACTTTTATAAAAAATACAAAAGTATAATACCCAATTTACCGGGTAAGGAAAATGTAATGCACACTTTTTAATTGTCGATTTTTGCTAAGGTTGTTTATTAATGGCTATTTAAAAATTTATAATGAGAGGATATGGTTAGTTGCAAACAGTTTGTTCAAAATATTGAATCAATATAATTATTTTTTTACCAATAGTATTAAAATTCATTTTTTATTTTTGATTTATAGTGGCATTTAATTAATTTCAATGATTTACAATCATTAATTTATAATATAAAGGTATAATTTAAAATTATCAATTTTTAGTTATTTTTAACGCTTAAAAAATAAATTAGCTCAAGCTATTTCAATAAATTTCGGATAAGTTTTTGTTTAACTGCAAATTGATAAATTTATTTTTATTATCATTTATATTTGTGGTACAAAACTATTACTTTGATCATTTTTATTTTTTTGAATTACAATAAATTTGTAAATTTCTAAAAAATTGTGACCTAGGAGTATAGTTTATCAGATATCAATATCTTAAAGGGTATATTTACATCAAAAAGAAACCTTGTTTTTAAGTTGTCTTCCAGAAAAGATTAATTAATGATGTACATTTCTTTCTTCACTCCAACATATCCCGAAAAAAAACTTGGTCAAGTGTTTATTGTCTGAAACAACTTGTAAATACCTTGGCAAGTGAATAAATAGTCTTTCAAAAAGTAGCGGCGCCGACACTGAATTTAATTGAATTGTGTCAACGTCCGAACGTCCTACATTTTGTCAAATAATTTCTGAACACAAAAACATATCATATAAATAAAAGAGGCTAAGGATTTTGAAGTAAACTGTAAAATTTGAAATCAACATAGTACAAAAATGGAAAATAATATAATTGCTTCCAGATAAATCTAATAAAATTTATAAACCCCAAATAAATACTAAAAATTACATCGACTAAAACAGTATCTACTTTAATATCAACATTGCATGGAATTTATCAAAATGGTATTTAAAAAAACTATTTGACATACACACAAATCATTTTTCAAAATCATATACAGGGTGTCCCTAAAAGGTCTCTACAAAATGATACCACATACTCCTGAGACCAAAATAAGACGATTTAACCAAAATTATCTCTATCCAAAAGTTCTTCGTTAAGGTGCTACAGACCATTAAAGTTTTTAAAAGTTTTTTGTTTTTTTTAATTACTAAAAATTGGTTCATACGATCATAACAAAATTTGGTATGTGGCTATGTAATGAAAAAAGGTATTTGTAGAAAATTTGTTTTCACATTTGTACGTTATGTAAGTGGTCAAAAATAGGTCATCGTCATGCGAATTTTCTTGTAACTTTGACCGCATAAAAATTCATAAAACTTTACTTGTAGCTAAACAGTGTAATTATAAACTAATTTTGTCTCCTACAAAATTTTTCTACTTCCTTTATTTTAGGCAGAAAAAAATTATTTCATGTGGCGCATAACCTAACTTTGGGAAAATATTTAAATTTTTCGCCAATGAAATAAAGGAGATTTTTTAAGAGACAAAAAAAGTTTATAATTACACTGTTCAGCTACAAGTAAAAATTTATGAATTTTTATTCGGCCATTAAAAAGTTTCAAGAAAATTTGCATGTCGATGACCACTTACATAACGTGAAAAAGTAAAAACAAATTATCTAGAAATACCTTTTTCAATTACATAGCCACATACCAAATTATGTTATGATCGTACGAGCCAATTTTTAGTAATTTAAAAAATACAAAATAGTTTTGAGAACTTTAATGGTCTGTAGCACCTTATCGAAGCACTTTTGGATAGAGATAATTTTGGTTAAATCATCTTATTTTGGTCTCAGGAGTATGTGGTATCGTTTTGTACAGACTTTTGAGGGACACCCTGTATAATTTACATCTAAGATATTTGAATTACTCCCACAATTTATTTAAAATATTAATTTACATGTATTATAATTAATAAAAAAATTATTAACTTGGTTTTAATCTTAAATTCGCATGTTTAGAATCCTGGTGAACTCCTTGTCGCATGGCAGAACTACCTCGCCATTTCTCCAGAAGAACTCACTCTAAACGAAGGGGACGTTGTCGAATTAATCGACACTGAAGATCGATCAGTATCCAACCCAAAGTAGGTATTTATAAAAGTTTACTAATCGTTTAAAACTAAAATTTTCATAAATGTTATGGATTAAATTTGGGTCAAGTGGTAGTCAATTATTGGCTTGGGTGTAAATTTTATCAACATTTGTTTATTTTAAGAAAGCTTTTACACCAAAGAGAAGCTTTTAATATAAGAAATATGAATCAATCAACAATAATCTTACTTATAAAACCTTAAAAAACGACTAGTACCTAGTCCAGTAACCTTGTCATCAGAAAGGAGAGGTAACCAATTGAGCGCCGAACGAAATTTTCAACTTCTTTTCAGGTTTTAATTCCGTAATACTAGTTTTTCTATGGCTTTTTTATACCTTTTTAGAGTAGACAATATTTTCTTTAAATTGAGACCAGAAGCGTCTCTGTGGCTCCAATACTTTTGGAAATAGTGCTTTTCAAAATTTATCGATTTTTTCGAAATTTTTAGCAACTTTTGTTGTTCTGTGGAAATTCCGACCCTGTATAGGGCTTTTTTCTTCACCAAATGCGCCCCCTTCCCACATTCCAGCACCCAACATTTCCCACAATTGATATCATTATGTCCATCAGCAGTGGACAGGTTGAAGAATTTACAGTCAACACCCGCATAACCCTACAGATTGGGGAGGGAGTCGGTGCTAATAGTAGTTGGTAAGAAATTCAAACGAAAAAACAAAGTGGTGTCCCTTTCTATAGCTGTACAAACCACCGCACAGAGCAACGATAATCCACTCCCCTGCTGCTGTTATTTCGTCTGAGGTGGAATTCTGTAGACTAACGTACCGAAAACGGAAGATTGTTTACTGCATTACCGTGGTTACGAGTTTTGTCTCACTTCCACCTTATGGGCGTTGTTGTGTTTAAGAAGCAGACAAAAAATACCCAACGAATCAATTCACCACCGATTGATACTTGTTGGCTTACAGAATTCCATCTCAGAAAGGAAGGTGGTGTCGAGAGAAATGCCAGATTCACACCCACTGAAGGCATGTATGAAAAGGAAAACCCCCGGTGTTGATGTGTAAGTAAGGCTGGAATAGATCATCTGTAGGTTTGCGTTTCCCTATTTCTTGAAAAAATCTCACGTTGGTGTGAGATCCCAGTGGGGATTATCAACAAGTCGATATTCTCTCCACCGACTAACACTACGTCGTAAGAAGAGGCAAGAGTAACAGCTAGCTGTATGATGATCAACCTGTCAGCATCTTCCTCTGCATGCAGTGCTCAAATTTGTTTCTTTCATCAAAGATTATTTCTAAATATGAGTGTAAATCTGCGAAGACGGTCAGAGGTTTTTGTGTCTTTTTGTGCTGAATTTGTTGGATATCCATCCATGTACTGAATAACGAGCTTCGAGGTCACACAACTTTGTGAAGTAGATGACCTCCATCTCCATCCACCACTACAAATTTCTTTGTTCCTTCCTCTTAAGTTTACAGGTTGGAATGCTGAATATTATGAGGATTTTACGTTTGACTTTCGATGCGACTATACCGGGTGGAAATGAAAACCGGGTCACCTCGATAACTTTTTTATTTATGAATAAAAAAATTTGAAATTTGGCTATGTTCTATGGTTCAAAAAAACAAATTTTATGTGCATTTTTTATTTTCGAAATCACTTCCGGTTTCACCGGAAACACCATGAACTTTGTTTTTTTAAATGTAACATCCCATATTTTTATTCATGGCTTAAAATACTTTTAAAAAACAAGTATTTTTGAGATATTAGTTTTTATTTTATTTGTAAAAAAAATATTTAAAAAAAAAAAAAAAGGTTTTCGAAGTCGGTGAAAAGTACCAAAACTAATTCTAAATAATTCAAATACCTAAATAAAATTGTAATTTGAAAAAAAAATTAAGTGGTTTTTGAACTATTAATTTTTAAACTTAGTTAATGAAGATTTTATCAAATATCTCACTTTTTTTAAATGCAATGATGCCGGGTCATTCGACTTTTTAAAAAGAGGATTTTATAACGATTATTTTGGTACCCCATATGTAGGGGTATTATTTTGCATGTGCCTGTAATAAAGATACTTATACTTACTTTCATAAATAAAAAAGTTATAGAGGTGACCCGGTTTTCATTTCCACCCGGTATATTGACTGTAGCATCTGAAACATGTCTGCTGCTGTATGACATAATGAAATTCTTTATGGGTGCTGGAATATGGGAGGGGGCATTTGCCAAAGAAAATAGCCCTACAGGGTTGAAATTTCCACAGAACAACAAAATTTTGCTGACTATTCAACTCACAAGTGATTATTTTTTGTGACAAGTAAAACATCAAAAATATCAGTGATTATTTCATGACGTTAATGTCAAATTTTAATAAGTTTGAAGTTGGCTGTCAAATTTTGCACAAAAAAGTGAAAAATGTTCGTTAAATAGTCCCTTAAATATGCACTCTTGTTCAAATTATAAGTCGAATATTTTTCATACATTACCACTCATGTCATTTGGGGTTAAAAATTAAAACTTAATCCCAAATGATATTCTTGGTAATGACAGTGAAAAATATTCGACTTAAATTTGACCACTCGTGATATTACATATGAAAATTTCTGAGTTCGAAAATAACAAAAAATTTTGAAAAGCTGTTTCGGCAAATTTATTAAATTTTCATATTATGTTCTGAAAACGTAAGAAAAAGTTGTTATCAAAAAATCTAATCCTTAAGGGTTAAAATTTCAAAAAATTGAAGAAAGGTTAAAAATTTCGTGTTTTTTGGATTTTTGACAAGGAATTCGAAAAACGTAGATTGTTCATTGGCCCAATATCTCACCAAAAAACAGAGCTACCGGATTTGACGCAAGGTCTGATATATATGGTTACAGGACCGTAGGTAGTTTCTTTTAGAAAATTAACTTATTTATAAATAATTATCTCAAGTTTGAAATTCCCATAAATAATTATCCTGGGAAAAAAACTTTCTTATTTTACAGTTAATTAAATTTTTGGCGACCTAGTTAACTTCTATTGTTTTAAGAAAAAACAACTCAATCAATTATATACCATTTATTATTATCGTCTGTGCTTTTCCAAGTTCACGTTTACATTTTGGCCTAGTCTCAAAAATAAACATTTTTGGCTGGTGACCAGAACAGATAAAACTATCTAATTTACGTTGCTTCGTTCATATTTCCAATGGTAATTTCGCCAAAAATTACTCACCACATTTATTCACAAGGAAATTATTTACAACGACTTAACTGTTTACAAAAACGTAAATATGAATTTGCGAACTAAAATAATTTATCGTAATTTTAAAGAAACTTAAAAGGTTTATAAATAAATATTCCCCTATTTATGAATATGTGAGTGGGCCCATATTATTTATATTCAATTTGGGATATTAATAATTTCTAACAAGTACTAATAAGTACCAATTATACGCTCTGTATCGCGTAATAGTTCATTATTGTAGTTTCAATTTCTTCTTGTACCTAATTAGTTTTATTACAAAAATACTTCTGGCATAAGCCAGTTATAAACTACACTTGACCGTGATATCGATATAAAAGTTGCTGCATATATTATATTCATTTCTAATTAGAGGCAGAAGAGGCTTAACGTAGGTGTAGCCTTTTAGCATGAGTTTGAAATGCAGTTACATAAATATTTTAAAACATCACCATTCACCATCCATTTTTAACTTGTTCATTTTTTAGTTTACATTTAATTAATTACAGTGATTTGCTAAATGGCAAATATATGAGTCGTTTACGGCCGCCAACATATACAGGGTGTCCCACTTTATTTCCAGCAATTATTTTAGATAGTAAATGTCATTCTGAACAAACATTTTCCTATGAACTATTATGTTTTTTCGTCTCCTTAAAAACTTACAGCAATTTTAAAACTTCAAAAATTTAATGATTTTTGTGGGACACCCTGTATAAATTTTATTTTATTTTATTTTATTATGCTTTTGTATATCTTTAAGCCAATAAAATGCTAAATTTTACCGAGGAAATCGTTGTTCACTTATTTTAAATACAGCCAATAATGTTCCAAAAAAACAATTTGGCAAAGAAAAAATCCAAATAATTATTGATTTAAATAAAAAATATATAATAAGAAAGAGTATTATACAGAGTGTTCCACAAAAATCTTGAAAAAAGTGAGACACCCTGTATAGTGTAAAAATATTTTTATATAATTTTTTTATAGAAGTTTTAAAAATCATTGAACTAAATTGAATTGTATGAAAAAAAAATTCGAGAATGTTCAAAAAATATTATGATTTAAAAGTTCTTCATGATTTTTTTAAAATTTTCCTCCCAAATCACGCGCCCTCCAGCAATTCCCATTAAATTATCGGTGGTTTGTTTATAATTTGCAAAACCGCTCCAAAAAAGTGGGATATACATATTTGTTTCCCCTATACCTTAAAAAAATTATAATTCACCACAACATTTTCGTTTTTTAATTATAACTGAAATTGTCTTGTCATAAGTATAAAAAAAAATCTTTAAAATTTCTATAATAAAAAACTAAAATTTAATTTAATAAATTTGATGATATTTTAATCGGAACATTATTGTGAGTTTTATACAATAAACATATTTTAGGGTGGTAAAAATTTCATAAAAAAATTATTTATTTATATTTTGAAATTCATAAACAATGACTTGATTAAAAGTTTCCAATACAAATCATATAAAGCATTACCTACACTTTTATAGATGATTGTGGTTTTTAATTAGTCAACATTCTTTTCAACTATGACCTGCTTTAAATGTTAATTTAATTGACTATTCAACTCACAAGTGATTATTTTTGGTGACAAGTAAAATGTCAAAAATATCAGCGATCATTTTATGACGTTAATGTCAAATTTCAAAAAGTTTGAAGTTGGCTGTCAAATTTTGCACAAAAAAGTGGAAAACGTTCGTTAAATAGTCCCTTAAATATGCACTCTTGTTCAAATTATAAGTCGAATATTTTTCATACATTACCACTCATATGGGGTTAAAAATTTAAACTTAACCCCAAATGACATTCGTGGTAATGATTATGAAAAATATTCGACTCAAATTTGACCACTCGTGATATTACATATGATTAAATGAATAAACTGTTTCTTCCTTTAAAAAATTACTCCTCCAAATTTAATCAAATATTTTGTTGATACGAATACCCGTTTTCGCCGACTTTACCTAAACAAATACCCAACTAACCATTTACCTACTACTAAGCAATACCATTCGCGTAACGCCCAAGTTCTCAAATTGAACAAATCATAAGTGTAGTATCTAGCAAAAATTCCAGTAAGTCCTCAATATACCGTAACACAATTAAAGCAATTGCTTTTTTTAATCGAAACCTCCGAATAAAATCTACTTCGTCATACCCCTCAAAATAATAATTTCTGCCCGTTTTTTGACATTTAAAGCATATTTTTTTTTTCGAAAGAGTTCTCCAGTACGTTGGGATTCTCTTGACCAATTGACCGAAATATGAGGAGAGAACGAGATGAAAAATTTAGTGATTAAAAATATTTCTTCGTAGGAAATATTTCTTTAAAGACGTGATTAACTTTAATGACGACTCTAAAATTTTCATCAAGGACGCTGAATACAGGCTTATGTTGGGAATTCAACTTCTTTATTATCAAGAATATTGAAACACCACTAGCTGTCATGTAAAGGTTGGGTTTCCCTTTAGTCGTTGAGTAATAAATTAAATGTAAATCCAATTTAAATAACTTCTCAAATATTTTTTTAAATTGAAAATTATGTCAGGTAATTTTCAATTTAAAAAAATATTGTGAAAGAGTTTTTCAAAATTGATGCTAAAAGAAGTTGAATTTACATCTTCATAATATCTCCGTCAAGTACTGGAGACCTCTTGCGCCATTTTCGGGATACCCTGTTTACAAAGAACCTTTAGGTAATGTAAAATTACTTCCATTAATATTTGTAATGTTTATTTTCAGGAAATTGAAATTAGATCCTTCTCTAGAAGTAGCGGGTGAAAAACTATTGGACAACTCGGCTGCTAAACACAAATTATCAGTTAAACCGAAAAAATCCAGGACTAAATGGAAATATTCACCATCACGTAATCCATTAAATGCGAGGTAAGTTCGTAAACTTAAGCCACCAAAAACCTTAAAAAATTCATCTCATTTCATTTTACCTTCTCGAGATTTCGGAATTCTATGCGCCCTCTGGATTTACCGTTTTTAACTAAATCGGTGAGTGCTTGTCAGTAATCTACATTAACGTTCTACGACGATCGTACGTATTTTCGCAGTTTTTCTTTGAAATAGAGGGATTTACAGTGTTTTGTACTTTAACTCGTCAAATTTTCAATTTTATTTAAATAAAAACAATGACAAGTCAGGTGATGGTAGGAATTTGACTTACCGTAGGAGACAGTCATTGACAAGTACTCAACAATAATCTCCCGATTCCGAGGTAGTGGCGCCGCCTACATGTTATCGAAATCGCGAATATTAGTAAACGTTTTATCCAAATGTAAATCTTACGTCGACCCTCAGCTTAAACCCCTTGTTGGTCTTTATTATATTATTGGTGTTATTTAAAATAATACATACAGTGCGGACATAAAGTAAATCCCCCCCCGCTAACTTTTGAACGGTTATGTTTTCGATTCTGAAAATTTGTCTACGAAAGTATTTAATTGCGAACTTTCTAATAAAGGTATTTTTAATATTGTGGACCTTCCGGTTATATCCGAAGTGGATGGCAACTTTTTTATTTTAAATGGAACACCCAGTATATTTTTGCATTTTCGTGTTCTCCATAAAAATTCCGTTAAATTAACCTAGCCTAGTGTGATCTACGATTAATACTTTCGGAATTACGCCCATTTAAAAACCGCATTTTTATGCAACATAATTTTCAGGAAAATTAACGAATTTACGGTTAAACAGAATTTTGTTTAAATTTAATGTTATTAACTTAAGAGTCATTTTTGGAGTATGCTAAATAGGGTACCACGCCCTCATAAATAATTCATAAACTACTTAATATTTTTGTACCAAATTTTGGTAGCATTAAAAAATATTTATAATCACCAATGTATCACAAAAGAAATTAAAAATATTAACAGTAAGTGTATTTTTTAAGACCCTTAAAGTGCTCCTACTTTGTAGTTAATTTACTCAAAAACCAATCAAAGTATGAAGTTAAGCTCGTGATACATAGGTAAGGCATAAAATATGAATCGATTGGTACCATAAACATGCCAAAGAAAAATTTCTTTAATTAGTTATCCGTGAGGTATGAAACGTTGTTTTTGAACAAAAGTTCCCCAATTTAAACGCAGCAACAAAAAAAAACTCATAAATAATATGTACAATAGTTTTCAATTATTATGTAAAACTGTGTATATTGTTGTTATTATTTATTTAAATTGAGTATTTAGTTTTAAAATCGGTGCGCGGCGCTAGTAACATAAATGACCCTTAACTGCAAAAAAAATCATTTAAAATAAGGAAGTTGGGGCAGTTGGGTCCAACT
This sequence comes from Stenus bimaculatus, assembly GCA_963971135.1. Taxonomy (NCBI): domain Eukaryota; kingdom Metazoa; phylum Arthropoda; class Insecta; order Coleoptera; family Staphylinidae; genus Stenus; species Stenus bimaculatus. The sequence continues at coordinate 37,984,706 of OZ020180.1, forward strand.
TCAGCAAAAATATATTGGGTGTAACCGGTATAACCGGAAGTTCCACAAAATCAGAAATACCTTTATTAGAAAGTTTGCAATTAGATTCCTCCGTAGACAACTTTTCAGAATCAAAAAGATAACCGTTCAAAAGTTACCAGGGGGTTTCACTTTATGTCCGCACTGTATTTAAGATTTAATAAAAAAGAAAGATTACCGAAAGCAAGTTAATTTACTTAATAATTAATGAGTTCTTTATTTACTAGGGTTAAGGCGACGTTTACTTTTAGTTTAATAGTGACCAACTTTATGTTAAAAAAATGCTGAGTTAATGATTTCTTCTTTGATGGTTTAAAATACTACTACTAAATTCAAAATTAATAAATTTACTAACTTCCTAACTTGTTCACTTTTATTTATTATTTGAATGTATTTGCTTAATTATTTTAGGTTTAATTGGTTACTATTAAATATTAAAAAAAATATTAAATTAACATTATATATATATTACATCACTAAAAAAAGTTAATAAAAAAATAAATGAAAAACTTAATTACAAATAAACAAATTCAATTAAAAATTAAAACCATAATGAGATGAAATAATTAAAAAAAAACAATATTTAATTTTGTTGAATAAAATTTCAACATTAATTATAAAAAAACAATTTGTTTACAAAAACCTTAATAGCTACTATCGACTTATGAAACGTTTTTTATACTATTTTTTCTATTTTGTGCCTTTTTGGCTATTTAAAAAAAAATATGATAGTTTTCTATTATAGTAACAATTCTGGTAGTCCCCAACTCTGATGCGATATTTGTCAAATCATGAAATAACCAAAATAACCTACAAATTCCTTGGCAACTGCCAATTTGAAATCAACAAACTTCAGTGCTACCAACTTTGAAAAGATACATTCCACTGCTACAAACGCACTTAAAACAGTTCGTTTATTGCGAATTCTAGCTATTTGCTCGCCCTCTGGTGGAGAACAAGTGAATCTAACTGTGAGGTACTCGACGCCATTATTTCGCTTGTTTACATTCGTGCCAAGTGTATTTTCTGGGTTTTAATCCAAATTAATTTATTTGTTTTTGTGATAACTTATTATTAGATTGTGAAGTGTTTATAATTGGCAAGATTTGAATCATAAACACACTTGTTTTTGGATGACACTACCTCACTTCCGCCATGTTTGTTTACATATAGAGCGCCATCTATTGGTAGCTGGAATTCCCAATAGCTACAAACGAAATGTTTTGAGTGCTTTTATAGTTTTCTTATAGACGCAATATAGAAAAAGAATTAAAATGAATTTCTAATGGCAATAAAATAATCAAACGTGGCGAGAACAAAATAAATGAACTTGGCTGATCAGAATAAAGAACAAATATAACTGTTGATCTGAACTTATACAGGGTGTCTGTAAAAGGTCTATACAACACCTTACCACATATTCCTTAGACGTAAATAAATCGATTTAAGTAAACTTATCTTAGTATAAAGTTTCTTTTGCTGTTTGGGCGCTATATGGCTTTGAAGTTACAATTTTAAAATTGTTTTTCTGTTATAAATTTAAAACGGCTTATGCATTTTGTTCAAATTTGGTAAGTTTGCATAGTTTTAGGAGACAAAAAACCCATATAAAAATTTTGATTAAAATCAATCCAGGGGCGTTGTTTAATAAATAAATGTTTACAATTTCTACGCCGATGGAAAGAAAGGGGTTTGGATATGGTTTTTAGATTAAATAACTTATTTACTAAACAAAAGGTACTCTTGATAAGACTCGATTACTCTCACGGTTTTTGAGAAATTTGTAATTTAATAATTTGCAGTAAATTTTACAAAACTCAATAGGTACTAAAAATAAAAAAATCATAAAAACTGTACAAAATGTCCACCATTTACACGCATATAATAATTTATAGCGCTAAATATGTCTCAATCTATTGAACAATATTTTTTCAAATGAAGACATATTGAAATAAAATTTTATTTAAAATTGTAACATATTCTTTACTTTAGTTTGTTTCGGGATATTCCAAAAGTATTTTGAGTTAATAGTTATTAAATTTTCGTAATTGATCATGGTCATGTACTACAGAAATGCAGAGAATATACCGATATGTTATTGGTAAATGGATTTTGTCTAGGAAATGGACGGGAGGGTGTACTCCGAAAGATTTCCAAAGCTTTGCTCCTCTGACCACTAGCCGAGGAAGATAGCATTTTGTAAGGGTTCCTGAAGCAGAAAGCAGAAGAAGTAAGTACTAGACGTATAGGAAAAGATGTCGTTCATAAAGTGCTTTAAGAACAGTTGCTATATCCATACCATAAGATCTCTTAGTTCATGATACTGAAATACGCCTTGATTCAAGGTAAACCATTTTCAACACGAATTTAAAATTAATGTGTGGGTTGGGATAATTGGCAATTTTGTGGTTGCTTCTGTCATTCTTCCACCAAGATTAACGGGAGAAACTTATTTGCAACCTCTACAAAATATGTTACAAGATTTGATAGAGGATTTTCCTCTCCAGCTTCGGAGAGATATGAGGTTTATGCACGATGGACCTCCACCACATTTTACATTAGATGTTCGAACTCATTTTAAATCAACAGTACCTATGAACTGGCCAGCACGATCTCCCGACTTAACGCCGAAGGATTATTTTTTATGGGGACATCTTAAAACCATGGTTTACATGACACCTATAAATAATGAAGAACAACCGAGGTGATGAATTTCAAAATTCTAACTTCAAAGTCATATAGCGTTAAACTAAGCAAATTTTACCAAGATAAGTTTATTTAAATCGGTTTATTTTGGTCTAAGGAATATGTGCTAAGCTGATGTAAGGACCTTTTACAGAGACCCTTTAGAATTTGATGATTTCTGTACAATTTATAATTAAAAAATCAAAAGATTAATAAAAATAGATGTTACATCTACATAAATATAATACTTGGAATGTATCTAACTTTTTCGATCTCGAATTTTTTGTAAACTTCAGACTATCTCTCTGGCCAATTTAACCAGACAAATTATTGTTTGAAAATTACATTTTATTTATACCGACAGAGCGGTTAGTAACAGCTTACGGGGCTTTTATTGGGCTTTAATATGGTATATTTATTATTGAAGTAAGTTAATTAGAATAGAAGTTATTCCCAAAAAACCTCTTATGGAGAATTACATACAGGGTGGTGATAAAGTTTGGAACCAAGGTCATAACTTCCGTAAAAAATTTTTTTGTAAAAATCGCTCGGACAGATCAGTTTTTGTTTTAAAAATGCCATCTTTTGGAATGAAAAAATATTCATGACGTCACTGAGAACTTCACTATGACGTCATCATCAATTTTTTTTAAATGGAAACCCCTACTTTTTTTACACATTTTTCATAGACCTTTTTATCACATTATTGATCACATAAAAATATTTAAAAAAATTTCAACCATTTTTGAAAAAAAAAATAAATTTACTCAAAAAAAAATTAATTAATTCTCAATGAAAATATGGCAAGAAAAATAAATTAAACTAATTTTTAGTTTAAAAATAACAAATTATTATTGAAAATATTCGAATTGTTCTTCTTTACACAATTGGAATTTTCTTAAAACTAATTTTAAATAACTTTTAATGAAAAAGGTAATTAAAATAAAATGTTTGAGTAATAATAAACTTTAAATAAAATTGTAATTTATTATAAATTTGAAAAAGCTTTTGATATTCAAAATTTATTGAAATAAAAATTGCCTTTATAAAAGTGCTTTAGTTGACGTTATTTTGTATGGCAAATAAAATTTTAAATCCATTTACCAATGCTTGAATAGCTTACTTCGTTTGTTTAATAAAAATCAACAATTATTAAGTTTTGCGAAATTAAAAATGCCTCGTTTAAGCAAACGCGAAAGAATCGAAATTTTAATTATGGTAGGATACGGCGATAGAAAAAGAACCCATGGGGAAGCTTGTGTTTTGTTTAATGAGCAATATCCAAATAGACCGCAAATCTCAAGATCTACAGTAAGTAAGTTAGTTACCAAATTTGCAGAAACAGGATCTGTAGGAGATTTGCCTCGACAAGGACGGCCTCAAGTGAATGAAGAAACCAAATTAAATTTATTACTTGCGATTGAAGAAAATCCCAATATTTCAACAAGAGATATTTCAAGAAATAATAATGTGGATCATTCCTATGTCGCAAAATTATTAAAAAAGGAAAAGTATCACCCATACAAAATAAAACTCATACAAGAGTTAAATGAAGATGATCCCGATCGCCGACTGCAATTTTGTGAAGAAATGATGGCGCGATGTGATCAAAATCCAAATTTTTTAAGTAGTATAATTTTCTACCTTTAAATTGAATGGATCAGTGAATCGACATAATTGTAGGTATTGGTCACAGGAAAATCCTCATTGGGCCGTAGAATCCCATAGTCAAAGACAGGGAAAGTTAAATGTATGGGTGGGAATTGGGAATGATTGGCAGACGTTTCATAGGACCTTACTTTTTTAATGAAAACCTTACTGCCGAAAGATACTTGAATTTTTTGCGGACTGATTTGCTACCAGTTTTACCCGTTTTACTTCGTATTTTCCCCAATTATGAAAATCGCAACATTCCTAACCTCCTCCACACTTTGGCAGGGCGGTGCGAGAATTCCTTAACACCACGTTTCCCAACAAATGGATAGGTCGGAGGGGACCAATTGAGTGGCCTCCGCGATCTCCCGACCTAACGCCCTTAGATTTTTTTTGTGGGGACATTTAAAATCAAAAGTGTATTTCAATAGACCTAATAATTTACAAGAATTGGAGCTTAGAATTAGGACGGAATTGCAACAAATTGACGAAGAAGCTATTAACAATAGTATTCAGAGTGTCTACACTCGAATGGGTCAATGCCAAATGGTCAATGGGGAACAATTTGAACATTTTCGTTAAAATTTGTTACTTGTAAATTAAAAATTTACTTTTTTTTTGTAATATTTTCATTGAGAATTAATAAATTTTTTTTTGAGTAAATTTATTTTTTTTTTCAAAAATGGTTGAAATTTTCTTAAATATTTTTATGTGATCATTAATATGATAAAAAGGTCTATGAAAAATGTGTAAAAAAAGAAGGGGTTTCCATTTAAAAAAATGACGTCATAGTGAAGTTATCAGTGACGTCATGAATATTTTTTCATTCCAAAAGATGGCATTTTTAAAACAAAAATTGACCTGTCCGAGCGATTTTTACAAAAAAAATTTTTACGGAAGTTATGACCTTGATTCCAAACTTTATCACCACCCTGTATAAAAAAACTCATCGCGGGCCAACGTATCGCTAACATCTCGCCGGTCTCGCCGGTAATGCACCGGAGATTGGGATTATAATGATTTAAGTATTTCTAAATAATTATCGATAGTTATTCTTACCATGAGTTATATTTGGAAGGAGATATAATAGTTGGGTTTCTTTTAAGAAAATTTGACCGATTACCTCGAGGAAATCTCTTTCTTCTCATTTTAGTTCTATAGGAGAAAATGAGATAGAATATGCTTTGCTCAGATTTGCTCGAGCAAAGTTGGTAAAAAAGCACAACCAATGACTGAAAATTGCTGAAAATGAGGTTAAACATATAAACTGTCGATGTGATACTCGACTATTTAGTAAAACCAGATCAAAAAAATCAAGGGACACTGGTTATAATTATGCGGTGTCCGGTTAAAATTAACCGGCGCCGGCGTTCTGTTAAAATTAAGCGGTCTCCCTTAATTTTAACTTAGCTTTGTTACAATGGAACTTGCATGGTTTTGGCTGCCAAAAAAACGTTTAAGGTGGCGTTTACACGGTCAATATTATTGATCCAATATTATTGAAGCAATATTATTGTGATACCCTTTACCCTATTGACGTCAATATTATTGCTTCAATATTGCGTTTACACGGTCAATATAGTGAAGAAACTCGATATTGCGTCAATAATATTGACCGTGTAAACGCCACCTAAGGGCACACTCTCTCTGGCACTTTCGATTAACATTTCGAAATGATTAATTAATAATAGAGTTTTGGTATTTTAAAATTTCAATTTTAGACAAATTTTAATGCTCCTGTAATTTTGGCATATAATTCTAAATTAGAATGAGGTTTACGTCCTTTATACTTAGTTAGAAAATTGAAATTGCTAGCTAGCAAGTAACTGATGGTTATTAATTTATCAAAAATTCCGAGCAATACCGAAGATAAGCGAGAAAAGCCGAAAAATGCAATTTTTGAAAAAGTCGATTATTTCATTAACTAGAAAAGTTACAAAAAAATGTTTCGGATAAAAGTTGTTTATTTCGTAAATATGTTTTTACACACATATAACAAACTAAGTTTTCAAGATATTAATAGCAACTTTCTTATTTTAAATGGGCATCATATCGGATTTTTCTATCTTACAAAGAAATTGCAGTTTTTTTCTGCTTTCAAACAATGTATTACAATCCATGTTCGAATTAAATTAAGTAAGCCATTACTTTTTGACAGGTCTTCTTTAAACAAATGACTAGATTATTATACAGGATGTCCCGAATTTAAGCGGCCAAACTTTAGGAGGCCATTCTACAACTAATTTTAAGAAAAAAACTTCCTATAAACATTTGACCGATTTCGCTTCCTAAGAGAGCTACAGCTCTTTAAATATTGTGACTAAAACTAGGTTTTTTGTCATTTATTTGAAAACCGTTTGTAATAAAGATTTAAAATTTGGTGTGAAGACTAATACGTTTAAGATATAACTTCTAAATTTTTTTCAGATTTTTTGAAAGTTTTCAAAAAATTTCAAAAAATTTCAGAGCTTTCAAAAAATCTGAAAAAAATTGAGAAATTATATCTTAAACGTATTAGTCTTCACACCAAATTTTAAATCTTTATTACCTACCGTTTTCAAAAAAATGGCAAAAAACCTAGTTTTAGTCACCATAGTTAAAGGGCTGTAGCTCCCTTAGGAAGCGAAATCGGACACATGTTTATAGGAAGTTTTTTTCTTAAAATTAGTTGTTGAATTGCCTCCTAAAGTTTGGCCGCTTAATTTCGGGACACCTTGTATAGGTTTATTGTACATCAAGTTAGAATTAATAAGTTTTAGTGATTAATTAATCATTTACAAATGGCAACCTTTCCACTAACTAAATGAACAAGTTTTGGACTTATATCCTATATCTAAAATGACAACTCGAATTATCATTTTTTGTTTAAATTATAATTCATCGTTTTAATCAGAAAAACAAATGCAATTTAACTGTTGAAAAATTCAATATGGTGTCCATTTAAAATAAGAAAGCTGCTATTGATTTCTTGAAAACCGAGTTTGTGATATTTTTGTAATAAAGATATTTACATCCGTCATTACGAATCGAATAACTTTTATCCGAAACATTATCTTGTAACTATTGTAGTTAATGAAATAATCGACTTTATAAAAATTGCATTTTTCGGTTATTTCCGTTTATCTGCGGAATGGCTCGGAATTTTTCATTTTTTTAAACGGCATCTAAATAAGTATCAAAAACAGTAGTGTAGAAAGGAAATTCCGTATATCCAACTTGATTATGATATGGTTAATTTTCCTTTCTACACTACTGTTAAACAATTATCCAAATCCCCTGCAAGTTTTTCTTCTACTTCAAGTATCAAAAACTTCAAAACATTGCCCATTTAACAGAATCTGTAACTTTATTAATTACAAATGTAATGCAACTCAAATTGGGACACCCTGTATAAAATTATATAAATACAAAGTATGGTTATGTTTTATTCAAAAATGTCAAAATAACTTTGGTCGCCCATCTTGGAATGGACACCCGGTATATTATTAAAATATTTTTAGAGTGTGCACCTAAAAGTATTGCATATTCTATCCAAACCTCATATCTTTTTTCAATTTAGAGTAATGTTACTTCCTCGCAGCGCTGGGTCACTCTGTATGTATGGTTATGATTAAATATTGTATTCATTTCTGGAAAAAATATTTGCTACGCCTCACAGCGGGGCAGAGGCTTTGCCGATAAAAAATGTTTACGGTATGTAAATACCATTTAAATCGTATATGTATTTTGCTAAAATTGTAGTAATTTAAAAAAATCATAACTCAAAGATTCGCTTCTAACATTATTCACCTTAATATTACATTCAAGTTATACTTGACAAGTATACAGGGTGCCCTAAAAGAAATCATCTGGTTTTACTATATATTTTCTTATCCAATTCTTCCAAAATCATCACTTCATTTGACTTTAACTAGTTTTCAGGTTCCAATTCACTTTATTTATTAAATTTTTTTGAACGTGGTATTGCCAGCGATTGTTGTATTGTCAGTGTGGTACTAACAGGAATCGTATTCTCTTATCAATAATTTTATAGATAATATAAAAATAACAAACTTCAAAAAAAAATTAATTTGACAAACCAGAAAATGCAAATATAAAAAATAATCTGTAAAAAATGCTTCCCTAGATTCAGAATCTATTAAAAAATATAGGTTTCTATTTAGAAAAACTGAATTTGCGTTGGAATTCTCTGGCTCCTTTCAAATTAAACCATTTTTACCAGAAACATTTTTTTCTAAAACTCTTACTTTTTTAGATACATATTTAAACTAATCAGGTTAAATGGATTCTATTAAAGTATTTATCATAATTTTGAATAAAACTTACTTTTATTCTCATAAGATAGATACTAAACGTCTTAAGTACATACTTTTGTTTTTTAAAGATGGCTTGTGCGAAAAGTAAAAGGTGATCAGAAACAAGGATGGGTACCGTGTCAAATCCTGCAAACTGCTGATGATCCAACACCAGGCACTGGATTACCAGGAGATGCCGCCTATAGAAGACAGTAAGAGAACGACTGCAAAATATTATTATTATCGATAATATTTTTTTAATTAACCAATTTTAATAACTTTAAAAAAATCCATGAACGCAAACCATTATTACTGAACATTATAACAATTTAGAGAAAAAAATAATAAAAATAAGATTTATTTTATGAATAATTATGAAACATTAATAAAATTATTTACGATTTTAATTTTTAAGAGCTGTGGTTAAAGAACTTGTTGAAACCGAACAAGAATTCGTGCGAGATCTCGATTTTGTTGTGCAAAAATATCTGATTGGATCAGAAAAAGAACCCAGGAAACCAAAAATCGTCAAGGATAATTTCGAGCTTATTTTTGGAAACTTAAAAGAAATTTCAGAATTCCACAGAACGTAAGTAATTTCAAATCCCACAAAATACTATTTTCAAAACTTTCATTATTTTTTTATCATCAGGGTGTTAATGGAAGGTGTGAAATACTATGCAAATGAACCACATCTTTTAGGAAAAGCCTTTTTGCGCCTTGAACGTGATTTTGATAAGCATGTTAATTATTGTAAAGAAGAACCACTTGCACAAGCTTTCTTGGATCAATGTGAAATCGCCAGGGATTATTTTGCTGTAAGTATATTGCGAATTTTACCTATTTGAAAGGGGGGTTTTTATCGGTATTCGGAAAGTCACTTATTGCAATTCACCGACGAGAGATTCGCAGACAACAATTAACCGACGGAAAATTTACCGACCGACAAATTTACAGCAACTGAAAAATTTATTGTCCCGAAATTCACAGACTGGAAAATTCAGCGAAAAGAAAATATATCGCGTGAAAATTAAGTCTATGAAATCTGTCGGTGTTCAATAGGTCGATTCTGTGCCAATCTGTAAGCCCTTGCAGGAAATATCTGTAAAGTAACCATGGAAACCGTCCATTACAACGTTGCCGAACTTTTTGTAGACCCTGTATAACCAACACTTTTTCCTGTAAGTACTTACAAATTTGCACATAATTGCATCACAAGTCTTGGACCTTGATCCGTCAAATTTGGACTAACCAGGTTCGAATGATAAATTAATAACGTCATAGAAAGTTAATCGAAATATGAATCGTGCTCGGACCCACACGGTTCGTTCTTTAGTTATTACTCCCTTAATTTCTATTCTATACAGTGTTTTTGTGGCAACTTCCATCTGTTTAACCAAATTTCAAGTGAAAAAACCGAAGGTTAACCACTAACCAACAATAAAAGAGATTCGAAATAGCTTATAGCTCTGTCTATAGACCTCCTAATGGAGATTTCAATCGTTTCCTGGATATTCTAGAAGACGTCCTACTACAATGCAGAATCACTGAGAACATTTTACTTAATAGTGACTTTAACGTGCACTTTAACACCAATGACAAAAATGCAAGTACATTGGTGGAACTCGTGCAATCATATGGATTTATACATTGCGTTCATGAACCAACCAGAAATGAAAACTGTCTGGACAACATCTTTATTAATTTTGTAGAAGCCAAGTACACAGTGGGTACCCTGTCGGATCATAAAGCCATAAATATGAATATAGATATTACGCTCCCAAAAAATACCATGAAAAATGAGCACACTAACAGACCTCTGACTGAAAAAGGTTTTGTTAAAATATTTAACATGTTAAATGAAACAACGATAAAAACATCCCGGCAAATGATAAAATGAATAAATTCCTTGATAACTTCCAAAAAGTATTTTAAAAGAGCTTTCCAGAAAAGAGTGTAGATAAAAAACGAAAAAGGGGATCAGGCAAATGGCTTAATAAAAACTTAAAGCAAATGCGTGCAACCTTAAAAACAATAGATGAAACATATAAGAAAACTAGAACACCAGAACTGCTTATACTGAGAAGTGCATGTCGCTCTGATTATAGAAGAGCAATTTGTGAGTCCAAAACGAAGCAGAATGATGAACTAATTGAAGAATCTAGCAATCCCATTAGGGCAATGTGGAATGTGATTAACAGCAAACATAAAAACACCTTTAAGGACAACACCGATTCAACCTCAATCACAAGCGAAGTTATGAACAAATTCTTTGTGGATATACCAAAAAAATTAAAATGTCTACTGATAACACAGAACACAGCTAGCAATATAACTATAAAACAAATCAAAGTAAATACTGGACTAACCTTCTCGCTGGGCGATGTTACACCCAATGAAGTGCGAGATGTCATCAGGGCACTAAAAAACTCGAAGTCTACAGATTTTTACGGCTTACCAATAACAGTAGTCAAAAGGAATATAGACATATTAGTATTTCCGATTACCAAGTTAATTAACAACTGTTTAGAAGCTGGTGTGTTTCCTGAGTCAATGAAGGTTGCAAAGATAATTCCAATTCATAAAAAGAGAAGCAGAGATGACATGAATAATTATCGTCCAATCTTTTCAAAAATTATTGAAAAATTGGTTGCCGATAAGATATCTGCATATTTTGAAAGAAATGACTTATTTATCCACCAACAATTCGGATTCAGAAAAAAACTCTTCTACTACTGATGCTATAACATCTTTTATATTAAAGACAATTCAATGCTTCAAAAAAAATGAATACTCTATGTCGACCTTTTGCGACTTATCAAAAGCGTTTGATTGTGTATCACATTCAATCTTATAAGAAGTCATACCTTGAAAATCGGCGGCAAGTTGTGTACATGAATAATGTGTACTCCTCTAGGATGAAAGTCACAATGGATGTGCCTCAGGGATCCATACTTGCCACAGAACGTTGATTATGTGAACTTGATATTCTTCGCCGATGATGCAACAATTACTTGTAAGGGTAATCAAGTTCAAGACCTAGTATCTATCAATAAGAGGCACTCTCCAAAGCAAACGATTGGTTTAAAAGAAATGAATTGAAGCTAAATGAAGAGAAAACAATCAAAATGATGTTTACACTGAAAAAGCATAATTGGGACAACCCAGAATCTGTAAAATTTCTTGGAGTTGTTATGGATCCTGGTCTGCGATGGCATAAACACATTAATGAACTGTGCAACAAGCTGTCAAGGAATATCTTTGTTCTACGTTCATTATCGAACTGTGTCTCACAAAAGGTTCTAACTACTGCTTACTACTCGTTATGTCATTTTTTGATGTTATATGCCATTCTGGTGTGGGGTCATGCTGCTGATGCGTGCAGGGTTTTCAGGATGCAACGTAAAGCCGGAATTAGCTACAGAGAAGACTGCTCACATGCGTTTAAAGAACTTAAAATACAAACATGTCCATCCGTATTCATACAGCAGTGTCTACTGTATGTTCATCGAAATTTGAATCAATTTGAGGTGCAAGCTGATATTCACCAATATGAAACTCGGAAGCGAGATGACATCAGGGGCGATTTCTGCAGGCTCACCAAATCGCAGATAGGACCAAACTTCATAGGCCCACACCTATATAATGCTCTACCTAATAAGATAAAGGAAAAATCTTATCTCAACTTTAAGAAAGAGGTCTCTAGGGTCCTTATTGAATCAGCACCGTACTCAATACAAGACTTTTTTGATATAGACCTAAGTCAAGCTTTTTAATAAAATGTGATATACCTATCATAAAATGTAATTTCTGTAAATCTACGTTATATACTTTACCTTCGTGTTATTTAATTTTTAAGTTATGTTGATTGTTTTTTAATGTTTTTAATTCTATTTATTCTATTTGCTGGAAGAGCAGAGTAATCGGAATCATCGCATATTTCTCTTCCTGTTATCTTGAATATATTATGTTATACAATATGTAAAGTATAAAGGAAAGAAACAAAGATTATTATTAGGTATTAGGTTTCTCGCGGCAGTAGCGCAATCAGGAATTTTAAAAGGGGGGTGCATAGACCAGCAAAATACTTCTTTCAAATTTGTTACCAAAAACACTAATTTAATTTTTATTTCAATATCCCGTCAGCGTATGATAAATCTTTACGGTCAGAAAATAAACCAAATTTCAGCGTCAAAAACCGAAAAAAGAAAGATATATATTTTTTAGTTTTGAAGTTTCACCGTTTTGAATTTTAGATCACCGTTTTTTGCTACCTACAACTTACAACGCTAAAAAATTAATCAATTGGGTAAATATTATTTGCTATTGAGCAAGCCTTGGCAAACACGACATGCTATGAAATTTGAAATACAGGGTGTTCATTTTAAAAGGAGCCACCTTGAATATCGCAAGTTTAATAAGAAATATAAATAATCGGCGAAACACGTAAACTTTATTTCGGAGGGGGAAACTTAATGAGATCAAAAAGTTGCCCACAGATGTCTCCTCTTTCGTTGCTGCCCTTTTCACCCCATAATTTTAAATTGCAACCCCCCACTTATGATACATCATTTCAAAGCATTTTGAAATCAGAATACACCGGTATGATTAATTTTAAAATCGGATCATTTGTTGAGATTTTATAACATAAAATGTCAATGCTTTGAGGTCTTATTATTAATATCGATTTTAATGAAAAACGCACTACATTTTAGTAACTGGAATATTTGAAAGGATCAATAATTAATGTAATTTTATAATCAAACAAGGTAAGTGAAGCAAATCCAAAGATTCGGTTTTTATTGTTGTAGTTTGAGGGTTTTGTAAAGATAAATTAATGTTGGTTTTAACATTTTATATTTTTACTTCAAAAAATTAATTTTAATTATAAATGCTCCATTTATATTGCTCTCGTTGATTTTCAACATTCTTCGTTATAAGGAGATCAATATCCTCAAGCATGTCTAAATAATTTTCTCCGTTTAAATTATTTTCAATAAATATTATTGCATTTATTAAAATATCTGCCCAAACATTTAATTTTTGAGGATACTGGGTGTGAACTTCTTTAGTAATATGAGGATTTTCATTGTCCCATTACCGGATATTATGTTTATTGACAAATGCGTTTAAGAAGAATGTGCTTTCGTCGCTGAAGCAAATATTTCGAAGAAGAAGTGGATTTTGAATTATCATTTGTGTCATTTGGTCACAAAATTCAATTCTTCTGTCGAAATCGTCTTTATTAACTTGATGAAGCAGGTACATCTTATAGGGATGAAATTTATTTATCTTCATAATCTTTTGAACTGAACCTACAGAAATATTTAAAGAGGTTGAAACCTTTGGAATAGAGGTATTAGGATCTATTCCAAATTGTCCTAAAATTTCAATTTGTCTCTCCTCATTTAACGTTTTGTACGCTGTCTCTTATCATTTTGGGCAGAGCCAGTTCGATAAAATTTTCTCACTAAATTCATGATTTATTTATGTCTTACTTGCTTTTCTGGGTGTCTTTGATTGAACGCATTAGCAGTTTGTCGTGCACATTCTCTTTGGCGAAAGAATTATAATTTCGGTTCTTTCTGCCATCTGGATTTTAAAGTCATATTTACATTTAAGTATACTAGGCATGGAATTATCATATCGGCCGGTCGGGGAGTTATGAGAAAAGGAACCTATCAACAGTTTCATATTCTAAATTATAAAAATTGTCGTTTAAAGTTGTTGACATTCAACCAAATCATTTGTTGCCGGAATTTATTTCGTTTTTCATTAGAATCGACATTAATAATAACTCCTCTAAGCATTGACATTTTATGTTATAAAATCTCAACAAATTATCCGATTTTAAAACTAATTATACCAGTGTATTCTGCTTTCAAAATGCTTTGAAATGATGTGTCACGAGTGGGGGGTTGCAATTTAAAATTAAGGGGTTACATCTGGAGGCAACTTTCATATGTCATTAAATTTCCCCTTCCGAAACAAAGCTTACGTGTTTAGACGAATTTTTATATTCCTTATTAAACTGGAGATACTAAAGGTGGCTTCTCTTAAAATGAATACCCTGTATGATTTAATATGCGGGCGATGTGCTTTTAAATTTCCTGTGAATACTTTTGCGTTCTCGATATCTTTGCGGGTGATTGTACCTAGAGCTTTAAAAAAGATATCACCAGGAAGCTAAAACCATTCTCTTCAATTAGTACCAATAATAATCACAAAATCGCTGACAAAATGTTAAAAAATCGCAAAGAAAAGAAATTAAAAAAATTGTTTATTTCTAAAAAAAGGCAATTCAGAGATAGTAACGTAGTTATAGAAATAACTACATTATTATTCCTACAAATTAAGAGAATTTTGACTTCGTAGTTCTTTTTCTAAAATAACATTCTTTATTGGCATTATTTTGAAAAAGAATTTAAAAACTGAAAAAATTACTAAATTTTCTTTTTGCTTTTTTTACATTTTATCAGGAATTTTGAAATACTCTTGTTACAAAATAGGCTTTTGTATTTAAAATCGGCACCTCTTCATTTCTTAGAAATATTTTCAATACTTTATAATACAAAATTAATTAATTTTCTAAAAAAATCGTCGCTCAATTATAGAATCGGTAGATTTTTCTTTCGTCGCGAGAAATTTTCAATCGGTGAATTGAGGACCGGTGAATTTTCTAGCCGGTAGAATGTTGTCACTGAATCTTCCGTCGGTGAATTCAAGTCAGTGAAATTTCCTAGAACCGTTGTTATGGAAATACTTGATCCAAATAACTAAAATTTACCCAAACTATTTATAATTTAAACTAAAGTTTTTAATATTTTCACAGAAAATGCAAATAAGAATCGAAAACTTATCTTTTTTGGCAAAGTAAATATGTAATTTAAGCAAATAACTGCAAATAACTGTATAGATAATCCAGAATCTAAATATTTTAAAAATTTTGTAATATATTAATTCAATTTATATTTGACAGGTTCTATATTATAGTTAGTAAATGTTTCGATTTTAAACAATTTAAAACTGTACCTTTGTTACGCAAAAAAGATATTGTTGCCAAAAAGACGCTCTTCATGTTCTTCTTGAAACGTTCACAAAATACTTTTGGGGAATATACCCTAACCTTGTCCCACTATCAATCTTTTAAAGTATGTTGGACGAAAACGAAAGAAACTACCACGCACATCAAGCTGCAGAAACTGCAGCGGTTAGCTATGGGTACCACACCCTCGGCGGCCTTGGAGGTAATGCTGGACCTTTCTCTACTACATCTGCAGGTGCGGAAGGAGGGCCTGCTAGCTGCCTTAAGAATTTCCCAAAACAAAAACCCTAAAAGTGGAAACCTGCAAGGCCACTTGAAGATTCTGGAATCTCTGGAACCAGACTTCATAACTAAACCATCGGATATAATGCCGAGGAGTTTTGACTTTGAAACTCCATTTGAAGTGGTTGTCCAAGACCGCCAAATGGTAAAACACACGTTAAATCACTTGGATCCCAAGACATCCTTGTGGTTCACGGACGGATCCAAATCCAATAGAGGAACAGGTATAGGCATATATGGACCCAGATATAGTTTCCATGGCCTTGGGAACTTCCCCAACCATTACGCAGGCAGAAACTCTGGCTGTGGAATTATGTGCCCAGGAGTGCTTACGACGGAGACTCAAAGGAGCACAAATATACATATTGACCGACAGTCAGGCAACGATTCGGACTTTAATGGCCCACACCCTTGAGTCCAAATTGGCATGGGAATGTCGACAATCCCTGAAGCAACTGGCCAAAGGAAACAAGCTGGTCCGACCTATTGTGGGTGCCAGGGCTCCAGGGAATAGAAGGCAACGAAATTGCTGATAAGTTAGCGAGATCGGCCTTAAACCTTACACCGAGTGGTCCGGAACCAGGGAGGAGATCATACGGTGGGAAAGGGATAGTATAATGTCCCACTGGAGTCATACTCCAGGTTCAAGACAGGCGAAGAAATTCATTGAATACTCGCCCAAGAAAGCCACAAAGCTTCTCGACCTAAGCAGGAACGAACTGAGGCTCATTACAGGCCTTTTAACTGGACACTGCCCATTGAGGTATCATCTCAACAAAATGGGCAAGTCAGAAATTAAAACTTGCAGATTCTGTGGCCTAGAAGATGAAACTTCGGAGCACATCATTTGTGAATGCGATGCATTAGCTCGCACTAGATTTGATCACTTCGGCTGGACAACTCTAATTCCAGACGAAGTCTAGGCTATGCCTCCTAAGGATCTAATCAGCTTTATTAAGCATTTAGATATCCCAGGACACCTCTAGATATAGTCTAAAAGTCATTATAAATATTCTCTTCTTCCCGAAGAAAAAGATTTCATTGTTTTATATATTGAGAATTTGTGTTTTATTTTAAATTATCTATTTAAGCAGTTTTTTCAGTGCACTTTTAAATTAGAAGCGTCGCGACGTTTGCATCGAAATAAACTAATTATTTACTTTGTGGAAGGTTATGGGTGCAATAAATAAAAGCAAAGCGTGAACTCGCTTGATTTTTTTTAATTAGTAAAGATTTTCAAGTAAATCGTTCCGAATTAATGGGGCGTACCAACTGTCTATGTATAGAGTGTGCCGAGGCGTCGCGATGCCAGGGCCGATCAGCTCCGCGGTGTTCAGTTTCCGCGCGTCTTCACTCCGCGTCGCGTCCGCTAAATTCCCAAATCCACCAAATAAAAAAATCGAGTTCCAAAATCCCACCCCTTAACCAAAGGTACTTATAATAAAAATTATAACAATACTTATCTTAAATTTTTTAGAGTTTAAAAAATATAAATTTATTTAAAAAATGCGTTGGCGTTTTGCGTCTGCAAAGATGATGCGTTTAGTTT
This sequence comes from Stenus bimaculatus, assembly GCA_963971135.1. Taxonomy (NCBI): domain Eukaryota; kingdom Metazoa; phylum Arthropoda; class Insecta; order Coleoptera; family Staphylinidae; genus Stenus; species Stenus bimaculatus. Next base: position 38,002,233 of record OZ020180.1, read on the forward strand.
AAATTAAGACCGCCTCCGCTAAAAGTGCGCTCTGAAATCGGTTCACTAAAAATAAGAGTATCAAAAACGCTGAAATTTTCGGCTGACCTAAATAATGCGGGAGATTCATCAAATTCGGCCCATTTTGCGTTTGGAAGGCGGCCAAGCGAAGCCATTTGACTTAATTTAATTCTTTTTGAAATACGCCAATTGGTGATTTTTTTCAGGATCTGTCGAATAGGCTTGGCGACGACAAAACCATCTCGGAGCATCTGAAACTGCCAATACAGAGGATTAACGATTACCAACTTCTTTTGAAGGTGAGTAAACAAATTAGGTCAAGGCTAGTTTAATATTAGGTTAGGTTAGTGGTTTCAAAGTGGCGTTATTACAGCAACAGGTGTTCAAAAAATATTTATCAAGAAATTTTCCCTAAAATTTTAATCGTAAAAAAGTCGTAATTAATTTTGGACTCTTCTTAAATTATTATTTAAGGCTACCTTTTTCATAGTAAATTATTTAGTTTTTAAGAAAATCAGTTTAAATTCCAAGAAAAAGTCATGGTAAAATATAAATTCTAAATTTAGGTAACTGGTAGTAAATGAATTAGAAATTGCAAAAGTACAATACCATATCGTGAAGAACTTAAAATGAACACCACATGGCGGTTTTTTTCGAGATAGCTTCATAGGAAGAAAAGTTACGTCGGTTTTTTTTTGGAAAAGTAAACTTCAACTGGATATAACTTTACAGGGAAGCATTTTTGGGCAAAGCATTAGAGAAACTTGTCACATTAATTTGAGGTGTCTGTCCACATAATTACGGACACCCTGTATATGTATAGCTGATTACACTGATTACACATATAAATTTGGAATTCAATTTTAATTTTACATGTTTTTTTCACGGTTTTTGCAGCAAAATTTTTTTACTGATATAAAACTATCTAGAATATTAAAAAAAAAATGAAAATAGGATTTACCCGACCTGCAGATTATTATTATCTAAACGTCTCTCTGTAATTTCATCACGATTGGTCAATTCATTATTATGCTACAGAGCTAGAACAAATTAATGTTCTGCAATGATTTGCATGAGCACGATAAAGAAAGATGCGACTGACATGTTTTGTCTTAATGATTTTACATGTTCAGACTTCAAAAAAAGGCTGCAAAATACTTTTCCGCACAGATTTTATACATAACTATAAAATGTATTTTGTGTAGCCAAAAAATATATAATTTGTAAATTGGAAAAAGGAAAAAGGAAGATCAAAAAACATCTTGACTCAACTTTTATTTAATAAAAGTTGAGTCAAGATACATCGAGATCTTCCTTTTTCCAATTAACACTAACTCAACACATCTGTGCTTCCGTTTTTACTCATATAATTTGTTGTTTTTAGTTTAAAGGTTTTTATTTTCGATTTTCATCTTGGTGTCTGAACCTGACTTTTGGGGATAAATATTAATAATTTAGGAAAAAGGGCGTATTGAAGCAGAAAATTTGTTACTCATAGTTTAATCGTGAATATGAGGAAAAGGGCCCAGTTGGCAAACGTTCTTTCTAAACCCTTCTGCCATGGGCAACTTATATTATTGGTCTCTTTTACTTGTAACTGATATTCATCAGGAAAATATAAAATCTATTTATGTTTGAGTTTCTTAGTAACTTGCAAAATAAATATAAAGTAGGAAATAGACCACTGGGACACAGAGCGAACCAAATCGGAAAATTATGGAAGCGACGATGACGTCTTATTTTTTATTTACTTGAAATTAATGCGCAGTAAGACTTAACAAAATTATTATTGAATCGAAGATAATTTGGAATATTTTTTTTTTCTAAACGAAACGACAATCCTTAAGATGATAGCCGGTGTATTCGGTAGGGTCTTGTGTTTTTGATCATAAAAAATTTCTTGGAAAGATTTTTTTTAATTTTATTTTTGGGGTGCAATGTAGATCTTCAAGCTATAATTTTTTGCAATTTTTGTCTTTGTGAAGTAAAAATTTCGCGTATTTTGCAATTTTCTTTAAAAACAAACCACACAAAAAGTACAACTTATTTTCGATTTTTTCAAAGTTAATATTGAAAAGGATTCCCCAAGGCATGTTTTGTATTAAATTTAAAATATAAATATTGCATTATAACATAGTTATAGGTTTTTGAAATTTAGAAATTTTTTTGCATTTTTAAAAATCACCCTAAATAAATATAAATCAAAAATATACGAAAAAAGGGAATCTCGACATTCTCTTAAGAGCATCTTTCTAGACACCCGCGATAAATTTTCCGTTGGAGATATTAACAAGGAGTAGAAAAACCATACTACTTTTCTGGAGCTTCTTTGCAAATTATGACCAAATAACTGATAATTAATGCAAATCGCTAGAAGGCGCGCGAGTTTGGAAGGAAAAATTGTGAAAAATCATGATATTGAGCATTCGTTCTGCAGTCATTACTCAAGTTTCCCTAGTTAGATTATCAATTTTTTTCAGATTTATAATCTAAATTGATTAGGCTACATCCTCCCAGAGAGTTACCATCTGCAACCTAGCACAAAATTACTTAGAGGGGTCCAAAGTTAAGGTAGTTTTAGTTCATTATATTTTTTTATGTATATTCTCCATTTTTTTCCTTCTGGCAGGAATTAACGAAATGACTTCTAAATCATCTACAAAAAAAATTATACAAAAATGTTGTTCGTACTAGCTTTCATAATTGCAGAACTAAACCACTATATTTGTCATTTAAGAAATTGCTCTTAAATGTGTGGAAAAGATATGTGAAAACCGTTTTTGTTTTTTTTTTTGATTGGTATGCCTGTACTTTTCTTTGAAATCGACAAAAATTTACATTGAAATCGCCTATACCCAAATTACACCGGCTATCCTCTTAAGAAGAGAGTAAAAATTGATTTTAGGGCATATGCGTTTTTCTTAAGATTTTCGTTAAAAAAGCCCAAAAATCAATTTTCCCTAACGAAAAGTACGCATTTCAAAGATTTTGCAGACTATCTTCTTAATCAGTTGGTGTTCCATAACTGTGTAAATAAAACAAACGTCTTGAAACCAACTTATGTTACATATACAGATATACAGGGTGCCCCGTAATAAGTGGACATACATAATAGAACGGGTTTATCACCTCAAATTAAGATGACAACTTCTCCAAATACTTTGCCCAAGTATGATTCCCTGCAAAGTTACAGCCAGTTAAAGTTCACTTTTCAAAAAATAAAAACCCACATAACTTTTCTCTCTATGAAAGTAACTCGATAAAAATCGCCATATAGAGCTACTTTTAAGTCCTGATAATTGTAGTTTTGCCATTTCACATTCATTTACTACCAGTTAATTTAAATTTAGATTAAAGTATTACCATAACTTTTTTTGGTGTCACTTTTTTCCAATTTCAACGTATTTTTTCATAAAGCAGATAATTTACTATGAAAAAGGTATGCCCGCTAAAAATCGACAAATAAATAAAGTTTTAAAGTTCCATAATTTGAAGTAAAATTTTTTTTTATTAATAAATCCTGTAGGCAATCATTAACATTTAAAATGTTTAAAGAAATTAAAACGTTTTTACGATTTAATCGCACATAGAGAATTGCGCTTGTGCATTTTCTAATCATCTTCTAAAATATAATATTCAATCAGAGATAGTTTTAATATAGTATATTACGCAACGAGCTAGAAAGTGACGAAGTGAGGATATTATACGAGCACGAAATTCACTTTCTGCGAGTTGCGTACGCTATTTTTTCGACGACCATGGAGTTTTTGCGACCATTATTAATATTTTGTAGTAACAACTAAATAGTCATAACATCACCTGTGTTAACATCAAGTGACATTGAAGTTATCCATTATTTTTAGTAAATTTACCAAATTGTAGGTGTCGCTGTTTTGACGGAAGCAATTCATCGAAACGAATGTTCCTATTTTATTTAAAATTTACACAAAAGTTAATTATGTAATGATTTTAATAATAAAATAAGTAATATTAGCCGGGTTAAATATAAATTTTTATTTGAACTGTCCTTTTTTTGCAAGTTCAAAAAAATCCAAGAGAGGGCTTTCGGAATTCCTTCGCAGCGCCTCTATCGAAAATTACAAGAAGTATTTCAGAGTTACAAAACCAAAGTCACTAGTGTTGAAATGATAAATTTTCTAAACCACTAATACGAATGACATATACGATTTTCTCATATGGACGTCGGAAAATGATATTTGGGGAATAGCCTACTTGATTTAACAATAAAAGCAAATTTTTATTTTAATTTCGAGATTTTAGCTATAAACGAACTGTTTTGAGTGCGTTTATAGCAGAGAAATTTATCTTTTCGAAGTTGATAGCACTGAAGTTTGTTGATTTTAAAATAGCAGTTGTCAAGCGATTTACAGGTTATTAGGGGCGCGTTCCACTAAAGACTCGCAATGCTCATGACGACCGCAAAGTAGTTCCACATAAGACCGCGGTTGTTTCTTTCGTGCATAAAAACGTCATCGATGGCGACCGCAAGAAGCTCACAACGACCGTATTTATTCGCGGGTTTCTGTGGCCGTTTGTTGAATGATGACGTTTTGAGCTAATGGAACGGGAAAATTTTGCGGTCGTGGTCGTGGGCTTTAGTGTTCATTAGTGCAACGCGCCCTTGATGATTTAACAAACCCGACATTAGATTTGCCAATTACCAGAAAATTTACTAATATTTAAAACTATAATATATTATTATAAATAGATAAAAATACGCAAAATAGAAAAAAACAGTATAAAAAACTCGTTTCATAAGTCGATAGTAGCACTTCTTCATTAAATTACTCTCCGCTACGCGGCTCGTACTTTAAAATAGAAGGCGTGCTACAATATGCGACTTATGAAACTCGTTTTTTAATATACTATTATTTTATGGGAAGAAAAGTTATATGGATTTTTATTTTTTGAAAAGTGAACTTTAAGTGGGTGTAGCTAAACAGGGAAGCATTTTTGAGCAAAGTGTTTCAATTTGAGGTGATATATGTCACCCAAGAAGGTTTTTATAGCTTCTGGGTCGCTAAAAGCTTCCAAAAACTCCGTCCAATTCCGTCCAAGTTGTGTGTGTCTTTTTTTATTTCTTTTTTTTACATTAAATAAATCATAAACTATATCATAAAAAAGATTTTAAATTTAGAAAAAACTAATTTTAAAAGACTTACATAAAAAGTAGTAAATATTATTATCCATTTTTTGGTTAGTTGCTAAATTAATTTTAAGTATATAAAGTTAATATGCTAATGTAAAAAATGCAATCGATGATGTAGATCTAATATTGAATCAAAACATTTAATACAAATTATGCAGGGTCCGCCAAAAAAATGGATTCACCTAAATATTTTTAAACCGTATTGAATTTAAAAAAAAAGTTGAAACGAAAGTTTATTCAATTTAAACAAGCTACCATGTAAACATAATTTTAATATACAGGATGTTCGTTTTATTCGTGATGCGGAACCTAACTTTTATTTTCTAAATGCAACACTCTATATTTTTGTATTCTACGTCCAAACTATTTTTTAAGTTTAAGTAACATACATTTAAAATTAATTCACTTACGGCCGATATTATCAAAAGTTTACTCAAATTAATTCTAGAATCTAAAAGTATAAAAATTACAGGGTGTTGTAATTAAAATATGAAAATTAATTGTCGTAACAGTAATAAAAAAACGAACGCCCTGTATATTAAAAATATATTTAAACATAGCTTGTTTAAATTGAATAAACTTTTGTCTAAACTTTTTTTTTTAAATTCAATACGGTTCAAAAAATAGTGTTTCCGTTTATTGGCGGACCCTGTTTGTAAAGAAGAATAAGTAAATACTAACTAAACTTTCCCATCTTTATTTCGCAATAGTTTAATTGAAAAATGAAGAACTTATGTATTCAGTCACCTTCATATTTAGCTGGGATCACCAAAATCATTTCTTTCTTTTTTTTACTACTTAATATGTAACTAGGTATCTAAACCTAGATACCTTGATATTTTTTAAATACATTTAGTACAAGGAAATTGTTGTATTTACGAAGTAAGAAAGGAATCAATTTTTAAAAAACACATTAAAAGTACATTTAGTTGGATGTTTTCATGATCTTTTTGTTTTTTATCATTAGAAAAGTTTTGAATCACTAAAACATTTAATAAAACATAAAAAAATTCATAATTTTCTCTAATTTTAAATCTATTTTATAAAGCAAAGTGCCCACTTTAAGTTGAATTGAATCTTCGATTTGGAAATGAGATGCGCTTTATTACATAAAATTTGAGTCGTCCCATTTGGCTGATTTTTAACAAGTCTCTTGCTGAGGGTATCTTTCCTGATATTTGGAAGTTAGCCCATGTTATTCCTATTCACAAAAAAGGAGATAAAAGTGATGTTCTAAACTATAGACCCATCTCCATAATATCTGCCTTACCTAAAGTCTTTGAATCTATTGTCACTGACTTTCTGACTGCAACTGTTAGAAACTTGCTTGCTGATGAGCAGCACGGGTTCAGAAAGAACCGCTCAACCTTGACTAACCTTATTGTCTTTGAGAGCTTCCTAGCAAACTCCATTGAGAAAGGCCACCAGGTGGACACAATTTATACGGATATGTCAAAGGCCTTCGACAAAGTTGACCACCATTTACTAATTAGTAAACTTCGCACTTTTGGCTTCAATGGTTCTCTTCTTCAGTGGCTTGCTTCCTACCTTAATGGCAGAAAGCAGTATGTTAAGGTCGGTAACTTCAAATCGGATCTCTTTCCGGTGACCTCTGGGGTACCGCAGGGATCTCACCTAGGTCCATTACTGTTCAATATCTTTATTAATGATGTCCCTTGCTGCTTTAAGCACTCTGAACTATTAATATTTGCTGATGATATCAAATTCTTTCAAAGTGTGCACGACGATACTTCGGCAAATGATCTTCAATCTGATCTGGACAATTTTTTTGAATGGTGTCGCTGTAACAAACTTCCAATCAACCGTAATAAATGCTTCCAAGTCTCGTTCTACAAGGGGTTAAGAAAAGTAGATAGTTCCTATTCTATTAATGGGTTAACTGGTTTCATGTCCTAGTATCGTTGATCTTGGAGTAACATTCCAAAGTAACTTTTCATTCAATCGCCATATTGACCTAAAATGTAATACAGCCATGAGGATGCTTGGTTTTATCAAGAGGAATACGAGCGACTTTGATGATGTCTCCGCCGTTAAGTCTTTATATGTCTCCTTAGTTCGCCCTCACCTGGAGTATGCGTCATGTATCTGGTCCCCTTATTATGATGTACATATTAAGAAGATCGAGCGTGTTCAACATAAATTTTTGCGGTATGCAGGATTCAAACTAGGAATAAGTCAGGCGGATGTTGATTACCGGCTCATGGAGGAACACCTTGGTTTAAAAACCCTTGAAGCTCGAAGAAGAAACTGTGATATCTTCACCATGGCCAAATTGCTGAACAACTCCCTAGACTGTCCTGCTGCTCTGGAGATGGTGCACCTTCAAGTGCCGTTCTGTGACCTTCGTAGCAAGAGGATCTTCTCTGTACCTACACATGCCACAAATTACGGTTTCCATTCTGCTATGGTAAGAATGGCTCGCATGGCAAATTCAGTTGCGGACGACTTCGACTTTTTCTCCGACAGCTCCAATCGCTGTGTAGGTTAATGAAGTGAGTGTGTGTTGCGCGATCTGTGAACTGACTGTTTCTTGTTTTGTTATCTTTTTCTGTTATATCACTATTATATATTGTCTTGTTTATCATTTCTTATCATTGTTTGTATTGTTGTATTGGGCTGTTCCCGTTAGTAAATAAATAATAAAATGCTTATAAAGAATGCCATCTATTGATGTTAAAATATACAGGATATTCCATTTGAAAATTCTGTTTAATTGGTCAATTTGTCTTTTATAAGGCATCCTGATAAAAACTTATCACAGGCTTAAATTTGAAATGGTAGCTCTAAACTAGACGATATTGAACATTTTTTAACAACATTTCATTCCAAATTGTTCATCTGTTTTAGAGGAGCGATTTTTCAAAAAAATAATATACTGTGTGCTTCATTTAAAATAACGTAAATTTGGTCCGCCATCTTGGAATAAACACCCTGTATATTATAAAAATCGCATCGATATCTTTTTTTCATTTTAGAGCTATGTTACTGTGGCACCCTTTTATTCTTTATTTTATTCCCACTTTTATTCCAGGAAAATATTTTTTAGATACTAAATGTCATTCTGAACAAAAAGAATCCTTAAATTTCTAATTTCTAGTAAATAAAATTCTGGTCTGCATACTTTAAAAGTAGATTAAAATATAAATTTATTTTATGTTGTTTTATATCTTTCATCATTTGCCAAAAATAACGTTTTTTAATATGTTTAAATTGCCAACAGAAAAAAAAACAATCCGTTAAAAAAAGTTTTACGAAAAACTTATTAAAGTATCAAGGAGATTTTAAATTGTTTTAGGCGCCCAGTGATTTTTCTACATAAGAAAACTAAAAAATGGTGTTAAAATATTTCATGTGCAGTGCAACAAATTAAAGTTTATGTATTTTATTTTTAAACAGTAATGGAAAATATCAAAATTAACTTTAACAATTAACAACTCTTAAAAAATTAAGGCATTGTTCGTTCTTTTCAAACTTACTTACGGTGGACTTTTTGAAATTATAATAATTTTATGTTTCATTAGGCATTCTTATTTCGAAGATATTCAATATTTTCCAAAAGACAAAAACTAATAACGTTTTCGGATTACTTGCACTGGTGTAATTTTAAGTGGACAGTTCAAATGTTACTTCAATTTTGCGGTATCGCAGTGAACTCTACCTTACCTGTTTGGTTGTTCGTCTTTGCCAGCAACGGTTAATTTCAAAAATGGTGCTGTAATTGTCTCAAAAATGAGGTAGAAATTAAGTGTCAGTGCTAAGCGAGGTGCAAAGTACGCCGAGTGCAGATAATTCGAAAAAGCTTCTATAAGCTGCCGAAGCTGTTACAAGTTCTGTGTAATTCAAAGTGCTATGGCAGATGGCAGAAAATAGAAATGTGTCATAATTAAGTTTTTGCACTTTCTATATATAATGAGCTAGTTTAGTCCTTATTGATAGAGACTAAAACGTCACATTTCCTGTCTCTTGTCAAATTTACTTTACTCCCTGTCTTGTCATTACTTTACTCCCGCCCACGTCATTTGTCATGACTTTACTCCCGCTCACGTAACTTGTCATTAAAAATTAAAATTAATCATAATCTTGTAATTTGTCTGAATTTGCCGCGAAATCACAATCGTTGCAAACTTCAGTCTAGTCTAAACACCACCAATATATTGAGTGAATTCTAACCTCTAATAAATTTATTTGGTTTGGTTTCTAACGGAACTTGATTTTTATTCTGGGGTCGGGGATTGTATTATGTACGGTTTATTATTTTATAGATTGATACTAAATTTTAAATTTAAAGGTGTTTTAAGTGTACACAGAATCGATTCATTCAATTAGTTAGATCTGTAAATGTGGCAAAATCTTTTAAACTTGGTAAACTTTATTCCTGCATCAAAATTTACCTACTTTATTTATTGTGAAGTTAATTATTATTATTTTTAATTTATAAAATCAATTACAATAATTATAATATTAATCTACAATTATCTATATTTTATGAAAGTTGCTGTATAAATCATTATGACGGGCGAATAAAAATACCCGTCGCCGTCCGATGACAACCGATATTAGTCACAGCGGTAGCCATATAATTAAATTATTGTGGAAACTTTTACCTATTAAAAAAGTGCAAAAAATTCTATATGCACCGAGGTAGTAAAGTGAATTTAATCCCTCCTCTGATTGTTTCCCTCGGCTTTGCCTCGGGAAACAAAACATCGTCGGGATTAAAATCAGTCACTTTACTACCTAGGTGCATAAATAACTATTATTATTTTTACTTTGCGTTAGAAAATGTGTACATTTACAGGAAAAAGTAAATATATGAAGTTGATCTCGGATTTTATCTCACATTTTACATTTACCGATTTGTACTTTTACCGTAAAATATACAGGGTGTACTAGTTTTTTCCAGCAAAAATGTTTTCTAGATATGTAGTAATGTCATTCTGAAAAAAATGTCCTATGAACTATTAGGAATATTTAGATTCCGCTCGCCCTCTGGTGACAAAATATGAACTTCGATATTCGGTACTTACGTTTTGGATTTAACGCATTGGTACATGTTTTTGGAGATTTACTGAAGCTTTAAATTTAAATAATAAATCTATTTGTGTTTTGTTGAATACGTAGTTATAAAGTACAAGAATGCATTTTAAACGCAATATTTGACACTGACAAGTACCGAATATCCTCCATTTATAGCGCCATCTATACGTAGTTAAAATTCCCAATTATGTTTTTTCGACTTCTTAAGTTACAGCAATGTTAAAATTTTAATGATTTTTGTAGGACACCCTGTATAAATTTCATTTAATTTTAATTTTTTTTATTTAAATCAAGTATGCTTTGGATTTTGTATATCTTTAAGCCTATTGGCTTATTAGATGCTAAATTTTACCGAAGGAAATTTAACCTGGCGAAGAAAAAATCCAAACAATAAAATTGATTTAAATAAAAATAATATAATAAGAAATATTCAGGATGTTTCACAAAAATCACAAAAATTTATCAATTTTAAAACTGGTGTAACTTTTTAAGAAGTCGAAAAAACATAATACATAGTTCATAGGAACATTTTTGTTCAGAATGACATTTACTATCTAAAAAAAAAATTTGCTGGAAAAAAAAGTGGGACACCCTGTATACTATACAATACAAAAAATTTGCTCTCATACAAATACCTACTTATCTGATATCTTGGATATCTAAAGAATAAAATAGAACAGAAATTAAGAATTTTTGAGAAATTAGTGACTGTTTTTCATATTTTTATTTTTCATACTTGTAATTTAAAATAGGCATGAGGGCAAATTGATTTACCTTACATATATCATAATAATAATCGTTATAAAATCTACTTTATGAAAAACCGAGTGACATATTTTGCATTTAAAATAGCGAGTTATTTGCGAAAATGCTCCTCAAAAAAGTTTTTATCAACTTCGGATGAAGAAAAATTTTTTAAATTTTATTAATTAAAAAAAATTAAGTCGATTTTCAATTCTTTACATATTACTTTCAGGCTTTTGTCCTGACATTTTGCAACTCTAATCTTTTTGGTGTTTAATTTATTTTAAAATTTTTGGACCAACTTTAATTGCTAAAGCTTAATCTTCATTTAAATAGAATATTTTTCTTCTTTTAAGCATTGGCTATTAAATTAAAATAATCAAGTAGTTTTAAATCTAAAGCTATCACCTGTTTAAATTTTAAGAACACATTTCCAATCTCTAGAATGTAATAAATCAGAGCCTAAAAATATTTTTATTACTTACACACATCCTCAATAAACTTAATTTAAAACTATTATTTATTAAATTTAACAAGGCAAGAAAAATAAAAACGAATTGTTCGTTTACAAGCAGCACATCTTGTTTACACCAGTTTTACAAATAATAAATAGCTTCAAATACTTTGTTTATATTAATGACACAACAAACGTTAGAATTACGCCTTTTGGACCTCTTCCAAATTTCTGATTACGCCTCATTTATATTGCAGGAATTGGTTAGATATAGTGCTTGTCTAGGAGAGGACAATAAAGATCTACAGAAGGCCCTAGAGTTGATGCTAAGTGTCCCTCACAGGGCACAAGACGATAAATTTACTAATAGCATCGAAGGATATCGTGGAAGTATCCATAAATTAGGACGACTTTTAGCCCACGATTGGTTTTCAGTTTGTTTTGGAGATATCACCAAGGAGCGCTATTTATTTTTATTTAAAGCGCGAATCCTCATCTCAAAAGTAAGAAGAATTTCTGAAGATAGATCGGTGTTTCAGCTAAAAGATATCATCAAGGTTAGTACTTATATTGTATTTAGAATTAAGAAGATACTCAGTGAAATGTTTGAAAAGCGTACTTTTCGCTAGTAAAAATTGATTTTTGGGCATTTGTAATCAAAAATTTAACAAAAACGATGCCTTGTGCCATTCAAATTGAATTTAGTTTTCATATAGAATTTTTGTTTTTCATGTAGAGTCTATGATAGGGGCGTACTTTATGAATAAAAATAAAAACGCATTTTTTTATCATTGTTCAAAAAGTACGCCCCTATCATAGGCTCTACATGAAAAACAAAAATTCTATATGAAAACTAAATTCAATTTGAATGGCACTAGGCATCGATTTTGTTAAATTTATGATTACAAATGCCCAAAAATCAATTTTTACTAGCGAAAAGTACGCTTTTCAAACAGTTCACCGAGTATCTTCTTCTCTCACAATCAGTTGATCATTAAACATTCAACACCCACACATGAATTGGAACAAAAAATTGTTATTCGTAGTCCACCTCTCAAATTAGCCAAAAGAAAGTTTTTGAAATTGATTATGTTTTTTATTTAGCTACCACAAGTAGAAGTCAAAGATCATCCTGAAGACGTTTATCGGTTTGAACTTATTGATAAAATCGCTGGGCATTCCCTAACTTTCACATCGCATCGAGAAAACGTCAAAGACTTTTGGCTCAAAGAAATTAAAGAATTTGCCAGTGAAGCAGGTAAATTATTGAGCAATCATATTTTATACAAACTTATATGGTAATTTCTTCTTAAGCGGAAGAGAATGTAGAAGATCTTCAAATTTTGTCATCACCTTCGTCACCACCAGAACCCACACAACAAGCTCAGGAAACTCATCAACTGCCAGAAAAAGAAGTGATACTAGAAACTGCTCAAAAAGTAGTTGAAAATATTCTAGTTAAAAGTAGTGAAAAATCTAAAGAACTTAAGGCTCAAGAGGAACAACTTGCACAAAATCTAGAAGAAAAGAAGACCTTGGTCAAAGAAGAGATAACCGCTGGAAAACAAAGAAAGAGAAGTTCTGAAGAGAAAGAAGTGACTAAACAAAAAGTTGCAAAAGTTGAAGAAAGAAATATTAAAGAAGCTACAGGTAAAGAAGTAAAACCTGAAAATACAAAAGTAGAAACTAAAAGTGTTGACATTTCACCAGTTAAAATAGAAGAAAAAACAGATATTAAAAGTACAGTTGTTGATGCTAAAGTTTTACAAAAAGCAATAGCAGAAGAAGCTAAGACCAAAAGTTTACAAATCAAAAATAAGGAAGAAGAAAGTACAATTGTTGCAAAAGTAGAGACACACAGTGAAATAAAAACAGTAGAAAGTAAAAGTGGTGCTCAAGAAACTCAAGTAGTTTTCCAAAGTCAGGAACTTAGTGCTGCAAAATACGAAAGTGACACTTTAATTAAAGGCAGTATTGAATTATCCAAAGTTGAAACTTCATCAAGTAAATCAAGCGTTACAAGCCACCAAACAACTGAATCAATTAAATCTACCAATCCTTTAATTAAAACTCACGTGACAGCTCCTTTTCCAACTCCACATACACTTTCTGCCAGCGTTTTAGCCAGGGATGGTTCAAAAGGTGATCTTCACGAATACGGCGATAGTTTTCGAGTTAACGTTGACGTTGGTTTAAAAGTTGAAGAGGAAATTGAAACTCATCCTACTCCTTACGGAAGTTTTGGTAAGTTATCTAAAAAATACTTCCTCAAGCAAAGCATTATCATCATACACCCCATAACACGCTTAAGACGCTAATCGCTTCTAATGGCTCATATTTTAATAAAAAGTGCGGATTATTTAAAGTATTCTTCTTCAGAAAGTGAAGACATGTCAGGATATAGTCGAAGGTCGCTGACGAGCGACACCTCTTACGGGTCGGCTCAAGAAGGAAAATATACTTCAAGGAGCGTTTCGCTAGATGCGAGCAAATATAGTGATAGAACTTCGAGTTATAAATCATCAAGAATGCATGATGAAGAGGAAAGTTATTCTTCATCTCGTGCAAGAACGTCGAGTTACGATGAAGGTGGCAGCTACAGTTCAAGGCGGAGTATCAAAGAAAGAAGTAGTTTAGGGGAAGGTGACGTTGATTACAGTTTTAGTAGAAGAAGTATAAAACAAAAATCAGCGTATCGTCTTTCGCATGATAATGATGATGATTTATATTCATCGCGTAGAAGTGAGAGATTAACGAGAATGTTGATTGATGAAGAAGAACCTGATTACACATTAACAAAGAAATATGATAATAATTCAAGTTATAAGTCTATAGAGGATTCTGATGCTTATAAAGCTAAAAGTTATAATAGGATGTCCTCAATTGATAGTGAAACTGGCAGCTATAAACATACAAGAAAAACTTCCATTGAAGATGATAATAATAGAAGTAAGTATGGACGTACTACTTCAATCGATAGCGAAACTGGAAGCTATAAGCGATCAAAAACATCAATCGATGAAAGTCTTGATCCAGATGCATACGTGGCTAAGATTAAAACAAAAAAATGTGAAGCTGAAATAAGTTATTCGCGAAATATTTCAATCGAGAGTGAATGTGCGGAGGAAGATAGATTGGCGAAGTTTGAGAAGTACTCAAGACGATCCTCACAGCTGAGTGAAGATAACGGTAAATTAAAAACGAACGAAACCGGTAAGATTTTTTAACATATGATACACTTTTCATGCTCCATCTTCCATTCATTTTCTAAACTATTTAAGAGTTTTTAAGATTCTTAATCTATCATAATTTTAGATTCTTTTCAAACGCAGACACAAACCACTGCATTTAGTGGTAAAACTTTGGAGCAAGCCGTTGAGAAAAGTAAGAGTCAGAAAGATCTAGGTATGGCTCCTCCAGATGAAACCCCCAAATTTACCAAGACTATGGGCGGTAGTCATGTCAAACGTAAGTAAATTGCTTAAAAATTTTGTTTGAGTAAAAATGAACTACAATTTGAGTATATTAGAATTAAATTAAGTCAAAGTTTTTTGCAAATGTGATGTCTTTGTAAAATGTTGCTGCTTTTTTTTAACTTTTTTGCTTTGGTTCGCTAATAGCTGGAGAAAGCACGGTCTTCGAGATTAAACTTGCTGAAACACCTGATAGTGTAAGCTGGTTAAGAAATAATAGAATCATCAATGGGGATTTGGCTAAGCGTATTAAAATAACTTCCCATGATGAACACAAGACCTGGAGATTGGAAATCGTTGACGCTCAAGATATAGACTCGGGTGTTATAACTGCTGTAGCTTGCAACGCTAAGGGCAAATCTACTTGCTCTACTCACCTGCTAGTGCATACCTGTTAGTAAAAATTAAAACCCATTCGAATTTTGTTCTGAATGCTGCTAATACAATCATAACTGATTCGTACAAATCCTTGTCTAACTTCTTAAAATTCCAATATTTTTGTAACCAAATTTTAAAGCATAGATTCTTCCACTAAACATGAAAATTTTTAGTAACTGAAGAAGAGCAATTAGAAATTAAGAAACCAGACTTTATTATTAAATTGAAAGATACAGAACTCCTAGAGGGAACATTTTTGCGTTTTATGGTGAAAGTTAAAGGAGATCCTCATCCAGAACTTTCCTTGTAAGTATCTATCATTATTAGATGTCTATACTTTCCAAATTATATGTATAATACACGAACAAACTAGTATTACCTAATTATTTGATTCGTAGCTTTAAAGATGGTAAGAAGATCGTAAATGGTCCATCGTCGAGAGTTTCCATTAACCGTGATCATTCCGACCATGAGTTTTATGAAATTGTAATACCAGATGTAACAAAAGCAGACGCTGGTGTTTATAAGTGCATTGCTGTTAATGAACATGGCGAAGCTTCTTGTGAAGCTGCATTGACTGTTACCGATAATAAGTCTCTATTTGATGATATTCCTGATAAAGAAACATTGTTGGCTAAAGGAGAAAAGCCTAACTTTATTTGGCGTAAAGATGGACAAGAATTTGAAGCTGAAGAACGCTTCAAAGTTCTAATGGGAGATGATGAGGACTCCCTGGCTTTAATTTTTCAACATGTAAAGCCTGAAGACGCAGGATTGTATACCTGTGTTGCACAAACATCAACAGGTCACATCAGCTGTAGTGCCGAGCTAACCGTTCAAGGTACAGTCCATGAATTACACAGAGAACCCGAAAAACCACAATTGGTGATTGAAAAACGTGAGGCCATTAGTTCAATTGGAGCTACATGTATTATGGAATTACAAGTTAAAGGTTACCCTCCACCTAAAGTAAGTTGGAAACATGAAGGTGTTCCAATCGAAGCTAGTGGTAAATACAAGTAAGTAATTCAGAAACGAAAACCCTCAAAATAATGATAATGAAATTAATTAATAAGGTTCTTATATGAAGATGAAGAAAGTATGTCCTTGGTTATCAAAAACGTCGAACCAACAGATGCTGGTCGGTACGAAATTACTGCTGAAAATGAGTTGGGCCAAGATATTAGAGAAATGCATCTGACAGTAAAAGCTCCACCATCAATTAAAAAAATGGCAGACACTAGCGCTGCAACTCATCAGGAATTAAAGATGACTGCTGAAATTGATGGCATTCCCAAACCAACCGTCCAATTTTATAAGGATGGAAAAGTTTTGAAAAGTAACGATGAAATGACCATCATTGAAGAAGGAAAAATGCACAGCATTTTCATTAAAAAGACTACCTTAAAAGATTCAGGTATTGTCATGATTGTTAGTATCATTTTTTAGGCATACATAAAATTCGTTTGTAGGTTCATTCTCTGTTGTTGCCAGTAATGAAATGGCTCAAGTTTCACAATTTTGGAATCTCAACATTTACTGTAAGCCCAAAATTATGAAGAAGCTTGGTGAAGATATTTCAGTAATGCAGCAAACTAATGTTGATTTGAGTATCAAATTTGAATCAGAACCAGCTCCTGAAATTACCTGGTAAATTTTATATCATTTTAACCTTATATTATTTTAATTTTTAATTATTATTAATTGCTTACCTCAGGTATAAAGATGATAAGGAAATCACTTCGGATTCTCACTACACCATAACCAAGGATGGTGATAGTTACCACCTAAAAATAAGCGGAACTGTTACAACAGATTCGGCTAAATACAAAGTAAAGGCCAAAAATATTCATGGTACAGTTGAGGATGAAATGAGAATTGATGTAAAGCGAGCACCAACTGTAACAAAAGGAATGACTGATATAACAGCAACTGAAGGAGATACCAATGTCACCTTTAATGTTAAAGTAGACTCATACCCAAAACCAAGCGTAAAATGGTTTTTGGATGAAGTTGAAATTACTGAAAGCCAAACTGATTATAAACGTGAAGAAAGTTCAGATGGAGCTAGTTTGACAATTAAGGAAGTTAAGAGAGAACAACGTGGTACTTACACTTGCAAGATTATTAATGAATTAGGAGAAACTAGCACTAGTGCAAAATTAACCATAAATTGTAATAAAATTTTAATTTTAATAACGAGTAAATTAATAAATTTATTTTAAGGCAAACCACGCATTACTAAACAATTAAAGGATACAACTGTTGAAGAAGGAGCAACTTTACATCTTGAAGTTGAAGTTGATGCAATGCCTGAAGCTACCGTTAAATGGTTAAGAAATGGACGTGAAGTATCAGCTGATGCTCGCATCAAAATAAGCCGTGATTCTCAAAGAAAAGAAAATTATTTCCTAACAGCAAATTTAATTAAATACGAAGAGCAAGGAGAATACCAGGTCGAAATCACAAATACGTTAGGAACAGTTAGTAGTAAATGCCAAGTTATCGTACAGAGTAAGTACAGAATTGATAATTTTGTTTGTTCTTTTTTTTTGAAGATGATTTTTTTTTTGATAAAACAGTCTATTAAACGAGACTTGTCTTTGTGCTATTTGTAATTTGTTGTCTTTTGTCCTTGTTTTTTTGAAACAACTAACAGAGGTGACGCGAACTGATGCTATTGAAGAAACTGGAGAGCCACCTGTTAAGCTCACCGCTGTTGTTGTTGAGAGTGATGTTGATAATGCTGAGGATAAAATTGTAATTCAAGATGTGAGCGAGGAAGAAAAATCTACAAAACTTGCAGAAATTCAAGGTAGGTATCAGCGGTTATTTAAAACCCACGGTA
Source organism: Stenus bimaculatus (assembly GCA_963971135.1). Taxonomy (NCBI): domain Eukaryota; kingdom Metazoa; phylum Arthropoda; class Insecta; order Coleoptera; family Staphylinidae; genus Stenus; species Stenus bimaculatus. The sequence continues at coordinate 38,020,358 of OZ020180.1, forward strand.
GCTTTACATATGCTCACACAATACTACCACAAATTTAGATCAGCAAGTTGTGATAATCGATGCTACACAAGAAATTCAAGTGCAAGATATGGATGCCACCAAAAAACGGGCCGAGTTTGGAAAGAAAACCTTCATTGAAATTTCTGAAATTGATGAAACCGAACAAGCACCTTCAATAACACCTGTTGAAAAAACCAAATCAGCAAAAAGTTTTGAATCACAAACTATTGATCAAGATGAACAAGTTTGCTCTAAAACTAAAGTTGCTGATTTGGAAGCAGAAACTCCTAAAAAAGGAAAACGATTTAGTGTTGAAGAAAAGGATGAAGTAGTTAATGATCTGCTTGAAAAGGCTAAGCATCAGAGATCTATAACTGACCGTTTACAGTCATCAGGTAAAATTACACCTATAAACAAAATTACACAAAAAGCTTTATTGCAACTTCTTTAACGCAGTAGCGGCTTTATTAAATCTTCGCTCTATCAAGGTGAGTTATAATATTTTCTATAACCAAATTGGTAAGTCTATCTTCTTTAAAAGTAACTCTAATTATTAATACTCAAATTATTATCCAAAAGATTTTTTTTAAATTTTTCGACGAGATTTGCAATAATTTGGCTCAAAAAGTGACTATTTGACAAAAATTCTTAAAATATAAATTTAAAAAAATATTAGACTCATCAAAACATTATATACGGGGTGATTCAAAAATGGTGGCTTCCTGTGCTTATACTAGAAGAAAAATAAGACAAAAAAGTCCATATAAACATTTGCCAAAACTCAACTCTTATCAAGATACGGGGTTGAAATTTCTTCTTAGTTTTACTTTTTCTTTATTTTCTCTGGATCGGCTGAATTAAAATAAATACACTTTTAGGACTGCTTCTCCTGGATAGCCACCTTTGGCCATTACTTTTGTCTTAATTTAACAATCCACTGGCGTAAAAACGGGTCAAGGTGCCACATTTTTTGAATTTATGTGGTACGCCACTGGAAAATTTTACGATTTTGTTTAGATTTTTAAAATCTTCATTTAATTTATTAAATTTTGATAGGATAAGTGGTATTTCTGAAATTTCCAATTTTATGGTCCAGTGAACTAAAATCAAACTAATTTTGTAAATTTTAATCAAAAAAAAAATAAATGAACAAACATTTTGAGCATTTTTCTAAAATTTTAAATTTTTTGTTTCTGACATGTTTTTTATTTAAAACATCCACAAAATGTTAAACTACGAGATTTTAATTTTATTCATTTGAAAATTACTTGTTTCAAATTTTGGAAATTAGTTTGATGTTAACAAAGGTACTGGATTATAAAACGCAAGATTACTGAAATACTATAAATCGTAACAACAAAAACTCCTTTGTGACAAATTGAATGAAGATTATAAAAATTCAAGCAAAACTGTAAAATTTTGCAATGTCATACCAAATAAATTCAAAAAAAGTGGGCACGTTGACCCGTTTCTACGCCACTGGATTGTTGAATTAAGCGAAAATAATAGCCAAAGCTATAAGAAGTGCTCACCTCTAAAATTTTATAAATTTTGATTCAGCCGATCCAGAGAAAATAATTAAAAAGTAAAAATAAAAATGAATTTCAACACCCTGTATCTCGTAACAGTTGACTTTTGGACAAATATTTACATACACTTTTTGACTTATTTTTACTTGTGATATAAGCATAAGAAGCCATAAACACCATTTTAGAAACACCCTGTAAATCGAATGATAAATGTTTTGTATTGCAAACTTCACAAAATTTCTCGACTGTTTTCGGAGAAAGCATCCAGCTGATTTTTACTGAAAATTTATTAAAATATTTTTATTTAGGCTTTTAAGGTTTGCTAAAGTATTTTGTCACCCCACGTGCTTTTGAAAAATAAATAAATAAAAACCAAAATAGAAAATTATTACATTACGTTCAATTTTATTTTCAAAATCAACCTTTTAATCGAAAGATAATTAAAAATAGACTTGTCTATTGCTTGGTTTTCTTATAGGCTTCCTTATTTTGGAAAAAAATGAAAATCGCAGATTTTATTATTTTTTTATCTTCTATTCTTTTCTCATTGTTTTCTTTTCAATAGAAACAGTTTATAGTTCCTCATGACCACTTAGAACCATGAAATATTCTTTAGAAATGCTGTTTTGAAATTAAATATTAAATATCTGGATACCAGACAGTTTTAAGGAATTAATTTCCTTTAAAGGAGCTCCTTTCTTAGGTGAAAGTTTGTAATGCCCAAGTACCGAGAACGGTGATTTATTGACTACATTTCCATGGTAACGATTTTTGTCTCACTTCTACTCATATGGATTATTTTCTAAGTAAGAGTGAGATAGAAATTATCTAACGTATAAACTCTAAACGGATATCAACTCGATGGAATTATAAAGTTCCACCTCAGAACTATTTCTATCTAACGACTTTCGAACCAGCAATTTTCGATTCGGCTACTTTGCGATCCAGTAACTTTTAGACCAGGCAATAATAATTTGATGATGCGAAATTCGAACCGGCAAGGGTCACCCCCTTAATACAACAAATCTATTATAAAAAAATATTTTTCAATTCTATTGGATAATAATTGCCCCAAATTTAAGTTAGGTGCTAATACATTTTTCCAAACTTTAGCACTTCCTGTTCTATCTGATTCAAATATGGGGGATCGTACACAATTCGAATCTTTGGAAACTAGTTTTTCTGTAACCGCCACTGGACATCCAGAACCCAAAGCCGTATGGACCTTAAATGGTGAAGAAATTAAACAAGGATCAAATCTACGCTTTAAAGTTAGTCAAGAAGGTGACTCCTTTAAATTGGATATCATTAATCTTCATCCGCAAGATGCTGGAGTTTACGAGTGCACTGTTAGTAATTGTGTTGGGGATTTCAAGAGGCAAGCTAAACTGGATATAATAGGTAAAGTGATTTAAAAAAGAAGATAATGGATTTTTATATTTTATTATTTAGCTGAAAGTGAATTAAGAAGACCAAAGATCGTAGAAGGACAAGCTTTGAAAGATCAAACTATAATTAAGAAGAAACCTGTTACTTTTAAGGCTGTGATAATTGGAGATCCAGTGCCTGATATATCATGGTAGGTTTTAATTTTAAGAAAACAATAACCTAATTATGGTTTTTAGGTTATTCAATGGTAAGGAGATGACTGCTGATGATTTCGAGCCTTACAAGATGGTTCTAGAATCCGATGTTAAAGAAATACAAGATGGTCTTAAAGAATGCACTTTCTCACTTACTATTCCAAAATGTATGTTTGAATTGGATTGAATTTATTTATTTATAAAATTATAATTACAGGTGAAAGAATTAATGCTGGAGAATATGGGTTTAAAGTAAAAAATAAGTGGGGTGAAGCAGACAGCAGCGCGAAACTCACAGTCGTTTTGTGTCCAGAAATCGAAGGACCAGATTTTGTTAAAGTCGTACCTGGAGACTCCACTCAATTGACATGTAAAATACATGCAAATCCTCCACCTATAGTGACTTGGTTTGTAAAAATTTTAATATTAGTTAAAGTTACTACCTTCTAGCTCTTTTTACTAGGACCAAGAGCGAAAACGTCATTGAACCTACTGATGATATCGAAATAATCGAAGATGTTGAAAATGAAACTTACATCATAAAGTTCCACAAAGTTCAACTTTCAGATTCTGGAGATTATAAGGTTTATGCTAAAAATGAATATGGTACTGTGGATTCATTTGGTTCCATTGCAATGTCAAGTAAGTTATATTTTTTTATGTTTTATACCTAATTCTCTTTGTTGATTATTTTAAAATTAATTTATGAACAAAATTTACAGGAGACCCCGAACCACTCAGTAAGTCAAACAAACCTACTAGCGAAATTAATAAACATATCTGCATATTACGCACTCTTCTTATAGTAAATCCAATTGGTTCTCTTTTAGTATCAGTTGTTGTACTATTAATTTTTATTATAATTATTAACGTTAATTACTTTTTAAATATTTAATATAAAAGCTATTTAGAGAAACTTCAAACCTGATAAATATTTTTACTTGACAGTACTCCTAATATTAATTTATCTTGATGATAGCATTAATTATAATAATTTTAATTATTAAGACTGCAACAACTTCTTTTAGAATTAAACCATTTTAGTTACCCTAATAATTGATGATAACTCCATAAAACATACTTACAAATTCTTCATTGGCCTTGAATTTTTGTAAACTTCGCTGTATATATATGCTTCCTGTAATAATCACTAGTGTAAGACCCCACCATCAACATATTTCACTAACAATGTTTTTCTTTAGCTGAAAAACCACAATTCATAACTGGAATTTCTGATGCACAAATTGAGCAAGGAGGAGAAGTATCATTGATGGTGCGTGCTGATGGTTTACCACGTCCTGAATTAAAATGGTATCTGAATAGAAACGAAATAGTTGACGCACCCGAGTTGCAATTCGCGACAATCTCAGGAAGACAAATGACCAGTACGTTAACAATTACAAATTTTAATGAAAATGATGTTGGAATCGTAAGATTTTTCTTTAAACATTTTAAGACCAGCAATAAACCATTTTTTTGCAGTATAAAGTAACAGCGACTAATGTAGTTGGGGAAGCTGAAACGACTGCAAGATTAGGAATGATTCAAACTCCACCTAGCTTTGCGAAACGTCTGGAGCGTAGTGAAGAATTGAACGAGGGTGAACCGTTGGTCTTGAAAGCTAAAATAGCTGGTAGTCCAAAACCCCAATTCGCTTGGTTTAAAGATGGGGAGAGGATTAATGAAAATGATAATAGAATTAAGATGGAACATCTTCCTGATGGTCATGTAAAATTGAGTATTGATGAAGTCAAACCATCCGATAGCGGAGCCTACAAGCTGGTAATTTGGAACCCTAATGGAGAAACCGCTGGATTATGTGCAGTCGCCGTTAATGGTAAGTAAAAGCCCCATAACAAACTCCTCAAAAATTATAACAAAAACATTTTAGCCAAACCACAAAGACCAAAATTCAAAAAATGTATCAAAGACACCAAAGGTATGGTTGGTGAACAATTGGCATTAATAGCCCAAGTTAGTGGACATCCCCCACCGGAAGTTAAATGGCTTAAAGATGGTACATTAGTACGTCCTACCTCTAATGTTCATCTTGAACATCATCCAGATGGTACAATAGCTTTAGTTATCGATAATGTCCGACCAGAAAATGCTGGAAAATATACATTAATAGTCACAAATAAGCTTGGAGAAGCTACAGGTGAAGCAAGTGTGGAAATAGAAAAACGCCCAATTAAACCAGATTTCATAAAAAAATTATTCGATCAAACAGTAGTCGAAGGTTACCCAGTTAAAATGGAAGTTAAAGCCACAGGTTTTCCTGAACCAAAAATAATATGGCAAGAATAATCCTCGCATTAGTATATACCATTTATTTTAATCATAACTTTTAGGACAAGAAACGGTGCTGAAGTCATCTCCGATAGTAAACACATCAGAGTTACCGATCATCCAGAGGGAGTAAGTGTTTTAATGATCGAAGGTTGTGATGAAGTTCGTGATTCCATTGAATATGTAGCAACCGCGGTTAATGAAGCTGGAGAAGCTGTTACCAAGGCGACTCTTAAAGTTACTGCAGCTTCTAAAGGAAATGAACCTGAAGAAAGACCGATGTTCCTTCATGCATTACGAGATGTTATAACTGATGAAGGTCAACAACTAAAATTAGAAGCACCGTTTACAGGAAATCCCATTCCAAGTGTAGAATGGACTAAAGATGGTGAACCAATTACTCCATCAGATCGTATTTTATTAACTTGCGATGGTAAAAAGGTAGGGTTATTAATTGATAAATGCCTACCTACTGATGCTGGTAAATATGGAGTTACCATCACGAACCCGTTAGGTACCGAATCAAGCGAGGCGAAAGCTTCAGTTCATAAAGTATTCCAACCACCTTCTTTCACTCAAAGATTTAATGATCTTCAACAGGTAATTAAAATCATATGTTTATTAAAATATAGAATCATAAAAAAATTATAGTTACCTACACGTGATGCCAAATTCCCGGTTAGAGTATCAGGTGTACCACAACCTGAAGTTACTTGGACTAAAGATGGGCAACCAATAAAAGAATCTGATAAGTTTAGAATTAAACGCGATGGTGATGCCTGTTGCTTGTATATTGCCGATTGTCAACCTGAAGATGAAGGGTCATATATGGCTACAGCAAGTAATCAGGAAGGTCAAGACACGTGCGTGGCAAGATTGGAAGTTGTAAAACAAATGTAAGATTTTATTCCATTTAAAATTTATATTTCAAAATTTTAATTTTAGTAAAGCGGCGAAAAAAATGGAGCCAGCTAACTTCTTAAAAAAAATTGGAGACACCGAACTCTACAAAGGTATGACAGCGAAGTTTACGGCTTGCGCTGCTGGTATTCCAGAACCTGAAGTTGAGTGGTACCGCAATGATCAAAGGCTATACCCTGCTGATCGTATACGCATAGAGATGGATAGAAACGGTTTGCTTCGATTAACAATTGCTGGAGTAGATCAAGATGATTTAGGAAAATATACTTGCAAAATCTCCAATGAGCATGGGTCTGATATATGTGAAGCATTCTTGAAATTCGATGAAGGCTTAGATTCTAAACCTAAGCGACCAATCACAGATCAATATGCCGATTATGATCGTTACAAAAAAACTGGTGCACCCATGCCTTTATCAGATGCACCAATTATCTCACGCATGACTGATAGGCATTGTACTCTATCATGGAAGCCTTCAATTCCATCAGCTCCAAGAGCTCCAGTAACTTACCAGTTAGAAATGCTCGAATTACCACATGGTGATTGGTTTACCGTTCGTAGCGGAATTAGAAGCTGTTGTTGTGATGTAAGAAATCTCGAGCCATTCCGTGATTACAAATTTAGAGTACGAGTTGAAAATAAATACGGAATAAGCGATCCTTCGCCATTTGCAATCACTCACAGGGAAAAATTAGAGCCAGAACCACCAAAATTCATGCCGTACCTTCCTCCGGGTATAGATTTTCGACCAGAAACTTCTCCATACTTCCCGAAAGATTTCGATATTGAAAGACCTCCCCATGATAACATGGCTCAGGCACCACGCTTTTTACGGCAAGAACACGATGCTCAATATGGAGTTAAGGACCATAACGCTAATCTGTTTTGGTACGTCTATGGCTATCCTAAACCCAAGATGTCGTATTATTTTAATGATGAGTTGATTGAACCTGGTGGTAGATTTGATATGAGTTATACCAGAAATGGACAAGCTACGTTATTTATAAATAAGTAAGCAATATACATTTTTATGATATAAATTTAAAAATCGTTTATTTTTTAGAATGTTGGACAGAGATGTAGGTTGGTATGAAGCAGTGGCTTCAAACGAGCATGGTGAAGCAAGACAACGCGTTCGGTTAGAAATTGCGGAAGCTCCTACATTTATTAGAAGACCAGACATAGAATACGTTATGGTTCGTGATAAAGCCCGTTTTGAGGCAAGAATTGCAGGAGTTCCATATCCTGAAATTAAATGGTATAGAGATTGGAAACCATTAGCTAACTCAACAAGAATTAAAGTAAACATAATACGATTTGAAAGTTAAAAAAAATATAAACAAAATGTTTCAGATTCAATTTATGGAACCAGATACAAGTGTTTTAGTCATTAGTGATGCCATCTTTAAGGATGAAGGTTTGTATTCAGTAAGCGCTCGTAACGTAGCTGGAAGTGTATCTTCAAGCGCGATGCTACATGTTGAAGAAAATGATTTGGAATACAATTTCTGGACCTACAAAAATCCAATTCCTACCAAAATGAAGAAGAAGCCTTATCAAGATGCTTATGATATTGGGGATGAATTAGGAAGAGGAACACAAGGTGTTACCTATCACGCAGTTGAAAGATTAAATGGTAATTACTTTTTAATTAGCTTGAATAAAATTAAGAAAAAACTTTTTAGGTCGTAATTATGCTGCTAAAATTATGCATGGTCGTGGTGATTTAAGACCAATGATGTATAACGAGTGGGAGATCATGAACCAATTACATCATCGTAGATTGATTTACTTACATGATGCTTATGAACATGATGACTCACTCACCTTAATAACTGAACTTGCGGGAGGTGGTGAATTGGTTAAGGATTACCTTTTGAAAATGGATTATTATACTGAATCTGATATTGCTGGATTTATTAGACAGATTTTGCAAGGTTTACAGTACATGCATGAAAGAGGATTTGGACATATGGGGCTTACGGTGAGAACCAATTTAGAAATATTCATTTTTAAATAACTAAAAAAATGTTTTTAGATTGGCGATTTATTACTTTCACACCCTGGTAGTGACGATTTGAAAATCTGCGACTTTGGTCTTTCACGTCGGGTTCAATTCGGACGGTTGTACCCGCTGAAATTTGGCGTACCAGAATTTGTCAGCCCTGAAGCTGCTAATGGCGAAGGCACAGGCTTGGGTCATGACATGTGGAGCGTTGGAATTATCACTTACATTCTGCTATCAGGAAGATCGCCATTCCGTGGTGCACATGATATGGAAACTTTACAAAAGATTCAAGCTGGAAAATGGACCTTTGATGAGTCCTGGTGGTGTAATATAAGTCTTGAAGCCCGTGACTTTATTACAAAATTATTGATTTACCAGGCTGAAGGTCGTATGGATGTTCATGCAGCATTACGTCATCCATGGCTTGAACGAGCCGATAAATTACGCCAAGATGAATATAAAATTAGTACGAAGTACATTCGGGATTACTTCGTTTTGTTTAGGGAATGGTATGATAACGCGTCTTGTCGTAATTGGTTTAGAAGGCGACCATTGGAGGGTGCTTTTACTCATCCTTCAAGAATGGTTTACCCACCTGGTGAAAGGTACACACCGCCACCTGGAGCTGCTGCTCCTGAAAAAGTACCTAGAAAACCTAGAACTTGGGAGGAACAAATACCAAGTAGATCACCTCTTAATTACGAAATTGGTTCATTCAAATCCGAAAGCCAGTAAGTTCTACTATTTAATCAGTAAAATATTGGTATCATGTATCATTTTATAGCTACCAAAATGGACCTGACACTTACTTACTTCAACTACGCGATGTAGATTTCCCTGTACGACTTAGAGAGTACATGAAGGTTGCTGGAAGTAGAGGAGCGGCCTATGCCCACATTTTATCAAACGAAAATGGTTTTGATTGGCATGTAAGGACTTTTTAATTTATTCCCAAAACTAAACTACAAAAGTTATTAATTTTTTAGACTCCAGTTATAAGAGAAAGGCGTAGATTTACTGATATAATGGATGAAGAAATAGATGACGAACGCAAAGTTAGAATTAGCAAGTACGGTTCAGGTGATTCAGGTTACACCATTCGTAGATTAAGACATGAAATTGGAACTCGTTTGGATACGTACGCCGAAGCGGAAGCGTTTTTAGAAAGCAAAATGGATGGACGTTTGCCTTTCTTTAGAGAAAAACCTCAAGTTGTCGCCATGCAAGAAGGAAAAGATTTGGAATTGGTTTGTTTAGCTGTTGGTGATCCAAAACCAATAGTTCAATGGTTTAAGTAAGGCTTGTAAACTTTTTCAAAAAACCATCAAATATAGTTGATTTTATTTTAGAAACGATGCGATAATAGCAGAATCGCACCGTATCAAAATTGAAGTCGATGAAGATGGCAGATCTCACTTTAAACTCTGCCCAGCCTTGAGTTTTGATTTGGGTACCTACAAAGTTGTAGCCAGAAATAAAATTGGTCAAACGATTGCCAGGACATACATTGTTCTAGGAACAGTACCCGATGCACCAGATTCACCGGAAGCTACTCAAGTAAGCGACAATGAAGCTCTTCTACACTGGAAACAACCAAAAGATGACGGTCATTCCCCAATTATTTGCTACAGCGTACAATATAAACTTGCTGATGATATGGAATGGAGCGACAAAGCAACTAATATCGATCATGAATTTTATTTAATGCGGGATTTGGAACCTGGAAAGAATTACATATTTAGATTAGCAGCAAAGAATCTGATGGGATGGAGTAGTTACGGAGTTGCTTCAGCTGTCATTATGACCAAACCAGTTGGAGCCCCTAAAGTTAAATTAAGCATAGCCATGGAGCACTTACAACAAATAACAGATACTGGTGTTGAGGTTGTCGTTGATACTGGAAATAAACTAGATTATGAAGTAGAGAACAATCCTATTGATTGGAATAGTGGAGATCCACAAGAAAAATATAACTATATTTCACTAATTTCAAGGTACAGAAATACTTTAAACATCACTTTCAAAACCAATAAAATTTGCATTATTTTAGGGGTAGATTTTCAACTGTATTAAAAGCTTTAGACAAAAATAACGACTCAGTAGTTGTTGCTAAAGTAATTGAAGCAAAAGCTCAAGGTGAAGATTTGGTTGAGGGAGAATTTGCAGCATTAAGGTCATTAAGAAATGAAAGAATAGCTACTTTAAGTGAAGCTTACAAATGCCCTGATGGAACTAGCGTCTTCATTTTGGAAAAATTACAAGGAGCTGATATACTATCATATTTAGCAAGTAGACACGAGTATACAGAACAAACGGTTGCAACAATTGTTACTCAAGTAAATATTTACTTTATTTTTAATGCAATTATTTCTGTATCAATGATTTTTTTAGATTTTGGATGGTCTTCAATATCTTCACTGGAGAGGATTGTGCCATCTTGATTTACAGCCTGATAATGTTGTAATGTGCACAGTTAGATCTGTTCAAGTTAAACTTGTTGACTTTGGTTGTGCTCATAGGGTAACAAAATTAGGAAACCGTGTTCCTGCAGTTGGACATAAAGATTATATTTGTAATCACTTAAATTTTTTGAAAATCTTTTATTACTTTAAGTTTTTTAGCACCTGAAGTCCTAAATGATGAACCTGCCTTCCCACAATCTGATATTTGGAGCGTTGGTGTTTTGACGTACTTAATGCTTTCGGGCACTTTACCATTTAGGGGTGAAGATGCTAACGAATCAAGGCAAAACATTTTATTCGTAAGATATAGATTTGAGCATCTTTATAAGGAGGTATCACAAGAAGGAGTTAGATTTGTTATGTTACTCTTTAAGAGGCATCCTAAGTAAATTTTATTTATTTATTTTTACAACAACGTAATACATTTGTTTTAGTAAACGTCCAACTTCTGAAGAATGTCATGAAAATAGATGGTTACTTCCGACAGACTTTATGATTAAAAAACGTGAACGTGCGGTTTTCTTGGGTAATAGGTTAAAAGAGTATTGCGAAGCTTACCATACTGAGAAGATGGAAAAATTGACGACAGTTGCTGCAAAAGCTATGAGATCTCATAGTATTGATGAAGAATTATTAACGGCTCCTTTCTAATTAATGTAAATAATTCATCTTAGAGTAGATTTATTGATAATTACGTTTAAAATCTTGTAAAAAACGTTTCGTTTCGTTTCTCTTTTGTTTTTAATGTAATTTGGAAAAATAAAGTCATTTAAAAAAATATACTTTAGTTTTTTTCAAAACAATTCTTCTTGTTATTATAATTCTAATAAAATTTAATTATAAATGTTAGACCTAAGTCTTCAAAAATTTAACTTGAAGGAAAAATTTCCTTTATTGTACTAAAGGGTATTTACCAAAATGGCACTGGCGTAGCGTAAAATTTATTTTTAAGAGGATAGACGGCAAATGCGATCGCTAGATATTTGCGGTTTTGCTCATAATTTTTTTTCCATTGAAGCTTTTTTAAAATTTCATTTTATGGTACAAGAAGGGTCTTGTGGCTACCGATTTTTTCCAAAGCTAACAATAAGGTATAAAAGAAGAGTTTATAGACTAGATTTTTGTTTTAAGTACATTTTTAAACTTTTTACAGCGCTCCAAAAATTTCTTAAAATTTTACTTAATTTTTGGAGCGCTGTAAAATGTTAAAAAAACGTGATCTTTAGATTATAACTCCCTAATTCACTAAATAAATTTCCAATCGATTTAATTTTGTAAAACTTGAAAGTGTTAAGGGAGAGGGACCCTTAACTTAACTTAAATGAAATATTAATTGATGTTTTAATGACTTTTTTATTGTAAATAAAAAAAATGTTAAGGAAGGGTGATCCTTAATTTAAGAGTCATTTCTTACACCTTACACAATGATGGTTAATTTTTGCGTACCAATTGAAAACTATTGCACATATTATTTATATTTTTGTGTTTCCCTTGCCAAAATATCTTCCTTATTTTTTAATATTTTTAAGTGCAATAAAATGAAATAGAATCATAAAATTGCTGTCTAAACAATAGCTGGATTATTTTATTTTTTAATTTATTTTTAAGGAAATATTTAGCCCTAAAGTAACAAAATACAACTAAATTTAAATATTTGTCCCAGCAATAGCTATAGTTTAAATAATGTTTGATTCCATTTTATTGAATTTAAAAATATTAATAAATAAAGAAGATATCTTGGTAGTGCGGTTTAAAAAATATACCCCTAAAATGGCGTCAATTTTGTTGAGATGGTACATCAATGGGGAGTGTCCAATTAAAAGGCCTGTGATCTGTGATGAGCCTCAGTTCGTTCCTGCTTAGGTAAGGTGGCTAGACGTTCCGATTCTTTAACATTTGTCCCGCATCCCGCGGAATTTTAAAAAAGTCGCGCTTTTTGTCTTGAACATATTTTTTTTATTATTTGTCAAATTTCGTTTGTTTCTTCTTGATGGTAATGTTGTTTTTTTAATAATTGTTTTTTGGTCTAAATGAAATTTCATGAAAATGGAGCACCCACACAAGGACAAGCTTGTTTCCTTTTTCCAGATGCTTCAGGGATTTTCAGGTCGATTTGGACTCAAGAGTGGGTCTATAAAGGATGCCTTGGTATTCAAGTGATTTAACATGTGTTTTACCTTTTGGCGGTCTCGAATAACCACTTAAAACGGAGTTGCAAAGTCAAATCTTTTCGGCATTCCGATGGCTTAATTGTGAAGTCTGGTTCTGGAACCAGAATCTCTGGAGATTCCCGGACCTTCAAGTGGCGTTGCAAGTTTTTACTCTTAAGGTTTTTGTTTTAGTAAATTCTTAAGGCACCAAACAGGTCCTCGTTTAGTACCTGCAGATCCAGTGAACAAAGGTCCAGCATTACCTTCACGGTCGCCGAGGAAGTGGTACCAATGGTCTCTGTGATTCCCAAACACGCTAACCGCTGCAGTTTTTGCAGCTTGTTTTGCATGGTTATTTCTGCCAAAGAGGCATGTGACGATGGGTCTCACAACCGTGGTCATCTTTGGTTAGAGTCCCAATGTTTTTCCTCGAAGAGTTTGCGGCATGTTCATATGGCAGCCGTACCTTTGGACATGGTTTTGTTGACATGTGGGTTCCAAATCAACTTGCTATCTAAGAGAACTATTTAGGTGAGTCGTTTGTAGGTTTAATTTTCTCCGTCTCGTAAATGGAATGATGAGATGGTCTTGCTTGGGTGAATCTTTAGTTCTTCCCCTTGCAGCAGTTGCTGATTATATTTAGCCGTGGCTTTGGAAGAAAGTTCATTTCCTCACTCCCAACCAATTAGTGTAAGGCATCGATAATGGATTTGTCTAGTTAGTAGGCAAACTGTTTCACATGAAGCACAACTTTGTGATTGTGATTGTCTAAAATTTTCTCTTCTTTAAGGAGAAAGGAGGTAAGGCTAATGGTTCGATAGTATTTCAGCTCTTCTGGGGGTCGTCTGATGTCTTAGGTATGAATACTACCTTCGATTTCCTTCATGGCTTGCAGGCATGGGGCAATATGTTCGATGTCCATTTGCATTAACGGAGGAATAATCCCGTCCATGCCCGGTGATTTAAAGGGTTTAATTTCTGAGATCACCCATTACATTATTCAGGGTAAAGATCCTGCCAAAGTACGACTATCTCTAATGGAACTGACTAGTGAGTCTCCTGAATATCAATAGCGGTTTGGCTTCTTGTTGCCTCTTTTACACCCGGGAAGTGGGGCCGTAGTAGGTCGCTACGACCTACGACTTCCACGGTGGTCCGGATAACTCAGAGTAACTTCCTAAATAATGACATACATTTTAATATAACCTAGCTACCTAATGATCAAAAACCGGATTTTATGCAAAGTGCATATTTTGCATACCTAGGGTGACCAATTATTTTTCTGAACAACTAGGACAATTCCCATTTTGTAAAAGAGGACAAAACGAGGACACTTTCCATTGGGTAAAAGAGGTCAAAACGAGGACATTTAAACTCATTTATTTTTCAAAAAAATATGTATACAAAAAAATCACAGTAATGTTCAAAGCTCACAACAAAAAAACATAAAAAATCGCATTTTTCATTTTCCATCATTAAGTATACAAAACTAGGACAATATAAAAAAACCCGCGAGGACGTAGGAGGACACCCCAAAAAAGAGGACATGTCCTCGGAAACCCGGATGGTTGGTCACCCTATGCATACCTTGCATATTTTATGCATTTTTTCATATTTTTAAAAATTTTACATAAATTAGTTGTTAAAAATGGCCAATATCTAATTTTCTTTTTGAGAAAATCGCTCGGATAGGTCAATTTTACTTTTTAAAATTCCATCACTTGTGATTTGGCAATGACGTCATCGTTGATTTTCTTAAATGAAAACCACCCCCTTTTTTACTCGTTCTTAATATAAAAAATGATTACATTAAAAAGGTCTTTTAACTATGTTTTTCATTATAACAGAATTAATAAAGCAAGTTTTAGAATATACAGGGTGTTTCATAAGTTGGTACTTTTTTTTCAGAGGATGTAAAACTTAATAAAATAAGTCGTTTGGCAAAAAATATTTCCTATAATAGTTTTCAAATAAGAAAGATATTTGGATGTATTCTCCTCCAGGTAGGTAGGTAGTACTATTGAATAAAATTTCTAAACATTTTAAATGATTTATTTTTGTTCCCAGAACTACTAATTTGATGGAGATTAAGACTAATTCAAAAATACCTAATATCTTAAAGAAATCCTACAAAAAATGTACAAAAGCTTGATCTATGCACACTCTCGCACGCCTAATCCATGATTCAGTACTTGACCTCAGAAGACCATCGCCTTGCCCACGAATTACATTATAAGCTATTTCAATACGATTACGTAGTTCTTCTATGGTGGCAACTTCATTATTTCTGTACACTAGATCTTTCATTTCGACTGAATGTCGCTTCATCCGTCACTAACACATGCCTAGTAAAATCAGAATTATTTTCATGTTGTCGTAGGAGCCATTGGCAAAATTGGACTCTCAGAGGGTGATCTTGAGGCATTAAGGCTTGTACTCGTTGTACATGATAAGGGTACAATTGATTTTCTCGCAATGTACGCCAGACATAAACATGTGAAACATGAAATTCATTTGCAATTTCTCCGGTACTCCATCTGGGCTCATTTTCAACTGGATTTAGTATTTGCTCTTCCACCTCTATTTCGTCGCCTAGGTCTTCCAGCATGCCCTCCTCGGTTTTGTGCTATCACTCCTGTTTCCCGAAGCCTTCGAACAACATTAAGTATTGTTCTTGGTGTTGGGTGAACCCGTTGTCCAAAACGTTGTGCGTATAAACGCGAAGCAGCAGCTGCTCTTTGATTGCACTCACCGTATAACAATAAAATATCCACCAACTCATTGTTTGCATAAACATGTGCCATTTTTTAATGTACACACAACTACGGACTCTGCACAAATAATAACTTGATTTCTTTACGAATTTCTGGTCGCCAAACGAAACAATCATTCTGAGCCACATTATTATTTAAATCACAATATCTTTCTTATTTGAAAACTTTTATAAGAAAGATTTTTGCCAAACAACTTATTTTATTGAGTTTTACATCCTCCGAAAAAAAAGTACCAACTTATGAAACACCCTGTATAAAGGAACCTATTATTACTGAATTGGTGAATTGTAAACAATTACATTTTAATTCATTACGAAAAGAATCATGTAATAAATGGGAATTGAAATAAAAAATAGGTACAAGAAAGTATCGGTACATTATAGAAAATTTGACTCTAATTGTAATTATTATTTAGTAATTATTTCCTCTTCTTTTTAAAATTATTTTATTTTCACAGACCGGTTTCGGCACTAATGGCCATCTTCAGTGTGTGTTACAAGAAAATTTATAAAACTTAATTTAATATGTAAGAGAATTTAGGTATAAAATAAATTGTAATTATAAATATTTAGTAAAATGTAAAATCAAATATGGAAGGTAAAATTTTGAAGTAAAATATTTTTAGATAATATGTGTCTCGTATTTAAATCAATAATGAGCTTTTAATTATTATTTCAAAACTTACCGTCTAATAAAAAACTAAGGGTACATTTAACCTGCAGCCACGCTGCTTGCACATCGCCAAAGATGCTAGCTGCTCTCGCTTGTGACACAAACCCCTTAATTTGTATTGGTGCATTGATGCTGCAGCCCGGCTACTCGCCGGGCTATGCGCTTCAATTTAGCACTGTATACATCCCCATTCTTTTATTAAAACTCTTTTTAGTAGCCACAAATTCTCTATGACAATGATATCTGGGGACTGTGAAGGAGTTGTGAGTAAATAGGAACATTATAAAGGGTGGTCTAAGAAAAACTTCACAAGCCCATTTTTTTATTTAACTTAATTTTTTTAAAAAGCGCTTGGACAGGTCGATTTTGTGTTTTCAGGGGGAAAGATTTTTAAAATAATTACTCTTTACCTACTTTTAACCTCTTACCAGGGGTTGATATCAACTTAATAATTTCAAATGCTAATAAGGGTCAAAATGCATAAAATAGAAAGTAGGAAGTACATGTAAATTAATCTATCAAGTCTGTTTTTAGGGTAGATTAGATTACATTAGATTAGATAGGAGGGTGATATTGCCTTCGATTGAACCTAACCGAACTGCGACCAATTTTGTTCAACCCATACTCTAATAAAGTCAAGGGGTTCTAAATGCTTAATGAAGCTATTTAGAGCCTTAGGAGGTATAGTCTTGACTTAGAGGGGAACTAGTGCTGTAAAGCCGAAGTGAACTTGTAACGTACCGAAAACGGTGGATTGTTGACTACATTTCTATGGTAACTATTTTCATCTCGCTTCTACTCACATGAATTGTTATGTAAATAAGAGTGAGATAAGATATCTAGCGAGTGAACTCTAAACCGAAATCAACTCGATAGGGTTATAAACTTCCACCTCTGATGCGAGCTATAATGAGTCACATGTCACATTCGCAAATGTGTCCAAAGTTTCATCTTCTAGGCCACAGAATCTGCATGTTTTCATTTTCGACTGCCCACTTTGTTTGTCCAGTTAAAAGGCCAGTGATGAGCCTTATTAGTTCGTTCCTATTTAGGTCGAAAAGCTTCGTGGCTTTCTGAGGCGAGTACTCAATGAATTTCTTCGCCTGTTTTGAACCCGGAGTCTGACTCCAATGGGACATTATACTATCGCCTGCCCACCGCAGGATTTCCTCCGTCAAATGTATCTTGTTTAGCCCACAGAACGGTTCGGGACCAGTCGGTTTGAGGCCGATCTTGCCAACTCATCAGCAATTTCATTGCATTCTATTCCCGGGTGTCCTTTTGACAGTTGCTTCAGGAATTGCCTGGATTCCAAGGCAAATTTGGACTCAAGGGCGTGGGCCTTTAAAGTCCGAATCGTTGCCTGGCTGTCGGTTAATATGTTTCTGCCTTTAATGGAGAATTTCCCAAGGCCAATGAGACCCTATAGCTGGGTCCGTAGATGACCATCCCTTCATTTGAATTAGATTTAGATGCGTCCGTAAATCCAAGTGACTTAACATGTGTTTTCCGTTTGGCGGTCTTGGACAACCTCTTATTCAAACGAAGTTTCAAGTTTCAATGTAAAATAGAGTTTCCAAATAGCATAAAATCACATACAATGGGAACATTCTTTAACGTTCTGTTATTTGAGCTGATTTTTATTTACTAAATTGTAAAAAAACATCATTTTTACAACTCTATAGGTATTACTTTGAACTTTTTAATCCAACTATAGTTATTTATGTCACAATAATCGCAACGTCAATTTTTTACCAAAAGAAGACTGAATGAGTTAAAAAAAATCAATTCATTTTTGTAATTTTTTTTGAAAATATTTTATTTTTATAAATTATATGTATTGGTTACATTGAAAACTTTTAATTTTAAATGATATTCGTATAAATTTAATAAAAAAGCTAGGGATAAAAAATAATAATTTTTAAAATCCAATACCACCGTAAGTCATTTTTTATATTAAACAAGCCTTAAAACTGAAAATGTCAATCTGACAGATCCATCCAATCAAAATTTTTACAATTTATTTTACGATGCACTGGATTTTTCTCAAGTATAATTTTGATTTTTTATACTTGTAGTATCGTTTATGGAAGTATTGGCTCCCAGAAGTGACATTCTTTACAGAAAAGATTCTGTAGCCATGAGTAGCATGCGTCATCATTTATTGCGGATGCATCCTTTCCTTAAGCACAAAATGTTCAGTAAGAGTATGCGTGGTTTTATTTCCAATCCCAGATCACATATATTCAAAAGAAGATGGAAACGTGGTGACTTAAAGAAAAAACCGGCTAAAATTGCAAGATCGCCAACTGATTTGGAGACTTCACAGTTACTGGAACAGGTCTTAAGAGATGTGCATGAAATTAAATCAAGCCAATTTGGTGAAAAAAACGAGTGTAAGCGATAATCCTTTAATTTTCTTATTAAAATAATACAAAAAATAAAATCTATATTATTGAAGTCTCAAATTAGTTACTTTTTGTAGATGTATGTACAATTAATGGTTCTTGGTTTGGTGAGGTATGTGGAAGAATGATGAGCTTTACTAATACAGGAGAATATGGTAACATTGTCGTTAGCCTTCATAAGCCATTACAAAAAAGGCGAAAAGGTTTTATGGGTTTGGAACCATGGAACGTTACTGCAAGGTTACCATTCAAAAGTAGACCTAATTACCTTACTGTAATTGCTATTAATAAGAGAAGACGCAAAGTCGCTACTTTTTTGGGTAAGAACAATCTCGCATTTTTTTATTTTTAAAATTGTTTAAATTGTGATTATTCCTGATTTAATGGAAAAGGAAAAGTTATACATATTTTGAAAAATATGAAAATATTTACAATGAATTTTTGAATAATGGGTGTAATTTTTTAGGTTTATTGCTTTCATTATTAGTAATTTCTTTATTATTTTATTAGGTGAATGTTTGGTGTGCCGTAATCGTCCCTTGATAACAGGACATTGGTTGGTATCTCACCATTCTCGTGATTGCGAAAGTATGGGTGCAACTAATGATGTTTTTGGCGATGTTTGGCGTAAAGACAATCTTAAAGAATTAAAGAATTCACACCATACTTCACTTAGAGATAAAGTTTTAGGCAAACCACAACAAGTAGCAATACCATCGTGCGTTAGTAAACCGAAGTAACATGCGTATAGATAATTTAGAATATGTAACTTTATTTTATATAATAAATCATCTTTATTGAAGTCTTCCTTTATTTTATCCTCCCCCGCTTCCTACAAAAGCACTTTACAACTTTACATGCGCGTGCATGCTAAATTAGGCATTATTTGGCTAATGATAAGATTACTCGTTGATACACGGTATGAGTGTTTGGCAGAAGAAGGTGGTACTTCGGTACTTGTGCCAGTCCAACAGGTTTAAAAAATAGGTGAGAACTTTTCCAAATTAATATAATTATGTATGATGCTTCGCTTTTCTTATCAATGCCGTCTCTGATGATGTCAACAGATGACCTGCAAGTCGCGAGCAGGTCATGGAAAAAATGGAGTGCACAAAAAGACGCCTTTTAAGTTGGCAGTACGTAATTGATCAATTGTGAACCATTTGCATACGAAAGCCTTTTGTTACTGTTTCATTATTGTTTGCTCTATTTTTAAATAACTACCTTCGAGCTTAAGTTGGTAAATTTGCGTATGCTTATCAAATATGAGGCAGCCGACAGTGAACTTGTCCTTCAAAATTAATGGCTTTATACTGTTACCTACATTTTTATATGTTTAAATTAAAACTAATGGATTAATTAAAAAATATGTAAAATAAAAGAATTCACTTGTAAAATAATTTTAGAACAGAAACACTTACTTACTTAATTTATATCCATTGTAGCTTTTGTGCAACTTGAAATTTCATAAATCGGAAGGTGATTTTGATTTTATTTATTATAACAATTTACAAAATCATAGAATTTAGTTCTTTCTCATTAATAATTATTTAAAGTGTTTATTAAAAAATACTCCTAACGAATAGTAGCGGAAGTCGACAATTATTATAGAATTTCCATGATTATTTTGTAAGTAAATATACAATAAAATCAAATTTAATAATCATAAAGTAGTAAGTGGTATTTACAGCAAAAAATGTTGATGTTGTTTTATCTTTATGTTGTGCACGTTTCCAAACAATGTTGGACGTTATCGGTTCGACGCTTATTAATGTTTACATCTATCTCTTTGATTATTTCGTGAATCTACCTGTTTAATAATCATATATTACGAATAATATTTTAGTTGTATTTTAAGCATTTATAGTGTAATGATTCTTTGTGTGAAAAAGGTCTAAAAACACTTCAGGTAATAAGTCGTGACTATTACAAAAAAACAGTAGTGAAAATGAACAACCACCCTTTATTAAACTTAATCATAACCAAAAATAAATAAACTAAAATAAACTATACATGGTGTCTCACTTTTTTCCAGCAAAATTTTTTTTAGATAATAAATGTCATTCTGAACAAAAATTTTCCTATGAACTATTAATTGCTTTTTCGACTCCTTAAAGAGTTACAGCAATTTTAAAATTTCAAAAATTTAATGATTTTTGTGGGACACCCTGTATAAATTTCATTTTATTTTATTTTAATTTTTTTTTACTTAAATCAAGTATGCTTTGGATTTTGTATATCTTTAAGCCAATAAGATGCTAAATTTTAGCGAGGGAAATTTAACCTCGTCGTTCTCCTATTTTAAATACAGTCAATAATGTTCAAAAAATTCAATTTGGCAAAGAAAAAATCCAAATAATAATTGAGTTAAATAAGAAAGAATATTATACAGAGTGTTCCACAAAAATCATGAAAATTTATCAATTTTAAAATTGCAGTAACTTTTTAAGGAGTCGAAAAAACATAATAGGAAATTTTTGTTCAGAATGACTTTTACTATCTAAAAAAATTTTTGCTGGAAAAAAAGTGAGACACCCTGTATAATATGATACATACGTAGTTTTTTATGTTCTACATAATTTTTCTTCTAAATTCAAATCATTTTTGTTTAAATATTGATAAGGCTATATTTTTATACAGGGTGTCCCTGAATAACTGTGACGAAATTTTTGGGGTGATGGAGAAAGTAAAACTATGCATTTTTGACTTATAATGTAATGCTTCCTTAAAAAGTTATACCAATTCAAAAATTATCAAATAAAAAATATTTTTCCACGAACATTGAATAATACCATATAATACGTATATTCTTTGTTTGTTTTCTGAAAAGTAATGCTATACATTATCAACATACCATATCTATCCGTCACGGCTTTGCTTTTCCACACGCATTTTTTGGATAAAGAAATGTCAAAAATACGAAAATATCCTATTAATTTTCATAAAAGCGCCGTAAAATATAAAAGTCGTGGAAAAGGTATAGTATTCTACTCGCGAGAAAATAGCCATTATTCACTCAGACCTATTGGGAATTTCGACTTGGGATACGCCCTCTGGGAGTTACTTGCTGAAGCTAGAAAAGGTCTACCTTGACATAACCTGTTTTTGTAAAATTTATTTCCGTGCAGTTATAAATCAGTTTCCTTGGGTTTATTATTACTATATTAAAATAATAATATTTTTTACAGACTGTAATTTATTACTTACCCCAAAACAATGTACTTAAGGGGTTAGGCCACTCTAGGATTTTAAAAATATTGAAATTTTATAACAGTCACGTATCAACTTAAAATCGGTTAGAAAAGAAGTACAGGAGCAGGATATTAATGTGGAAGGCCAATTGTATGGTACAGGCATCGCAGATTGAAGGTAGGTACATAAAAAAAACTTTGAAAGCATTTTTTTCGAAACAACATTTCTCAAATCGGTCGGACTCCTAACTCATACAATTCTTTACCTATTGACTTCAAAATTTAACTGTTTATTCAAAATTACATTCTCTGTAGAAGAACATAGGATTTTTTTATTATATTGAATAGATCTTTTGTTATAGGTAATTTTATAGCGATTTTTCATGGCATTTTTTTCTGTTTTACTTCAGAAGGGTGCCGTTTTTGCAAAAATCAATATATTAAAAAAATCCTACGTACTTCTATAGAGAATGTAATTTTGAATAAACAGTTAAATTTTAAAGTCAATAGGTCAAGAATTGTATGAGTCCGGCCAATTTGAGAAATATGGTTTCGAAAAAAATACTTTCAAAGTTTTTTTTATGTACCTACCTTCAACTTCCGATGCCTCTACCATACAATTGGCCTTCCACATTAATATCCTGCTCCTGTGCTTCTTTTCTAACCGATTTTAAGTTGATCCGTGCCTGTTTTAAAATTTCTTTTTTTTTAATCCTAGAGTGGACTAACCCCTCAAGCAATTATGCAAGTAAGAAATAACACACACAGGTCAATAAAAGATAAACACAATTTTTAAACACAAAAAACTAGATCCAAACAGAGCTGCAGTTACTAAAACCAATAAAAATTAAATCGGCACAAAAATCTTTTATTACTTTTTCCTCCATGTTTTTTTCAAATTTACGTCAAAATAGCCATCTATCCGTAGTCGAAATTCCCAATTACGCAATTTCGGTCTTCGTGAATAATGAATATCATTTCTCGCTCGTTTAATAATATACTATTTTTTAAAAATAAACTAAATATTACAAGAGATATTAATATAAAATTTTGGCGACAGTTTCTTTACACAACGATATAAATACATAAATATTTAAAAAATATTTTCAGGGCCGTTACATGTGGGGGGTTATCAATTCTTTTGATCATATCTTTTGTTTCTTTAGGTATGTGATAATTTTAAAATATTAAAATAATCCTTGATCAATGTTCTACAAAAAAAGATACTCTTATTGTATGTCGATCCGGTACTTCGTTTCGAAGTAAAAGCAGATTTTATAGTTTTTAGCTAAAAATATAAATTTTAAAAAAACAATATCAAATTAGCTTTTTATTGAAAATTTCGTGATTTATCTGACAACATACAAAGATCAAATATCAAAGTAGGTAAATTACTACAATATTTTGTTAAATCTTAGTTCTAAGTAGCCTTTTTTATATTTACTAATTAGTGTTTGATAGTAAGTCGTATTATTGCAATATTAAAACGGTATAGATTTTCAAATGCAAAATTAGCACATATGGATCTTGCATATGGAGCAGTCCACATATTTAGTACATTCAAATCTTTCAAATTTAATGGTACAAATTAATTTAAATTTGGCATCAAAAATTTTTTATTCAAAATTTTTTTACAAATGTTATTATTTTTTTTTGTATCATCGTATAAGTAACATGAATATCTATCTATCAAAAACGAGTAAAAATGTGGTGGTTTTCATTTTAAAAAATCGATGATGTCATTGCTAAATCACAAGTGACGTCATTAATATTTTGTTTTATACCAAGAGATGGCATTTTAAAAACAAAAATTGACCTGTCCGAGCGATTTTCTCAAATAAATTAAATACGGCAGTTACAAATTTTATTCCAAACTTTATCACAACCCTGTATCTATTAAATAAAATTTATGAATCTCAAAAATGTTATTAAAATGGCTTACAAAAAAAACGATTTGATTACAGTATTTACAATACATACAGGGTGTCACAGACCACCTGTACCACCTCTTTATTTCGAGAACTTCTTGTCGTACATTGATGATAAAAAATGTACTACCAAAGTGGCCCTAAAGAATCTTTTGGTATAATTCGTAATTTCCAAAACAAACCGAAAGTACTCGAAACTGGAAGTAAGGTTGAATTTTTAAATGGAAAACTAGGTCGAGTATGATATGGTTGTATAGGTCTTCTAAAAAGAAACAACTCAAAATATTTTTTAATATCTTGCATAAATAACAAATTAAATGAAACAAAAATACGCATGTAAGTGACAAGTGGTATTTTCAATTATGGGAAAATTAAAAGATTACCTTCATCTGCAATGGGCGAAAGAGAAGTTTTTAAATGGAAACTCTTTTTTTTCGTTAAAAATACTTTTTTGAATTTTTTTATTATTATTTAAAGGGAAATACCCAACTTAAAAAAAGTTGATTATTTCTAACGAAACGAAAAATGCAAAAATACATATTCCCATTTAAAAAATCCTAGTTTCCTCTGTCCAGGCCCATTAAAGATGATGGTAGTGTTTTAATTTTTTCCATAATTTCAAAAACCATTTGTCACTTGTTTGGATTTATTTTTTCGTTAAATATGTTAATTTTGCAAGGTATTAACAAAAATGTTTTAATAAAAGTTTTTTTATTTTTAAGACCTATCCAACAATACTATACTCGATCTAGATTGTCATTTAAAATTTCAAAGTTGCTTATGGTTTCAGGTACTTCCGGCTTATTTTAGAAATTAAGAATTACACCAAAAGGTGCTTTAGTTTCATTTTGGTGATAAAATGTTTCTTCTCATCAATGTATGACAAAGGATTCTACAAATAAAGAGGTGGTACGGGTAGTCTGGAACACCCTGTATATTACTTATACAAGTGGTAAGCAAATAAATATAAAAAATTCTAAGATAAAACTAAGGAATAAATTCTTTGTCTAACAAAAAAAAGAAGACGGTACCTACCGCCTAAATTATTGGATCCTTTATATCTTTACACTGGATACTAATTATATCTCATTACAAATTTAAAAACTATAGTTTCCTCCAAATTTCATAAAAATTGCATGAAAGCTTTAGAAGTTATTCTAAAAAACAGGAAAAATAAAGAAGCTTTGACACCTTCTGCGTCAAAAATGGAACTTTTAAGACAAAAATTTATTTTTTACTTTTATCTAAGATTTAGCCTCTTGATTTTTTTGCATACATTTGCTTGCACCCTGTTTATTTTGTCTACAGGGTGTCCAGGAAACTAGGGCCACCCCTGTAATTTCTTCATTGATAATATAAAACTTTGTAATTTTTTGTTATATGGCACAAGAAAACGCATTTATTGAACTAAAAAAAATGAATTTCACTTCTGGTTTTACCGGAACATCAACTTTCTTATTTTAAATGTAACACCCAATTTCTTGTATTTATTATTAAACATTGATAAGTTCTAAGTATGTTGTCGCAAAAAATATATTTTTTCTAAACTTTCAAAACAAAATTGGATTTTTTTTGTCATTTGTTTAATAAAATCTATCGAAACTACTTGTAAATAATTTAAATACGTAAAATAAACTGTAAATTATGAAATTTATTTGGACGTTTATGAAATAGTATATTACGCAACGAGCTAGAAAGTGACGTTACACGAGCAACGAAATTCACTTTCTGCGAGTTGTGTACGCTATTTTTCCGACGACCACGGAGATTTTGCGACCATTATTAATATTTTGTAGTAACAACATAACATAACCTATGTTAACAGCAGCTGACATTAAAGTTATCGATTATTTTTAGTTAAATGTAAATAATTGTAGGTGGCGCTGTTTTGACGGAAGCAACTTATCGAAACGAATAAAAAATATATAATGATTTTAATAATAAAATTAGTAATATTGGCGGGGTTAAATATAAATTTTTATTTGAACTATCCTCTTTTTGCAAGTTCAAAAAAATCCAAGAGAGGGCTTTCGGAATTCCTTCGCATCGCCTCTATCGAAAATTACAAGAACTATTTGACAGTTACAACATGGAAACTTAAAGTCACTAGTGTTGAAATGAACGATTTTCTAAACTACTAATATGAATGACATATACGATTTTCTCATATGGTCGTCGGAAAAATTAATTTTTATAATTTTTAAAATGCGTTTTTTGCAAATATCTTTATTTTTTCAAACGGCATGATAGTGGGGCCACCCCCTATTTAGATAGAGGATTTTTTACCGATTACAGTAATACCCAACATGTAGCATGTAGGTATAAGCTTTAATGGTCTTACTCATTTTTTAATATCTTTGTAATTTATCAATTTATCAACAGCTGTTTATAAATAAGTAAGCTTAAGGTTTATACCTACATGTTGGCTACGTAAGGTTTCCTCGGAGAAATTAATTAAAAATTAATCCTTTAAATCTATTCCTCCTCCGGATAATTAGGGTCCACAAATTCATAGATGGGTTCCTCCAAAAACTAAAGCAAAAGTGAACCTTATGGACTTAGTAATAAGGATACACATAATTTATACCTGGTAAGACCTGAAGAAGAAAAAAACAAGGGATTAGGGTCTAAACTTGTCATTGCTTTCATTTTCTAAGTAGTCGTCTACAGGATGTTCCACCAAAGAAATAATTTATTGTATAAATGCCGTGACAGATCGATTTTCAGTTTCAGTTGTAGATAGGTATTTTTAAAATAAAATTGAAATTGTCATTGCGTAAATTATGAAAAAAGTTAACTATTTTATTTATTATTTGTGTATTTCCCTGTCATCACCTCAGTCTGGCCTTACCTGGTTAATTTTAAAGAAAAAAAAATATAATTAAAAATAATACAAAAAAATGATCTAAAAATATATGGTCGAAAGCGAGGTCGAAAGGACACGTGAATTAAATTTAATTAATTCTGTGATTATTTTAGGCGTATGATGACAGCACAAACATTACTACAAATAAAAATTGACCGGTTTCAGGGTTTTATTCAAAAATTATTGGTTTTCGAAATAACCTGGGTGGGAACTCTTAGTTGGGCCACCCTGTATAAAAAAACTATTGAAGTTAAATTTTGAATGAATGAAGAAAATAAATATTTTTATAACATTGTACAAATAAATATCTTTTTGGAATTTAGAATTTCAAACAGGTTTAAATAATTTGGAAAAAAACATGACAACATTAAAACAAAATGAAGCTAACTTTATGATGACCGTGATTTGATTAAACAAAAAATGCTAAAAGGGATCCTTTTATCATTTTTTCTCGTTACGTCATCTTTAAGTTAACTTACGCCCCCTAAAACTCCAAACGGAAATACCTTATCACCCCAATGAAACTAAACATTTATATGTATTCCAATAAAATATTTTTACAAAATTCATTATTTATAAAATAAATTTTATAATTTCTAAATTTAATCAATTACAAAAAAATCAGATTAAAATTATGTACAAAAGAATACAAAAAAAAAACTATTTTTTCTAATCTGCCAGAACATTCTTGAACTAATAACTTAAATTAAGTTACAAAATTGTGTAATTTACATATTACATACTTATAAAAATATTAAACGCATTATTACAAAAACTGTTCGAAGTTATTACCGCCTTGTTCCATTAACATTCTTTGGCAAAATTAAAAACTAGAAACGCATTTTTTATTATTTCATCAAAAATACGCCCCTCTCATATGTACATGAAAAACAAAAATTCTATATGAAAACTAAATTCAATTTGAAGGGAAATAAGTATCCTTTTTATTAAAATTTTAAATACAAATGCCCGAAAATCAATTTTTACTAGCGGAAAGTACGCTTTTCAAACAATTTGCCGACTATCTTCTTAATATTGCACCTCATTTTATTGACGAAAAATAGTCTAAAAACCCTTTGAAATTTCCGGCACTTCGGCATTTGTTCACCTTTTTGTAATAATGCGTTTAACATTCTTATAAGTAATAATAAATAAAATAGTTAACTTTCTTATAATACCGGGTGGAAATGAAAACCGGGTCACCTCGATAACTTTTTTATTTATGAATAAAAAAATTTGAAATTTGGCTATGTTCTATGGTTCAAAAAAACAAATTTTATGTGCATTTTTTATTTTCGAAATCACTTCCGGTTCCACCGGAAACACCATGAACTTTGTTTTTTTAAATGTAACATCCCATATTTTTATTCATGGCTTAAAATACTTTTAAAAAAGAAGTTGTTTTGAGATATTAGTTTTTATTTTTTTTTGTAAAAAAAAATTTAGAAAAAAAAAAAAAAGGTTTTCGAAGTCGGTGAAAAGTACCAAAACTAATTCTAAATAATTCAAATACCTAAATAAAATTGTAATTTGAAAAAAAATTTAAGTGGTTTTTGAACTATTAATTTTTAAACTTAGTTAATGAAGATTTTATCAAATATCTCACTTTTTTTAAATGCAATGATGCCGGGTCATTCGACTTTTTAAAAAGAGGATTTTATAACGATTATTTTGGTACCCCATATGTAGGGGTATTATTTTGCATGTGCCTGTAATAAAGATACTTTGCCTGTAATAAAGATATTTGATAAAATCTTCATTAACTAAGTTTAAAAATTAATAGTTCAAAGACCACTTAAATTTTTTTTCAAATTACAATTTTATTTATGTATTTGAATTATTTAGAATTAGTTTTGGTAATTTTCACCGACTTCGAAAACCATTTTTTTTTTGAAAAATTTTTTTTTTCGCAAAAAATAAAAACTAATATCTCAAAAATACTTCTTTTTTAAAATTATTTTAAGCCATGAATAAAAATATGGGATGTTACATTTAAAAAAACAAAGTTCATGGTGTTTCCGGTGAAACCGGAAGTGATTTCGAAAATAAAAAATGCACATAAAATTTGTTTTTTTGAACCATAGAACATAGCCAAATTTCAAATTTTTCTATTCATAAATAAAAAAGTTATAGAGGTGACCCGGTTTTCATTTCCACCCGGTATACGAAATTTTAAGTAAATTACAATAAGAGCACATTTTCTGTACAACATTTAGCATGGAGTATTTTAGTACTTTTAAAATTATTAAAAAGAGAAAAAAGATATGATACTTGATGACCTCCAGTCATGTAACGCCCCTGAATATTTTAAAAACTTGTATTGGTCTTAAATATGT
Organism: Stenus bimaculatus; assembly: GCA_963971135.1. Lineage (NCBI taxonomy): Eukaryota > Metazoa > Arthropoda > Insecta > Coleoptera > Staphylinidae > Stenus > Stenus bimaculatus. Next base: position 38,049,475 of record OZ020180.1, read on the forward strand.
ATCTTTATGGAAAAAAAAACTACCGCCAAAATTTAAAATTAATATCTGTTGTAATATATATTTTATTTACAAAAAAATATTTTTTTTTGGAAATTTTTAAAGTGACAACTTTTTAAGGAAGCATTTCCGGATAAATTTATCAAAAGTGCTTGGTTACACATCCTCTATCACCCCAAAAAAATTGGCATAGAATTCTGGAAACACCCTTTATCGTTGGACCGGCCAGCAACTAGGAATTCCAACTTAACTGACACTGAATCAAATCAGCGACGATGAATTTTCCTAAATGGGCTGTCGTAGGAAGCACTAGTACTAACTGGAGGGTTGTAGTAGGGACTACTACTAATATAACTCTCCAGCATGGGTAGGAAAATTCAGCGCCGCTGATTTGAATCAGTGTCAGTTCGGTTGGAATTCCTGTTTGCTGGGCGATCTAACTATACAATAGATGTATTATTATTTAAATTTTTAATATTTCTGATAAATTTATTTGCAAATTTTTGAGGGTCAATTTATAAATTTGGCCAGGAGCCACTTCAACTTTTAATCCGGTTACTCAATAGGAGGCTATTCTCGAATCACACGGCACGAGTCCGTCCTTTTCATGTCGTATACGATGTTGCGTCGTGTGATTCGAGAATAACCCCCCTATTGAGTTATATCAAGCTTGATAAAAATCAAGATATAAACAAAATCCCACCTCGGGTGCGAGAGGACATTTACAAAAGAATTCTAAAATGTTTGGAAGTAGAAAATCATCACTTATTTGAGTACCAAATTAAATAGTAAAATTACTGGTTCAAACATTTCCTTTTTTCTTTATATTGTCTCGAATAATTTATTAGTTTAAGGCAGACTTGATAAAAATCCTAAAATTTGTTTCTTTTTCAGCGTAGAATAAGATTATTTAGTGCGCGTTCCACTAAAGACTCGCAATGCCCACGACGACCGCAGTCATTCTACATAATACCGCGATTGTTTCTTTCGTGCATAAAAACGTCATCGATGGCGACCGCAAGAAGCTCACAACGACCGTATTTATTCGTGGTCGTGTGTTGAATGATGACGTTTTGAGCTAGTGGAACAGGAAAATTATGCGGTCGTGGTCGTGGGTTTTAGTGTTCATTAGTGGAACGCGCCCTTATTAAACAACATACGTTTGTTTTTAAATAACAAAGTAGACCTTGAAATGACCTTCATAACAAACTTAAAGTAACAAATAAAACTTTTATTATGTTCTTAACTCTAATGCCCGTTTTCACCAACGATTCTTAAACTTAGGCATTGCTTATAGTGTACTTTTATTATTTAATAAAAATATATCTATCAACTAGCAATGCCTAAGTTTTAAGAATCGTTGGTGAAAAAAACTAAGAATTACCTTCTTGGAAATACTTTTATTTTTTCTACCCACTTACATACATTCTCCTCAAATTTCTACACATAATTTATTTATGTATTACTAAGATTTCATAACTTTTTACTGTATTTCTAATAAACTTATTTGTTTGTCCAGGTTTCTATTTTTGTGATGGCGGAGGAGAAGGAACGGGAGCACGCGCTCTCCTCTCCGCCGCGAACACCTGTGGAAACACGGCGGGGGCTGTTTAAAAGCGCCCACACGTGCGGTAGCTTTTTCGCCAAGTGTAGTTGTGGCGACCAACATGCTCTGCCTGCCAAGAGGTGCTCCAACCCTTCAATTCCAGAACTTCGAGTATCATTTCCTCAAAAGCGCCTATCCAACCCAGAGGTGAAGCGGTGCATTGGGACATCAAAGGCCAGTTCATCCCTCAAGCACCCAGATATTCCATACCCAATAACCAGGTTTACTAAACCCCAACGAACAAGTCTTCATTCGAAATCTTTGGATCTGGAAACGTGCCTCGAAGAAGAAGACCCAGTGCGGAAATTTTTAAAAGATTTTGGGATTATAACGCCAGGTATGGGGAATGGCGTTGCTATTAGGAGGGCCTCGAAGGAATCTGAAAAGAAATCGCTTTCCGAACAACCAAAACCAACTCCACCACCACAACTTCCAACAGATTATGAATACCTCAGAAGCATTGTTCCTCGGCTGGAGAAAGAGCTTTCAGAATTAGAGATCAAATACGGCGTACAACACGTGGAGCTTTCACACGCCCGGAAGGAACTTCAATGCAGGGAAGAAGAGGTGCTGCGATTGCAAAGGGAGATACACAAGCTAAAGGCAAGTGAATGACACAATCGAAACGTCAATTAATTCTCGACGTGTATTTAATGCGCTACAATATGTTCTTATCTCGTCCGGCTTTCTGTCCCCTTTCATCTATGCAAATATTTTGATTTGCTAAAAATAATCTTCAAGGATTGCTTGCGAAATCGGGGGTTTGTTCGACGCGTGTTGCTCGTTCTAATGGATTTCTGGCGTGACTGGTGGGCCGAATTTGTGGCACATCTTGATTCGAGGTTTTAATCCCCTAAATTTGACCGATAAAGTGTTTTGTTATCATAAATAATATTATAATTTAATTAGAGCAATTTACCTTGGCATTTTTCGCTATATTATACTAGGTCTGCATTCGTTATTAGAAAAATTAATGGTTTATGGAAACTACTTAGTTTTGATTGCTAGATAAAGACATGTAAATTAACTACCCTAAAATCAAAAATAACTTCTATACAATGATTCATTTTCGAGGAATAAGGAAGGAAATAATTTAATAAAAGATAAAATAATACTTTTTCTATGACTATTGTATAATGGGTACTTTATGAACGTGTTTCTAGATAATCAATGATAGCTATTACTCACACCCGTGAGTTTTGGTTACCGATGGGTTACCGATAACCAAAACTCACTAGTGATTCTCTGTTACCAAATTCAAACAATTACTAAAATAAAATCGTCAGTGATCGGAATTCGAACCCGTGACCTTTGGATCCACATAGCCCAGTCAAATTAGCGTTTCACCTCGGCATGAGAGATAATATGCTGGAAACTCGCATACACCTTCATATTGGTGTTCTAAAAGCTGTCTCAAAAGTCTCATTTTTATGATTTTTCTCGTGTCTGCGTCGTGAGAGTGAGCATGCACAATTTGCTCTCTATTGCTTTCCGCCCTCTATCTCAAAAACGGTTGAGCGCATGAAAAAATGTTTTAAACAAAATTTGTCACAAATTTTATGCTCTACAATTTTTACAATAGATGTTAACATCATTGGAGCTACAGAAACCTAGATAATCGCGAAAAACCGATTTTTGTGACCATTGACCTTGAATAACTGACGACGCAGACACGAGACTTTATGAGACTTTTCAGACAACTTGTAGAACGCCAAAATGAAGGTGTGTTTCCAGCGTATTATCTCTTATTCCGAGGTTAACCCCATTTTTTTGCTTAATTGACTGGGCTAACAGTCAACGTATCAATCAACTGAGCTACCGATGAATCAAAATTTAGACAAGCTTTTTTATTATTTAATCAATGCTGACGTTGTTACATCAAATAACCTAATTTTTTAGAAAAATATTCATAGAAAAAGTATAGTAATCTACTCGCGAGTAAATAGCCATTACTCGCTCAGGCCTGTTACGATACTCGCCTACCGGCTCGTGTCGCAATCACGGCCTTCGTGAGTAATGGCTATCATTACTCGCTCATTGAATAATATACTATTACTTAATTTGAAAATGTCTTTCTTCAATTTGATGATTTCTGCACAAATTTTGCATTGGAAAATTGCAATAAAACACATTCGGTGACTCTTATCTTAATAAATTAATAGAAAACTATTATACCATTTTTCTTTACAATTTTTGTATCACTTGACATGACTTGTATATCGCTTTTCTTCATAGATAAAATAATACGATTAGCCTATGAATATAATTTTTGTACACGTAGGTCTTGATGTCTTTCATCAATTTGAAAGTACCTTTTTACATATGAGTAGGTAGTTAGTCCTTTATTCTTCGCTCCAAGGCAAAATGGGTAAGCATGTGAGGCAATTCATAAAATGCCAGCAGAACTAAAGCGTCAGAATAAAAATTTAGTTATGCCTGCTTATTTTCAGGCATTTTATAATTTGCTTAGAATGGGATAGTTAAAACATACGTATTTTGAATTGAACATCAAAGAAAATATGTAAAACTTATTAAAAAGATATCTAATAGTCATCCATTAAAAAACACAGATTTTATATTTAAAACAAGCACATCTTTTTTGCAGCGTTTAGTTACAGAATTTCAGGTACATTTCTCTTTTGACTATGAATTGCATGTACGTTTCTGTTTTGACTATGTTATGCTAGGAAAATTGTAAAATGCTTAAAAATAAGCAGGCATAACGATATTTGTGCTCTAGCACTTTAAATCTGCCGGCATTTTATAAGTTGCCTAGTCAAAACAGGAGAAAGTCACTCGCTTGCTCATTTTGACGGCTTTTTATAAATTACCTATGCATTTTGACAAAATGGCGAAATTTCCATTATGGCTACGACAAATACATATTTTACGCTATCCGTTTTAAGGCTCAATTCAGATTTCTTAGCACAATTTTCTTTACAACTCCTCCCTTCTTTTTCCAAATCTGTACTAGAATAATAGGTTGATATAAATGGTATTAATATTATTTTTGACGTGGATAAGAATGAGGGCAAAATCTTTGATAATTCTTCTTACATATTTAAATGGCCTTCTTTACAGCGAGGAAAGGCTTCGATCATTACAAGTTTTGATAATTCACTGGGTCTTCTAATGTTAGTCATCGATTTGAATAAAGCAAAATTGGTAACCTCTTCAGTTTCAGTAATTTACCATCGCTGTTATTTGAGCACAAATGTCCTCACGTCTCTGTTTGTCTTCTTTCAGAACTGTGTATAAACAGTTGGATGATGGGGCATCACACGTGCCTTATATTGTTTTCATCATAGAGTAAATGCAAGATCCATTACGCCACGTACACACCAAGCGAACGAAGGCAAACGAATCTTAACAAGCGAATTCATTCGAGACCGAGCGAAGGCCTTCGCTGTGCGCTGTGCTCCAACATAGTGTCGGAATATTAAAGAAAAATGAAATGGCGAATTTAACGACTTTGGCGATCTTATCGGCAAAAGGTAGCATATTTCGCCATTCCTCGCTATCGTTTACACAAGTGGACACAACGGCACAAGCGAACGAACGACGAACGAAAGCTTTTTCAAAGTAACGTTGATCATAGAACCTGGACTTAAGTCAGCGAGAAGGTTGAGTACTTACTTGTTTTGACAAAACATGCAAGACTTGGAAGTGTGTCCTATGATGCTATTACAACTGTTATATCAACCTGCTATACTGATACTCCTTCTAGTTGTATGTTATGGCCATCTGTCAAATTTCTATCAATTTTTTTTAAATTTTAAATTTGAACTAAATCACTAACCCAAAAAATTGATGTATAAGTTATTTTTCACGCGGGAGAAGTAAGAGTGTTAACAATTTTTATAAAAACTTTATTTTTTAAAAGCCAGCTAGAAAGTTTCATAAGATTCCAAAGTTAATGTATGGGGGGCTTTCGGGAAGCAAAATAATTATGTGTAGGTACTAAAAGATTTGGGATAAAAGTTGAATCCATTGATTTTTTAAGCAAATGATTAATAATTAGTAAAATCTACGAGGTCAAAAACTTGCGGAAGTCAAATTGACGATAGATATGTATTATAAGACCCGAAGTTGGAAGAAAGTACTAAAGACCTCATCAAAAGTATGAAGTCATATCTGACGAAGGAAACGAAATATTAAGGTTTTGTTCACGCTTCACGCAAGCAGAATAGGTTCAAAAACTGCTGGACAACCAGAACAAAATTAAAATATTTCAAGATATCTGCACAAATTAGAAAAAACATTCAGGCCTTTGAGCTAAAAAAGTTAGACGTCGTTAATGTTAAAGACGTCTTTAACGTGTTTAACGTTAACGACATCTCTAAGTTTTTCATCACGGACGCTGAATACACGCTAATGTGTTCGTTTTTACTGCTCGAGTCAGTGCTTGGATTGCTACTTGGATCGGTGCTGCACCATGTTTTATACCCAGATTCTGGTCAAATCATTTAAGTTTAAAGGCCATTAAATTATAAGTTTGTAATGGACAATTCCCATAGTTACCTAAAGGCCTTTAATTTTGACTAGAATCTGCCTATTAACAATTATTTTAAAAAAAAATTTCGTTTATTTCGATTTTATTAAAATTTGGGATACGTTTTTCGTAGATAGATTTCTTCTTCAGGTTTTAATTTTTTGCGTGACTATAATTAAAGGAAAAAACTACACCATATCCTTTTTTAAATATTCTCATAGACAATATTTTTACTCAAAACTTTGAACCAAAATGTGGTTTGTAGGTCCTGCAAGTTAAACTTTCATAATTTTGAAAACAAATATTTTTTTTGCTTTCTTCTTTCTTCAATTTGCAGATTGATGAATGAAACTAAAAATGGAAATTCTTTCAAATGTACCAAAAAAGAAATAAAAAATAGCAAATTATAAGATATTTTGGTTTAGTCTTTAGTCTGACATTAGGTTTTATTTTACAGAGTGTACTTCAACAAACTACAGGATTTCGAAAAGACGGCAATGATATTCTTGCCAGCTTGCACGAATTTCCTACAAGTACCAATCGGGCACCACTTCAACATCAAGCCTCCTTAGCTAGTAATAAAAAACAAGGTGTTTCAGCAGAGTCTAGTGATAAAGCTGGTCATCCTGATGATATTACAATTCCAAAATATGATAAAGATTTCAGGTAGTTACAAATTACTTGAATGGCAATATAAAATATTATATTATATACTTTTAGATCCAAACAACTCATCAAAGATGCAATTTTGGATAATGATTTCTTAAAACATTTAGACTCGTGCCAAATAAGAGAAATTGTAGATTCGATGTACTCACGTGACTTTACAAATGGTTCTTATGTCATAAGAGAAGGGGAAGTTGGGGCTCACCTATACGTATCTGCTGAAGGAGAGTTTGAAGTAATAAAAGATGGAAAATTTTTAGGAAGAATGGGGTCAGGAAAAGCTTTTGGAGAATTAGCCGTACTTTATAATTGTACTAGAACCGCATCAATTAGAGGTATATCATTTATTAAGATTTTACTGTTCAATTTCTTTGCATTTTCAATAAACTAAAAGCCATATCACGAATAAGTCACGCAATTATCTCTCCTATAATTCTAGTGAGTAAGAGCGAGATAAAAAAGCTGACTTATTCGTACCATGGACCATATAATAATTTGAATCTAGTTTCAAATATCTACTTTGTTTCAATGTAATTTTATTTTAATAGTATATTATTCAACGAACAAGAAATTATAGCTATTATTCACGAAGACCGAAATTGTGATACGAGCCGATAGGCGACATATTCTATACTATACTATATATACTATACTTCTTCCACGACTTTTTTATATTTTACGGTGCTTTTATCCAATTTTTTTGAGGTTATTTTTCGTATTTTTGACAATTCCTAATTTCACCAATGTAAATTTTATTCTGTGGTTAAAATTACCCACAATCCATTGCTCATTACCCAATAGGTTATCCTGTGATAACATAACCCATTACCAATGGGTTGGCAATACTGAAACCTTGTGATTTTCCATTGATCCACCACGGTCCGAGCATGTTGAATAATGTCAAAAATTTAGTAATAAATTTCATAGTCGTGGAAAAAAAGTTTTTTCAACAACCATTGAATAATTTTGTGTTTTCTGAAAAGTAATGGTACACATTATCAACATATCATATTCTTCCGCCACGGTTTTGCTTCCCCACGCGCAGTAAGGACCAATCAGAAAGCTGCATTTCGCCTGCCGACTCGTGTCGCAATTTCGGTCTTCGTGAATAATGACTATCATTTCTCGCTCGTTGAATAATATACTATTATAGATTTGATTTATACTTCCATCCTAACTTAAAAGGTAGTATCTCCCATTTGTTAGTTTAGAGAAAACGCACATTATATTATATAAAGTACATACATATTCAAAGTAAAGCGCTAAATGCAGAAATTATTTTATGCTTGGAGGTGTTCTCTCGGTTTTTTTAACGATGTGAGCCGTTTGATAAGCTCATAATAAACCTAAAAAAAAACAGATAAACAAAAAACTAAAAAAATGGAGTTACTGCCTTTAAAGTTAGAACGACAGTATACTTTCTAATATTAAATTTTGGTACCTTAAAATTTTTTTATACTTTAGTTCTTGCTGATTCGAATGTTTGGGTACTTGATAGACGTGTCTTCCAGCAAATTATGATGAGGACCGGTTTGCAGAGACTACAAGATAACATAAATTTTTTAAAATCTGTTCCACTATTGCAAAATTTAAATACTGATGTTCTAAGTAAAATTGCAGACGTTTTGGAAGTTGTAAGTTACATCTCAGAAATTTTGACATTTTTTTTAAAAACAAACTGTTGTAGGAATTTTATCCCTCAGGTGCTTATATAATCAGACAAGGTGCCAGTGGTGATACGTTCTTTATTATCAGTAGCGGAAGAGTAAAGATAACACAAAGATTACCAGGTATGTTACATTATCGATTTTAATGTTCATTGTTCATCATAAAATAGGTTTATTTATGAAAAAAATGTATACACGTTTTTTTGAAAAATAATCTTGAAGCTATTAAAGGTGCAATTTTGTCACACATTTGAACATAAATCAGATTTGTTATATTTTACTGGGAGTATTTTTTAAGTTATTACCTATTAAAATAAAAGAGAATTTTTGACACTAATGACAAAATATTACAAAAAATGGTCAGTTGAAAATGATCTTTGAAAGTAAATCTAAAATTATTATTCCGGGAAATACTTATAATTTCATGTCGATTATCTATTAACACTTAAAATATTTCTTGCCAAATTAGGTCGTTTAGAAGAAGAAGAAATTAGGATTCTACAACGTGGAGATTATTTTGGAGAACAAGCCTTGCTAAAAGAGGACTATCGTACTGCTTCTGTTATAGCCCTTCATCCTGGAGTAGAGTGTCTAACCTTAGATCGCGAATCATTTATTCAACTTATAGGTGATCTTAGCGAGATTAAAGAAAAAGACTACGGTGATGGTCATAGGATTATAACCCGGCCAACTAGTAGTGCAAATATGAAAGAGCAAGCTGAGTATGAGTACATTCAACTTGATGACCTTGATGTAGTTGCAACTTTGGGGATTGGGGGTTTTGGAAGAGTTGAGTTAGTACAATATTCACGTGATCCTTCATTGACTTTTGCTCTAAAATGTTTGAAAAAGCAACATATTGTTGATACCCAACAGCAAGAACATGTGTTTAGCGAGAAGATGATTATGATGGGTTGTAGGAATCAGTTCATTTGTAGGTTGTTTAGAACTTATAGGGATGCTAAGTATGTTTACATGTTATTGGAGGCTTGTTTGGGTGGAGAGGTTTGGACCATATTACGTGATAGAGGGTGTTTTGATGAACACACTACAAGATTTATCACAGCTTGCGTAATTGAAGCTTTTGAGTATTTACATGCACGTGGGATCATTTATAGAGACTTAAAGCCTGAAAATCTCCTTCTCGATTCTAATGGTTATGTAAAGTTAGTGGATTTTGGATTTTCAAAACGTCTGGGGTACAGTAATAAAACTTGGACTTTTTGTGGTACTCCAGAATATGTAGCGCCGGAGACTATTTTGAACAAAGGGCATGATAGAGCTGTTGATTACTGGGCATTGGGAATTTTAATGCATGAACTTCTTACAGGAAAGTATGTAATTTTAATAAATATTTAATACCTTAAATTAACCTTTAAAAATTTTAGTCCTCCTTTTACTGCAAATGATCCAATGAGGACTTACAACTTAATTTTAAAAGGGATTGATATGATCGATTTTGGTAAATTTAATATAAGCAGATCTGCTCAAAGTTTAATCAAAAAGTTGTGTCGTGATTTACCAACTGAAAGACTCGGGTATCAAAGAGGAGGAATTCAAGATATTAAAAAACATAAGTAGGTATCAATAATTGATTTAGTTAAATTTTTAAACCTAAAGGTAAGCAAGTTTAAAGATTTGAGTTTTTGATTGTAATTAAAGATAAATTTTATTTTCAAAAATTCTAAATTAGAAAAGGCGTTTTGTTTTCCATTACTTTTTATTACTTATTTAGAAAAAATCTGCACAATTTTCAAAAAAAATTTGGAGACCCTTATAGATTCATGATCCCGAACATTTTTGGAAAATTATTATTTTTCGTTTATGGGCAATTGTTAATAATTTATCGACTTTTAAAGAATTTCCTTTTCCCGTTTATTTTCTTATCATAATGAATATTATTTTTTTATTTAAATTATTTTTGTAGGTGGTTTCAAGGATTCGATTGGGATGGTCTTATCAGTACTACATTGTCAGCTCCTATCATTCAAACTGTACGTGGTCCTTGTGATTTTAGTAATTTTGATTCGTTTAGTAAGGATAATGATATTCCTCCTGATGAAACTTCTGAATGGGATGTCGACTTTTGATATCCCAGCCGTGGAACAAGATTAAGTCTCAGCGCGTTTGCTTATTTTATATAAAATTGAAGACTATAACACATATTTTTGACAATAAATATTTATACGTTAGACGTTTGTTTATAATTTATAATTATTGTTAAATTATATAAAGAATAAATAATTTATGTATAACATTTATTGTAGTTATAATTTACATATTTATTGTTGTCCAAAAATAAATTTTTGGAAAAAAATTTAAAATCTTGACGAGATGCTCAAGATTCTATATTTTTCACAAACTTTATAATTTTTTATTAAAATTTATTATGAGTAACGATACTTAAAAGAAATTTGTTTGTCTTTTAGCAAGTACAATCATGTATACTAGTTAGACACTAGTCTTTTATTTGTAGACGGTTAGCACTTACTTCTTTTGAAGAATACAAATACAATAATTTTGTAAGTATGGTTGCCGCTCACAAAATTGAATAAATAGAAAATAATACATTATCAAAAATTTTTAACTTTATATTACAAAGAATATATTTCTTAAAATTGTTTTCTTTCAGTTATAATTATTGTTAAATCAGGAATAACCTCACACAACCATTACATATTATGATCACAATATGACATAAATGTCAAAAAATATGTTAAGATTTCATCATGATTTCACTTTTATTATGACGTTTGTTAGTGCTTATCGGTGTTAGTTTTAATTAAAAGTAAATTATGACATCGGAGACTTTCATCATAAAGACGACTCTTTCATAAGGTGTAATCATTTTTTCAAGACGGATTGGAGCTGACACGTAAGTTAATTATCCTCATATTTAGTCTAATATTTTACAGATTTAAATTATGTAATCTTTAGACCATATTGTTTATGAAATAGGAAAATCTACTCGAATATAATAAAAATATTCCGAATTTAAAAGTCGGTAATTTTGTGATAAATAGTTAATTTTTGGGCAAACTAAAGAAATCAAATTTTCGAGACTGATGACAACTATCTTCATAGTGTTTATTTGCAATTGCAAATTTTATTGATGAAACCGTTAAGAAATTCAAAATAAATACGGGGTCTCAAAATAATGTTTGTATATTTTCCACTTTCCAGTACTAGCCAAAAGAATCGTAAAAAGTCGTATATTTCATGAATATGTTTTTTTATGAGTATCCTACTCATAATCAATGTCCTAATGAAACACGGAGAAATTTTAAGTTTGGAATACATAGTTTCAGCGATATGATTTAATCTAAGACCTAACTTAATCTGAATATTATCTAATAAAATTACATATACAGGGTGTCTCAGACCACCCGCCCACCGCTTTTATTTTGAGAACGCCTTGTCGTACATGGCTGAAATAAAAAAAAATATTACCAAAGCAAATCCGAAGAATGTATTGGTGCACTTATTTTTTTCCGGAATAATCCGGAAGTGCCCGGAAACGGAAGTAATTTTCGATTTTTAAATGGCAACATAGGTCGAGTATGGTATCGTTTGAAAGGTCTTTTAAAAAGAAACAACTTTTATTAAAATATTTTTTTAATATCTTTCATAATTAACTAATTAAACGAAAAACAAAAGCAAACAAGTGACAAATGGTTTCTTAAATTATGGAAAAATTAAAACACTACCATCATCCTCAATGGGTAAGGGTAGAGGCAATTATGATTTTTTAAATGGAAACATGTATTTTTTGCTTCGCTTGTTAAAAATAATCAACTTTTTTAGGTTATGTATTTCCAAGTACTTATGTATTATATTTACCTTAATTCAAAAAATAAAAAAAGTTGATTATTTTTAACGAATAAAGCGATAAACGCAAAAAAGAGTTTCAATTTAAAAAAGTCTCTCTCTTGCCCATTTGCGGATGATGGTAACGATTTAATTTTTCCATAATTTAAGAGACCAATGGTCACTTTTTTGCATATTTTTTTTTCGTTTAATTTGTTAATTATGCAAGATATTACAAAAATGTTTTAATAAAAGTTGTTTCTTTTTAAAAGACCTTTCAAACGATACCATACTCGACCTATGTTGGCATTTTAAAAATCGAAAGTTACTTCCGGTTCCGGGTACTTCCGGATTGTTCCGGAAAAAAATAAGTGCACCAATGGATTCTTTGGGTTTGCTTTGGTAATAATTTTTTTATTTCAGTCTTGTACGACAAGGCGTTTTCAAAATAAAAGGTGTGGACGGGTGGTCTGAGACACCCTGTATATTCAATTTTGTGGTGTTAAAAGCAGCATAAACTATTAAGAAACATACATAAATTTGAATACACATAAACTAGTTTTAATCTCGCCTGTTTTAATACCCTGGCATAAAAAGTTAATTTTATTTACTTTACATCGAAACAAACATCGAAGAATTTTAAATTTAAATATTTCGACGTTAAAAATAATAGCATGTTCGCCCCTGAAAATATTTTAAAAACTTCTATTAACCGTAAATGTGTATCCTTGTGTGAATAAACTATCGCCAAAATTTCCAATTAATATATCTTGTAATATTTATTTTATTTACAAAAAAATAAAATTTAATATTTTTGAAGTGGTATAACTTCTTAAGGAAGCATATCCGGACAATACTTTATAAATCAAAAGTGCTTAGTTTCACTTCCTCTATCTTTCCAAATTGTCACAGCTATTCAGGGACATCCCTGTATAAAACACTATCAATAGTAATACCATGAGTAGGTTGAAATCCGAGTCCGTAGGACGAGTGGTGTTTCTAAAAAGCAACACAATTGAATTGGCAATAAAGCGACAGAATTATTATAGTGATTTCAACCTACGTATTGTATTTGGATAGATTATTTCAAGCCTTATTTCTGCAAAATACAAAAAAAAATTGTCAATTTTAACGTCAGTCTTTACTTCAAATGTCAAATTTGAAATTTAAACGGATGTCGTGTAAACGTCAAATCGTTTGACTTGATAATTTAGGTAGGACCCTAATTATCACGATAAATTGAAATCCGCGATAATTCTGTCAATTTATTGACAAATGAAATCGTGTTGCTTAGAAACACCACGAGTCCGTAGGACGAGTGGTGTTTCTAAAAAGCAACACAATTGAATGTCAATAAAGCGACGGAATTATCTGCGGATTTCAATTTACGAATCGTATTTGGAAAGATTATTTCAGGCCTTATTTTTAGAAATTATATTATTTAATAATAAGTCTATTTGAATGTCAAATATAAACTGCATTAAAACAATAACAAAAACACAAACTTTATCTAAACGAATAACTTAATCAAATTTTAATATTATTAATACATAAATATTTATAATAATTATTTGTAAATTGTCTCCATAGATTTTCTTTTGACTTTTTGGTATTTCTTGGTGTATTATTTTTTATATTATCATTTATAATTCTTCCCGAAGCTTTTCCAAATCGGCTCATTTTGAAGTAGATGCTGCAATAAAATCAATAGATAATTACAAAAGAGAAACAATTAAAATACGTTATTTTTGATGTTTTTATTTAGCTTAAGTATCTATATTTTTTTAATTTAATGTATTATTCTATTTTAATATGTATTATTTATAAGTATTTATTTTATTACTTACCTCTTATTCTTATACTTCGTATTCTTGTCCGAAGATTACACCAGGTTTATCTATAACTAGCAGATTACACAAAATACAAAATAATTTACATGATAACTTGATTTAAATTGAATTTTAAATATGACAGAACTGTGATATGACAGAACAAACTCCTGTCATAGAAGCGTAATTTGTAAATTTAAACGTCAATCTCTACTTCAAATTTCAAATTTAAAATTCAAAGAAAAGTCAATGTCAATGTCAAAAAGTTTGACTTGATAATTTAGGTAGGACCCTAATTATCATATATAATATAACTAGTGAAATCGTGATTAGCGATAATCACGTTGGTTGCCACGAAACGTGTTGTCAAAAATTAATTCCACGAGTCGAAGACGAGTGGAATTAATTGACAACATGTTGAGTGGCAACCTATGTGATTATCATTTAATCACGATTTCACGAGTTATATTCATTAGATTATACCAAGAGATAATAAGTTTATATTCCTGTATTGTATCTCAAATAACAACTGTAGTGGTGAGCACATGCGCTAAGGCGCCGGTCTCTCGATCGGCGGACGCGGGTTCGAATCCCACCCGGGCATCTAATTTTTTTGAGATTATTGTTTATAATCAGAATCGATAATCAAAAACGATAATCAAAAACGATAATCACACGCCGGCGAGAGTGCTTACCGCTTAATAAGCAAGTTGGCGCATAGGACGTAAATACATTAGGAGTGGTATAATCACTATAACCCGATGGCAAATGGACCAATCAGAACGCTTGTTGAGAGGAAGGCATGAAATAATCTAAATAATACCTGAAACAAATATTTAATTTTGGTTGTATTTTCTTACTGTTCGCCCAAATATTTCCTTAAAAATAAATTAAAAAATTTAAAAAAAATCAGCTATTTTTAGAGAGTGTTTTTATTACATTCACGAAACTCCTAGAACTTTGGTTCTTTATGAGTAGACGAAGGAAATAAAGTAAAGTCTAAATTTCAAACCAAACAAAACCTATTTGATGTTACGTCTTAATTAAATTTTAAATAAATTTGACACCTGATGCATTTTACAACCAATAACCAATAAGTTGCAACTTCCGAGGGATGTAAATTTGTTTAATAAAATGAACTAGAGTTCTAGAGTATACACCCAACTCCGTCGTAAGAATTGTTCATTGTCAAGATGTAAAAACAACTTGTACTCAGATAAAAGGATCATTAACTAATTGTACACTCACTTAATAAAATGCACCAAGCCGTATATCAATATACAGGGTGATTTTTATGTATGGAACTAAAGCGGTCTTGCCCAAATGACTGGATAAAAACATTTGAAATTTGGTGGTATAAATATTTTAAGATAAAAAAATATTTTTTTATCGCTCGGATTTTGGATTTGGATTTTTTTTAAATAGCAACATATGTTATGCAATACATCATTAGAAAGCTAATTTTTAGTACTTTATGATAGTCTACAGTCTACAGGGTGTCCCGGAATAACTGTGACAAATTTTTAGGAAGTGAAACTAAGCATTTTTGACTTATAAAGTATTGTCCGGAAATGCTTCTTTAAAAAGTTATACCACTTCAAAAATTAAAAAAAATATATATTTTTTTGTAAATAAAATAAATATTACAGGAGATATTAATTTGAAATTTTGGCGATAGTTTTTTCATCATCAACTTTTCTTGATCATATCTTTTGTTTCTTCACGTTTTTGTTAATTTTAAAAGTACTAAAATAATCCTTGATCAACGTTCTACAGAAAAGGTACTCTTAGTGTAAGTCGCTCCAGTGCCTCGTTTCGGAGTAAAAGTTGATTTTATAATTTTTAGATAAAAATATAAATTTAAAAAACAACAAAAAAGTAGGCTTTTTAATGAAAATTTCATGACGTTTTCTGTAGAACATTGATCAAGGATTATTTTAGTACATTTAAAATTATTAAAAAGATTAAAGAAAAAAAGATGTATCGCCCCAGAAAATATTTTTGAAACTTTTATTGGCCGTAAATGTGTATCCTTATGTAAAAAAACTATCGCCAAAATTTCAAATTAATATCTCTTGTAATATGTATTTAATTTATTTACAAAAAGATTTTTTTTTAAATGTTTGTAGTGGTACAACTTTTTAAGGAAGCATTTCCGGGCAATATTTTATAGGTCAAAAATGCTTAGTTTCATTTCCTCTATCACTCCAAAAAATTTGTCACAGTTATTCAGGGACACCCTGTATAAAATTATTATTTAAATCATAAAAAATAAATATTGCTCAAAATTTTGTTATCCAACTTTAACTTTTTTGCATTGTCGCAAATTACAAAAAATAACCATTTATTATATTCCTTTCAAAATAAAAATATTTTAACCTTCAAAAAAGACTAAACATATTTTGGCTGCCAAAATTTTATTGTATTATTTTATTTAAAAAAAACTAATTATTATTTTTTTTTTATTTTTATTTTTAATAATAATATTTTTTTGTTTACTCATTAAAACGAATTTATAAAAAAATAAGTATATCACGGGAGGCATTGATTCGATGCGTAATTGTTTCCACATTTTCTAGCATTTATAAAAAACTAAAAAGAAATAAAAAAAAATTAAAGAATTTTTTTTTTAAATGTATACGTTTTATTGGCTGAAATTACACTTGGAATTGTTTTTTTATTCATGTTGCCATTTGAAAATCAAAAATCTTTTAACGTCTAATTATATTATTTTTTCAACCATTTGATTTGATATGTCACTTATTTAAATCCGATAAAAAGGATAACGAAGCTACATCTAAAGAAATGAAAATTTTGGATTGAAATTTTGACAAAAAAATCAAAATCGTCTAGTGTTCAGCTATCATGTCAAATTTAAATTTGTGATAAGTTTTTATCAGGGTGCCCCACGAAATTTTCAAAAGGAACACCCTGTATATTTTAACATTAATCGATGGCATTTTTTACAACCTTTCTACTGATATTATTTTTGTATGGTCACATGTTAATGGTTTAGGTAAAATTGATATCCAAATCGTATATGTTCATATTCATATTAGTGGTTTAGAAAATCTATCATTGCCACACTAGTGACTTTGGTTTTCTCTTGTGTACCTCTGAAATACTTCTTGTAATTTTCGATAGAGGGGCTGCGAAGGAATTCCGAAAGCCCTCTCTTGGATTTTTTTGAAACTTGCAAAAAAGGACAGTTAAAATAAAAATTTATATTTAACCCCGCTCATATTACTTATTTTATTATTACAATCATTATATAATTAACTTTTGTGTAAATTTTAAATAAAATAGGAACATTTTTTATTCGATTCGATCAATTGCTTCCGTCAAAACAACGCGACCTACAATTAGGTACATTTAACTAAAAATAATCGATAACTTCAATGTCAGCTGATGTTAATACAGGTTATGTTACGACTTTTTAGTTGTTATTACAAAATATTAACAATGGTCACAAAATCTCCGTGGTCTTCGGAAAATAGCGTACGCAACTCGCAAGAAAGTGAATTTCGTGGTCGTGTAATATCCTCACTCGGCTAATGCCTCGTTCGGCTATTTTCACACTCGCTCAAAATTCGTCACTTTCTAGCTCGTTGCTTAATATACTATTTTTTTATAATTAATTTCAGTGTTTTTTTTATTAAAAATTAATATTTGTATTTAAAATTGCATAGAAAACAACTGTTTATGTCTACACAACCTTTTTTATGTAAATTTGTTTCAAGAATACTATTTTGAAAAAAAATCTTATAAATTATTGTTTATATCATCAATACTTAAAAACCACTTACAACTAATAAGCAAGAAATTTCAAAAAACTCGTGGAACATGGAATTGGATAAAGTGTTAATTGTAAAAATGAATTCTACTACACACTATCATCCATTCACGCTTGTGAAAACTCGACATTACGAGAGCTTACAAGTTATGCATTGGTTTCTTTAGATATATCAGTGGCGCACCCATGATTTATTTTTGGGGAGGCCGACGGAGTTGAAAGGTAAAAAATCGTGACGAAGAGGGGGGGGGGGCGTCACCTTAAAGAAATCTTGTGCATGAGCATTTTAATTTTATTAAAAATTTCTTAATAAAATACATTCCTTTGGAGGGGGCCAAGGCCAAGGCCCCCTCGCCCCCCTGGGTGCGCCACTGAGATATATGTGCACCTCTATCCTCTCCTCTGTCCACGACTTTCGAAAAAAACTCTTCACTATAAACACCACCTTACGAAGATTCGAAATTATCTATGTTTATAGGAACTTTTTTATCTTGATCCAAGGAATCACCTCCAGATATAATGAAACATAAATATAAAACACCCTGTATAAGGTCAATTAAACTATCCTTTGAGGTGATATTTAATTCAGTTAGTATCTCATTTCTTAGAGAAAAGTGTGCAAATTTTCGACAGGTAGTTTTTAACTTATTAAGGTAGGATTTCGGTGAAACTGCTCGCCGCGACGGCCGACGGTCGCGGTCGCGGTCGCGGTCGCGGTTGGCAGTAGCGGTTGGACGCGGCGGTTGTGGTATTCCGCTAAAACTGCTCACCGCCGTTGTTCCCATTTATTTCTCATTTATTTGCCAGTCCAAATATTTTATTTTTATTGCTTTTATTATTGACGATGAAGAAGAAGACATAGAGACACTGAAACTTTTATCATCAATCAGATTTCCCTCTTGTATATTTATATTTCGATAGTTTCTGGTTATTATAGAATATGTATTACTTCCTCAAAAAATGTTCTAAATCACTAAAAATTTTCTTTAGCATTTTAATCTCAGTCAATTTCAATAAGAATAAATATCTAGACCGTAGCGGTTGACTGTTGCACTGCTCTCTGAGCGGTGGGACCGCGGCAGTCAACTGTCTTTATTAACCATAGTAACGAACCAAAATAGAAAAAATATTTTTTCTATTTTGGTTCGTTTCTATTTTGTTGTGTTCTTTTATAGACCGGGAGATGGTGACAAATTTCAAGTGACGATTTTCTCGTTTATGCCTTTGAGAGGACTGAAAGGTACAAAAGTGCTGATAATAATGAGGGAAAATTTGAGCGCGTGGCCATCATAAGGAAAATTCAATTTTCATTTGCGCAAAAAAATATTTGTTTTGAGACGATTTTTTCGCCGCTGCCATATGCATTAACATAAAGTTAAGATACATTCTAGCAGTGGAAAACGATAGGCATAAGGGTTGAAGCTGGCCAAAGGTTTGAAATAATGACCTGAAGTTGCCAGGGAAAATGGAAATTTTCGGCGATTTTCTCGTTTCTGCCAATTGAAAGTATGAAAGTTTTCATCATGAAACGCCCATAAAAAATGGCATAAGGTCAGCGAATGCCGAAGTGAGGTTAAGTGCCGGAAAATTTTGTGGAAATTTCCAAGGATTTTAGATGATTTTGTCGTCAATAAAATGAAGTGCAATACTAATTTTATGAGGTAAATGTTTAATACGTAATATGACATAAGTGTCTGGAATGGCCTTCATATTAAAAATAATTAATAAAATTGCAGAAAAATATAAGAAATTTTTCACCAGTTTGTTTTTGAAGCCATTTTCCATGTGCTTTAAAAAGGTTATTTTAAATCAAAGGGCATAACTGTCGATGATGCTGAACATGTAAAAAACAGGAAAAATTATTAAGCAACAATTTTTCAACTAATTTTCTGTAATTTTAGTTTTTATGCCAGTATACATGCAACTTGAAAAAGCTATTTTATGCCTCTGTAACAAGGAATAACGTTAATGGCACACATGTGACAAAACATGAAAAATTAATGCAAATAATAACAAATATTTCGAAAACATTATATGTGATTTATTTTTTATGCAATTTTGTAAGCAACTAAGTCTGTCCAGCAAATTAGTTGCATGGTAACAAAAACTCTTTAAACCGCTCAAATTGTTCCTCATTATTATCAGCACTTTTATACCTTTCAGTCCTCTCAAATCAGGGTAGGGAATCTCCCATATTAAAAGTTTTTTCCCTAAGTTCGCGAGGATCCCTACGTGATGGCGCTGCTTTATTAGTTTTTTAGGCAACTTTTTTTACAAATCCTTACCCCTCTATGCTTCCCCTTAATCAAAAAATATAAAATAAATATAAATTTGGATAAATAAATCAATTTTTCAAAAGGAAAAAAATCCATTATATTTTTTGAATTGTTTCTTTAATTTTCTTAACTTTACATAATTTTAAAAAATTATAATTTTTATAGTAAGCTTTAGAAGTAATGTCATCGTCATACTTCTATTTTTAATTTCGTTTTTATTTTTGGGCTTTTCGGTGTGTTTTTGTGTTAAAATTTTAAGTATTATGGCCTGATATACAATCAATAGTGAATTTTTACCAAGAATAATTTCTAACTTGGAACTTGAACAAGTGATTTGCAACTCTTGTAAAAATAAAATATTCCAAGTACCTTTGAACTCTTCAAACAGCACCAGCACAAGAACTCAAAATTATTTTATTTTTGAAATATTAAATATTTTGTACGTATCCATAAAATGTACTCATGTACAGAAACATAAATAAATATTAACCATTTAATTATATTTGTTTCTTTTTGTTCAAATAGCTAAAAGTTAAAGTGCAGAAAAATGTTTACTTTTTATTAAATATTCTAAACGACAATATTTATTAAAAAGGAAATATTAAATAAATTTTAAAATGATAAGCTTATTTTACAAAATATTTAAATTTTTCCCGCCGCTTAAACGTCAAAGTTGCGGGGGAACCCATTCAGATGGCGCTATTTTTGATATCCGAAAATTTTGTATCCCAGTTAGCTATCTATTTTATCTATGTCTCAAATGCATAAACGAGAAAATCGTCACTTGAAATCTGTCACCATCTCCCGGTCTATTAACATGTTTCGTTCAAATAAATCAGTTATTCAGTTCAATTTACAATTTATGTCTGTACTTTTTACTCCATCACTTCGGTATCACTTTGAACGATTTTCCTCCCCCCTTTTCCCCTAAGTAGAAAGGGGTCACTTGTTTAAGGTGTGTTTTGCTAGCGACGGAAATTTTCCGTCGCGGACGACAAAATCGCCGAGCGGAATACTTTGCTTAGCAACACCTCCTTTACGCTGCTATTTTGCTCCACGTTGCTAAGCAAAGTATTCTGCTCGGCGTTTTCGGTCGCGTAAAACGTAATAAATTTTCCCTCGCGGCCGACGATATCGCCGAGCGGAATATTTTGCTTACCAACGTGCAGCAAAATGGCAGCGTAAATGACACGTTGCTAAGCAAACTAATCCGCTGGACGATTTCGTCGTCCGCGATGTTATTTTTAATTGAATTTACCAATAAGCTATTCTTTTTAAATAAATCAGTTCACGTTTGATCACCTTTCTAAGTGAACTTCAGCTGAAAGAGAAATGAACCAGAGTTGTAAAAAGAAAACAACTTATGGCTAGTAATGCATTAACAACGGTGCTGTAATATTCAGTACCGCACCGCTATCGGTGCTTTACTGAGTAGTAAAATTTATTTTTCGAAGTTGGTAGCACTGAAGTTTGTTGATTTTAAAGTGGCAGTTGGCAAGCGATTTACAGGTTATTTGATTATTTCACAAACCTGACATTAGAGTTGCCAACTACCAGAAAATTTACTAAAATTGAAAACTATAATATTTTATTTTAAACAGAAAAAAGGCGCAAACTAGAAAAAATAGTTTAAAAAACTCGTTTCATAAGTCGATAGTAGCACTTGTTCGTTAAAACACTCGCCGCTACGCGGCTCGTATTTAAAATTGCTAAAAGTGCTACAATATGCGACTTATGAAACTCGTTTTTTAATATACCTACTATATTTTTTGGAAATTCCTGCATTCCTCATAGTCTAAGCGGCGGCGACACTAAGTCTAGTGTGATAAAACTTTTCAAAGTCGTACATATAATTCGTTACGTCATTGAAGGGGGAACACAAAATGGCACTGCTGCCACGTGTAGACCGAACGCTACTATAAAAAAAAAATTTCAAAATTTTTATTATTTTTTTTATATCTAGTATCATAAAACTTCAGGATTCTGATTTCTTCTCACGACAGGGGAGGGTTAGGGGTATAAAAAATGCGGTGCTATCAGTCAGTGGCAGCAGGATAATAAGAGATCCCACAAATTCGATTTTCACAAATTGGCTACCACTTTTACTGACGTCTCGTAAAAGTGGTTGGTTATTACTGACGTCTCGTAAAAGTGGTTGCTTATTTTTGAAAATTATACCCACTTTAGGGGTTGCTGCCTCGGTTCCTGTCAGGTTTGGGGGCATTTTTTTATAGCCCTAACCCTCCCCTGTCGAGAGGAATAATCAGAATCCTGAACTTTAATGATACTAGATATTAAAAAAAATTAAAATTTTGAAATTTTTTTTTATAGTGGCGTTCGGTCTACACGTGGCAGCAGTGCCATTTTGTGTTCCCTCCTCAATGACGTACCGAATTATATGCAACACCTTGAAAAGTTCCAAATGTTTCTCGGGATATTGCTTTACAACTATCATTTATCCTATTTCTCAGGTCATGAATAGTTTGGGATGGTGTTGTGAATACAATATTGTTTTTAAGTGTCTCCAAAGAAAAAAATCCAATGGTGAGAGATCGGGTGACCATGCTGGCCATTCTATCGGGCCTCTTCGTCCGATCCATCTTCCAGGAAATCGGTCATTTAACCACTTTCTTACCGGTAAAACGTGGTGCTGCTCCGTCGTGTTGAAAGTATACATTTTCGTTAAGAAACAAGTTTCCTTCCCCATCTTGCTGATTTTCTAAATGTTCCGTTATAAGAGGATCAATAATATTCTCCAGGATGTCTAAATATCGTTCTCTAGTCAAATTTTCTTCCATAAATATTGGTCTTATTATAGCATCTCCTAAAACTCCGGCCCAAACACTGATTTTTTTGAGGATACTGCGTGTGAATTTCAGTAGTTAGATAAGGATTTTCATTATCCCAATAACGAAAATTATGTCTGTTGACAAAATTTCATTCATTCATCACTAAAGCAAATATTGCGAACAAATATCGAATTTTGAGCAATTATTTCAATCATTCGTTCACAAAATTCCAGCCTTCTATCGAACTCATCTTCATTAAGTTCATGAACCAGATGCATCTTATAGGAATGAAATTTGTTTAGTTTTAGTACTTTTTGAACTGAACTATACGAAATATTTAGTAACTTTGATACTTTTCGAATAGAGTTATTAGGATCCATTCCAAAATGCCCTAGAACTTCTTCTCATACAATACCTTTACACCCTGTCTCTTTTCATTTAAAACAGAATCAAGAATTTTTGCATTTCGAGCACATTCGTTCTGTCGGCCGTAAAGAATAATAATTTCAGTTCTTTCCTCCTTAGTGTAAACCATTTTAAAGAATAATTGCTTAAATTTTAATGAAGTTTGGAAACTTACTATAACACACAGTAACACAAGAAAAATAATAAATTCGCGATTTCAAAATATTTTTAGTATTTGCCATCACAATGAGGCAATTTAAATAAGAATACTTTTGTTATAATGTTGTTATCTGTTTTTAAATTAAACATATCATGGCACCCTTCTTGAAATTATAAAATAACACTTAAGAAATCGAAAAGATTAGAAGCTAAAATGTTGTTAATTTCTTATTACGGCCGATATTAATAATTTGGACGTCTAATAACTAGTACTTTTTGTTTTGTCCGCAGGTGATTAGATTTTAAAATTAAACATACCAGCATAAGGTTCTTTTAAAATCTTTTAAAATGAGGGGTTACAAATATGGGGGTGCATTTTAAAATATTAAAGCCAGGGTGGCTGGGGCAGAAGGGATGACATTTGACGTAAATTTTTATACGTCAATATGTTTCTCCGTATGAACGTGTTTTGTCGAATTTTTAATACATCTCATCAAACCGAAGTTATTTAGGGTGGATCGCGAATTGCGATTTTTTGTTATAATTTATAATTTGTGATAAGGTGATCGGATTTTAAAATTAAACATACCAGCATATTGTGCTCTTTCTACCCATTATAGACTGGGAGCTCGCGACATTTTTCGTCTCCGATTTCATACAGCTTGCCTTTTGGGGGAGAGAATATTTACCCTATAAGAACAAAGAAACTACTAAACCCCTGCACGCTTTCCGATCATATGTAAAATTGCATTTCCATTTTCACAAAAAATTGGTGTTTTTCTCTGATTTAATATTGCATGCCCTTTTAGCAAAAGATAGTTAAAATAAATTTAAGTCTTGAAAATCGTAGGCATGCGATTCGCACGGTCGCAAAGGGCTCAAACGGTCATGTGATCTTGTAGTAAAAAAATATGATTTTTCCTGTTTTCATACTACATGCCAATGAAAAGAATTAAAGTTTGTGTCATAAAACCCCCATAAAAAAATTGGCATGCGGCCCCCGTTAAGTAAGTGTGAATTTTATAGTGTAAAATGTCCTAAATTTAAATGGCATGCCTGCCGAGGAATCCCATTACATTATAAATAATAAGAAAAGTTGCAAAAAAAAATTAGAAATTTCGGTCATATTAATTTGCATGCCTTTTTGTATTTCGCAAAAGAATGTCGTTTTAAGCTAAAATAAACAATGGCATGCAGATTGTTAGATCCCAACATTTAAAAAAATTGTGCAAAAACTAATTAAGTCGGTTAAAAATTTATAATATATGTTCCTTGATATCATTTAGCATGCATTTCGTATTTAACAATCAAATAGGTTCATGGGTTCAATAAATAAAATATCGCTATGTGCTATATCGTAATAACATTGCAAAAAAAAATAAAAAATAAGTGCAAAATTTGGAAAACAATCAGATTCGTAAATTGTTCAAAAATCAATTTACTCATGAATTTGACAGCAACGCACTCTTAATTCTCTATTCAATAAATTTTATCGATACAATTTAAGCTCTTGTGTTTTCTTCTTGATTTCTGACAGAGGTATTGATGACGGGTTCACAGAAGAGGACGACGAAGTATTGGATGATGCGGAAATATTTTAATTTTATATTTTTTGAATTATTGTTTAATATTGTTACAAGTTTTTAATAATAAAAATTTAATCTCATGGGTATGTTTTCCTCATATAACATAGGTAGGTTTTTTGTTGAATCAGTAGTTTTTTATGTAGTCAAGAGTGTGCCATCTTTTTTATGTGCTGAAACTTAACCGAAGTATTAAAAAATTACCACTTCCGGTACCTCTTTTTGACTGTTTGTCCCTCATAAAACATAGCTCAACATTTGTGAGAATCGATGAAGAGTGTTAAGCAAATTGATAAAAAAAAATGTGCTGCCACCCCCAAACCTGACCGGAACCGAGGCAGCAACCCTCAAAGTAGGAATCATTTTTACAAACTGGCAACCACTTTTATTGACTTCTCGTAAAAGTGGTTGCATACATTTTTTCAACTTATTTTGATTTTTTTTCAATGTTACGTTCCAGCAATATGCATGCCATTTTGTATTTCAGCTTAAAGAAACATTATTTTGCAAAATACAAAAAGGCATGCAAAATAATATAACCAAAATTTACAATTTTTTTTGCAACTTTTCCGATGCAAGCCTCTGCTTTAGGACCTGCTAATCTGCATGCCAATTATTTTATACAGCAAAGCATTACATTAATAACCCATAGTTAAAATGGCATGCAATAAGAAATCACGTCAAGTCGCTTAAAATTTTCACAAAACTTTTGATAATTTTTCGACCGTTGAGCCAACGGGGGCCGCATGCCAATTTTTTTATGGGGGTTGTATGACACAAACTTTAATTCTTTTCATTGCAGTATGAAAACACGAAAAATCATATTTTTTTACTACAAGATCACATGACCGTTTGAGCCCTTGGCGACCGTGCGAATCGCATGTCTACGATTTTCAAGACTTAAATTTATTTTAACTATCTTTTGCTAAAAGGGTATGCAATATTAAATCAGAAAAAAACACCAATTTTTTGTGAAAATGGAAATGCAATTTTCCATATGATCAAACAGCGTGCGGGGGTTTAGTACCCGCTTTTTTTTGTTCTTATAGGGTAAATATTCTCTCCTCCAAAAGGCATGCTGTATGAAATCGAAGACGAAAAATGTCGCGAGCTCCCGGTCTATTAAAATGAGGTGTCACAACTTGGGGGGTGCTATTTAAAAATTTCAGGGTGGCTGTGGCAAATGGGGTGACATTTGGAGTGAGATTTTATACGTCATTAAGTTTCCCCCTCTCAACTAAAATTGACCTGATTTGCAAATTTTTTGTAAATTTTCTCAAACTGAAGTTATTTAAGGTGGATCGTTTTCAAATGATTACCCTGTATGTACTATTATTTTCCTGTGTTGGCAAAGAAATGGTTTCTGATGTCTTTTGATTTATCTGAAAGGATATAGAAATTTAAAGTCCTACACTTTTAGTTTTCTAGGTTTCTTTATTAAATAATGTGCAAAGACAGGTCATGTCCAGGACTTGACCTCTTCTTAAATAATTTGGAAAATGGCACAACTGCAAAAAAACATAAAATCTGTAATATTCTGTTTTGAGAACAGCTTTCTGCAGTGGATCATAACGAATTTTCAAATGAACGTAATCCAATAAAATCTAATTTTCTCAAAAAACTTGGCCGGTTCTTGCTTTGGACCCCTCAGTTACACCAAGACGACGCAATAAAATAAATTTGGTATCTACTGTTTTGTAATACACTCTGAATAATAGGGTAATTCTGAACAAAAAATGTTAGCCGTAACAGCGATGTTAAATTTGACAGTCATCCTGATGTCAAAAAAACACTATTCTATAAATTTTACTGTAACTTAACGGCTACGTAAAATAACATTTTCGGTGTTAAAATAACATCGATCAAAATAATAACATTACAATGATGTACAGTGCATTTTAATACCGAAAATGTTATTTTATATCGCCGTTAAGTTACAGCAAAGTTTACAAAATAGCGTTTTTTTTTGACATTAGGGTGACTGTCAAATTTAACAGCGCTGTTACGGCTAATATTTTTGTTCAGAATCACCCCATAAGGTACATATTATTCTTTGCTTTCATGGTGACGTCATGGCAACCGAAAATTATTTTTCAAAAACAACTCCACACTTTTTTTTGCCGTTTTTGAAAACTCCAAAAAATAAAGTAATTTTTATACGTTACTTAAACTCTCCTCGTATATTATACGTGTGTAAAACACATAACACATACATATTTAATATGTATAATGGGTATAATTTTATCTATAAATATTTAAACAATTTTATGATTTTGATGGCATAATTTGATAAAAACCGAGCTTGTAATCCTAATTCAATAAAATACAATACCGCTAAAACACTTCGTTACTTTCGAAACTTAAAAAGTTTACATCGTGGCGTGTAATGTGTAATGACTAATGACGTACTAGTTTAAGTTTTAAGTTATTCCACCATGCACATTGGGGGTTTTCGGGCTTTATGCATCAATCAACTGTTGCCTGTATTGTACCGAATAGCCACAACATTGTCTTAGGCCACCTGTTTGCTTTGTTGCATAACGCGCGTCGTGTCCAGTACATGGAAGAGCGTCTCTACAGCGCAGACAAGCGTCGGGCGTCGCTTTTTACGCGCGTGCGTTACATGGATCCCGAGGAGCGGCACAGGTGAGCGTCAGTAGCGTCACTACAAGCATTCTACAAGCCAGAGTTTTCACTTGGCAATCGGGTCGAATGCGCGAAATTTTTCCATCGCGCATCTCATTCGTCCTTGGAAAGCGGGAAATGTACCGAACCTGCTAAAAATTGGCTACTTATATTTTGAATGCACTTTTTGGCGGTACTAACGCTCACGCATTTATTTTCATATTACAACACGTGTTTCGAAATTACAGTTCACTGTGCCTTAAACCAAATTTTAGCGGGATTGTTGCTTCTTGTTTAGGTGAGTGAACCTAACCTTATTTTATACATATACTACTACTACCTAAAAATTTTTATATTCATTTTATTATCTTAAATTTCAGCCATTTTAATATAAAAAAATATTTAAAATTTTAAATTGGCGAACGGGAATTTAATAATTATACATACCAGGAAATTACAACCTTGAAATATGGCATGTTTTTTAAACAAAATAAATTGCACTTTATTTTAATTAAATTAAATTTACCCACAATATTAATAAATTATTACAAAAAAAAATCTAAACAAATCTGTTGTATAAAATATTTAATATGATTAAATTGCATCAAATAATATCGTTTAAATAGGTCATCATAATTGAAATAACTAGTCAAGAGAGGGTGTTCAAAATATTTAGTAAAATCATGTTTTCACTTCGTCATTTTAACATTTAAATTAAAACTCAACTAAATTATTGGTTGGTGAGAAAGAAAATTTACCTATTATGTATCTTGGAAAACCTGTAACTTTTAGAAAAGTTGTGCATACCTTGTAAAGGTCTCGTTTTATTGAAATTATTTACTTTTTTCTCTGAAGCATAATTTAGCTATTTTTTATCAATTTTGACAATTGGTTATTAGGAGGAAATTTTAATTAGTTATGATTGACTACGTTGATCTCACGGGATTGGATTGTGATTGGACTGAATTATTCGATCATGTAAACAACGCGATTATCTCATTTGGACAGGATTTGATTTACTTCAATACGAGGTTAATCCTAGTTATAAACTAAAGAGAAAATATTATTTTGTGGTCTAGGATCTATTGTTTTGAATTTTCTTGAAGTTAGTTAAAGTGGTTAGGATAGTTTAAATGAACTGACAAGCAAAACACAAAACAAAAAAATTTTGCAAGTGACAGTCTGGAGGCCAGGGACGGACTGGCCCATCGGGAAATTCCCGAGAACCCGGCTGATGATCGACTTTTTTTATTAAAAATATAGAGTAAAATACTTTGGCACGGTTGCATAGTATAAGCTTAAAGTGATACTTAACTAAAAAAAAATGACAGAAGTATAATGGGAGACCGGAGGTGGAAGTCTGTAAGATAGACGATTTTTTTCGCATACGGAAATTTATTGACTAATGGAGTCATTCTGAACAAAAATGATAGCGCAGTTAAATTTAACATTCACCCTGATATCAAAAATACGCTATTCTGTAAACGTTACTGTAACTTAACTGCGATCTGCGATGTAAAATAACATTTTCTGTGTTAAAATAACATCGATCAAAATAATAATATTACATTAATGTATAATCAACCAAAATAATAATTTTACATTGATGCACAATGTATTTTAACACCGAAAATGTTATTTTAGATCGCCGTTAAGTTGCAGAAAAGTTTACAGAATAGCGTTTTTTTTTACATCAAGAAGACTGTCAAATTTAACAACGCTGTTACAGCCAGGATACCCAAACGTCCCGAGTTTAGCGGGATTGTCCCGAGTTCAAGAGACAAATCCCGAGTCCAGACTTGACACAAAAAATCCCGATATTGAGGTGGAAGTTTATAACTCTAACGTACCGACATGACTCGGTTAAACGTCATTATTTTTTTGTTGTCACGTCATTGTTTACATTCATAACCGACATCGAAAAATTTGGTAGTTTATAAGCTTCAATCTCGTTAGTAACGTGATTTTGATAACGACATTGAGTCGGCTGGGGGAAGGCAACCGAGTTAAAAACGGGAAGGTAAAACTAACTTCGAAATTTGATTAAAACGACAATTTCAAGTCTTTTTAAATAATTTTAGCGTATATTGCCTATTTAAATATTTAATTAAACTATCAAAAAAGGATGAAATTGGACGAACAATTCGTAAGAAGTGTAAAATTGAGATCTACAATTTTTTGATAGTAGGAAGCTGAGGATAATACCGAAGTGATACCCGCTCCTGCGAGGGTAAAGAGGATAGGCTTATTTGACGAGTCCAGTTTTATGGAGATTCCCTCAGTATCACCTGCGTAGAATCGTATAATTACGAGGAGGTGGTCTGTATAAAAATTTTTTTAAACCTCTTTAGCAAAAAATGGACCCAAATGTACTTAGTTTTATGTCTGTACAAAATGGTACCATGCATATTACATCCACAAAAGTTAATTAAAGACTGTGCCTTGGCCTTGGATTAAAATTCGAAACTCGATAGAGAGTAAAAATTATTTACTTCAAGAAACCACCATACCAAAGTGAAAAATTTAACTAAAATTAACCCACCACTTTTTAATTTGATCAAAAAAAATGTAGGCAAATTAAAAAAAAACTGACTATTCAAGATATTGTTATTTCGCCAGGGTTAATAGGCCCTGGGTCATGTTGGTCAATTGGTTCGTTCTCTGAGGCCGGACGCGCACCAAATTGGCCCGAAGTGACGTGGCAATAAAGTGATAAATGGCATAATCTCCAAAATAGTTTATAACAAATACAATAGCGCGAACTAAAGTCGTCACGCAGTGTGGTGCCACTGAAAAAATGCCACCCCGCTGCCTCACCACCCTAAGAGCGTCACAGTACTAGTTGTAAAGCATTTCAAAAATGCCACTCGCCACACCACCACACCAGCTCAGTGCGGGCCCGGCCTATAACGTTTTCCAAAATAATTTTCGAGCGATATTTTATTAATCAGAATTTATTACCACAGTAAAATCGATTAAACACACGACAAATTGAAGGTTATGTTTATGATTAGTTGTCTGGTAGCATTCGAAAATCATCAAAAATAAGGAAAACCATAGAGAAAATCATTAAAATAATGACGGCAACATTGCAACGGTTCTCGTTTGCAATTTCGTCCCGATTCGTAACTCGGTGTGTGTTATAAACTACCAAAAACACGTAACTAACGAAATCGAGCTAAGTGGAAAAATGACAACCGCCTCAACTCGGTAAGGTTATAAACTTCCACCTTTGGTGAGAAATTATAAAATTATAGAAGTAGAAAAAAATTTTAATTTACAATTTTTGTGTTTTCTATTATACAGGGTGATTCAGACCACCCGTACCACCCATTTATCTCGAGAACGTGTTATCGCACATCACTAAAATAAAAAACTCAATTACCAAAGTGAACCTAAAGAATCCATTGGTGAACTTGTTTATTTCCGGAACAATGATTTTTTAATTGGCAACATATGTCGAGTTTGGTATGGTTTGATAGGTCTTTCAAAAACTAATAACTTTTATTAAAATATTTTTTTAATATTTTCCATAGTCTAGAATTTATTCGATAAACAAAAAAAATTGTTAAAAAAAGTAAATAAAAATTATTGCATATTTTGAAGAATTTTGTTTAAATATGGACAAGTATGATATTTAAAGTTGGTAAAATATTAGAATTTGTAGAAAGAGTTTATAAATTTATAAAATTCTTCAAAATATGCAATAATTTTTATTTACTTTTTTATTTGTTAAAAAACTCATCACCATGGCAACTTATTCAACAATCGATTTTTCAGTATACAAAAACAAGGGTCTAGGATTTCCACCTCTGGCCTTAACATTTATCTTTTATTATATTATTTTTTTAGGTTTAATTATTGTATTTTATGTATCAAATGTGCATTTTTTCTTATTTAAAAAACTGTATTTTGTTCTTGGATTTTTTTGTTAAAATTTCTAACTGCTTCACTCCAATACAAAACACTTAAAAAAAACTGCGAGTTATATGACGTCATCGAACGAAATTATAAATTGGGAGGTGGACCTGAGATTATTTTTCAATTGTCTTTCCAATGATGTATTATACATACAGGGTGGTGATAAAGTTTGGAACCAAGGTCATAACTTCCGTAAAAAATTTTTTTTGTAAAAATCGCTCGGACAGGTCAATTTTTGTTTTAAAAATGCCATCTTTTGGAATGAAAAAAATATTCATGACGTCACTAATAACTTCACTATGACGTCATCATCAATTTTTTTAAATGGAAACCCCCTACTTTTTTTACACATTTTTCATAGACCTTTTTATCATATTAATGATCACATACAAATATTTAAAAAAAATTCAACCATTTTTTAAAAAAATAAATTTACTCAAAAAAAATTTATTAATTCTCAATGAAAATATTGCAAGAAAAATAAACTAATTTTTAGTTTAAAAATAACAAATTATTATTGAAAATATTCGAATTGTTCTTCTTTACTCAATTGGAATTTTCTTAACACTAATTTTAAATAACTTTTAATGAAAAAGGTAATTAAAATAAAATGTTTGAGTAATAATAAATTTTAAATAAAATTGTAATTTATTATAAATTTGAAAAAGCTTTTGATATTCAAAATTTATTGAAATAAAAATTGCCTTTATAAAAATGCTTTAGTTGACGTTATTTTGTATGGCAAATAAAATTTTAAATCCATTTACCAATGCTTGAATAGCTTACTTCGTTTGTTTAATAAAAATCAACAATTATTAAGTTTTGCGAAATTAAAAATGCCTCGTTTAAGCGAACGCGAAAGAATCGAAATTTTAATTATGGTAGGATACGGCGATAGAAAAAGAACCCATGGGGAAGCTTGTGCCTTGTTTAATGAGCAATATCCAAATAGACCGAAAATCTCAAGATCTACAGTAAATAAGTTAGTTACCAAATTTGCAGAAACAGGATCTGTAGGAGATTTGCCTCGACAAGGACGGCCTCAAGTGAATGAAGAAACCAAATTAAATTTATTACTTGCGATTGAAGAAAATCCCAATATTTCAACAAGAGATATTTCAAGAAATAATAATGTGGATCATTCCTATGTCGAAAAAATTATTAAAAAAGGAAAAGTATCACCCATACAAAATAAAACTCATACAAGAGTTAAATGAAGATGATCCCGATCGCCGACTGCAATTTTGTGAAGAAATGATGGCGCGATGTGATCAAAATCCAAATTTTTTAAGTAGTATAATTTTCTCCGATGAAGCTACCTTTCAATTGCATGGATCAGTGAATCGACATAATTGTAGGTATTGGTCACAGGAAAATCCTCATTGGGCCGTAGAATCCCATAGTCAAAGACAGGGAAAGTTAAATGTATGGGTGGGAATGATTGGCAGATGTTTTATAGGACCTTACTTTTTTAATGAAAACCTTACTACCGAAAGATACTTGAATTTTTTGCGGACTGATTTGCTACCAGTTTTACTTCGTATTTTCCCCAATTATGAAAATCGCAACATTCCTAACCAAAACATTTGGTTTCAACAAGATGGGGCTCCTCCACACTTTGGCAGGGCGGTGCGAGAATTCCTTAACACCACGTTTCCCAACAAATGGATAGGTCGGAGGGGACCAATTGAGTGGCCTCCGCGATCTCCCGACCTAATAATTTACAAGAATTGGAGCTTAGAATTAGGACGGAATTGCAACAAATTGACGAAGAAGCTATTAACAATAGTATTCAGAGTGTCTACACTCGAATGGGACAATGCCAAATGGTCAATGGGGAACAATTTCAACATTTTCGTTAAAATTTGTTACTTGTATATTAAAAATTTACTTTTTTTTTGTAATATTTTCATTGAGAATTAATAATTTTTTTTTTGAGTAAATTTATTTTTTTCTTCAAAAATGGTTGAAATTTTTTTAAATATTTTTATGTGATCATTAATATGATAAAAAGGTCTATGAAAAATGTGTAAAAAAAGTAAGGGTTTCCATTTAAAAAAATTGATGATGACGTCATAGTGAAGTTATCAGTGATGTCATGAATATTTTTTTCATTCCAAAAGATGGCATTTTAAAACAAAAATTGACCTGTCTGAGCGATTTTTACAAAAAAATTTTTTACGGAAGTTATGACCTTGGTTCCAAACTTTATCACCACCCCCGGGTGGAAATGAAAACCGGGTCACCTCTATAACTTTTTTATTTATGAATAAATAAATTTAAAATTTGGCTATGTTCTATGGTTCAAAGAAAACAAATTTTATGTGCATTTTTTATTTTCGAAATCACTTCCGGTTTCACCGGAAACACCATGAACTTTGTTTTTTTAAATATAACATCCCATATTTTTATTCATGGCTTAAAATACTTTTAAAAAAGAAGTATTTTTGAGATATTAGTTTTTATTTTTTTTGTAAAAAAAAATTTTTCAAAAAAAAAAAATGGTTTTCGAAGTCGGTGAAAAGTACCAAAACTAATTCTAAATAATTCAAATACCTAAATAAAATTGTAATTTGAAAAAAAATTTAAGTGGTTTTTGAACTATTAATTTTTAAACTTAGTTAATGAAGATTTTATCAAATATCTCACTTTTTTTAAATGCAATGATGCCGGGTCATTCGACTTTTTAAAAAGAGGATTTTATAACGATTATTTTGGTACCCCATATGTAGGGGTATTATTTGCATATCTGCATATGGGGTGCCAAAATAATCGTTATAAAATCCTCTTTTTAAAAAGTCGAATGACCTGGCATCATTGCATTTAAAAAAAGTGAGATATTTGATAAAATCTTCATTAACTAAGTTTAAAAATTAATAGTTCAAAAACCACTTAAATTTTTTTTCAAATTACAATTTTATTTATGTATTTGAATTATTTAGAATTAGTTTTGGTATTTTTCACCGACTTCGAAAACCATTTTTTTTTTTTGAACAAATTTTTTTTACAAAAAAAATAAAAACTAATATCTCAAAAATACTTCTTTTTTTAAAGTATTTTAAGCCATGAATAAAAATATGGAATGTTACGTTTAAAAAAACAAAGTTCATGGTGTTTCCGGTGAAACCGGAAGTGATTTCGAAAATAAAAAATGCACATAAAATTTGTTTTCTTTGAACCATAGAACATAGCCAAATTTCAAATTTATTTATTCATAAATAAAAAAGTTATAGAGGTGACCCGGTTTTCATTTCCACCCGGTATATCAAGATCGGCCTAATGGTATTCAAAATAATAATAAATAAATAAATTTAGGTTTATTAAAGGCATAAAATAAATTTATCTATTTCCAAACATTTTTATCGCCTGTCACCTTCAATAGTAGAATCAACTACAACAGCCACGAATAATGAAAATATACAGCTTTCTTATTGGGTCAAAAAGCTACATTAATCCATTATTCTTCAAAAAACTAAATTTTTCAAAAGCGTACGACCAACTTTATAACATAACCTAAAAAATCATACACAGAGACGTTGAGACAAGTCAATCTGGAAAGGTTTCCGTTATTGCGCATGCGGTGCGTTTTTCAACCTGCTTCAGACCAGGGGCTGAATTCCTGAAATCTCAGACAGTGAATGTTACATTCACCTTCCTCGAAGCGCATGCGTCGAAATCTCATCAGCGAATCCAAATTCACTTGGTCTGAACCAGGCGAATCAAGATTCACGAGTGAAAGTTTGCGCATGCGCTCGAGGAAGGTGAATTTAACATTCACTGTGTGAAATGTGAAAGTTCAGGAATCCACGTCCAGGGTGCTTTGGGTGAGCCCAAAGCGAGCGCTTCGAGGATTTCTAAACGATTATTTACTTATTTTTGAACGACTTTGGGCGATCGCAAATATAACTCTCGACCAGAGAATGTCATTACTGAATGCAGCCCTGTTGTGATAATATGTCGACAACATACTCTGTACTGATTTTAGACATGCTAGGTTGGTGTACCTGTTAACATTCATTCAAATCATTTAAATCTGATCTATCATTTTATCCAAAGCGCTTCTCAGCTGTATTTTACAGATACTTTTTATAATTATTTCTCCGCTGAAGTATTGAGTTTTACTTTCAGTGTAGCCAACTGTGGAAAACTTCGGTTTCCTACCTTGCAAAGTCACCAGTATGAGTCATTCTTGAAGACCCTGTATATTTAACCAAGTAAGAAACAGATAATTATTGCCAACTTTCTTAACATAATTCCCTAGTAGCTGTCACATTAGTCAATCGCGTTTATATCGTAAATTTACCCAAAAATCCTTGAGGAATACCGATTTGAGTAATCCTTTCCTTCTGTTTATTAAGGATTGACTATTGGTTATGACAAAAATGACCTGTTTTTGGGTTTTTTTAATAATATGTCCGATACAAGGTACAGTTGCCCCCAGCTGGAAGTAGGACAAGAGTAATCACGATCGCGTATTCTTTGTCCTACTTCGAGCTGGGAGCAACTTTACAATAGGCGCCAATAGTGCGCGGCAAAATTATGGAATAATATTATTAAAAATATTTAAAAGGGAATTATTACACTTATTTTTATTTTTATTTTTTGTTTTTATTATTTTTTAATACTTTACCTCAGGGCGACCATTTTTGGAGGGCGGCATTTTTCGGAAAAAAAATTATAAATTGACAAAGTTTGGCCAGCGCGTTCCTCTTGCGTCAAATTTCTAGACGGATGACAGAGGGGAGGGGAGAAGGGGCACCTCGATCCTTATTTGCATCAATTCTATTAAAAAAAAGGTTTTCCCAATTGGAAAATCACAACAATATTTTTGAATTTTTGTATGATACATTCCATCTATAGTCAACAGTCTAATGACCGCTTTCACCAACGATTCCTAAAATCTAGGCATTACTTATAGCGCTAGTTGCTAGGTATTTTAATCAATTAATTCTACGTATTAGCGCTATGCCTAAGTTTTAGGAATTGTTGGTGAAAACGGGCATAAGATTCGTTTTAAAAATTCTAAAAATTTGCACACAAGTCAATAATAACTTCGATACAGATCCATTTCATTATTGATATTATTGTCACAAATAATTTATTAACAAATGTTGCAAATCTGTTAGACTTGCGCTTTTTAAAGTCAGAACATGGCACAATAAATATCTAGGTGTACGATGGGTCTTACAAAATTAAAATTTATCAAAAATTATTTACGTTGATCGCAGGAACGATTCACGGAATTAGCGATATTATAAATATAAATTAAACATAAAATAATTTAAAAATTGAACAAGATGCTCGTAGATGATTTGGAACGAATCGTAAATAAGTAAAACAACTTGATGATTCCTATGCTCCAACTTTATTATACGGTTAGATAACCATGTGTTGACCACTACAAGGGTTACATAACCATCCTTAACGCTACATGTTTCGATGCCAACTGCATCATCATCAGGCGAACAAATTAAAAAAGGTCACAGCAAATAAAGATAATTGTAAACAGGTCGTTATCATCACAGCGAATATCACAGAAAGTTGTCGTTATATCACAAACATCACAAAAATAAGTACTGCATAGGACAATCACAGTTTAAAATCTTGAAATTTAAAATATAAAATTTAGGATAAAATTTTGTTGTTTGTGACTAGATAAAAATTTTTTTTTGGTTAAAACGACAAAAGTGACTAGTTATCTGTGACTTAGGAGTATCGAAGTAGGAATCAATTATTGTGAAAAATTTTTTTGAGTATAAAGGTTACCCGAAACAAAAATATTGTCATCTGCCGTTTGTGTATCTGACCAGTAATTTAGCCTAAATTTTGTTTTAACTTGAGTTGGTAACGCAACTGTCATTTAAGCCTTTTGTTCCTTCACTGTCAGTCTAGTCGTTCTCATGTGATGGTTAAAATAATTTAACTAGGTTTAATGCTTTTAATCTATTTTAATCATCGTTAATTTTATTAAGTTTTATTAGATAGGTAGTTACGTAAAACCCCGATCAGTATTATACCAAGTATATAAATACATTTTTAAATTTGTAAAATCATCATGTCGACTTAAATAAATTGTCGACTTCTTCGTGAAATAAACCATGAAAAAGAAACGAAAGAAGGAAATTACTGGTCAGATACACAAACGGCAGATGACAATATTTTTGTTTCGGGTAACCTTTATACTCAAAAAAATTTTTCACAATAATTGATTCCTACTTCGATACTCCTAAGTCACAGATAACTAGTCACTTTTGTCGTTTTAACCAAAAAAAAATTTTTATCTAGTCACAAACAACAAAATTTTATCCTAAATTTTATATTTTAAATTTCAAGATTTTAAACTGTGATTGTCCTATGCATATGTGATATAACGACAACTTTCTGTGATATTCGCTGTGATGATAACGACCTGTTTACAATTATCTTTATTTGCTGTGACCTTTTTTAATTTGTTCGCCTGATGATGATGCAGTTGGCATCGAAACATGTAGCGTTAAGGATGGTTATGTAACCCTTGTAGTGGTCAACACATGGTTATCTAACCGTATAATAAAGTTGGAGCATAGGAATCATCAAGTTGTTTTACTTATTTATAAAATAATTTAATTTAGATTTTTGATGATATTAAATTTTTCAAAAAATGGGCGAAGAATGCAACTTTAAATTTTTATTTAGTAATTTATTTCTTATATTTTTGTTTTTTGGTCTAATAAATTTTAATTTGTTATTTTTGATTATTGATATAATAAAATTTTAACAATAAAAACATGTCCTTATATTTTTTCCAAGAATGAAAGGGCTGCAAAATTTTAGTTTACCTCAGGGCGCCAATGTATGACGCGCCGGCCCTGCAAACAACTTTAGTCAAAATCATTTTTTATACCATTATTACTATTTAAATTATTACAAACTTTAACATTTTAGACCGTAAACTTTACCATTTTTTATTAGGATTGAAATCAAATAAGCCTTCGAATAAAAATGAATAACAATTTCATTACATTGATTTCTTTGATACTTGACACCAAAGACTTCTATGTTTTCTATTGTTATACATAGACCACAGTATAAATAACTACCAGTAGCGACACTCTCTCGTGTCTAACCTAGTACCATTTCTATGGTGCGTATCTGGTACCATTGAGTTTAGAACTGCAAATTACAAATGGTGACATTTCTCTATGATCAAAATAATTTTAAAGGCGTCGCCATTTGAATTTAAATACCGTAATTAATGTAATAATTGATGAAAACTGTATATTATTACATTTAAGCTTGTCAAAATCATTAACAACTTCAATTTTAATCAAAACTTTGCAAATGTATGTTACATTTTTATGGTTAGAAAAAGTGACGTAAATTTAAATGTGCCGCGTGCGTATCTGAGTATACATATATATATATCGTCAAGGTCACCAAAAATTGTCCCTTCAAATAACATGTAATTTGCATGAAGTGTCGCTACTGGTAGTTGCCTATACTGTGCATAGACCGGACAACTTGTCATTTTTTTGTGTATCACTGGCGGCCATTTTAAAGTTGACCTGTGTTTTTCTTTATTTTACAAATTACCAGAGACAACATACAACTAATGCGATGGACTACGATACTATCGGTTATTACTTAATGGAATGGTAAAAGTTATATGTCCAAAGTTAGCTCATTAGCAGATAAAATTTTCAAATAAAATCACCTATTTTAAGGTTATGTCAAGCGTGTCCGGTCTTTGCTTGACACAGACACGTGTTTCATTGCTTCATTTGAAAATTTGTTAGTTTTAATTCCTCACTTTCTGCAAAATACATTATTAAAAAAACTATGGCTCATATAAGTGAAACCCGATGCATTAAAATTTAAATTCTCATTGGATGCGGAGATAAGATCAGATCTCAGCAAGAGGTATGCACAGGTATGCATAATTTTTAATGCGAAGTATCCAGATAGACCTATCAACCAATCAACAGTTGGCAAAAAGGGTAAATGCTGAAATTGATGAAAACGTTAAAGTTGGTTGTCTGTTAAATGTCGAAGAAAATCCTCATACATAGTTCTCGACAAATTGCAGCAAACCAAGCAATTAGTTAGGGATCAGTATTACGTTTATTAAAAAAGCATCATCCTTATAAAATTCAGTTACTGCATGAGCTCAATGAAGACGATCCTGCTCGTCGAATCCAATTTTGTGAAATTATGAAGAATTTATGTAACGCTAATCAACACTTTATTCGCCATGTTCTTTTTTCGAAAGAAAATTGCCGCTATTGAAGTAAAGAACCATTCTCTTTGGGTGAGTGAGGTACATACTAAATGATACTACGAAACCTAACGCGGGGACTGGGATAATAGAGGATAGAATTATTGGGCCTTTTTTTCTTTGAAAAATCCCTCACGGGGCAGAGGTATCTCGAATTTTTAAGAAATGATCTTCTACCTATCCTTGATCCCTGCAGATATTTTTCCGAAGAATGCCCCTAACTTACCGAATGATAATATCTGGTTTCAACACCTCCACACTTTACACGTCCTGTTCGGGAGTTTTTAGACACCTACTTTCCTGGGAGGTGGATTGGCAGACGAGGACCGATAGAACGGCCTGCAAGGTCGCCAATCTAAAGTTTATTTAAGGAAATCCGGAGGATTTGAAAATTCGGGTTCAGGACGAAATTCGTCAAATTTGTTTGAAAACGTCAAATTTTTAAAATATTACAAAAAACCTTTAATTTTTTTAAGTTATGTTTCTTTTAGGCAAGAAAAATTAAAAAAAATCTGCCTATAAACATGTATTGCTTCTTTCAGTTTTTTTTTTTCTAAAAATTCTAGATTTTAAATGATAAAAAAGGTTTTTTTAATATTTTAAAAGGCTAACGTTTAAAAAAACTTTTCAGATAAAATTTTGTATCACAGATAGCCATCTATTTTATCTATGATAAAAAACAAATTAAATTATTGTTTTATGGACAGTTTCCATGGTTACGATAAAAATATCGCTTCAAATGATACTTT
This sequence comes from Stenus bimaculatus, assembly GCA_963971135.1. NCBI lineage: Eukaryota > Metazoa > Arthropoda > Insecta > Coleoptera > Staphylinidae > Stenus > Stenus bimaculatus. The sequence goes on from OZ020180.1 coordinate 38,090,093, forward strand.
TTTGATCAAAATTCTAATAATCAAAAAACAAATACTTTAATCATTTTATTTGTTTAAGAGCAACTTCTTAAACGGAAAATATAGTGGTTTAGTTCTGCAGTCATAAAAGCTAGTTCGAACATTTTTGTATAATTTTTTTTGTAGATGATTTAGAAGTCATTTCTTTAATTCCTCCCAGAAGGAAAAAAATTGGAGAATATACAAAAAAATATATAATGATCTAAAAGTACCTTAACTTTGGACCCCTCTAATTAATTTTGTGCTAGGTTGCAGAAGGTAACTCTCTGACAGGATGTAGCCTAATCAATTTAGATTATTAATCTGAAAAAAAATTGAAAATCTAATGAGGGAAACTTGAGTTATGACTGCAGAACTAATGCTTGATTTCATGATTTTTCACAATTTTTCCTCCCAAACTCGCGCGTCCTCTAGGAATTCGCATTAATTATCAGTTATTTGGTCATAATTTGCAAAGAAGCTCCAGAAAAGTGAGATGGATTTTCTATTCCTTGTTATTATCTCTAACGGAAAATTTATCGCGGGTGTCTAGGAAGATGCTCTTAATAATATAAAGGCACCTGTTAATTTTACATAAAATGCTGAAATTGCAGGTCGTTTGTTTATTATTTTCTTTATTATTATATCAATTTTGAGAAGATATTCTTACGGTAACTAAAGAAACATATTAATGTTAATTAGCAATCTGAAAATGTATTATTTTATATTATCTAATGGTGTCAAAATCCAATATGGCGACCTTAAGAAATAAAAAAGTTGAATATTGGGGCTTGCAATCTAGGAGCCTAAAAATATTTTTTTGACGTCATTTACTCAGAATAGTCAACAATTTACAAGTATCAAATTTCCTTCATGTAACAGTACTGGTTTGGAAAATATAAATTATTTACTAAAATCACATTTTTTGAGTTTTTTTACTATAACTTTGCAATGAGTTTAAATATCTTAAATTTTCTTTCAGATTTTTAATGGCCATAAAAATGCGCAACGTTTCTTTAATTTAACCAACCGCGTATCTCATCCACATTAAAAGATACCAATGGTGAGCATCGAAATAATCACCACATTGACAATGTTTCCCAACATTCAGTTTACAGACCATAACTTAGTTGAAGAGATAAAAAATCAAATCAAAAAAGTTTTTAATGGCATCAAATTGGCATTCCAATTTCATCCTTAAAATATTGTCAGCTTAGACCACTCTTAAGAAGCCATCATAAACTTTTTTTTCAAATGGCACCCTACTTTTGTTAACAGAAATTGGACTTGGATTTGATGGCTTCTTAAGAGTGGCCAAAGCCAATAATATTTTGAGGACTTAATTGGAATGCCAATTTGAGACCATTAAAAACTTCTGTTGATTTGATTTTTTCTTTTCAACTAATGGACATATGGCCTGTAAACCGAATCTTGGGACACCCTGTATAATTTTAAAAATATTTGGATTAAAATACGAAAGTTACTAACATCTTTTAAAGAAGTAAACGTGGCAACATTGTTTTCAAGGTAAATCTAGTCGAATATATTTATATGGAATTCCATGTAAACGCCAGAATTGATAATGGTAAAACTGTAATAGTTAATTGAAATCGGTTTTTAAAATTCAAAATATTGCCCTTTAAGCTAACATCTCTTATCGAGATTTTTTACTTATTTTTTTTAATATGGTAAACAGTCCCCATCAGATATAGTAAAATTGGGTGTTTTTAAAGTCACTGTAAATTTTTACACATTTATTAAAACAACAAAATCTCGTCGAGAGTATTTTATGGTATTCATGCTCTTCAAATTTAGAAAAAAAATTAAATTTCGTTATTTGTGGTTGTTTTGATTATTGGTGTAATTCTGTGCAAATCTGTAAGTCCTTACAGGTTTGCACATAAACGATCTATTAGACTCCAATTTGTATTTTGAAAATTTTATTTACTATTATTATTAATATTTGGCATTAATACATCAGTTGTTTTTATCAGTTTATAATTACCGCAACGGATATAATAAACTTTTATTATCATATAATTTATTCAAACGTTTGAAGTACCATGTATTTCTTTGAATTATTTACATTATTTTTTTCGCTGGAAAGAGGTTTTTTAGATACCTTTTTTAATATATTAAATGTAAGTACTTTTTTCAATAGGAGTTTTTATTCTCCTTTTATTTTGTTATCTTTAGGCATCATAATCTTTCTTCTGATTAAAATATTATTATGAATTGCATATCTATTTTATAGATACCTATTATGATTAACGCAAGAATTATTTAATTAGTAGTTAGCATATTAACTAAGTAGTTATTAAATAATTTACGAAAAATTAATATGAGTGGATTGTTATCTTATTTTTTTAAACTATTGTTTTAGTAAATATGACTTGACTTTTGGAAGGAAGTCTCTAGTTCTTATCAGCCATGAAACTTATACCATCCATCAAGTGATAATGATGTATTAAATTTAATATGTGTAATTAATTAGGTATAATATTTGCCTAGTCTAAATTTTAATGCAGGTACATATGTACATAATATAAATTAAGATAAAAATGTACTATTATTACCACTTATATCTTATATTATAAATTACATTTTTATACTTTTTATTACTTATACTGGGTGAGCTAAAACGATTGTGGTTTGTTTTGGAAGCAACCAACTACGCAGGTTGGTACAACTGAAAATTTAAAAAGATAATCCCCTAGGGAGGGTTGCACGAGAAAGTTTTAGTTAAAACTAGTTTTGAACTGACACGTATGACAGAAAATACATGCGAAAAATGTCATACTTGTCACTTTTCTTAAGTTTTAGTTGAAACTGAGAACTTAAACTCTTTCATGCAACCCACCCATAGTAATCGAATGGCGGAGCAAATGGTTTATGCCGAAATGAATACAATGACAACCTTCATTTCCCAGGCAGATGTTAACATAAAACAAAGATTTACAGAAAGTAGTGATAAAAAGTGATGTTTATGAAACAGAAGGAACAATAACTAAATACAAAAATTCGAACAATTAACAATATTAACACAACAACAATTCGACCCACGCCTCTGCTTTTTTATAGTCTAGTTACTTTGTTATAAATTTGACATGATTTTATGTTAGTATGAACGTGAATTTCGACTAAGGCCGGTTTATTCACCATTCACCTTCCAGTAAAGTGTTCAGTAGTGTTACTAGGGAGTTATTTACATGTAAAAGTGATCAGTAAATTAAACTATACAATAGTTTTGAAGGTTCCAGTGTAATTGATTACCTGGTCTTTTAGACATCCTTAAAGACATTTTGACAGCTAAAAAGAAATAGACCAGGACATCAATTTCCATGACTTTGAACTAAAATGCAGAGAGATAGAGTAATATAATTTGGTCTATAGTTGGTCTTATTTTTGTCTTCCTAGTGGTAGGCATACCGCAATATGGCAATGGCAGACTCACTCGACCGATATATCGCATACTAAAATCAAAAGCGAAGAGCGTTCGAGAATACAATTCAAGTTTCGTATGATTACTTTATGCGAAACTAAAAGTATACGTGCATAAATACATGGATTGGAGAATTGGTAGCCTAGATCCAAAAGAGCTTAAACTTAAAATCAAAAAGAACTTCCAGAATAAATATCACCGACCACTCGAACAAGAAATTGCAGAGTAAATACCAAAAGAACTTTAGAAGACTATCGAAAACCTAACCTTTGCATGTCATCAAGCGACCGAGTTAAATTCCCAAACAGAAAGCTATATCATAGAAATACAGGATGGAGTTTTTAATTCATTATCATGCACCAAGAATTCCATTACTTGAGGTGGAAGTCTGTAATCTATACGATTGTTTTCGTACAACGAAAATATCGTATTGTTGAATATGTTGCTATGGTGATGGGTTTTATCTTTTTTCAATGAATACAAAACGTGCATAAGGAAGAGATATTGAAAATCTGTTACCAAGCAACTTAGTCAACAAACGGTTTTTTCGTTGTACGAAAAATATCGTATAGCTGTACAGACTTCCACCTCTGAGGTGGAAGTCTGTAAGCTATACGATTGTTTTCGTATAACGAAAAGATCGTTTGTTGACGTAAGTTGCTTGGTGACAGATTTTCTATCACCCTTCCTTATGGACGTTTTGTATTTGTTAAAAGAAGGCAAAATCCGTCACTATAGCAACAGATTCAATAAACGATTTTTTCGTTGTACGAAAATAATCGTATAGCTTACAGACTTCCACCTCTGGTATCAGATGCCGTACAGACGAAAAATCTAAAAAAACTACCATCTCATATCTGGCTGTCCAAAATATGCCAAAATATATTAGCAGACATGACATGGCCCTACGAGTGGCCTACTATCACCTTAGAAACAATATAGGTTTGATAACAAATTAACACTAACACCGACTTAAATTAAAGGAGCAATGAATTAACCAATGAGGACTAGGAAATCATTTGAAACGCTACATTCAGTACTACCATTTAAATAACAGCTAACAAACGTCACATGATAATTCTCGATATTAGTGAAACGAAAATATGCGTACTTTAATTGAGCTGCACAGTGGATAATATCGTTAGATTATTCTAGCAACAGGAGAAAATTGAAGAATATAAGGGTCTTAATGTTTGAGCTGCAAAAAACTTACCCGGAATATAAAATGAGATAAACAACATAGAAACAAAAGAGATCAAAGATATACTTGCCAAAATGCACATATGCGTATTTCTTGACTTAGTGAAAATCCTTAGAGTCTATTATGAAGTTAACCATTCCATTAATAATGTAAAACCAAAAATCATTGCCTGTTAGCGAGATACCTCTGTCTCCTTTTAAATACAATATTTTATAATAATAATAATAATGCAAGACGGTCAATAGCCTGATCTTTGATCACATCGCGCGTCCGGAAGAATAGTGACAACTCAAAAATCATCATTTTCCAGGGTAACGATTTTAAACATTAATGTTTACATTTAAGCCTTAATAAATAAAAATAAAAAATCTTGAAAATTTTCATTAATTTTTGCTTGAAATACTTCCATATTTTATGGGATTATAAAAGAAATTCTTGTAATTTGAATATACCATTCAACTTAAAAACAGTAATTTTTGAGTTGTGTCACTATACTTCCGAATGAACGACATATCCCGAGCTAGAGATCAATCATCCAGATGCACATTCGAAATGGGAAATTCAATTTGCCGGGAAGTATTAGCGAGACCACATGGATTCCTGATTCCCGTCTTATAGGCTAACCATCCTAATGGGCAGCTTCTGGTCAAAATTAAAGGCCTTTAATTAGAAAAAATTAAGGTAACTATGGAAATTGTCCATTACAACCCATATAACAAATTTAAATTTAAAGACCTTTAAACTTAAATGTTTTGGCCAGAATCTGGGTATAAGATGTGACAATTTGGTTTTAAGTTTAAGGAATTTGTTATGACCGTTCCAGTTCCTACCAGACAATCGGGACTTTCTAAGTTAATTTTAACTACTCTACACTGAGTTACTCTAAACTACCATGGAGTATGGATACAACAAGAGAACCAGTTACCATAAGAGCTTGCATATCGGCGTCCGCCACCGGGATTTTTATGATGTTCTGGGGCTGATGGAAAGGTGGCGCCTTAGTTTATTTTAAAAATTGTTTAAATCGGCAGGTCAATTTAAAATAATAACCGCTATCATCCGACATCATATCAACAATTTCAAAAATAAGCCCCCTGTAATTGTTTCGATTGTTTACATCGCGGTTTTTTGTGGATTGGTATAACTTTCGCTGTCTTCAGTTCCTCTAGTAATATCCTTCCAGGAAGCAATTATTAAATAGTACGGTGAGGTGCTTAGCCAATATTGGTGTTATATATTTAGTAAATCAGCGCTCCAGTCATACAAATGTTTCCCGTGGATGGAGCTGACAATTTCAATTATTTCTGCATCATTGGTAGGTCTGAAGAACATATTTTTATTTAGTGGATGAGCCTTCATGAAACCAATCATTGGTGGGTTCAATGCTTTTTACGAGTTCCCAAGGTGCATTGATAAAGTGGTTGTTTGATTGGATTTTTCTTTAGGATTTCTGTTATTTTCTTGATTTATCAGCTCCCATTTTGCTTTTTGTTTATTGTCAGCTTGATCAAGATAGTATTCGGGAGCATATTGTTTAGCGTTTAGCTTTTTTATATCTGCCTGTATTCAGATGTGACCGAGATTGTATATACAAAGCTGATCCCTTTTAGTTCTTAGATCATCATTGAACCACTTGGTTAGCTCGTCATCCCTCTTGTTTATCTTCTTAAGGCAAATAGGTCTACTCTATGAAACTGAAAAATTTTAAGCAAGTTGCCCGAATTACAAGGAAAGATAGTGCAAAATATACTTAACAAAAGATGGTCAATGAATAGAATGAATTCACCAGAGCTTGCTAACATGCGAAGAGAAGTGGCAGTGAGATTTATTCCGCAAATTCCTAGAGTACAGGATGAACAACTATGAAAGATTCTCATAAAAATCAGAATGCAATAATAAATTGGATATCAGACTAGGAAAGAAAATAGAAGAACTCCGAAAGCATGACTTATTGAATACGAAAAAACAACAACACCCCATTAAAAGCTCCAAAACCGTATTAATAATTTTTCGTAATGAATTATGTACAGTCGTGGTAATACTGCATTAATAGCTGGTGGTTTTGAGTAATTTGGGGTTCAAAAGCTATAAATATTTTTATGTTTACTTAACAATTATCACTAGACAATAAACAAGAACATAGTAATAATTTGTACATTCTGGGAAATCATTTGTTAAACAAAGTTAATTCAAACGTTACCTAAATTATAGGCTTGCATTTTTAAAGAACCAAATCGATATGTAATTTCATATTTCATCAAAGCGATATTGTTCAGCCCTTGCAATGCAATAGCGTAGCACTCTATAAAATCTTTATTTTTAATAGCGCAAGAAAGTAGTTGACTACGAAACACTCACCCACACCCTGCACCCAGTTTTGTTACTCGGGTAAAGTCATATCTATTTTTAAGAATGAGAACGGACGCCTGCAGCACATTGCCATCCGGGAGCAACTGAATAATTAAAATGGGAAATACACGACACGCTAAAGCGTTCCCTTCGTTAATGAAGGTATACGAGTTGCTCATTTCTCATTAAAAATTAATTTTTATAAGAAATTCTTTGTTATTCTTTATTTTTTATTAGTAAGGATATGGTCTGTTGTCTGTTTGTTTTAAGGAAGTGATTAACTACCTTGTACTTACCCATGCAACGAAAAGACCTCTTTCGTTAGTATGAATGGGGCTAAAATGACATCCTTAGACAACATAGGCCATATCTGTTAGAAACCAGATACCGGAGAAGTATCAATAGTGATTTGAAATTTGAAAAGTAGTAATTTACAGGAAAGGTGCACATATACCAAAATTGTTACAATAAGAATGTTAATAGCGATAATGATATTATATTTATTATTATAAGTGCATTCCTACACGTAACCGTTTTTTTAGATAATTGATTACATAGTAAAAGTGCTACAATAAATTCCACCTTTGTCGTTTTGCACATAATAGTTATTTATATCATAAGGATCGTAACATCAATCATTATGGTACAAGTCGTTCTTATTTGCAGGCAAGGCGAAGACCGAGCCTGCTAACACGATGTATACCATAATAATTACGATCTAAATTACATACAAAATTTTATCTGCTTGCATAATTCGTAAAGAAATTGAAATGAATTAAAACTTATTGACAGTTTACTGTCATCAATTTGAAACCCATAATAGTTATTTACGTCATAAGGATCGTAACGTTAATCATTATGGTTCATGTCGTGAATATTTGCAGGCGAGGCGACATCTACGATAATGGTTGGTTACTATCCGAATTACTTACAAAAGTTTATCTAATTGCATAAATCATGAAGAAATTGAAATCAATTAAAATTTATTGACAGCTCAGTGTCATTTTTTTGAGGTCCATAAAGTAATCATTATGGGTGTTTATCTATGATTTGGCGCCTATTATGAAATTCATACCATGGTTATTTCCTTATGTGCATCAAACCGATAAAAAACGTCATTATGTCAATCAAATTGACACACGTAAAGATGACATTTTAGTATGGCAGCAGATAAAATTTCTGAATTTTACCGTCTCTGGACAGTGGGGAGGTGGTGAAATATACGTTTGGTTTTTAAAATTGTTTGTATTATTAAAAGTACCAATCTAAAATATTCATTACCTAAAAAGTTCTTTATAGGTAAGCGCAAACTACGTCGGGGCGCATCGCAGCGCATTGCAAAACATGCGGTCACAAAGTATACAGGGTGTCCCTGAATTACTGTGAGCAATTTTTTGTGGTGATAGAGGAAGTGAAACTAAGCATTTTTGACCAATAAAGTATTGTTCGGAAATGCTTCCTTAAAAAGTTATACCACTTAAAAAATTTAAAAAAAAAATAAAAAGCCTAATTTGATTTTATTTTTTGAATTCATACCTTTTAGCAAAAAATTATAAATCCACTTTTACTCCGAAACCGGACCGACATACAATAGGAGTACCTTTTCTGTAGAACATTGATCAAGAATTATTTTAGTACTTTTAAATTTATCAAAAACTTAAAGAAACAAAAGATATGATCAAAAATAGTTGATGACCCTCCAATATGTAACGCCCCTGATAATATTTTTTAAACTTTTATTGGCCGAAAATTTGTATCCTTATGTGAAAAAACTGTGCCCAAAATTTCAAATTAATATCTTATAATATTTATTTTATTTATAAAAAAATATTTTTTTGAAAATTTTTGAAGTGGCATAACTTTTTTAGAAAACATTTCCGGACAATACTTTATAAGCCAAAAATACTCATTTTCACTTCCTCTGTCACCACAAAAAAATTGTTACAGTTATTCAGGGGCACCCTGTATAAACACTACGTTATGAGAGAGGTTGAAAGTTTGGCAATTCGGGAAACAATGCGCTCTTATCGTATAAAACTGGAACTAAAATATATATACCGGGTGGAAATGAAAACCGGGTCACCTCTATAACTTTTTTATTTATGAATAGAAAAACTTTAAATTTGGCTATGTTATATGGTTCAAAAAAACAAATTTTATGTGCATTTTTTATTTTTGAAATCACTTCCGGTTTCACCGAAAACACCATGAACTTTTTTTAAATGTAACATCCCATATTTTTCGAGATATTTTTATTCATGGCTTAAAATACTTTTAAAAAAGAAGTATTTTTGAGATTTTAATTTTTTATTTTTTTTGTAAAAAAATTTTTTTTCAAATAAAAAAAAAAAGGTTTTCGAAGTCGGTGAAAAGTACCAAAACTAATTCTAAATAATTCAAATACCTAAATAAAATTGTAATTTGAAAAATAATTTAAGTGGTTTTTGAACTATTAATTTTTAAACATATTTTATGAAGATTTTATCAAATATCTCACTTTTTTTAAATGCAATGATGCCGGGTCATTCGACTTTTTAAAAAGAGGATTTTATAACGATTATTTTGGTACCCCATATGTAGGGGTATTATTTTGCATGTCCCTGTAAAATTATTTATTTCTTAAGTTGGAAAATACTAGCTATTAAGTATCTTTATTACAGGCACATGCAAAATAATACCCCTACATATGGGGTACCAAAATAATCGTTATAAAATCTTCTTTTTAAAAAGTCGAATGACCCGGCATCATTGCATTTAAAAAAAGTGAGATATTTGATAAAATCTTCATTAACTAAGTTTAAAAATTAATAGTTCAAAAACCACTTAAATTTTTTTTCAAATTACAATTTTATTTAGGTATTTGAATTATTTAGAATTAGTTTTGGTACTTTTCACCGACTTCGAAAACCTTTTTTTTTTTTGAAAAAAATTTTTTTTACAAAACAAATAAAAACTAATATCTCAAAAATACTTCTTTTTCAAAAGTATTTTAAGCCATGAATAAAAATATGGGATGTTACATTTAAAAAAACAAAGTTCATGGTGTTTCCGGTGAAACCGGAAGTGATTTCGAAAATAAAAAATGCACATTAAATTTGTTTTTTTGAACCATAGAACATAGCCAAATTTCAAATGTTTTTATTCATAAATAAAAAAGTTATCGAGGTGACCCGGTTTTCATTTCCACCCGGTATATATAATTTAATTCATTGCACATGATCGAAAAATCAAAACACCCAGTGATGAATGGTTTCGAGTGCTTCCGATTAAAATAAAATAGCGTCCCGTCATAGTGTGCTCTTACCTTATGTCCTCTCGTACCATCAAAGACCACTTCCGGTAATCGAGGATTGGTAAATATTTTACCAAATAACCGTTTTTTTATAAAAATTCATGCATACAAAATTTCATTAGAAAATTTTTATTACTTTGGCCACAATAAAAAAAATATTTTTTTAAAAATCAATTTCAGAAGCTTATAACTTCTTAGGGGTGCATTTTTTGATATAGATAAATAGAGCAAATTGGACTAATTTTCATGTCTATTATCACCAGGACCCCTATCCTTATTTTCGAGGAGAAAATATCCAATAAGAAAAACAGTACGCTTCTATGAATATTTTTTCAAAACAACCACTATAAGTAACAAGTATTTTGCTTGGCCACGTGTTTTCCCCAATCCCCTTTAACTTTCGTGGAGTGTCGCTACTGGTAGTTATCCATACTGTTATTATCCATATCACTGTTGCTAGAATAAATTGTAGATGCAATATCAATTATAAAAAATACGGTGTCCCATTAAAGAAAAAAAAAATGATGATGGTATCTTAAGAGTGGTAAATACCAATATTTTTTTTAGAATGAAATTATGAAGTATGAGTGCTGCCATTCAAAGCACTTTTTGATTTATATTTTTATCTCTTCAAATAAGTGAGATATTTCCTGGGAAGTAAAATGTGGGCCACCCTGTATATGTGAGACAAATGATGAGGAGACCAAATTGTACTACAATATTCTATAATACTACGACATAAAGAATAATACAATAGCTTGATGGCGTTGACATCAGTAAAATCACGTGTTTTGCGCTTTATAAATCCCAAAATCTTTAATGCATTATTTCTTATGTTGTCGAAATGCTCAAAAAAAGTTAACTTTTGATCAATTATTACACCAAGGTCCTTTATGCTAGTAACAGAATCAAGTACTGATTTCAGGGAGTAGATAAATTGAACCGGGGTTTTACATTTAAAGAACGATATGGCTTTGCATTTATTAATGTTTAATTCCATCCGATTTACCAAACACCACTTATGTAAAGAATTAAGGTCATCCTGGAGAAGAAAACAGTCTTGTGTATTTCTTATGGAGCGGTAGAACTTTAAATCATCAGCAAACAGTAGCACCTTCGAGTTGGAAAAGCAAGTGACAATATCGTTTATAAAAATGTTAAATAGCAAGGGCCCGAAGTGACTGCCCTGAGGTACCCCTGAGTGAACATAGATTTCTCTAGAGTATAAGCCTTTTAATCTAACAATTTGGGACCTATCTGCGAGGTAACTTTTGAGAAATTCCAACTATGATCCATGAAAACCAATAGATCGGAGCTTGGACACCAAAATAGAGTAAGACACTCTGTCAAATGCCTTGGAAAAGTCAGTGTAAATGGCGTTTACTTGCCCACCGTTCTCCAAGGCATTTGAGATATCTTGGACCAAAAGAGTTAGATTTGTTTGTGTAGACTTCCCTTGACGAAAACCGTGTTGTTGGTCTACAATTATGTCTGTAAATAAAGGTGTAATTCTATCTACGATGAGGCTTTCAAAAATTTTTGGAATAGAACTAAGTATACTTATCACCGTTCTTAAAAATTGATGTCATAAAACTTTTCTTCCACAATTGCGGGAATAATGATAAAATATCAGTTTTTAATTTTTATTATTTAATACCCGAGACCTGAGAGGTTCTAAAAGATCAGAAATGAAGATTAGTTGGATTTCACCAGGTACACAAACCTGTGGTAACATTAAAATCCTTAGTTACTACACAGTATATTTGCCTAGTTTCGGTATCAATCACATTGTAAATTGTATCACAATACTTCATACTTTGTTATAATTTTGATATGATTTTATGTTAGTATGAACTTGAAGTGAACAAATTCCCCAGATTTTTAGGTGGGAAATTTGAATTGACCACAATCGTTTTAGTTCGCCCTGTATATGTTATTATTAAAGTAATCTAAATTAAACGATTTTGATTAAAACTGTTTTCATAATCCCTTACATTGCTTTAATCCAAATGTAAAAAAGTGAAAACCCTCAATCCACTTGACACAAGTTATTTTTTTTTCATCGCAACAACATAATCTGCATGCAACGACGCCACAATTACGTCAACCCCTTGATCCACTTCCATACAAAGTGCTGACTCTTTGAAAAGTCGCTTACAAAACGGCACGTGCTTTTAGAAAGCTTTCAACTTTCGTATCTAGGGGTTGGGTGTGGCGCCGCGCCGTGCCCACTTGACCCATCGGTGGAATTAATTTTATTTCAAATCGTGGAAACGCGCCCTTTTTCGCTAGGACGTAAATAATGGTCCTTCGAGCCGGACGTGTAAACCGCCCAAAGGCGCGACCTTTGAGCGATAAAAGCTCGATTTGGAAAAATGGTAAACAATGGAAAGCACGAAAAGGCCAGCGCTGTGATGTATAGCATGTAAATTATTTCTATGCCCGAAACAAATTGTAATTTCGTTATATTTATTCCGATTTAAGGGTTGTTTTCACTTCATTAGCATTATTACGTCAATAAAGAAAGATTTATTTAAATCGCTCAGTTTTAAATCAAACGAGTTGTTTTGATATTAATTTTTAATACCCAAAATAACTTAATAAGGACGAATTAAAATAATTGTTGGAATAACTCAAAAAACATGTAGCGTTTATTTTAATCATGTTCCCATTTATGATTTACTATTTATTTATAATAACATAATTGTTTTAATTATTAGTCCCTATTTAAAAATATTTATTTTATTTTTTTGAATAATTTTTACACCAATATATGATTAAAAAAATGTGAGGCATATTATGGTTTACTTATATTTTTTTGATAATATTTTAATAGTTTTATAAACTTGTGAGTGTAGGTGATATTTTTAGTATTTATGAAGTGAAGTGCGTGTACTCAGATTCTGGTGATAACTTCTCGATATCGCCTCCCAGAAACACGAACCTTTGGAGTCCGTTGCAGGCTAGCATTACTAATTTGCACCCGACACGAATCCACCAAAAAATAGAACTTACTTAATTACGGGTTACGCCCAATGAAGTAAAAAGTGATTTGGTATAAAAGTTTGTTTTTATTTTTTCTCCCCGTTTTATTTAGACATGATCTACTTTCTTATAATATTAATATGCTTTTTAGTAAAGATAATTGAAATGCAAAAAATACGTATGATAGTATTGCTCCTAATCGGTAGATGATACCTGTCAAATTTTCCAACGGTGATAATTACAGTATTTGCAATTCCAGCTACCAATAGATGGCGCTGTTCGCCCTCTGTGGCGAAAATTTGAACTAAACTCTGTAGTAACTTTGTAGTCCTTTGTCAGTGAAATTTCTAGGGTTTCATATTGACAAAAACCTATTATGGGATGTTCATACGGACCACATTTCAAAGAAATTAGCATCAGGCACATTTTTAATAAGATCCTTGAGAAACTCCCTATCTCAAACTCATCTAATATCCACGTATCACGCGGTCTTACATTCACACTTAAAAATGGCATACTAATTTGGAGTCATTCATCGGGAAGACACAGAATTTTTGGGTTACAACGGAGGGTAATAAGAATAATCGCAAACCTAAAGTATCAGGAGGATTGCTCTTTGGCTTTCAAAACTTTAAAAATTCTTACCTTTCCTTGCCAATATATTCTCGAATGTCTTCTCTATGTAAAACTAAATTCCATAGAATACACTTATCATTGTGAAATACACGACTATAACACCCGCAACAAAAACGAATACTGTCCGACATATAGTCGACTTACTAGATCCCAAAATGGCATAAGGTTTCATGCAGTCAAGTTTTTTAATGTTTTACCAGAGCATGTGAAGAGTATGCCTATCTATAGCACTGATAATTTCTTGTTAAATAACTTTACAGACTTAAAAAAAAATACTTCATTATAATTATAAGGCATCAATTTGTTATCCTCTTATTAACTTTGTAAAATTTATTTTATATATATTTTATAGTGTACTATTATATTCCGTTTCTGACATGTGTTAAAGATTTTGTAAATCTACAAACATTAATAAAAATTATTATTATTTAATGTTTGAATATACAGCAAAGCGATTTACGAGTTTTCTTCTATTTGCAATTAAGTTTAATACAGTTTTTATTTCATTTAGAGTAATTTAAGATAGTTTGTATTTTTGTGTCTTGTGTTGAAGTAATATTAAACTATTGTTCACTCAAATTTAGGAGTATCTTTTATCTGGTAAATAAACATAAAAGTACTAATTTTCTTAAAAAAACGTTATGTAGGTGTAGGGTTTTTTAATTTTGGAATTAAGAAATTGGAATTAAAGAAATTAATTAACAAATCTTTAAAAATTGTGTCCTAATCTGTGTTTCGGAGTCATCGCGTTTTCTTTTAGCAGAACTTCGTAATTTTGTAGGTAGATGGACGAGAAAATTCCAAGACAAAACTGTAAAAGCCTCAGTTATTCGTCCCCAAAGCTATTTTCGGTTTCACCCCGAAATGCACCAAATTTTAGTAATATTCCGAAGAAGGTGATTTTGTTAAGGGGGTGGAGATACAACATACAACCCCTTTTGATTTTCCCACAAAATCGGACGTTTTTTGCGCGTAACCCCGAAAATTGTGTTTCTTTCGACGGATTTTAAAAATTGAAACGCTTTTAACACACACGCACACCTTTTTCAATTTTTAAGTTTCCCATTCTCAACTTAATTGCCCAAGCCTTTCTTCTGTCGATTTTTTCCACAATTCGCGATTTCTAGTACCTGTAGGGGGCGCTGTTTTGACAGAAACAGCTGATCCAAACGAGGAAAAAATTTACCTATTTTGTTTATAATTTATATAAAACCCCATGGATTTAATGATTTTATTTCACAAAACTAATAAAACTGGTAATTTTCGCCTTTTATAAGCGGGAATGTATAATTTAAACGTAATTTTTCTTTTGGATTTACCTCACTTCACTAGTTTAAAAAATTCCACCAGAAGGCGAGCGGAATTCCGAAATCACGAATACCTAAATAATTTACAATGTTTCCGTACTGTTGGGTGCTGGATACTCATTAAAGTGAATGTTTGGTTCATTTTTAAGGTGTGTGTGACAGCCATAGCCATAAACACAACAACTGGTGTTGCATATCTTTCCCAATGTAAATAAAGGTTGATACACTAATGTATGTCTCTCTAAAAGGTCTTAATACGTTCTAAAACGCGCGAAACACACGAAAAGTCAAATCTGCGACCGTTAGGTTACTACAGAGTTGACATTTCCCCCTGCGGAGGGCGTCTAGAATTCTAGAATCGCGAATAGTGTATGAACATAGTCAATTTTTCATTATTTAAGTTAGGTCGGTGAAGTTGGCGGGACCAACACCTTCGATATTAATGAAATTGTTATTACTATACTTTATTTTTTAACTAGGAGGAGTGATTTAAATTCCCCGTGCTAAAATGCCAAAAATTAAAGTCCTTGATTGGTTAAAAATAACCAAGATTTACACCGGATAATAATTTTGGATAATTTTTGACATATAACCTCAAAATATTAATCATAAAATTTGAATTACTAATGTATTTACATGTATAAATTTGAATTCAGTACAAAGAAATGGGGAATTTAATTATGTTTCTGTACATATTTTATCATTAAAAGGCCAAAATAACCTACAGTTCCTGTCAAAATCTGTTTGGTTATTTTTTAGTAATTTTTATAGTATAAGTTGTCCTTCCCTGTTTCTCCTCCTAGTTAAAAAATGAAGTATAGTAACTTTTATAGAGTAAACTGTCTGTCTGTTTGTGCTAATTTGAGCTGTAAAAAATATAATTTGTGCTAAAACGGTTTTGAAGATAATTAGAAAAATCGCTGTCCCCGTCAACTTCACGCTGGCGGGGCTAACTTTTGATTTTTTGATTGTAATTAATTGGTGCTTATTTGTGCCGTAAAAATTAAAATTTGTGCTTAAAGCGTTTGTAGCAAAAATTAAGAAAAAAATACTGGCCCCGTCAATTTCACGCTCGCGGGCCCAACTTTTTATTTTTTTAACGTCATTAATTAGTGCCTAATTTGTACTGTAAAAATTTATATTTGTGATCAAACGATTTGGGCGAAAAAATAAAAATCGTTGGTCCCGCCAACTTTACGCTGCCGGGCCAACTTCATTTTTTATTTAAATTATGTTCATTAATTAGTGTACATTTTGTGCTCATTTGTGCTCTAGCCGATTTTGAGAAAATTTAAAATATACACTCTTCCACAAATTTAAAGCACCATTTCTAAAAGTTTTAAATAAATACAGGGTGAGCTAAAATGATTGCGGTCAATTCAAATTTCCCGCGTAAATATCTGGGGAATTTGTTCGCTTCAAGTTCATAGTAACACAAATTCATGTCAAATTCATGTTAAAATTATAACAAACTAACTAGACTACACAAAAGCAGAGGTTTAGGTCGAATTTTTACCGTTGTGAAAATACTTGGGATATCCCAATATACAGGGTGCTGGAAAATTCGCGGACCAACGCAATGGTGCGATGTTGAGGAACTCTTAGAGAACAAGGGAAAAATAATTAAAAAATTCTTTGTTGCTTTACCTCGAAGATATATGTGTTTTTAAAATCTTAAATTTGGCAACTGTGTGTTAATTTTAGTTATTTAAATTAAAATGCCATGATCAGGTGTAATTCGTTTGTATTTAATTTTTCCATAACAACCAATGGCATGCATAAATAACTAAAAACATTTAAAAAACTTACTTTAAATAATACACAAAAACCTGCAAACTTAAAGGATTACTAACAAAAAGTTCGAACTAATAACAAGAGAAACTACGCGATTCAGAAAATTTAAAGTATTGCTAAAGCATATTCATTGTTACTATACATTTTACTACTTTTTTTGACAAATTCGTGTGACCAGTCAGATCAGTTTGACACTGACAATTGTACCTATTTGTAATTAAGCTACAACGTTGACATGTTTATTTATGTGCAAAATTCAAATATTTAAAATGTAAAATAGCACGTTTAACAATACCATTCTAAAGTAGGATGGACAAGGCTAAATATCTTTGCATTTCTACATAATTTACGTGTCATACCAAAGCATAAATATGGGAATATTGCAAATTAAAAGAGTAAAAAATTGAAAGTTTAACTTTCCATAACTTCGAGCTAAAGCAACAAAGAATTTTTTAATTATTTTTCCCTTGTTCTCTAAGAGTTCCTCAACATCGCACCATTGCGTTGGTCCGCGAATTTTCCAGCACCCTGTATATTGAATTATATTATTGTGCTTTCTGTTCATTTCTGTTTCATAAACAACAGTTTTCATCAAAACTAGTTTGCATAAATCTTGGTTTTGTGTTAGCATCTGCCTCGAAAATGAAGTTAATCAGTTTCAACATTTGACATTTGTTGTAAAATTAGAGAGCTAATTCTTGGATTTATTTTCAAAAATACGAAACCTTAATTAATATCTTAAATTTGTGTATTTGTTTGAAATTCTTGACTTGTTATGATTATTATATTCATTTTGGAAACAAATATTTGCTACGCCATTGGATTACTAGGGGATTTTTAGTTGTACCAGCCTGCTTATTTGGTTGCCTACATATCAAACCACAATCATTTTAGCTCACCCTGTATAATCTTATACTTGTCTTCGTCTGATAATATTCATACCAGAAAATGGTAGTAGCCTTTTGGGGCTTTTCTACACTTTGCATTAAAAATTAAATTTTAATTGTGAATATGGAAGATGTGGCATTAAAAAGATGATAGTTAGTCATTTTGTATTAAAAATTAAATGTCTTGTTTTAATCATGTTTCCATTAAAATTTAACATTTTTTCATATTCACAATGATTTTGATATTAAAAACTTCTCACTAATAGGTATATTCTGGTCAAATATAAAGGCCTTTAATTAGAAACAAATAAGGTAACCATGGAAATTGTCCATTACAACCCATATAACAAATTTAAATTTAAGGGCCTTTAAACTTAAATGATTTGACCAGAATCTGGGTATAAATCCATATTTAACAAAATTTTAATTCCAAGTACAGAATTTTTTCCCGTTGTATCTAAAAATAATTTTTAATGATAAAATTAAAAATAATAACAGTTATATTTATAAAAATAAGAAATATAATTAGAAAAAAAATATACAAATAGAAATTAATATCAAACTAATACATAAAGGTGTTAATAAAACAGTTTTGATAAATTAAAAACACATACAGGGTGTCCCAGTGCTGCGAGGAAGTAAGATTACTCTAAAATGAAAAAAGGTATCGACATGCGGTTTTCAATAGAATATACAATACTTTTAAACGCACATTTTAAAAATATGATAAATATCAGCAAAACTACTGGAGATAGACCCATAAAAGTTTATACAAGGTATAATTATTTTTTGATAAGGAATCCAAAAATGTCATAATATACTGGCTGTTCCATTTAAAAAAACAAAAGTTTGGTCCGCCATCTTGGAATGAACACCCGGTATATTATTAAAATATTTTTAGATTGTGGGCTTAAAGGTATTGTATATTCTATTCAAAACCGCAGGTCGATATCTTTTTTCATTTTAGAGTAATGTTACTTCCTCGCAGCGTTGGGACACCTTGTAAAATAGAAAAATACATTATGAGCATTCATGTGAAAATTCGGTTGCCTAAAAATTAAAGAACAAGTTCTCATTTTTTTAATATATTTTTAAATATATTATTTTTTTTCGGTAGAAAATTAAGTTCTTATGTTCATTTTCACCAACGATTCATAAAATTTAGGTATTGCTTATAGCTCTGGTGGCTAGGTATTTTTTATTAAATGATTAGGCATTAGAAGTTTAAAGTTAGTTTTTGTTTTTATTTTAATTTTAATTTTCGACCGAAAATAAATTAATATATGTATTTAAAAAAAAATAAAAAATGTTTCACAAACATACTCTTTTTGATGTCACTTCCGGTAAAACCAGAAGTCATATTGAAAAAACTTTTAGTGCATCAAATGTGTTTTGTTGAATCATACAACATATTCAAATTTCAAATTTTTATTTTAATAAATAAAGAAGTTATAAAGGTGACCCGTGTTTCGTTTCCACCCTGTACGTATAAAAATCACCATGAATATCATTTTTAGCTATAAATAAATTTGCTGTGTAACTTTGTTTTTTTGGAGAAAACATTGATATTAGAAAATAGTTCCGTATGGTTTTTTTATATTTTTTCTACTATTTCCATGGCACAATTAAAATTTAAGTCAAACATAATGTAATTATAGGAGAATATTTATTTCAAAACTTTTATAGGTGCTTTAATTTTGGGATGTGGCTATTTGGACATACAGTATGTACGAATAATTGGCTATTTGCACATACAGTATTTACGAATAAAGTTATTCAGCAAATTTATTTTTAAGGTGGATGTGACAGCCATAAACACTACAATTGGTATTTTTCACTGTTTATCAGTTTAGATAGTAATATCAATGTTATCGATTGATGTTAAAATATACAGGGTGTTCCATTTAAAACTGTCGTTTGATTGGTCAATTTGCGGTTTCATAAGGGACCCTGATAAACGCTTATCACAAGTTTCAATTTAACATGATAGCCATAAATCAGACGACATTGAAATATTTTTATCAAAATTTCAACTCAAAATTATCATTTATTTTAGAGTAGTGATTTTTCAAAAATCGATCTTTTTTCGCTTAAATGGCAAATAAAATCAAATCGAGTGAAGATATACAAATTATGATTATTTTTTGATATGGAATCAAAAAATGTCAAAATATACCATTTAAAAACAACGTAACTTTAGCCCGTCATCTTGAAATGGACATTCGGTATATTATTTAAATATTTTTAGAGTGTGTACCTTGAAAACCGCATGTCGATATCTTTTACCAGTAATGTTGCTTCAACGCAGCGATGGGACACCCTGTATTATAGTTTTTATCTTTGCGATGATAGTAATTAGCAGTAGAGATTTTGTAAAAAAATTTGTAATAACATATGACAATTTTTTGTGTAAAAACCAATGGTGTGCTGAAGTGGGCTTGCGCAAGTCCATTGTTAATTTTTTTGAAAATTAACTTTTTACAGTCTTTACTATTCCAATCTGTAATAGAATCACAGACCAAGCTTTAATGTCGTCTTTTCAAATTTATATTTGGTGCATTTTTTTGATATTTCAGGAAAACGAATGACCTTGAAATAAAATAATATTAAATTTTGTCGAGGTCATCGCCAGCGAGTCCATTATTAACATTTTCCCAGCACAACACTAGTAAAAATCTACCATCTTTTAGTGTTTTTTATTTTCTTTCTGTACCAATTGAGTATAAAATGTTTTAACATCCATTATTTTTGTTGGTCTACGATCTGACCGTTGCAAACAGAATTTTCTATTGCACTCTTGCACACTCCAAGTATACCGGGTGGAAATGAAAACCGGGCCACCTCGATAACTTTTTCATTTATAAATAAAAAAATTTGAAATTTGGCTATGTTCTATGGTTCAAAAAAACAAATTTTATGTGCATTTTTTATTTTTGAAATCACTTCCGGTTTCACCGGAAACACCATGAACTTTGTTTTTTTAAATGTAACATCCCATATTTTTATTCATGGCTTAAAATACTTTTAAAAAAGAAGTATTTCTGAGATATTAGTTTTTATTTTTTTTGTAAAAAAATTTTTTTTCAAAAAAATAAAAGGTTTTTGAAGTCGGTGAAAAGTACCAAAACAAATTCTAAATAATTCAAATACCTAAATAAAATTGTAATTTGAAAAAAAATTTAAGTGGTTTTTGAACTATTAATTTTTAAACTTAGTTAATGAAGATTTTATCAAATATCTCACTTTTTTTAAATGCAATGATGCCGGGTCATTCGACTTTTTAAAAAGAGGGTTTTATAACGATTATTTTGGTACCCCATATGTAGGGTGCAATCAATTTACTTGTCCCAATTTATCATATTTTTTGTACTCGGGATTTTTCAAAATTAAAAAAAAAATTAAAAATGTATCACAAACACATACCCCTACATATGGGGTACCAAAATAATCGTTATAAAACCCTCTTTTTAAAAAGTCGAATGACCCGGCATCATTGCATTTAAAAAAAGTGAGATTTGATAAAATCTTCATTAACTAAGTTTAAAAATTAATAGTTCAAAAACCACTTAAATTTTTTTTCAAATTACAATTTTATTTAGGTATTTGAATTATTTAGAATTAGTTTTGGTACTTTTCACCGACTTCGAAAACCTTTTTTTTTTTTTTGAAAAAAAATTTTTTTACCTAAAAAATAAAAACTAATATCTCAAAAATACTTCTTTTTTAAAAGTATTTTAAGCCATGAATAAAAATATGGGATATTACATTTAAAAAAACAAAGTTCATGGTGTTTCCGGTGAAACCGGAAGTGATTTCGAAAACAAAAAATGCACATAAAATTTGTTTTTTTGGACCATAGAACATAGTCAAATTTCAAATTTTTTTATTCATAAATAAAAAAGTTATAGAGGTGACCCGGTTTTCATTTCCACCCGGTATGAACTGCACATAATAGGCCAGTCAAATAATCTCAAAAGCATGATCTAATCACTTTACTTTTCATAAAAAAGAACATATTGAGTTTGCCCCACTTTTGTGCAATGCTCTATGTGCTGTGTAGAAAAAACCAAGAAATTTTCGGTAATTTTGCAGTTTTTTTCAAAATATAGCCAAAATTATGCGCCTTAAGGAAAATACTATTCTTTGCAATTTTAAAAAGCGTTAAATTCTGCGTCCATTATGTACCCAACTTTTAAATTTAAGAAGTTGGAGAAAACTACTGTCAAAAATTACCACCTTGGAGAAACAAAAATTTTCTTTCGGATATACCGATATTTAGCACCGGATAACTTTCTAATGAATGTAACTTCAATATAATGGGGTAATTCTGAATAAAAAATGTTAGCCGTAACAGCGATGTTAAATTTGACAGTCACCCTGATGTCAAAAAACACTATTCTATAAATTTTACTGTAACTTAACGGGTACGAAAAATAACATTTTCGGTGTTAAAATAACATCAATCAAAATAATAATATTATATTAATGTATAATCGATCAAAATTATAACATTACAATGATGTACAGTGCATTTTAACACCGAAAATGTTATTTTATATCGCCGTTAAGTTATAGCAAGGTTTACAAAATAGCGTTTTTTTTTGACATTAGGGTGACTGTCAAATTTAACAGCGCTGTTACGGCATTTTTGTTCAGAATTACCCCATTAGTTTAATAGCATTAAATTCTGCATCGATTGAATACCTAACATTTTAATTTAAACCTCAAGATGTTGGAGAAAACTAGAGTAAAAAATTGTCTATGTAAATTTTTTATTCTGTATATACTGATTAATTTTTGAATAGCTTTTCCAAAGGAAGCAGTCTGAGGTTTTGGAGTAATGCACTGAATGCCACCCATCGCATGAAAGTATTCAAACCATCAATCGGGTCTATGTTCACATCGGCATTTTCAAACACAAACTGGAGAAAACTGTTTCTTGGCACATCTGACGTAGGTTGTTGCACGCAAGATAATTCGAAGTTTTTTACATTCATATATGAGCTGCAAAATCCTAGCGCTGATATCCAGCAAATCTCTGACATCCAGCAAATCTCGCGATCATATTTTCTATGCAGAAATGCTACAAGTCCGATCTGTAGAGGAGACATGAATGATGTTGGTTGGCCTGCTTGTAGCAGCGATAATTTCGTGAGTGATTGCTTTGACACGTACAGCAGTTTTGGCTTCTACTCCTTTGTCCACGTTTTTATTCCTTCGGGATTTTGGGAAAGTTATTATTTGCAGAAGAAGCAAAAGAGATTCAGGAATATCAATGTTATCCAAGAAACCAACGGGTTTAGGATAATTTTTGAGATCGTATGCTTTTGATCGAATTTCGGCTCTTACGTAGTCTGCACAAGTTTGAGTCACGCGAAGACCTTCTTGTTTGTTCTGTTTCTTTGAACGTACCAGTTGTCTGACAATATCGAGTACCCAGTATTTTTGAAACATACTATTGTACTTTTATGTTTATTTCCTGCTGAAATCCTGGGTATAATTATATTATCGTCATATTTTTCGAAAAGTCTTTTTTGATTGTTGCTATCGGTGGAACGTACTGTGAATAGTCTTGAAGGATTTCAGTCAGATTAAACTGGCATTCATCTTCCTCCATGTAGCCGATTATATAATCGATTGCAGCTGTAACATCTCCCTCCGAAACTGCTAGATGCGAGAGGTTTGAAGAATCGTTTTCCACATGCCCCATGATACTTGACTTCAGAACCAACAAGATCTGATACAATTCCAATACGACTACTAACTTGTTGACCCCATGCATCACCTCTGTTTGTAGCAACTTCCAGAAGGTGGTTTTTGAATCTCAGAGTCATCACGCGATGTCCGCTATCGCGCAATTCTTTATTCATTTTCAGTTTTTTTTTCAAAATCAGATGCTGCATCTTCACCACTAAGCACACAATTCTTCTTAAAATCGAACTCGGTTGAAGATCGTCTAGTTTTCTTACTGGGAACTTCTCTGGAAATTACAGCATTGATGTTTGACTCCTTGTTGTATGCTTTTCTACACTATACACTCTACACTTTTCGTGAGCAACAACTGTTGAGAGACATTGTAAATGCCTGTGTTTGCATTAAAAAGTTATCCCGTGCTAAATATCGGTATACAGGGTGAATTTTTTAACCTGGAAAATGGAATTATCTCGAAAAATACGCATCGCACAGAAAAATTTTCCAGATCGAAACTTTATCTCTTCGAGGGAGGCATATGTTAGTACTAAATTACTCCCATCCCGACACCCACTGGGGGCAGGGCCGGCGGCAACTTTGAATCTTAAATACGAACACCCATTTTTTATCGCAGATTCGGATTCAACGTCAAAAGGTACGTACGATTTGTCCAAAAAATTTTTTTCCATTCGCGACAGATGGCGCTGTAATCACAAAAAATGAACAGAAATCAAAAGAATCAAAAATCAGATAAACATGCATTTATTATTTTTCGACGGGCTATTCAATGATAATACGGTTGCTGGTATGTTAAAAAACTACATTTAGCATAACCCAGGAACAACGACGGGGACGTAGTAGTTTTCTGTTCCCTTCGGGGTGCTTGATTAACGTGAGTCCCCTTGCCTCTCATCTTTTCGATCTGGCAAATTTTTCTGTGCGATGCGTATTTTTCGAGATAATTCCATTTTCCAGGTTAAAAAAATCACCCTGTATACGAAAGAAAATTTTTGTTTCTCCAAGGGGACAATTTTTGACTCTAGTTTTCTCCAACATCTTGACGCTTACATTTAAAGATTGGGTACTCAATACCTAGAGGGCGCGCGAGTTTGGGAGGAAATATTGAGAAAAATCATGAAATCGAGCATTAGTTCTGCAGTCATAACTCAAGTTTCCCTCGTTAGATTTTCAATTTTTTTTCAGATTTACATCCTCCCAGAGAGTTACCTTCTGCATCCTAGCACAAAAGTAGAGGGGTCCAAAGTTAAGGTACTTTTAGATCATTATATTTTTTTGTACATTCTCCAATTTTTTTTCCTTCTGGCAGGAATTATAGAAATAACTACAAAAAAAATTATACAAAAATGTTGTTCGTACTAGCTTTTATGACTGCAGAACTAAACCACTATATTTTCCGTTTAGGAAATTGCTCTTAACGCTATTTAAAATTGCAAAGAAGAGTATTTTCCTCCAGACGCATAATTTTGGCTGTATTTTGAAAAAAGTGCAAAATGGCCGAAAATTTCTTGGTTTTTTTCACATAGAGCATTGCTTGAAAATTGGAGCAAACTCAATATGTTCTTTTTTTATGAAAAATAAAGTGATTAAAACGACTTCCAGCTTTCCTCTAATTTTTTCGAAATAGAATGCTAATTTGACTGGCCTATAAGTGCAAGCGAGGGAAAATTATGTTCGCAAAACGGGCACACCTTATATTATACAGGGTGTATACTAAAGTGAATGTTATTTAAAATAAAATTTTATTTGGGTACATGATGATTGTATATATTATTTTTCTATTTATTTAAATGCTTAATTTGAAAAAATTAAACATATGTTTTTTTCCAGTGGGTACGAGGGTGACGTGGGATCAGACAGCAGTTGCAGCGACGGCACCGGCAACGAGAAGAACTATTCCCATCCGGAAGCGAGGCAAATCCGTCGATTTCGCGGCAAGTCGTCGTCCCGACGCCCTCGTAGGATTCACAGCGACCATGCAGCGTTCGAACGGTGAGTCACCTAACCTTAAACCCGCCAAATATCGAGACCACGTGGCGTCGCGAGTCGCGACTACAAATCGATAAACCGCACGCACAGCGCACCAAAAAACGCGCGTCTCTTGCGCCCCAAAACCCGGACCATTCACAGGCTCAAGCTACTTCCGGCTTTTAGTGCCTGCAACCTTCGCCTCGTCTAGAGTGCGAGATCGCGAGATGCCAGCGCTAAAAGGCACTACGACCTCGCGAATCGCGAACAACGCCCGTCTTAATTAATTTTATCGTGGATTAAATCTCTAATGGCAACAAGTGATTAATTACTTAATTCATTAATAAGGTGCGATTACTCTTATTCTTTCATTATTTAATTCTATACCACTTAAATTAAACATTTTATTTTAATTAATAAAAAAATAATAGTAGCAAAACCACCTTTATCTTTTAAAATATCATTTAATTCCTTCTTTAATTTCACGATTACGTCATTTTCTGTCATTTTAAATTAAATAGTGACGTAGATATTTCATTTAAAGGGAATGATTAAGATGTATTCTGAGAATGGCAATATTGAGCAATCCGTTTTTATTATGACTATGACCCTTTACTAATTTTAGATTATGATTTCTTCTAGTTAGCAATGCGAATACACGATACCAATAAATTTAAGCATTTTATTAAATTCTAAATAAAATGTGTTTTAATAGAATGATGAAAGTACTATACATGTGTATATGGTATAATTATTATTTCCGCTTTAGTAATTTCATGTTGAAATAATCGCAATTAGTAATAAAAGTTTTAATTACTCCTAAAAGTTCCTTAAAATAAAATGTGCTTTATTATACTCGTAAAATAGTCGATTGTTTTAAAACACGTTCATATGTATAAAATATTTCTATTATCGTAAAAAATACTTGATTTAAAATAAAATAGGCGGTGTTTAGTTAGAGGTTATCACATGATTCCGCGGGTCATAATTAATGGCCTTTAATTAGAAACAAATAAGGTAACCATGGAAATTGTCCATTACAACCCATATAACAAATTTAAAGGCCTTTAAACTTAAATGATTTGACCAGAATTTGGGTATTAGACGGGCACAATTTGTTACCAAAATTTTGTTCCCAAATCGACTCAGAAAACAAATAGTTTTAATATTTCCTCTATTTTAGATTCATAAAATAAATTGGTGATATAAGAAGATTTTAATGGAAAGATGTTGTAGATAAGCAATCACGACTAATGAAAAAGTCAAATTTTATCTAATAGTTTGTACTGCCGTCAAAACTTTCAAAGAAAATAGCTTTCGGCTGCCTCTTATAAATAAGATCCTGACTGCTCTTTTTTACGTTATTTTGTTAACTTCAAACCAGGGACAGATAGGAGCAAATGCCCCAGGGCACTATAGTGTTAAGGGGCGCGGAGCACCCTGGCAATATGTATTACAATCAATTAAATAAAATTGAGTAACTCAACTACCTTATAGATACAGAAATTACGTACTGTTTTGGAGACCAAATTTTCTGTGTAGCACATTTTTATTTTGTTATTTCTTTCATATTTGTTAGGCCATGACTAGAAGTGCATTGAATATCTAAATCTAGATATTGGTCCAGGGTGTGCAGAAGACACGGGCTAATTGGGCACCACGGTTGGGCCCATTTTACCAACTCCCCTCTTTTCAGCTAGCCCCTGCACCGGGTTCCTACTCCGGTCATCCGATTGTCTCCGCAAACCTAAGCAGTTCTTCGGGTGAGGTTTCGCTGAAATCGGCAGAGCTCCCCAAGTATGAATCCTCTGATTGATGATGTCATCGGGCAATCGCACAGTACATGCTCCTCGGTTTCATCTTGAATGTTGCATCTTCGACATGCTATGTCGTTGGTTACTCCTAGCTGATGTAGATGTTTGTTTAGCCGGTAATAACCGGTCCATATGTCAACTGACTAAGTGTTAAGTGTTAAGGATTTATCAGAGGAAGCATAACAACAGCCATCAACAAGTGTTGTAACAGTTCGAAAAACAAAAACTCAAAGCCAAAAAATCCAAAAGTAAAATCGGAAATATAGTCGTTCGTACATTTTCGACGTAAATCGGTCACAATCGGGCATACGTCGTATTCTTAGGAGTAGAAATGCAAATTCTACTCAATCACTATATATTTTTTAAGGGTGTAATATGAATTTCGACATTTTTTAGAAAATCCGAATTTTTGGAGGGCCTGAGGCTATAGCCTCATTAGCCTTCATAGTAATCCGGCTCTGAACACGCAACCTAATATCAGAAATCATTCAAAGTAATAAATACCTCTTATAATAACGTTTTTATTAACATATTTAATATTTCTTGTGTCCCTCTTTGAGTTGAAATATGAAGCATTTTCAGATCCATGTATTTTTCTTATTCTTATTCAAGCAATCACGACCCATGAGATTTTAACATGAATATGAATCACCCTCTATAACTCATTGAATTTTAAGCCAATCAGCAATCAGGACGCTTCATTTTGACACGCTATCAAGTATTCAGCTGAGATATTTTGACGTAACTGACAAAACGTTATACAGGGTGTCGCAAAATTCCACCTCCAACGCTTAACTGGAGATAGTAGACCCAACAACAATTGTATAGGCGACGAGCGAATTTTACTGCAACGCCCCCTGTGGCAATAATTTGCAAAAAATTTGAATTAAAAGTTTTCTGTATTTATCAAAGACTTTGTTTTCTATTGTTATACATAGACCGGCACGTATCAATTTTTTGTATATCACTGGCGGCCATTTTAAAAGTGTCCGGTTTTGGCAGTAAATTTGAAATACTGGATCACATAACCTATAATACTCATAAAAACTTGTCAAATTCAATTTTCATTTGATCAGAGAACACCAAAAATTAAGAAAATAACCGAGGTGAATATAGCTAACGGACACTTTTAAAATGGCCGCCGTAGTTTGCGCTGATAGACCTTGGGGGAGCTGGTGTCTATTTTAAAATTGCTATGTTTTTACTAAAGGTAAAGGTGAATGATTCAACTCCCAACTTTTCAATATGTTTATTAGAGTGCTAAATTAATGTATGTTTTATCGCTCTAAATGTTAATAACATAATATTTTTTACATCATTCTTTAGTGGTAAGTTAGATATTACACCTCGATCTTAAACATTTACAATTAATTTTTAGTCGTTAGCCCTGTGGCATGGGCATTCATAAAACTGTATATATATAAAGCCTAGTTGCGTAGGCATTCCTAGACAATAAGCCTAGATGCTTAGGCGCACCACAACATGCGGCTTGGTTTGGATAGGCACTTATCAGAAAGCCTAGTTGCTTAGGCGTTCACCTTTAGCCTAGTTGCTCAGGCGCTCACTTTTAGCCTAGTTGCTCAGGCGCATACTATAAGCCTAGTTGCTCAGGCGCTCAATATAAGCCTAGTTGCTTGGGCGTTCATAGCCATATCGATCACAATATGAGGAGTACCAGATTCCGTTAATACATCTATAAATTGTTAATGGTAAGACCGTCCCACAATTTACTATGTTTTGTTTAACCATTGTAAAAATTTTTTAGTGTCCTTATGAAGGCGAAACTAGTTAAAAAGCACTCTAATAAATATATTGAAAAGTTGGGAGTTGAATCATTCACCTTTACTTTTAGTAATTACTCTCCCAAATCATCGTCAAGTTCTCATCTGCTATGTTTTCTTTATTTTATAAATTACCAGACACAACAAACAACCAATGCGATGGATTAAGATAATAAATGGTAAAAGTTATACGTCAAAGGTAAGCTCATTAGCAAGAAAAAGTAGAAAATAAAAAACACCTATTTTTTCGAAATGTCAAGCGTGTCCGGTCTATGTATATCAACAGAAAACATAGAAGTCTTTGGTATTTATTCAAAATTCTTGTTATGAATACTACAAATAACAATAAGAGAGCATCTCATACTTCTTGTTCTGTTGTTGGATGCCAAAAAAACTATATCAATACAAACAGAGATATAAAATTTTATAAATTTCCTTGAGAATCTTATAAGGTAAAAAGGCGCAAAGCGCAGATTAAAACACTATTTACAAAAGTCGAGGATTAACCAAATTTTTACCAATTGAGCGTTTAGTATTCAAATGTACGTATACAAAATTTCATTACAAAATCTTTACTGCTTTGGCTGCAATAAAGAAAATTCTCTTTTAATTTTCAACTTCTGAGGCTTATAACTCTTCAGATGTGCATTTTTTATAGAAATGAATTTGGTCATATTGACTTATTTTTTGGTGTACTATCTTCAGTTAATAAGCGGTGTCGGTCGAATTCTGCGACACCCTGTATAGTCATGATAAATATCACGCGTGTTTAAATTTTCTCTAGGTAAAATTTAACCACTTGTGACATCATATGTACAGGGTGATTCAGACCACCCGTGCCACCCATTTATCTCGAGAACGCGTTACGCACATCACTAAAATAGAAAACTTAATTACCAAAATGAACCTAAAGAATCCATTGGTGAACTTATTTTTTTCCGGAACAACCCGGAACCATCCGGAACCGGAGGTAACTTTGATTTTTCAAATGGCAACATAGGTCGAATTTGGTATGGTTTGATAGGTCTTTCAAAAACAAATAATTTTTATAAAAATGTTTTTTTAATATTTTTTATAGTTTAGAATTTATTCGAAAAACAAAAAAAAATTGTGAATAAAGGTAAATAAAAATTATTGCATATTTTGAGAAATTTTATAAACTCTTTCTACAAATTCTAATATTTTACCCACTTTAAATATCATACTTGTCCATATTTAAACAAAATCCTTCAAAATATGCAATAATTTTTATTTACTTTTTTTAACAATTTTTTTTTGTTTATCGAATAAATTCTAAACTATGGAAAATATTAAAAAAATATTTTAATAAAAGTTATTTGTTTTTGAAATACCTATAAAACCATACCAAATTCGACCTATGTTGCCATTTAAAAAAATCAAAGTTACCTCCGGTTCCGGATAGTTCCGGGTTGTTCCGGAAAAAAATAAATTCACCAATGGATTCTTTAGGTTCACTTTGGTAATTAAGTTTTTTTTATTTTAGTGAAGTGCGATATCTCGAGATAAATGGGTGGCACGGGTGGTATGAATCACCCTGTATATGAATATATTTTACTTTATTTTAAACACTACAAACAGATAATGCACTCATTTTTCATTTCATTTTCATGATTGCTTGATTATTATTTCATTATTAGTTCATTACTCAACTGAAATTGATTGAGTAATAAAGCCCTTACTTAACAGGAGAGGAAAAAGAAAATCATAAAAAACACCGTAATTTCAAATTTCAAAACATTTATACAACTATTTTTAAACAATTTTAGGGGATACGCCTGTATTCACGCCCACACGTGATTTTTTAATATAAGAATATGTTCGTAATTATTGAAGCTAAAATTTTTGTAAAGGTAAATAAAGCGAAATTTGTATCATTCTTGGAAAACCAATATGTAATATAAAGTTAAAGAAATTTTTATAATAAAAAATATTTTAACCTTGTTTCATCTAAGAAAGGACCACAGGATCGTAATGAAATTCTTAGGTTCGGGGTTATCCTAGAAAGGTTTAAGACTTGATGTATTGAAAGAAACCCTTATATCACAACGCTCTTCTTATTAAGGATTAGAATTACAATGACCTTTATATTATAGGTTTTTTATGACGCAGGAGATAAAAATCTCACGTAATTTTCCCTTCTCAGGTTTTTCGTTGAATGAAAGCTTTTTCCACTATCGATCGAAAGTCTCCGTAGTGGGCTGGTTTACGTCTGGAGCCTTTAAGACAAGCAACGTTCCTGTTCCGTATTCCCCGGCGCCCTCGTTATTTTGTTACTCGCCTTATTAATTCTGCTGGCATTTCCCTAGTTTTTGTTAAAGCAAATTTGGCATTTCGAGAGAAAATACACCATCTTGTTTCACAGCCATAAATTAGTTTCTAAATGATTGTAAATCAAGATAATTCCGTTTTATGTTAATGGATTCGTTTGAGTTCATTATTAATTTTTCATATTTTTTTCTTTATTAAAAAATAAAATAAAACTCCTAAACAATAAAAAAATGTACAAATTATAATAAATACAGGGTGTCTAACGACCTGGAAAATAGGAAAAACCTGGATTTGTCAGGGATATTGAAAATTCTGGAAAAATCAGGGAAATGTCAGTGAATTTTTTTTTAACCTGGAAATTTGAAATTTTTCTTAATATTACGATTATATTTCATTTCTTTCTTATGATTTCATCATGCGCCAACCGCAGGCGTGTTCATATACATTGTAGGTTAGGTTGGGTTAGTTTGAAAATTTTCAAATGTTAAGCTACAAAACAATTTTTTCTTGTTGAAACTCGTCAGATTAAACAATGTGTTATTATTCGTAATAATTTTAAAAATATTCTTTTTTCTTTTCTTTAACACATATTGGATAAAACATCTGTAATTTAAAAAAAAAGTTGTCTGGAATACCTGGAAGTTTCAGTGTTTTTCGCATTTTTAAGTCGTTAGACACCCTGTAAATAAATAATAATTAATTATTATACAAGGTGTCCCTAAAGGTACGCTTAAGCTCTTTTTATTAAAAGTTAACCTAAAAGTAAGAAATTATATTATAATCGTGGACAATTTAGTTAAATATATTTAAATTATTTATAGGTGATGTTCTGTTAAATATCTGTTCATTAGTTTACATAATTTGTTTTGATTTCTATCCAATATCGATAATAAAAATCATGTAAAAGTTAAAATGTAAATATTTTTACGTTTAATCGGTTAAGTAAAATTCTATTTATTTTTTTTTAACCCATAACTATTATTACTCATATTTTTGCGTAGAATTTATTTTAATATTGGCGTCGGCGTAAATTGGCACTCGTTTCAGAGGACTGAAAACACTGAAAAGTCGCATTGTTATTGTGTGAATACGCGTCTTCCGCGAGGTGTCGCTTTCTTCTCTGAAATTAACATGAAACTGCAGATGATTGTAATAGAAACAGGAGAAAAATGGCGAAGAGCTATTATAAGGTAAGATTTACTTTCTGCTTGAAGGTTGCGATGCTGTCTGCTATCAAATTGAATGATATTTATAATTGAAGTTTTGGGATCTATTAATTTTTGAAGTAATTTGTAAGCCTTACGTTTAACCGTAATATCTTTAATGTTGTGCAGATGTTTTGTATTCTCTAAGTCTAAGTAAATTTAACTTGACCTGTTTTTCAGTTTATATCTTGAGTTGAAAGCCCGTAAACCTACTTGTAAGATATGAGGATTTTAATTAACTTCG
This sequence comes from Stenus bimaculatus, assembly GCA_963971135.1. NCBI lineage: Eukaryota > Metazoa > Arthropoda > Insecta > Coleoptera > Staphylinidae > Stenus > Stenus bimaculatus. The sequence goes on from OZ020180.1 coordinate 38,122,993, forward strand.
GCTTTCAAGTAAAACGGATAACGTTGCTACTTTATTTTTTAAGCAGTTCTAATATACAGAGTGACCCATTTTTCAACAGTTTTTTTTTTAATTTTAAATGTCATTCTGGATAAAAATTTTTCAGGAATTAAAATATTGATGTATAATTTTCTTTGTCATTAAGTATAATTTTTTTATTTAAATAAATTATGCTTTGAATTTTGATCAATCTCTTTGAACACCATACACAAAATAGTTTATCTGATTGGCTAAAACTTAAAGAAAAAATCCAAAATAATACTAGATTTAAATAAAAAAAAAATCATTATAAAATGAAATGTCCCACAAAAATTATTACTAAAATTTTGAAATATTAAAGTTGGATTTATGTTAGTACAGTAAAATTAGCACAAAAACAGCTTGAATAAGGAAAAAATTGCGAATTTAATGAAACTCGGCTTATTTGTAGCTTAAATCATGTACATTTATCTAAAGTGTCCCGAGTTGTGGGGTACCTGCTTCTGGAGGGGATGAAAATGGTTTTTTTCCCAATATCTCCTTAAATTCAAAAATTCTGCTTTATTTTCCCAACCCCTTCGAGTATAAAAACAAAAAATAGCCTATTAGTTGTAAAAGTTATTCTTTTTAAGGGAAATTAAGTAAAATTTGAAATTTTTTAAAAATAGTGGTACAACTGTCCGTCCGCGTTTGTGCGATTTTTGGAACATTTTACGTTCGATTTTTTTCTGAAGCAAAGGGAGAAAATTTAGAGGTGTCGATTTTTTTGCTTATAAATATTAATGTAATAAGCAAAATAAAAAATATCTCTCCATAATATCTAACCCCTATCAAAAGTTATTATAAGAAATAAATTTGATACATACGGGCACCCTGTATGTATGAAAGAAAAATAATAAAAAGTAGAAATACAACTTCATAGTAATCCAACTTTAATTTTACTTCATAATAAACTCATGTATAATTTTCATTTAAGTATACAAATAATAAAGTTTACTAAAATCGCGTATTTTTTAATGGAACTAGTTGTTTGCTTTGTTTGGCCATCATTATGTTTACTATACAAGTGATGAAATTGATTAAGCTCGTTAAAGAGGTCGTTGAACAATGGTAAAAATCGATTTATGTGTATTTTCAACCAATTTTGCGCTATTCGTTCCTTTCCTCACTGCAAAAAGAGAAACACGAAAGGCTTCTCTTACTTCATAATGAACTTACCCAATAAATCCGCACAAAAAAAATGAAAATCACTAAAACTAACACGTTATAAGAATATTAAACAAAACCAAAATTCTCCTGAAAAAAACGAGAATTTTATAGCTTGACTAATATACATCGTATATCAGTTTTCAAGCTGGATAAATTTTATAATAAACACTAAAATTTATAAAAAAATAGACTAAAATAGTTTAGTATTATTTTAGTAGATATTATATTATAGTTTTATCTCCCAATTTACCACTTTTTATAATTAAATTGCTTTTTCATTTTTAAAATTATAGCAGCGGCGTAGCCAGGGAATAGGCTGTTAGGCTACAGTCTACCCCTTTTCAAAAAACTTTCATTAAATATTATTCAAAACATTTATTTATTTATTTTTCTACTATTGGAACGATCGACCCAAGTAACAATTTTGGTCGAATTTACGTCAAACTAAGAAGAATTACATCATTATTACGTAAATTTTACGTAATAATTACGTGTTTGGGGAAAAATTGTCTGTAGTTTCGACGTAAAATTTCCCTAATTATCGCCTTATAGGGAAATTACTTATAAGTTAATTACGTTAAATTTACTTAAGAGTCATTTTTTGAGTATGCTATATAGGGTGCCACGCCCCCATAAATAACTTATAAACTACTTAATATATTTGTACCAAATTTTGGTAGCATTAAAAAATATTTATAATGATCAAATTATCACAAAAGAAATTAAAAATATTAACAGTAAGTGTATTTTTTAAAACCCTTAAAGTGCTCCTACTTTACAATTAATTTACTCAAAAACCAATCAAAGTATGAAGTTAAGCTCGTGATTCATAGGTAAGGCATAAAATATGAATCGATTGGTACCATAAACATGCCAAAGAAAAATTTCTTTAATTAATTATTCGTGCGGTACGAAACGTTGTTTTTGAACAAAAGTTGCCCAATTTAAACGCAGCAACAAAAAAAAAGAAACTCATAAACATAAATAATATGTACAAGGCTTTCATTAATTACTGTTCGGTCAAGGTCACGAATCTAGGCAACCAAGTATACCATGCAACCAATTTTAGTTATTCTGTGGTTTTGAACTGCCATTTTTAGTCAAAGCGTCCCTTACAAGTTTCCTCCGGGTTTTGTGTTAAATTCAAATTATTTCTCATTTTCTTGAAACTAAAAGTAAGAATGATGATCTGAAAGTAATCCTTTTTTTAATTTGTAATTTCTAACCTTCAAAGTAGTTTTAGGTTATAATTTAATTATGTAATTAAATTTTACAAATAAATATTGTTTGTTGCAAATGAATTATTTTTTCAGTTTATTATTTTTTAATAAATATTTTGTTACTATTATTAAAAATATATTATTATTGAAAAAGTTATTTTTATAAGGACGCCACTGTTAAAAGGCCAGGCCAGCCAACTGTAGTATCTTAAAGGTTTGCTAGCCTGACGAACGGTCATTAATGAAAGCCCTGTATAATAGTTTTCAATTATTATGTAAAACTGTGGATATTGTTATTATTTATTTAAATTGAGTATTTAGTTTTTAAATCGGTGCGCGGCGCAAGTAACATAAATGACCCTTAATACCGGCGTAAAATTTACTACAGGGTGAGCTTAAATGATTGTGGTCAATTCAAATTTCCCGCCTAAAAATCTGGGGAATTTGTTTGTTTGAAGTTTATAGTAACACAAAATTATGTCAAAATTATAACAAAGTAACTAGACTACACAAAAGCAGAGGCGTAGGTCTAATTTTTACCGTTATGTCAAAATTTCGGATTTTTGTATTTAGTTATTATGCCTTCTGTTTCATAAGCAACAGTTTTTATCAAGACTAATTTGCGTAAATCTTTGTTTTGTGTTAGCATCTGCCTCGAAAATGAAAGTCATAATTTTCAACATTTGACATTTGTTATAAAATTCGAGAGCCAATTCTACATTTTTTATTTTCAAAAACACAAAACCTTAATAAATAATTTAAATTTCTATATTTATTTAAAATTCTTGACTTGTTATGATTATTATATTCATTTTGAAAAAAATATTTGGTACGCCATTGGGTTACTAGGGGGTTTTCTTTTTAAATTTGTAGTCGTACCAACCTGCATATTTGGTTGCCTACATATCAAACCACAATCATTTTAGCTCACCCTGTGCATATTACCCAAATATTTAGTAATAAAGATGATTTTGGTTCACAGCTACTATTTTTTTTATTTCGTCGAATGAAATATGTTGGTGACAGGAATTCTATTATAAGTTAAAGAATTCATGGTGGCTTATTACTAATAAATTTTATGCATTATATTATGTAGTGTTTGGGGAGTTGTTGGAACTACTCGCCAAGCTTAAAATTTGGTTGCCACGAAAAAAATTCTCTGACCCCCAGTATTATCAAGAGATATTTAATTTTAAATGTGGTTTAATTTGACATACATACATTTTAATTAATCCAGCTGAATATCTTGAAAACGAAGCGATTTCCTCAAAAATGTTTCAGACAAAAATTGTAGCGGCTCGAGGGGGACATTTAATAGTGCCATGGGTTTTTAATTGTTATGGGGTTTTATGGGGGTTTTATGGAAAAACATTTTTTTTCAAATAAGAACCCCCATTTTTTATTGTAGATTCGTAATCTATGGAAAATAATAAGAAAGTTTTGGATGAAACTTTCCTTTCTAAAATTTCAATTTTTCGCTATATTCACCAAAATAAACACAAATTTTGGGATTTTCGATACAGTTTTTCTAGAAAACTAAAGCTTTATAAGAAAAATCGTAAGAGACAAAAAGTGCTTAAATTAAGGCAAGGATTAATAAAAAATATTATTTTATTTTATTAAAAAAAAAAAAATTAAAAAAAAGTTTATTTTATTTTTATTATTTATTAAGAAAAATATTAATTTTTTTTTTACTTATAAAATTTAATATGTTTAAAGTATTTATTTTACGTTATTTTCCTGTGAGTTTTTTAAATTTTGCGTGATTTTTTTAATTTGGAGTGATTTTTTGTAATGTTTTTTTTTTTGGAAGAATAAACTTTTAAAAGAAAAAAGTACTTTTTCAAGGCGTAAACTTATAAGGAATAAAAATTCTCAGCATATTAATATTTGTGATCGTGTAAATTAGCAATTTTCAACACAATCATATACAGGGTGTTCAGAAATTGAGCGGCAAAATTTTAGGAGGCGAATCTACAACTAGTTAAAAAAAAACAAATTCCTATAAGTATATGTCCGATTTCACTTCCCTGATTTACAGCCCCTGAAATATTGTGTCTCAAAGTAGGTTTTTCGTCATTTATTTGAAAACGGATTGTAGCATAGATTTAAAATTTGGTGTAAATCATAATACACTGAAGATTTTCTGATTTTTTTAGATTTTTGGAACCCTCCGAAAGGGTAGTTAAATTTAAAAATATCCTTAACTTTTTTATGGTTAACATAACCTAATATTTTTTAATAATATTATTCTTTATATAGTTTTTGCCAAAAAAATACTCTTATAACAACTCGATATAATGCATAATTTTCGAGAAAAATACACTTAACCATTCACATGCAGACTTCCAATCATAATTTACCATAGAATAATTTCGTTATTGTTGTTCTACAATACTCGACTTTTATTATTAGTAACTAAATAAAATGTACAGGGTGAGCTAAAATGATTGTGGTTTGATATGTAGGCAACCAAATACGCAGGTTGGTACAACTGAAATCTTAAAAAGAAAATCTCCTTGTAATCCAATGGCGTAGCAAAATTTTTTCCAAAATCTCTAATTTCACAGCAAATGTCAAATATTGAAAATGTTTTTCTTCATTTGCGAGGCAGATACTAACATAAAACAAAGATTTATTCAAATTAATTTTGATAAAAATTGACGTTTATGAAATAGAAGGCACAATAACGAAATTCAAAAATCTGAAGTTTTGACATAACGGTATAAATTACACCTACGCCTCTGCTTTTGTGAAGTCTAGTTACTTTGTTTTGATTTTGACATGATTTTGTATTACTATGAACTTGAAGCAAACAAATTCCCCAGATTTTTAGGCGGGAAATTTGAATTGACCACAATCATATTAGCTCACCCTGTAGTCCCTATAGCTATATTATTAGTTTGAATATTTTCTATAAATATGCATTTCGTTAATCGCCCTTTGTACTGACAATATTTAAAGGGCTGTAGTTCCCCTAGGAGGCAAAATCGGACATACAGGGTGAGCTAAAATGATTGTGGTTTGATATGTAGGCAACCAAATATGCAGGTTGGTACAACTGCAAATTTAAAAAGAAAACCCCGTAGTAAGCCAATGACGTAGCAATTACTTTTCTCAAAATGAATACAATATTCATAACAAATCACGATTTCTAAACAAATATACAAATTTAAGTTATTAACTAAGGTTTTGTGTTTCTGAAAATAATAAACGTAAAATTAGCTCTCGAATTTTACAACAAATGTCAAATGTTTAAAATTATGACCTTCATTTTCGAAGCAAATGTTAACACAAATAAAGATTTGTGCAAATTAGTCTTGATAAAAACTGATGTTTATGAAACAGAGGGCACAATAATTAAATACAAAAATCCGAAGAATTGACACAATGGTAAAAATTCGACCTAGGCCTCTTCTTTTTTGTAGTCTAGTTACTTTGTTATAATTTTGACATGATTTTGTGTTACTGTGAACTTGAAGCGAACAAATTCCCCAGATTTTTAGGCGGGAAATTTGAATTGGCCACAATCATTTTAGCTCACCCTGTACATATGTTCATAGGAAGTTTATTTCTTAAAATCAATTGTAGAATCGCCTCCTAAAATTTTACCGCTTAATTTCTGGACACCCTGTATAATGTCACAAATTTCGCATACTTTTATTATAATTTGTGACCAAAAAATATGATTAGAATGAAACTTGCTACTTTAGAAGAAGAAGAAGAAGAAAAATGTGCTCGTCCAAAACGGCCTTTAAATGAGGTTCACCTTGTATGTTTTGCTTATTTATTTCAAATTATAGGTAGTAAAGATTTCAAACTATGTGCTTTAATTGAATGTCGTTAAATGTGCTGTTTTGAAGAAAAATAACTTTTTTAATATTTTGGACGGATAAAATTAGAGCTAATAATAATTTAAAAAATAAAAATCAAGTTAACAAATAAACCTGATGTTTAATTAAATAATTGTAAAGCTAATTTTCTTCAAAACAGCGAGAATTAAATCGGGAACATTACCATGAAAAAAAAACGTTTTAAACCTTAACTATTGCTATTTGTCTTTTTTTAAGTTGCCTGAATCTAGACATAAAATTGAGAATTATTACTAATTTTTAAACTTTAATAGTAGGTAAATATATTAAATAATTATACGAATTTTAAAAGGAGAGAAGTTATTTTATCCCTCTTGTGTTTGTTGAAAATTTTAGGATTAAAAGGATTAGTCTATATGTATAATTAAAATTTTTTTTGAAAACTAAATATTCATTAAAAGTTTGGCATCTTGGAAAAGTAATATTTACCAAAACACGGAAATTTGCTTGTTTTTGCGATCGGAGGAAATAATTTTCTGTGAATTGATAAAACAGGAAGTGGTCTGGGTGTAATCTAACCAGATTGTGTTGCAATAATTGTAATTCCTAAAATTATATTGCAAACATTAATATATTTATATTAATTCTATATTTTTTTTATTATCTTTATTAGATATTTCTGTGAAATAATTTATTAATAAAGATTTAATTAGAAATATGCTTTGCATAGACTATTTTTTCTCCGATCGATGATCATCGATCATTAAAAATAATATATTTCCATTAAAAAATTAAATTAATGACAGTAATTAATTAAAATCGGTTTTTAAATTTCAAAATATTGACCTTTAAGCTAAAATTTCTCATAGAGATTTTTTACTTATTTTATATAATATGACAAATATTCCTCATCAAATAAGGTAAAATTAGATATTTTAAAGTCGCTGTAAATTTTTACACATTTATTAAAATGACAAAATCTCTTCGAGAGTATTTTATGATTTTCACCTTCTTCAGATTTAGAAAAAAAAATAAAGTTTGTTATTTGGTTATTTGATTATTTGCTTAAATATTGTGTCCCGAAGAGAGTAAATTAACTTTTTCTACCAAAGTAACCAAAATGAGACGCCACCTCCCAAGAATTTAAAAATAATCTATTCTGCGCTTTGATTAGATATCTAAACATACGATTCGTGATGCGTCTTACTATTTCCATCTCTTCTTGAACTTTACGGCCATTCACAATAAAAAGTTGCATACAATGATTAGATCCCTCTTAAGTCAAAGTTTTTGTACTAAGTAATGCTTTTGTGCACTAGAGCAAAAAAGCATGACTATGAACTATGAACTGAGAACTTATCATAAACGGCCTGCTATTTTCACCATCGCATCATAGAATAAATAATTTACGACATATGGAAAATTCTAAAAAAAAAATTATAAATGAACTATTTGCTTACATTTCTAGTTTTTATATTTTTTTTTTAAAGGAAGAAGCCATTATTAAAAAATTTGTAAACGTGAAAATATTGGTTTAAAATCGTTAATTTAATATTTTATGAACAATTGAAATTATTTTAAAATAATCCTAAAAATTGTTGAACTCGCGAATTATATCTTATAGAGTACACTGAGCAAAAAATTATAAACAAAAAATTGAATGCCTTTTTTTGAATTTTTACATTTATTTATATGTAGCCAAACGAATTATATCCGGCAAAAATAATTTGCACAAAGGAGATTATTAGATTTTGGGTGCATTTTGTACGGCTATGATACTTGTATGTACATAGGTATACACGTACACACGACACGACAAAAATGTACAATTGTGAAAATTATTATGATTTTCCGTCCTCTGTAGCGCCCAAAAAATGCTTTTGAAATTATTCAATTTTTGCACAATTAGATAACAGGGTCAGTGTTTTATGACTCTATTAGTAATTTTGGTTGCCTATGTCATGTGCTTATTTTAAATTATATTTCATTTAAATTACTTAAACAGGAAAAAATCCCAGCGAAAACTAATCGCCATACATTTTGGGCGGATAAGATTAAAGATTAGTTTAATGTTCTTTTTTTGACGTAGTGTGATTTAGATGCTTTTTTGACCATTTTTATAATCTGTTGGGTCGTCTCGCAATTTAATAATTTTGTATAGACCGGGAGCTCGCGATATTTTTGGTCTCCGATTTCATACAGCACGCCATTTTGAGGAGAGAATATTTACACTATAAGAACAAAGAAAACCGGGTACTAAACCCTCGCACGCTTTCCGATCATATGGAAAATTGCATTTCCATTTTCACAAAAAAAATGGTGTTTTTCTCTGATTTAATATTGCATGCCCTTTTAGCAAAAGATAGTTAAAATAAATTTAAGTCTTGAAAATTATAGGCATGCGATTCGCACGGTCTCAAAGGGCTCAAATGGTCATGTGATCTTGTAATAAAAAAATATGATTTTCCGCGTTATCATAGTGCATGCCAATGGAAAGAATTAAGTTTATGTCATAAAACCCCATAAAAAAATTGGCATGCGGCCCTCGTTGGCTTAAGGGTAGAAAATTTAGGAAAAGTTTTGTGGAATGACACTGAAGTTTAAAATTTTCACCAAACTTCAGTGTCATTCCACATAACTTTTCCTAAATTTCCACCCATGAGCGGCGTTTCGGTGCAAAAAATACAGGGAATCAAAATAAATCTTTGTTGTGAAGTGCGGTTGAATTTTTGTGTTTCTTGTATTTAAAGTTAATTAGTTTTGTTAAGGAAGTTTGTTGCTGGAGTTATAATGGAGAAAATGATTTATTTTAAATTTACCTCAATATTTTTTGACCATAAAAGTAGTGAAAATTTTTATGCTGACCATTATTAGGTTTAAAAGAAACGAAAAAGACAGCATTACAAATTAAAACTGAGGTTGCTTGTGGTTGGAATTTGGAATATAAGCCGCCGACTGCAAAATGTGGCCAAATAAAATATTTGGAAGGAAAAACACTCAAAAAATGTTTCCTTTAAAAAATAATTTTAGTTTATCCAAGTAAGCAAAAATACCACCGTGTTTCAAAAAATGGTTAAAATCAATCTTCTAAAACCGGACAACTCGAACATGACCTTTGTAATTTTTACATTGATATTTTCACTCTGTCTTTAATTTTTGATTTTTTTGCTGTGTGTTTCCTTCTTTTGGGATTTTAACTAATGAAACTTACAGTGAAACAGAATTAGTAGAAAGAAGTTTTATTTAAAGCAGTTATTACCAACAATCAATTTAAAAATAAAGTTTTAAATGAACTTTCAACAAAATAAACACTACAAATTACATCGTGTTTCTTTGGTTCCCAAACTCCACATCAGGCCTAGAATAATTAATATAAATAAAAATTTTAAATATACCACTAACCACTAATATAATAATAAATCTTATTTAAGACTTTCTTTTATCGCTTTTAATCTGCGCTTTGTGCCTTTTTACTTCAAAAGGTTCTCAAGGAAATTTATAAAAATTTTATATCTCTGTTTGTATTGAAATAGTTTTTTTTTTGGCATCCAAGAACAGAACAAGAAGTTTCAAAGTTTGAGATGCTCTCTTATTGTTATTTGTAGTATTCATAACAAGAATTTTGAATAAATACACAAAACTTTAAATTCAGATATTTGACGTCCCTGTATTTTTTTGAAAATTACTGCCACAGGGCGCTGCAGTAAAATTCGCTTGTTGCCTATAAAAGTCTTTACTTTCTGAAATTATTTTAACCTTTATTTGTATATTTTATGACATAAATATTATCACTGTCAGCTGCCAAATCAGTTTATTTGTCTTCACGGTGGGTGAGACGACAGGTGAATGCACCAACGTTGCCAGGTCGCTTATTCATAAGTATGACGTCACGAAATTTGTTTAGCGTAATTACATATTAAGATTTAGTTAATCTTGCTCTACTTTATGAAACAAAAATTTAAAAAAAAATTACGGTTTAAATATGTTCTGGAAGTATTGAAAACCTCTGTATATAATTTTTCGGATATTTTTGAAAAATAGACCCTCAAAAACCATTCTTTTGTGCGACAAAAATCGAAGAATTTTTTTTTGCTTTGTGAGTGCATATAAAGTTGAAGTTTGCACATTTTTTTTATTAGACCAACTTAACAAAATACCTTCCAACATTTAATAATAATAATAACTTTATTGAAAAAGAATAAAGTGGATATACATACATCATTTTACATTTTTATTTAAGTAAACTTTAATTTATCTATAATTATTAACAGTTTATAATTCATATATTTATCCCTAAGGCAGATTGCCAGCACGGGATATTTATTTTTTTTTATATAATTTACATTATTACCAATGTTTACACTAATTCAGTCGGCAATTTATAAGAAGTAGTCACAACTTATATCACATTCAAGAATCCATTCTTTTATTTTGGCAATGAATACCCGGAACGATCTACAACTATTTGGTAATATTTCCTCTGGTATGTTGTTTATAATTTTTGGCATCAAATATTTACAAGATCTCTGACCAATTTTTGTATTCATTCTAATGTTTATTGCTTTATTATTATATTTACATCTAGTTTCATATGCATTTTACGTTCTAGCGACGTAAAATGAATTTAAAAAAAAATGATTTTAATTTATTTTGAAAGGAAATTGACAGACACTATGAAACTTTGAATTGATTAATTTATTTTAAGTAAAATATTAAAACGATTGACAAGTTACACTGGCAAGAGCTAAGATACTTCTAATTCTAAAAATGAAAGCGTACAATACATCAAGCCACATAAAATTATTATCTAAAAAATGAATTAATAAGCAATATGAAACAATTAACAATGAGACTCCTTTACAAAAGATGCAACTAATGAACTAAATATAATATGCGTACAATGCGTAGGAGTAGGTTTTTACCTAACATGCATGTTTGGTATATTATTTTACTTTGAGTTTTATATACATACAGGGTGGTGATAAAGTTTGGAACCAAGGTCATAACTTCCGTAAAAAATTTTTTTGTAAAAATCGCTCGGACAGGTCAATTTTTGTTTTAAAAATGCCATCTTTTGGAATGAAAAAATATTCATGACGTCACTGATAACTTCACTATGACGTCATCATCAATTTTTTAAATGGAAACCCCTACTTTTTTTACACATTTTTCATAGACCATTTTATCATATTAATGATCACATAAAAATATTTAAAAAAATTTTAACCATTTTTGAAAAAAAAAATAAATTTACTCAAAAAAAAATTATTAATTCTCAATGAAAATATTACAAAAAAAAAGTAAATTTTTAATTTACAAGTAACAAATTTTAACGAAAATGTTCAAATTGTTCCCCATTGACCATTTGGCATTGTCCCATTCGAGTGTAGACACTCTGAATACTATTGTTAATAGCTTCTTCGTCAATTTGTTGCAATTCCGTCCTAATTCTAAGCTCCAATTCTTGTAAATTATTAGGTCTATTGAAATAAACTTTTGATTTTAAATGTCCCCACAAAAAAAAATCTAAGGGCGTTAGGTCGGGAGATCGCGGAGGCCACTCAATTGGTCCCCTCCGCGCTCCGACCTATCCATTTGTTGGGAAACGTGGTGTTAAGGAATTCTCGCACCGCCCTGCCAAAGTGTGGAGGAGCCCCATCTTGTTGAAACCAAATGTTTTGGTTAGGAATGTTGCGATTTTCATAATTGGGGAAAATACGAAGTAAAACTGGTAGCAAATCAGTCCGCAAAAAATTCAAGTATCTTTCGGCAGTAAGGTTTTCATTAAAAAAGTAAGGTCCTATAAAACGTCTGCCAATCATTCCCACATTTAACATACATTTAACTTTCCCTGTCTTTGACTATGGGATTCTACGGCCCAATGAGGATTTTCCTGTGACCAATACCTACAATTATGTCGATTCACTGATCCATTCAATTGAAAGGTAGCTTCATCGGAGAAATTATACTACTTAAAAAATTTGGATTTTGATCACATCGCGCCATCATTTCTTCACAAAATTGCAGTCGGCGATCGGGATCATATTTTGTATGGGTGATACTTTTCCTTTTTTAATAATTTTGCGACATAGGAATGATCCACATTATTATTTCTTGAAATATCTCTTGTTGAAATATTGGGATTTTCTTCAATCGCAAGTAATAAATTTAATTTTCACTTCACTTCATTCACTTGAGGCCGTCCTTGTCGAGGCAAATCTCCTACAGATCCTGTTTCTGCAAATTTGGTAACTAACTTACTTACTGTAGATCTTGAGATTTGCGGTCTATTTGGATATTGCTCATTAAACAAAGAACAAGCTTCCCCATGGGTTCTTTTTCTATCGCCGTATTCTACCATAATTAAAATTTCGATTCTTTCGCGTTAATTGTTGATTATTATTAAACAAACGAAGTAAGCTATTCAAGCATTGGTAAATGGATTTAAAATTTTATTTGCCATACAAAATAACGTCTACTAAAGCACTTTTATAAAGGCAATTTTTATTTCAATAAATTTTGAATATCAATAGCTTTTTCAAATTTATAATAAATTATAATTTTATTTAAAGTTTATTATTACTCAAACATTTTATTTTAATTACCTTTTTCATTAAAAGTTATTTAAAATTAGTTTTAAGAAAATTCCAATTGTGTAAAGAAGAACAATTCGAATATTTTCAATAATAATTTGTTATTTTTAAACTAAAAATTAGTTTAATTTAATTTTCTTGCCATATTTTCATTGAGAATTAATAATTTTTTTTTTGAGTAAATTTATTTTTTTTTCAAAAATGGTTAAATATTTTTATGTGATCATTAATATGATAAAAAGGTCTATGAAAAATGTGTAAAAAAAGTAGGGGTTTCCATTTAAAAAAATTGATGATGACGTCATAGTGAAGTTATCAGTGACGTCATGAATATTTTTTTCATTCCAAAAGATGGCATTTTTAAAACAAAAATTGACCTGTCCGAGCGATTCTTACAAAAAAAATTTTTACGGAAGTTATGACCTTGGTTCCAAACTTTATCACCACCCTGTATATACTTACACATTGAGATGAGATTAAGTTGTTCTAGTTTTAATACTTTTGATTCTTTAAAAGTGTCCAGAGTTGAATAGGTAGAGCTCTTTTTTAGAATTACTTTTAGTATTGTTTTTTGAATATCTTAATTTATTCGAATGAACTTTAGAAGAGTTTCCCCATACCATTATCCCATAACTCAATATTGATTATATTAGCCCATAATATATTGTTATTAGTTCTTTTGTATCAAAGATGTTCCTGATAGTGTAGAAGAGGTAGATATGTTTTCTTAGTTTTTTTGTAATTTCTTCAATGTGTCTGTCCCATTTTAAATGTCCATCTATAATATAATAATACCAAGATATTTAGTTTCTGTCTTATTTTTTATTTGTGTGCAATTACAGTCTGTTTGTGAACACTCATTAAGGCGATAATCGGCATATTTGCGCGCTTGAGTTTGAAATTCTCTTGATATTTGCGATTTTGGTCATAACTTTTTTTCCAGTAAAGCTTTTTTAAAATTTCTTTTTTGGTATAAAGAAGAGTCTTCTGGCTACCCATTTCTTCTTTTTTTCTTTAAGTAACTGAAACCAAATAATCATACGGCAGCAGTAAAACGGGCTCTTTACAAAAAATTTTCGCTTAGCGGCGTTTTGAAACATTCTAAAAAACTAATTGAAATAATATTTTTTTTCAATGCTAGAAATAAGTTAAGATATAAACGAAGACTTTGATGTTACGTTTTTTTTTGTTTTAAATACATTTATAATTTTTTACAGCATCCCAAAAATTTCTTATAATTTTACTTAATTTTTGGGATACTGTAAATAGTTTAAAAATATATTTAAAACAAAAATACGCAACATCAAAGTCTTCGTTTATATCTTAACTTATTTCTAGCGTTGGAAAAAAAATATTATTTCAATTAGTTTTTTAGAATGTTTCAAAGAGCCGCTAAGCGAACATTTTTTGTAAAGAGCCCGTTTTACTGCTGGCGTATAATTTGGTTTGACTAACCAAAACAAAAAAGAAGAAATTTGTAGCCACAAGACTCTTCTGTGTACCAAAAAAAAAATTTTAAAAAAGCTTCAATGGAAAAAAAATATGACCAAAACCACAAATATCAAGCGAATTTCAAAATCAAGCGCTCAAATTTGCCGACTATCCTCTTAATGTGAATTGTAATTGGTGTCTTTAATGTATTTAAATTTTTATATGAAAATGATAGATAATGTGTTTTGTCGATATTTAGTGTTAAGAAATTTTCATCTAGCCATTGCTTGATTATTTTTAAGTTATTTTCCATATTAATTTTTATTTCTTCCCAGTTGTCACCTTGAATTGTGAAAGCAGTATCATCAGCAAAGGCTTTTATCTTTCCCTTTAATTTTAGTTTTAGTAAATCATTTATGTATAGTATGAATAACAGTGGTCCTAATACGGTGCCTTGGGGTATACCCCATTTTATCTCACCTGGTTTACTCAGAGTAAACAATGATAAATTAGACAAAACGTATCTCCTTTACTTTTGAAAAATCCAAAGTGTGAAATAAGCACGATACACTATTATGAAAAATTTTTTCACTCCCAATAGTGTAAATGTGTCATTATTATGTTGTTTGGAGGTGCGTATCTAGATTTTACGGTCCCTAATTGGTTGCCAATGACGACGGGAAATAATAAATATTATTTCGCTGATATTATTTCCATACTTATGGGCATATTCTGGTCAAAATTAAAGGCCTTTAATTAGAAGCAAATAATGTAACCATGGAAATTGTCCATTACACCCCATATAACAAATTTAGATTTAAAAGCCTTTAAACTTAAATGATTTGACCAGAATCTGGGTATTAATTTTATTGCAAATATGATATATTATTTAGTAAATTTCCTAAAAAAAATTATAAAAATAGTATAATTAACCAAAAATCTTTTCTCTTTTTATAAATCAATTACAAATTTCAAACAAAAATAATAATTTTTTTGCACTTTCTATATATAATGAGCTAGTTTAGTCCTTATTGATAGAGACTAAAACGTCACATTTCCTGTCTTTTGTCAAATTTTACTTTACTCCCTGACTTGTCATTACTTTACTCCCGCCCAAGTCATTTGTCATCACTTTACTCCCGCTCACGTAACTTGTCATTAAAAATTAAAATTAGTCATAATCTTGTAATTTGTCTGAATTTGCCGCGAAATCACAATCGTTGCAAACTTCAGTCTAGTCTAAACACCACCAATATATTGAGTGAATTCTAACCTCTAATAAATTTATTTGGTTTGGTTTGGAACGGAACTTGATTTTTATTCTGGGGCCGGGGATTGTATCATGTACGGTTTATTATTTTATAGATTGATACTAAATTTTAAATTTAAAGGTGTTTTAAGAGTACACAGAATCGATTCAATCAATTAGTTAGATCTGTAAATGTGGCAAAATCTTTTAAACTTGGTAAACTTTATTCCTGCATCAAAACTTATCTACTTTATTTATTGTGAAGTTAATTATTATTTTTTTAAATTTATAAAATCAATTACAATAATTATAATATTAATACAATTATCTATATTTTATGAAAGTTGATGTATAAATCATTATGACGGGCGATTAAAAATACACGTCGCCGTCCGATGACAACCGATATTAGTCACAGCGATAGCCATATAATTAAATTATTGTGGAAACTTTTACCTATTAAAAAAGTGCAAAAAATTCTATATGCACCGAGGTAGTAAAGTGAATTTAATCCCTCCTCTGATTGTTTCCCTCGGCTTTGCCTCGGGAAATAAAACATCGTCGGGATTAAAATCAGTCACTTTACTACCTAGGTGCATAATAGTTATTTATGCACCAAGGGAGCAAAGTGAGTAATTTAATCCTGAGTGTGGAAATTGTTGCCCGAGACGTAGTCGAGGGCAACAACCACACGAAGGATTAAATGCACTTTGCTCCAGCAGTGCATATTAAATTTTTTGCACTTCCAATTAATTATTTGAACAAACGTTTTCAATTTTGGGACAATGGTTATTTCGAATGCAGATAACTACTGAGCCAGACATAAAACCTTATTAAAAAAAATAATTGAACAAGTTGTACCTCCTTTATTTGGTTTAACAAATTGTATTGATTGTAATGTTAGAGTAAACGTACATATTTATATTTAGTAATTTGTAAATGTACATATCCATTAATAAATTTGTGTTGTTTTCTCCAGTCTTGTATAATTTTGAAGCACATCGGAAACCTAAAATCAATTGATCGGTTAATTTATGATAAATTAAATATTATTAAAAATTTAAGTACCTATACCATGATTCGATACGGATCAGTCTGCATGAACTTCCGAGTGATGATGAAATATTCTATCGTTTATCTTCTAGAAACTTAAACAACTAACAAAAATCTTTTGAATTGTATAAATATAAGCATTTAGCATACTACATTAGATAAAACCATTAGATATCTTAATAAATAATACAAGACAATTTAGAGGTTAGAATTTCTTGTCAATAAAATTTTTTGAATTTAAGACAAAAAACTATAATAAATTCCTTTCCCAAATAAAAAAACCCTAAAAATTATTGTAGTAATATTAGAAATATACTTACGTATTAAATTATCAAATATAATTCAGAAACAATTATTTTTAAAAACTTGCGCGCCATCTGTGTTTGTAATATCTAACTACGAAATCTTTTTAATACCAAGGGATTAAATGAACCGTTATGGGACTTTTAATCCCTAGAGATTAAATGAATACTTGGTAGTAAATGTGTTACTTTTACTTCTGCCATTAAGAGAGTAAAATGGCTCATTATTGTTTGGAAGTGCAAAAATAACTATAATTTGACCCGACAAAAAATAATAATACTTCAAGGGAGTGAAAAAACGTTGTATACAACTCGGGGGTTAAATAGTGTATTAATAGTCTCTAGTCCTCGACTATTAATACACTATTTACCTCCCTTATAGCATAATATACTATTAAAATTACAGGTAAAAGTGGGTCAAAGTAGTGAATTCGAGTTGTAAAACGTAAAACTATTTTTAGTACTTTTATTTACATACAAAACGCAAATTACTTTTTTAAAAATTCACGTAAAAAATAACCTTGTTCAATGCTATTTAAGTTGCCTATAGTATAGTAGGTAATACTTTAATTAAATTTAAATAAACCTTTTAACCGATTCAAGCGCGTTCTTATCGAATTTAAAATTCTAAAATTTTGTATTTACTTAACTTCCTTTTAAATTTAAACAACCATTGAGAAATATATCATTGTGTCTCCGAACAATTTAAACAGTGATAAGAAAAAATTGTGTGCTGCAAAGATATAAGACAAAGTGATGTTTGGATTAGTCGCATATTGATCGATCGAAAGACGTCGGCGTCGGGCATTCAATGAATTGAGGTTAAAAATAAAACGTACGGTCATGCGGGTCAAACTGTAAAAAAAATCACAAAGAAAATTTTTAAAACAACTGTTAGATTAAAAATTTGTATTTTATTTATTGATAGTGTTATTTTAAAATTAAGAGGTAAGTTGAAATATAAATATAAACTGCTTTAATTACATTAATTTATGGTTAGTCATATTTTATCAAGAATATATTATTTATAATTATTTTTAAACTACAGAATTGAGTTCTTATCAATATTTTCCTTATCGCGTTCGGACTCATTTATTTTTTTACGCGCTTAGATCATCCCTTTTATTATCAATGAGCAAGTTTTCTAGAAACTATTTAATTGATTGCAGAATATGTACATAAATTTATGATATCATTGAGATTTTATGTGCATTCCTCACGCCAAAGGATTGCTTAATTGGAAAAAGGCGGAATAAGCGGGCAATTTCGCAATCAAAATTTCAAGGTCATCAAGGATGTTAATCGTATCACTTTGTTTTTCGCCTGTTTACTTGTTTGATTACTGCATGTATTTGAACAAGCAGTTAATTGTTTCAATATTTATATTTTTCGTAATTGGAGCGAATTCGAAGAAATCGTGTAGAGTTTCTAGATAATAGTGTGATTAATTAAACCATGAATTGTAAAAAGCTGTAGCATTAGTAATGCTTATATTTAGTTGATGATTTAACAATAATTTACTTTAGCTTGTTACCATTAAATAAAATAATACTCCTAAAAGAAAATATAATATACATATACAGGGTGGTTCAATTAACCTGAAAAATTGAATTATCTCTATATTACAATCAATAGTTAAACTCTTCATTTCTTGGTAAACCAAACTAATTCTAACACAGGCCAACAAAAAAAATGTAAAAACATTTTAAACTAATTTACCTAAATCGTACGAATTTTTGCATAAGAAACCGTATTTGAGCTCAGTTTTTTTCTATCACCCACAATTCTCTCACAATATGACATCAATTATATACAGGGTGATGATACAGTTTGGAACCTATTTAATTTGTTTGAGAAAATCGCTCGGACTGGTCAATTTTAGTTTTTAAAATCCCATCTCTGGGTATAATAAAAATATTAATGACGTCACTGGTGATTTAGCAATGACGTCATCATCGATTTTTTTTTAATGGAAACCCCCACTTTTTCACTGGTTTTTGATAGACATTTATGTCACTTAAACAACGATATAAAAAAATTGTTGCATTTGTAAACAAATTTTCGTTTAAAATTTTTTTAATATAAACTTGAAGTTAATTTGTACTATTAAATTTGAAAAATTTGAATGTTGTATAAGATTTATTTTGGCCGATTTCAATAAATGGTAAATTTAAAATTTTATTTTTTGTAAATTTCCTTACATTGAAATGGAATCAAAAAATTAGTTTTTCAAGACTATTTATTAAATTTTGTTAAATACATTTAACATTTTATATTTGCATTAGAATGCGCATTATTTAAACATTTACTTTCTTTTTTTATTATTGGTAATTTCAAATTCATTTTAATTTATTTTTATAAAACCTTTTTCGTTAAAATAAAAATTTCCCTTTTTGAATTAAAAACATTTTTTATTCAAAAATTTGTTTAAAAATTTAATTGTTTTTTATATCATTCTTTAAGTGACATGAATTTCTATCGATAATGAAAATGGGGGCTTCCATTTAAAAAAATCGCCCATGACCTCATTGTTAAAGCACCAGTGACGTCATTAATATTTTTTTTATATCAAGAGATGGCATTTAAAAAACTAAAATTGACCTGTCCGAGCGATTTCCTCAAAACAAGTAAATACGGCAGTTATGAATAAGGTTCCAAACTTTATCATCACCCTGTATATAAAAAATAGTGAAAACTTTCATAAATTAAAATTAAAAATTCAGTTATTTTATTAGGTTACAATTTTCACTTATAAAAATATTAGTTTACTAAAGCTACTAAATATCAGATGCTTATTTTTTTGTATTTTCTCTCTTTTCTCTGTAAAATTTCTTGTATAGCATTTTCTTCGATGTGATGTGTTTTGTTGTTCTCTGTGAAGTGACCAACAGTAATCACCTAACATGTTGATATTCCACCTTCCCTGGTATCGTTTTTCCATTTCTCTTATGTCCTGATGAAACCATTCCCCTTGCTCTTCACTGACATCACCTAAGTTTTCAGGAAGAAAGTCAAGATGGTCGTGCAAGAAGTGGACTTTAAGGCTCATCAGACAACCAAGACTTTTAAAATTGTTTATCATGTTTGCTACGATAAGTTCATATTTAGGAGCTTTCACATTGCCCAAAAACTTTGTCACAATTTCTTTAAATGATATCCAAGCCCCTTTTTCCTCTCTATTCATCGTTGCTTCGAATTTACGAATATCAGGCCCAACGAACATCCCTTCTTTCAGTTTAACTTCCTAAAAATGAGGAAATTTTCTACTCAAATATTTAAAACAATCACCATCTTTAGGCAAAGCTTTTACAAATTGTTTCATTTAGCCCAAGTTAATGTGTAGTGGTGGTAGAAGAATCTTTTTGGGGTCAACTAAAGTTATTTGCAAAATATTCTTCAGGCGGGGTGTCAAAGTTTTTCTTAAGGGCCATTGTTTTTTGGCCCAATGTTTATCCCTTGCTCTGCTATCCCACTCACATATAAAACATGGAAACTTTGTGAATCCCTTTTATTGACCAAGGAGCATAGAGATAACTTTTAAATCTCCACACAGCATCCAATCATGAGCTGTATAGTTAATTTTCTCTAAAATTATATTAAGATTTTCGTAAGTTTCTTTCATATGGACCGAATGGGCAACGAGGCATAAGTATTTCCATTGTGTAATAATACACCTTTTAAACTTGTTTTTGATGAGTCTATAAAAAGTCTCCAATATTCCTTTTTGTATTCAATGCCAAATTCATTCATTAGACCGTCACTATCATAGCAGTAAACCAAATCCTCTTCCTGACTAAAATATTGAGCAAACTGTTCATGTCTTGTTCTATAATGATAAATAGTTGTTTCAGATTCCAATAAATGTTTTTCTTTTAGTCTAGAACCAAGCAATTCTGCTTTTTCCTTAGTCAAATCCAAATCTCTCACTAAATCATTTAACTCAGCTTGTGTAAACAACTGTGGTTTTAAATTTTCTGGATTATATTCGAACTCGTCATCAGTCGGTTCACTTTCATTAAATTCTAGACTGAACTGTAAAATATCATCGATAGATCAGCTGAAGTAAAGTTAGGATAAACAATTGCTTTCTTATTTTTAGAGTTATATCCAGAAACATTTATGCTGTAAAAATAACAATCGTTTGAATGATTTTTTGCTCTCTCCATACCATGAGTACTGCAAATTTAAAAGTTTTCTTCTCTTTCTTGTACCATTTCCTAAGATCCTCGACAGAAACATAACATACTTTGTGAGGAACCCAACATTTGTCTTGATTGCCGATTTCTACACCAAAATATGCAAAGTACACTTGTTTTACAAAGTCAGTAATGTTCTCTTGTTGTTTTTTTTATTACAAAGCTACCACATTCATAACAAAAAGCGTTAGGAGAATTTTTGCAACCACGTTTATCCATATTAAACTGTGGATAAAAAGCACATAGACTAATACCCAGATTCTGGTCAAATCATTTAAGTTTAAAGGTCTTTAAATTTAAATTTGTTATATGCGTTGTAATGGACAATTTCCATAGTTACCTTATTTGTTTCTATTTAAAGGCCTTTAATTTTGACCAGAATCTCCCTATACACACTACAATGTGACATTTTAGTAACTGGAAGAGAACAAAAAACTGTCTAATTTATCAGAACTGCCAACCTAATCATATTTGATATTATTGCCAACCTTATAACACTAGAATATATGGCCAACTTAAAAATTTTGAATGGTTAAAAATAATTTGCATACATTTTGGTTAATAAACGTTATTTTTATTAAATATTGAAATGTGAGAAATTGGTGGGTGATACGACTTTTTTGTTATTATTTTCGGAATCAGCACACCAAATTACATAGAAATTAGCTAAAGTTATTGAAAAAGTTTTTTCATCGTTGGCCTGTGTAATTTTTAAACTTGGTTTTACATGAAATGTGTTTTACATGATGTTTTTAAACTTAAAAATATACCCATTCTCTGGCCCCCTTAAAATTAAACAAATTATACTTGAAAAGTTTGTTCTAAAACTCTTACTTTTGGAAATATTTACACTATTCAGGTTAAATGAACCATGTATAATAGTATTTATGTTAAAACTATTTTAAATTTATTTTAACAATTAAGAGGATAGTCGGCAAAATGTTTGAAATGCATACTTCTCGCTAGTAAAAATTGATTTTTGGGTGTTTGTAATAAAAAATTTAACAAAAACGCTCTTGTTTTGCCTTCAAATTGAATTTATTTATAATATAGAATTTTTTTTTTGATGTATATAGTCTATTATAAGGGAGTAATTTTGAAAAAATGATAAAAACGCATTTAAAAAAAAATTACGTACTTATAATTTATTATACTTAAAAAACAAAAATTCTATATGAAAAATAAATTCAATTTGAAGGCAATACAAGAGTGTTTCTGTTAATTTTTTTATTACAAACACCTAAAAATTAATTTTTACTAGCGAGGAGTACGCATTTCAAACATTTTGACGACTATCCTCTTAATTGCTTTTTCTGCCAAGTACCAAATACAAACGTACTGTAATTATGTAAAATGTGTGATGAGATCAGCAAAATTAAAATACACTACTTGTTTTTATATTTCACTATTTTAACTTTATTTCAACTATAATTAATTAAAACTAACGGGCGATATTATCATATTTGTTAAGGCTAATTTAATTTTAAATGAGGTTTAATTTGACATATACAGGGCGTCCAGAAACGTATTTGGTTATTTTTCTAGTAACTTTTATAGGCGACGAGCGTATATTGCAAACATCCCTAGCGGAGTTTCGGTGCAAAAAATACAGGGAATCAAAATAAATCTTTGTTATGAAGTGCGGTTAAATTTTTGGTTTCTTGTATTTAAAGTTAACTCGTTTTGTTAAGGAAGTTGGTTGCTGGAGCTATAATGGAGAAAATGATTTATTTTGAATTTTCCTCAATATTTTTTGACCATAAAAGTAGTGAAATTTTGTATGCTGACCATTCTTGGGTTTAAAAGAAACGAAAAAGACAGCATAACAAATTAAAACTGAGGTTGCTTGTGGTTGGAATATAAGCCGACTGCAAAATGTGGCCAAATAAATATTTGGAAGGAAAAACACTCAAAAAAATGTTTCCTTTAAAAAATAATAAGTAACTTTAGTTTATCCAAGGAAGCAGAAATATCACCGTGTTTCAAAAAATGGTTAAAATCGGTCTTCTAAAACCGGACAAGCTCGAACATGACCTTTGTAATTTTTACATTGATATTTTCACTCTGTCTTTAATTTTTGATTTTTTTTTTTGCTCTGTGATTCATTCTTTTGGGATTTCAACTAATTAAACTTACAGTGAAACAGAAGTAGTAGAAAGAAGTTTTATTTAAAGCAGTTATTATTACCAACAATCAATCCAAAAATAAAGTTTTAACTCAACTTTCAACAAAATAAACACACTACAAATTACATCGTGTTTCTTTGGTTCCAAACTCCACATCAGGCCTAGAATAAATAATATAATAACAATTTCAAATATACCACTAATATCATAGTAAATCTAATGGTTAAGACTTTTTTTATCGCTTTTAATCTGTGCTTTGCGCTTTGCGCCTTTTTACCTCATAAGATTCTCAAGGAAATTTATAAAATTTTATATCTCTGTTTGTGTTTGAAATAGTTTTTTTGGCATCCTACAACAGAACAAGAAGTATGAGATGCTTTCTTATTGTTATTTGTAGTATTCATAACAAGAATTTTGAATAAATACATAAAACTTTAAATTCAAATATTTGACGTTCCCTGTATATTTTGCCAATTATTGCCACAGGGGGCGCTGCAGTAAAATTCGCTCGTCGCCTATAGAGTAAACTGTCTTTCCTTGTCACTCCTCTTAATTTAAAAATGAAGTATAGTTGTCCTATAATGCTTGGCAATTGGTCAAGAGGATGTTTTCCTATTTTTCTAAAGATCTCTGAAAGGTCCCCAACAACGTACTAAAGAGCTCTCGCGCAATTTTTTGGGAGACCCTGTATAGTATTTTTATGAAGTTTGAATATAGTTTAAATGGCGTTTACCTGCTAAATAGGTTATATGGATATGTCAAATTACATCTTATTTAAAATTAGTAACCGTTAAATGTGTTTGATAATACTGATTTTAATCGAAGTTGAATTCAATTTTTATTATTTCTTTCGATATAAACTTTTTTCTTCCTTTAAGTTTTTTGATATACAGAGTGTCCAAAAAATTCCACGGACAACGATTAACTGGAAATATGTAGGTGATCTAAAAATAAGTTGATATGACCGATTTATCTATATTATTCAATATTCAATGCTTAATGTGTATAATTTATTTAAATTAATTTTTAATTTTATCTATTGTATACTTGCTTTTAAATAATTTTGAAGATATTTACTTCAGTATTATGAATATGTGTTTATCTACATCTATCCGCTTATTTTCTTGCACGCTTTTCAATTGATTTTTCACTTAAAACGTTAAAACTGATTCATTGTTTTGGCATTCTTACAAAAATCGTAACTACAACAGCATTTCAATTGAATTTGATCAATTTTTCAACAACAGACTCTTGGATTACAGTATACTTACTTGTAGGTATATCCTGATGCTTGATTAAAAATTATGAAGAATTGAAGGGCTCGGAGCAATTTTCCGTTCAGGTGCAGTTTACATAGTTTTGAGATAAATGAGAAAAACCTTTCACTTATTGCAACATTTTGAGGATATCGTATTATTTATACATCAAGATAGACCAAATATCTACTTTATGAAGCTGCTCTTATCTAAATTTTGTTACTAGTTTTTTTTATTAAATTACAGTGTAGTCTCTACTGAGTGTCCCACTTAAGGTGTGTTTTGCTAGCGACGGAAATATTTCGTCGTGGACGACGAAATCGCCGAGCGGAATGTTTGCTTAGTAACGTGCATCAAAGTGACAGCGTAAACGACATGTTGCTGAGCAACGCATTCCGTTTGACGATTTCGTTGTACTCGACAGAAATTTCCGTCGCTAGCAAATATACAGGGTGTCCCATTTAATGTTGGACTCTATGGGTATCTTTGTTATTATTGGAGATAGAAATTCGGTTAAATGGACAAATAGTGCATTTTTGTATCTCCAATAAAAATTTGGGCGCCATCTTGAAATATCTAAAAAGTGGCATTTTCAAAATATGACTTTAACTTCTTTATTCTAAGCCTTACCAAAAAACTTTTTTAACAACATAGAGGCAGTTCTTTATCTAAAATTCAATAAGCTAATCAGATTTTTTATTAAGTGACTGGATCCAAACTTTGTTTTTTCTTATGTCGGCCATATTGGAATTACACATATTTGGAATCAGTGTTTTTTTTTCTGAGAATTTTGATGTACCACATGTCATATTTAATAAATATTTTACGGAAAATAGGACAATTAATAAGACACCGGCGAGATGTTAGCAATAAGTTTTCCAGCAATAAGTATTTTACATGTAATTCTCCATAAGCGGTTTTTTCTAAATAACTTCCTTCCTTATCAATTCACAAAAAAAAAATAAATACACCAAATCAAAGCACAATTAAATCCCTACAGAGTGGTGGTACCCACTTTATTTGTCCATCCCGATTAAGTGTTTTATAGCACCGGCATCAAACCTCTACCACGTGTTTTCAAATTTTTAAATATTAACCTACTAAGACAAATGATATGTCTATGTATAGCATTTTTCATGTAGATGGCGATGTTATTGGTCACTTTGCTTGTCCGGGCCAATTATGTGAGTAATTAACAAAAAACATAATTTTTTCCACATTTATAAAGTTTGAACGCTAATTTATTAACGCAGTATTGTTGCATAAAAAAGTTAATAACGCCAATAGATCAGAGATTTAATTGTGATTACGGTGGTATTTCACACTTTGCTTGTCCGTCCATAATTAATTCCCTATTAACCAGCAATAAATTTTAGAACGCCAAATAACAAACAAGTATGCGGCGAAACACAATCAAAGAAAACAATGTTTAATAATTAACTCAAAGAAACAATTTATATGTGCAGAGACAGGATTTTTAATTTGGGTAACGATGGTATCGGTCACTTTGCTTGTCCGGGCCAATTAATTGAGTAATTAACAAAAAAACACCATTTTTTCGACATTTATCAAGTTTAAACGCTAAACAATTACAGCATTGTTGCATAAAAAGTTAATTACACCTGAAGATCACAAATTTGATTGTGTTACAGTAATATGTGACACTTTGCTTGTCCGTCCATAATTAATTCGCTATTAGCCAGCAATAACTTTTAGAACGCTGCATATTTGTTTGGAATTTGGCGTTCTAAAAGTTATTGCTGGCTAATAGCGAATTAATTATGGACGGACAAGCAAAGTGTGACATACCACATACCACCGTAATCACAATTAAATTTCAGAGCTTTTGGTGTAATTAAGTTTTTTATGCAACAATACTACGTTAATAAACTAGCGTTTAAACTTCATAAATGTCGAAAAAAATATGTTTTTTGTTAATTACTCACTTAATTGGCCCTGACAAACAAAGTGACCAATATCATCGTCATCTACATGAAAAATGTTATCCATAGACATATCATTTGTCTTTGTAGGTTAATATTTAAAAATTTGAAAGTACGTGGTAGAGGTTTGATTGTGGTGCTATAAAACACTTAATCGGAACGGACAAGCAAAGTGGGTACAACCATTCTGTAGGGATTTAATTGTGCTTTAATTTGTTATATTTATTTTTTCTTGTGAATTGATAAGGAAGGAAGTTATTTAGAAAAAACCTCTTATGGAGAATTACATGTAAAATACTTATTTCTGGAAAACTTATTGCTAACATCTCGCCGGTAACTGTCAATACCTTGTACTTTTTGTTTTTGTTATTGTAGACATTTGTATATGTTTATTAATTTTGGATTTTGAAAATAAAATAAGTTATGTAAATTGTCACAAATACATAATATGTACTGAAAGTTTACAACTGTTCATTTTTTATGCCTTGCTATGTTAATAAGTTTCGAGCACTCCATGAAATCTTACATAATGATTTTCATCTAGTTACCTTTGCAAAATTTCAATGTTTAGATGAAAATCATTTTATTCGTTTGCAGGAATATGTTTCTTTTTCCATTCCCTTTAAAATGAAGACAGGATAGGGGTTTCAATTTAAAAACGTTGGGTAGTTCTCTTCACTTGACCCCCCAAAAGATGGGGAAGTTCTGAACCATGAAAGAATGTAGTTTTTATGATACTGTATAAGTATGCAAATTTTTGAAAAAATATATTCACGCAATCAAAAAATACAGCGGGTAAAAGGGTAAAGTCTTATTGAACCAAACAATGAAGAATGTTACAAATTTATTAAAAACTTATACTTTTTGATGCATTTCGCAACATCAGTGTTGCATCTTCAGAGAAAAACCATAAGTCTTTCTTTTAATAAACTAAAATTACAAAAATTAGCACTAACAATCTTAGTTGAACTAGATTACATGTTCGCAAATCAAGGAAGAAAAACGAATTCCAGGTTCTATCTAAGTATGTATATATGCCAAATGTTAATGACCATCCAAAAACAAATCGGGTTCCAGCCGTATTTGTGCATTTTTAACAATTGAAAATGACGTGTCGCGATTCTATGCCGAAAACGTAAAGTAAAAAATTTTGAAAAATTGGTGCTTAGCAGAGTCAAATTGTGGATATGTATTCAAACATATATATCAAACAATTGAAGGGTGAAACCCTATCCAAAAAACGGAAGGATGAAACCCTGTCCAAGTACGGAAGGGTGAAACCCTATCCAAAAACAGAAGGGTGAACCCTAGTCGAATAAACGAAAGGGTGTTGATTGTTATCTATAATTAATTATTGTAAATTAGTAAAGTCATAAACAATTTTTCAAAATAAACTTACTTTTTAAATAACCTTATAACAAGATGAGAAACACGTGGAAGGAACCACCGACAACTTTAATTCTTGGCTCATTAAAACCTGCAATTTGTCATTAAAAGAAATTAACACATAACGAAAATTAACAGTTAGGACGAAAACATTTAAAACTTGTTGAATTACCAATAAATTAGTGGAAATTATTTTGGTGAGGCGTGAGGCCTCAACTCGGAAATGCCATTTTGCCATTGCAACTTTTTTGACATTTACAAGTGAAAAGATCAATACTGTAAGATCGATAATGACTAACGGCTCCATCTAGTAGATGTTTGATCAAATAAGGCTTTTCAAGCAAATTCGACCCAGACGAACGTGTTTAACCATTGGGATAACTAATTGATTTTCATAATACATCAAAAGAGGCGAATGGGTAATAGTGGAGGCTATGTTTAAAAGGCTATTGTCTTTGTTAAGTCTATGTATCTCTATCTCTTCTAAGACGTCCAACCTGACACTAGCGTGTTCTATATGTAATAATTTTGTATTATTATTTATATCAAAAGTATGATTATTAAGACGTAGGTGTAAACCGAAAACTGAATGATCATTGTGGGAATTTCTTTGAGAAAGGAGATGTTCATTAACTCTAGTAGCTACTGCTCTACCACTCTTACCCACGTACGACCTTTTACAACTCCCACAATTCAATTTATAAACTCCAGATTATTTTAATGGATCTATGCTATCTTTGTTTTTAACTATATTATCTTTAATACTATTACTGGACTTGAAAACTAATTTGGAATCTGGTAAAATGTCTTTTAAAATCTTAGCTATGTGATGGGTGATGCCCTTGTTGAATGTGAAAACTAATAGATTTTCTGGTGTAACATCGAAGGTCGAACCTACTTGAAAAGCATCATTGTGTAACCTCTTACACAACTTCCTTTCTAGTAACTTTTGTATGAAAGCCACCGAAAAACCGTTATTGATAGCAAGTTGTTTTATAATGTCCAACTCTTTATTATAATATGAAGCTGTTAATGGTAAATTAAGCAATCTGTTCAAAAGAAAATGAAAGAAAGCATGTTTGTGGGGAGTAAAATGATTCGAGGTGCTAGGAATAGCATGATCGGTAGTGGTCTCCTTTCTGAAAATACCAAAGTCAATTGTGTTAACTGAATTACGTTCCAAATGAAGGTCTAGGAAATTAATTGA
This sequence comes from Stenus bimaculatus, assembly GCA_963971135.1. Classification (NCBI taxonomy): domain Eukaryota; kingdom Metazoa; phylum Arthropoda; class Insecta; order Coleoptera; family Staphylinidae; genus Stenus; species Stenus bimaculatus. The sequence goes on from OZ020180.1 coordinate 38,151,973, forward strand.
CCTATCTTTTTCAACTTCTAATGTAAACTTTATGGAACCGTGTAGATTGTTAACACAATCGAAAAATTCTTCTAACTCCGAATCAGTCCCCTCCCAACAAATTAATATGTCATCTACGTAACGACCATAGAATTTAATATGTTGTTTAAACAGATTACTTCCATTCATTATAAAAGATTTCTCTAATTTTGACATGAACAACTCGGCAAGAAGTGGTGAAAGAGGATTACCCATGCCTAGACCCTGAACTTGTTGATAAAATTTTTTATTGAATTGGAAATAATTGAACTTTAGAGCTAAATCAGTCAAATCGTGCAATAACTGTCACTAAAATCCGACGAGAACAAGCTATCTTTTAAAAAGTTAAGAGTCTCTGGCAAAGGCAACACTGATGTTGCGAAATGCATAAGAAAGTATAAGTTTTTAATAAATTTGTAACATTCTTCATTGTTTGGTTCAATAAGACTTTACCCTTTTACCCGTCTACACTCATGGATCACTAAACTTCAGGAGACTTTTACCTTTTACACTTCTAAAAGTATTAAGGTCTATTTATGCAGACACATTTAACATTTAAGAAATAAAAAGTAATACGTAACCTAAAATAATTAAAAAGTTAAAATGCATGCTTTGAATTGGCCCATTTATGCACCACATTTAATATCTAGCATTTAAGAAATAAGAGTTGGAGAATTTTAACTTTATTAAATGTTAAATTTTACGTAAACTGTGCGTTTTTGTGCGCATGAAAGGCGGAGTAAATATTCATGTGTTTCGGAGTTGACAAAATTGTAAATGTAAAACATAACCTCTTCATCACCTGCTGTTTATTTCAAACTTTATTTATAAATAATAAAAATTAAAGAAAGGCTTTTTTCAAAAATGGAAAAATGAATTATTCTACAGGTATATTACATTTTTCTGACAGCGAATGGCTATGACCCAAACAACAAGAACTCTCACTTCTTAAATCTTAATTTTCTGCATAAATCCTACAGCATTATTAAATGTTAAATCTTAAATTACCTAACGTAAAATTGGTTTTCAGCAACGTTAGGGATTGCTTAGAGCGCTAGTTAATAAAAAATTCCTAGCACCTTAAACGTAGGCATTGATTTAAATATCAATATCAATAATTTAGGCAAAGTCGGGGAAATTGAGCATTAATGGACTCATTTTCAGGGCCGTATTTACTTATATGAAAATATGTATGATTATAAGTCCGTCCTTGCTCATTTTTAGATACATTTTAATTTTTCTAAGAAAATAAAAATTTATTTTTTTAATAAATTGGTTATCAAAATGTTATTCTAAATCGTTTCCGCTTATTATCAAAATCAATTCTAAATTTAGACTTACTGTAAAATTTACGTTACAAATTTTCCCAGAAATATCAGATTACGTTTTCCTTATTCAAAGTTTTTATCAACTTTTAGGAAGTGAACAAAATTAAAACAAGTCAGTATCACTTTTATCATGAAAATAAATGCCTTTTCTTTTATAATTAACCAAAACAAAAATAATTAATTGATAAATGTAAAGTTTAAGTTATCAGTAATAATTGAAGACACAAGTGGAAAAAGGTGTCGCAAAATAATTATTTCAAGAAAAGTGACTTGAAACATTTTTTGCTGTAATTTATTTTTAAACTAAATTTATAATTTTTGTTTTATTATTCTTTTAGATATTGTAAAGTAGTTTTTTCTCTTGTATTTAAATATTTAGTAAAACTTAGTTAATCCAATAGAAGAAACAAAAAACAGTACACCTTTATCCCAAACAAATGTTTGCCCATAAAATGCGTTTCTGAAATATACCAAGGACCGTATCAACTCAGGATAAAAATATTTATTTAAGTACCTTTAACCTAATAATACAGTTACAAATTTATATTTTTAGCTAAAAAATTAAATCTACTTTTACTCCGAAACGAAGCACCGAAACGACTTACAATAAGAATACCTTTTCTGTAGAATATTGATAATTTGATCAAGGATTATTTTAGTTCTTTTAAAATTATTGAAAACGTAAAAAAAGATAATTAAAACAAGTTGACGACCCCCCACATGTAACGCCCCTGAAGATATTTTTAAAACTTTTATTGACTGTAAATGTGTATCCTTGTGTCTGTCATTACCACGAATGTCATTTGGGGTTAAGTTTTAATTTTTAACCCCAAATGACAAGAATGGTAATGTATGTAAAATATTCGACTTATAATTTGAACAAGAGTGCATATTTAAGGGACTATTTAACGAACATTCTTCACATTTTTATGCAAAATTTGACAGCCAACTTCAAACTCATTGAAATTTGACATTAACGTCATAAAATAATCCCTTATATTTTTCACGTTTTACTTGTCACAAAAAGTAATCACTTGTGAGTTGAATAGTCAAAGTTATTCAGGACACCCTGTATAATACATTTTGTGATATTTTATAAAAAAGATCAATTTGATAAAAAAATGTGACATGACACCTTTATCCACATAAAAAGCTTATTATTACTGATTATGATATTATTATGTTCTTATGTAAAATGTAAATAGCTATTATTGTTATTGATTTAGTTTTCTGCAACGTATACTAAAAAAAACATCGGATGTCGGACGTGTAATTTCCAGACCATAAAATTATATGCAAATATCCTGACATGAACAAAAATCGATTCCTACATTCTCTAAAGTTGATACAACTTACATGATGTTTTTGTGTCAAAACGTAAAACTTTCACATAGTTTTTTTAAACAGAATAAATCATAAATGAGCATAAATGATCTCAAATAATACGTATTGTTTAAAGCCTGCAGCGCTTTGGAAGTCTTGAATACATTTTCTAAAAAAATTTAAGAGAAAATCAGATATACAGAGTGTCGCAAAATTCGACCGAGAACTCGAGATACTATAGTACACCAAAAAATAAGTCGACATGACCAAATTCATTTATACAGGGTGTCCATGAATAACTGTGACAATTTTTTTATGGTGATAGAGAAAGTGAAACTATTTTTGACTTATAAAGTATTGTCCGGTAATGCTTCCTTAAAAAGTTATACAACTTCAAAAATTTTCTAAAAAAATATTTTTTTGTAAATAAAATAGATATTATAAGAGATATTAATTTAAAATTTTGGCCACAGTTTTTTCACATAAGGATACACATTTTCGGCCAGCAAAAGTTTAAAAAATATTCTCAGGTGCGTTACATGTAGGGGGGGGGGGGGGGTCATCAACTTTTTTTTGATCATATCTTTTGTTTCTTTACGTTTTTGATAATTTTAAAAGTATGTACTAAAGTAATCCTTGATCAATGTTCTACAGAAAAGGTACTCTTAAATTATTTCGCTCCAGTGGTTCATTTCGGAGTAAAAGTAGATTTTATAATTTTTATCTAAAAATATGAATTTAAAAAACAACTTCAAAGTAGGCTAATTTACCTAAAATATCATGTACTAAATATGTGAGCTGCTCCATATGCAAGATGCATGTCTGGTAATTCCTAATTTAGAAATCTATGAATTTTTTATATTGCAACAATACGACTAACTATCAAACACTAATTAAAAAATATTAAAGGCTGCTTAGAACTTAGAATTAACAAAATATTGTGGTAATTCGCCTACTTTGATATTTGTATGTTTTCAGATAAAACATGAAATTTTCATTAAAAAGCCCAATTAAATGATTTTTTTAATTCATATTTTTAGCTAAAAATTATAAATCTACTTTTACTCCGAAATGAAGCACCGGAGCAACATACAATAAGAGTACCTTTTCTGTAAAACTTTGATCAAGGATTATTTTAGTACTTTTAAAATTATCAAAGAGACAAAGGATATGATCGAAAAAACTTGATCACCCCCCCCCCACATGTGACGCCCCTGAAAATATTTTTTAAACTTTTATTGGCTGAAAATGTGTATCCTTATGTGAAAAAACGTGGCGAAAATTTCAAATTAATATCACTTATAATATTTATTTTATTTACAAAAAAATATTTTTTTTGAAAATGTCAATATTTATATAGTGCGGACATAAAGAAAATACCCTCCCCCCCCCCCCGCTAACTTTTGAACGGTTATGTTTTCGATTCTTAAAATTTGTCCACTAAAGTATTTAATTGCGAACTTTCTAATAAAGGTATTTTTGATGGCAACTTTCTTATTTTAAAAGGAACACCCAGTATATTTTTGCATTTTTGTGTTCTCCATAAAAATACCATTAAATTGACCTAGCGTAGTGTGCTCTACTATTAATACTTTCGGAATTACCCCCATTTGAAAATCACATTTTGATGCAACTTCATTTACACCGGAACCTGGAAAATTATCGAACTTACAGTTAAACATAATTTTGTTTAAATTTAATGTTATTAACTTAATTGCAAAAAAATCATTTAAAATAAGGAAGTTTGGGCACTTGAGTCCAACTTCTGGTGTAAATGAAGTTGCATAAAAATGCGATTTTCAAATGGGCGTAATTCCGAAAGTATTAATAGTAGAGCACACTACGCTAGGTCAATTTAATGGTATTTTTATGGAGAACACGAAAATGCAAAAATATACTGGGTGTTCCTTTTAAAATTAAATTGTAAATGACATTTTATTGTAAATATCATGACACTAAATTCTGGGGTTTGAAAAAAAAATCGAGAATGTACAAAAAATATATACAGTGCGGTCATAAAGTAAATCCCCCCCCCCCTGCTAACTTTTGAACGGTTATGTTTTTGATTCTGAAAATTTGTCTACGGATGAATCTAATTGCGAACTTTCTAATAAAGGTATTTTTGATTTTTTGGAACTTCTGGTTATACCGGAAGTGGATGGCAACTTTCTTATTTTAAATGGAACACCCAGTATATTTTTGCATTTTCGTGTTCTCCATAAAAATACCATTAAATTGACCTAGCATAGTGTGGTCCACGATTAATACTTTCGGAATTACGCCCGTTTTAAAATCGTATTTTTATGCAACTTCATTGACACCGGAAGTTGGAGCCAACTGCCCGAACTTCCTTATTTTAAATGATTTTCTTTTGATGAAGTTGCATAAAAATGCGATGGGCGTAATTCCGAAAGTATTAATCGTAGACCACACTATGCTAGGTCAATTTAATGGTATTTTTATGGAGAACACGAAAATGCAAAAATGTACTAGGTGTTCCATTTAAAAAAAGAAAGTTGCCATCCACTTCCGGTATAACCGGAAGTTCCACAAAATCAAAAATACCTTTGTTAGAAAGTTCGCGATTTGAGTCCTCCGTAGACAAATTTTCAGAATCAAAAACATAAAAGTTCAAAAGTTAGCAGGTGGGGATTTACTTTATGTCCGCACTCTATTGTATTTAATATTAATATTTATACAGGGTGTCCCGAAATTAAGCGGACAAACTTTAGGAGGCGATTCTACAACTAGTTTTAAGAAAAAAACTTTCTATAAACATGTGTCCGATTTCGCTTCCTAAGGGAGCTACAGCCCTTTAAATATTGTGACTAAAACTAGGTTTTTTGTCATTTATTTGAAAACGGTTGGTAATAAAGATTTGAAATTTGGTGTGAAGACTAATACGTTTAAGATATAACTTCTCAATTTTTTTTCAGATTTTTTGAAAGCTTTCAAAAAATTTCAAAAAATAGTCTTCACACCAAATTTCAAATCTTTATTACCAACCGTTTTCAAATAAATGACAAAAAACCTAGTTTTAGTCACAATATTTAAAGGGCTGTAGCTCCCTTAGGAAGCGAAATCGGACACATGTTTATAGAAAGTTTTTTTCTTAAAATTAGTCGTAGAATCACCTCCTAAAGTTTGGCCGCTTAATTTCGGGACACCCTGTATAATATATATAATATAAACTGTCAATATTTTGGTGTTAACTCCATAATTTTTGTTATTGTTGACATTTGTATAAGTTTATTAATTTTGGATTTTGAAAATAAAATAAATTATGTAAATTGAATGTTCATTTTTTTATGCTTTCTATGTTAATAAGTTTCGAGCACTCCATGAAATCTTTTATGCGTCTGCATGTGGCATATCAATATTCTCAGAAAAACACACTGATTCCAAATATGTGTAATTCCAATATGGCCGCCAGTTTGGACTATTTCCTGGAAATCCAGTGACTTAAGAAACAATCTGATTAGCTTATTGAATTTTAGATAAAAAACTGCCTCTATACAGGGTGTAACTTAAATGCACGGCAAAAATTTAAGGGGTGCTTCCTTGGGTCATTTTAAGAACATTTATACCTTAGGTGATTTTTCGAAAAACGCTTCATTTCAAAAATACACGATGATAAAGATTTCTTAAAATGCATGGTTTTATAACATAAAGTTGTTACTATGGCTACTAGTTTTTTTTTCGAATATACAGGTAGATTTTACGTAATAATTTTAATTATTTATTAAACTAAATACAATTTACAATAAGTGTTCAAAATGAGAACCATTAGCTAGCAATCAAGAATCCAATCTTCTTCTCATCGATTGGCGAACTCTTTCAAAGATACCAGGATTGTTTCTTATCGAATTACATTCGTTAATTATTCGAGTTCTTAGATCTTCTAAATTTTCTACCGGAGTCTGATAAATTAATGATTTCAGTTGGGTCCAATCCACCTATTAGGATAGTTTGCATTCAGGAACTCACGAGCAACCAAACTAAAATACATTACATTCCTCGTCTCCAATGGTACATCTTCTAACAAACATGGTAGCGATTGTTCCAAAAAAATCCGATATGCTTCACCGGTAAGCCTTGGAGGTAGAAATACTGGTCCAATAAGAAAATCACCCACAATTTGACCCAAACGTTTAATGAAAATTGTTGTTGGAAACGATCTTCACGAATCTCATGTTGGTTTTCTTCGGCCCACGAATGTCTATTGTGAAAATTCATTACTGCGTTTCTTGAAAAATTTGCTTCGTCAGTAAATAAAATTATGGTCATTAATTGAGGGATTTGAATCAATTTTTGAAGATACCATTGGCAAAATTGTATTCGTGGTGGAAATCGCGAGGTAAAAGTGCCTGACCGCGTTGAATGTAACAACTGCTGCCTTAAAATTCTCCAAACAGTCATATTATTACTTACATTCAAATTTCTACCAATTTTTCGTGTAGAAGTACTTGGATCTTCTTCCACCAAGTTGAGCACATTTTCTTCCAATTCTAGCGTTCTAAATCTCATTGGTCTTCCTGGTCTCTCTTTGATCTTAAATGAACCACTTTCTCGAAGACAGTTATGAATGTTTTCAGGAAGACGACGGTTGGGAAATCTTTCACGATAAAAACGTCTTGCATCTCGGAATTTGTGTAATAATTCATAATTAGCAAAATAAACTATGACAGGTGACAGCAACAAAGTTTGTAGCCATGGTAACAACTAAACTTTAATTATTACACCTATTATTTATTTAATAAAAAGCATGCATTTTAAGAGATCTTTATCTTCGTGTATTTTTGAAATGAAGCGTTTTTCGAAAAATCACCTAAGGTATAAATGTTCTTAAAATGACCCAAGGAAGCACCCCTTAAATTTTTGCCGTGCATTTAAGTTACACCCTGTATTGTTAAAAAAGTTTTTTATATGGCCTATAATAAAGAAGTTACAGACATATTTTGAAAATGGCACTTTTTGGTTTTGTCAAGATGGCGCCGAAACGATTTAAAATTCAAGGAATTATTATTGAACATACAAATATGTACTACTTTGTCCATTTAACCGATTTTCTATCTCCAATAATAACAAAGATACCCAATGGGACACCTTGTATATTATGTACCAATATTTTTTGCTCGATGGACTTTTTATGACAAAAAGGAACTAAATGTTATTTTGGTAGGTAATTAATCTCGTTAATAATATACAATTACATTAAAAATAATTTTTATATGTATTTGAAATTATAGCTCTGAAGAAGGATTAAAATAAATTTTCCGAAACCAGTCGTCAGCTAGCAAAAGTGTTTGCTTTTTATTACATATACTGCTTAGATAGAAATATCAGTTATCAGTTAAAAATTTTTGACAATAAGATAAAATATTATAAAGAATACATGTAAGTAATAGCTTGTAATGTTTTTTCGCCATTTTGCGTTTTCAATCTCTTTCAATTTTGGGCAGTTTTTTTGGTATTTGAACCATTGTGCGCCGAGCGGAATAATTTGCTTAGCAATTGAGCAGGAATGTTGCTAAGCAAAGTATTCCGCTCAGTGTTTTCGTCGTCCGCAAAACGCACCTTTAAGAAATAAATTTTCATAAAAGTGCTGTAAAATAATAAAGTCGTGGAAAAAGTATAGTATTGTACTCGCGAGAAAATAGCCATTATTGGCTATCATTTCTCGCTCATTGAATAATATACTTATGCCCGTTTTCACCAACGATTCCTAAATTTAGGCATTACTTATAGCACTAGTTGCTAGGTATTTTTAATCAATTACTAAAAAATACCTAGCAACTAGCGCCATAAGCAATGCCTAAGTTTTATGAATCGTTGGTGAAAAGTGAAAACGGGCATTAGTATATTGAGGCCGAATTTTGTTTGTTGGCGAAACGTCATCATTTTTCGCCAATTCGTCATTATTTACGTTTTTCTCTTCGCCTGAATGATGACGTTTTGGAAGTTTTGGAAACAAAATTCCACCTTTGTTTCGACCGTAATATTTATTTTTTCCACGATCATTGAATAATACGTATATTATGTGTTTGTTTTCCGAAAAGTAATGCTATACATTATCACCTTATCACCATCTTTCCTCCACGGCTTTATTTTCCCACACTGCATTTTGGACCAATCAGAAAACCGCAATTAAATTCCGTCACGGTGTTTTAACTCACCTTACAATATAGAGGTGGCGCTGCGTATAAGGTCATGTCAAAAATACGAAAAATAACCTTAACATGGGACACCTGGTATAAACTATAACTAAGTAAGTCCATTAAGAAAGTCACAATTATAGAGCACAGTCATTATCCAAGTACTTACTCATACTTTTGTATACTTTATTTCAGTGTATAAAAAAATATTTTAATGTGAATTTTAATGAAATTTTCTTGTAATCGCTTGTTTAGGCTTACCTAGTAATTTCTAAATGTACATACTATAAGTAAATACTTTTGTTAGAATGTTATGCAATCAAAAAATGTAATTGTCAATATTTTCAAACTTGCTATGCGTTTTCATTGCAATTTTTAAATTGGATAGCAAATATGTTTGAAGTAAAACAATTCATCATGACTTGTAAAGTTATTAATAATTTAGTTATTTACTTCACTCTCTAATGAAATTAAAACACAATAAATAGATTTTTATGTGTTTTTATTCTAATCATTGTTTATTTTTACTACATTTTTTTTCTAAAAACATTTATAAATAAAGATTTTTAGAATCATTATTAAGAATTTTTTAATATATCGCAAACCGCCTACAATAGTGGCACAACTCAAAATTTAAAGTTTTAAAATGATCGAGATTAAACAATTTCTTATTCCTAATAACTAATAAATACATCAGTGAGATATCGCGGTGTGTTTCTGAATAAGTGTCGAATTATCTAGGAATGGATTTTTGGACCAATTTGAAGACAAAAAGTAAGAATAACGTTTTCTGCTAAAACGCTCCATTTCGGAAATGCAGGGCATTGAAGTTTACTAATTTTTTTCAATTTTTTAACATAAAATCTACATTGTTAATGATAATTGGCTCAAATTTTGCACCTACCTTACTTTTACAGCCGCATTGAGATGAACTTGCAAATTTTCAAAAAAAAAATTAGGGTGAAGTTTGAAGAGTGAATCAACTTTTTGAACCCTCTTTAACTTTTTTGTACAACATCATTCTAATGAAAAAACTTAAATGTTCACTTTTTTAAACTTTGTGCTTTCTTTAACCTTTTTGATAACTTGTTGCGTTTAGAAGTAATGGGATAAAATAAACCAGATCACATTTCCAAATGTCTACAAAATTAAATTATTTTATTTCTGTACATAATTAGATAAAATTAGTACCAATGTAATTTGTAATATTTAATTACTATTAATAATGTAATATTTTTTAATATGCAATTTCATCCAATCATCATTGACAATGTAGATTTTATGTTAAAAAATTGAAAACAAAATGAGTAATTTTCATTTCCAAAATGGAGCGTACTAGCGGAAAAAATATTTCTACTTTTTGTCTTAAATTGGTCCAAAAACCCATTCCTACAATATCCGACACTTGTTCAGAAACACCCTGTATATCCAAGCGTAAATGATTGTGTAAATTCTTCGTGCCATTCTTGCCTAAACAGTGAAAAGTGGATTTTTTATTAATAAACTGGCATAATCTTATATAATTTATTCAAATCATTATTTTATTTTATTTGATAATTTTTATGATTTTTAAATACAAAAATGTGGTCTACTATACGATCAAAGAAGAGGTCAACGTCCGAAATTTTTTGACTAAAAATTTGATCCCCCTCGTCACCACTAAAAAATAGAACTCTTTAGACCGTGGAATTATTTTTATTGAAGACCTTCATTCAAACGCAAATGTCATGGTTAGTTAAACAATTGCCGGGTTTGGCTATCACCAAACTAATACCAATTACAAGCAATCAAAACACATTTAAGTACATATTTATGCTTTAATACTAATTTTCAATCTTCTGCGTCTTGCTGAAACAGAAATTCAAAACTCAAAGACTTAAAAAAGTATGATAATACGTGTAATAATACCTACTTCTTTCTTATCACTATTAAGGTAGACACGTGGATATTTTTTCATAATTTAAATAAGTAGGTAATTTTTTATTAAGACAAACTAGAAATTTAAAGTATTGGTCGCAATAAAAACAATAAAAAAATTTTACGATGTTTATTTCAGAATTTTTAAAATTCCTTCTAATAATTGGCTGAATGAATTGCGAAGCATCTGAAAAATGTCTTGACGTAACATGGGTTATAATAGTGTCAAATGTCACATTACAATTGCTTTTTGTAATTTACCTCGACCTTGATGATCACCTCGTCGGAAAAAAATCAAGGCGAGCAACAGTAATTGGGATAAAGGTCGCTTAAAATTTTCGCACCGAAAACTGCGAAAAATATGCTAATGTTTAAACAAATAAATACAATTGTCACTCGAGTTCTAATATTAGATAACGAGTAATAAGAGGGATTTGCTTTTCAATAAATTCCTGCGATAAATTTTTTTATTAGTGGTATTATGTAATGAGCGTGCGTAATGTTTAATTTTGTTTAATTTGGGGTTTTAGTTTTTATGTGCCGCCGAGGCAGCTTTCACTTTCATTTGCGTGTTTTAGGGGGTTTATTAGTCGCTTCCGCCGCCCCTTGTGTTGACATAACGTAATAATATTAATGTTACGGCGATAATTGCAGAGTTGTTTGAGATTTCACTTTGAGCGCACTACTCTGACCACTAATTGCGCGCTTTCGCCTCTGCTAAAACTTTTCAGTGATTATTATGTGTTATTACTCGAAGAGCGAAGGCTGTTTGTGATGACGCTTCGTGCGGAGCTAGACAATTCTCAAGATGATGTTTGTGAGGTTAGGGTTGATCTTGATGATGGCCTTAGAGACAATGATGAGGCGAAGACTGAGAGTGATGATAAAAGTGATAAGTTAGATGTTAATAGTGAGGATAGTTCTGGAGAGGATGTTGTTGATCAAGCCTCGGGGTGAATATTTTTTTGACTCACTAAAAAATTTACTAACCAATTCGATTTTATTTAATTTTTTCAGATTTAAGATTAGATTTCTTGAAACAATTTATAAGAATGTGAGATAAAATTTACATAGAACACGAAAAATTATATGCTAATTTTTCAAAAATATTGAAATCTGAATATTCTTACTAAATTTAAGAAGAAAGTTAGTTAGATTATTTAAAAAAACAAAACAAAAATCATTTAACGAATCGGAAATAAAAAAACACTATTTAGTGGAAAGAGTAAAAATCAACTTTCAAATGTTTAAGTCAAAAATGCAAAGTCAGAAACCTCGAATTGTTTATGGTTTCATTTCTGCGGCGTCATTTTGAACATTTTCCGCGTCCAGTTTTTTTCCTAACCACGTGTATTTTTTTTTGAAAATTTATGTGATTTCAGAGCATTTATTTAATTTTAGATATTTTTTGCCTTAGATCCGCTTAAGTTATGACAAAAAAATTAAATTTTTTAAAACTGTTTTTATAAAAACAAAAATCGAATATATTGTCCTGGAGATTTAAAATCGATTTTTTGTACCCTTTTCATAATCTAGAAAACTAATAAAAATTTTTCACTATTTTCCAAAGAACTCAAAATGAAAAAAACGATATCGCAGTATTTAAATTCTTCAACCAGTGGGAATAAGCTTAACTCAGGTCTGGAAAAGTTTATTTCATATTTTTTGATTTTTTCGGCAAAGCTAAAGTTTCTCCTAATTACTAACTAAAGCTTTATCCTATAAAATAAAGTTTTCAGTGCGAGCGAAAAAGTCGCGTACACGCTCCTCGGTACGTTGTTTGGAAGTAACCGTTAAACAATAATTTAAAAAAAATTTGATGGAAATTCCGAAGTTATGGGAAGATGACAATTTGCAGATCATTTTTGACAATTTTATGTAAAATATAAATTTTTTGTGAGACTGTACTATACAGGCTGTCCCAGAACTTGCGCATAAGCTCTCGCTCCTTTGTTGGGGACTCTTCAGGAATACCTGGAAAAATCATTAAAAAATCCTCTTGGCCAATTAACAGAGATATTAAGATACAAAGTTAGGGATTCGACTTCTTTATTACCATGAATTTTACTAGGAAAAATAAATCAATCCCAACTGTTTGATTGATTTATTTTTCCTAGTGATATTAATTGCTATCCCAAATCATCGTCAAATCGTTTACTTGTTCTTTTTATTTGTTTTGTAATGAATAAAATTAAAAACACATCCCAAGTAGAAACAAAAATTGTAGTTGGAACGTGGTAATATTGTAGGAACATGTAAATATTGTAGGTCGTATGGAATTGGTGTCTACAAAATTATATACGTTTTTTCCCTGTTTTTATATTTCAAACTACGCGAATATACAGGGTGGTGATAAAGTTTGGAACCAAGGTCATAACTTCCGTAAAAATTTTTTTTGTAAAAATCGCTCGGACTGGTCAATTTTTGTTTTAAAAATGCCATCTTTTGGAATGAAAAAGATTTTCATGACGTCACTGATAACTTCACTATGACGTCATCATCAATTTTTTTAAATGGAAACCCCTACTTTTTTTACACATTTTTCATAGACCTTTTTATCATATTAATGATCACATAAAAATATTTAAAAAAATTTCAACCATTTTTGAAAAAAAAAAAAATTTACTCAAAAAAAAATTATTAATTCTCAATGAAAATATTACAAAAAAAAGTAAATTTTTAATTTACAAGTAACAAATTTTATCAAAAATGTTCAAATTGATCCCCATTGACCATTTGGCATTGTCCCATTCGAGTGTAGACACTCTGAATACTATTGTTAATAGCTTCTTCGTCAATTTGTTGCAATTCCGTCCTAATTCTAAGCTCCAATTCTTGTAAATTATTAGGTCTATTGAAATAAACTTTTGATTTTAAATGTCCCCACAAAAAAAAATCTAAGGACGTTAGGTCGGGAGATCGCGGAGGCCACTCAATTGGTCCCCTCCGACCTCCGACCTATCCATTTGTTGGGAAACGTGGTGTTAAGGAATTCTCGCACCGCCCTGCCAAAGTGTGGAGGAGCCCCATCTTGTTGAAACCAAATGTTTTGGTTAGGAATGTTGCGATTTTCATAATTGGGGAAAATACGAAGTAAAACTGGTATCAAATCAGTCCGCAAAAAATTCAAGTATCTTTCGGCAGTAAGGTTTTCATTAAAAAAGTAAGGTCCTATAAAACGTCTGCCAATCATTCCCACCCATGCATTTAACTTTCCCTGTCTTTGACTATGGGATTCTACGGCCCAATGAGGATTTTCCTGTGACCAATACCTACAATTATGTCCATTCACTGATCCATTCAATTGAAAGGTAGCTTCATCGGAGAAAATTATACTACTTAAAAATTTGGATTTTGATCACATCGCGCCATCATTTCTTCACAAAATTGCAGTCGGCGATCGGGATCATCTTCATTTAACTCTTGTATGAGTTTTATTTTGTATGGGTGATACATTTCCTTTTTTAATAATTTTGCGACATAGGAATGATCCACATTATTATTTCTTGAAACATCTCTTGTTGAAATATTGGGATTTTCTTCAATCGCAAGTAATAAATTTAATTTGGTTTCTTCATTCACTTGAGGCCGTCCTTGTCGAGGCAAATCTCCTACAGATCCTGTTTCTGCAAATTTGGTAACTAACTTACTTACTGTAGATCTTGAGATTTGCGGTTTATTTGGATATTGCTCATTAAACAAAGCACAAGCTTCCCCATGGGTTCTTTTTCTATCGCCGTATCCTACCATAATTAAAATTTCGATTCTTTCGCGTTCGCTTAAACGAGGCATTTTTAATTTCGCAAAACTTAATAATTGTTGATTATTATTAAACAAACGAAGTAAGCTATTCAAGCATTGGTAAATGGATTTAAAATTTTATTTGCCATACAAAATAACGTCTACTAAAGCACATTTATAAAGGCAATTTTTATTTCAATAAATTTCGAATATCAATAGCTTTTTCAAATTTATAATAAATTATAATTTTATTTAAAGTTTATTATTCCTCAAACATTTTATTTTAATTACCTTTTTCATTAAAAGTTATTTAAAATTAGTTTTAAGAAAATTCCAATTGTGTAAAGAAGAACAATTCGAATATTTTCGATAATAATTTGTTATTTTTAAACTAAAAATTAGTTTAATTTAGTTTTCTTGCCATATTTTCATTGAGAATTAATAATTTTTTTTTGAGTAAATTTATTTTTTTTTTCAAAAATGGTTGTAATTTTTTTAAATATTTTTATGTGATCATTAATATGATAAAAAGGTCTATGAAAAATGTGTAAAAAAAGTAGGGGTTTCCATTTAAAAAAATTGACGTCATAGTGAAAGTATCAGTGACGTCATGAATATTTTTTTCATTCCAAAAGATGGCATTTTTAAAACAAAAATTTACCTGTCCGTGCGATTTTTACAAAGAAAATTTTTACGGAAGTTATGACCTTGGTTCCAAACTTTATCACCACCCTGTATACAAAATAAGAATGTCATATGAAAGTGGAACCTCTGCTTAAGACTTGTCTGCGGCAGTTTTTTAATAAATTATATCCAAAATGGCCAAAAAAAATCATTAAAAATACGTAAAATTTGGCCTATTTTAAACTTATTTTTTGGGCTTAATAATTTAATTTTTCAAAAAGTCGTCGTATAGAAGTCTAGCCATGAATGTTATTTAAACTATGCTATTATAAAACTTAATGTTATTTACAAAAGTTGTAGTTTGAAATAATTGCAAGGCATATTTCGTAAATTTTGAACGCACATTTTAACTGTAAAAGCAGCAAATACCTTCGTAGTCTAGGTGATACAAATTTTAAAATATAACAGAAATGAAGATTTTTATAGGTACTTTCAGCCTATTTATGTGGGATGTACTTTGGGTCAAAATTTCTTTCCCAAATTCAAGAAGAAGCTCAAAATATACGTTTACTATCGGAGCGCGGTTCTACTTAGACTTTCAATCCTCTTAAGTCGATTAAATTGTGGACTATTTGATCGGTAGTCATAAGTTGCTTTATTTAAAAAGAAAAATGGATTTTTTAAAGTAGGTAGATAATTTGAATAAAAAAAATACTATCGTGCTCAGAAGTCTAAAGGTCTGGGGATCAAACCGCCGCATATCTTTTTTTTATGTGTAAGAATATTGTCACAGGCACAACTTGTGGTTATGTCCCAGCACAATATCAACACAATATTATCACCGATCAACATTTGCTATTTGCTGATTCCACAATATTTTCACAACTTTGGTTTCTGCTTGGGATTTTATAAAGTTTACAATTTATTTTTTTAAATTGAGAATGATGAAAGATTAGAAATGACCTTTGTCATTTCACTTTGTTCGTCCAAGTACGGGTACCCTGTATAGTGCATGTAAAAGTAAAAAGTGAATGCATTTAAATGCAACTTAAATTTGGTTTAATTTATCATTCTTAATATGAAAAAGGATTAATTTCTTCTTAAAAGCTATTAAACTTTCAAATGAAAAAGTTCTCAACATTTAATCGAAACATTAAATTCTTCTTCTTAATTTGTAAAATTGTAAATACTTACAACTTAAAATAAAATTGATGTTCTCAATATTTCATTAATAATTATCGTTCAAGGAGATCCAAAGTTCGGATTTTCGTAATTTCTTGCAGCTTTGCCCCATTCTCATTTTTTAATAGTTCCAAAGGCAAAAGCAATTTTATTAAATTAATTTCATATTTGACTCAAATAATTAGTAGTAGTAATATTTATGTACGCAATATACAAATATTATTAATTTCTAAAAAAGTATAATTTAAAATTGCATACATGTTGTTTAATTATTCTAATTATCTTTTACATTTCACAATTTTATTTAAGAAAGGGTTATAAAAAAGTGGGACTTATGGAAAAATTTCTTTACCTGATGTATGGTGTGACCTCATAAAAAACGTGATAAACTTAAAAGATTATAAACAAACTTCCAAAAAAGTATTACCTACGTACGTACTTCATAATTTGTGATATAAATATTTTGTTAGGATATTAGATATTATAGTCTTATCGAAATTCCAAAAACAAAAAGTGTAGGAATAGGGAATATGTGCAAATAGGAGAAAAAAAAATTCAACAAAAATATTACAATGTTAATTACATTTTTAGAATAAGCAGTACTGATAGCAGTAACCTATGGCTGGTCGCACATTGGATCCGAATTCTTGCGATTTTCGTACGAATCACATGCGAAGAGTGGAGAAATATATTTTCCATTTTCGTGATTGAAAGTCACATTTTGTCAACTAAATTTCTTTGAATAACAAGTGAGCCAAAATCTTTTGCCCACTCAAATGAGTTGAAAAATGTGCAATGTTGGTTGCATAACAACGCATACAAAAAACGTCAATTAATAAATTAAAAAGAATACACATAAGTTATAAGAAATATTTAATTTAAGTGTTAAGAAGATACTCGGCGAAATGTTTGAAAAGCGTACTTTTCGCTAGTAAACATTGTTTTTTGGGCATTTGTAATCAAAAATTTAACAAAAACGATGCCTAGTTCCAATCAAATTGAATTTAGTTTTCATATAGAATTTTTGTTTTTCATGTAGAGTCTATGTTAGGGGCGTACTTTATTAATAAAAATAAAAACGCATTTTTTTATCATTGTTCAAAAAATACGCCCATATCACACTCTACATGAAAAACAAAAATTCTATATGAAAACTAAATTCAATTTGATTGGAACTAGGCATCGTTTTTGTTAAATTTTTGATTAGAAATGCCCAAAAAACAATGTTTACTAGCGAAAACTACGCTTTTCAAACATTTCACCGAGTATCTTCTTAAGTGCATAAAACTAAAACATGTTATAATATTTAATAATTTTATTCAAAGAAATAACAATTCTGTGGTTAAGTTTTTCACACGCAAACGTAGGTTGGCATAACCTTATATTTTGAAATTTAATATGAAGATCTTTTTGTGGTACAATTTAATTAATATAAATGTGGAAACTCAAAAAAATGATAATATAATTATTAGTTGTAAGTAAAAATTAGAAAATGTAACTAAAGTAGACATTATTTATTATTTTAACAAAAATGAAAAAAAATAGGTTTAGCAAGCATAGTAAGCATAGTAATTTTATCATTCGTTTGGTTGAGGCCCTCGCCTATCAACAATCAAACTCATGATAAAATCATACGCTTTGCTCACTTGTACTGAAAATAGCTTTTTGGACTGTGAAAAGAGTATTGTAAATTTCTCTATAGATTTGCTGATGGAACAGAGAATGTACGTGTAAGTATTGAAATTTATTCTATAATAATTATAAAAATTGTTTAGGTCATTAACTAAGTCGGAATGTAAATGATATTGATAAAACTGGATCACAATATTACAAGAAAAAATTAATAAATGTGAAGTAAAAATTCATTAAAAGTGAATGCAAAAGATGACATTGAAGTAAACTAACTTGAATTTTATTAAAAAAATAACTCTTGATTGTATTGTGTCCTACTTCCGATTGGCAGAAACTGTACATTGTATTTTTAACAGTCATCGGTACGCTGATGTAAGCAACCTTAAATAAAAAATTAGCAAAATCTGGCTTTACAACTAAAAATATACAATTATTGTTGATTTTTTTAAGACGGTTCAATACCAAATGCGTTTCTCTGATGTAAACAAACCGTTAACCAAAATTTTAAACAGTAATCACAGATTTACTCTAGCACATCAAGATTTTGAGATATTGTCAGTTAAATGTTTAAGAAAAAAACATAACTTTTATGGTAATTAATTATTTTTTTAACAATATCTTGATAGAATCTTTCTCTATATTTATAAGATACAGCGTCAAAATTTTCGGGGAAAAATCTAAATGGTCGTGCAAAAAACTAATTTTTGTAGACATATTGCACCCAAGCGCTTAGCGGTTAGTATCAAATAAGAAACTTTTGTTTCTAACGAATGAACTATACAGTGCGCTTTTATTTATACAGGGTGAGCTAAAATGATTGTGGTCAGTTCAAATTTCCCGCCTAAAAATCTGGGGAATTTGTTTGCTTCAAGTTCATAGTAACACAAAATCATGTCAAAATCAAAACAAAGTAACTAGACTTCACAAAAGCAGAGGCGTAGGTGTAATTTTTACCGTTGTGTCAAAACTTAAGATTTTAGAATTTCGTTATTATGCCTTCTATTTTATAAACGTCAGTTTTTATCAAAATTAATTTCCGTAAATCTTTGTTTTGTCTTAGCATCTGCCTCGAAAATGAAGAAAAACATTTTCAATATTTGACATTTGCTGTGAAATTAGAGATTTTGTAAAAAAAATTTGCTACGCCATTGGATTGCTAGGAGATTTTCTTTTTAAGATTTCAGTTGTACCAACCTGTGTATTTGGTTGCCTACACATCAAACCACAATCATTTTAGCTCACCCTGTATGAACCTTCCGGTTATACCGGAAGTTGACAATAACTTTCTAATTTTAAATGGAACACCCTGTGTATTTTTGGATGTTTTAAATCTCCGTGAAAAGCTGAATCAAAAAACCTACCATAGTAAGGGTAGAAGGTTGATAGTTTTTGAATTACAGCAATTTGAAAATTGTAAAAAGTTTAAAAATGTACTATGATTATTTGGTTTGACCCACTAAAAGAAAAAAAAATTGGTACCTACAATCTGTATACCGAAAAATGAAATTTTAAAAAAGCTTCTCTGGAAAAAAGTTATGACTAAAACCGCAAATGTCAAAGGAATTTCAAAATCAAACGCTCAAATTTGCCGACTATAAATTAAGTAAGCCGATGTGAGTTTTATGTAAAAAATAAAGTCATTTTAAAAATACAGTTTATAAAAGTTAAAAAAATGATTTAATCCTTAAAAAATCCAATTACTTAGAAAAGATCACGTTTGCTTCTTAAAATGAGATTTTTATTTTAAAACCTGTTTGATGCCTAAAATAGTTTTATAGTGATTTCATTTGTGGTTGATTATTTCTACATAATTGGGTCTTAATTTTTACCAAATTGCATCATTTATTCTCAGAAATGAATGTAAAACAAACATTGAGATGTTCATGTGTCAGCCTGTTTATTTTCTCATACCTACCAAGAAAAACATACGAAGTACAAATATGTAACAAACCTGTTTCAATATTACTTAGATTTTGCTAGAACAGGTGGATATTGCCATATGTGTTTATTTAAAAAATAAAGTATGCCATCGAGTAATCTACTCCACGTTCAAATTATAAATTTTCAATTTCTTAAAGTATAAGCCTTTTTCACTATTAAAATTGACATTTTTCGTCTATGGTTTTTTCAATATCAAAAATCTGGAATTTAACAACAAGGTTATGTTTATATCCTTAAGTTCACTACACGCGGTGATCATACAAATTCAGGTAATTTTTATCTTTTAATTGTAATAATATAATAAAATAAAATAAGTGATACGTGAAATTAAACGGTTTGAAGAATACTACTATCAGATAATAAAAGATTAATTTTATTTTTGAAAACAACAGAGGAGGAGGGGGTAACTTTTCTTTTTCAACGTATTTTTTCCGATTTAAGTTTTTTTTTTATTTTGCTTTATTAATTTTTTTTTTAAATTTAATTCAATTGTTTTTTTTTTTGTTTTTGAGTTTTGAGTTTTTTATTTTTAAAAGTTTTTTAATTTATTATTAATAAGTTAAAAAATTATTAAAAAACAAACTTGAAGATTGATGTTAAAGATTTGGATCGTTAATTATACCAATAAAAAAACAAGAACTCCTTGCATCCAACTTTTATTATAACTTTATACGACTAGTTTCGGGCGTGAAATATGAAAACTCGAGAGGGGTGTATTTTAATTTTTTTAAATGTAACACCCTGTATTTTTTTCACAAGAAATGTTCCTTTTTAAGTGGTCCTTCACTTTTATTAAAATAATTTTTTAAATAATTTTGCTGATTCTGTGTTATTTAATGTTTTATGGAATTCCTTTTCATGAGAAAAAAAATTTGCATTTTTTTAGAAATGTGTTGTTAGATTTAATAAAGAACTCTCTTTTAGATTTCTTTACAAATTTTATTATCACGTGTTTTTATAGTATTGCTATAAATGTTTAGCTCATTTATTTATTCATATTTTGTGTAAGAGCTAGTCGGTTTTTAATTTCGTTAAAAATGGATTATTCCCTTAACGAATTAATACGCATTAGGCGAAACTTATAAACAACGGTACCCAGAAAGAAGACATCCAAATGAAGTTGCGTTTAAGCGTTTAAAAGAAAGGTTTGAAAGGACAGGTCACGTACAGTATGAAAAAACAAATCGCCAAAAAACAGCTCGTACTGAAGAAAATGAATTGTCAGTATTATTGGCAGTAACTGAGGATCCGCATAATGGTACTCGAAAATTAAGTAACCAAATTGAAATTTCTCAATCGAGTATATCCAAGATTTTAAGGACAAATAAGTTCCATCCCTATCACATTTAACCGTTGCAAGAGCTTGGTGAAAATGATTTTGAAAATCGTAGGATCTTTTGTGAATGGGTCGAAAATCAACAAACTCAAAACAACCGATTTTTTGATTATGTTTTATTTACGGACGAGGCTATAAAAATGGATTTGTAAATAGATATAATTTTCATTATTATGATACAGAAAATCGGTTGGATGTAACTGGCGCATATAATTTAAGCATAACAAAATCATGAAGTCCTTATTTACTAAGTACATAAGGACTTCATGATTTTGTTATGCATAAATTATTTGCGCCAGTTACATCCAACCAGAAAATCCACACTTTACAAGAACTCTAGATCACCAACATCGATGGTCACTTAATGTTTAGGGAGGTATTGTAGGAAACTACCTCATAGGCCCACACTTTTTTGAGGAACATTTAAATGGCCAAATTTATTATAATTTTCTTCGGAACGAATTCCCTGAGCTTCTCAACAATATTACGGAAATTATTAGAAGAAGGATGTGGTTTCAGCATGATGGCGCTCCAGCGCATTATAGCAATATTGTACGTGGACACCTTAACAACGAATTTCGTGACTGTTGGATTGGAAGAGGAGGACCTGTTTTATGGCCTGCAAGATCTCCTGACCTGACAAAATTAGATTTTTTCCTTTGGGGGTATGTTAAAAATTTGGTGTATCAACATCCTCCTACTTCTAAGGATGATATGAAAATACGCATTCGGCAAGCATTTCGTAACGTAAACGAGAATATGTTACGAAATGTTGGTAGTTCAGTTCTGCGAAGAGTTGAGTTATGTAATCAAGTAAATGGGGAACATATTGAGCATATTTTATAATTATTGGCTTGTATGCTAAAAATACATCATATTTTTTATTATTAAAAAATTAGAATGCCTTCAAATACGTTGTTTTTAATTTTAGCGAAAAATATAAATGTTAAAGAACACTTAAAGAGGAACAATATTTTGTCAAAAAGTACAGGGTGTTCCATTTAAAAAAATTAAAATACAGCTCTCTCGAGTTTTCACATTTCACGCCTCCGTAGCTGTCCCAATTTAAGATATAATTCTAAAAAAAATATACGAAAAATACCTCACCGTTAATACTACTAAATGTCATAAAAATTGATTTTTAAGTTTTCATAATAAGGTCAACATCATTTTCCAAAACTATGTACACACGTAATAAATTTTGTAGAAAATGTACGATAAAAAATTAAGGGCGCACTCAAATTTTCAAATAAACATATCGATGTATTGTCTAACTTAGTGTTAATGCAAAATTCAAAAAATATACAGGGTATTCCATTAAAAAAAAGGGTGGGACAGCCTGCGCTCCAACTACAAAACACCCTGTATAGACAAAACTAATTTCTGGTTATGCGCATCAATGAACCATGTAATTTTATAATTTAAGTTTGTTTTTCTATCTCTTAAAATAAAAGATATATCGACCGTTGCCGCACTAAAAATTCACCCTGTATACACATGCATACTGTATGTGCAAATAACCATTTATTCGTCCATACTAAAGACTTCTATGCTTTCTGTTGTTATACATCAAAGACTTCTATGTTTTCTGTTGTTATACATAGACCGGACACGTTTGACATTTCGAAAAAATAGGTGTTTTGTGTTTTTTATTTCCCACTTTTACCTGCTAATGAGTTAACTTTTGACATATAACCTTTACCATTCAACAATTAATTCAATAATTAATAACCGAAGTTATCTTAATCCATCGCATTAGTTGTTTGTTGTATCTGGTAATTTGTAAAATAAAGAAAAACATAGCGATTTTAAAATAGACACCAGCGCTCCCAACGTGTATCAGCGTGAACTACGGCGGCCATTTTAAAAGTGTCCGTTAACTATATTCACCCCGGTTATTTTCTTAATTTTTGGTATTCTCTGATCAAATGAAAATCGAATTTGACAAGTTTTTATAAAAATTGAACAAGATGCTCGTAGATGATTTGGAACGAATCGTAAATAAGTAAAACAACTTGATGATTCCTATGCTCCAACTTTATTATACGGTTAGATAACCATGTGTTGACCACTACAAGGGTTACATAACCATCCTTAACGCTACATGTTTCGATGCCAACTGCATCATCATCAGGCGCTACAAAACTTAAATGACTAACTTGTACATTAGATCGATTAAAATACTTACAACAAATTAAAAAAGGTCACAGCAAATAAAGATAATTGTAAACAGGTCGTTATCATCACAGCGAATATCACAGAAAGTTGTCGTTATATCACAAACATCACAAAAATAAGTACTGCATAGGACAATCACAGTTTAAAATCTTGAAATTTAAAATATAAAATTTAGGATAAAATTTGTTGTTTGTGACTAGATAAAAATTTTTTTGGTTAAAACGACAATAGTGACTAGTTATCTGTGACTTAGGAGTATCGAAGTAGGAATCTAAAAATAGTATAAGTAAGTATATGTTAAGATAAAAGACGGTAAATTCATTTAACAAGGTCAAAAATAGATTAAGCGACTCACCAATTATTGTGAAAATTTTTTGAGTATAAAGGTTACCCGAAACAAAAATATTGTCATCTGCCGTTTGTGTATCTGACCAGTAATTTCCTTCTTTCGTTTCTTTTTCATGGTTTATTTCACGAAGAAGTCGACAATTTATTTAAGTCGACATGATGATTTTACAAATTTAAAAATGTATTTATATACTTGGTATAATACTGATCGGGGTTTTACGTAACTAGCTATCTAATAAAATTTAATAAAATTAACGATGATTAAAATAGATTAAAAGCATTAAACCTAGTTAAATTATTTTAACCATCACATGAGAACGACTAGACTGACAGTGAAGGAACAAAAGGTTACAGCCGGCTTAAAGTGACAGTTGCGTTACCAACTCAAGTTAAAACAAAATTTAGTCAAATAAGTCACAACGCAACCTCAAACTTATACAGGGTGTCTACAACAATATTATTAAGATGCTAAAAGGGGAATATCACAAATTAATTAAACTGTTTAGAAAATCCTGGTAATCACAATCTAATTGTACATTTAAGTTAACGATGTTATTATTATTTACACTTCTTAAGATTTCAAAATTTTCAAAAAAGTTCAATGAAAAATTATCTATGATGGTATGCAAAATTTTATAATCTTTATTCAAATCAAAATTGTGACCCGTATCTAATATGTGATCTGCAAATTGTGATTTTCCCTGTCTTTGAAGACGAATTGAGGCTGCGTGTTCTTTCAGGCGAATCATAAATGATCGTCTAGTTTGACCCACATATTCAGCATTACAACTTGCACAGCTCAAACAGTAAATACCACTTTTACATAAAAGGGGGTCCTTATGCTTGTTATTCTTTAATGTGCTCAGTGAATTGTTGGTTTTGAAAGAAATTTTAATATTGAATCTTCTAAACAAATCAGAAAACTGATAACAGGTTTTATTTATAAAGGTCAAACTAGCGAAATTCGTTTCTAGCCCAGTGACTGATGTTTGAGTATAAGAGTTGTTATATAGTAACTTAAGTTTCGTGTTCTCTATGACTTACCAATATATCTTAAAACATTTACCTCTTTGCTGAAGTTAACGTAGTTCATAGGTATTATGAATAACCTGTAGGATAAGCTGCTAAAGGCTGCTAACTTCTGTGTCATAGGGTGATTAGAAAAATAACTAATGACTGTGTCAGCGAAGCTAGGCTTACGAAAAATTGAAAATTCTAGCTTGGAATTAACTCTAGTAATATTGATGTCCAAAAAAGGAATCTGTTTGTTTGTTTCAAGTTCGATTGTGAATTTAATAGCTGGGTGTATACTGTTTACAAAGTTTAACAAGTCCTTTGTTTCATTGACTGTACCATCAAAAATTATCAGAATATCATCAACGTATCGTCTCCATAGCTTTACCCCGCTGACAGCGTCCGAATTACTATTAAAGATCATGTCTTCAATGTCACTCATGAAGACTTCCGCCATGAATGGGCTTAAAGGAGATCCCATGGCTAACCCATCCACCTGTTCGAAAAACGTCTTATTAAAGGTGAAGAAATTTTGTTGTAGGGAAATCTCCAAGAGCGACATTAAATCATAAATCTGTATATCAACTAAACCCGCAGCCTCCAACAGCCCACCCACCAAAGTCAAACAATCTTTCACTGGAATAGAGGTAAACAAACTGACAACATCCAATGACAATAGAATACACGACTCACCAACCTCTGTATTCTTGAGTTGTTGGACTAACTCTAATGAGTTTTGTATACTGTAAATGTTAGAAAAATTTAAAATTGATCTCAATCTAACGTTCAAAAACTTTGCTAAGTTGTACGAAGCAGAACCTACAAAGGAAACGACTGGTCTTATCGGTAATGAATTTACCTCTGCCTTCCTCAGAGCATCAACGCTTAACTTGTGTATCTTGGGTAAACCATATAATTTTGGAACAGAAGGATTGGAGTTAATCATTGTGTATTTGTTGAAATTATCTAATTGAACTTCCGCTAACACTGCTTTAAGTTTTTTTGAGTAATTGGTATTAGGGTCCCTAGGTAATTGTTTAAAGTTATTATTGTTCAAGAAATTTAGAACTATGTTGTTGTAATCAGTTGAATTCAACATAACCAGACTATTCCCCTTATCAGCCTTAGATAAAACTATATCGTTATCTTTTAATTTCTTTTTGATCTTCGAAAAATGTTTTTCTATGTAGTTTGACTTACGTGAATTTGGATCATTAACAAGATTTTTTAAAATTTTCAAAGAGTCTGACTTAATTTCTGACTTTACTGATGAGTCAGTCAACCTTTCAATGGTTTGGAGTACTTCTAAACCAAGCTTGTGGATAGTATTCCTAGAATTGTCAAATTGAGATGAATTGTATTTAAAACCGAGTTTTAGGACTTGACATTCTTCATCAGTAAATGTTAAATCAGAGAAATTTAAAAACCTATCGAAGGTAGGAAATTCTGTTATATTTGACTTGACTTGACTTGTTGTAGACACCCTGTATAAGTTTGAGGTTGCGTTGTGACTTATTTGACTAAATTTTGTTTTAACTTGAGTTGGTAACGCAACTGTCACTTTAAGCCGGCTGTAACCTTTTGTTCCTTAACTGTCAGTCTAGTCGTTCTCATGTGATGGTTAAAATAATTTAACTAGGTTTAATGCTTTTAATCTATTTTAATCATCGTTAATTTTATTAAATTTTATTAGATAGGTAGTTAAGTAAAACCCCGATCAGTATTATACCAAGTATATAAATACATTTTTAAATTTGTAAAATCATCATGTCGACTTAAATAAATTGTCGACTTCTTCGTGAAATAAACCATGAAAAAGAAACGAAAGAAGGAATTTACTGGTCAGATACACAAACGGCAGATGACAATATTTTTGTTTCGGGTAACCTTTATACTCAAAAAATTTTCACAATAATTGGTGAGTCGCTTAATCTATTTTTGACCTTGTTAAATAAATTTACCGTCTTTTAATCTTAACATATACTTACTTATACTATTTTTAGATTCCTACTTCGATACTCCTAAGTCACAGATAACTAGTCACTATTGTCGTTTTAACCAAAAAAATTTTTATCTAGTCACAAACAACAAATTTTATCCTAAATTTTATATTTTAAATTTCAAGATTTTAAACTGTGATTGTCCTATGCAGTACTTATTTTTGTGATGTTTGTGATATAACGACAACTTTCTGTGATATTCGCTGTGATGATAACGACCTGTTTACAATTATCTTTATTTGCTGTGACCTTTTTTAATTTGTTGTAAGTATTTTAATCGATCTAATGTACAAGTTAGTCATTTAAGTTTTGTAGCGCCTGATGATGATGCAGTTGGCATCGAAACATGTAGCGTTAAGGATGGTTATGTAACCCTTGTAGTGGTCAACACATGGTTATCTAACCGTATAATAAAGTTGGAGCATAGGAATCATCAAGTTGTTTTACTTATTTAAGTTTTTATAAGTATTATAGGTTATGTGATCCAATATTTCAAATTTACCGCCAAAACGGACACTTTTAAAATGGCCGCCAGCGATACACAAAAAATTGACACGTGTCCGGTCTATGTATAACAATTGGGAATTTCGACTTGGGATACGCCCTCTGGGAGTTATTTGCTGAAGCTAGAAAAGGTCTACCTTGACATAACCTGTTTTTGTAAAATTTATTTTCATGCAGTTATAAATCAGTTTCCTTGGGTTTTTATTATTACTATATTAAAATAATAATATTTTTTAGAGGCTGTAATTTATTACTTACCCCAAAACAATGTACTTAAGGGGTTAGGCCACTCTAGGATTTTAAAAATATTGAAATTTTAAAACAGTCACAGATCAACTTAAAATCGGTTAGAAAAGAAGTACAGGAGCAGGATATTAATGTGAAAGGCCAATTGTATGGTACAGGCATCGCAAATTGAAGGTAGGTACATAAAAAAAAAACTATGAAAGCGTTTTTTTCGAAACAACATTTCTCAAATCGGCCGGACTCCTAACTCATACAATTCTTTACCTATTGACTTCAAAATTTAACTGTATATTCAAAATTACATTCTCTATAGAAGTACGTAGGATTTTTTTATTATATTGAATAGATCTTTTGTTATAGGTAATTTTATAGCGATTTTTCATGGCATTTTTTTCTTTTTTACTTCAGAAGGGCGCCGTTTTTGCAAAAATCAATATATTAAAAAAATCCTACGTATTTCTAAAGAGAATGTAATTTTGAATAAACAGTTAAATTTTAAAGTCAATAGGTCAAGAATTGTATGAGTTAGGAGTCCGGCCAATTTGAGAAATATTGTTTCGAAAAAAATCATGCTTTCAGAGCTTTTTTTTATGTACCTACCTTCAATTTCCGATGCCTCTACCATACAATTGGCCTTCCACATTAATATCCTGCTCCTGTGCTTTTCTAACCGATTTTAAGTTGATCCGTGCCTGTTTTAAAATTTCTTTTTTTTTAATCCTAGAGTGGCCTAACCCCTTAAGAAGTAACACACACTGGTCAATAAAAGATAAACACAATTTTTAAACACAAAAAACTTGATCCAAACAGAACCGCAGTTACTAAAACCAATAAAAACTAAGTCGGCGCAAAAATCTTTTATTACTTTTTCCTCCATGTTTTTTTCAAATTTACGTCAAAATAGCGTCATCTATCCGTAGTCGAAATTCCCAATAGAAAACATAGAAGTCTTTGTTATACATAGACTGGACACGCTTGACATTTCGAAAAATTAGGTGTTTTTTATTTCCCACTTTTACCTGCTAATGAGCTAACTTTGGACGTTTAACTTTTACCATTCAATCCAATAATAACCGAAATTATCGTAATCCATCGCATTAGTTGTTTGTTGTATCTGGTAATTTGTAAAATAAAGAAAAACACAGCTATTTTAAAATAGACACCAGCGCCCCCAAAGTGCATCAGCGTGAACTACGACGGCCATTTTCAAAGTGTTCATTAGCTATATTCACCTCGGTTATTTTCTTAATTTTTGGTGTTCTCTGAATGAAATGAAAATCGAATTTGACAAGTTTTTCTGAGTATTATAGGTTTGTGATTCAGTATTTCAAATTTACCACCAAAACGGACCCTTAAAATGGCCGTCAGTGCTACACATGTTATTTGAAGGGACAATTTTTGGTGACCTTGACGATATATATATATGTATACTCAGATACGCACGCGGCAAATTTAAATTTACGGCACTTTTTCTAACCATAAAAATGTAACCAAAGCTTTGATTAAAATTGAAGTTTTTAATGATTTTGACAAGCTTAAATGTAATAATATACAGTTTTCATCAATTATTACATTAATTACGGTATTTAAATTCAAATGGCGACGCCTTTAAAATTATTTTGATCATAGAGAAATGTCACCATTTGTAATTTGCAGTTCTAAACTCAATGGTACCAGATACGCACCATAGAAATGGTACTAGGTTAGACACGGGAGAGTGTCGCTACTGGTAGTTATTTATACTGTGGTCTATGTATAACAATAGAAAACATAGAAGTCTTTGGTACATACTGTATGTGCATTGTGCAAATAGCCATTTATTCGTACATACTGTATGTGCAAATAGCCACATCCATATTTTTTTGACATTATAAACGTACTTTTTTTTGTACAATATGCAGTAAGATAAATATTTTTTTTGTCAACGGATTGACCGAAAATAACACAAACTTAACACATATTTGGGATCAGTGTTTTTTCTGAGTAATTTGGCGAAAAAAAATTGTTGGAGAAATCCTTCGGTCAAGCACAAGATTTAATCTTGAGTAAACTAAGTTTACACGAAATTTTGATTTTAGATGATCAAGTAATCGCGATCAGCGCGAAGCTCCTTAAAAAAACGAGTCGTAGGAAAACGGGTGGATCGCCGCCATTTTTCTTTTGTTCTGTATAAAAAACTTACCAATTATAGCTAAAAGTATGTACATACAATCATATGATGTGAAAATAAATTTTATATTACGAACAGTTTCTTAAAAAATCGTTTTTTTCGTCTCCATGAATAAGTAGGTTATGCCGGTTGGTCTACGACTGACGTCATCGTAAAAGTGGTTACCTAGTTTTAAATAAATTTTAGTCGCTAATAATGTAAATAATGTTTTTTGCTTATTATTCACGTAAATAAATTTTTGGTAAGGAACATAACTAATATATTCTTGTTAAGGATTTTATCTATTCATATTACAACAAGCAATTTTATATAAATTTTATTTAACACGCACA
Organism: Stenus bimaculatus; assembly: GCA_963971135.1. Taxonomy (NCBI): domain Eukaryota; kingdom Metazoa; phylum Arthropoda; class Insecta; order Coleoptera; family Staphylinidae; genus Stenus; species Stenus bimaculatus. The sequence continues at coordinate 38,181,962 of OZ020180.1, forward strand.
AGGTTAAATAATCCATTTCATTTATTTTATAAATTACAATAAATAATTAAACGTGCGATTGTAGATCGTAATTAATTATTTCATATTATAACCAAAAATAGGAATGTATTTTTAGTTGCATACAGTAAGCAGTAAATCCCGAAGTTAGTCGAGAATAATCGATGCTTCTTCGCAACAGCCGATGCATGAAAAACGCGTAATTTTAAGTTAGTGTTAGTGCTTCTTGCTTCTTCTTTTGTCGTGTAACTAATTTATTTTATTCCGTATGTGTGTGTGTAACGTTCGCCGGATTTAAAAATAGGCGTGAGTAGAGAGGGTTCAGTAAACAACCGGAGTGCCGTGATCTTGAGAAAAACAAATGATTGGGAAAATGAGAATTTGATAATTTTATTATTTACGCTCCACCTGTTGTTGTCCAGTGCATCCGTGGGAAGTTATGTGCGCCGACCTCTCTCAGCTCTCGGAGCAGACATGCCCCCTTGATCACCCAGACGTAAGTCGAATCTCGAATCAATTATCTACTTTCATCTTAATTGCTATTAAAAGAAAAGAAAATTTCTGTTTAAAGTCATTGACTGCCCGTATGTGGTTTCTGTCTTGTAAATTGATACTAGATACACCGTTTTCCCCTAGTATTATACATTATACGATTATACCAAGTAGCATGAATCATTAAAATCAATTTAAATTGTATTACGTTAGTTTTATTTCGGCCACTGCAATGTCAACTGCGCCAGGTAAATAAAAATAATAAGAATATTTCACGGAAAGTTAAAGATTTAAGACACCAAAACCAAATTAAAAACACATTAGTTTGCAAAAATAATAAGCATGGACCATGGAGAGTAGGTAAGAATAAACGTGAGTTTGCATAAATAATAAAAACAGGTTTTTAAATGTTATTACGTTCGCTTATTTATTTTTTATGTACTTAATTTACGTAGTAATCGTTTTGAATTTTAAATTATTTTTGTAATTGTTAGTTAGGTGACCACATTTGCATGGTTGCTGCAAATGTGGTTGCATACAACATCCTAAATCGCGATTTGTCTTTTTGCCGGTCTTACTTGTTTTAAAACTAATTATTAAAAATTAGTTCCTGTTTTATTCAGAGTAAAAGAACGTTTTTACTCCTAATAATAGAATATTGTTTTATTAAGGCCGTATAACACTTGCGAGTTTACTGTATAAAGTCTTCACATGTTTTCTCGTGAGTTTTCTATGGTAAAAACTAAGTTAATATACCGAGGGGTGCACAAAAAACGGCCAACGATGTATATTCGTTATTTCTTATACCAGGCTGAAGTTACATTGGAATGCATTCGGATTCGATTTTAGGTTTATTTTTACATTCGTCTTTTGCATTCGTTATTTTTTCAGAAAATGTATACCCGCAATTTTTCGATATTATGGTAATATAAGGGTAAGCAATATATGTTAGTGAAAATATTTGATCTAGGTAGGGTCTGACGTGTAAAAAAATTCAAAAAAATCGGTAAATTAGGAAACCACGAATGAAAATTAATTCATTTCTCGTAATCAAAAAAATGTTCACCCGCCAATTTTTTACAGATTATTAATATAATAGTAAGCAATAAAAATATGTAAAAAAATTTGATCTAAGTAGGGTCCAACATAGAACAAAATTGAAAAAGCCGATAATTTATGAAGTCGCGATCTTTATTTTTTTAATTTCTCCTAATTAAAAAAATGTATACCCGCGAATTTTTTACAGATTGTTAATATAATAGTAAGCAATAGAAATATGTAAAAAATTTTAATGTAAGTAGGGTCTAACATAGAAAAAAATTGAAGAAATCGATAATTTATCAAGTCGCGAATGGTAATTAATTAATTTCTCGTAATCAAAAAAATGTATACTCGCCAATTTTATACAAATTGTTAATATAGTAGTAAGTAATAAATATATGTAAAATTTTTTTATGTGAGTAGGGTCCAACATAGAAAAAATCGATAATTTATGAAGTCGCGAATGGTAATTAATTAATTTCTCGTAATCAAAAAAATGTATGTCCGCCAATTTTTTACAGATTGTTAATATAATAGTAAGCAATAAAAATATGTAAAAATTTTTGATCTAAGTAGGGTCCAACATAGAAAAAAATTGAAAAAATCGATAATTTATCAAGTCGCGAATGGTAATTAATTAATTTCTCGTAATCAAAAAAATGTATACTCGCCAATTTTATACAAATTGTTAATATAGTAGTAAGTAATAAAAATATGTAAAAATTTTTGATGTGAGTAGGGTCCAACATAGAAAAATATCGATAATTTATGAAGTCGCGAATGGTAATTAATTAATTTCTCGTAATCAAAAAAATGTATACCCACCAATTTTTTACAGATTGTTAATATAATAGTAAGCAATAAAAATATGTAAAAAATTTTGATCTAAGTAGGGTCCAACATAGAAAAAAATTGAAAAAATCGATAATTTATCAAGTCGCAAATGAAAATTAATTAATTTCTCGTAATCAAAAAAATGTACACCCACCAATTTTTTACAGATTGTTAATATAATAGTAAGCAATAAAAATATGTAAAAAATTTTGATCTAAGTAGGGTCCAACATAGAAAAAAATTGAAAAAATCGATAATTTATCAAGTCGCGAATGGTAATTAATTAATTTCTCGTAATCAAAAAAATGTATACTCGCCAATTTTATACAAATTGTTAATATAGTAGTAAGTAATAAAAATATGTAAAATTTTTTGATGTGAGTAGGGTCCAACATAGAAAAAAATCGATAATTTATGAAGTCGCGAATGGTAATTAATTAATTTCTCATAATCAAAAAAATGTATACCCGCCAATTTTTTGCAGATTGTTAATATAATAGTAAGCAATAAAAATATGTAAAAAATTTTGATGTAAATTAGGGTCCAACATAGAAAAAAATTGAAAAAATCGATAATTTATGAAGTCGCGAATGGTAATTAATTAATTTCTCGTAATCAAAAAAATGTATATCCGCCAATTTTTTACAGATTGTTAATATAATAGTAAGCAACAAAAATATGTAAACATTTTTGAAATAAGTAGGGTTCAACATAGAAAAAATTGAATTAACCGATAATTTATGAAGTCGTCACCTTTATTTTTTTAATTTCTCCTAATTAAAAAAATGTATACCCGCCAATTTTCTGCAGATTGTTACTATTAATTAGGAGAAATTAAAAAAATAAAGGTGGCGACTTCATAAATTATCGGTTTTTTCAATTTTCTTCTATGTTGGACCCTACTTATTTCAAAAATTTTTACATATTTTTTTTGCTTACTATTATATTAACAATCTATAAAAAATTGGCGGGTATACATTTTTTTAATTAGGAGAAATTAAAAAAATAATGGTCGCGACTTCATAAATTATCGGTTTTTTCAATTTTTTTCTATGTTGAACCGTACTTAGATCAAAAATTTTTGCTAATTTTTATTGTTCACTATTATATTAACAATCTGCAAAAAAATGGCGGGTATACATTTTTTTGATTACGAGAAATTAATTAATTACCATTCGCGACTTCATAAATTATCGATTTTTTCAATTTTTTTCTATGTTGGACCCTACTTACATCAAAAATGTTTATAAATTTTTGTTGCTTACTATTATATTAAAAATCTTTAAAAAATTGGCGGGTATACCTTTTTTTGATTAAGAGAAATAAAAATATAAAAAGTCGCGACTACATAAATTATCGGTTTTTTCATTTTTTTTTCTATTTTGGACCCTACTTACATCAAAATTTTTTACATATTTTTATTGCTTACTATTATATTAACAATCTGTAAGAAATTGGCGGGTATACATTTTTTTGATTACGAGAAATTAATTTGTGGTTTCCTAATTTACCGATTTTTTCAATTTTTTTACACGTCAGACCCTACCTAGTGGGGTAATTCTGAACAAAAAATGTTAGCCGTAACAGCGATGTTAAATTTGACAGTCACCCTGACGTCAATAAAACGCTATTCTGAAAACTTTACTGTAACTTAAGGGCAATGTAAAATAACATTTTCGATATTAAAATGCATTGTACATTTATATAATGTATAATTTTAATCAATTATATACATTAATGTATTATTATTACTTTGCTGTATGTTATTTTAACACCGAAAATATTATTTTAAACAACCGTTAAGTTGCAGTAAAGTTTACAAAATAGCGTTTTTTTTGACATCAGGGTGACTGTCAAATTTAACATCGCTGTTACGGCTAACATTTTTGTTCAGAATCACCCCATAAATCAAATATTTTGACTAACATATATTGCTTACCCTTATATTACCATAATATAGAAAAATTGCGGGTATACATTTTCTGAAAAAATAACGAATGCAAAAAACGAATGTATAAATGAACCTAAAATCGAATCCGAATGCATTCGAATGTAACTTCAGCCTGGTCAGCCTGGTATTTCTTATCCGATTTTAAAAAGTGATATGTCAAATTAAATGGTTTGAAAAATACTACTGTCAGATAATAATAGATTAATTTTATTTTTGAAAACATCAGAGGAGCAGGAGGCAACTTTTCTTTTGCAAATAGCAACATATTTTTTTCGATTGAACAAAATCATTAGCAAAAATAATCTAAACTAATTATACCAATAATTTTTTTTTAAATTAATTTTTGTAATTTTTTTTTCTTATTTTGTTTTTTAATATTATTGTTAATTTTTTTAAATTTAATTCAATTGTTTTTTTTTTGTTTTTGAGTTTTGAGTTTTTTATTTTTTTAAATTTTGATTTTTAAATTATTATTAATAAATTAAAAAAACCAAAACAATTGAATTAAATTAAAAAAAATTAATACCTAATAATAAAAAAATTAAAAAAAAAAATAAGAAAAAAAAAATATTGGTATAATTGGTTTAGATTATTTTTGTTAATGATTTTTTTTCAATCGAAAAAAATAGGTTGTCATTTGAAAAAGACAAGTTGCCTCCTCCTCCTCTGATGTTTTCAAAAATAAAATTAATCTATCTGATAGTAGTATTCTTCAAACCATTTAATTTGACATATCACTTATTAAAATCGGATAAGAAATAACCCCGGAAATAACGAAGCTACATTGTTGGCCGTTTTTTTGTGCACCCCTCCGTATATTTGTTTCTATAATTACTACATAATAAAGTAACATTTGAAGAATATTTTCATTAATTTTTATGAAGAAATAAGCCATTGACAGCGAATCTCCGCGGATGTCTCAGTTTCATTGCGGTGTCCCTCATTACTTATTATTGGACCGTCGCAAATAAAAAAAACCAAAATGATTTTATTAGTTGATAAGTTTCTGCAAGTAATGACGTCGAGCTTTTTTATTTTTTTTTTAATTTTAACGTATTTTAAAATCGCAAAATTTTCTATTTTTTGATGAAAAATCAGTGTTTTGACTTCTAAGTGCTGTAAAAAATTTAAAAATCAATAAAAGAAAAAAACTCGACGGCATTACCTGCAGAAACTTATCAACTAATAAAATCATTTTGGTTTTTTGATTTCCGATGATCCAGTAATGAGTTATGAGGGGCACCGCAATGAAACTTTTTTTTGAGACGTCCACGAAGATTCACTGTCAATGGCACATTTTTTCATAAAAATTAATGAAAATTTCGTAGAATATTCTTTAAATGTTACTTTATTACGTAGTAGGTAATTATAGAAATAAATATATAGGGTGATGATAACGAGGATGATAACGAGGGGTTTATTACTCCATGCAATGGTTGGGACATGAACATATGCAATACCGTGCCATACTCATGCAATGCCATGCCATACTCATGCAATGCCATGCCATACCCAAGCAATGCCATGCCATACTTATGCAATGCCATACCATACTCATGTAATGCCATGCCATACCCATGCAATACCATGCCATACTCATGCAAAACTTGTTATAATCATCGTTCCTTCGTAATTTTTCGCAAATTTTCGTGGACTTTGGATTTTTTTTAATAAATTGATATAAACTTTAAACTTTTTGGTACTATTGTAAGACACCCTTAATAAGGTATTATTTTATGCTATAAAAACCATATCAGCACATGTAAAAAAAAATTGATGAGGTCATCTCAACCGACAACAATTTTTTTAAATAAAATCCAGCAACAAGTAATATTTCCAAAAATAAAAATAATTTCAAAAAAAAATCATACCTTCGTATTCGTCTAGATAAAATAAAAATGGATAAATAAAATTATTAAATTTTAGGGGTGAAAACTACCCCTAAATCACAGTTTGATTGTCTATACAATTTTACAAAAAACATAAAAAAAAATGGGTGACAACCCCGTCTCATTTTTTTTTTAAATTCAATTTGAAGATCATTTTTTTTATTTTCAAATGTCTCCCAATCATAAGTAAACTATAAATTAGAGTTTGTTTGGAACACGCACCCCGCATTGCGCTGCACTTTGAATTTAATTTAAAAAAAAAATGGGAAGGGGTTGGCACCCAAATTTTTGATATTTTGGGTAGAATTATACAGGGTGTTTCTAAATATATGCGAACAAATTCAATATTTAGAAACACCCTATATAAACAATCAAAATGTGATCGAAAATTGAAAATAAAAAATGATCTTCCCCTATACAGGGTGTTTCCGAGGTGTTTCTGAACAAGTGTCGAATAATCTAGGAATGGGTTTTTGAACTAATTTTAAGACATAAAGTAAGACAATTTTTTTGCACTAAAATGCTCCATTTCGAAAATGCAGGGCATTGAAGTTTACTCATTTTTTTCAATTTTTTTAAAAAAAAATTTCAGACTCCTAATTAAACTTATATTCTTCAAAACATTTCTAATTTTATCTAATTTTGCACAGAAATAAAATAATTTAATTTAATTTTGTAACCATTTAGATAATTTTGTAACCATTTAGAGATTTCAAGTGTTTATTAACTTCACACGCTAATAGAACTAACTTTAAGGCGTTATAAATAATAAACAAAAAATTTAGTTTTTCGATATTTTGTTGATAATCACATACCGGGTGGAAATGAAACTAGGGCCACCCCTGGCATTTCTTTATTTATGAAAATAAAAAATTAGAAATTTAGTATCTTATATGATCTAAGAAAACAAATTTTATGGATCGAATAAATCTTTCATTTTACTTCCGGTTTATCAGGAAATGGCACCCACTTTCTTATTTTAAATGTAACCCCCTGATTTTTTCTACGTAAAATCAAACATTGGTTAGTTTTAAGTATGTTTATGACAAAAAAAAAATTTTTTTCAAAACTTTAAGAAAAAATGTTGAATTTTTTTTTGGTAAAAAATTTGAGTAAAACCTACAAAAACTATTTTTAAATAATACAAATACGTAAAATAAATTGTAATTTATAAAATTTATTTCACCGTTCTTGAGATATTATTTTTTTTTATTTTCAAGTAGCGTTTTTTTGGAAATATCTTTACTTTTTTAAATGGGATGATATAAGGGCCACCCCCTAATTAAATTGAGGGTTTTTTTCCGGTTACTGTGATAACCCATATGTATGTTTAAAAATAGTTTTTGTAGGTTTTACTCAAATTTTTTACCAAAAAAAAATTCAAATTTTTTTCTTAAAGTTTTGAAAACAAATATTTGTTTGTCATAAACATACTTAAAATTAACCAATGTTTGATTTTACGTAGAAAAAATCAGGGGGTTATATTTAAAATAAGAAAGTGGATGCCATTTCCTGATAAACCGGAAGTAAAATTAAAAATTTATTCGATCCATAAGATTTGTTTTCTTAGATCATATAATATACTAAAATTTTAATTTTTTATTTCCATAAATAAAGAAATGCCAGGGGTGGCCCTAGTTTCATTTCCACCCGGTATATTTCAATTCCCAAAAATAAAAAATTAGATCGGTGAACTATAAAAAAATTTGATTTTCGCCAATTTTACCCTAGATATCTTAGGGGTTGTTTTAGTTAAGGGGTTGTTTTAGTGAAACCCCTTTAGAAATACTTATAAAATTATATTTGGGTTAATTTTTTCGTTTATATTTTGCATATATTTTGAAATATAATCTATGGATGAAATCTATTGCTAACTTCACACAAGTCCAACTTAGGCAGTCTATTTTTCTGGTAAATTTCATTTCAACTAATTTATGCCGTTTATACCGGGTGGAAATGAAAACCGGGTCACCTCGATAACTTTTTTATTTATGAATAAAAAAATTTGAAATTTGGCTATGTTCTATGGTTCAAAAAAACAAATTTTATGTGCATTTTTTATTTTCGAAATCACTTCCGGTTTCACCGGAAACACCATGAACTTTGTTTTTTTAAATGTAACATCCCATATTTTTATTCATGGCTTAAAATACTTTTAAAAAAGAAGTATTTTTGAGATATTAGTTTTTATTTTTTTTGTAAAAAAAATTTTTTTCGAAGTCGGTGAAAAGTACCAAAACTAATTCTAAATAATTCAAATACCTAAATAAAATTGTAATTTGAAAAAAAAATTAAGTGGTTTTTGAACTATTAATTTTTAAACTTAGTTAATGAAGATTTTATCAAATATCTCACTTTTTTTAAATGCAATGATGCCGGGTCATTCGACTTTTTAAAAAGAGGATTTTATAACGATTATTTATTTTATGTATTTGAATTATTTAGAATTAGTTTTGGTAATTTTCACCGACTTCGAAAACCTTTTTTTTTTTTTGAAAAAATTTTTTTTTCGCTAAATATAAAAACTAATATCTCAAAAATACTTCTTTTTTAAAAGTATTTTAAGCCATGAATAAAAATATGGGATGTTACATTTAAAAAAACAAAGTTCATGGTGTTTCCGGTGAAACCGGAAGTGATTTCGAAAATAAAAAATGCACATAAAATTTGTTTTTTTGAACCATAGAACATAGCCAAATTTCAAATTTTTCTATTCATAAATATAAAAGTTATAGAGGTGACCCGGTTTTCATTTCCACCCGGTATGCCTTTATTTTTTCATTGGAAGGCGCTCGGGGAAGCCAAGCCGACAATTTTATAGGCTTGGACTATTGAATTAAAGCCGCTCGACGCGGCCGGGGCACCATATTTATCTCCCAAATTTCGCAACTTGGGCAAGCGAGATTATCGTAGTCATTGATTAAACTAAGGGGAACTCACACTGTGCGAATATGCGATAAGTAACGAGCAATACGCCAATTTCAACACCATTTTTTGTTAGTTTTTTTGTCACAGATATACTTTAAACTTATACCAATTTTTAAAATGTACAAAAACACATAAATAAAGAAATGACAGGGGCTGGCTCTACTTTCATTTACAATGTATATATTTTTAAAAAAATTACCTTAATGAATTATTTTCAGTAAAACGAATTGTTGTGTACATTACTGTGTGTACCTACTACTCTACCAAAAACTTGTTTGATTCACTTATAATTCACTTATAGTATAGTACCTGAGATCTGAGATAATACTACCTATTCATTCATTTTACTTAATTTTATCAAAATTTAAGGCACAATGCTTTTAGATATATAGGAATGTAAATAATATTAATATGTACTTTCATAAGAGATAACGATTTAATTTTTTTGATATCACAGAACCACTTTGGTAAGGTTGTTGTTGCGTGCGTCGATTTTTGATACTTTAGTCTAGTTCCTCTCCTTTTAGTAAGCCACACAAAGTTTATTAAATACTATGATTTATTTTTGTGGTAAGTGAAAAATATACTCCTATTATTGCAAATATTTTTCTACCCCTTGCAAATTATTGTAACTTTATGCAATGACGTTCTAATGAACTGTCGAATTGATAATGGTATCAAACCATCACTTTGGTGGTTATGAAAATCAATGTAGCTAACTGTCATAAATTTCCCTAAATTCATAATTTAATTACAAATTAATGGGGCAATTTTGAACAAAAAAATGTTATCCGTAACAGCGGTGTTAAATTTGACAGTCACCCTAATTAGACCGGGAGCTCGTGACAGTTTTTGTTCTCCGATTTCATACAGCATATGCCTTTTGGAGGAGATAATATTTACCCTATAATAACAAAGAAAAGCATGTACTAAAAGTAAAACTTTTCCCGTTTGTTATTTTTCCTGAAGATTGGACATCTGTTGAACATGCTCTGTATGTATCTATAAGTTCGGAGATTTCGAGGACCAAATCATAATGTATTCTTTGTCAATGCCTTAAGCTTAGTCCACACTGGGCAACAAAATGTTGGCAACATCGATTTTATGTTGCCAAACAATTTGTTGCCAACAGCTACAGTTGCAGCCAATGTATTTGGATACATGTTGTCAGTGATGTTGTGCGTCCACACCATTTTACCACTCAAGTTCTGAATTATGGGGGAGAATAAGGCAGTTGTTGCTGGTGTTTGTGCTGCATTTATTGTAATAGCTGCCAATTCCAAAAAACGAAAAAGAAGATATTGGCAAAGAGAATTTTTAAAAGGTGAAACTTTCCTTGGCAAGAAGTTGATGGAACTACTATTAAATTTTGTCAGAAAACTGACTTTGAAGAAGTTCTTCGTTTGGTAGCTCCTCTAATATCAAAAAAGGATTGGGATTCACACTGAGCGATGTTATCCATTTAAAATGGGAAACAGAGATACAAGCAACCAGCAACAAAATTCTTTGATGTATGTCGCCCAATGTTGACGAGTATCCATCAACATGTTGCCAACAATTTTGTTGCCCAGTGTGGACTAAGCTTTAGGCATACTAAGTTGTACCTGTAACCTGTATTGTTTCTGTGTATTAACTATTAACAATAAACCAAAAAATGCATTAGTGACACAAGCGCCGTCTATGTAAATTGATGTCTACTAACTTTGCGCGAAATTAAGCCCTAACAGGTACACTTTTAATTTATAAACGGGCATTATCTCATATTTCATGATTTTTGAGTTGTGCCACTATTGTCGCCGGTGTGCGATATCTTTGAAACAAGAGGAGATAAGTCAATGAAGTTTTGCATGGGGACACAAGTTTATACCTTCTTTCAAATTGCAAACATAATACCACAATGGCAAACATAATTTGGCTTGTCAAGCCGTTTTTCTGAAAATCGAACCGGTTCTGGCTTCTTGAATTTATTCCATGTTACAGACTCATCCTGTATTTTCGTTTTACGACTATAAAAACTTAATCTAAATAACGGGTGATTAATGAACTTTTTTTATTGGTATTTTTGAGGTGCAGGAAATAAAAAGAATGAATAATAAATCAAAACCACATTTACAAAATAATTAAAACTAGAATAAATAAATAAAAATCAAATGGAGTTTTCCGTCATATATTTTTTTTATTACATATAGGAATTTTCCTTAAAACATTAATATGTAGAATTAAATTAAATTCTAAAATTTAAAACATCCAAAAAAATGTTGAAAAGTAATAATTTTCAAGGGTTGAACAAAGAAAAAGATGTTTTGTTTAAATCTCTATTACAGTATGCTCACTTGGTTGTGTAAAATAAAAAGAAATTATAGCAAGTAAATGATTTAGGGCCGTTTTATATTAAGTGAGATATGCCAATGCATTCCAGTAATTTTTTACAATCTAGATCTCGTAAATTTTAAATGGAAGTGGTACAATCGGTCCCTAATTTGCATAGAATGGCTATTTATGACGCAAAGATTCGTAATAACAACGATTTAGCTTATCAATTTAAAAACTTATGTAAATTGTTTTAGCGATATTCACTCACTCACCTGTTATCATAGCTATTGCCTATTAAAACGAAATTTTCGTAAACACCAAAACAATTTCGTAGTCATTACACGCGCTTCCTAAAACCTGGGCCGGTATGCAAAATAATGAAATCGAAATATTTACAATTTCCAAACCTACTAATGGGTGAATTTTGCCAGATATTTTACGTAAAATTAGTTTAAGTTTTGTTTTTGTTTTCAGAATGGTTTTGGAGCCTAAATTCGCAGATTATGGAAGCATACATTCAATCGGCGAGGCGCCAGTGCAGCAGTCAGAAGCTGGAGGTTTGAGTACAACCGCGGCTGGCAAGAAAGAGGGAGTTGTGGCACCCTCGACGGTGGTCATGACGCAAGGTGACCTCTACCAGAGGCAGCCTCTGCTGGCCACTCCAGCAAAGGGCGATAAGTGGGGCCATGGTAGCCATCCCACCGCCGCCAAGGAGTACTTCACAGAGGAGGATGAAGAAACCATGATGCAGAAGTCACAAGATTCCGATGGCGTTATCAAAATTAATATGCCAACACCTTTACGGGAAGAACCGAAATTTCCCCAAGAAAGGTGGAAAACACTCATAGGTAGGTCAAGAGATATGCCGTAACCTTTTTACATAATTTTTGTTTTAAAGTAAACCCAAAATTTCAAAAAATTATGACTTTTTTTTATCATTTATTGACATAATATACCTTTAAAGGAGTCGTTTTTTATCAAGTTCATTATTATCATGTAATTTGCATAAATAAAGTATTAATTCTAAAACTGTAACTACTGGTTAAATTTGTAGTTGTAAATCTGATCATTCTGATTTTTATTTTCAGCGGCGATTATCTTCTTCTTTAGCAGTCTGATGGTGTTAATCTCACTGGCTATAGTACATGAAAGAGTCCCAGATAGAAAAACATATGGACCTCTACCAGATATTTTCTACGACGTCCTAGGCGCGCATGATTGGGGTCTTAATGTGTCAGAATACCTTATAATCTTTGCCTTCAACTCCACCATGGTGGCAATTGTATTGCATAAACACAGGTTTATACTCTTGAGGCGTCTCTTCTTAATAATGTCGCTCCTCTACATCTATCGAGCAGTGACAATGTTTGTCACTGTACTGCCAGTGTCCAGTACAACCTACTACTGCTCACCAAAAAGCAATCACACTTCTACACTTGACATGGCAAAGCGTGTGGTGCAAATGCTCTCCGGTATGGGACTGTCAATTAATGGCAAACAGACATACTGTGGGGATTTTATATACAGCGGACATACTCTTATTTTAGTACTAAGTTATCTTTTCATTTCTGAATGTAAGTATTACAATTATTGATTTGGCAAAATGTTATTTTTTTAATCATTTCTAGATACTCCTAAAAAATTGTACCTGGTTCACTGGCTCTACTGGTTGGTGGCTGTTATGGGAGTGTTTATGTTGCAGCTCTCACGTTCTCACTATACTATTGATGTTATTATAGCCTACTATGTTACAACTCGAATATTCTGGATGTACCACACCTTAGCCAATAATACTAGTCTTAGGGTAATTATGCATAAATTATTTAAGCACCATTTTAACTAAAAAAACAATCAGTAAATAATTTTAAATTTACCTCGGCTCAAATTTTTTTGCAAAAATACTTACGTTTTTCGAATTAAAGTTTCATTTTTTGAAAAGTCATAACTCTGGTAAAAAAACGCCAAATTAAAATTTGCGGCTTAGGCCGATGTTGCACTGATAGACTTAATTATCGGTTCAGAAAAAGTTCTTCTAATTATTGTGTATTTTTATTTTAGCAACATGGTGAAAAAAATCATTTATCCCGTATGTGGTGGTTCAACTTTTTCCTGTACTTTGAAGGCAAAGTGGGAGGTCAAGTTCCTAGACAATGGCCGAACTGGCCGTTACCATGGCCAAGAAGATTCCAGGCGAAGAGTCGGGACAGCTAGTAGTGCATGAAGCTTTAAAGCGTGCACGCATGTATTTTATCATACCTTGTGATACGTTAATGTTAGGCAACAGCATTAAAGATGCACCCTTAACTTCCTACCAAAAATTGAACAGTTTCAAGTGCCTTTTACTATTCGACTAAAATCTCGCCCCTTTTAAGTGTCTGCCAGTAGTAGTTTGTAATCAGTGCTGTGCGGTACTCGCATTAAATGTGTTGTCTCTGAACGTTAATAAGTAATCTTACAATGTCTAGTATTGTCTTTTATATATAAAACTTGTACATACATTTATATTTTCTTAAGAAACAATTTTTCGTTTTGATATAAAACTTTAAAGAAATTTTTAAACACGATGTATAGTTTGTGTTTATATTTTACAATTGAGATATTCTTGTATTCTATTTACATGGGAAAAGTTTTGTAAATACGATAGGAAATTCTCGGAGTTTAAATCAATGAATCTCACTCCAGAATATCATAGTTAAATATTAATGTATAGTTTATTATATTATATATATTTAGCCATTGTTGTGTTTGCATATCTTTAAAAGAAGTCGAAGATGGAATTGTAGCGTATACCAAACTAAATGTGCGTTTGTAAATTTTTTGCAATGTGGCCGCGCCAATCTTATTTTTATAAATGTGATTTATGCATGAGGGGAAAATTTCGACATATCCTTCGTATATTAATAGTAAGTACTGTGATGGCTATAATTTCTTTTTCCTGGTTTGTTTACTTAGCCTTGTTACAATAACAAATAAAACTATTTTGATAATTTAATTTTATAATTATACAACTCCAATTACCTTATAATATTAACGATATGGATTTACCTACCTCCTACCTAGCAGCGTTCACTACTGATTACGACAATCCTCATTCAGCGCTCTTAAACTTGCCTAGGCAGGCCCGGATACAGCCACCGGGCAATTGCCCGGTGGGCCGGCGGACCTTTTTGAGGAAGCCTGCGGTCCGCAAAGATTTCACCGGCCCCTAAAATCGGTTCGGTCCGCAAGGACCGGAACTTTTAATATTATTTTTGTTGTCATATGGGCGACCTATGCTAGTTCCAGATTCAAGCTTTTACCAGTTAAAAACTCAATAAAAAAAATAATTAAAATTTCAGCTCGTTACACTGTTGTGCTTGTTTTGCAACTTTCCGTTAATTGCAGTGCTAGTGCCTGGAGCTACATATTTTAAAGAAAAATTTTGATTTATTTGTGTACAGCCTTTTCTAAATAAAAGTAGAAAATACTTTTACTGAAGGTACTTTAGACTGAAGAACACATGTAAGTATATAAGGTTTAAGCAATAGAAGACATGTTCACGAAGCTGGTTATACCCTGGACAATGGACAATAAAATGTTGGATCACGGCAATTTCTTGGAGTTGGTGATTCTTTTAGCAAAATATTAACTTAACGAATATTTGGACAATGTTTTTATACAATAAGTAAACTAAGTCGTGAAAAAATTGAAAATATCCAAAAAATGTCAAAATTGTGTTGCTACAACCTGATATACAAGTGTGATTTTGAACAAGTGTCGGATAATCTAGGAATGGATTAGACCAATGTTAAGACAAAAAGTAACAATAATTTTTTCCGCTAAAACGCTCCACTTCAGAAATGCAGGGCATTGAAGTTTACTCATTTTTTTCAATTTTTTAACATAAAATCTACATTTTTAATAATAATTGGCTCAAATTTTGCACATACCTTACTATTTATAGCCGTCTTGAGATGAATTAGCAAATTTTCAAAAAAAGTTAGGGTGAAGTTTTTTGGGTGAATTAACCCTTTGAACCCTGTTTAACTTTTTTGTACAACATCATAGCATTGAAAAAAATTAAGTATTCACTTTTTTATACGTTTTTTTAACTTTTTGCTCTCTTTAACCTTTTTGAAAACATTTTTTTCAATTTTTTAAAATCTACATTGTTAATAATAATTGGCTCAAATTTTGTACATACCTTACTTTTGGCAGCCGCCTTGAGATGAATTCGCAAATTTTCCAAAAATAGTTAGGGTGAAGTTTTTCGAGTGAATCAACCCTTTGAACTTTTTCCCTTTTAGCGGAAAAAAATATTCCTACTTTTTGTTCTAAAATTGGTCCAAAACTCCACTCCTAGATTATACGACACTTGTTCATCCTGTATAGCAATTTAGCCTTGGCTTATCAATATCTAAAGGGTCGAACCGATACATTTTTACGACTGAGGAAAAACTTAAAGTGGCGTCATTAAAACCTCAAATTAAAAAAAATAATTTTATAAAAAATATCTAACAGATCAGTAAATCTCTTATTATCTATTACAGGTACCATTTGTTTGTCTTTTTTCCCAAACTTTTAATTTTAAATAAACCCCAATTTTTTTAAATACTCTTCTTCCTCTGCATTAAAATTTTTAAAATCTTCAACGTCATTGGTTCTTTAAATAATAACCTTAAAGAACATTTTTTACTAAAAAAAAATAAAAACTACTTATTTAAAATTCTGTTACAATAGTAATTATCCTTTAAATTCTACTAATTCAATGTTTTTTCAAAATTTTCGAAAGAAAAGATTTTAAAATTCCCAAAAGCCACAAGACACGAGGTACCCTAATTGGGCGATGGGAATAATTCAGCTCTGATTGCTAAAAATCTAATTAAATATAGGGTTTTAAAATAGTAGGAGAGCCGACCGCACTAAAGTCTCCCTCATAGAATATAGCGGGTTTTTTTTATTGCATCGGTAGTTTTTTATGTACTCAAGAGTGTGCCATCTTTTTTATGTGCTGAAACTTGACCGAAGTATTAAAAAATGACCACTTCCGATACCTCTTTTTGAAAAAGTTTGTCCCTCACAAAACAATTGTTGAATTGTGCCAGTCGATGAAGAGTGTTAAGCAAATTGATATAAAAATGTGCTGCCACCCCTAAACCTGACAATAACCGAGGCAGCAACCCAAAAGTGGGAATCATTTTCAAAAATAAGCAACCACTTTTACGAGACGTCAGTAAAAGTTATTTTTCAAAATATTTGATTTAATAAGTTCACCAATGGATTCTTTAGGTTTTAGGTACACTTTGGTAATAATTTTTTTTATTTCAGCCACGTACGATAACGCGTTCTCGAGATAAATGGGTGGCACAGGTGGTCTGAATCACCCTGTATGTTTGAAGGGGTTCAAAACACTTAAATTAAAAAAATTACAGATTTCCCATTGTAATTCTGTCATTTTATTAGTTTCAGCGTCACTTTGAACTTAAGCTTCGACTGTGCAACCAACCCTAAGGGCCGATCTCACCGACACGACTTAAAATTTAAGAACTACTTTAATGTCTCAATTGACAAGAACACAATACAATATCTGTCAATTCAAAATTTAAGTACTACTTAGGGGCCTAAGTCGTGTCGGTGAGATCGGCCATTAGAGGCGTAGTTTTTGAGATAAAACTTCGTAACACTTTAAGTGGGACACCCTGTACATTATATTATACAGAGTGATTTTTATGTATGGAACCAAAGCCGCCAAGCCCAAATGGCGGTCCTACTATAGGAACTGAGGTGGAAGTTTGTAACTCTAACGACATGATCTCGGTTGGGAGTTGACTCGTTAGATATTTTATGCCTCTCTCTTACACATAAAAACGTCCATAATGTGAAAACAAGACAGAAATCGTATCCACAGTAATGTAGTAAACAATACACCGTTCCCGTTACGTTAGAAGTTATAAACTTCCACCTCTGTTCACAAGTACAAGCAAGAGAAAAATCCTGGAAACGGAGAGACCTGAGGGATTATTCTCGAATCACACGAGACGATGTCGTGTACGACTTTTATTATTCTATCCTTGTCGTTCAAATGCAAAAATAAGAGTATGTCTTTGTTATTTCGTATACGACATCTTATCGTGTGTTGGAGAATAATCCCCCTGGACGTGGATTCCTGAAATCTCAGTGAACCTCAACCTCACCTTCCTCGAAGCGCATGCATCAAAATCTCACCGGCGCATCCAAATTCACTTGGTCTGAACCACAGAGTCTGAACCAGCTGAATCAATTCACGGGTGAGATGTAGGAATCCAGGACATGGATTCCTGAAATCTTACACAATGAATCTCAATCTCGCCTTCCTCGAAGCGCATGCGTCAAAATTTCACCGGCTTTTGCCAAATTCTCTTGGTCTGAACCTGGCGAATTCACGGGTGCGATTTTGACGCATGCGCTCGAGGAAGGTGAGATTCACATTCACTCGGATGAAATTCAAGAATCCAGCCCCAAGTCCTATAGGTATACATCAGTAGTTGCGGTAGATCACCTGGTAATAAATATGCTGATCACGCCAAATATTACGTAATTTTATTTTCGATTTGGTTCTGTTTTCGGTTCGGTACCGGCGACTGTGATATAAATACACCTACCAGTCTGGATCGTATGTTTGTTTGCAATAAATACTTAAAAGTTTCCATACTTTTTTCCATCCCTATACCACAGTATAGGCAACTACCAGTAGCGACACTTCATGTAAATTACATGTTATTTGAAGGGACAATTTTTGGTGACCTTGACGATATATATATGTATACTCAGATACGCACGCGGCAAATTTAAATTTACGTCACTTTTTCTAACCATAAAAATAAAATGTAACATACATTTGCAAAGTTTTGAATAAAATTGTAGTTTTTAATGATTTTGACAAGCTTAAATGTAATAATATACAGTTTTCATCAATTATTACATTAATTACGGTATTTAAATTCAAATGATCATAGAGAAATGTCACCATTTGTAATTTGCAGTTCTAAACTCAATGGTAACAGATACGCACCATAGAAATGGGACTAGAATAGACACGGGAGAGTGTCGCTACTGGTAGTTATTTATACTGTGCCTATACTATAAATTTCCCAATGTTTAATAATGTGTACAAGAAAATAGGGTGCTACATTTAAATTAAGAATGTTATACAGGGTGTCCCAGACCACCCATACCACTTCTTTATTTCGAGAACCCGTTATCGTACATTGATGATAAACGAAAATTACTATCAAAGTGAATTTAAAGAATCTTTTGGTATAATTCGTAATTTCCAAAACCAACCCCGAAAGTACCTGAAAACGGAAGTAACTTTGAAATTTTAAATGGCAACCTAGGTCGAGTGTGCTATTGGTGGAAAGGTCTTTAAAAAGAAACAACTTTTATAAAAATATTTTATTTTAATATCTTGCATAATTAACAAATTAAACGAAAAAATATGAAAACAAATCTTAAATTACGGAAAAATTAAAACGTTACCATCATCCGCAATGGGTGAGAAAGATTTTTTAAATGAAAACTCTTTTTTGGTTTTTTCGTTAAAATAACTATTTTTTAATTTTTTGATTAATACCAAAAGGGAAATACATAACCTAAAACAGTTAATTATTTTTAACAAACGGAAGCGAAAAATGCAAAAAATACAAGTTTTCATTTAAAAAATCATAATTGTCTCTATATTCGCCCATTGAGGATTATGGTAGTTTTAATTTTTCCATAATTTAAGCAACCATTTTTGTCACTTGTTTGCTTTTAATTTTTCATTTAATTTGTTAATTATGCCAGACATTAAAAAAATAGTTTAATAAAAGTTGCTTTTTTCAAAAGACCCCTTTCCAACAATAACATCAAGTGTGGTTGCAATTTAAAATTTCAAAGTTACTTCCGTTTTCGGGTACTTCCGATTTGTTTTGGAAATTACGGATTACTCCAAAAGATTCTTTAGGTTCACTTTGATCGTAAATTTCTTTTTTATCATCAATGTATGACAAAAGGTTCTAAAATAAAGAGGTGGTACGGGTGGTCTGGGACACCTTGTATTCGAGATTTCAGAATTCTAGATGCCCTCAGGTGGAATTTTTTAAACTAAACGAAACAGGAAAAAGTCATAGAAAAAAATACGTTAAATTTAAATTATTGTCTATTTTATTTGTTTTATGAATTATAATAATTAAATAGGTAACTTTTCTTTGCTTTTGTTCAAATTATAAATATAATGTGAAAAATGTTTTCGATCAGCGGTTCTGTCAAAAGTCAAAACAGCGCCCCCTACAGGTAGTCCAAGTAGTTAAAATTTCCATTTGGGTGAGCTAAAATGATTGTGGTCAATTCAAATTTCCCGCTTAAAAATTTTGGGAATTTGTTCACTTCATGTTCATAATAACAAAAAATCATGTCAAAATTATAACAAATAAGTAGAATTTTACTTCACAAAAGCAGTGGCGTATGTCGAATTCTTACCATTGTGTCAATACCTTGGATTTTTGTATTTAGTTATTGTGCCATTATTCACAACAGCCCTTCTCTTTTCAAAATTGAAAAAACAGAACATATAAATTTAGCAATTTATTACCACTAATATTTAACAATTATTATACATTGTAGGCTAGCAATAATAAGCTTAGTAGTAAGTAAATATAAAATATACGGTAGTTAATGATACGTTAAAAATAAAAATAATTTAAAAAATTAAAAAAATAACGATGGAACTCGTTTTCTAATGTAAATCACAATTTACTTAAGTAATCAAACTGAATCATCTGAAAAAAAATAAATTTTATACTTATTCTTTTGTTAATTTTTGTACTTACCATGATACCACCACTTTGTTTTCTTTGGATTCTTATTGCACGTTTTTACATAAAAAGCATTATCAGGAGGCCGTTTCTGCAAATAAGATACAATGTATAATAATTTAATTAAGCATGTGTACTTATAAATTTCAGTTTTTTTTATAATTATCACTGTGTTAAAGATTAAGTACCGTAAAATGGTGGTACTTATACTGAGCTTCAATGCAAAAATTACTGTTGAAAAAAAATATATTTTTAATTTAGATTAATATTTCAATGTAACCACTAAAACCACAAGCGATTTTGAAGGTTGTAAAATTGCATTACAAATCTGATTGTAAAATAAAATATTTTAGTTTTCTTGTAATAAATTACCTTTTCTCTACAGCTACTGAGCATAGAAACTATGGAAAGACACACGGATTGAACGGAGAGGGCAGGCGACCAATCATCTGTCAATATGGACAGACAAATGTGACCATTGCTGTAAACATGAGGGTGCACAGGTATGTTACTACCTATAAATGTGACCTGCAAAATACAGTAATTATTAGAAAATGAGTAGGAAAATAAAATGTATAAATACCTCGGGCGAATCAAAGGGGTATTTATTAGTGAATTTAAATTGAAGCTGAAAAAATTCCCCTTCGTATAAAGTACCACGAACACCCTCCATTCTTATTATCCATCTAAAAAAATAATCACACAATATATAGAGTGTTTCCAAATGGTGGTAATGTATATCCAAATCTCAAATGTTACAGAAATACAGAGGGTTCAAACATCTTTTAATTTTTACTTTATATTAATTTCTCTCAATTAGCTTGATGAAAATTAATAAAAAATTTAAGGTGAGTACTTTTCGTAAGTAGCCATTGGCTATTACTTTCATCTCAATTTAAGAGTCCAACGGTGGAGAAACATGTTAGGGTGCCCCCTTTTTTGAATTTATTTGATATGCCACTTCAAAATTTTATAATACCGCTTAAATTTTTAAAATCATCATACATTCAATTTTCCATAAAAATTTAAATTTTGATAGGATTAGTGGAATTTTTGTAATTTCGCATTTTATATTTCGGTGCCCTTACTAAAATAAAATTAATTTTCAAAATTTTGAACAAAGTATAATCAAATAAGCAAGATATAAATTGAAAACTGTTAGTAAAACTTTTAGTTGTCAATTATAATTATAATTATAAAATATAAGTTCTTGGGTTGAGGACAAAAAATGCAAATAAAAACAATAAACTTTTATTCCGCAACAAGTTTCGGGTTAATTTTAACCCTTTATCAAGCTTTGAAAAAACGTTTAAAGTATAGTCTTCTGCAACTTCATAATAAAATAAATATAAATTAATGTATAAATGGTGGTAAAATGGTGTATATAAGATTGTATAAAATTTTTTGAAATGTTGAAATGCCAAAGTCAATTAATTTTGAAATTGACTTTGGCATTTCAACATTTCAAAAAATTTTATACAATCTTATATACACCATTTTACCACCATTTATACAATAATTTATATTTATTTTATTATGTAGTTGCAGAAGACTATACTTTAAACGTTTTTTCAAAGCTTGATAAAGGGTTAAAATTAACCCGAAACTTGTTGCGGAATAAAAGTTTATTGTTTTTATTTGCATTTTTTGTCCTCAACCCAAGAACTTATATTTTATAATACATTATAAGGACAAGATTCTTCTGTTAATATAATTATAATCTTCTTTATTTGATATTAAATTATTTAAAATCGTGAAAATTAATTTGATTTTAACAAGGGCACTGGACTAGCCCATTGCTTCAGCTGTAATTTATATCTGATAGTTCGTAAGATAAAACAAAACAAAAACACAGTTATTGATGATATGTAGCAGCATGAGAGAGAAAGATGTGTCTATCAGTACTGAGGTGGGATTTTGTTTCTACGGCGGATTCTAAAACTCGCCAAAACGTCATCATTTAGGCGAAGAGAACAATGTAAATAATGACGAATTGGCGGAAAATGATGACGATTTGGCGAGTTCATAAATCTCGCCAACAAAACAAAATCCGGCCTATGGTATTTTATTTGTTTTCTTTATCTGATAAGATAAACAAAATTTTATACCAAATAAGCAGATTATATCTTATCAAAAAACTCGAATTACTAACAATATAATAAAATATACTGATATAGTTTACTGATAAGATTCTAAAATACAGTAAATATAAGGAACCTTCAAGGAGAAACAAATATAGTGCATTATAGGTGGATTCTAAGTTATAACAAAATTTTCTGAAATTGTATACAGTTTGTCCAATAATTTATGCACTAATTCAAAGCATAACATTTGTAATAATTGGATGTGCCTCTGTATGCAATGAAGATTAGGTAAATGAAGAAAAGTGGTGCTTTATTATTGCATATAATCATAAATTAAAAAACAGATCTACATGTTTCGGCGATTACTAAATCTTTAAGCATCACATTTATAAAATGTTAAGAAGCAGTTATTTCATTTACAAGTTATTGTCTTATTTTTTAATCTCTTCTTTTTCTTTTGTTCATCAATGATATTGTAAAGTGTTTTAAATACAGGGTGTCCCGTTCGTGGTTCACCAAACGCCAAGGTTAGAAAGTAGAGCTAATTTTATCAAGAAAAAACCAAAAAAAGTAGGGGTCTATCTTTTATGGTTTGAAAGTTACAGGTGTTTGAATTTGGCATCGCCCGTTTTTGCCAGAAATCAGTAAATGATCAATAGTTGCTTAATAATCAATTTTTGTAAGCAAAAGTTAAATTTTGATGGCTTTTGAAACAGTTGTATTATTAAATAATAACAAAAATGAAGGCGCACTTCAATTGTAACTAACTATGCTTACAATCAATTCTCATAGAAGTTAGGGTTTCAAAATTTTTCACAATTTCTAGAGCATTTTACGAATTTTTAGAAAATTAAAAAAACCCACGCCCTTAATAGGTCATATCTTGGAGAAAATCTTTAAAAACTGCTAAAAAAAAACAATTTTTTCTAGATATTTCTTTCTTTTCAATTTTTTTTTTAATTCTTGATAAACGATTTGTGTTTTATCATTATTACCAATGGAAATAGGATACGTTCAGCTTTAAAATTATATTTTTTTAAATCTTTTTACTAAGTTTTTAAGCAGCTATTGATCATTTACTGATTTCTGGCATGCCAAATTCAAATCCCTCTAACTTTCAAACCATAAAAGATAGACCCCTACTTTTTTGGATTTTTCTTGATAAAATATGCTCTACTTTCTAACCTTGACGTTTGGTGAACCACGAACGGGACACCCTGTATAGTCAAGCTTTTCTGTTTGCAGATGATTTGAAGCTATTTATTATAATTAAATCCCAAATTGATTAGCTAAAGTTACAGTATGATATTGATTCTTTGTTAGGGTACGTTTATAGTAATAATGAAAGAGCAATAAAGTCAAATATTTCGTGATAAATGTAAAAGCAATTATATAATTTAGTATTAATTAGGGTAGTGCATTCATTGAAAATAATTATTTCTATGTAATTACTCTCGTACTTTAAATTCTATTTTATTACAATAGGTTAGGGGATTGGAAATAAATAAGAAATATAAAATTTTCAACGCCCCGAACATATTCAAATTTTAAATTTGTGGTACGATATAATTATTATAAGGATAATAGTTTATTTTAAATTATTAGCTAAGTAAATTTAACTAAAAATCCGAAGAATTGCCACCACGTGCTGCCCGCCGACCAATCAGAAACCTCCGCGCAGTGATGAGAGTCATGAAAAAGCAAACCAATTTGCTTTATGAAAATGCATCGTTGATCGTGCTGCATCACTATGGCCGGTCCTATTTGAAATACATTGGTTTGCTTTTAGATCATTGCTCTACTACTTGCTTTACGAAAAGATTACTTTACTGCTTTATAAAATGCTTTATTACTATAAACATGCCTTTAGAGTTTTTATGAAGAATTATATGAAGTTAAATGCTGATAAATGCTTTGTGATGAAGTTTAATAGGTCACAATCTATAATTGATTGCTTCTATTACATGAATTCTGTTCATCTTGCATGTGTTGAGTCTGTCAAGGATCTTGGTGTTATATTTGATCCAAAGCTTGATTTCCATTGGCATCATATGTTCATAGTTAACAAAGCCCTTAAAATGCTCGGTTTTATTAAAAGTCATGATTTTCATAGCGTTGAAGCTTTAATAAGCTTGTACTATTCTGAATGCCATTCTAATCTCGAGTAAGCATCAGTTGTTAGGTCTCCCTTCTATAAGGGCTCTATATTGCATATTGAACTAAATGTTACAACTGATTTTAATATTACTTCTCTTGAGAATAGAAGTGTTTGATGCATGGTGTATAAATTATTAAATACAGAGATTGGTTCCCCCACTATTATGAGTATGGTTGAACCTCGTGCTCCTGTAAGGTTTACCAGACAATCTGACATTCTTCATATAGATTTTCATTGCCGTAATAACTTTGTAAATACACCGTTAGTAAGAGTATTAAATCTGGGAAATATTATTGATTTTGATTTGTCCAGTCTTAACTGTTTTAAGCGATTTGTAATAGCTAAGCTGTAAATTTTACTTTTGGTTGTTTTCTTTTTGTGAAACATTGAATTCGAATTTACCCCGTTTTTAAATCAAATAAAAAATACTTTTTTAAAATTGTAAATAAATAATTTACAATTTAAGGAAGGGTATTTTTACAAAATTTAAAGGGATCGTACCGTGTTTATATTTTT
Source organism: Stenus bimaculatus (assembly GCA_963971135.1). Taxonomy (NCBI): domain Eukaryota; kingdom Metazoa; phylum Arthropoda; class Insecta; order Coleoptera; family Staphylinidae; genus Stenus; species Stenus bimaculatus. The sequence goes on from OZ020180.1 coordinate 38,206,978, forward strand.
TATTTATTTAATAAACTGCTTCTATAGGAATTCTACAAGGCAGAGAATAGTGTATCACATGGACCAGGTTTAGCACACAAATGTTGAACAACATTTCTCTAAAAGTACCCAAACTTTCAAACCCGTTTTATTCAAATTTAATCTTGTAAATTATTTGAACTGGGATTAAACTGAAAATGTTAAAACTACATTTTTTGCACGGATTTGAAAATCGGGTTCCGATTTATATTTTTTTTCAATTTTTTAACTTTGCTAAAAAACTGACAAATCTCAAAATTATCCTAATTCAGACGAACATACTTACCATAAAATTTTGAACGACTTGGTAAAGAATTTTGGTTGATCATTATAAATTAGATAGAATGTAATAGAGGGGCGGAACCACCATATAATAAAATGGTGCAATGCGTATGATCCCGACTGAGGTACGTAAATTTATAATTTTTACGCAGAGACTCGTTTTAAGGGGGCACTTCAATAGTTTTGCGCATGGACCCAAAATTTGAAGTTCTACTAATGCTGTAATAGGTTTTATTATTATAATATAAAATTAACTTACTGTAAGAGATTCTGCTCGGCTAATTCGAAGTCAACAGACACACCAGGTGGAGGTTCTTTCATCAAGGACATAAGTTCTTTTTGAAGTCGTCGCTGTTAATAAAAGTCAAGAAAAGTAACTAATACATAATAAAATTTATTTTAATTGTAATTTATAAACTAACAAATATATTTACAAATACAATAAATATTATTTATAAATAAAACGGTAAAAAAAATAGGAATAATTTTTTTTGTTTGAAGTTTCAACAAAAACAAAACTATTTTAGGTTATGAAATTGTCTAAAAGTTTAAAAAATCAATAATAACTAATCAAGGTTTTAATTTCATTCCATTCTATAAAGTAATCAATTTAAATTATTACCTCCGAAGGAGACAACCCTGCCATTTTTCCTAAATGGTCAACTTTCCTTTTTGAACAAGAACAAGATTCAGCAGGCACAAAACAAAAAGTGACAACGAAAATGAAACTGTCACTCTGCTGTCAAACAATGGCAATGGCAATGGCGATTAATCACATATCGCCTTTCCATTTAACCATCATTTGCACATCGCTCTAAATCGGGTTTTAACTGATTTTTATGCGTTTTTTAATTAAAATTATTAGCAATTAGTTATAATGCCAATGGCCAATCAAGGTTGAATTAAAGATACGCACGAATGATATAAAAAGTAAGGTAACGAATGACGAATAAAAATCATAAAACCCCACCCTTCGAACTTGTTGTCCCCTATCGTTACAAGTGTTAATTGTTTTATTATTCTTGCGCTTTATCTACAAAAATAACCTTAATGAAAAACAAATATGGTATTTAATTTTATTTGTTTAAAACTGGGAACAGTTATGCATTGTACTTTGTACTTGAAATGTGTACAATCATATGGCTAGTCTTGTCAAAAAGACAATTTTGAGGGATATTTATATTTTTTAACTACAAAATCTACACGTGATTGTATGTAGAATCAATGTTATATGTTGCATTTAAGGCCAATGCATCATTTTCAAATACTTTAGGGGGGGGGTTCTGGAATTTATAACGCCACGACATAATGTCTTATGGGAATTTTAACTACGTATACGGGCTCTGTAAATGGAGGATATTCGGTACTTGTAAGGGGCGCGGGACATAAGGCCGCCATAGACAAAAGGCCGAAAGAAAAAAAGCCGAAGGAGAAAAGGCCGAACGGTAAAAGGCCGATAATAAAAGTTAATGTGCACAAAATTAAAAAAATATGTTTATTCTGTATCTCCTTTGAAACATTTTTTCATAAAATCCCTAGTTTCGGAAATATTTTCATCTTTCAGGTTGTGTGACTCACCTTCGCCATGTACAGGGTGATTTTTAAGTTGATACTGTTTTTCGACTGGATGTAAGACTCATGGCCGATCTTACCGACACGACTTAAAATTTAAGAACTACTTTAATGTCTAAATTGACAGAAACACAATACAAAATCTGTCAATTCAAAATTTAAGTACTACTTAGGGGCCTAAGTCGTGTCGGTGAGATCGGCCATCAATGTACTAAGGGCGCGTTCCACTAAAGACTCGCAATGTCCACGACGACCGCAGTCTTTCCACATAAGACCGCGGTTGTTCCTTTCGTGCATAAAAACGTCATCGATGGCGACCGCAAGAAGCTCACAACGACCGTATTTATTCGTGGGTTTCTGTGGTCGTTTGTTGAATGGTGACGTTTTGAGCTAGTGGAACGGGAAAATTTTGCAGCCGTGGGCTTTAGTGTTCATTAGTGGAACGCGCCCTAAGTCATTTGGAAAAATATTTTGCATATACAGGGTGTCCCATTTGACGTTGGACTCTATATGGGTATCTTATTTGTTATTATTGGAGATAGAAAGTCGGTTAAATGGACAAAGTAGTAGAGATTTTTTCTAATATTAATAATTCATTTACAAAAAATTTGAATATCGCATCGTTCCAACGCTATCTTGAAAAAAACAAGAAAATGCGATTTTTAAAATATGGCTATAACTTCTTTATTTTCTGTGGTACCAAAAAGGTTTTTTGACATAATACACACAATTTTTTGTGTACAATGCAGTCAAACAAATGAATATTTTTTTTCGCTAACGGATTGACGTGAAATGAACCAAACTTATTTTTTTCTTATGGCAGCCATATTGGATTTACACATATTCAGAATCAGTATTTTTTTCTGAGTAATTTGGTATACCATATGTCATATTTAAAAAAAAATAAAATTATTTGATTTTACAAACTAACATTGGACTTTAAGAGATGTAAATTGTCAATAACATAAATATAACTATTTAAAATATTAAATGTAAAATAAATCTTAACACATATGTATTGACAGTTTACATCTATTCAAGGCCATTTTTGGTTAGTAAAATAAAATTATTTCTATTTTTCATAAAATATTACATATGATATATCAAATTACTTAGAAAAATACACTAATTCCGAATATGTGTAAATCCAATATGGCTGCCATAAGAAAAAAATAAGTTTGGTTCATTTCCGGTCAATCCGTTGGCGAAAAAAAATATTCATTTGTTTTACTGCATTATACACAAAAATCCTCGACTAAATTCATCAAAAGCGCTATAGTTTGTCTATTTTTCACTGTTTTTCAGTTTGGATATTAAACGTCCATACAACCATTATATCAGTGGAAAGCTTGTAAATAATGCCATCGAATGATATTAAAATATGCAAAGTGTTTCATTTGAACATTTCGTTTAATTGTTCAATTTGCGTTTCATAAGGCACTCTGATAAAAAATTATCACAAACTTAAATTTGACATAGCAGTTGTAGTCTAGACAATGTTGAAAAAATTTTCAGAAAATTTTGACCCAAAATGTTTATCTGTTTTAGAGCAGTGATTTTTCAAAACTGGATCTTTTTTTTTGCTTAAATGGCAAGTATCTGCAAAACAAGTGATGATAGATCCATAAAAGTATACAGGGTGTCCCATTTGACGTTGGACTCTACGGGTATCTTTGTTATTATTGGAGATATAGAAAGTCGGTTAAATAGACAAAGTAGTGCATTTTTGTATGTCCAATAATCATTCGTTGACAAAACATTTGAATTTTGCATCGTTTCGGCGCCATCTTGAAAAAACCAAAAAGTGGCATTTTCAAAATATGACTGTAACTTCTTTATTATAGGTCATACTTAAAAACTTTATTAACAACATAGAGGCAGTTTTTTATATGAAATTCAATAAGCTAATCAGATTTTTACTTAAGTCACTGGATTGCCAGGAAATAATCCAAACTTTGTTTTTTCTTATGGCGGCCATATTGGAATTACACATACATTCGAACTTCTATATAACATTTCATCACGGCAACCTTAAAAAAATTCGATTTTTTGAAAGCTTTTGTTTTTTTTCAGAGCTTTCAAAAAATCTGAAAAAAATTGAGAAATTATATCTTAAACGTATTAGTCTTCACACCAAATTTCAAATCTTTATTACAAACCGTTTTCTAATAAATGACAAAAAACCTAGTTTTAGTCACAATAGTTAAAGGGCTGTAGCTCCCTTAGGAAGCGAAATCGGACACATGTTTATAGGAAGTTTTTTTCTTAAAATTAGTTGTAGAATCACCTCCTAAAGTTTGGCCGCTTAATTTCTGGACACCCTGTATAGCCGGTGTATTACGCAGGATCTTATGTTTTCTTCGAAAGATTTTTTTAATTTTCTTTCTGGAGTGCAATGTAGAATCTTCAGGCTATAATTTTTTTTGTAATATTTGTCTTTGTAAAGTAAAAATTGCGTGTTGCGTGTATTTTACTATTTTCTTTAAAAACAAACCCCAGGGAGTTTTTGATTTTTTCAAAGTTAATTCAGAAAAGGATACTTCAAGACATGTTTTCTATTAAATTTAAAACATAAATAATGCATTATAACATCATTATAGGCTTTCGAAATTTATAATTTTTTTTGCACCTTTAAAAATCACCCTAAATAAATAAAAAACAAAAATATACCAACAAAAAGGGAATCTCAGATCTCAAAATTCATTTAAATGTCTAGAAAAGATATGTGAAAAGAGATTTTGCTTTTTTTATTGGTACGGCTGTACTTTGTCCTTGAAACTGACAAAAATTTACATCGAATATTGCACCGGCTCTTAAAGCACAATATTTTAATGATAGTTTCAATATACAGACAAACGTCATTTTATGCCGGATCGATTTACAATTATGCCGGTGTAAGTTTTCGTTTGTTTTTAAGAAAAATAAAAAGATATGACTATATTTTTTATTTTAGTAGGTATAAAATTAAAAGAATGTTCAATTAGTAGTTTCATTATGGGCGACAACAATGATTCAGAAGCCAAACATTGTGCGAAAAAAGCATCAAAAATATGTGTTCATTTTACGCAGGTGTCTCTGGGAACGGAACCCCGGCGTAAAACGACGTTTACCTGAATTAATAAAATACTCCGATTTAATTAACAAAAAATATTTATTTATAGAAAATATGAACATAAAAAACAAATACATTTCAAAAATAAACTATTTGGTGTACAAACGTAAACCATCAACGCAATCAAAAAGCAATTAGGGGAGAACGGGGGAATGGCTTAAGAGTATAGTCGTCAAAATGTTTAAAATGCATACTCCTCGCTAGTAAAAATTGATTTTTAGGTGTTTGTAATAAAAAAATTAACAGAAACGCTCTTGTATTGCCTTCAAATTGAATTTATTTTTCATATAGAATTTTTGTTTTTTAAGTATAATAAATTATAGGTGCGTAATTTTTAAAAAAATGCGTTTTTATCATTTTTTCAAAATTACTCCCTTATAATAGACTATACATCAAAAAAAAAAATTCTATATGATAAATAAATTCGAATTTGAAGGCAAAACAAGAGCGTTTTTGTTAATTTTTTTATTACAAACACCTAAAAATCAATTTTTACTAGCGAGAAGTGGCGGTAGCGTCTCCCGTCACAACCAAATGATAAAATAACTCACAGTGTATTATGTTTCCTTTAAATATGGGACTAATTTTACCCAGACAAATGCTTTTGCAGACGAAATCAACAAATATTTAAAGTGTTACGACAATTCTATTGAAATTAGTTAAATTATTATTAATTCTTTACCTTTTGATATTAAACAATATTAGACTTATAATTTGTCACAATTAAAATCATCAAATTTTAATTATTTAATTATATTTTTAAAAGTTGATGTTATTAAAAAAATGTTGAATACTGAAATTTGAATTCAGAATGCATTGCGTGGATGTTTGGTTAACATGGTTGGAAACGCTTGTATGCAGCAATTCTTGAATCGCAATAGCGTTCTCGCACTTGCTTACTTTTTTCATTTTATTCGCAATCCAGATGACCGATGTTTCAAATTTTCAGGAAACTTTCTCCTTACTTTTACGAATGTATTTCATAAAAAATATTTTTTCTAAAACGCTTACTTTATTTTTAATGCATACTGTCAGAGCCTTCACAATTTTTTTATGTTTTTTTGACTCTACTAGACTAAAAAAAGTATCCCCTTTCCAAGAGTACTAAATTTGGAAGGCTGACTCGACTCTATTATGAAATAGATCCGTATAAGAAAGGAGAAAGTTTCCTGAAAATTTGAAACAAATCGCTCATCTGGATTGCGATTCAAGAACGAGCGTTTCCAACCATGTTCATTCTCAGCAAACAACACGCGATGCGCCAACCAAACATCCACGCAATGCATTCTAAATTCAAATTTCAGTATTCAAAAGTTTTTTAATAACATCAATTTTTAAAAACATAATTAAATAAGTATTTGACGATTTTAATTGTGACAAATAATTATAAGACCGGGCGCGCATAAAAGGTGCGCTTTAAATTGATGCATATAAAAATTTCCAACTGTGTATAATCAGGGGCGGCGGAAACGGTAATGCAGCGAATGCGTTGCAAGCGGGCGCCACTGCTAAGGGGTGCCAAAGTATAATACTTTTAACCTCAACGTTTTTGGCAAGATTTTTATAAAATTTTCTTTATAAGTTTGTAAATTTAACATTTGGAGAATGGGAAATTTCCCAATGAGACGAGCGACCAAACTTTTTTTAATAAAAATAGAGGCGTTCATTTCACTATTTGCAGTTTATCGGGCTGTGAATAATTTTTTTATAGGATTTTGTTTCTTTAATATCGTAAAAAGCTATTCAATAGGAAGAAAGGACTTTCTATCTTCTGCAGGCGCCCCTTAGGAAAATGCATGACCTTGAAAATTAGAAAAATTTCGGCGCATTTTTAGCAGGTCGATGATGGGAGATTTTAGGACGATTGCGATTGTGCAAGTTGTTTTTGAATATGGATAAAATATATTAAGATGGGAGGGCGCTAATTTAGAAATTGCATGCGGGTGACGAGGACCCTAGGGCCGGCCCTGTGTATAATAAATATTACTTCCAAATTATGAAAATATAATCAGTGCTCAGCAAGCTCAGACCCAAAAATGACGTGCAGTGCCGTATGTCCTATGGTTTTATGTGAAAGAATAACAGATGGCAAAAGACCTTTGCTTGAAAATTTGAGAAATTAAACTTGCAGAGAGGTGACCGTCATTACTCGCTTACTGTCATTCCCCGTTCTCCCCTAGTAAGGTATAATTTAGCGTATAAACGTAATATGATATCTCATTTATAAAGTAAAATTTGCTCAAATCCCCTCTACTATTCTTGTAATACTGTTTGATTAGTATCAACATTGGATTCTTCAATTTTTTTTTTCCTTAAATTTCCTCCATCCCAATCACCAGCTGAAGCCAAACTAAGACTGATTAATTGACTAATATAAGTATCAGTTTCTGACGGATTTCTTATCCTGGATGCTTCTAAAACGGAAGTAATGAGTAATTTTTTTATAATAACTTATTATACACGGTCTTAAAAAGTGATTGATACTGTTTCCCACAGTTGACTACACTGAAATGTATAAGTTGTGCTCCGGTGAAAAACCCGTTGCGAAAGTTTTAACTACACTAATTTTAGTTTTGAAAAAAAAACTGTTTTTTATAAAATTTGCAACACACTGAGAAATAACTTGAAAAGTATCCGAAGAAAAACTGCTGAGAGACGCTTTGGTTAACGTGACAGATCAGATTTAAATTTGAATGAAAATTAATAGGCACACCAACTCAAAAATCAATCAAAGTATCAATCTTATTTGAATTCACTGTATTACTTTGAAGTAAATTGTACAAACCTAGAATAACATTAAAAAATTTTGTGTTAGAGAAACTTTTTTTCCCCTTCTTGCCTTGCCCCGAGTATTGTAAAGCTAGTTCTTTTACCAATAATTTTTTTAACATTAATGTAATGGAATGTCTCGAAGAACTGCCTCCCACCAAAGATAGTAGAGATACCTAAAAATATGAGGTGTTGATCATTTACAATACAGGGTGGGGCTACGAAAACGAAACGGTTGAGTTTTAAATAGTTAACTTTGATTTTGAGGGGGACATATTTTGCAATACCCCCAAAATTATAATAGGCATGGTGGTGTAAATAATATCTTATTGGAAAGATCTTCTTACCTCGAGTAACGAAAAAAAACAAAAGTTAAATCGATCGATTCGTTTTAAAGATATTTCAAATTAAAAATGCACAATGTAACATGTTAAATTTTAAATATCTTTAAAACTAATAGATTTGCATGTTACTTGAGGTAAAAATATCTTTCCAACGACGTATTACTTACTCTGGGTGCGTTCCGTGTTGCACATATGCCGCACATGCAGACATGCAGCACAAAACGCGTTCTGAGTTGGAAATATGGTGCATAAAATTTGGCTTCGGCGGCCATTAGGGTTCTACATATCGTGCACAACCTTTAGAGCTTATGCACGATATACAAGCATGTGCAGTTGATACGGTTGGGGCAGTGGCGGATTAAGCCATTTGGAGGCCTGAGGCGCAACCTGATTTTGAGGCCGCTATTTTTTTGAAGAAAAATAAGATGACCTTTTTAGTTGACAGTTCAGTATCAGACGTTTCAGGGGTTAGTTTAAGGTGATACGGAGTCAAATGTTGAAAAACCGACATTTTTACCTTTCATGATTTTTTTAAAAGTGTATCGAATTGGAAAGTCAAAAAAATAAGAAAATACCAAACTAAATTAAGAATTTTACTTTCATTTTTAATTTTTGTTATTTATGTATCTACAACTATATTTGTGTAATTTTGCAAGAAAAACTTCTATATTTATATTTTAATTTTTGCAAAACTATGCTCGTATAAATCTAGATAAATGAAAAATAGAAATTGCACATAAAAGTGCAATTCTTACGTAAGTTCGGTATTTAATTATTTTTTTTAGTTTCCAATTTGAAACACTTTAAAAAAAATTCAGGAAAGATAAAAACATCGGTTTTTCAACATTTGACTCGCTATCACCTTAAGGAAAACTTAGAAGTGCAAAATTTGAATATAGCGCCATAGGTGATATTTTAAAAAAATGGCAGGTCAAGCATTTCCAGATACTTTGGAAAAACATCTCGTTTTTCTCTTTTTCAAAAAATTTCATGGAATTAGATGAACTGTAAAATATTACCAAAAGTTAAAATTAAAGAAGAAACTAAATTATACAGGGTGTTCCAAAAAGAAGTGTTCAGAAGAAAATCTTAATTGACAGAGTTTAATGTGAAGTTTTACGGATATAAAAAATGGTACCTTTATGGGGCTTGTTTCAAAAATAGTGAAAATATCAAGAAAAAGGTGAAATCTCGTTAATTTTTTGAAAGAAGAATTTTTTTTCGATCAAAACATTCTTCTGATGATATTTTTTAACTTCAAGCAAAAGTGGCATTAATTAGCTTGACTTTTCAACTTATTTCTTTTAAAATGATCAAATAGTTTATGAACTACAACAAAATTTCGAATTAACAAAATTTTTTGTAGGAACAAAATTCAATGACCCATCAAAAAAGCTGGTCCTGCCTATTAGTTTTCTTGTTGATGAAACCTCGTCTATTGTCTAGGATTTTCTTCTGAGCACTTCTTTTTGTGACACCCTCTATATGTATAACTGGTTCGTTCGAACCGACAAAATTTTAGAAGGTGGGTCTCAGAAATTTCAGAAAGAGAATCTTTTTTAAAGTCAACTTGTCTGGAACTGGAAAGAAAAACTCCTTTGTATAATTAGTTTGTTAGTTTTATGGTTTATTTGAATAGAAGTTTTCAAAAACGAACATGACTGGTAAAAAAATGTGACTGCATAATTTTTTTCAATTTTTTTGAGGCCGGTTCAATTAGGAGGCCACAGGCGCGCGCCTCATGCGCCTGTGCGATAATCCGCCACTGGGTTGGGGTATTTAATCGTATCTAACATTTTTTTCAAGTTGCTTTTTGTAAAAATGAATTCAAAAAAATAACTCGAGTGTTTGTAAATAGTAAATTAATCTTCTTAGAAGTGCCTTGAAACTCTGTAGAACGGGCAATAAACGGTAGGAAGTTTTCAACTACATTTATATTTTTATAACAGTTATATTTTAAGTTAAAAGCTGAATACCTTTATTTATTATTATTACTGTATAAGGACCCACTCCCATTATAGAACGAAGTTTAAAAGTAAAATTGAAAATAGTTGACTGACATTTGACAGGTGTCGCCTCGGTAATACCTCATTGGAAAGACACAAGTGGACACAACTAACATAGAAAAAAACAAAAGGTAAATCAATTGGTTTGTTTTAAAGATATTTAAAATTTAAGATGTTACAATGTGCATTTTTAATTTTCAAGGAAGATCTTTCCAACGAGGTATTACTTACCCCACCATGCCTATTATAATTTTGGGGGTTGTGTACATACCGTACTGGGATTGCAAAATATGTACCCCTCGAAATCAAAGTTAACCTGTTCGAGGGTTTTTTCAAATTTTTTTATTAGCTATTTTAAAACTCAACCGTTTCGTTTTCGTTGTATATAAAACATTTAAATGTCATCTTTTGTAAATTACATCAGAAATGATTACTTATTAATAGTGTGAAAAAAATGATTAAATTACCAATGCTTTGCTTTTTTCAGGCAAATTCGATTCTCCACTCTGAAAGTCTTCTTCCGATTTAAAAGGCAAGGAAGTTGGCCACTCATCTTTATTAGGATTATGTTGCGACAATGCTAAATTTTCATACTTAAATTTCAGCAGCTTAATTTCGTTCAGGATTATGTTGTTAACATCAGCTACATTTGTCAAAAGCTTTAAAACTTGCTTATATTCTTCTTTGTTATTAGAACTTTCAGGTTTTGAAATATTCTCTGGAATTCTTCGAAGATTTTCTTGCAGTTCTTGAGATATTTCTGCAGACCGTTTTCCATTATCTGGAAAATTTTTTTTATAGAAAACCACAAGAGCTATCAAAATTTGGAAAAAAATCAATAATCGGAATCAATAATTTATTTTTTAAATATTTATCAATATTCGGCACATTATAAATATCTAGTGATACACAAAATGAATTATAATAAATTTCCCCGTAAGCGACCTTTTTTATAGTAAGAATGTAATTTTTTTAACAAAAAAGTTATGTATAAATAGTTTAGTCTTTTTTTGATATTTTTAAAAACATTAAAAAACATATGATATAATTTACTAATAACCATCTATAATTTCTTGTGTGGTTTAATTATAAGTCTACCACCTTTTTCCTCAACGAAAATTTTCGTAACTGCGGCGTTCTCTTCCTATTCTTTCCGAAAATTGTACATTTGGCGTTGTACTGAAAATTTATGCATAACATTTTGTTTCAAATTGTAGTTGTAAGATAATTGTATAAAACTCGCGAGAAATACTTTGTCCGAAAAAATATTGGGGCTATAAGGGTGTCTACCACTTTACACATGGCAAAATAACGACTTTTAATTATTTACTAATAACCAGCTGATTTTTTCAGAATTGTTTAATAAAATTATTTAAAATACTATGGTCACATTGCCCGAAAAAATTTCTTTTCCAATTTTGCAGTCCGACGCTTTGAATACGATGGGGTTCATTTAATAATAACAATTCAATTTCTTTTTTCTTTCTTTTGAAATTATCAATGGCAGTAATGTCAAGATTACTTGATGAAAACATTCTGGCTAATTAAATATATTTTAAAAAGAGTGAGTTTTTTATTTTAACATTTAACATTAATTAATTTTTAGATGTATTTAACACACATTAACTCATATATATCCCATTGTACATTTTTAAATTAATTAAAATGATAAATTTCAACAGTACCAGAAAGTGAAGTATGTAAAATCGGTAAAAATTCACTATAGGGTGTGGGCGTGTTTTATTCAAAAAAGTTTTTCGTTACCATGGTTTAGTGCCTACCGTCAAATCTCAAAACAATGAAGGAGAAAGGAATAATAACCCTCTTGAAGTTATAATTATTATTTAAACTAAAACTGACCATCGCCTATTCGCCATCAAAAGAAACACTAAAACTGCTCTAGTCCATACATAAATTTGGCTGTTATTTTAATATTTTTCATTATTATTTTACAAATTTAATTTATGTGACTGTTTGAGTCTGAACGAATACTGATAATTGCCGACAGCAGGTGACAGCTATGGCTGACAGTTAATATTTTAAATACTTGTCGCCAAGATACGATTCTCGCTAGTAGACACACCCACACCCTATAGTGAATTTCAACCGTAAAATCATGGGAGAAGGTAACACAAAACACTTTCTGTCGTCAATATTACTTCTGACATGAGTTATAAACGCACAGTTTTTACATACTTACTGGAGCTAATATTGGGCTGGTCATAGTCATGCTTTTGAATTTCATGTTTAATTTCTGGCTTGACCTCATTATTCTCAGATGATTCTGGAAGATTGCAATTCTCTGATGAAATTGTATCAATTGAAGTACTTTCTGTCATCAAATCTTCAGAACTAATATAATTTCTGTATTTATTTATAATATCATGTTCTTCTATTACAATTTCGTTGCTTTTAATATCTTCGTTTTGATATTCTTCACCAGGGTCACTGTCATCTTCCATAACTTCTTCAGTTTTAATTGTGATTTTTTCACATTCTAAGTAATTGGCAGAAAATTTTGCGAACATTTCATCCGACTGTTGGGAACAGCTGTTATTTATCATATCATTTTCTTTCTCGGAGCTTAATAAATCAATATTTTCCAATTTTTTGTCTGAATTGAGAATTTGTTCTCGGAAATAAACAAATGAGGTGATTTTGACATAGCACTTTTTGCAAATTAACTTAAACTTGAAACTCTTTTGCTTCTACAACATTTAAATGATTTGAAATATATTAAAATTATGATATAAATATTTTATTTACTTACATTAATTGGGGCCATTTCCAGTAAAACATCTATTAGAAAATTATTTCCAATTTGAGTACTGTGTATATCAACTGTAGCATCAGGTATTAAACAGGTTCTACATAAATTTTCCTTAAAAAAAAGCCAGGATGTTAATATTGGATAAGTATATTTTTTTAAATATTGCGAAAAATCAATATCATTAAATGCTTAATCAATTTTTAAAATTTTTCTATTGTTTAATAGTTTTAAATCTGAGCAAGATTGTAAGGAATTGCAGGATCAAATGGAAGCTTTCAGGGAACGAAAAGAACAACTAGAAAGAAAAGCCAAAGATTTCAAAATTAGTAACGTCAACATTTCTCCAGTACTATAATTTGAATACAGCAATGTATAAATTAGAAAAATAAATTCTAGTTAATTAGAAAAACAAAATACACATCAATGAATCAATTTTTTGTTAAATAAAATAATTTGTTAATTTAGCTGAAATTTCCTTAAAAATGTTTCAGACAAAAATTAAATAGTGCCACAGGATTTTAATTTTTATGACATTTTATGGGAACCAATAATTGAGCTGATGATTTTGAAAGTCAGATAAGTCCATTTTGTTAAAAAATGAGTTAATGTTACGTCTTATTACATATTGAGATTAATTTCATGTTTTAATCGTTAATATTAATACTAATTTAAGCACTGAGAATTTTTATTCAAATGTTAATTTATCAGTACAAAAATTTGCACCTTGTAAATTAGTTAAAACTAAGTATTATAATAACAAATGGTATGATAAAAATATTAGGGGGTTAGCTAAAGAAAAATATAAACAATTTCAATGTGCAAAAATAATCAACACTAAGGATGCTTGGGATAACTATAAAACGGCACGAAACAAAGTAACCGAAATAACTAAAATGCAAAGAAAACAATATTATACAAATATTAGTAAACATAAAAATAACCCAAGGTTAATGTGGAAATATATTAATGAAGCAACAGGGTTAAAGCCCAAACACAAAATAATTAAAATGTCTTTTAACAATATTACATCTAGGAATGGTTTGGGAATTGCTAATAAATTTAACAACTATATTAATGAGAGTCTTAATTCAGCACAGCAGTTAATTCTCTACCAAGTACTAATATTATAGATTTTAATTTAAATCAATGTACCAAAATTTTTAGTTTTAATGAAATTAATAATGACGAAATGAAAAATGTAATAAGTAGTATTAAAAAAGGTACATCTACAGACGACATAACAAAAGAAATTATAATAAAAGGAGGTAATTTTCTAATAGAAAAACTGACAGAACTCATAAACAGTTAATACACAATAAAAATTTTCCAAATATCTTAAAAACAAGTACAATAATACCAGTTCCAAAAATTGTCAATACATGCAATGCTGAAAATCATCGACCAATAAACATGATGCCATTTGTGGAAAAAGTATTTGAGAAAGTTATGTATAATCAGCTTTATAATTATGTAGAAACCAATAATATATTGATAGATTTACAATCAGGTTTTAGGAGACAATACTCTTGTGAAACAGCCCTACAACTCGTAGTGACAAGATGGAAAAGGTGGTTAGATAAACCGGGTAGCATAATATTAGCAGTCTTTGTGGATCTGAAGCGAGCTTTTGAGACTTTAGACCGTAATATTTTGCTTAATAAATTAAGGCCAATGGGACTTGATGATAATGCACACGAATTAATGTTGAGTTATCTAAGTGACAGAAAACAAGTAGTCAAAATCAATAATGAAGTATCCAATGAAATTCCAAATGTACACAGGGTACCGCAAGGCACAATACTGGGCCCAGTGCTTTTTGTTCTGTACATTAATGATATTGACAATGTTTTTGGTGGTTTGGATCAGAAATCATGTTATTTGAACCTCTTTGCTGATGACACACTACTTGTAGTAGAGGGTAAATGTATTGATCAAGTGTTTAAAACATGAACTTAATACTAAGTAATTTTGATTAATGGCTCAGAAAGAACAAACTTATAATTAATGTGCAGAAGACTAAAGCGGTGTGCCTAGGTAGTGTGAATAATGATATCAACAACTTGAAACTATCTATACATTCAGCTGATATTCAATTTGTATCGAAAATTAAGTACTTGGGAATAATATTGGATAAAAAATTGAATTTTAAATCACATTAATGAACTTGTTGCTGGAATTAATAAAAAAATAAACTATTTTAGACGTAACAGCACTTCTTTAAATTTAGAGAATAGAATATTATTTTATAAGAACATTATTTTTCCTAATTTTATATATTGTTTCACTATTCTTTTATATGTAAATAAAACAGAGTTAGATAGATTACAAATTTTACAAAACAAGTGCGTAAGGATAATATTGAAATGTAGTAGGTATACGCAAATACATATAATGCTCTGTGTTTCAGTATCTCTACTATCTTAATATGTGTTTCATTTTTAGACTTACAAAACGTTTACTGCCCCCATATTTAAGCAAGTTATCTTAAATAATGATGTTCATAATTATAACATAAGAAACAAAAATAATATTTTTATCAAATATGTCAATAAGCAAAGAACAATTAAATCCTTGTTACATAATGGAGTAAAGGAGTTCAATAAACTAGGAAGGGAAATAAGAGAACAAAGCTCGCTTTGTGGATTTAAAAGATGTGTTCATGTACATATCAAAGAATGCATAGAAATTAGTGGTTCTATTTAGTTGATAGTTTTGTATTATATCTCTTCTTTTGTAAATAGTTATGAATTTTTATGTGTTAATAATGTACTTCTGTACTGAAATAAAGTTTTATTATTATTATTAATCACTTACAATAAAAATCGACTCAATATCAGTACAAATTTGTTACTATTGTTTTATATTGTCAACAGTATATAAATGGCATTGATTTTGCAAAACATTAAATATCCAGAAATATTGAGAAGTGGACTTGTCTCACTTTCAAAATTAACGGGTCAATTAAAAATATGTTTCAACCAAAAGTTGATTATTATTTTTCATAGATTACGAATCTACAATAATTATACATGGTGTACAAAAAGTTCGGAAACGCCCATTTATTTTTGAAATGAAGCATTTTTGAGAAAAAAGTTTGAAATAAAAGTTGTACGATCCTTAGTGGCACACTCTCTAAAATATTGCCAAGACCTTGAACAGCAAGTTGAAGGTCAGGCGATAATCACTTAACTTTCTTTAAATAGCACTCACCCATTTTCATTACATATTATTATATCTTGTTTTCAGAGGTTTAATTTTTTCATTTTTCTGAAGTAAATAGTTTGAAAGTTACAAGGGTTTAAATTTTCAATACTTAAAGTTCGGCAACGCTGCTTTATTTTTGAAATTAAGCATTTTACAGAAAAATGTTTCAAATAAAAGTTGTGCGATTCTTTGTGACGAATTAATTACGAATGTTGCCATGACCTTGACCAACAGGTTGAAGGTCAGGTGATAATCACTTAACTTTTTTTAAATCGCAACCATAGAGCAATAGAGCATATTTTTTGATTTTACTTAAGTAAATTGTTTAGAAGTAACAAAGAGTTTAAATTTGTAATAAGCAAGTTTTGCAAAACCACGCCGGTTTATTTTGAAAGTAATTTTGGCGAATAAAAACTAGTAATAAATCTTCATTACATTAGTAAGGAGTAGTTAGGAATTTATGACATCATCCTTAACTATTAAAATATCACCAAAACGTTGTGGTTATTGGTTACTTTATTATTTTAACTATTAAAACACCTTTTATCAATTATACAACAGAAGTTTATAAAACAGTCGAACAAAAAGTGACTTAAGCATGGAGGCATAAAAATGCAGAGTGAAGTCAGCTTCTGCTATTGTTTTATAAACACCGACAAGGATGGATAAACATAACTACTCTCCGTAACTACCTCCCTTAGTAAGGGACCCTTACGTGGTTAATTAACTACAGGTAAATTTTGCTCATGAGAATGCGATAGTAACTGTCATTTGAAACTACTCTTAACAGTTTTTGCTTGCCAATATTCGTCTTAAGCATTCTTGAGAAAAATATTTTAAATAAAAGTTATACGGTTTTTCTAAACTATTTAGTAAAATAAGAAAATATGCTCCATAAACCTCTGAAAGCAAGCTTTAGTAATACGCACTAAAAATAAATGGTTGCTATTTTAAAAAAAAGTTTCCTCACCACCTTCGAAGGGCTGTAGCTCCCTTTGGAAGCAAAATCAGACATGCTAATTTAAACTTTTTATTATAAAATTAGTTGTAGAATCGGCTTAAAAAACTTGGCTATTTAATTGCAACTAACCCTGTATAGGTTTTTCTTTGATTTCTTTGACGGATTGCAAGAAGAGGTAGATGGCTGCATCTTCTTCTCTCTTGACACTCGGTATGTATAAGTCCTTTTGACACCAGATTTGTTTAAGGAAACTTCTGGAGATGTGTCACGTCTATATTCATCTGATTCATCTTCATCTGCACTATGACCCTAAAAATTTAACAAAAATTTAGTTTGCAAAGGGTTTCGTGTAATAAATATACCAGATGTACATGAAATTAGACCCATTCCTGCCATGAATTATGAAAACATAACATTATAGTACATTAGGCTTATTCGTTTGGCAGTGGTAAGTGGAGTAGTAAGTGAATTTCACATACTATTCATTATCGCTTGACGTGGTACGTAATCGTGGAATGTCAAACCACTAAACATGCTCCGTGTATATTAAGTGGGAATGATAGTGAGATGTTGTTAAATGTCAAAATACACTATCCATCCACTAACCATCATACCACGATTCACATAATCGGTAGTACTAATCGCATAAGGATGAGCAAGTAGATGGAAATATTGTAGAGTATTGAAATTTTGTACACGTATCAACGACAAAATTCTAAGATAAAAGTGGTTGAAAAGTTTTTTTATAGCTGCCCCCTAAAAAAAGTTATGCCCCCCCGACCACTTTTTTCTTTGCCCCCAAATAACTTTTTTCGGTTTCCTCCGATAAAAACCAAATTTTAGTATGTCGTGTAGAATCAAAAACTAAACATTCTGAAACTAATTTGTCCACATCGATCTATTAAAACGGCCGAGTTATCGTAAAAAAACGTTTTTAAACGTCAAACGGGATCCGAGTTTGTTATTCCCATGGCAACGTATATTTCTTCTTCAGCGATTGTTAAAATTCCGGTCACATCTTAAAGAGGAATGTTTTTTACCCAAGTGTACGGAATTTCAAATTTTTCCGACCTTCAGAACACTTTTAAAAACGTTTCCGAAAAAGTTCATTTTTTCCGTGCATTTTTTTGTGCGCCCGCCGCTCCAACTTTGAAAAATCGTTGCGTCGCCGCGTTTCAAATCAAAGCGACCAAATTGGGCTCCTTTTTTTCACACATCCTCATTTATGTATAGGAGGAGTTTTGTGTGTCCACGGTCAACCCAGCGGCGTCGGCGAATTTTTCTTTGGAAACGTCAAAAATGCCCTTTTTTTGGCGGCAAAACGGAAAAAGTTGCAAAGACTATTCGGAGACTTTGGCCGGCGGAAAAAAATCATGCACGGCATTTTCGTAAACTAGAATCACGCGAAAGTGTAATAGGGGGGTTTATTTTTCCGAAAGTTTTGTTTTCAACTTTTTTTCGAAGGTCTACATTTTTGGTACTTTTTTTGAAGATTTTTTAAGGAAATTTGAAAATTTGCAGCGTCTACAAGAGTTGACCGATGATAACCGCGAGCAGCTCAAATTGTGGCCAAGGGAACCCTTAATGCGCGGAAAAATATTTTTTTTTGTCCGACCAAATAGGCGCCTGTAGGAATTTTTTTATTAAAAGTGTAAAAAAAAGTCGCCAAAAAGCGGGATAACGAAAAATTTTGTGTA
Source organism: Stenus bimaculatus (assembly GCA_963971135.1). Taxonomy (NCBI): domain Eukaryota; kingdom Metazoa; phylum Arthropoda; class Insecta; order Coleoptera; family Staphylinidae; genus Stenus; species Stenus bimaculatus. The sequence goes on from OZ020180.1 coordinate 38,225,713, forward strand.
TTACGAAATGGAAAGAAAGAATCTAAACACGAAAAATCGGTACACGTGACATGTCTGGGAATTGTCCAAACCAGAACGGTTTGAAGGTTAAAATTCTTCATCTTTCGATTTGGACCCGCACCGACCCTCCAAAGTGAAAATTGCGTTTTTCCGACCCCGCCGGACCAAAATTAAGGGAGAGAGGGAAGGAAACGTCGGATCGTCGATCTAAAATATGCGTTGGAAAGGGTTTTTTAAACACTTTGATGGAACGTAAAAAGTTTTTTGAGATTCGACAAAAAAATTAAAATTTTAGTGCGAAGAAAATGTTTGTAAAAAGTTGCAATTTCCATCATTTTTTTATCCTTCTTTTCTAAAACGGATTTAAACGTGAAATAGCTTATTTTAAAGGTCTTACCGTGCACTTTAATCTACAAAAAAATTCGTGTCGATATCTCTTTTTATTCAGAAGTTATGACTCAAAAACCGGCGAAAATTTGAAAAAGTCACTTTTTGACATAAAAACTGCTATGAAATTTTCGCTTTTTCAGAAAGAAATTAATTTTGAAGGAACTACTTGGCGGATCGAAACGCCTGATGGCTTAAAATTTGCAGGATCGTTTTTTCTCTCAAATAAAGAGACATTTGTTCTGATCGCATGAAAAATGTGTTCTCCAGGGCCGGATTTGCAATCGAATTTTACAAAAACTTTGGAATTTTTTTTCTCAAAAACTATCCACCCGATTTTTGTCGTAAACTACTCAAAGTACTCCTATTTTGTGCCTTTATCTTCGGTAAAAATTTCAAGTCTGTGCTATCAATACTTTTTGAGAAATTAAATAATAATGAAATTTCATAAAAAAAATCAAGCCCATAGCCCAGAAAATTTGTGAAAATTTTTATTTTCGAATTTTTGAAAAAACGACCCCTCAAATGAAAGATAATTAAAAAATGAATAAAATTGACCGCTCAGTTCTATTTTAGGTCCGTTATTTTTTTGCCACCATCCTAAAAACGACAAAAATTTTCGAAATCGCACAAGATTAAAATTATTTTACTCCCTTTAGTTTGAAGCTATTTCAACGTGCAATAGCTTATTTTAAAGGTCCTACCATGCGCTTTAATCTAGGAAAAGGTTAGTGTCGATATCTCTTTTCATTTAGAAGTTACGAATCAAAAATAGCTGGAAATTTGACATAAAAACTGCTCTGAAATTTTCGGTTTATCAGAAAATAAATTATTTTAAAGGAACTATTTTGCCGCTCAAGACGCCTGATGACTTAAAATTTGCAGGATCGTTTTCTCCGTCGAAGCATGATAGGACGGCTCTGATCACCTGAAAAATACGCCCCACGGGGCCGAATATGTACTCGAATTTTACAAAAACTTTGGATTTTTTTTTGCAAAGACTCGATTTTATTCATAAACCACCTTTTAAATAACTACTACTACTACTAATAAATACTATAAATTTTTACAAAACTTATTTTTATTTAAAAAATTAAGCGATCACGATTTAATTTTAATTAAATTAGCTCTCACTTGACTTGATATTGAAATGATTGATGCAGGAAAGTGTTTTTGTTGAGAAAGAATTGTCTTTTTTTAAGTACTTTGTTTTAAAAAGATGAAAACAATTTACAAATTTTAAACTGTATTTTACAAAAAAGTTCGCTATTAAACTTAATTGTTCAATACAATTTGATTTTAAGCCGCGCTGTCAGTTTTGACAATACGTGTCAAACATACCACTGAAATATTTGATAAAAAAAAGTGATTTGTTGCGCAAAATTTTAATTTTAAAAAGTAGTTTTAATTAAAAAAGTGAAAACAATTTTCAAATTTAATTTGAAAAAAACGCCAACTTGTCATATTATGCTGAAACGAATAAGCATATTGTATTAGTCGAGGTGTAATTTACCCTTTCACGTGATGTAACTTTTATCTATTTTTGTTTCTGTTATTCACTAGAAAACTTGTTGATTTCAGAACACAACTTCAACCTCTTAAATCTATTTAAGAGGTTTATTGGTCTGTAAATAAAATGAAATTATTTAAAGAACTTTAAGTTTCTGTACCATAAAAAGCTATTTAATACCAAGAAAGATCTTTCTACCTTCTATACGCTCCCCTTGTGAAAATGCATGACCTTGAAAATATAAAAATTTTCGCCAGCGGCGCAACTTTTAGCAGATTAACGGTACAGTGCGCATATTTTTAACTAACTAAACCTGAGAATTCTGACATAAAATCGATTTTTTTGCATGGACGACAAAAATTATCTTTGCCTGCAAGAAAATTTAATTTTTTTAGCTCAGAGCACCAAAAAGTCTTTAAACTGCGCTGAAAATATATGTCCTTGAAAACCTTAAAAAAAATTGCCTGCGGCGCTATTTGGGTTACAGTACACACCCCTCCACTCATCCTAAATGATAAAATTTCATGTTTTTGTAGTCGAAACAAAACTTACAATATATTCTAACCTCGGGCGTCATCGAACCTAGATACGGTTCTGTGTGGGGCCGCTGAAATATTCCCTGGTAACGTTTAGAAAGCCAGTCCGCCCCTGGTTTGGGTTGTGTACTGGTATTGGTAAAGTTAATTTATTGACGTTAGTTTATATATCAGGTAAATGACATATAGAATGTTTTTTCGATATTAAAAGTTAAGAAGTCTAGCCATGCTTTAATAAAATTTATATTTTCTGTGAGCGCAATTTCTACTTGCTCCTTCCTTTCACTGTGGCAACTGTGTCATCAGCGTAAGCTGTAATACTTCCTTTTATTTTTAAATTTAATAGGTATACCAAAAGGTACAGTCCTGGGATCTATACTGTTCCTGATTTATATTTATATAATTAATTCTAACAAACCTAAACATTGAAGCTAAGCTAATATCGTATGCAGATGACACTGTAGCATTATTCAGCAGTAATTCCTGGGAAAACGTTTTTAAAATAGCAGAAAGAGATTTTAAAGTAATTAAAATCTGGCTCGACCACAAGCTTTGAATATAAAGAAAACAAAATATATAGCTTTCACATCAACAAATAAAAACAGACCAAAAGTAAAAGCTCTAAAAGTCAACAGCGATTTAGTAATACAAGAAACTCAAGAAATAAAGTACCTAGGAATCACAATGGATAAAAATTTAAAGTGGAAAACATATATTAAAAAAATAACAGTGAATCTAAGGAAACTAATCTATAAATTTTATATCCTGCGAAACATCCTGAGAAAAAAGCTCCTAACGCTAATATAAAGAGCTCTAGTAGAATCAATAATATGATATGGAATTAACGTATGGGGTGGACTATACAACAATGCATTATACCCTCTAAATATTATTCAAAAGTATATTATAAAAATCATGAACAATCATCCAAAATTCCTATTTTCAATAGAAACTCCAAATGTGAGAACTTTATACATAACATAAATCTGTACATACCTATATAACAACAAGCAATTACAAATCACTCAATCACATGAACACCAAACGAGAAATAAAACAAAATCCAGGTTACAGCTGCCCAAAAGCAATAAAACTTTAAATTTAAGATCTTTCCAATATCTCGCTTCAAAACTTTTCAATGAAATCCCAGTAGACATAAAAAAATTAAATCAAAAACAATTCAAGAGCAAATGTAAAAACTATGTACACAACAATATAAAAAATTTGAAAATCTAATAAAATAACTCATTCGACTTTATACATCAATAACTCCAACACAACACTTACAATTAATATTATACCATCCAATTCTTATACATTGGATAGACACATACAAGTGTTAACTGACTTAGGTGTCGAAATCACTTATTCTCAGAATAAAAACAAAAAAAAATTTTTTTTCAACAATGTACAACTATATTTAATTAAGGAATGTTACTTTGTAAATGCTTTTTTGGGAATAAATTTATTTATTTATTTTATTCGTTAATGTAGAGAACAAATAACAGTGGACCAAGTGCTGTGCCCTTTGGAACCTCCCATTCAACACTGCCTGGTTCACTCAAGACATCATTTATTTTTACCAATTGTACTCTATTGGTTAAGTAGCTTCTTAATAGCTGTTGGATGTTACCTCGAAATCCATAGTTCTCCAATTTATTCAGAAGTGTTGACTGGCAGACAGTGTCGAGGGCGTTGGCGAGGTCGAGAAATATCACGGCAATAGGCTGACTATCATCAACTGCCCTATAAATCTCTTTTACAAGTCTTTGTACAGCATCCTCTGCTGATTTGCTTTCAATAAACCCAAATTGTGAATGAGATATTACATTATGTATTGTAACTTATAACCGTTATAACCTCTATGAGGTTCTTTGGTTATAATAATATATCTTTAATAAATAAAAAAAAATACTTTTTCTATGACTATTTGGTAAACGCAAAAATATTTTTCTAAAAAATTAGGTTATTTGACGTAAAAACGTCTTCATTAATTTAATAATAGTTTATATCTTTGGGATTATTTCACTATACTGACCACCAAGCAGACAAATTAACATCTTATTGTGAAAGGTATAGATTCAACTACAAGGAGAACAAAAAACAATACAAACGGCGAAACGGCTTATTGGGGAAAGCAAAAGAAAATACTGGGACGACAAGAAGCACTCAACCAATGTACAGAAAACAACCTGGGAATTAGTAAACAAGGAATTAGGGTGTGAAAACAAAATTAAACAAATGAAAATTGAAACGGAAACAAACCCTGCTCGAATAGCAAACATGTTTGGAGAATACTTCTCAACTATAACCAAGGCAAAAATACAGGAACATTTCCATCAAGGAGAATCACAAAATCCTACATCAGCATTGAGTGAACACAGCATGTTCTTCAAACCAATAACAATGCCTGATATGATTAACATAACTGATTTAAATAACAAGAAGAGCACCGGACATGACAACGTACCATCGAGTATAATTAAAAAAGTAGCTGAGTATACCACTCATTCTTAGTGAACCTATCAGTAGACACGGGAACATTTCCCGACGCACTTAAACTTGCTCGAGTAATCCCAATATTTAAAAAAGGAGATAGAGAAAAACTGTCAAACTACAGCCCTGTAGCAGTACTTAGCATCTTTTCTAAAATTTTCTAAAATATGGGACTATATAAACAAATTTAATATCCTTAATACCAGTCAACATGGGTTCACACCTGGGAAATCAATAGAATCGGCATCCTTTGAACTGGTGGAAAACATAAACAACCTCCTGGACAAGAAACTGCGAGTGGCAGGACTATTCTACGATTTCTCACGAGCATTTGACACGATAGACAGCAACTTTGTGGCAGAGAAACTATTTCATCTCGGAATAAGAGGTAAGGTTCTAAACCTAATAATTTCCTTCCTAAAAAACAGGAAAATGTATGTAGAAGTTAAGAACGAGAACTCTTACATCTTCAATAACAGCGAGGGTGTGGCTCAGGGCTTAATACTGGGCCCCCTTGTTTTCCTACTATTCATCAACGACCTCACTGACTTCATAACCCTAGGCAAAAAAATTATCTTCGCCGATGATACTTCTATCATAGTTAGTGCTGACACCCAAGAGGAACTCATTGAAAAAATAAAGAGGATTAACATAGAAATGGAAAAGTGGTGTTTTAGAAACAAAATAATACTTAATAAGGATAAAACAGTAAAAATCCAGTTCTTTAATCGCAAACCACCTGATCATAAACTCAAAGATTCTTTGGAAGAAACGAAATTTCTAGGAGTTACTCTCGACCAAAAACTCCCTTGGAATCACCAAATTAACTCAGTAGTCTCCAAATTAAAAACCGCATTTTATGCCATCCTAAACTTAGAAACAAAATGTCTACAGACAACTTAATAAATATCTACTACACGCTAGGTTACTCATACATGAGTTATAATATAGTAATATGGGGAGGTGCAAGAAATACTCAAAGAATAGTTGTGGCACAAAAACGTATAATCCGCCTACTGTTTAAAATCAAATATAGAGACACCTGTAGAGATGCATTTATTAACAACAACATACCCACAAGCGTATACATATACAAATGTGAACTATTTGCACATGTGAACCAAAGCTGCTTTGAAAAAAATGGCAAATGGCACGATTATAACACATGTCACTCCAATGACCTATGCATCCCCAATCATCAACAGAGCTTATACAAAAGATCACCCTTCTTTGCGTGCATCAAGACTTAATTCCCAGAGACATCAACACACTAATACATTCAAAAGGGAACTAAAGTCTTTTTAAAATTCTAAATGTTTTTATACACTGAAAGAATTCCAAGAGTGTCAAATGTAAATCTAGTCATATTTATACACAAATCTATTTTATTTTTATACTGTTGAACGATTCATATCCATAATTATATTTCTGTCTTCTGTACACTTAGATGTTAAGATGTAAGCAAATGTAATGTAGAAATGGCTAAATGAATAAAAGATTGATTGAGTCCTCGGTAGCTTAGTTGGTTAATTCGTCGACTGTAGATTCTAAGGTCACGGGTTCGAACCGTGATCATTGACAATTTTATTTAATAAGTTGTTTTTATTTATACCGGTAACCAAATTCCACGGGTGTGAGTAATAGACATCATTGCTTATCTAAAAATGCGTGCATAAAATACGCATTACCTATACAATAGTCATAGAAAAAATATTTTGCCGACTTTCGAGAGCCAGGACCAATACACCCGAAATACACCACTGCTTCCCACCAATTCTCATACATACATTATTGTAGTTTTTTTATTTAGTACTTTACAAAGATTAACCCTTAACTCCTTGGAAGCAGTATTAAAGCATCCACTAAATTATGGGATGTTTTTTGATGAAATCAGCTCAAAATGTAAATGTAATAATTTACTTATCGTATATAGGTAAATTAATTTACTTACCAAGAAATTAATGGGAACGGCACCAAGTTTCAAGAATTTACTTACAGCATTTCTAAAACTCTTTACATTAAAATGTTTCTCGCACAAAACATAATTGTAAAGGTCTTCTCGATCGACATTTAATAAACTTTTATTGCCCGAGTTCCGAATCCATTTTTCACAAATATTAACATCCTTTGGAAAACGATAAAACTTTAGTGTACGATTGTTCGTTCGGGTGTTATCACATTTAAAATAAGAACATTGTATTCGCACCATTCTTTAATTTTTAACGAAACACTAAATAAACACGAAGTAAACAATAATGACTAACCTCAAACATGAACACATGAAGCATGGAAAATAAACAAGGTCCCTCATCAAGTGAAAAATTGATGTAGGCAACCAATGTTGTTCAATTGGCGTGGCGATTCAAAACCCTATTGGGAATTTTAACTACGTATAGATGGCGCTATAAATGGACGATATTCGATACTTGTCATTGTCAAAAATTGTGTTTAAAATGCATTCTTGTACAACATACCTTATAACTACGTATTCAACAAAACACAAATAGATTTATTATTTAAAGCTTCAGTAAATCTCAAAAAACATGTACCAATGCGTTAAATCAAAAACATAAGTATCGAAGTTCATATTTTACCACAGTCGTCATACTGCCCTAAAAATTTTTTCACCTGTCGAATTTTTTCGACTCCTTAAAAAGTTACAGCAATTTTAAAATTTCAAAAATTTAATGATTTTTGTGGGACACCTTGTATAAATTTCATTTGATTTTAATTTTTTTTATTTAAATCCTCGTTCACTTATTTTAAATACAGCCAATAATGTTCAAAAAAACCAATTTGGCAAAGAAAAAATCCAAATAGTAATTGATTTAAAAAATATATATATAAGAAAGAATATTATACAGGGTGTTCCACAAAAATCATGAAAATTTATCAATTTTAAAATTGCTGTAACTTTTTAAGGAGTCGAAAAAACATAATAGTTCATTGGAAAATTTTTGTTCAGAATGACATTTACAATCTAAAAAAAATTTGCTGGAAAAAAAGTGAGACACCCTGTATACTATAAAACGCATTGTTTTCGAAAGCGGCAATTAAATGGAAACATAATTTTTAAAAAACAAGTTGTAAAAGTTAACCACAAAAAATGACCATTTTTAACCTTAACTCTCCTTAAATATTGGGAATTTTAACATTTTGATCGCCCTCTATGCGGAAAATACGGAACTACGTTCGAGCGGACGCTTCAGTTTGTTTACATTTGTAAATATAGCGCGTATTTAGTATTTTTCTTATTTTTTACATTTTAAATCAAATAAACGTTTTATATCATTTGACATTTTGAGGTAATACTTTGAATTAATAGATGTACAATAATATATATAATATTTAATGTTAAAAGTAATAGTTTATTTGGGTTAAAAATGTTTGCTTATTAGGTTATGGTGTACAGTGTTCACCTGAAATACTTATAAAATAAGTGTGGTAAGTCACTCACTAAAGTCGATCCATCTAACTCTAAATTGGTATTTGAAGTTGTAGTTTCTGGAACTTTACTTTTCTGTTGAGTTTTTGTAACTTTATTTTTTCGTTTCTCCTGAATTTTTAAATATCGATCCATTCGGGTTGCATTCTCAGGTCTTGGTAATGGAATAGACGAAACTGGTAAATTGACTGAAGGTATAGCTGTTCTTTTTAGTTTTGGATTCACCCTGTTAACACCTTAAAATAATTTGTTTAATGAAGTAATAAATACAAGAGTATGAGTAAAAAACTAACCTCTGAAAATGTAATCATCTGTTGTAAAATGATTCGAACACACACGCATTGCTGTACCAACAGGTTTTCCCATTTTTAATTTTATCGACCAAGCCTTCCTCCTATCAATATTTTCAACAATACCGAAATGATTTATTAATTTAACAGTTTCAGCCTTTGGTGCAGGAAATTTATGAAAATGAATGTTGTTATCATTTTTCCGACGACTTTTGCAGCCGTAAACGCAACAATTTGTGTGATCACTTTTGTCCATATTTATTCACTAAACTTATAAATTACTCCTTATTAAAAATGAATAATTTATTACTTTAAAAAGTAAGGAAATACTTAATAATTTAGATTTTAGCGTACACGGGGTTATGTAAACACATGTAAACAACTGAATTTAGTCCGCTCGAGCGTAGTTCGCATTTTAAACGCCAGAGGGCCGAACAGCGCCCCCTATAGGTAATTAAAATTGCCAATACCCTTCTAAAAAATGCAAAACAATTCACAAAAACGTATCCTAACTGTAAATTTAAAAACTACTTCAATTTGTTTTAAAATAAACGAACAAAAACCTACAAATTGACATCAGGTTTAAAAGGCTGTAGCTCCCTTATTATATAGAGCGAGATCGGGCATGTTTTTATAAACTTTTTTTCTTACTTCTCACTTTTTTTTTCATACAGCCCTGTGAAGCCAGTTAGCTTCGCAGACATTTTAAGCATTTTTCAAAAAAATGGTTGTCACCTGCTTTACTTGGATGCCCAGAACACAAAACAACCAAAAAGTGTATATTGCCAGAAAAGTCAATTTTCTTTTTACATTTGGCAGAGGATGCAGAACAGTTTTGAATCACCCTGTATAAAATATAAACTAAAACAGTCTCTAAGAAGAACTATAGGAGCATTTTCAATAAATTTACAACCATGTGTAATAATAAGGTAATTGAAAAAAAAATCCACTAAAATAAATCTAATTAAATTTATTGTTAAATCTTACAAAGATACATAAATTCAATAAAACCACTCTAGTTACTTTCTGATAAGTGCCAACCATGAGGTTAAAAAATCTAAACGAAAAAATAATAAATTAAGTGTAGTTTTTAATTGATCACACAAAATATTAATTTAAAAAAGTAATGATATTGCCCTACTGTAAGCTATTCATTTACAGGTGAAATAAAAAGGTTCCTTTAAACAAGACTGCACAAGCGCACATTTTTTATGACGCCCTTTAATACAAAATAATTACTTTTTACAACATGATCACAATTTATTGAATATGAAAGTCAATTTTGTTCAGTACATAAAGGAGCAGTTTTGGAACCGACGTGTTTTCCGCTCATCAAACAATCAAGGTAAGTTATATTTTACATAAGGAACCTCCACATCATTTCCATCTGAATCATTACAGCATAGTTCAAAAACTAAAGCTCTAACATGTGGTTCAAGCTTCTTCTTGGATACTTTCTTTACAACTTCGGACATTGGTAAAGCGAGACGTTCCTGCGCCTTAGCTTTGGCCATAAAGAAGGAATATAACATACAAACTCCCTGGGATAACATTGTAATCTCCAATCCAAGCTTATCCTTGAAATAATCCAGGAATTCACTTAATGTCATTTCTCCTTGAATTTCAAAACGATCCCATAAGGTCCATTCTTTTCCACAATACTCCAATTTCGGTGCAGCTATTGGGTCTGAGAAGCCAAAGAAGGGCAAGGCCAAGTTAACAAAACCATTTTTGAAGGTTTCTAATTTTTTAACACCACGTGCTAATTTATACAATTCTAGACAAACAAGACCTGCAACAACTGATGTTGTCGTGGCAATAGCAGGGATGATTTTTCCAGCAATTAATTTGGATTTATGACGATCAGCTGGGGGAATTTTGTAATTAGCAGCACGAAGATTAGATGTAGCCACTATAAAATCAATATGCAAGTTATTGTCATCATCTTTTTCAAACTCAAGAGGCGTCAATCGGAGATTACCAAGTTCTGATACTTTAGGAAGTTGATCTTGCAATTGGCTTACTTTATCAAAATCAACACTTGTTCCATTTGCCATTGCCATTTGGGAATCAGTCACAGCTATCTTAATTCCAGATTTCGGAATAAATACTGGTACCTATAAAAATAACACAAATAATTATAAATAAACCTATAATAGTTATTTATGTCATAAGGATAGTAACGTCAATCATTACGGTTCATGTTATGAATATTTGCTACTAACATGACGTGAACCATAATGATTGGTTACGATTTGAATTACATACAATACTTTATCTACTTGCAAAAATCATGAAATAAATTAAATAGATTTTAAAATAAACTTCAAAAATAAAAACTTACTTCAATAGCTTGTGTGTACTGTGATACAAGATTCCTATCCCTAACTTGTGGAATACCATAAACTTCAGCTTTAAGATTTGCGGCAGTAAAAATGTAGTCTAAATGCAAGGAATTGTTGATATCAAAAGTAAGTGGTTCTGGGCATCTTTTTGGGCCTGACCAAAACAACTGCCCTGTTGAAGTAAGTTGGTCCGGTGGGAAATTGAAGAGCAACTGCTTTATTTGGTTAGAATACTGTTCCTCCCAATGTAATCTCGCCCACTTAACACAATCTTCAAAACTGCATGGGCGGTCATCAACAATTGCAATTTTTACACTTTCTAATACCTCAATAGGTTGTACACCAGGCAATTTAATAGTACGCTCTATAAAATCTTTCTCAGTTAAGTACTGTGAGGCATTTTCTGCAGATTGTTTGAATAATCCTTCAAAAGCATCTCTGGCCCATTGTAAAGTATGCTCTATAGCATTTGGGAAGTTTTTCAAGGTGCAAATAGGTATACTTTTTTCTGGTGGATCTTGGGATGAACTGTAGGATTCTGTGAGAAATGGTACTACAACCTGTGTGTTACCCTTGGTGCCTAAAGTGCCCGATTCTAATAAAGGTTTACGGTAATAAACACAACGCCTATCCATGTAAATACGAGCGTCAACGTTGTCAAGGGCATTTGCAACAGCATCAAGATTTTCAAAAAAGCCATCATCATAAACGTTTTCAGTTTCAACGCCAACGCGATTCTCATGAGCCACTATGTTTACGTCGGGGTTCATTTTTTTAATAACCTACATTGAGAAAATTTAATAAATTTTAAATTTAATTGTATAAATAAATTACCTTTGCAGCAGTAGCTGATTTAGCTTTTTGGACATCATGGGGTCTGAAGAGAAATTGTCTATTTAAGTTGGACTTTTCAATAAGGTCCATATCAGTAACAGTTATTTGACCACCATTAGCTCCAACACCGATCATTGCAAAATTCTTCAGCAATTCACAGCCAATTGCTCCAGCGCCAACAACAAAATATTTTAATTGACCTGTAAAAAACATGTGCATAATTAAAAAACTTATTCTAAATACTAATTATTATGACTTTGACTTTGTAACATTTGTACACATTGTATCCCAATAGGAATAGCATCTTTATTATTAATAACGAACAATGGGCTTGTTCAGCAGGTTACCAGTGGGTGAGCTATCTCAACCATTGCAATAGGTTTCGGTATCACCATAAATGTCGGCTCAACGACATTTTAAAATATGAGTTCTTTTCTACAATTTAATGTCTTTGAGCGTATCTTCAATGGCATAATGAGTCTTGGCAGGAATAATTAACACCAATACTTTTATTAGATTTCATTTTAAATACTGTACTACCTTTTTAAAAAATAAAATACGGTGGAAAAAAGGACAACCAGTGGGTGCACCTCAACCTACCGATAGATGTCAATTGTTTGACATACAGTTATTTAGAAAGAGTTTTGGTAATTTTTATAAACTTCGGATGCACAAAAAATTTTTTTATTATTATTATTAAAAAAAATATTGTCACGATACATAATAATTTTTTCCAAAAATTAGTAATATTTTCCAAATTAAATAAATCTCAATTTGAAATTGATTATTCTCAATTTGAAATTGCTTATTCTCAATTTGATATTGATTATTCTCGATTTGATATTGATTATTCTCAATATGAAATTGATTAGTCTCAATTTGAAGTTGAAAAGGTAAAGTTATTTTCTTTTTAATAATAAATTTTATAAACAAATTTTTGGTTGTCCGATGGGAGCACCACTTAACCCTATATTAGCTAATTTAGTTATGGATGATTTGATAGATAAAGCATTAAACAAGTTAGATTTTGATGTATCATTTTTTTACCTTTATGTGGATTATTGTTTTACTGTTCTACCAAAAGATAAAATTAATTACACTTTAGATGTATTTAATTCTATGAATAAACATCTTAAATTTACCATAGAAATTGAGTCCGATGATAAATTACCACTTTTAGATTTAACCCTAATCAGAAATTTTAATAATACATAATATCATACTTGATTTGTATACTAACCCATCAGACATTGATAGAATGCTTCATTTTCTATCAAATCATCCCTTATATTAAAAAATCAACATTATTACTCAAAATTTAAAAAAGATATATTGCTTACTAGACAAAAAATTTCATAATAGTAAATTACTATTAGTAATATAAAACATTTATTTGATAAATTAAGACTAAATGGTTATCCTTTCTATTATATTCTATTATAAATAAAGCTAACAATACATTTTATCTTACAATAAAATTCTGTATATACCTTATTTATCAAATAAAATCAAGAAAGTTCTAAATGATGAAAATTCTACTGTTACTTTTTATAATTATATGACTAAGGCACCATTATATTCAAAATTAAAATCAAGACTTCCTGTTAATTTATTTAAGAATTTAGTCTATAATATTCCATGTTTAAATTGTGATAAAATGTATATTGGACAAAGCAATAATATATTAAAGATAGAATTTACAATCATTCTTATGATTGTTAACCAAATAATATTAATAGGGAAAATAAGACTGCATTAAGTATTGACCATTTTAACATGGGTCATAATTTTGATAATTATAAAATTTTGGACAAAGAGCCTATCATAAAAGATTAATTAGTGAAATGATTTTTATTAAAAAGTTTCAAGATAACTGTGTTACTTTAAAAACAGATACAGATGGTAAAGTAAAGTTTATTCTTTTTTAATAGCAAATTATAGATATTTAATAAAGTTTTCTCTTGTTTGATAGCAAAATTATAGTAATTTTCAATTTATTTTATTTAGAAATTTTATAATACTTTTCAAGTTAGTTTACATCATTGTCATTTTCTATTTTGAATTCTACTATTTTTGTCTTTAAATATTGAGACTAACTATTATCCATTTTTACCATTTATTTTTATAATTTTATTGAAAATAGTATTTTTATCTTTATTTTTTCAAACAATTTTAATAAGGTGATCACACAAATTCAGGTAATAATTATTTTTAACTTTTTAATTATTGTTTTACCCATTTTTTGTATTTAATATATGTTTCTTTTAGTCATGATTAAGGCAAGAATTGTTGCCGAAACGTCGACTAATTTTTGTAAATGATTGTCTAATAAAGATTGTTCGATAAAACTGTTATTTTTTGGAATCTTTAATTAAACAAAGAACGAAAGTAAACTTTATACTTAAAAAGGATATTTTATAACAATTATTTGGTACCTCATATGTGGGGTCAAATCAATTTGCACATGCTTCTTTATCATATTTTTATTTTTTCATACAAGAAATTTAAAAATAGACACAGGCAAATTGATTTAACTCTATGTATGGGGTAATCGTTACAAAATCAACTTTTTGAAAAACTGAGTGACCTGGCATCATTGCATTTAAAAAGAGTTATTTGCAAAAATAGGAAGGTCAAAAATTAATATCTTAAAAACTATTTGAATAATCTTACAAATTACAATTTTTTTTAGATACCCGTATTACTTTAAACGAGTTTTGGTAGTTTTTATTAACTTCGGATGAAGAAATTTTATTTTTTTAATTTAAAAAAATATCAAAAACATACCTATTTTCTAAAATTGAAGACTTGTTTTGTCAAAAAACTTTTGATAAAAAAAACTCAAATTTTTTATTTGTCATCTATGGTATGACTCAGATTATTATTGCAATTTTTACTTTAATTACCTTTCTCTTATGAATTAAAAATAATATTTTATTTAGAAAAACGTTGAACGTGTTAAGTGCCATATTTTTAGCGGGAAAAACGAGGTAAGTGCCAATAAAAGAAGTTGGCAGTTTTTTTTCGGTAATTTTAACCGTTTATTGCGTAGTAAAACTCACAACAAAATAAAGGCACAATCGCAACAGGTATTAATTAAAAAAACTCAGTGTTGTTGCAGTCGCAAACAGGAGGAAAAACTATGTGGCACTTAGCCCGTTACTGCATCACCAGGAAAAATTCAATGGCACTTAGCCCATTATTGCCTCACCACAGACGGTACGGCACATACCTCTCATGCTATTCTGTCAGGCGCTATATGTACTTAAATTTTGGTCCAGGCACATTGCTCTCTTTGTAGGTTGTTAGCATTGGCACTTAGCTTAATTTTTGTAGTCTAAATAAATGTATTGGCACTTAGGCCGTTATTAATGTCAAGTCCTCAATTGTATTAAACTATGAACAAAAAATGAGGTGTTGCATCAAAAAAAAAATTATGTTATTTCCGTTAAAAATGGAAGTGGTATTAAAAAAATTTTTAGTTCATAAAATGTGTTTTCTTGAATCATAGTTGAATTTCAAATTTTTATTTTTATAAAGAAATTATAGAGCTGACCCATGTTTCGTTTACACCCAGGATACTCTCTCTGTATAATAGGAAATTTTTTAATCATTTCAGTTAGCTGAATTTTTATTTTTTTATAAAAGAAATAAATTAAAATAAACATACCTAGTTTTTCTTGGAAGTTCCTTCCATAAACAGCAGTTTGGCCATCATATCTTGAATCTTGAGGTGCAGCAAGTTCCTCATTAATTTCATTCAAATCTTCCGGTAAGGTTTCAATGGCATCGAAATAAAGCCATTGATAAATGGGATGGAATTTACCGGAACAAGCCTTCATGACTTCTTGAGCGACAACTCCACCGATAGTAGCATTCATGGGGTTCAAATCACCAGCTGAAGTTTTTGCGAAAATTTCCAATAAATTGTTATTCAATTCATTGTCATTGCCTCCATCTACAGCAATAGTTTTAGCCAACGAAATGAATTCTTTAGCATCATTTATATTCCAAGGGTACGGCAAACGACTGAATTTTTCTTTAAAAGCGTGCAAGGCTTGGAATGCAATGTGTAGTTGAGTTGGATGATCGAATTTACCAAAATCGGTAATTAAGAACTCAGGTTCCTTAATTGATTGGGTTATCGATTTAAATTCAACCTTCTTTGGCATTTTTACTTGCATAGCGATTCCACCACGTTCATATTTACTGAAAGAACTAGTATCTCCAATACTAAATGTGTAAGGGCCCAATACCTTAATTTTAATTGGATTGCAATTGTTGAGTTCTTTCATTCCGGTGATTTCTGAAAAAGTGACGTGATCACCATCTTCCATACCATGACGAGTGTCATCAATGCAAGTAACAATTCCTTCTACATCTCTTGTAATATCTGCAATCATAGCAGAGACGGTAGGTTCGCCGTTTACATCAACAACTGTGAAAGAAGGCCCAAAATCGCAAAATACTTGAGAGAAAATGCCTCGGGTTTCGGCGACAATCAGAGCTATATTATTAGCATGCGTATATTCTCCAATACGTAATTGTTCCTTTAAGCTGCTGCTTGTTAGTACAATCACACGGAAATTTTTCAAGAAATCTTCAGTAAGTGGCTCAGTATATGCCTTAGTGGGAACATACCTATTAAGTTCGGACAGCTGTTTAAGACTCGCTTCAGCTCTATTTCTTCCGACATCATTCTTAGTTAAATAAAATTGAGTTGAAAGATCTGCAATAGTGCAAACAGCCTCGTCATGCAAAGTGACAGATTTGACACCGCCGAGGATGACGTTTTTTGCAATTTCCACGCCTAAACCACCCAAACCGGAGATGAGGACGTCGCTGGAGGCCATACGACGCATAGCATCGTGTCCGAGAACATAAAGTTGGCGGGAATAAAGACCCTCGTCGATTTCTTGGTCTTTGGTGGAGCGGCCGGCATCGTTGTTCGCCATTGCTGTGGAACTCACCTCTTCTTCAAGCTTCCGCCTCTTGGTTGGGGGATCGACGTTGTTATCTGCGATTTCAGCACTAGACATCGGACAAAAAAGGACACAGTTTGAAGCAGTCTCTTTCCTATTTTAGTTGAAATCACACTCTAAATATTTTATTATGCACTACGTATTTACGAGAGACGACCGGCTAAGCTCAGCCGAAAAATCAAAACGAACGAACAAAGGACAAAAGCGAGAGAGAGTGATGTGACGGAATTGACGTAAATATGACGTGTGTGAATATGGTTGCGTTTATTTCATATCTGCCAACTACTAACATACTAAAGCGAAAATTACTAATAAACTGCTCAAAATTTTAAAATACAGGGTGGTGATAAAATTTAGAACCAGATTCATAATGACTACGTATACACCGGGGGTACTAAAGGTAGACTAAGCTGGTCCGCGTATCAAATTACTTGTTAGTCTATTTGCGTACACATCGCTCATACTAAACCTAACCTTAAAGTATCAAATTTTAAGTTCTGTCTAGTCCACAACTTGTCAATTTTTAAGTTTTTGGTTAAGTTTTTGTTTTTATACAAACAAACCTATTTTTATTCATTAACTTAACTATTGATAACGTAATTAAAACTAAAAATTATAAAGTTCTAAAAATTATGACTGATAAGTTGTATAAAAAATATCTTTCATAATTATGCACTATAACAGTTCCATAAATGTTTCAAAAAAAGATACAAAAACATTCTGAAAAGTTGAAAAAAAATTGCAAATCTAATAACGATGAGTGATACAGCATTCTTCTAAATGATGAAAGTTCAGTTTTACACTGAAAACTGAGACAAAATAATTAATCTAAATTATACAGACGAGAATTGCCTAGAAAATTTTAGAATGCGAAAGTGCTCATTTACAATTTTATGGGATTTATTATGATATAACTTCTAAATTTGACGTTTGACGCTTTAAATACTTCTTATGCGTATACAGCGCATTCGCGGGACTAAATTTTCATTTAGACCACCCTACTTCCCGAGGAGCAACGCTAGACCAACTGAGCATTAGTACCTTGTCGTATACATCGTCGAAAAAAATATTTTTTTTAATTGCCGCCAAAGTAAAAAAAATTTATGATGAAATTTTGTATGCATGCATTTTTATAAAAATCGGTTATTTGGTAAAAATTTTACCAATGCTCGATTACCGGAAATGATCTTAAATGGTACGAGAGGAGATGAAACACTTAAAAACTTTTTTAGTATTTAAAATTTATTGCCTTATGTAGATAAATTCAAGAAAAATATTTTTTGTCCCTTATAAATTTTGTGTAGGATGTGCCATTTTCGAATAAAATAAAAAATTTAATTTAATTTAAAACCGTATCCATGGTAAGAATCTTCAACTTTTCAACTGGATTTCCTAATTTTAATATTTAAATTCGAGTTTAATTAGTATTCATATAATATGGGATAAACGCAATGGTAAGTTTTGGGCTTTAAATAAATATGTATGTATGTTAAAAATCCTAGCTTATTTACCATTTATTTTAAATAATTTTTTTAATGTTACTCAGGAACTGCACTTCCTAAGCAAAGCTTGTAAGGGACAAAAAAATTTCTCTTGAATTTCTCTACAAAAACCAATAATATTTTACTAAAATTTATGAATACCAAAATAGTTATTTATGCACCTAGGTAGTAAAGTGACTGATTTTAATCCCGACGATGTTTTGTTTCCCGAGGCAAAGCCGAGGGAAACAATCAGAGGAGGGATTAAATTCACTTTACTACCTCGGTGCATATAGAATTTTTTGCACTTTTTTAATAGGTAAAAGTTTCCGGAATAATTTAATTATATGGCTATCGCTGTGACTAATGTCGGTTGTCATCGGACGGCGACGGGTATTTTTATTCGCCCGTCATAATGATTTATACAGCAACTTTCATAAAATATAGATAATTGTAGATTAATATTATAATTATTGTAATTGACTTTATAAATTAAAAAAAAATAATAATTAACTTCACAATAAATAAAGTAAGTAAGTTTTGATGCAGGAATAAAGTTTACCAAGTTTAAAAGATTTTGCCACATTTACAGATCTAACTAATTGATTGAATCGATTCGGTGTACACTTAAAACACCTTTAAATTTAAAATTTAGTATCAATCTATAAAATAATAAACCGTACATAATACAATCCCCGACCCCAGAATAAAAATCAAGTTCCGTTCCAAACCAAACCAAATAAAGTAATTAGAGGTTAGAATTCACTCAATATATTGGTGGTGTTTAGACTAGATTGAAGTTTGCAACGATTGTGATTTCGCGGCAAATTCAGACAAATTACAAGATTATGACTAATTTTAATTTTTAATGACAAGTTACGTGAGCGGGAGTAAAGTGATGACAAATGACGTGGGCGGGAGTAAAGTAATGACAAGACAGGGAGTAAAGTAAAATTTGACAAGAGACAGGAAATGTGACGTTTTAGTCTCTATCAATAAGGACTAAACTAGCTCATTATATATAGAAAGTGCAAAAAAGTTCTTAAGTGTGTTTTATGTCCTTTGCTACGATATAAGACTATTTCCAGTAATCCAGGATTTTAGACTCAATTTGCAACCTTATTATGAAACTATTTAAAAAAATTTAAAGTCATGAAATAATCATATGTAATATCACGAGTGGTCAAATTTAAATCAAATATTTTTCACTGTCATTATCACGAATGTCATTTGGGGTTAAGTTTTAACCCCAAATGACATGAGTGGTAATGTAAGAAAAATATTCGACTTATAATTTGAACAAGAGTGCATATTTAAGAGACTATTTAACGAACATTTTTCACTTTTTTATGCAAAATTTGACAGCCAACTTCAAACTTATTGAAGTTTGACATAAACGTCATGAAATAATCGCTGATATTTTTGACGTTTTACTTGTCACAAAAAATAATCACTTGTGAGTTGAATAGTCTCTTTAATTTACTTTCAAGATTAATTTACAAAATTCAATTTGATTAATTCTTAAATAAGTTCTGTTTCTTTTTCAAAACGCCCGTGTAATCGTAGGTGCTTTTATTGGCATCTCTTTCGCACAGTTATACAGGGTGTTCCTTTTAAAAGGAGCCACCCTAAATAACTCTCAAAAAATAATTAATTGTAAAAATGCCGTGACAGGTCGATTTTTACCTTCAGGGGGACATCTTTTTACGACAAAATAAGAATGGTAATTGCAACCCCCTTATCTACGGAGCCAAACTTTCAATTTTTTTAAATGGTAATAGATGTCGAGTGATACATCATTTGAAAGCATTTTTTACCCTGAATTCTATCCTACCTAAAAATTAAAAAAAAGTACTTAATTATTTATGTACTTTTAAATCACTTTTGGATTAATTGTTAAGTTCTGACCATAAAACAAGTGCTCTAACTTAACAAAAGCTAATTATTTATAATTATTGAAAAATAAATCATTTACCATATTCTTTATAATCTCTTCTATCGTGTCCTGTAAATGACTAAATTAAAATAGGACCAAAACAAATCATATTTTTATTTTCAGGATAAACAGACCTGGCTCAAACAGGCTCCGTCGGGATAAGGGTTGCAATTATCATTCTTATTTTGTCGTAACAAGATGTCCCCCTGAAGGTAAAAATCGACCTGTCACGGCATTTTCACAATTAATTATTTTTTTGAGAGTTATTATTTAGGGTGGCTCCTTTTAAAAGGAACACCCTGTATCTATCATTCGCACATCGCATTTCTAAGGAATATGATGTTTTATAATATACCATATACCTCATATGTATGTGGTATATTCAAATGTTGTTTTATGAGAATTTATTTATTTATTTATAGAATATTTCAAAAATATAATGTAATTTTTATACATATACCATTGTAATATTTATGAAACGTTTCCGTGACAACTTTGTTGCGCTGACTTGCAACCGTTTATGAAACGTTATTTTAACGTAATTGTCTCAATACATGGTAACATTGCATGTTTCCAGGAAACATTTATAAGATGTTATTTCAATTTTATTTTGTTTACTGGGTAGTCTTTTGATGACCCTCTCACTCATTTTAGTTCTTATAAAAAGGCAGAATTATTAGGTGGAGCCACCATTCGTTTTGTTTTTAATTTTTTACATTGAATCAACCTCTCATATACTTTTCTTCTCTCTGAATAAAATAAATACGCGATTTAAATATCCTGCTCGCCCCCCTAGTTGCGAAAATATGAACCTCTAACCTATAATGCCGATGAATAGGTACCTTTTTGATTACAGTCCTAATATGTTTACACGTTCTCAATTTTGGTTTGAAAGGACCTTATCGTTCTCTGGGAGGATCGTATTCCAACGTTGATATTCATACCACATGTATAGAAAAGTAAAATATTTAATTTTGTAAAATATTGGGTCATGAAAATATGTCCAGGCTTCAGAAAACGCTTTTGAAGTTGTGAATTTTTAACATCATTTTGCACAATTCGACAACGATGCCGGGATTAACTAACAAATAACATTGCATTAATGCAATATTAGTTGCCGACATCATCTAAATATTTTAATTTTCTGATGTTAATAATGTATTAATTATGTACTTAATTACATATTTATAAATATTTTATTTTATTTTAATTATTTAGCGTATAGTTTTATCAAATTAATAAGTAAATTCACAATTATTTTTTTAAAATCATTTAATTATTGCAGAGTTGCCATTTTTTCTTCAATTTTTACAAAAACTTCAATAAAAGATTTGGGACATTGCATAAGACTATGATATTTTTATTACGTGATAAAATGGTATTAGTATTATGGTTTACGAAAGTTTTATAAATATCCATTCACTAGAACATCTTTGAAATTAAAATGTTACGATTTTTACAGTACATTTCGGATTTTCTAAAACATTGGCCACATTGGATAATTTTTCACCTACGTGTCACAAATAAATCCATTAATTTCCAAATGTATTATTTAATTGTAAACATAAACATAAATATAATATATCCAAACGCACCTAATTATTTTTAATAAGAAATACAATTTTTTGGAAATGAAAATAAAATTATCACCAATTTTTACAAGCGATTCCGGGCTCTGAGTTGCGCTAAGTTCTAAGAAAATTGCACTAATTCTTCTGACGAGATTGTATGACTTTTTCAATTTTATAGCTTTATTTCTAGGAAAAAACCATTGTACGCCCTTTTCTTCAAAAATATTTATAAAAACTTGAAATGTTCTTTCTTATTTTGCACGCATGATTTAAATCGATCTCTAATAATAATAACAAAAAAAACTAATTAGAGGAATATTTAAAATTGCAAATCGTAATTACAGGTAACTAGCATATGTATTTTTTGACAATAATTGTCACACCTTGTCAAAATTTAAAATTTGAATAGCCGCAGTTGCCAGCTTAATAATAGATTTTTGCCATACATCTTAATTATTTAACAGCATCTTCTAAAGAAAATTGAAGGTGATATTTTATATATAAAATATTATACTTCGTTTTGGTAAGTTAGATTTTAATTTCATTTCTGCCCAAAGTCCCATATGAAAACGATAAGGTCCTTTAATCATTATTAAAAAAGTTGAATATTTGGTACAATGTACAAAAGTGCATTTTAAGCACAATCTGATATGGAGTTTGGGAACCAAAGAAACACGATATAATTTTTGAATGTGTAAACATACAGTATTGGAAAAAAGTAGAGCAGCATTACCTTTTTTCTAAAATTTTTAAAAATAGTGAAAATAATGTTTAATTTTAACACTCAGTATTTAGTATCGAATTTATAAAGTTTCAAAAGAAATTAAAGATTTAATAATTAGTGATTTTAATAAAAAAGTGTCACAAGCTGATATTTCTAGAAAGTATATTCGCTGCATAGATGTGTATTATATCCAGAATTATAAAAAGATATAATGAAAGTGGAACAGTAGATTTCAAAAAAAAAGTCTGGACGGCCACGAAAAACAACATTGCGCATACATTACGTGATGTTATAAATATTTCAAAACAAAACCAATTTTTATCTTCAAACCAAATTAAGGCCCAATTTGATAACAATCTGTTTTCAAATATTACATCACGCATTGTCTAGAAATAGACTTAAGACGATAGTCGGCGAAATTTTGTGAGCGTAAAATGTGACTCTACGGAATACCATTTTTTAGACAAACCAGTAAATGAAATTCTGTTTTTTTTTGTAGTAGTAGTTCATTAATACTTGGCATAACATGTCTATTATTTTGTTTTTGTATTTTTTATTGAATTTTTACATTTATAGACAATCAAATCTGACCTAAAAATGAGCAATTTTTGCTTGCTGTTTTAAACCTTATACTTGATATAATCGGAAAAACAGAATAACACTTTGTGAAGTTGTGTATTTAGATAAGAGAAAATTTTACAAATCTCAATTTGAAGGTCCCTTTTTAAAGAAAAATGGTATTTTCTAGGACCAGGTTTTTTTAAAAGTGCCAATTTTACTGCTGCCGTATGAGTATTTGGTGTGACTTACAAAAACAAAACCAGAAGAAATTGGTAGCCACGAGACTCTTCTGTGTACAAAAAAAAGAAATTTTAAAAAAGCTTCAATAGAAAAAAAATTATGAGCAAAACCCCAAATATCAAGCGAATTTCAAAATCAAGCGCTCTTGACCAGCAAAGAAACCTCTACTTTCAAAGAAAAACAGAAGTGCCCGAATTAAATTTGCTCAAGACCACATTAATTGGACTTTGGAAGATTGGAATAGGGTAATATTCAGTGACGAATCAAAGTTTAGCTTGATAAGTAGTGATGGAACCAATATGTGAGACGTCCTGAGGGCAAAAGATTACATCCCAAATATGTTCGACATACAGTAAAACATGGTAGAGTGGATCTGTAATGGTTTGGAGGTGCTTCTCTGGTTTCGGAATGGGCCCCATTCATCGTATAAATGGCATAATGGATCGTTTTGTGTATCAAAATATTTTAGAGAATGTTATGGTCCCATATTATGCTGCTCCCATTACGACACTTCTTTCGGCAGGATAATGATCCGAAGCATACATCAAAGTTTGTTAAACAATGGTTTGCTGAAGAAAAAATTAATTTATTGAAATGGCCATCACATCTTTGGAGTATTTTAGATAACAAAATTCGCTATAACACTTACAAAAATTTGGACGAACTCTTTTCAGCGCTTCAAAATGCTTGGGATGAAGTAGATCCAATTTTAATTAATAATCTTTTAAAATCATACTTTTTGTATTTTTATATGAATAAATAATAAGTTTATAATTGTTGCTCTACTTTTTTCCAGCCTTATTACTAAATTATTTTACTAAACCTGTAATTTTTATTTTTATTTAATAAAAAAATTATGAAATAATGTAGATTTAAAGCATTCTTATATTTTGAAATATTAAAGTTATTTATTACAGAATATTATAACCTAAATATTAAGAAAATATAAATGTTGCTCTACTTTTTTCCAAAACTGTAATTATACATACTTGGTAAACAAAAGAATGTATAGGTATTATTTTTGTAAAACAACGAAATAAAATAAATTATAAATACTAAAATAATTTCTAATTGGAATTTATGTTAGGTCTAACGTAATAACAAATAAAAAAACTAACTATTTTTGATACGCTCTACACACTTGGGGCGCGTTCCAGTAATGAACACTAAAGCCCACGACGACCGCAAAATCGTTCTACATAAGACCGCGATTTTTTCTTTCGTGCATCGATGGCGACGGCAAGAAGCTCACAACGACCGTATTTATTCGTGGGATTCCGTGGTTGTTTGTTGAATGGTGACCTTTTGAGCTAGTGGAACGGGAAAATTTTGCGGTCGTGGTCGTGGGCTTTAGTGTTCATTACTGGAACGCGCCCTTGCTTAAGCTTACATAATGGTATGATATACTATGTATTTAACATGATATCACCTACCTATCATGAATTTTCTTTCTGATGCGCGAAGTAGAAAATTATTTTTTTACACTAGGTAAATTATCTTGTTAGTTTTATTAATAAGTGTCGTTAGAGAATAAAAGTCAAATTAATTCTTTAAATGAGCTCTACTGACTGACACTAACACTTTACATTTATTTCAATATGTGTGGATTAATGTATTTTTACAACGTAATAAGAATTTTATCTTGAGTTTCTTGGCGGCTCGGTAATGCTGTGTCAGGGCATCTTGGTGTAGCTGGTAAGATAATACATGTCCATAATGCGATCACCAGCAAAATTCGTATTTAATTGTAAGTCTTGTAGTCAAAGAAAAACAAAGATATCATCATCCACCAACTTTACCCTTCCAATTTTTTGTACGACGCTATTATTCTTAGTAAAATCAAACTTTTACTATTATTTGCTTTTATATTGCAAAATAGGATAACGTACCTTCTCACTTCTCAGGGTCGATGGTAATTAACATTTTCGAATCCAACGGGTGGCAATATAAATTTTATAAGTGGAAAAACCCATTAAAAGTAAATTAATGAAATTCACTGAAAAAAATTTAAGTACTGTGGTTATATCCGTGAAAAGGCTCGTATTAACCGTGAAATGTTGAAATGAAATACATTGGAACCAAAATATGTCTCTGGATTTGCTCGTTAAAATTTGGTGCTCGTTATAACCAAGTTCGACTGTATTTGGTTTTTTGTTCCAAACAAGCAGGGCCGAACGATACATTTTTACGCCTGAGGCAAAACTTATAGTGGCGCCTTTAAAACCTCAAATTAAAAAAGGATAATTTTAATTTGATAATTTTATAAAAAAAATCTAATTAACAGGACAAGAAATAGATTCCCAAAAGGCTCTAGCCGGGTAAGCATGGGCAATGTGCCTATGCACCGATTTTGCTAATTTTTTTTTCAGAGATGCCTTATTAACTAACATTAAGTTTTCTCAAATTTTGGCTTCGAAATGTACATGGTCTTCTTTAAAAAAATAATATTGATTTTTTGAAAAAAAAATTTATGATACAAAAATATTAGTGTTTTTTCCACAAACTTAATTTTAAAGAAACACCAATGTTTTTAATACTCTTCTACCTCTGCATTAAAAAGCGCCGCAGACGAAAATTTTTGAAATCTTCAAGGTATGACTTTGTGGTTTTTTAAATATTAAACTTAAAGTATATTTTTTACTATAAAAAATATTTATTTAAAATTCTGTTACAATAGTAACATTTTCCTTTAAAAATTCTACAAAAATTCTCAAAAATTTCGAAAGAAAAGATTTTCTAAATTCTAAAAACCCAAAAACCACAAGCGATAAAAGGTACCTAAATTGGGCGATGGGAATAAATTTAGCGCTGAATGCTGAATATGAATTATGAAATTAATTATTTTTATAGAACATCTAAAAAAAATAACCCAAAATTTAATCTTGTTTAGGGACCCCTAAATTTTTTGGTCGCCAGACAAGTTCTTAATTTTTACCAAAATTTGGCTTAGTTTTGGCGACTCATTCGCCATTTAATCGAAATACTATTTTTAGCCTATTTGTAGTAGGAGTAGGACAAACAAAAAATTGGAAAAAATTTCAGCAACTGATAAAGAACTTTTACCTTTTTAATTTTATTTGATATACAAAAACTTTTATTCTATAAAAAACGGTTTTTGTAAGTAAGTATTTAAATAAATAAATTATTAAAAAAGTACTCTCGAATTGGGCCCCTCAAATTTTTGGGCCTTAGGCCTTTGCCTAATGGTAAACGCAGCCCTGGGTTTTCCTACTTATTGAATATCTAAAAAAATGTAATCTAAAATAACAATAAGGAAATTCGAGCTGCTGTTAAACAAGGGCATTTGTATGTTTACAATTTAGATAAAAATACAACTGACCAGCAATTGAAGACATTCTTAAGTAAATCTGCACCGACAATACCGTTCAACATACAGAAAACTATATTGAAAAATCCACTTAGCTCTGCATTTCAAGTTTCGTACCCATTGGAGTTAATTGATAGTGTCTATGACCCAACTATTTGGCCTGCTGGGACATCTGTCAAAAGATTTGTATGTCCGAAGAATCAATCCAGGGTAAATTTTCGTCAACCGAACCCATCGGGCAGCAACACCTGAGTGCAGTAATTAGTGAGAAGTGCATAAGTTTTTCTATTTTAAGTCTTAATTTAAGAAGCATTAAAAATAAAATTAATTTTATTGAACTCTTATCGACAAAAAATAATATTTCTTTTCTATGTTTTAGTGAACATTGGTGCACCAATGAACAAATTGAGTCCATACATATTAACGACTATAAGTTAACCTCTAGTTTTTCTAGAAAAAGGCCTTACGGCGGTACAGCTATCTATTCAATTAACACCCTTAAATATTCTAGACCACAGGATTATGTTGCTGGCTTTTGCATGGAGGGTGTGTTTGAGTGTTGCGGTCTATCTTTTTATAAACATACCTGTATAATAAGTGTCTACAGACCACCCTCTAACAATGTGGAGGACTTTGTGGCATTTTTAAGTTCACTAAATGACCTACTTGTTGTTCTGCGATTAAAATTTTCTTATATTTTCATTTGTGGTGATTTCAATATCAATGTAGATAAAAAAGCAAACTTTTATAAACATTTTATTGATATTATGAATGCCAACAATCTAAAATCTATTATAGATGGTCCTACGAGAGTAACTCGCACTGTAACTTCTACAATTGATTACATCTTCTGTAATTGTACTGATACTGTTTTTGAAATGAATAATTTTAATCCTGGGATATCTGACCATAATGCTCAGTTCATTAAATGTAATGTTTTAATAGATGAAATTAACTCATGTAATCAAGTAAAACAATTGTATACATATCGTAACTATTCAAGTTTTGCAATTGATGAATTTATGTTTCTGATTAGGAAATTTTCTGGTATTGATTCTGCCCTTTATAACATTGATGAGTTGTTTGACGATTTCCTTGAGTACTTTATATGGTGTTATGATGCTGCATTTCCGGTAAAACAGACGTCTTTTAAAAGGACCAATTTTTACAAAAAAATTAGGTTCACTACTCCTTTACAAAACGAATATGAAACTTATAAGCAACTATTGTACTATTATAGTCATAAAATTGATCATTTTGATATTAGTATTGATCAAATTAATAAAATAAAAAAACATATAAATGGGAAAATTATTCAAGAAAAAAAAGCTCATTTTGAAAATTACATAACATCAAGAAGTAACAAAACAAAGGCACTCTGGGATGTTGTCGGGCAACATAAACATAAAAGTAACGATGTTGAGAGTAGTATTGTTTTAAAATATGATAATTCTCTGATTGAAAAGTCATCGGAGGTTGTTAATATTTTTGCTAATCACTTTTTAAATTCTGTTAAAACTCTTACAGATTCATTCATTAGTGTTACTTGTACATGTTTACCTAACCAATATAATTCCATGTATTTTGCACCTTTAAGTGTAAAAGAAGTTGAATCAATTATTAATGATCTGCCAAACTCTAAGTCATCTGGTTATGATAACATACCCTCTTCTATTGTTAAACAATGCGCACCTGCCATTACTGTTCTGTTTACCAAACTTTTAAACTTATCAGTTCAAGAGGGAAAGTTTCCTAATGCCTTAAAATTAGCGCATGTAACTCCTGTATTTAAGGGGATAGTCGGCAAAATGTTTGAAATGCGTACTCCTCGCTAGTAAAAATTGATTTTTTGGTGTTTGTAATAAAAAATTTAACAAAAACGCTCTTGTTTTGCCTTGAAATTGAATTTATTTATCATATAGAATTTTTTTTTATGTATATAGTCTGTTATAAGGGAGTAATTTTGAAAAAATGATAAAAAATGCGTTTTTATCATTTTTTCAAAATTACTCCCTTATAACAGACTATATACATCAAAAAAAAATTCTATATGATAAATAAATTCAATTTCAAGGCAAAACAAGAGCGTTTTTGTTAAATTTTTTATTACAAACACCAAAAAATCAATTTCAAACATTTTGCCGACTATCCTCTTAAACCTGGTAAGCCTGATGATGTCAATAATTATCGGCCGATTTCAATCCTTAGTACTTATTCAAAAATTATGGAAAGGGCTGTCTATTTGCGATTAATTGAGTACTTATCAAAATATAATATTATACGTAGTAACCAACATGGTTTTAGAGTTGGTTTCTCCACAGAATCTGCCACGTTATCTGTAGTTCAAAAAATTAATGACGGTTTAGGCAGGGGATTAGAGGTCTTTGGGATATTCTTTGATTTAAGAAAGGCATTTGATCTTGTTAATTTTGATTTTGTCAGAGTCAAATTGGATAGGATGGGAATACGGGGTTCTATTCTTGAATGGCTTATTTCTTTTTTAGTCAACACAAGATTTGCAGTTAAGCTTAATAATAAAGTTTCTGAAATAAAGTAACTTGATCTTGGCACACCCCAAGGCAGCAATTTGGGACCCCTGATTTTCATTCTGTTTATTGAAGATTTGCCTCTGTCTATTACTGCAGGAGATGTATATTTATATGCTGATGATAGTAGCATAATCGTTTCTGCAATGAACTATAATGATGCTTATAATAAGGTCATCATGGCCTGCCATCAATTTCAAATATGGTACCTTGTGTGATCAAAACCACCTTATCAATAATCTCAAGAAAACAGTAATTATTTACTTTTCAAACATCTACAAGAAGATGGAAGTATCTGATTTTAATATCAACAACCAATTTATTAAGGTCTCCAACTCAACATCCTTCCTAGGTACTATTATAACAAACTGAACAAATCTTATTATCTGATGTCTTCTCTTAAATACAATT
Organism: Stenus bimaculatus; assembly: GCA_963971135.1. Classification (NCBI taxonomy): domain Eukaryota; kingdom Metazoa; phylum Arthropoda; class Insecta; order Coleoptera; family Staphylinidae; genus Stenus; species Stenus bimaculatus. The sequence continues at coordinate 38,255,336 of OZ020180.1, forward strand.
TAAATAGAAGTGGTCTTATTTCAGTTTATTATGCTACTGTTTATTGCCACCTAAGCTATAATATTGTCGTCTGGGGCTCTCTACCAGAGTTTTCTTGATACAGAAGCGTTTTTTAAGATTAATATTTAACTTGCACTTTCGCGACTCTTGTAGACCATACTTTATTGAACATAGAATATTAACATTGCCATGTATATACCTTTTCAAAATACTCTGTTATATTCACAAGAATAAGAATGATTTTATGAGAGGAACTCAGGTACATGATCATTTCACGAGAAATGCATCAAGGCTAAGAGCAACAAAACACAGTGACACCTTCTACGAGAAGTCGCCATATTTTGGTGGTATAGGATTGTATAATATCATTCCTCTTTGGGTGTCAAGCCTTTCACATATTAGATTTAAAGCATTAATCCAAAATTTTTTACTTAATAATGGTTTTTACTCATTTGATGAGTTTTCTTCAACCGTAGTACTTTGGAGGCCGGAATGAGTGTGTGGACGCAATTTTGGTTTAGTTAAGTGTTTTATTTTGGATGTTTGATTTAAATTAAACGTAATTGTACCCATTTCTGTAATATTATGTTTATCTGATGACTTGTTTATGTTCATGTGTGAATTGTACAAATGTATATTGATAAACAAAAAAAAATAAATAAATAAATAAAAAATTAATCTTGTTTAGGGTCTTCTAATTTTTTTGGTAGCCAGACAAGTACTTACATTACCCAAGTTTATCTTAGTTTCCCCAGTTTCTTTTAAGTAAATTTTAAAAATATAATAACTTATTGAAAAAGAAAGTACTTTCAAATTCGTCCCCCGCTGTCTACTTCTATTATTTTGATAATTTTGAATTTTTTATTTACATTCTAATTTTTAAAAACATCACCCGGTCTTGAAGGTTAGTAAAAAGTAACACTACCCATTATAATAGTTTTACATTTTAAATTTGTATAAAGTTTTACATTTTATTATTTTTATTAAGTAATATAGACTTGTCGATTTTAGCGCCTTACCAACTTGGCGCCTGAGGCAGAGGCCTCTGGGCCTTATGTATCGGTTGCGTTTCAGTATTGAATTGTTGAATCAAAATCATTTTTTGCGAAATGAAACGAAATTCTCGAGTAAATTTAAACGATAAAAATTATATAAACGTTTTAAAATTAATTATATGTAAATATTAATATAAATATTATATGACAATTCATTATTTAAAGTAAACGTTGTGGTTTTTGATTATTAAGCAAAATATTAAAGTCAAAAAGGACGAGTTATTATATACATACTTATCTTTAGTTAAACAGTATAATGATGAGTTCATCTTAAACACATATCAAAAGCAATTCTTTGAACTGAAGAAAAAGCAAAGCTTTTAAAGGAAGTATCTATCAGTATTGTGCTGACCGGCAAACGAATTCATTTCTGAGTGAAAATGTACAAACCTATTGGTTACTTAACCAGCTACCTTCCAAAGTAAGTATTTGAATACCATTTTATTTTAAATTTGTTTTGCTTTTCAAAGTACTTATGTAGTTAAATAAAATAGATTAATATACCGTGTGTCCACGAAACTAGAGCCACCCCTGTAATTTCTTTATTTATGAAAATAGAAATTTGAAATTTTACTACGTTATATGGCATATGAAAATCCATTAATTAAACAAAAAAAATTCAAGAAAAGAAAAATACCTACATGCGTTAGGTATCACTGTAATCGGAAAAAAATCCTCTATCAAATTACGGGGTGGCCCCGATGTCATGCCAATTGAAAAAATAAAGATATTTCCAAAATGAAACCAGGATGAAACCAAAAATCGCATTTTAAAAATTATAAATATTATTTCTCAAAAACGGCCGAATGAATTTCATAATTTACAATTTATTTTACCTATTTAAATTACTTAATAGTAGTTTTAATAGATTTTATAAAAAAAATTACCAAATAAAAAGCCAACATTTTTTGAAAGTTAAGAAAAAAAAAATTTTACTTTCAAAAAAAATGTTGGCCTTTTATTTGGTAAGTTTTTTTATTAAATCTATTAAAACTACTATTAAATAATTTAAATAGATAAAATAAATGGTAAATTATGAAATTCATTCGGCCGTTTTAGAGAACTTGATATTTATAATTTTTTAAATATTATTTTTTCAAATGTCATGATATCGGGGCCACCCCCTAATTTGATAGAGAATTTTTTTCCGATTACAGTGATTATTTCATGCCTTCCTCCTGACAAGCGTTCTGATTGGTCCATTTGTCATTGGGTTATCGTGATAATTAGGGTCCTACCTAAATTATCAAGTCAAACGTTTTGACGTTTACATGACATTTGTTTAAATTTCAAATTTGACATTTGAAGTAAAGACTGACGTTAAAATTTGCAAATTTTTTTTGTATTTTGCAGAAATAAGGCTTGAAATAATCTTTCCAAATACAATTCGTAGGTTGAAATCACTATAATAATTCTGTCGCTTTATTGCCAATTCAATTGTGTTGCTTTTTAGAAACATCACTCGTCCTACGGACTCGTGGTGTTTCTAAGCAACACAATTTCATTTGTCAATAAATTGACAGAATTATTGCGGATTTTAACCTACTATTACTATTGAGAATACAATTCCTGTCACTTTATGTCAAAATTTTCAATGTATTTCTCACGTATTAATAAGCGAAAATACAAATATTTTCAGTCATTATATTCTCTTTCCAAATATAACTCGTGGTAAGAATATGAATCGATAATTTTTTAGAAATGCTTACTCATTTTAATCTCAATCTTTGGAAATTGCAACTCGTGCTAAATTTTCGATAATATTCTTACCACTTGTTATATTACCCTTGATAATATTTTTATTGCACTATACAGAAAAAAAACATACCATATTGTGTTTAAAAACTAGGAGGAATTATTTAAATTTTAGGTGCCAAAATTTTAAACACAGCTAATGTTTGACAAATAAACTGAAGTATTTGAATGTATAATTTGATGATTTTCTTTACTCATGTTGTCATTTGTAAATCATAATATCGTTTCTAGGATGCTTTCATATTTTTTTTTTTTTAATATCCAATTATAGTATTTTTTCAAGCAATTTGATATACATTCATATCACTTATATAAAACGAAGCTACATCGTTGGCCGTTTTTTGTGCATACCTCTGTATAATATAAATTAATGAGCTAACATTGGAATAAACAATTTGCATTAAAGTTTTAAGAAAAATTAAATAAACTTTGAGGAAATCTTTATAAACCACTAAAAGTTCATGAAATCTCAAATCTCGTATAAATGGCAGAGTAAATTTATTGCTTACTGCCCAATATATTTTTGTAGAGCTATTTTTATTTACTGGCAAAGTTTTGTTTTTACTCATACGATATTTCTATTTTCTTTCACAATATATTTGTAACTTCTAAATATTCTTTCTACTACCAAACTATTATTTATACTAACACAATATTCGTTGTACTGCTAAACTATTCTTTTCATTTCCAAAATATTCTACAGGGTGTCCCAAAATTCGACCGACAACGATTAACTGGAGGCTGGAGATAGCAGTAGATCTGAAAATAAGTTGATATGACCCTATTTATCTATATCCAGAGAGAGAAATTATAAGCCTCCAAAGTTGATTTTTTAAAATTGATTTTTTTATTACAGCCAAACCAGTAAAGATTTTTTAATGAAATTTTGTGTACATGCTTTTGAACACTGGACGCTTAATTGGTAAAAATTTTACATTTGTAAATGGTGTTAGATGGAAGAAGAAGACACAAAACAGTCAAAAATTTTTACGTATTTAAAAATTATTTTTTCATGTAGAAAACTTCAACTGAAAGAGAAATGAACCAGAGTTGTAAAAAGAACACATCTATAATCTGTAAGGTCCACCATACACCTAGATATTTATTGTGAAATTTATTGCGCATTTTAAACTCAGAAAGCAATTGCGCAATGTGCAGTTCCTACTGAGTTGAAAATGTGCAATAAATTGCTCAAAAAATATCTTGGTGTATGGTGGGCCTAATAGAATGAAAACACTAATAATGTTGGTTGTAAATATACAGACAAATCCTCACTTATCAGCATTAACTTAGCATGGTCAGTGATTTGACATACCACATACATACATTTCTCAATTTTTTTTTCAGATTTTTTGAAAGCTAATAAAAAAATTAAAAAAGTAAAGCGAAATCGGACACATGTTTATAGGAAATCTTAAAATTAGTTGTAGAATCGCCTCCTAAAGTTTGGCCGCTTAATTTCTGGACACCCTGTATAATTATAGTAGTATATAATTATGGTAACAATTTCTATAGTTAAAAAATACGATAATTTATTTTAAAAAACTTATAAAACATCGTGAAAATTTTGATTTCTATTCTATTAAGTATTTCTATCAGCTTGTATTAACTCTGAATGCCAATTTTATTTTTGTAATTAAATAATATCAGATTTAAAAAAATTAGATAAAATATGTGCGCGAAAAGCTTAAAAAACGTCAAATGTTACTAAGAATTTGTATAAATTATGGGAGTAATAAATAGTGGGTATTTGTATAATTTAGAACAAATTTTCGCAGTTTTTGATTCCATACAAGTTTTTAAAAAAAATATTATCAGAAAGATATGGACATATTTATTTTCTTTCTCAAAATATTTTAAAGTTTGTACACAAAAATGAGGTGTCCCATTTAATTTATAAAAAAAATAGGTTATTTTCAGTAAAAACAGTAATATATTTAATAAATAAAACGTACTGTTTGGGTTTATTTAAGATTTTGTTACTTTTAGGTTTCAAACTGAAGAAAAAGGAAGAAATAAAAAATGTTGTTTAATGCCCATTGTAGTATCAAAATCGGACATAAACATTGTACTTTTGGGTGAAAGTGGTGTCGGGAAATCTACATTAATAAACTCAATTGCAAATTATATATCTAACCCTAGCATGGAAGAAATTGAAAGAATCGGAGTAATTTGTTTGATACCTACCAGTTTCTCTGTTATAGATAAAGATTTTGAAAGTAAAACTGTAACTTTGGGGAGTCATCGAAACGAGGATCTTACACTAGGAAATTCTTCAACTCAGGGTATTTATAGCTTCTATATAACTAAAAACACTTACATTTATTAACTGACATATTTTTATTATCAGGTGCTCTTGCCTACAAATTTCCTTACAAAAAAGGATCTAAACTCCGACTTATCGACACTCCTGGTATAGGAGACAGTAGAGGGGTAGAAAAAGACCGTCAAAATTTTGAGAATATTTTGTCATACATTAGGCAATTTAAACATTTACATGGGATCTGGATTTTGCTTAAGCCAGATCAAACAATTCTAAATTCCTACTTTAAATTCTGCCTGACATACCTATTCTCCCGATTGGAGAAATCAGCAACTTCGAATATCTGTTTCGTTTTCACAAATTCACGTGGCTCACATTATAAGCCGAGAGATACTCTTCCCCTACTAAAAAGAGTTTTATCCGAAATCAAAGAAAATCCACCCTTCGTCGAAATTCGATGTTTGAAAAATAATATCTTCTGCTTAGACAATGAAGGATTCAAGTATTTAGTCGCCGCGAACCAAGGAGTTCAATTTGACACTTATGAAGAGGAAGATTTCAGAAAAAGTTTTAAAATATCCGTAGAAGCATGCTTACAGTTAATGAACTACGTTTCTACCTTAACACCTCATGACATAAAGAAAACATCAAGTGTTAACGAAGCAAGAAGATTGATCGTGGATTTGACAAAGCCTTTAATAGAAGTTGCGGATCAAATTTGTAAACAAAAGATTATTTTAGAAAGGCGCGAAAAGATAATTACAGATAAAAACATATCAAATAATGAGTTACAAAAGAGATTGAAGAGACTCCAGGATGATATAGAAAATAACAAGTTAACATCTCCTATTTTTGTATGTACTGAACCAACATGTTCAGAGGAGTATACAGTAAGTATTATCATTATTATGTACATATGTATATCCTTTATAGTTTATTCTGTATAATTTCCGCTTCTTTATTTTTATGAAATTTGAATAACCACTCTAGTTCTCATGTAAAGTAACCACAGAGGTTATTTTGAAAATAAGTACTTTTTGAAAAATAGCCTGAAACCTGTCAATTTTAATTTGGAGGGGAACTAATTTTTATATTTGAATTTTGACGTTAGATCTGAAAAAGTGTTTTTCCCAAATAACACAAGGTTAAAAAGGCCTTTAAAGCTTGATTTTATTAAAAGTTATAACAAAGTTTTCAGGTTATTTTTTTTCAAAAATTACTTGTTTTCGGAAGAATCTGTGTATGTGCTGCAGGCACAGAATAGGAAACTATCAGTAGCTATACTTCATATAAAAAACCGGATGCGTTTTTGGTGACCTTGAAAATTACATCCCATCTGGTATCATTGAGTTTAGAACCACAAATTGAGTTATGAATTCTGGAGTCTGTAGTTGGGAAATAATAAATTGTTCACTTTAAATTTTTAGGCATGGGGCACTTTATTAATGTTAAAGTTTGTAGAGAATCTTCACAGCTTTAAATTATAAAAATTAAAAGTTCCCACAAAGGCATTTAAACAGTATTTTTAATTAAAATATGACAGCCTTGAAATTATTTTACCACAGAGTCTCCACTTGCTGTTCTAAACTCAATGGTACCAGATATAGACAGTTATTATCAAGGTCACCAAAAACGCACCCCGTTCTCTATATGGAGTGCCGTTACTGATTGTTCCCTTTTTTTAACAACTTTACTTGAAAAATGTTGCAAATAATTTTTTTAAATATTATTCCGGTACTCCACCAAGGGTTCCTAAAAATGTAGCGAGAGCTTATGAAACAGTTTTGGGACACCATGTATGTATGCACATATACATATTTAAAATAAATTTATGTATTGATTCTGTGTAAACCTGTAAGCTCTTACAGGAAATATCTATAACCATTCTACAACGTAACCATGGAAACGGTCCATTACAATTGTATAATGAACCGTATAGATATTTCCTATAAGGACTTATGGTTTTTGGACAAAATGGCACCATTAATTTATTTTTATTTTTTAATAATAAAGTATGAAGATGTTACCAGATATTGCTACCACCAAGAATGTACATTACCATTCTACACAAAAGTTATTCCATCGTTCTATTTGGAAAAGTTGGGTACTCCAGAATTTTCTCCTTGTTTAATTGCATGTGGATTAGTTGGAACTGTTGGTGGAGGATTAGCTGCTGGGTTGGCTTCACTAGTTGTAGGTGGACCTTTAGGAACTTTGACCGCAGGTGAAAGTGCTTCTATTGGTGCATCTTCGGGTGGTGCTTTAGGTTCACTTTTGGGTGTGACATTGGATAAATTTCTTTTTGATAAATGCACTGTATGTCAATGTCCTTATTCCAAGCATAAAAGTGTTTATTACGACCCTGATATTGTTAAATTTATGAAAAAGGAAGAAGCCGTAAAACAAAATTTGAAAAGTGAGGAACAAACGCTTCAACAACAGCGTCAATTAGTACAAGAACTACATGTTATTATAGCTGAATACGAAAACGAGAAGAAAATTATCACTAAATCAGTTGCAAAGTTTGCTGTATTTCTTGAAAAAAACGCAATTGTTTTACACAGCAGTTCTTATATTGATTACATTGACACCTTAATTGAAAAGTAATATTAATTATGTTTATGTTTACATAGTATAATAATGTTTTATTTTAATTCTAGTGAAGAAAGCTTTGGTGCAAATAGAGATTTAGATAAAATCAAGCGATTTAAAAACCTAAAAAAGGAGTACGAGGTAGAGAAAAATATATTCACTACAAATTTAGCTACAACTAAAGATTATGGTATAAATGCAAACACATTAACTCCTGAAGAAATATTTACTACTGTAAACAAATTACGTTCTTTAAAATACTCTGGAAAAACAATTATCAACCTCCAAAAGCAACAAGAGCTTCTTAAAACTTCAAATTCTATGGAGTATTGTTATGACTTACCATAATTATCTATTATTATATGCACTATATCGTACATACATTTATTATAATTATATTTTGTATAAACATAAAACAATTTTATCTGACTATGCCACTTACCTATCTGCCTTTTCATTGCTTTTTTAATATTAAATAAATGTATCAAATTTAAAGTAGTTTTCTTATTTAATATGATGTAAGTAATATCTTACCTTTTAATATATTTTATAATAAAAATCGATCAACAAGATTAGATTTCTAAATAATTAATGATAATAATAATAATTAATAATATTACCACTAAAAATTTATGTGTTTTGTTAAGAGGAAGTAGTGCAGCTTAAAAAACACAATTTTAACTTAGTGTAGGTGTTGTAAAGAAAAGTAGAAATACTGAAAACACAACTGGAAGTATTAAAACAATTTCATTTAATAAACTTTATTTCACTCATAATTAATTACAAGGCAATAATAAGTAATAGTATTTACATTAAAATTTAAAGAACGCGTGATTACACAAATTAAAAAGTTGTGTAATCATTATACAATCATTAGAAAATGTAATGTAGTTAGTTAACGATTAAAATGTTACAGATGCTTGATTTTATTTAACAAAAATGGGTTGTTATCAAGTGATTTTTTTGTTATTTAGTTTAATTTTTTTAACCTTTGATTCTAGTTGATGTTTTGAATAATAGAATATTTTTAATCTTCTAGAGAATCAAATTGAAAACAACCCTTTTTGAGCCATTTTTTATTCAAAATCTCCAAGGATTATTTGTTTAAGATTTTTTCCATAGTTACTTATTTCCAATTTTTAGAAAAGAGTAATTTGTAGATTGATATTATTACCTTCTTCTGGAAACGGTTAATGAAACTATGGGTTTACTTTCTGTCAAGAAAATGGTTTAATCAGTAGTAATATTAATTTTTTAAATATTTTCCTATACAATATTTTCTTAATATCCTCTATAGTTTTTAAATCTTTTTTGGGAGACTTAATGGAGCATACTTTTCTAGCTAATACATAACAGCAGAAATGTTTTATAAATATTACGGCCTGGAGAAAATATCATCATCATCTTGATCCAGACTGATGGTACTGCCGAAGACTTCTTTGCTGTTTCCTATGCTGAAGGCCCGTCTCACTTCAGGTGGCTCCGAAGGCGGATGTTCTGCGAGACTGAAGAGAACTCATTGTTTTTAGAATGCCCTGCGAAAAGTCTCGCTAGTTTCTACAAATTTCAACTAAAAATCGCAACGCTCACGTCATGATTAATACTTCCAGATGTGTATTTTATTAATATCTACATAAAGACAGTAAGCAATACGGTGAAAGATGAGAATGAATTTTTGAAAAAACGTAAAATATTATTACTCACATTAATCAAATTATTTCAAAAATACAGTTTTGCACAGAACAGGGCTATAAATGATACTCCCTCCTCCCGAAAGTATGATATACATTTTAAAAAAAGATTAAGTTAAGATTAACGAAAGGAAATTGTTTTGGTTTTTTATATTTTTATTTCTAAATATGTGATTGTGAGGCAGCAAATAAACAAATTGAACAAAAATTTCTGCCATTCGTTAAAAATTATTATTAATGGAATTAACGGTCAGATATTGTTGAAAAATACCCCTGTTGTTACAAAATGCCGAATTTTGATCGAAGTTGTGTTGAAATGAAAAGAAGAAATTCCAAATCAAAGAAATTAATTCTTAACCAGCGTAATGCGTAATGGTATACTTCAAAAATTAAATATCCTAAATTTTTGGAATTTCTTTATTCTTTTAATGTGATAAATTGTGGAAATTTAAAAACTTTAAAAGTTGTTTTCCTGCAATTTTTGTTATTTTCGGGCAAGAAATAAATCAAAATGTATATATTTCCGAACGGAGGGAGTATAAAATTATGGAAAACTGCCAAAAGGTTGGATTCTGTGTAAACGGTAATAAGTCCTTAAAGTAATATTAGTATGAGTATTAATGGTTACCTTACATACATATTACTATAAGGCCTTAAATATTTATAAGTTAGGTCTTTTTATTAGTTTCCAAGAAATTTCTTTCCTATTAAATTGGATTATAGAATACAGTTAGACAATTTTGTTGATTAATAAACACCTTATTTTAGAGCCAATAAAAATACGAGATTTGATTTGTCTTGTCCAATATAATATGACGTTTATACTGAAAAATGTCACAGATGACATATTACAGCGACAAAAAGCTACCTGCATTTTATCAGCGAAAAATGTCGATATTTTTCCAATTTATAGTATACAGGATGTCCCAGACCACCCGTCCCACCTCTTTATTATTTCGAGAACCCTTTGTCGCACATTGACTAGGAAGAAAATGTTACCACCAAAGTGAACCTAAAGAATAATCTTTTGGTGTAATTCGTAATTTCTTAAATGGCAAACTAGGTCGAGTATGATATTTTTGGTAAGGTCATTTAAATAGAAATTACATTTATTACAATATTTTTTTAATATCTTGCATAATAAACAACATAAAGTTCTCGTTCGTAAAATATTATTGTTAAATAAAAGTATTAGCCAAAAACGAACTTATCACTTCCAAAAGTCTTTATTGTGAAATAATTGCCAACGTTTCGACTATCTTTGTAGTCTTAATCATGGCTTATTTTGTTAAAGATCAAATATCAAAAATATAAATATTAATATACAAAAGGACAAAGGTTGGCAATTATTTTACAATAAAGATTTTTGGAAGTAATAAGTTCGTTTTTGGCTGATACTTTTATTTAACAATAATAAACAACGAAAAAATAAATGCAAACAATTGACAAATGATTTCTTAAATTATGGAAAAATGAAAACACTACCATCATCCACAATCGACGACAGAGACAACAACACCAGAGGTAACCACTTACTAGAATTCTTAGCAAGTACTAACATAGAAATAATCAATAGAGGGCGCGAACCAACTTTCGTCAACTCTAGGCACCAGACAGTGATAGATATCACGCTGGGTAGCGCGAATATTTCAAATCACATCACTGGATGGCACGTGATGCCCATTGCATCAATGTCAGACCACCGGTGGATCAATTTCAACTTAGAATGCTGTGTCATGGTAAGCAAGCCGTACAGAGACCCAAGAAGGACTAACAGGGAATTGTTTCTACAACACGTGGAAGACTCTCTGGGACAGGCTCCCATCGCACAGGAAGTTATAACTGTGAGACAGATAGAGGCAACCACAAGCTTGCTGCAGACCTGCCTCACAGTATCCTTTGAAAAGTGTTATCCAGAAAGTACTGGGACGACCGGCCACCGAACAAAACCATGGTGGAGTAAGGAGCTGGGCCGTCTCAGGACTAAAGGTAACCAACTCTTTAACAAAGCAGTGAAAACAAAAAGCAACACTGACTGGGAGGATTATAATAAACACCGTCAGGAGTACAAACAGCTTATTCGCCAAAGACAGCGGAATGCGTGGAGAACATACTGCAATGAAATTGAATCTACCAACACAGCAGCAAGGCTGAAAAAGGAAATATCAAAAGATCCGAGGCAACAACCATGTGGGCTAAAGAGGGTGGATGGTACATACACCAACACCCTTTCAGACACCGCAAAAGTTTTGCTTGACGCTCACTTCCCAGATTGCCAGGTCGGCACTACGGTGACTTGTCCCGATTATTCTCCCCCAACCCCAACGAGAGAGAAGAGGGAAAGGGTCAATCACGTGGTGACGGCCGAAACGGTAACCTGGGCCATCAAAACATTTCAGCCATATACAAGTCCCGGGATGGACGGTATATACCCCGCACAGCTGCAGTGGGGGCTGGGGTGTATTCTTGATCACCTGGTAGACCTATTTCGGGCATGCGTGCTATTGGCATACATCCCGAATATATGAGAGAAATCAAAGTAATCTTCATTCCCAAGCCGGGAAAGAATGATTACTCCAGACCAAAATCATACAGGCCAATCAGTCTAACATCGTTTCTCCTGAAATCATTAGAATGATTGTGCGACAGATACGTAAGGGAGGAAATTTCAAGAAATTTTCCCCTACATCCAAACCAGCACGCTTATCTCCCAGGGAGATCGACAGAATCTGCACTAAACAATGTAGTGTGCAGAATTGACAGATCACTGGAAGAGAAGGCGTACACATTTGGATCTTTTATAGACATCGAAGGAGCATTCGACAAAGCAACGTTCGAAAATATAAAAACTACACTCGAAAAACATGGGGTTCTCTCCACCATCAAGGGGCTGATAACGCACATGCTCAAATGGAGAGGAGTAACAATAAGTGTAGGAGACTGCAAAGTCAGAGGCACCGTAAGCAGAGGGTGTCCCCAGGGTGGAGTATATTAGTAGACAGCCTTCTGCGGGACTCAATGACGCTGGCTTCTACACAATCGTATATGCCGTAGACATTGCAATTCTGCTCACAGGGAGATACACAGAAGTTTTCTGCGAATTAATGCAGAGGGCTCTGGATCACTCTCCATCATTGGTGTAAAGACCAGAACCTGTCAATCAACCCATCTAAGACAGAGTTAGTTCTATTCACCAAAAAGAAGAAAGTGGGAAATGTGAAACTTCCCACACTCAACGAACGCAGCTCAGCCTACTCGGCGAAGTCAAGTACCTTAGAATCATACTTGACAGGAAGCAGAGTTGGGCCTCCCTTGTAAAGAGCAAAATAGATAAAGCATGCATGGCGTTTTGGCAGTGCCGTCGTGTTGTAGGACAATCCTGGGGACTATCCCCGAAGACCACCCAATGGCTCTACACCGCAGTCATCGGGCCAATGCTATGCTACGGAGCACTTGTTTGGTGGCCAAGAACCAGACAAAAAACACAACCGGCACAAATTACTTACGTTCAGAGACTAGCTTATCTCGCAATAACTGGAGCCATGAAAACAACCCCTACCGCAGTAATGAAGGCAGCACTCTGCCTACCTCCTTTAGATATCTATTTGGAGGAATCCTCCTAAACGCAAGTTTCGAGAGAAGTAGACACCTAAAAATCTTGGGAGAACCACAGAAACGTGAGCCACTCCTCGGGTTAGGGACAGACTACAAACCGGTAAAGTACATCTTCACCAGGAGCTATCACATTGATTACACGCTCGAAGAAAATAGGAAACCAGATGTGAACATTTTCACTGACGGGTCCAAAAAAGAAGGCAGATCTGGGATAGGAGTCTTCTCACCTGAACTCTATCTACAAGACAGTATTCCCCTCGGTGACCATATCACAGTTCTTCAAATAGAACTGGCGGCTTTACAGCATGGGGCCAGAGAAGCAGCGGAGAAAGAACTACGCAATAAAGTGATTTGCTTGTGGACAGACTGCAGGGCGGCAATGCTAGCCTTAGGGAGACCGAAAGTCACCTCTTCGCTGGTAACAGAATGCCACCAAATGCTGGAGACCCTAGCGGTAAATAACACCGTAGAAATCGTCTGGAATAGAGGACATTCAGGAAACCAAGGCAATGAGAAGGCGGACGAGCTAGCTCGAAGGAGTGCCACCTAGCAATTTGTCGGGCCGCAGCCTTCAATGCCCCTAGCGAATGCCTTAATAAAAGAGGACTCGCTGTAACAACATGCCAACAGATGGCTAAATACAGAAGGCTGCAGACAGAGTAAGATGCACCTAACCTGAAAACAGCGAACTACTGCCTACAGCTAACGAGGGATAAACTCAGAAAGCTCATAGGAATATGGACCGGGCACTGCCACGTAAACAAACACCTACATCAGCTGGGAATAACCAAAGATCCTAGCTGTCGTAGATGTGAAAGAGAAGATGAGACAGTAGAGCACTTGCTCTGCTATTGCCCTGCGCTATCATCAACCAGAGGATCCATGCTTGGGGACTGCTGGCCAAGTATGGCATCAGTGAGATTCCACCTGGAGATCTTCTCAGGCTAGCCGAGACAATCGGAAGGAGACTCACCTCAATCTGAATCCAGATCCAGAGAGTATTTTAAATGGAAACTCCTTTTTCGCTTCATTCGTTAAAAATAATCAACTTTTTTTTAATTATTTGATTAATACCTAAAGGGAAATACATAACCTAAAAAATTTTGCATTTAAAAAATAACAGTTGTCTCTCCCTTAAAGTGTTTTAATTTTTCCATAATTTAAGAAACCATTTGTCAATTGTTGCATTTATTTTTTCGTTTAATTTGTTAACTATTCAAGATATTAAAAAATATATAAAATAAAAGTTGTTTCTTTTTAAAAGACTTTCCAACAATACCACACTACGACCTAGGTTGCCATTTAAAATTGCAAAGTTATTTCTGGATTTGGATATTACGAATTACACCAAAAGTTTCTTTAGGTTCATTTTCGTGTTATTTTCTTTTCTCATCAATCATCAATATATGACAAAGGGATCTGGAAATAAAGAGGTGGTACGGGTGGTCTGGGACACCCTGTATGGTGCTCGACAAAATATTTACCATGCAATTTTGAGCTGATTTTAGAATGGGTAAAGCCACATCCACACGTGCTTCATTTTTTAAAATCTTTACATTTTGTTTTAGAAAACTTACTCGACAGCTTGAATCCTCCCTCTTCTATCTGAAGATTTTCCACCATCTGATCCCGAACTTTTCATACGAATTGCATTTGTACTACCAGGTCTTCCATCCCAAGAGTTGTTTCTTTTATGATTTCCAACTTTATCAGCCATGCTATTATAATTATCAAATAACAAAAATAAGATTATAAAAACAATATACAAATCGTCTTGTTGATAGCCAAACTTTTAGGTAGTGCATTAACAAGCAAACATTAAGCAAAAATTCGAAGTTCGAATTCTGAAAAAGTTCGGGTTCGAAAAAGATCGTTTCGAAAAGAGTTCGATTTTGTAAAAAGGTTGATTTGCTCAATTTAAAATTTATTCGACGTCATCGTATGTTATTATATTTTATTTAAATGAAAAGCCACAATTTTAAGTAAATGTATTAAAAGGAGGTCTATACTTAGATACTTAAATTTGATTGACTGCTTATCTCAAATGAAATTAACCTTTTTAAAAAGCTTGTCTCCGTTTTGTCGGTTAATGTCGCCGTTTCAAACTAATGAGAATTATTTTAAAATAAGTATTTATAGTGCTCCAGCTAATAAAATAGAGATTCTAACCGTTTAAAATTTTGAAACGGTTTCGGTTAATATTTTTTTCAAAAAGCGATTTTGGTTTCGGTTACGGTTTTTAAAAATTTCAAAAAACGCATTCGGTTTTGGTTTCGGTTAACCGAAAAAAAAACGCTTTCCGTTTCGGTTAACTGAAAAAAACAGTTTCGGTTACGGTTTAAAAAAATGTTTTAGCTTTTTTTTTAGTTTTGATAGTTAAGCGATTATAAACTGGTTAGTAAAACGGTTAAAAATCGGTTAGTAAAACGGTTAAAAAACGGTTAGTAAACGGTTAAAAATCAGTAAAGAACTGGTTTCGGTAACGGTTTATATAAATTTATAAAAATGATTTCGGTTTCGGTTTCGGTTACGGTTAGTTCAAATAAAACGCTTTTAACCGAATTTCGGTTAATAAAACGGTTCTGTTAGAATCCCTGCAATAAAGTAACTTTTTTAGGTTCGAACTATAAGATATAACTTATAACATCGAGTTATTTGGTTTGAATTACATATCGTTCGAGCTTTATTAGGTTCGAACTTCATCCAGTTCGACCTTACGAAAATTCGAACTTTTGTTATTATGTTGAACTCTAAAGAATAGGTTCGAACAGTTCGAAAATTTTATATTTTAAAGTTTTTACTCAAAAATTTCGGGTTCGGTGAACAGCACTTTTTTTTATAAGGTTTTTTTATTAAAAATGATACGATTTTTAGTAAAGTAACAGTATTTCTTTCAAAAGTTTTTGGAAAAGTAGCAAATAAGTGATGGATGACGCCATTTAAAATATTAATTTCTTGGCGCAAACTTTTCTTCAAATCATTAGTAGCGCAAGATTTTACGTTTATTTTCAAACTGTGTTATAATATTTTTTAATAGATATCAGTTAACACAAAAAATTTAAAAAAATTAAACAGATTGATGGTTTTTTTAATCTCAAAATGTGATAAAGTCTTAACTGCAATTTCCTAAACGGAAAATATAGTGGTTTAGTTCTGCAGTCATAAAAGCTAGTACGAACAACATTTTTGTATAATTTTTTTGTAAATGATTTAGAAGTCATTTCTTTAATTTTTGCCAGAAGGAAAAAAATTGGAGAATGTACAAAAAAAATATAATGATCTATAAGTACCTTAACTTTGGACCCTTCTAATTAATTTTGTACTAGGTTGCAGAAGGTAACTCTCTGGCAGGATATAGCCTAATCAATTTAGATCATAAATCTGAAAAAAAAATTGAAAATCTAACGAGGCAAACTTGAGTTATGACTGCAGAACTAATGATCGATTTCATGATTTTTCACAATTTTTCCTCCCAAACTCGCACGATCTCTAAGGATTCGCATTATTTATCAGTGATGCGCTGATAATTTACGAAGAATCTCCAGAAAAGTAGGATGGATTTTCTATTCCTTGTTATTTTCTCCAACGGAAAATTTATCGCGGGTGTCTAGGAAGATGCTCTTAAAAACGTGTCCCATTTCCTTTTTTTGTAAAATTAAAAAAATTGAGACATTTATGAAAATATTTGATTTTTCTATATTTATAAAGCTAATATTTAAGTAAAAATAGATATAATTATAAGAATTTTGCCCGAAAATTAAAACAAAAGAATCTATTTTTTTATGAAAATCCTTTTAAATAAGACAATAAAAGTTTAAAACTAATTAATACGTGTATCGCTTTTGGACCACTTGTATTACTTTTCTAAATTGTAATTAATCCACATACTGTCCCGAAACTGCCGCTTAAGCTCTTGCTAAATTGTCAGGGTAAAGGATTTTTTCAATTAACATATTAGTTTGTTGGAACTGTCGAGGTTTGAAAACTTATTCTGACGATCTGCATGAAAATGCAGTAAGGTAACTATGATTTCATAGTAAAAATGACCTTGTATATTATGTGCTGCGGGAATCATTAAATGTTGCCAAATTACCCATTTTTTTTCGTAAATAACTTAAAAAATATTATCAATAGATTTTTTTAAATATTTCCACAATACTCTACCAAGGGTTCCTGCCAATGTACCGATGGCTTATGTGCCAGTTTTCCCAGAACTTGTGTACCTCCTGGACAGTCAAACCTTTTATTAGAATGTAGGAAGGCGAGAAAATACAAAGCCTTTTCTCGCCTTTTATAGAACTTTTGTGACTAAAAAATTGATTTATAAGAACCCACACATGAGGTTTACATAAATATACAAATTCTTATTTATTACTAGAAGGATCTAGATTTTCAAAAATGATCACCAGAGGTCGTATCTGAGGTGGAAGTCTGTAAGCTATCCGATTGTTTGTTGACTAAAGTTGCTTGGTGACAGATTTTCTATATCTCTTTCTTATGCACGTTTTGTATTTCTTGAAAAAAGATAAAATCTGTCACAATAGCAACATATTCAACAAATGATTTTTTCGTTGGACGAAAACAATCGTACAGCTTACAGACTTCCACCTCTGATCTCCGAAATCGCGAATATTATAAATCAAATTTCAGCTTGATTTTGCGTGATGTTTACTTTATTTAATAATTTGATTTTAATTTTTTTTTAAAATGTCTCGCCCTGAACTATATTTACCTGTTACCAATCCTTCTTTTTTCTAATTCCTTTTGAATCGACTCGGGAATATGTCCGGAATTCTGAAATTAATTTAAAATTAGCTAATTATTTTTTTCTGATCACTTTTCTTGTACCTTCGCTCCAGGATCATCAATTGGGTTTGTCCAAATGTTTGGTTTACCACTACTACTATCCAATTTTCCATCAGGGTTGATAGCTGAAGCTGCAGGTATTAGAGGCGATCGGACGCAGGCGCTAGATTCATATCTAATAGGTAAAACCTGGCTTTGTTATGGAAGCAAAATAAAGCGGAAAACCATGCAACTAATTTTACTTACGTATTAACATCCTCGAGTTTCTTCAACAGTCGCTCGTTTTCACGAGTTACCAGTTCATGATCACGCAGCAAGTTGTCACGTGAGTTGAATAATTCTGAGTTTTCTTTACGCAAGGCATCGTTTTCTTGAAGGTACAAACGTACAAGTTCTATTAATTGTGGACCTTCCAGCTCGACTAATTTATCTGGATCGATTTTCGTAGAAGAAAGAGTGGTTTGATCTAAAATATCATAGATTATTCCTACATTTTCGTCACTTTATTTAAAGACATTTGAATACATACAGGGTGAGTTTAAAGTAACGCATAAAATCATATAACTACCTTATTTTTTGGAATTTTTAAAAACGGCGAAAGACGTGTCGCATTGTTTCTAAAATACTTTATTATGAACTCAACAACACATTTTTTCGGTTGGCATGTCGTCACTATGACGTCATCAATCTTTTTTTTTAATGGATTGATATGGTTTTCATGTCATAAAAAATACCTTTAAAATAAAGTTTTTCAAAAACAGTGCTAAACGACTTTTACCGTTTTTCAAAATTCCAAAAAATAAGGTATATATATTTTTTGTCGATTGCGTCTCTTAAATTTCTCAAAAAAATTTGATTGTAAAGTCCTAAATTTGACCATAATCTATACAAATAAGACTGGTTTATAACTTGAAGTGTACTTCTTGATTTTGACTCCTAAGTCTAGCTCTAAAAGAGTTTCCGTTAAGCTCAACTTTGGCCAGTCGAAGTCGGGTTTTTTTGGGGTTAACAGAAAACTTAAAATTAATGCTTTCTTCAGAAAAATACAATAATTATGATGTTAAATATTATGAACAAGCTAATTAGGAACCTTTAAAAATATTCCATCTCCGTTACAAATATACCTTAATTGACTTAAGCAATGGGCGAAGAAAGAAAATAAGGCGTTTAGGGACCTTTGGTCATCGTCGTTTTCTGCTTGACTCCACTGTTGGATAAGGTTGAAATCTAAGGGTACAGTAAAATGGGGTATTGTAAAATCTTGTATTATTAGATGCAATATTGAAATCGGATTGAAAACGCTATTACTTCTAATTGGAAAATGTATTTGGCAAACCAATCAGAATCAAGCATTGCATTTTCAATACGTTTACAAAACTGCATGGAACCTTAGTAATTGAATTTCGTTCTAGAACGCTTTAATGTGTAAATGGAAGATTATAAACAGGGCCGGCTCAAGGCATGTTCTTGTAGTGCGGTCGAACAGGGCGCCAAAAAAGAAAAACCAAAGAAAGTAAATTTTTGTGTTTATAATAATAATCATTATTTGATTGTTAATTGTTTTTGTTTTATGTTTTGTATCTGTGATTTTTTTAAGGAATTATTTTTTGTTGTTTATTTTTTTATAGAAATGTTCAGTAGGAAATAGTAACGATGTAATAACAGGGGTGGATTTAACACTACAAAACTGGTCTCATCCCGAAATATTAGCAATTATTTTTTAATTTCTTTTTAAGTTGCAATTTAGCACTTTGAGGGCCCCAAAGAAAGAGGGGGTGCAGCCCTATTAGACTGTAAATAAATCCGTCCCTGTTGTCAGAAATAAATCCGAGTTTATTGAAAAATTCCAAGGGGAACATTAAGAAAAAATAAGACTTTGTAAAAATTGCACTATTTTATTTGTTGAAATTGTAAGATGACTTTCAAAATTAAAAAAAAATAACCACGTGAGATTAATTTTTCGGTTGATTTAAATAAATTAAAGAAATCTGCAAAAATGAAGCCGAGTTTATTGAAAAATTCTAAGAGGAGCATTAAAAAAATTGAGATTTTCTAAAAATTGCACTATTTAACTTGTTGAAGCTCCAAGATGATTTTTAAAAATTTATAAAAAACAACCACGTAAGCCAGAATTTTTCGGTCGATTTAAATAAATTAGAGAATTCTGCAAAAAATTAATTGAGATTTTATAGAAATTGTACAAATTTTACTTGTTAAAATAATAAAATGATTTGTAAAAAATCATAAAGAAATAACCAAGTAACCTAGAAATAATTTTGCGCTCGATTTGAATAAATTAATAAATTCTGCAAAAAATAAATCCGAAAGTGTCGAAAAAATCCAAGGGGAACGTTAAAAAACTAAGATTTTATAAAAATTGCAGTTTTTACTCATTGAAATTGTAAAATGATTTTTAAAAAATTATAAAAAAAGAATAACTAAGCGAGCTAGAATTAATTTTGTGGTCGACTGGAATAAAATAAAGAATTCTGCAAAAAGTTAACATGAGTTTGTTAAAAAATTCTAAGGGGAACATTAACAAAATTAAGATTTTGTAAAAATTGCACTATTGTAGTTGTTAAAGCTGTAAATGATTTTAAAACAATTATAAAACAATAACCAAGTGAGCTAGAATCAATTTTACGATTGATTTGAATAAATTAGAGAATTCTGCAAACATAGGCAGGAGATTATTGAAAGATTCTTAGAAGAACAATAAAAAATGAGATTTTATAAAAACTGCACTATTTTACTTGTTGAATCAGTAAAATGATTTTTAAAAATTTATAAAAATATAAATAAGCAAGCTAGAATTAATTTTGTGATTGATTTTAATAGATTAGAGAATTCTGTAAAAAATATAGCATAGTTTTTTGAAGAATTCCTAGGAGAACATTAAAAAAATTGAGATTTTGAAATAATTGTACTATATTACTTGAAGCTGTTAGATCATTTTTAAAAAATTATAAAAAACTAACTAAGCTAGCTAGAATTAATTTTCTGGTCGATTTGAATAAACTACAGAATTTTGCACAAAATTAACCCGAGTTTGTTGAAAAAATCCAAAGGAAACATTAAAAAAATGGGATTTTGTAAAAATTGTAATATTTAACTTGTTGAAACAGTAAAATGATTTTTAAAAATTCATAAAAAAATAACCAAGTGAACTAGAATTAATTTTGCGATCGATTTGAATAAATTGTAGAATTTTGCAAAAAAAGAAATCTGAGTTTCTTGAAAAATTCCAAGGAAAACTTAAAATAACTGAAATTTTGTAAATATTTTGCAGTATTTTACTTTTTGAAGCTGTAAAGTGATTTTTAAAAATTTATAAAAAAAGTGCGCTAGAATTAATTTTGCGGTCGATTTAAAAATATTTGAGAATTCTGCTCATTTACTACAAAACTGGTCTCATCCCGAAATCTAATGTTTCTTTTAATTTAGCTTTTTGAGATTGGGGGCCTTGGGGTTCGTTTTTTGTTTACTATAGTTTATAATTAGAAAAAGTAAAAAAAAAATATTTTCAAAACTTATTTTAACTCCTTTCAAAATTCCACAAGAAAAAAATTTGTTAGGTTAAGGGCCGGATCAAGGCATGTTCTTGTGTAGTGCGGCCGAACAGGGCTCCAAAAATTTAGGGGCGCCCAAGAATTTCTCGAACAGGGCGCCAAAAGAGCTCAAGCCAGTCCTGATTATAGACATTGTCTTATTTCTAAAATCACCCTAAAGAATTACAGCTTAGCATAAAATTGATCTATTGGTCTTTCTAAAATTTGTCATGTAACGTTTTTTTTCATAAGATTTCCAAAAAAATAGCTAATTCATTAAAAACACTCGCCTGTTCCTGGTGATCCTATTGTACTTCCTGAGTAACCATTTAAGGCTGAACGTAAATGATCATTTTCGCTTTGTAGAGCTGTCACTTCTCGTTTTAGGCTCAATATCAAAGCCTCTCGGGGATCCTAAAAACAAATTTAATCAAACAAACGAAATTCGAAATTATACTTTTTTCATAAATCGAGTTTTTTATTTTAACTTACCATCAATACCACTGGTTTTGTCCTAATTTTCTTCGCCCGAGCAGCATAACGTAAAGTATTCACAGTTTCCGCCAGATTGTACTTTGCAGGTGAAATGCAAGCGATCTAAAAAATATTGTTTATGAAAAGATATCACAATTTGATCCTGAAAGCCTACCATTAAAGTAACACCATTTCCTGCTAATGAATCTGCAAGAAGTTTAGTCAATTTTGAATCTCTGTAAGGTATATGATTAGTCTTCCTTTTTCTATCACTAAGAGTTGCTATACAATAACCTAAAAAGACAAATGTTATTTTGCTATGAGATATGATGACCTCAACAAGTAAATAATTAACATATTTATAATACCAACTATAATTAATAATTAGGGTTTCTTATTAGGTTATAATGAACAGTTACTTTAGTCACATTTATTAGATCACAAATTTGCACCATTTATCGAATGTTTTAAAGTTTAGTACGAAGTCGAAATATTGAAATATTATCTTATTGCAATAGTAGTTTTTAATTCTCTTAGCGTTTTTCAAAAACCTGATTATTTGAGGTAGAAGCATACGGAATCAGGTATTAAACAACACTGATGAAAAGTAAGTTAAAATACTACATTGGAAAATTTTCCAGATGTTAACTTAACTTAAACCTTAGCTCAATAACCCCTTTCAATCAATTAGCAAAAGTGAAAAGGTTAAAAGTAATTTGACCTCGACATTTATAGTTTCTTACACGTAAACCCTTTTAATAATAAATCCAACTTTACCAATCTAATCATAGCTTAATTAATTATTAAAAATCAAGTACTTGAATAGCCACGTTAATCATGGTTCTTAGTTGTGTATTGATTTGTTTATATTTTTATTGTAAATTTAAATAAAAATTAAAACATACCTAAGACCATTAGACTTTTATTTATATTATTGGCTTCTTCCAGGGTTTTCCCTTCACTTTGAGTCTTTTTAGTCATTTCACTTCCAGCAAGGTCCACAAAATTAATTTTTCCTGATCGTGAAATAAACACTCCATTCTCTGCAGGTTGTTCAGAAGTTATATGTACTGTTAAAATAGTATGACTTCGACTAAAAAAATAAAGTGATTAATAAATACAGAAGTTTCATAAAGGATGTTATTATTATTAATGTTGAAACTATAAAAAATTTTCAATTCAATACATATTTATAATTTATAAATATTTTATTGATTGTAAATTAATTTTTCACCATTTATTTATGTCGAATAAATGGATGTTTTTAAATTAAGCGATTATTAAACAGTTGCCGTTTTTTTGCAGTTTTTCAATTATTTGATAAATAAAGACATTTCAAGTTTTCTGGAGCCTTAATACTTTTACTGTAAATTAGATAGTAATAGTTTTAATCCTTGTAATAAGATTTGTAATAATCGGAGGTCAATTTTTTTTATTGATACATAATAGTAATACTGCAACTATAAAAATAATAGTATATTATTCAACGAGCGAGTAATGATAGCCATTACTCACTAAGGCCGAAATTTCAATTGACACATAATATTTTTCTGACCGACGTTGAAATTTTAGAATTCGCTGTTGCAGAGTTAAGCATTATTTAAAATAATGTAAAATCAAATTAAGACTGGCAGCACCGCATTTTTTTATAGCCCTAACCCTCCCCTGTCGCGAGGAGAAATCAGAATCCTGAAGTTTTATGATACTAGACATTATAAAATTTTGAATTTTTTTTTTATAGTGGCGTTCGGTCTACACATGGCAGTAGTGCCATTTTGTGCCCCCCCCCCCTCAATGACGTAACGAGTTATATGTACGACCTTGAAAAGTTTTATCACACTAGACCTAGTGTCGCCGTCGCTTCTACTAAAAAATTTACAAAACCAAAATATATGCTAAAAAAGCAATTAATTTAAAGTGATATAAATAAAAAATACTATACTTTATTTTTTAACTAGGAGAAGTGATTTAAATTTCCCTGCCAAAAATTCACGTCCCTGATTGGTGAAAATTCACCAAGATTTACACCGGATAATATTATTTTGGATGATATTTAACATGACATATAACCTTAAAATATTAATCACAAAATTTGAATTACTTATGAATTTACATGTATAAATTTATATTCAGTACAGAGAAAGGGAAACTTTAATTAGGTTTACATATTTTATATACAGGTCTACATATTTTATCATTAAAAAGCCAAAACCTGTTTGGTTATTTTTCTAGAAACTTTTATAGTGTAAGCTGTCTTTTCCTGTCACTCCTGCTAGTTAAGAAATGAAGTATAGAAATATGAATATACAGGGCGTATTAAAATAAATAACATGCTCCAGAAACAAGATAAGGAAATTTGCTTGATTAGTATTTTTTTTTCAATACTATCATATATGTATATGTCAATTCTGCAAATTTTTGTTTTTAATGTTCCAATTTAAATAAAAAAACATTTGGAAAGATTATGTTTGACTTTTCAAGCTTTTTTCAACATTATTTTTGCACCTTAAATTAAATTACATTTCAATGGATAAATAAATTTTAATATTTGGAGTAGCCCAGTGGCGTGGTAGGCAATTTTTAGCGTCGTGATATACAAAAATGCCATTTTTACGCTTAATTTATTTATTGGGTTATCCAGTGGCATGCTTAGTGTTTAGTATCACTTGACATACAAAAGCAATATAAACCTGAAAAAACACCGGAATCATATTTAAAGGTAGCAGGATTTTTTTAAATTATTGTTGTATTTTAAACTACATTATAATTCAATAGATAAGTTAAAACGTATTTTGAAAATTTGGAGTAAGCCAGTATCGTGCAAAAAAACGCCATTGGAGGACTACCTAAAATGAATACTTTCATATAATTTTTTTGTCTTTTATGAATAAATACATATGTGAGCGTATTTTATGTAAAAAAAAATTTGAATTTGGGTACGTAATTTAATCGTTCTACTATTAAAAAAATCCTGGTAAAGGCAAACGCTGTTCTTTAAATTCCCTATCACCTTAGATAAACGTCAATTACTTCTGAAAGACTTAAGATTAAAAAAAATATTTTTGAGTTATAAACAACAATCCACAAGACATTTATTTTCACGGCACAATCCATAAAGGTTTTGTAAAAACTGCAAATATTTTTGGTATAGCGTTTGAAATGATTTTTAAACAATTTATTTATATTAGTTTATAATATAAATTGAAATTTAATAGATAATTTAAAACAGACCATCGAACGTTGTTCTACAGGTTATAACAAAAGTAACGCATATTAGCTTAACTTCTTAATTTAAAGACATCCATAAAAAAGTTAAATACAATAGTTTTTCAGTAAATTTCAGTGCATATTTTGACATTTTTAGTTTTTGCATATCTTTCTCCATTTTGTTGCTATATCAAGCAACTCTTGTTTTTTTAAATAGCAATAATATGGTTTCTTTGCTAATTTTAAAAGAGCTAATTTTTCCGTATTCGGGAATGCTATTTTATGTTAAATAAAAAAAAATTTAAAAATAAAAATTTTAGAATAATTTTAACTCGCGTAAAAATTAGTAAAATTTTCAAATTGTTTTAACTTTTTAAGAAATCAAAAAAATAGGCGGTTCATAGGAAACTTTTTCTTCCGAATAATATTTATTATCCAAAATTATGTTGAGGGTTAATAAAATGTACACCCTTATTTTTTTTTTTTGAAAATTTTAATTTTCGTAATTTTATTTTTTTTATTATAAAATAGCATTGTCAAAAATTAGTTAATATATAAATTGCAAAAAACATACTAATGCTATTTAAAAAACAGTCGTTGGTAGCTCTAGCAAGAAAATAGAGAAAGATATATAAAATCATAATACCAAAATATGCAATGAAATTAACTGAAAAACTTTTGTATGTAACTTTTTTATGTAACTCGTTAAATTAAAAAGTTACAGCTATTATGGTTTACTTTTGTTACACCCTGTACCCTGTACAAATTTTCAAATAAGTTCAGAATAAAGTCAATAAATTTTAAACCACTTACAATTTTTAGAAAATAGTTTTTGGTATTGAAATTCCAATTAATTTAAAACATTAAAAGTGTTTTTAGTGCCGTAATTTAGAAAAATATAATGAAAATAAATTAGTTTTTAACAACTAAAGATTTTTAAAAAAATAATTTTACGCCATAAAGAACAATTTACAACTTTACAAGCCTAGATTTCTAAAAAATTTTGAAACTTTCTGAAACTACTAAGACCCAATTGAGTTAAATTATACATCACCACACATACAAATTCAATTAAAAATTGCTAATACTTTGAAAAAAAAGTGTTTCAAAAATAATTTTTGCATCACCAATCACGATTTTAGAGCAAATTAAAATTGGGTATTGCAATATTTAGAAATTTATTAAAGGTTCACCAAATTTTAGTGCTACGGTGCATAAAATTTAATTGAACAAATACAGGGTGTCGCAAAATTCGACCGACAACGTTTAACTGGATATAGTAGACCTTAAAATATAATCTCCTAAAGTTGATTTTCTAAAAAATATTTTTTTAATTGCAGCCAAAGTAGCAAATATTAAATTTTGTATACATGCATTTTAATAATAAACACTTATTTGGGTAAAATTTAACGACTTTACTAAATAATGTTGGATGATATTTTCCGTTTGGTTAAGTTGCCAGTACTGCAATAAAATGGATGAAAATTGTACATTCCTAAATGACATTTCATTGATTTCATTAAACAACTACTTTTTGAGTAGCCAAGGTGACCATATATTACTATACGATTTTGTGTACATTCCCCGACGCAAATATTTTTAACAGAAATATATAAAATGATAAATGTCAGTGTTAAAACTTATAGGTTAAAATTAACATTTTTAAGAAATAAAATTAGCTTTTCTTAGTTTTAGCGAGATGTGGTCAACGGAAAAGTATTGTAACCAACTCGTGAGGTAATGAGCGATTAAAAAGCTCGACAGCATTAACACGCTTGCTTTGGCTGTTTACAGAATTACGGTCCTATTACTTTTCAATTTTTATCAACACATAAAATACATATTTTTTAATATAGGAACACGTAAAAATAATCAATTAAAAGTATATTGTAAGAGTATTTGTTAATTAATTAAATTTTTCTTCATAATACACATAAATGTAAGAACTCTACAAAGAAGAATTTTTCATAATTTATGGTAGGTAAATGCTGTGTAGGAATTTTTGGCAAATTTCAAGAACTATTAGTGTAGTAATTTCTGAACTTTCTATAATTTGGAAAACAATTTAGATTTTGCAATCATCGTGAGGATAAAATCTACAAAGACAGAAAAAATCCGAGTTATACTTTTTAGATTTTAGAAGAAACGAAAGTTTTGGAAAAAAATATTCATAACTTTTCCTACAACAAATCTAGTCAATCAAATACATTTTACATTTTACATAAATATTTAATATCCATTTATATTAGATACCTTGAATTATCGTTCATATGATGACTACCAACAGATCGATTTCGCATTCCTTCTTCAAGAACTGCAATTAAGTCATCCAATTCTTCACAGTCAACAGTAAATAAATTTTCTACAAAAAAGCCTCGAGCTTTTTTACTCCATCGTACTGCCAATGGTTTTCTCATTGAACCAGGGTTTAATAAATCTATCACCTTAAAAAATAAAATATTTTATAATATGATATAATATAATTGACTATTCAACTCACAAGTGATTATTTTTTGTGACAAGTAAAACGTCAAAAATATCAGCGATTATTTTATGACATTAATGTCAAATTTCAAGAAGTTTGAAGTTGGCTGTCAAATTTTGCACAAAAAAGTGGAAAATGTTCGTTAAATAGTCCATTAAATATGCACTCCTGTTCAAATTATAAGTCGAATATTTTTCATACATTACACTCATGTCATTTGGGGTTAAAAATTCCACTCCTGCTACGCAGTCGTGGAATTACAACTTCACCCCAAATGACATTCGTGGTAATGACAGTAAAAAATATTCGACTTAAATTTGACCACTCGTGATATTACATATGAAAATTATTTTTTTAATCAAAACTATTGTCAGCAAATTTTCTGGCATTTACTTATAGAGAAATTTAGGGAAGGTTGAAATTATACAAATAAATCTAATTTCTAATTAAAAGGTATTTAATAATTCAACCATAAAAGTAAATCGAATGGATACTTCCACCATATATCTTTCATTTTCTCGGAATACTTGCATCTTTTATAAATTAATAATTAGTACTAGTAATTACAGTCTTCGTTATTTAGGAGAAATTTAAATATGTAAGCTTGAATACTTAGAATAATGATAGACACGCCCATTTAATTTTTTACAGTGTTGCTATATAAAATTGTATATATCGCTTTTCACTGAATTCGCGTGTTTTGTGTTAATAAAATTTAATAAAGCTTGTACTTAATTAAATCTGAATACTAACAAAATTCTTAAGAACTAGAATTGATTACATAAATTTCGGCTCCTTTAATTATTTCCAAAAAATAAAATCACAACGTAAATATTCCAAAAAACTAATTTTCATTTGAAGGTTAAACAAAATTATTTCTCTGAAATTAATTTATGTTATGTAAATAATCATACTAAAAATATTTTTTTAAATTACCTATTATTTATGACACCAAAAACTGCCTTTAATAAATTCACTTAAATAAACTTACCTTTTCGTTATATATTTCTAAAAAACTTGCTTTTAAAACAAAGTGCATCTCAGGCTTTTCCTTGATAAGTTGAAAAAGGTAGAGGAAGGAACGAAATACCAAACCATGTTGATCACTGTAGGGAAGAAACTTTTTTCCAAACTATAAAAAAATAAATAATTATTTTAATTAATATCAAAAAATTATAATTAATATTTTTTGATATTAATATTGATTATCCAAATCCTCGCAAGAATTTTTTATTTTATTTTAATTATTTTAATAAAAAAATTATATTTTATTTTTATTGGCTTGTACAGCATGTTCCCGAATAACTGTGCCAAATTTTATAGGATGCTACAGAGAGAGAGAGATCTGTTTGGAAATGCTTCCTTAAAAAGTTTGAAACTTTGGAACTTTGAAAGTTTTTAAAAACACTTTTTTGAAAATAAAATAAATATTATTAAAGAGAATTAATTTGAAATATTTATGGTAGTTTCTTCAGATAAAAATATGGCGTCACATTAAGAAGGGTCGCTAGCTTTTTTTGATCATATCTTTTTTATTTACGTTTTTAAAATATAACTGTTTAAGGAACTATTTCCGGAATATCATATACATTTTTGAGCTATTTTGTTGTCCGAAAATAAGATTCACATTTTAAATTTAGGTAATTAGAATGATTTTTTTATGAAATATTATAATAAATCTGTAGTATATTACAAAGAATAATACAAAATATACTGAAAAACAACTTAAAGTTCTCAATTTTACACAATTTATCACATTAGGAGAATAAAAAAATTACCAGAATTAAAGGAATTTAAGTTTTTTCCAGTAATTATTACCAGGTTAATATTACTAGGTTGATTTCTTCAATTTGAAACTTCTTCTGTTCATTTCAACACAAATTTTATCAAAATTCGGCGATTTTTAACAACATAGCGGGTCTCATTGTATTTTCCAATTAGATACTTTTTAATCAATGAATAATTTTTAATATATTGCAGATTATGTGTGTTTAATTTCTTTATTTGTTGCCTCACAATCACTTATTTAGAAATAAGAATTGAAAAAAGACCTAAATAATTTACATTCGTTAATCCCAATATTTTTTTCAAAATGTATACCATATTTTCGGACGGAGGGAGTATATTTTATACTTCAAAATTGTTTCGATTTAATCTGTCTATCACTCAAAAAAAAAATGTGCACAGTTATTCAAGGACACACTGTATGTATTAAAACAATGCAAAAAGTTCCAGTATTTTTAACATTATTTTAATTTTTCTATTAAAATACGAAATGAACTAAAATATTTATGGGAGTTTTATCAACTTTAATATCAATGAATACTTTTAGTATCTAGTCCCTTCATAAACGAATAAAATAACTATTATTTATTTATGAGGCAATTTAAAACTACAAACGAATGATTTAATCAGACCAACAGTTTTTAAGATTTTATTCTTAAAATTGGTGTTATTTCTTACTAGTCCTGGTGGTCCAGTAAGAGTATGTGTTTTTCCGCTTCCGGTTTGTCCGTAGCAAAAAGCAGTGCATCTGAAACCTTCCATGGCCATCTCAATAAGTCTTTTGATACCGGAAAATTGAAGAACATCTTCTTGTGTTGCTGCAGGTTCGAAGACTACGTTGTAAGAAAATAGTTTTGGTTTCTGACCGCCACTAGGACCACCTGGTATACCATCAACCTAAAATTCATTATTTACAGTTACTTAAAAAAAATCGAAATGAGTAAATACATTGTGAATCATTTAACTTCAGTCAAGTAAACATTTAAGAAATGGCTTAGCAAAAATGGTTTAGGAAAAATGTTTCAAACAAAAATTGTTTAGTTTAAAGGGACAAAAACAAAGTACTTACCTATTTATTTTTCTTGATTAAATTTTGATATGACTGCTAAAAAATTATAGTATGAGAGCCGGCCTCGAAGGGGAGAATCTGATTTGGAGTGACCCATAAGGCATAGAATCGAAACTGTGCCGGCACAAATCAAGTTGCGAATTCCCGAAATTTATCAAAATTCGTGCTTATTTTGCAATATCTACCAAATCAAGGCGACCACAAAAAAAAACTGTTTCAGCAGATTTATAGTAATAAACGCTGTCGGAAATAATCACTGTGCCACTCCCAAATCAATTGCTAACGCTGGCACAGTTTTGATTCGAAATGGTGCAAAAAAGACAATTTTCTAAAATAGGCATCGGAGCAAGGTCCTCCAGTAATATTGCAGATAATGTGCGAGAATTCACTGTGGGGGTCATATGGGCAGAATGCAAGATCGTTCACGGAAGATCTAGACATTCCCAAAGCCCAGGTTCCGTGGAAAGGTCAGATAAAGATCTATGCAAAATTTGGATGGAAGAAAATAAAATCTCAAAGTTGTTGTTACTATGTGCTACCCCAGAAAAATATTTGGTACCATCGTATGAATGGAAGATCACGCTACAAGAGTCTGTATAGAAATCAGCTGAAAGTAGGTTAAAATTCCACAAATATGCCATCAGACCTAATTGAAAAGCTTGATAAAGGCATAAACCTAAATACAAACTTGTTGCGAAATAAAAGAGTTTTAAGAGAGTCTTATTTTGTCCTCAAACCACAACCTATTTGGATGATATATTAAGAGACACTATAATCATGGATTATAAATCATAATAACAGAAATCCGAAAACGAAAGCTATTTGGCCAAAAACTTCGCCGTCAATTACTCTTTGCCTAGTTAAATACTATAATCAATGATCATCAACCATTGAGAATAATAAAATAACGTAAAAACATGAAATTAATGACAGATATTGACATTTCTAAGTTTGTCATTTATGATCAGTTGTCGTCGATAAAGTCTGGCTTTTTTGCACTAAGTAACGCTTTTCTTGGACGATCGTAGAAAAAAATATTTTTATTTTATTTTTCTTCAAGCTTATTTGTTTTTAAAAATAAAGCAACGTTCTTAGAAATATCAACGAAAATTATTAAAAATTAAAATTTCGTTATAATTTTGGTCAATAGGTCGATTCTATAGAGATCTGCAAGACCTTACAGATTTTTCCTGTAGGGATTTGCAGATTTGTACAGAATAGAATTATTAATTCTTTTATTTCATTCTACTTAGTTTAAGTATAAAATATCGAAATAAATATTGATGATAGTGTGAAGGTTTAACATTACTATATTTATATTACTATTGTATATTGAAATCGAATAATTTCTTTGTACTGCTTAACGATTCCATAGTTCATCTAATCTTTCTTTTAGTTTTTTATTTTATTTTTTTAATTTTCACTTTTTGGTTGATTTGAAAACGCCCAAAAATAAGCAACTTTTAAGCTCAATTTACAACCATATTATGAAACTATTTTAAAAAAATTTAAAAAATCATTTGGTAGTCTCTTTAATTTACTTTCAAGATTAATTTACAAAATTCAATTTGATTAATTCTTAAGTTATGTTTTTTTTAAACTACACACATCTTGAAAGTAAATTAAAGAGAGAGATTTTTTATTATTTAATAAAATTTAGTATTTATTAAATAATAAAAAATACCTAGCAACTAGTATTTTCGAAATAAGGTGAACACATAACTTTCTACAGGGTGAGCTAAAATGATTGTGGTCAATTCAAATTTCCCGCCTAAAAATCTGGGGAATTTGGATGCTTCAAGTTCATAGGAACACAAAATCATGTCAAAATCAAAACAAAGTAACAAGACTTCACAAAAGCAGAGGCGTAGGTGTAATTTTTACCGTTGTGTCAAAACTTCAGATTTTTGAATTTCGTCATTGTGCCTTATATTTCATAAACGTCAGCTTTTACCAAAATTAATTTGCGTAAATCTTTGTTTTGTGTTAGCATCTACCTCGAAAATGAAGAACATTTTCAATATTTGACAATTGCTGTGAAATTAGAGATTTTGGAAAAAAAATTTGCTACGCCATTGGATTATTAGGAGATTTTCTTTTTAAGATTTCAGTTGTACCAACCTGCGTATTTGGTTGCCTACATATCAAACCACAATCATTTTAGCTCACCCTGTATATCAAAGTGAGTTTACCGATAAACTAACTAAAAACTATGAGATAAATACTTACTAATATTTGTCCATTTCCTGTAAATTCAACCACACTAGCACCACCAGTTTTTAATTCCTTATTATTTAATGGCCTCACTCTGAAAAAAAATATTTTTTTACAAATGGTACAAAATCTAAGACTTTGTAAAATTCTGCCGTCCCTAAGAAAAACGCGGTATATCCCTTAACTAAAAGTTCACAAAAAACAGCGAAAAGTCCAAATTGTTTTGTTATCGCTAGGAAGAAAGGTGCAAAATGTTCATACAAGATGTAATATAACAATAACTCAACTCAAAATGAAATGGAGTTACCGCGTTTTCGTTAAGCATAGCAGAATTATACAGGGTGTTCCCTTTGTGGTTTACCTAACGTCAAGGATAGAAACTAGAGCAAACTAAATCGACAAAAATCGGAAAAAGAGTGGGTATCTTTTTTTTGTTTTGTAGCTATAGAGTTTTGAATTTTCGATCACCGAATCGCTAATAATAATTCAACCAATGCGCGAACAGATTTTAAAAAAAGATCACTAGAAATCTAAAACCACCCTTTTTCAATTGGCAAAAACAATAATACAGAAATAGTTTATAAACAGTTAAAAAAACCGCAAAAAAATAAAAATAAATATTTTTTTCAGTTTTTGAAAATTATCTCCTGAATAAAACTTATTAGTATTGTGTTTTTATAATAATCTGATACTTCTTCTTATTTTCAACAACTCACGGAAAAACTTAACCGTGGCAGTTTTCCTTCATTTACTATAGCGTTCTGAATTTATTTGTACAAGAAATGTCCTCACCACAGTTTGCTACAATCGGTTCCTGGACAGGCATGAATTTAGTATAAAATGCTTATTAATTGCTAATACCTTTCCATCAGGTGCTATTTACAGGTCTTTACAAACTACGCACCTTTTTGACAAACTGTACAGCCTATATTGGCATACTATGCTCAGGACTACTTCTTCTAGAAGTAAGTATAGGAAAAGAGCTACATTTCCATAAATTTCTCTGGTTTATTCAGAATAGAGAGAAGTAATAGAAAACTTAAAAAAAGAAGAACGTAAATAGTCTTGGAGAAAATTATAAAAAAACTGAAAAAAAACTGGGTCGATATTTTTTTAAACAATTTGTCAACTATTTCTAATACCAATTGAAAGAGAAGGGTTTTAGTTTTCCAGTGAAATAGTATATTTTTTCTTAAAACCTCATTAAAGTACAGTCTTCTGTGACGTATGACAGGCTTTAAAATGTCAATTTTTATGTTCGTTGATTCTATGGTCACTTTGTACTGCCTAGGAGTAGAAATTACTACTTTGCACTGACAAGAAATAAAAGGAAGGAGTAGAAACGAATTTTAGGCAACCCAATATACACTAACAGTGTATTGTGTGTTGTATGTAAATTAAATGTCAAATTTTAAAATTATTGATTATATTACAATTATAAAAATTTCGACGTTTGAAGAAAAAATAGCATGTTTATTCGGAGTAAAAGAACTTTTTATGACTTGCTTCTTTTACTCCTAATAAAAGAATATACTATTCTTTTAATTCTTTACGTACATTGGTAAAACATTTGTGATTTTTAACCAAAATTGGTTATCCAAAATTGAAAACATTGTGGTTCCTAAACTAAAAACCCACTAGTTTTTTAGATTTTTTCGATTAAATTTGCTCTAGTTTCTAACCCTAAAGTTTGGTGAACCACGAACGGAATTGTAGTACTAATTGCACATATGATTCCCAAGGCAGGGAATGGAGAATTTATAACCGAAATTGGTGTTATTCACATTAAATTACAGTAGAACTCTCCTTTTAATTTTCAGTGAATTAAATTAAACTATGATCAAATACATTTGCAAATAGCAATAATAAAAAAATACGATTTAGGCAGAAAACTGATTCTAATCGCATGCAATCATTGCGTTGGTAATTTTCTTGGAGTTTTATTTTATCCATGAAATAAGTGAGTATTAGGAAATATTTCAGTAAAAACAAAATTAACACTAATCGTGAAATTTTTATTTAATTAAATATCTATTTTGTTTTTATGTAGATATACCACCCAAACAGTAAAAGATATCTTTAATCACATAAGTTGTTAATTTATTAAATTGTTTTTATACATAAAACAGGTAATAATATGAAACATTTTTTATAAATTTATGTTCATAAAAAACAAGTTATTTTCTACAGGTAATCACTTTAATGTCTACTTTTATCGATTATCATAGTTCTCACGCATTTTTCAATGACCTATATGTTATTATTTGGGTGAGTATTTTGGCTATAATTATTAAAGGCCTAATGTGTTTGTATTGTCCCCTCGAAAAAAATCTCGTTAGTATCATTAACGTCCTTCTCGCCCCAGTTTTGATTGCCTTTTAATAACTTTGAACTTAAATTTTAAAGTAGAAATAGCAAATACTTACAACTTAACTTACTAATGAGGAATTGCAAAAATAATTTCGTATGTTTTTATAAGAAATGATTAGAGTAGTTGTTATTTCGCTTCTATACAGGGTAATTTTTTTAGGTCTGCAACAAACTTTGCCATATGAAAGCTGATGCTATTTTAAGAAAAACATGTCCTATGAAGATATGTAAAGTTGCTCCCACCTGGAAGTAGGACAAAGAATACTTTCAGCTGCGACCAAGTGTACGATTCATTTTAGTTTTGGAGTTATGGGGGTTTAAAGTGTTAATAGAATTTAATTATTTTAAGAAAAAATATCAAGTTAGTCAAGTAAATCAGAAATAAATAAAGTTGGCTTTGGTAATGGAAAAATAGAAATTGTTAGTCATATCCCCAAATTTTGAATAAAAATGTATCAATTTAAGACTGAAAAATTTGCAGATCTACTTTTTTAAATAGGGTTTGTAATGGATTCGCAATTTTGATTTATATTATTACCCAAGCTGAGATCAAAGTCAACTTTATTCATTAGCTTTAGCTTCCATATGGCAAAGTTTGTCGCAGAGCTAAGAAATCACCCTGTATATCGTATTTAGTATGTGAAGGGTGCAAAAAATCTAAAATTTATTGAAATATTGTCTCAAAGTTTTGTATGAGGTTTGTGTAAAAAAATGTTTATTACGAACTAGTTGGACTTCAAAACAAAATTTTCCATAAATAAAAAAATGAAGATTTGGACTTCTCTATTTTTAAAGATTAAGAGCAATTTCCTAAACGGAAAATATAGTGGTTTAGTTCTGCAGTCATAAAAGCTAGTACCTACGAACAAATTTTTTTTATAATTTTTTTGTAGATGATTTAAAAGTCATTTCTTTAATTTTTGCCAGAAGGAAAAAAAAAGAGAATGTACAAAAAAATATAATGATCTAAAAGTACCTTAACTTTGGACCCCTCTAATTAATTTTATGCTAGGTGGCAGAAGGTAACTCTCTGGCAGGATGTAGCCTAATCAATTTAGATTATAAATCTGAAAAAAAAAATTGAAAATCTAACGAGGGAAACTTGAGTTATAACTGCAGAACTAATGCTCGATTTCATATTTTTTCACAATTTTTCCTCGCGCGCCCTATAGGGATTCGCTTTAATTATCAGTTATTTGGTCATAATTTGCAAAGAAGCTCCAGAAAAGTGGGATGGATTTTCTATTCCTTGTTATTATCTCCAACGGAAAATTTATCACGGGTGTCTAGGAAGATGGTCTTAATAAAATTGCATTCTTACGTATATCCCAAAAATATTTCTATAAGGCCCGGTTGCATAGTTGAAGCTTAGGTTATAAGTGAGTATTAAATTAAAAAAATCACAGGATCACTTCTGTGATTTTTTTGATTTAGAGGTAGTTTTTTCAAAAATTGAAAACAGTAAGAAAATTCAATTTTATCGGGTAATCTTTATCATCATATAAAATAACCTATACAATAGGAAATCTGTCAATTTTTTAGTTTTAGTTTTTAGTGTTGCTTGAAGCCTAAGCTTCAACTGTGCAACTGGGCGTAAGTTTCTACTATACTATAAGCTAGAATTACCAAAAAGTAAAATTTTACAAATTACAAAAAATATTAATTATGATTATTTACTCACCTAACAACTACATTAATATTGTCCTCGCCTTCATTGAAACTAGAAATTATCCGTTTTGTAGCATCAGTTTCATCAAAAACGTCAATACTACCAGTCCTGTAAATATAATATCAACTATTAATTTTAAATAGAAATAAAAACCTTCAGAAATTGAAACAGTGTTATTAAAGCAATTTCCAAGTTTCGTTTTTTGCATTTAATAAATTATTTGTAAATGCAATAAAAATTATACTTCGCAAATATCAATTACGCCCAATAAATAATAAAACTATAATAGCTATTATCAATATTGTCTTGTCCCTGGCCTAAGAAATATGGATTATCGATTTTTGTAGTTCCACTTTCATTTCAATATATTATTATGAAAGTGCGATTCCTAATTTGAAGTTATCAGAAATGATGGCTTGTGTTGATAGAATTCGTTTAATTTTAACGGAAAGCATGTCATTGGTAGCGTCATGGTCGTAAAAATTGATGTGGACTATGATAAATAGTACCCATTGAGCGTTCCTGACTCTGACACTATTAAATAGTTGATTGAAGATTAATTAATCAATAAACAAGAAATATGAAACGTGGCTTTAATGTTTTTCATTAAATAATGGTTATTATTCGTTACTTTCTTTTTAGTTGTTTGTCATTTCATGAATTCCTTTATTATCTTTTGATTGATTGAAAAAAGTAAGGAAGTTGTTTGCTTTATGGAATTTAGATGTTTGTTAGTAGTTTGTTGAACGATAAGGTTTAATTTTTAATTTGATATAATTTGGAGAAAAATAGTTTATTTGATGACCAGGAAGTGGGAAATGTAATTTTAACTAAAAAATGTACATGCATTATCCTTTAATTACGACATGTTGCGATTCGATTTAGAAACTGAATGAAGACTTTGGTAATATACCATAATAAATGAAACCCTTACGATGCATACCGCAAAAAATTCGGTTGTTGTATAAATTACATTGAGCTTAAGTTTTTTGTCTAGTTTTTGGCAAAATTGAAGGGTGACAAAATTCAACCATGGCAACTTACTTAAAACCCAATAACATTTTTTTCGGTTTCTTCCAAATTTTTGGCAGTATTCCGCAAAATTAGGTTTTATTCGAATTTCAGCGTCTTTTTTTATCAAAACGTGTTTTTCTGAGAGGTGTGAGTTAGATATAATAGTTTTCCAAAAGAAATGATATTTTATAAAATTTCCACTAACAAAAATACATACAGGGTGTAGAAAAAGTTCGGCAACGCCCGTTAACTTTTGAAATGAAGCATTTTTGAAAAAAAAATTTCAATTAAAAGTTATACGATTCTTAGTGACACCTATCTGGAAATATTAACGTTTTTTAAATTGGGGCAACCAATTTTTATTGCTTGCTTTCAGAGGTTTACAGAACATACTTTTTTATTTAGCCAAAGTCAACATTTTGAAAGTTACAAGGGTTTAAATTTTCAATACATAAAGTTGGGCAACGCTGCTTTGTTTTGGAAATTAACCATTTTTAAGAAAAATGTTTCAAATAAAAGTTGTACGATTCTTAGTGACGCACTTTTAAAAAATATTGGAATGACCTTAAACAGGAAGTTGAAGGTCAGGCGATCATCACTTAACTTTTTTTAAACAGTAACCACCCATTTTTATCGCGAGTTATTAAAACTTGCCTTCAGAAGTTTATGGGGGATATTTTTTTTATTTTACCAAAGTAAATAATTTAGAAGTTACAAGAGCAGGCCCGGATACGAGGTATGACACTGGCCCGGGAAAAATACCATCCTACCGGCCCTTTCTGGAAAAAAAAATGACCAACACCGCAAATATCAAGCGAATTTCAAAATCCAACGCTCTTTGCCGACTATATCCTCCTAGAGTCTGTTTAGACGGGCATATTTTGTTACCAAATCGACTCAGATGCAACTGTGCAAATGCCTTTTTAGTTTTCTCTGTGTTTGTTAAAAGATAATGTTCTATCTAAAGTGACTTCTAAATATGTTGGGTTTTCATTACACTCAATTTGTTGATTAGTTGGTTAGACTTAGTTGTTGATTCGCATATCTATTATCTTGGTAAAAAAGGCTTGATGTGGTTTTTGACGGATTTGGAAGTAGACAGTTTTTATAATAATACATTGACAAATTTTGTAAGTTTCCTTCCATGATAGAAAACATTTTACTTTAAATTGCTAAATCATCAGCAAATATAAAATTTTTTGTATTGATCGTAATTTATTGATCATTGTTATGAATAGTATTAAATATAGGAGGTAGAACACTACCTTGAAGAAGTCTATTTTTTGTCTTGTCCATCTACTTTTTTCCCCATAATTCCACAAAAAAACATCTATTTTCTAATAATAAGCGGATGATCCTAATAAGTTTAAAGTTTTTTGTTAAATTTTATAATTTTTGTAAAAGTTTACGATGATTCACAGTATTATAAGCTGCTGAGAGATCAACATATACTACTCCAGAAATCAAACGTTTTTCATGATCATCTTCAATATACTGAGTTAGATTCAAAATTTAACCACAACGACTCTTTCTGGATCGAAATCCAGCTTGTTCTAGAATTAATTGATGACAGTCTATTAAGTACATATCATATCTTCAAATAATTTATAAAGAGGACATAAAAGTGATATCGGTCGAAAGTTTTTAGAGATTTTCCAGGTATCGGAAGAGAAATAATTTTCGATTTACGCCAAAGTTTAGGAATCGTATTTTCAATAAAGCAGTTATTAAAATTTTTAATTAATTTCAATTATTAACAAATAAAAAAGGAATATAACGTATACAATAAATAAAGTATGAACAAAAATAAAATATAAATACTTAATATAAAATATAAGTTAAAAAAAAGAAAAAAAAATCATCTACGAATGCTACCAGTGTTATCATTGTAGTTGATTTTTTGTGCACGATTGCCACGTATAGGCCTTCTTCTTCTGCATCTTCATTCTTTTCTTTGATATCCTCTTCTTCTTTGTCATTTTCAGTCTCTGGTTCAGTCTTTTTAGTTGTTTTCTTCATACCACGCTCGGGAACTTCTACTTCTTTTTGTTCCTTAACATCAGAGGTTGCTTCCTAAGCTTTCTCTGCGAACTTTTTATCAGGTTTTCCTCTTTTAGCTGGTTCATTTTTTTCAGCAGGAGCGGTCTTTGGTTTACGTCAACGTCCTTTCTTAACAGGGCCAGGCTCCTCATCTTCCTTGCCGTTTTCTTCTTGATCTTCAAATACATTTAATAACCAATTATTCGTACCAGAGGTGGAAGTCTGTAAGCTATACGATAGTTTTCTTATAACGAAATAAACGTTTTTCTATTACTATTGTATAATGGGTACTTTATGAACGCGTTTCTAGATAAGAAATGATAGCTATTAGTCACACCCATGAGTTTTGGTTACCGGGCTAACCGTGTATCTCTGTTCCAAATTCAAACAGCTTATATAACGTATTTATCAACTGAGCTTTGACTGAGCTACCGAGGACTCAAATTTTATACAAGCCTTTTTTTATTATTTAATGAGTGCTGAGGTTGTTACGTCAAATAATC
This sequence comes from Stenus bimaculatus, assembly GCA_963971135.1. Lineage (NCBI taxonomy): Eukaryota > Metazoa > Arthropoda > Insecta > Coleoptera > Staphylinidae > Stenus > Stenus bimaculatus. The sequence continues at coordinate 38,295,491 of OZ020180.1, forward strand.
TATTTTTTTTTAGAAAAATATTTTTGCGTTTACCAAATAGTCATAGAAAAAGTATAGTATTTTACTCACGAGTAAATAGCCATTACTCACTCAGGTATGTTACGACTCTCGCCTACCGGCTAGTGTCGCAATTTCGGCCTTCGTGAGTAACGGCTATCGTTACTCGCTCGTTGAATAATCTACTATTGTAGAATATGTTGCTAACAAATACAAAACGTGCACATGGAAGGGATATAGAAAATCTGTCACCAAGCAACTTAATCAATAAACGATTGTTATCGTATAATGAAAAAAATCAGCAGATTTGGATGATTTAGGAAATGAACAGAGAGAGAGTTACATAATTTTTTCCACCTCTGAGATGGAAGTCAATAAATGATTTTTTCGTTGTACGATTTTCCGCATTCAAGCATATTAATCGCAATTTTGTGTTCATTTAAATTAAAAGAACTGAAATTATTTACTTCTTCTGCACTGTCTCTTATAATGTAACTTTAAGGAAGTTTATTGGCTTTAATCGTTTAGAATCAGTATTAATCACATTTAGGGGTTTCCAAGCTTTTCTACTAGAGTGTTTCATATCGATATATTCTATAAGTTTTTGCCAAATTTCTTTGCGATTTAAACTAATTTGAGTTGTAAGTCGATTACCTAAATCAGAGTAGTTTCAGAGAACGGATCTGATTCAAAAGTATTTGAATAATCTTTATATAGTTTGTCTAGATCCTTATTTAGTCCATGAATGTATTGAACTCTACAACCTCTTGAAATATATTTACGAGATATTTGTTTAAATCATAATTAATTACTTTAGGTTCAATTGATAAAAAAACAGCTTGTTTCAACGATTTGGATAATTTAGTCCAGTTAGTTTTTTTAAAATTAAAACGACATCGAAAAGGAGTAACTATTGCTGTTATTTCCAGCATGATAGGTCTATGTTGTGAGTGGGGGATTAAATAGTATTATTAACAAAAAAACGAAACAAGATCTTATAATTTATAATATTTAAATTTTATTGCTTTAAGCTGTTTTTATTTTATTTTAATCAAAAAAAGTATTTTCGATTACTACTAATCGACATAAACTATTTTGATCAAACTCCAAAAATGTAATTATCGTAATAAGTAGTTAGGTATTGTCCTATATATTTAAGTTAAGTTCAAATAATTCATGTAAGGCAACATATAAAAAGCAAATTGGTAAACAATAATTAAATACCAATTCAAATAAATTTTCTCAAATTAGTGCTTGTGGGAGGCGATATACTTAAAGAAACGCATTTAATTTGTTTCCAAATAATTTGACCTTTTTTGTATAATGGTAACAAAAACGGAAAATATTCTAAGGCCACTATTAATAATGAAAAGTCAAGCATTAATTTTTCAAAGACCAATGCAATCGATAATTTGCCCTTTGTGAATTATACATTTTGTTGAAAAGTGGAAAAGACAATAATTAATTAATACCAATAATCTATTATGCAAACATACACGTATTATTTGCAATTAGGTTAGTGTTATTATTTGAGTATTTAGTAACTGTTTTATAACCCAATAAACTGTTATTTTTAAGTATAAAATGAATTTACTTCTACTATTATTTAAATATTTTCTGTATATTTTATTACTGGCGTGACATTTATGATTTTTATTTTGAATTTTCCATTCACGCGATTGTTGTAAGTATCATTATGGTATTGAAATTTGTCTTTTATTAATTAACAAGGAACAAGGGCATTGCTTTTTTCCTGAGACATGTTTTCTGCGTGTAACATAATTTTAATGGCTGGACATAAAAAAATAATTACTTTGATTTGAGGTGATATACGCCTTCTACCTAAATGTACATGAAAAATTTATGAACTCAAAATCAAACAATACTATCGTGTTTGATGCAATAATGTTGACGTTTGAAAAGCAATTTTTTGAACGAGTTGATTGTCGTTTAATTTTGTTATCGTTCGATTTAAAACGTTTATCTTGTCCCTTTTGATTTGCATTGTGCTGGTACTGCTATAATGTGCTCAGTTTTACCTTAATTGGGTGCAATTATCACTGAAATATTCAAATGATTTTAAATAACAAAAGTCTATTTCAATAAAAGCTTTAAAAGTGGTTCTTTTAAATCATATACAGGGTGTTCCGTTCATGGTTCACCAAACGTCGAGGTTATTAACTAGACCAAATTTAATCGACAAAAAAACAAAAAAGTCACCTATTGTTATTACAAATCACAAAATCGGTAATTACATCTTAAGCTACATGTGTAGGGATCAAAAGAATTATCATTAAAAAGTTAAAACTCCTCTTTCAACAGGTAATAACAGTAATACAAAAACAATTGTTAAAAAATCAAAAAGAGAAAAAAATATAAAAAAAACTAAGTAGTAGCAAATTTTTTCAGTATTTTTTAATTTTCTCCTAGATAATACCCATTACGCTATGTTTTTTTAATTTTCTGAAACTTGTGCATATTCTTCACAATCCCGGGAAAAGTTTGAACTCGCTCACCTTTTGGAGTGACCTCTATCAGAAGTAGTTCGGAGCTTATAGTTTGTCAAGTAGGATATACGGTATATCATAAGGGGTGCATAGTTTGTCAATTAAACTATAAGGGATACATGATGGAATGCTAAATATTTTATAACAGTTTCACGCCAGTCCAACTGCCGATGGTAATACTGAGTGCTCAGAATACTTCTTCAAGGATTCACTTCAGAAAGATGTAGTAAGAGAAGGAAAAGAGCTATGGTTTCAAAAATTTCCTTGATTTATTGTAAGTACGAAGAACTTTCAGAAAATTTAAAAAAAATACTTCTTAATGGGTCTTATCTTTCTTTTTTTTTAGGGCGACGTTGGAGCATCTCGCGCGTATCCAGTGATACTACTCCAAGTCATACATCCCAGACCCTCCCATTAGGATAAGGTGTCTGAGGGGGAAGTTAAAGGCTGACATCATATTTCAGTTCATGTTTTCGGAGAATGTGTAATGATCCAAGTAATACATATTTCTGCATTTGGGTAAGTATTTCAGATGCTTTGTGTTTATTTATGTCCTATGTCCTTGATTTTTTGCAAGTTCCTTAAGATATCTTCATGCATACCACCAAGTACACCGATAATCAATGGGATAAATTTGATGTTATATTCCGTATATGATTTCTTCAAGTCAAACATAAGATCAGTATACTTGTCAATTTTTTCTTGTTGCTTTGTCATTATATTAGTTTCAGGTGGACAGCTCATTTCTATTACATACATTTGTTTAGCTTGATGGTATAGAACTATTAAATCAGGTTTGTTTGCTTTAATGAGAGAGGTTGTACTAAAAGGAAAATTCCAAAAGATTTTATATTTATCGTTTACACTCACGGATTCAGTTTCATTATTAACGTAAGGTGGTGTTAGCTATTCATCAAAACCATACAGTTTTCGTAAATGATAATAAACCGCTCTAAGTGCTGTATCATGCCTGGATATATACAGATTGGGCGCATATTTTAAATTTTTGGGGTATTGCCCATGTAGTGGCTTCGTTTTATACTCTACACGTAACTTTTCCAGAAAACCCGATTTTATTCTTGATTTAAGATCTTTAGACTGAAGTTTACTCTGACAGTTTTATTGGTTAATTCTGGTATTTTTAGTGGATAGCAATAATTTTTCATTAATTGATGCGGCTGATGTTTTTGCCGCTTGAAAAATAAATCCTCCGAAACCCCTAAGTTCATGAGACCTTACAATCTTAATAAAGGATCGCTCGAGTTAAAGACGTCACACGCAGCACTAACTATCATTCTTTCGTGCATAATTTCAAGAGACATCAACCCTCTGCCCCCAAGGGGCAGATATAATCATGAAACTGAAGCATTCGGATGTAAGCTTCTATTGTCTCTCATGATCCTAAGTGTGGCTCTATCAAAAGTGTGACTAATGATGGGTATCGCCAGAGTATTGGTGGCTGCAATTTTGTTTTTCCCAGTTAGTTCCGATTCCCATCAAAAACTGAAAAAAAAATATTTTTTCTTTCTTTGCGATTTTTTATTCAACATTATATCAACCAATTTCTTTATTACTGTTATTACTAATTGAAAGAGGATGGTTTCAACTTTCTAGTTGTAATTTTCTTTTAATTCTACGTATATTGGTTAAAAAGTAGCGATTTTATGATGTTTTGCAAAAATTGGTGATCTAAAATCCAAAATGCTGTAGCTCGATTAAATTTTCTCTAGTTTCTAACTCTGACATTTGGTGAACCACGGAATACCCTGTATTTGTTCAAAAAAAACTTAAAAAATATTTAAAGATATATTTTAATATAGATTATTATAGCATACCCTTCTAAGTTTAATCAATGTGGTCAACGTAATACTCGTAAAGGTCAATTTTTTCTAAGCCTCATTCCCACTTATGACTAATTCTATGCATTGTGAATAAAAAATGAAAATTGATCACATCCTTGGAAAAAATCATCAATTGAATGCAAGGATCTACTATGAAATGACTATACTTACTCGCTTCCTCTTGATTGGGGTGTCTTTGCAGGGGTGGATCCACGGGAAGATGCAAAACTTCTTCCTTCAGAAGAACTTCTGATGATTCTTCGAGCTGGACTTTCCACAGTTTTGGGCTTGCTAGGACTTCTAGCAGGGCTTCGACCAACACGTTTGGCGGGAGATTGAGCAGCAGCTTTTCCTTTAGTCGTCGACTTACTAGGACTATTCCCCCGTGAATTCGGGGGAGTTTTAAACAACTCCTTTGGCCTTGTCACCATCATTTTACCATTTTCACTACAAACGCCTTAATAGTAGTCTGAAAAAAGTAAGAAAGAATTTAAATAAATAACAAGAATCGATTTAAAGTTTATGAAGGTCGGATATAATCTGTAATATATTCATCTTTATTAACTGACGTCAATTACTGAAATTGTGACTATAAATATTTAATAAAGACTTCTTTTATTTTCTAAAATAATATTTGTGTTAGCTTAACCTCAGAATGATATCAAACCGAATTCCCGCACAAACTAAATACGAAAGTGTTTAATTTTTAAGGAGGGATGCTCGATGGATTGCGTGTTCAAATTTATATAGTGACGTGTTAAATGGATCCACGCTATACCTGATATTTCCAATGAAGTAAAAGTTGACCGCGGCCTGACCCTTCAAAATATTTTAATGTATTCTTAAAATTTCATTCACCCTTAACCTCTGCTAGGTTATTTTTTATATGTTTTATATCCACGAAATTGTTATTATCGTTAACCATCAAATTATTAGAATGATTTATTTGTTGTAAATAATATTTTTACTGGAAATATTATTAATGTAAGGGTTTGAGCTGTAATTATGGTAATGTAGAAGGAATTTTTGAAAATGTAATTTATTACCTACATTTATAATTAAATATGGAAATAATAAATAAATTTACCAAGTTCCAATATTGCTTATAGTAACTCTAGAACATATGACTTTAAAAATAGCTTTGTTCCAACAACGAGTTCTGTCCGTCACGTTACCGTCACCAAACTGCTAAATTAAAAATAAATAAAAATATAAATAAAACATAAATTTGTAACCAAACTTAGCTTTAGAAGAAGTTATCCTTTGGTCGGTAAAAAGTAAGCGCAAGCGCATAATCCCGATTCTAGCAGTTTGGTAACGTTACGGTCAGAACTCGTTGTTGGAATAAAGCTAATATTTAATGTGAGTGTACCAGTTGATGTTTTTTAAATATAAAAGTTACAACCTTGACGTCCTTGACTAAAATCATTAGGCACTCTAAAATACTCTACTTACTCAAAGTTTATAAGTACAGTCGAACTTGGTTATAACGAGAAAATTTGGATACATATTTTGATTCGATGTATTTCAATTCAAGATTTCATCGCTATTAGGAGCCTTTTCACCGAGTAAATATTTTTCAGCAAATTTCGTTCATTCCCATTTGCTTTTAATGGAAATTTATATTGCCACCCGCCGTAACATTCGAAAGTGTTAATTACCACCTGAGTGATTTTTCGTTATTAAAGGTCGATTACTCCACTTCCTCTTAAAATTTATAATGCAATTTTATTATAATACACAAAGTAATAAAAAATTTTATTTCTCATTTTCCTCAAATATTTAGTTTTTGCTTATCCATCATGCCGCGAGGAATAAAAATTTCAAATTGAAAAAATCCGAAATTAGTATCGCTGATGATCTAATACCAGAAGGAAAGTAAGAAGCCAAACTTTTAAGAAAACATTTACTACAAGCTAGAGATAAAAAAATGCCAGCAAAAATTGTAAAGGGAAATAAGCTACTTGTAAATGGCGATATGTACACCCTAGAAGAATTACAGTCAAAAGAAAATGATCATGAATTACTTAATCTTGAAATAAAAAGAACATCTAACAGTGTACTGAGTACACCTACAAATGACCATCAAATTGAATCTCAATCGCTGGAGGTTCTCATGATGAAGAAAACTTCTAAAATTAAAACTACATCATCGAGCACAGATGGGAAAGGCAGTCATCGAGAATAAATAACAAAAAAACTAAATTGATAAAGATATTTAAAACACCTTTTTTCCTAATAATATAAGTAATTGTGTATGTGTACAAAGTGAATCAATTTATCATATTTATCACTCCAAACTTGTTTTACACATGCATTGCCATAAAATATCTTACTAAAATGAACTTCATAAGATTGGGACATATAAATATTAGATTAATTATGGGTAAAATGGAAGAAGTTTCAAATATTATATCTGATAGATACGAAATATTTGCTATAACAGAAAGATGGTTGTCACACAATATATTAAATACCGCGGTCTCCTAGCACGGATATAACTTAATTAGACTCGATGGAAATGTACATAGAGGAGGTGGTATAATAATATATATAAAATCAGATTTAAAGTATTCAATTATCTGCACTAGTATTATAGGTGAGGTAGAACGTAGAACAAGTTTGGCTAAGTTTATCATTTAGTGAATCAATAAATCTTAAAACATTCCTTGATGAGATGGAAGAAACTTTATTACAAATTGGTCTTGAACATGATAACATGTTTTGCTTGGGCGATTTTAATATAGATGTTAGTGCCCAAAAAACCGAATGTCAAAGATTTTGCGATATAATATCGCAATTTAATTTAAAACAAATCGATAAAAATCAAAAGAAGGATAATTCCTTAGATCTACCTTTATAATGTCCAGGTGTAGCAAGCATAAGCAAGCAGCAATTACATAAGTTTGCAGAGTGATGGACGCTGCGTTTCGTGCTTATTAGCACTCATCAGCATCACATACTGCTCACTTGAGTCCTCTTCGTAAGGTGCAATGAAGAGGACTGCATTGCTGCTTGCCACACCATGGATGCCGGGTAACTTATAAAGCACCAGCGACACCATTCCACTTAGTAATTTAAAAGTGAGACATCTATTGGCTTATATGTCATATTAAGACCGATGCCAAAGTTATCCTTCTTTTGATTTTTATCAAACCAATCTTTGCTTTTCACACAAAAATTTTCATAAATATAAATTAAAAACTAAAGGCCGTTTTAGACGGGCACAATTTGTTGCCAAAATTTGGTTCCCAAACCGACTCGGATGCAACTGCGCAATGTGCAGTTCCATCGGAGTCGATTTAGGAACAAATATTTGTTCCCAAATCGACTCATTGTAGCCCGTCTAAAATGGCCTTAAAACAAATCACTCATTTGTTGGAAACGATTTTCCATTCCATTTCATTACACTTAAGAGCATCTTCCTGGACACCCGCGATAAATTTTTTGTTGGAGATAATAACAAGAAATAGAAAATCCGTCTAACTTTTCTGGAGCTTCTTTGCAAATTATGACCAAATAACTGATAATTAATGTGAATCCCTAGAGGGCGCGCGAGTTTGGGAGGAAAAATTGTGAAAAATCGTGAAATCGAGCATTAGTTCTGCAGTCATAACTCAAGTTTCCCTCGCTAGATTTTCAATTTTTTTCAGATTTATAATCTAAATTGACTAGGCTACATCCTGCCAGACCTTCTGCAACCTAGCACAAAATTAATTAGAGGGGTCCCAAGTTAAGGTACTTTTAGATCATTATATTTTTTTTGTACATTCTCCAATTTTTTTTCCTTCTGGCAGGAATTAATGAAATGACTTCTAATAGGCAGATTCTGGTCAAAATTAAAGGCCTTTAATTAGAAACAAATAAGCTAACCATGGAAATTGTCCATTACAACCCATATAACAAATTTAAATTTAAAGGCCTTTAAACTTAAATAATATGACCAGAATCTGGGTATAAATCATCTACAAAAAAATATACAAAAATGTTGTTCGTACTAGCTTTTATGACTGCAGAACTAATCCACTATATTTTCCGTTTAGGAAATTGCTCTTAAAAATATAAAAAAATAAGGAAGAAGGTAGGTGTGCAAATAAGTCAATTCTGTCTTTTAAGTTTATTTTGAAACCTACACAAGTATTTAAAAAATAAATATGAGGTGGTAGGTACTCCAGGACATCTATTCTCAAATTCGCTAGTTAATCGTTTTAAAAAATTTTAAAGAAAATATTTGAAAAAGATACAATTTGAAATCACCTTGCACCATCAGGCATTTGTTTTAAATTACTTAAATAAACCCACATTTCATACTAATGGTGCAATTCTGTGCAAATTCGTAAGCCCTTATAGGAAATATCTGTAAAGTAACCACATGGAAACCGCCCATGACAACCCATATAACAAACCTTACAGATTTTTCCTGTAAGAACTTGCAGATTTGCACGGAATTGAACCATAAAACGGACAGTTCTTTATTAGCCAACTAAATTATATGGAGATCACATTATCTCGGTTTTAGACGAAAATCTATGGAATTATCTAATTGGCAGATGGCCCCAAAAAAATTTAAAAAAATGGTCAAAATAGAGACAAAATGGATAATAGCGATTATTTTAGGTTTTTTCTTTAATTAATATAAATCAAATATCAGATAGTGGAATACGATTTATATAAGGACGATTTATAATAGGGAATTTTGACAAAATGAGGTGTTTTGATATAAAAATTTTAAAGTACAAAAATTTTAAAAATAGCTATGTTTATAGACACTGTGGGTATCGAATCATATATTATAAAAAATAAATAATCTTAAAAATGAAAATGTAAAAAATAATTTTTTTATGTAAATTAAAAAAATTAATTAAAATAATTACATCGTTTTCAATTTCTTTTATTTTGATTATTTTACATTTTTTGTAGAACATGTAGATCACAAAAATTTATTCGGCAGACAAATTCGTTGACTAATGGTTTTAAAATTTCTCAAAAACATGGTCGGGAATGCGGAAATTTTTTTGTTTATGAAATGTTTTGATAGGAAAATTTTAACATATAAAAATTTTATTATTGACCCTGTTTGTAGATATAAGGTGGGTTTTGCTTATAAACAAAAACATGTAAAAACTTCAGTTTTATTTTATTTATTTTTTTTGAAAATTATATGATTTGAACCCACCTTATATCTACAGCTTAGCATGCTGTGGTGTCTTCTGACTTTCGTTTTTTTTTTATTTTGACCAGCTTTTTCGGATTTCGGAACACTGTGCGTCAGAGCGTTAAAAAAATCTCTTTTTCTTTAAACGTCAGCTTTAGGCTAAAAATCGTCCCTGCGTTTCTTAAATTATAGACCGAGAGCTCGCGACATTTTTGGTCTCCGATTTCATACAGTATGCCTTTTGAAGGAGAGTATATTTACACCGTAAGAACAAAGAAAAGCGGGTACTAACCCCTGCACGCTTTCCGATCGTACGGAAAATTGCATTTTCATTTTGACAAAAATTTGGTGTTTTTCTCTGATTTAATATTGCATGCCCTTTTAGTAAAAGATAGTTAAAATAAATTTAAGTCTTGAAAATTATAGGCATGCGATTCGCTCGGTCCCAAAGGGCTCAAATGGTCATCTGATCTTGTTTGGAGAAAATTTAAAACTTCAGTGTCATTCCACGATACTTTTTCTAAATTTTCCATCCTTAAGCCAACGAGGGCGGCATGCCAATTTTTTATGGGGGTTTTATGACATAAACTTTAATTCTTTCCATTGGCATGCATTATTAAAACGCGGAAAATCATATTTTTTTTATTACAAGATCAAATGACCATTTGAGCCCTTTGGGGCATTGCGAATCGCTTGCCTATAATTTTCATGACTTAAATTTATTTTAACTAGCATTTGCTAAAAGGACATGCAATAATAAATCAGAGAAAAACACCAAATTTTTGTGAAAATGGAAATGCAATTTTCCATATGATCGGAAAGCGTGCGGGGGTTTAGTACCCGCTTTTCTTTGTTCTTATAGGGTAAATATTCTCTCCTCCAAAAGGCATGCTGTATGAAATCGGAGACCAAATACTGTCGCGAGCTCCCGGTCTATTAGTAAAAAACCTGAATGAGGCAAATGACATAATAATGATTTTAATAAAAAATTCAATTCGTTCTTTCGATATTACAAAAATAAATAGTATATTGTTTTATTAGGAGTAAAAGAAGTACTTTTTGTGGCGAGCATGATGGTTTGCGGGACGAGCTGTGCGAGTCCCGCGGATACATGCGAGCCACAAAAAGTTCTTTTACTCCGAATAAAACATGCTATTTTTTCTTCAAACGTCGAAATTTTTCAAATAGTAATATTACTATAATAAATAATTTTAAAATTTGACTTTTAATTTACGTACTGTACTTTAATGACGTTTGAAGAAAATAATTTTTTTTTATATAGGTATATTTTTTCAAATAAAGTGCATGCCTCATGTCAAAAACCACGCTTCGGATATTGTCACATTTTGTTTTAAATTAGTATCTTCGGTATGGCTAAGAATTTTTGAGTATTTTAAATAGCTCAAAAATTGAACATCATTGCCTGTTTAGCAACTTTTAAGTTTTTAATTACAAAAAAGAGATTTAAATTCATATATCGTATATTGATATGTAGTAGTAATAAATAATATTCATATTTTAATAACATAATTAAAAATATTGCTATTTTTATGTAAGTAAAAAATAAGTGATATTACGTAATTTTTATTATTTACTAAATTCTTAAGTTTTACTACTTATAATAATGTACAAATATAAAAGTATTAAAACCTACTGAATAGAATAAATTAATTACGTATTAAATAAAATATTTATGATTTTTAAGAGGATATGGAGTCTACAAAATTATATGGGTTTTTCCCTGTTTTTATATATCAAACTACGCGAATATGTATTGAGCTATATACAAAATAAGAATAGCTTATGAAAGTGGAACCATATCCAAAATTTCAAGATTTCTTCCCCAAATTCAAGAAGAAGCTCAAAATATAAATACATAGCAAGACACCAAGAATTCAAAAAAATTAAATTATTTGGCCATAATGTTCATTTTATTTTCTTTCTGTCAAAATATAGAAAGCATTTCAAATTTCATCGCCTCACTCCATTCGCCAGTAACTTCTTTAATATTTATCCGATTTATCAATGTGGATATAAAGGGGCGTCCACATCTGAGCACATACGGGAACGCAGCAAGCAGATAGGAGAAAAAGCATTGCCTCGGCTTGCCGCGTTCGTGAACGTGCTCAGATCTGGACGTACAATAAGAAATCTTCCGAATTTTACTCATTAAAACATTTTATGATAAATAATAAAATATTAAATACAACTGATCAAAATAAAAAAAACCTAACAAAACCAATTATTATTTGAAAAATGTAGCTTTGTTTACATATTATGTTTATTTCTAGCAGTTTTGCTTAATTGGTAAATTTATACAAGTTAAATACTTACTTTTAATGCAAGTAAATTTACACGGCAACTAGTGCAATTACCGCGTAAACATAAAACAAGAAACCACTTTTAATTGTCGGTTTAAGGAGCTTGAATGCATAAATGGGGTGAACATTGCGCGCGTACTGACGCGGAAAATTCTACACCACCTGACGCTCTTCGTCGTCATGCCATTTCACTGAATACAAACGCCGACGCAACAATATACATTCAAATTTGTCAAGAAAATTTAATGACATTTACCACTATAACAAGGTACTTTATTATAATAATACAAACTAAGTATAGTAAGTAATTATTTAAATGAAAAAATAAAATTTTGAAAATGAAAACTAATCAACTTGAGAATCAGAATGGAATCACTAATATTTCACACGAAGTTATTTAATGTGCAGGTACTTAGAGCTTATTTTAGGGTATAATTTAGGAGGGAAAAGTTCCAAAATTTTTGGACCTCGTTGTAGGAAAAGTTCCAAGAGATAACTGATATACACTACCGTCCATAAGTATTTGCCCACCTTAAAATTTTGAAATTACCGCTAAGAAGAATAAAAAATAATAGTTTTTTGGTTACGAGTATGTTTATTTATCAAAATGTAATAAATCAAGCAAAAGAGTCATATTTATTTTTCACACATTAACCTCATCAATGTGACCTCCTTTTTTGTCGATTACAGCAGCGCATAATCTGGGCATTCTTTGCAATAATTTTGTTAGCGTTTTAGATGTAATTTTACTCCAAGCGTCCTGAAGCATCATCCACAAGGTTTCCTTGTTCGTTGGGCATTGTTTCCGTACAATTCTATCGAGCTCATTCCACAATAACTCGATCGGATTAAGATCAGGAGATTGAGGTGGCCAGTCCATCACATAGAGTTTATTTTCTGCCTTTAACTTCTCCAAATAATAATGAGGTATGTTTGGGATCATTATCATGTTGAAAATAAAATTTTTGGCCAAAAATACGCTGCCCGGAGGGCATTATTTGCTGCTCTAGAATTTCCAAGTATTACTCTTTCCTCATTATTCCGGTAATTTTGTAAATGTTACCCACCGAATGTCCACCAAAACACCCCCAAACCATCACAGAGCCTCCCCCATGTTTTACTGTTGGCACCAAACACTGGTCAGAAACTCTTTCACCTAGTTTTCCCGCACAAAAACACGGCGTTTATTAGCAAAAATTTTAAACTTGGTTTCATCACTCCATAAGACTTTTTTCCAGTCTTCAACTGTCCAATTTTTATGTTTTTAGCCCACTGCAACCTTTTGACTTTATTGGCTTTCTTTAAAAGTGCTTTCTTTACCGCAATTCTTCCACTAAGACCAGTCTGTAATAGTCGGCGTTTCACGGTTGTTGTGCTTACAGGAACATCCCGGGATAAATTAATACTTTCAGCGATTTCCGGAGCCGTGAGTCGCCTGTTCCGTTTGGATGTGATCACTATCTATCTTCGCCTGGAGTTCTTGGTCTTCCAGGTCGATTTTTATTAAATAATGTTCCGCCAAATTTAAATTTTTTGACGTGGTAGTCCACAGAACGTCGAGGTAACTCCATTTCCCGCGCTATTTGGCGATTACTTATGCCAGTTTCATGTTTCGCGATTATAAGTGCACGGACATCTATTGGTAGTTCTCGCTTTTTAGACATTAGTACTTGGAAAACAAAAATACAAATTGTGCAGCATTCATTTAGAGACAAACGGGAACTGAGCCTTGTATTGAACAAAAATTTTAAGAAATCGACGACTTTGCATATGTAAGAAACTTTTCAAATGATTTCCATAAAATAAAAAAAATAAAAGAATAATTTTAAACGTTTTTACTCGTCTACATGAAACTAGCGGTATCGGCAATAAAAGCACTTTGCGCCCCTAAACTGATTTCCTTTCAAATTAATCACAAATTGTTAAATCAAAAAGCTGAAGGAATGTCATTAAATTTGTTTATTTACAATTAAAAGCTATACAGGGTGGCCCAACGAAAACGAAAAGGTCAAGATTTTAGGTATTTAAAATAAAATTTTGAAAAAATCCTCGGACAGGTCAATTTTATATTCGAGGGGGACTTTCTTCGCAAAAGAATTCACGTACAAATCTCTTCATCCCTGAGTGCTACAAACACAACCATTAGAATTTTAAATGGCATGATGGTACCTCGTTGGAAAGGTCATTTTATACTGAGTACCATACAAAAAAGAAATGTGAAATCGGTCAATCGGTTTTGGAAAAATTCATAATTAGGTCATTAACACGAATTTATTTTAATTTTGTAAATAAGCAATTATAATTTAAGAAAAACAAAAGAAAATACACTTGAAACTTAAAATAAAAATAATTTAATGTGTTAAATGTTCAAATTGATCACCATACGTCTCACTACAATAATACAAATTTTGTTCAAAACGAGTTCTTACATTTTGTAAAACTTGAGGAGTTATTTGCCGGCATTCATCGATAATTCTTTACTGCAACTCCTCGAGAGATATTGGTTCCGTAGCATAAACTTTATTTTTTAAATGTCCCCAAAGAAAATAATCGAGAGGACTTAGATCCGGAGATCGGGCGGGCCATTCCAAAGGACCTCTACGTCCAATCCATTTTCCAGGAAACGTTCTGTTTAATAAATCCCTGACCTCTCTTGAATAATGCGGAGGTGCGCCATCTTGTTGGAATATCAGCTGATCTCTAACGTAGCGATTATCGTTTTCGATGATATCAATAAGATTTGGATGAATAAAATTTTCCCGCATATCTAAATACTTTTCCCAATTAAATTTCCTTCTATAAAATAGGGACCAATAAGGCGGTCACCAAAAATACCAGCAATTAAATTCGAGTTTAAATTTTGTATGCTGTTTGATTAAAACCAATTCAAAAACAGCCGTGCTCTAACTGATAACTTTAAATCAAAAATTTATTTTGGTGTCTTTTTGTGTACAAGAAATGTAAGATGTAAAGTTTGAATAACTTTAAGTATTGCACATTTTAAAAAGTCGTTTTGAATAAAATTTTATTATTGAGTGAGACACATTGTGGTCAATTTGAATATTATTTAATAAATAAATAAAAATTAAATAAATTAGAGAAATTAGGAAAATTAAATTATTTTTTAAGATTCAAGTGTTATTCTTTTGTTTTTCTGAAATTAATTTGTTTGTTTTTAAAATTAAAATAAATTCGTTGTTAAAGGTTTAATTATTAATTTCTCAAAATCCGATTTCAATTTTCGTTTTTCTATGGTACTCAGGATAAAAAGACCTTTCCAACGAGGTATTACTTACCCCATCATGCCATTTAAAATTCTAAGGGTTGTGTTTGTAGCACTCAGGGATGAAGAGATTTGTACGTGAATTCTTTTGCAAAGAATGTCCCCCTCGAATATAAAACTGACCTGTCCGAGGATGTTTTCGAAATTTTATTTTAAAAACCTAAAATCTTGACCTTTTCGTTTTCGTTGGGCCACCCTGTATATTTGAGTTAGAGGCACTTTGTATTACCATAATTGAAAAATATTTAGGTGGGCAAATACTTATGGACGGTAGTGTACCTATTTGTAAAGTAATAAATATTTTATTAAAGTAGATTTTTTTTACAATTTTTACAAGATTACATTTTTACAATTAGTTGTATAAAAAGTTTATCAAATATTTTAATAATAAGAAAAGATCATTGGAAAATGTACGGTTTATGTTTTTTAAAAGTAGTAAGGATACCCAAAACCATGATATCCATAACCATAACCACCATATCCGCCATAATATCCACCATAATATCCAGGATAGTAGTCATAGTATCGACTGTAGAGTCCTCCGTAGTTTGGATAGTAACCACCATATCCACCATATCCATAGCCACCATAATAAGCACCTCTCTTCACAGGCCTACGACCTTCAGGTCCAACAGCTTCAGGATTTCCCGCTTTAGGGGAAGGTTCTATTAGTTCAGCTTCTGAAGATTCTTCAGCGAAGACCAATAAAGTTAAGGACAATACGCAAATAAAACATAACTGAAAAAAAGAAAAATATGTAAATGTAAAATGCATATATTTCATAGTCTGTTTTTTTTATTGAAACCCAATAATGCCCACGGGTTCGATAACGGCCTATTTGAGTATGTACTTTTTTGGAAAGCTTCTTAGTTATTTTTACGAGCCTTGCTATATTTCATACATAAAAAGCAAATACGTGTTAATTTGTAATAATCACACCAATCAATTTGTTATGTTTACCTTGAAAATACCAAAAATATCTACATATTATTGGTTCTTTTGAGTTTCTTAATAGAAAATATTTTTGGAAATGCTTACCAAAATTTTAAGATCCATGTTTATTCCACAAAATACTTTACTTTTTGCAGTTGGAGTAGTATCACTAAAACACAAATTTGTTTTTGGTGCGTCTTATCAAACATCGCGACGTTTTTATACCATGTAGAGTTGGTAGTGCAGCAAGGTCAGAAAATCTGGAAGTCTTCGCGTGTCGTGTGCTCCCACCTGCCAATTATTGCAACATTGCAAATTATCCGGCTATTGTCCACATTAATTGTTACCCATTTTTTGCGGGGTCGGAGATTTCATAAATCGCGCGCGTTTTTTAATCGGTAGTAATTTAGAGGCGATTGAGGTTTAATGACATTCAAAACATCATCATTACCTCGTGCGCGCATCCTTATTAATTGTTTATTCCTTAATTAATTTAACAAGGTGTCCTCAATATTTATTTAATAATCTTTCTGGGTATAAATTATTTATAATTATGTGTACTTCGTTCTTGGCAAAAAGGATATCAAAATAAATGCGCTGTTTGAAACAGGCAGTTTCACGGTCAATGGGTGTATATAATTTGTTAATAATCTTTTCATATAATCTTGTGATTTTTATCAAGCTTAACACAATTATTTTCGGGAGTCTTCAATTTTTGTTAAAAATATAGTAAGTACCTACCTAAATATTTACCATTTTCCAAAAATTTGCTTAAGTTAAAAGTTTTACCGGAGAGATGTTAGCAATAAGTTTCCCAGCAATAAGTATTTTACATGTAATTCTCCATAAGAGGTTTTTTCTAAATAACTTCCTTCCTTATGAATTGACAAAAAAATACACCAAATTAAAGCACAATTAAATCCCTACAGAGTGGTGGTATCCACTTTGCTTGTCCGTCCCGATTAAGTGTTTTATAGCACCCCAATCAAACCTCTACCACGCATTTTCAAAAAATTTTAAACATTAACCTACAAAGACAAATGATATGTCTATGGATAGAATTTTTCATGTAGATGACGATGATGTTGGTCACTTTGCTTGTCCGGGCCAATTAATTGATTAATTAACAAAAAAACACTATTTTTTCGACATTTATGAAGTTTGAGCGCTAATTTATTAACTCAGTATTATTGCATAAAAACGTTAATTACACCAAAACATCATAAATTTAATTTTGATATGTACATAGATATGTAAATTTGTGAGAAATAAATAAATAAATAAACTTAAATAAATAAACTTTATTCACCCAACAGATAATAATCCATTTACAGGGAAAATATTATAATAATGTAAGTTAAAATAAGTTAAACATAGAAAATAACAAGAATAATGTATTTAAGTGAGTTCATTAAAAGCACTCCGTAACCTTCCTCTTAAAATTTACGATGTTGCCATCAAAGATATCCGCATTATATTGAAATGTATGGTAGTTTCGAATCATTCTGTAGATTGGCGAGTTGGAAAAGTGCCGAGTTCTAGGTGTTGAAAAAAAGTCAAACAGTTCCTTGAAGATGTACGAGGTACATGAAATCCAAGGAGTATAGGAGATTACTGTCATCCATTAAGCTATGCAGCAATTTGTAGAGGAAACACACATCTGTGGCCCTGTGTCGGTCATGAATAGTAATCATGGAGAATTTTTTTAAAAGTGCAGGGTATGAAAGGTTCCAGTCTGGGTAGATTCCCTTCAATGAAATACATATGACGAAGAAATCTTTTCTGTATTTTTTCCAAGATGTATATAATGTAAGTAGCCAGGTTCCCATACTACCGAACAGTAGTCAAGCTTGCCCAGTATAAATACTCTGAATAAGGTTTGAAGTGTGTCAATACTACTGAATAATTTAGCGTTTCTTATTATAAATCCAGGGGCGGACTGGCTTCCTAAAAGTTACCGGGGAAAATTTTCAGCGGCCCCATAACCCAGCGGCCCCATAACCCAGCGGCCCCATATATATAAGACGACGCGGGGGGGGGGGGGGGGGGGGGGGAAGGAGGGTGTCTGGTTATATGCAGTTTCTAAAAGTAAAACATTTGTAAAAAAATCAAAATTATTTTTTGTTTTTACATTTTATTGACAAACAGATAAACATGAAAGTAAACCATGAACTAAATAAAATATATAAAGAAATAAAAAAACAAAATATGTCTCGGATATATACATATATGCCTAATATGTATAACAAACTTAGGAAATAACACTTATAAAAATAAAGGAACAAACTTAGGAACTTGCGATCATTATATGTAGTACATAAGTATTTTTAAAATAATATCTTCCCCAAAGACGGATGTCTTTTGCCTATTTCATCTATAATACCATCTGTATTTAACGTATTTAATAATTGCTTCTCTATTGACATTATCATAAACGCTTCCAAATGGTCCTGAGTCAAAGAGTTTCTTATTTTATTTAAAACAATACTGAGTTTGGAAAATGACCTCTCACAAGCAACCTGAGTACTTGATAAAGTAAGTATAAACTTATACGCTTCATATAAATGATCGTAAGCCAAACTGTACAAGTTATACTTTATCAGAACCTCTAAGCAACAAATGGCACAATTTTGACATCGTTTGCAATTGCTATTAGTTTGGACAATAGTATCATTATTTCCTTCATCAGGCTCATAATCTTCTTCAGCTATCACTTCACTCAAGTCATCATTTGCAGTATATTTATATTCATGATATTCATCGATTACAGATGATTTTATAGTGTCCCATTTTTGAGCAAAGCTCTTTAGTTGATCTTGGAGATCATTTTTGGTAATGTTTGTTATCCGTCTTGATAGTAGACTGGTTAGGTTAATCAAACAATTTTCAGGCATATTATTTGCTACATTAAAATTGATTGGGTTCAACATTGATATGTCAGCAATCAAATGTCGAGTGCAATCAAATCGTTTCTGAAGCGTTGAAACAATTTTGTCCATTGTTATATTATAAACATCTACCTCAAACTTTTTTGTTTGATCAGATAATGCCTCATCTTTTCCATCATCAAAAAACATTTTTTTTGACCTTACCCTTTTTAATGGAAAGTTTTGTTCAATTTCAACATCTATCCCGAATTCTTCAATTTTTTCTTTAGCAGCTGTAATAAAATTTTCTGTATGATGAAAAATTTCTTTAAATTCTCGAGATTTCGCCTTTAAAGTTTCCTGGGTTTTTTCAACAATTTTATAACTTTGCAATAAATCTAAATTTGAAGTTTGAAGATATAAAGTTAATGGTGTAATATCTTTAAATATACTTAAAAACATTTGGGCTGTTAATAATAATTCAAATTTGCAAAGGAAGTGCGTAAGTGATTTTGCCTTAAATCTAACTTCGGCATTAAAATTTTCACTGCATGATATTTCATTTAGTGTGGCTAGAATTTCTGCATACATTCCGGAATTAACAATCCCATATTTTCCAAATACTTTTGTAAGCGCTTTATCCTTAGCCCACCATCTAGTTTCACCAATAACTGATAAAAATTTCATATTTGAATTATTTTTTCTCCAAACAGTCATTCTTTTAAAAGATTCTCTAACAAACACAGCAATGGAATTTAAAGTTCCAAATAGATTTATAGCTTGAACTGTAACTTTTGTTACGTCTGTGACAACTAAATTTAAGGAGTGTGCATAACACCATATATGAACTTGTCCTGGTGATTTTTCGTTTAACCACTTTTTGAATCCATTATATTGACCCTGCATATTTGCCGCCCCATCTGTAGAGCAACCAATACAATCGGATATGTTTATTTTTAAACATTTAAAAAAATTTTCTACCATAGTAAATAACGCCTTTCCAGTTGTAGAAGAACAATCTTTAACTCCAATCAATCTCTCGTAAATTATACCATTTAGAACGTATCTTATTATAATCGAACATTGATCTTTAATATTTATATCCTGTGTTGTATCAATTTGGACCGAAAAAATTTTAGCTTGTTGAATTTCGGATGCGATTTTTTCCTGAATCAGTTGACTAATTGTCATGACTACTTTGTTTACAGTAGTTTTAGAAAGCATTGACACAAAATTTCCACGACCCCTACTACTAGTACATTTAGAATTGTGGAGATTCTTAGATTGTAACTCACACTCTTCTAAATGCTGCTTTAAAACTGCATCATATTTGCCTAGTAGTAATACAATTTCCAAAAAATTTCCATGATCCATATTTTTGTCAAATACATTGTAGAGTGATTCGTTATTTTGCCTTCCTTGTCCACGATATGACATTCCTCTCTTACTGATTAGTTTTACAATGTCAATTATTCTTTCCATAATTTGTCTATTTTTAAGTACAAGTTTACTATGATTTAGTTGTTGGTGTTTATTTAAACGAGATATAATATTTAATTTTGAACTTTTCATTAAATATGCATCAGTACACAAACTATGAAACCTACTGTTTTCATGTTCACGGATTCTTCCATATGTATGCTTGTGAGAATCGTTAGCTTCTAGCTTTAAACCTTCTATGAAAATGCTTCTGTCGGTAACCTTGCTAAATGCTAAGCATATAGAACAATATAGACAATTGTTAAATTCACTATAACTTAACCACTCGCGTTTTCTGTCGCTTCTGCTATAGAAAAGTTGTCTAACATTAAATTTTTCTATGAAATTAGGCTGACATGGATGGTATTTAAAAAAAGTATCTAGGTCTTCATCAGATCGCATATTACGTGAAAAATAATGGATAAAAGTTTCTTCCTTATTATTTTCGGTTTGTCCTTGATGGTTAGCATCTTCCGCTTCTTCACAGTTGTCATTAGTATGTGGCATTGGTTTATCATTATCGTTTGTTACAGTAATTTCATCGTTAATCGAAATAATTCCAGTACAGATATTAAATTTACTTGTCCCAATGGACCCAATGTTTGGAATTTTGTTTTCGACTGTACTACACAATGACTGATTATTTTCATATAGTTCTGGATTTTTTATAGGGTTTGTTGTTTCAACACATACTTCATTTGTACGGATAGTTGCCAATGTAGATTTTGGTTTCAATAAATCGGTCAATTTTGAACACTTAGCGGCTTCCAATTCCATTTTTCGATGTTTTCTATCGCGAACTTTTTCAGCACCACCTTTCTGTTTTCTCTTACGATCCATTGCTACAGAATAATGGAAGATATACAGGGTGTTTACGGTTCACCCGTTAACTTTTGAAAAGGTGATACCAGAAGTGAAAATAAGCCGATTGACAAAAGATAAAAAAAAATTCGTATTTATTTCCAAACAGTTTACATTATACTTATCAAATTTGGTATAAATTTAAGCCTAGGACTTCAAAGTTATGAAAGGTGAATGGCTGCACAGAGGGAAGACTTTGTGTTCAACACAAGGTTGATAGTTTCATACAATTTTTATAATTTTGCTTTGTCTTTTGTTTTGTAAAGGTTACATCGTAACGAGTGAGAGAATAATAAGATCGTCATTTTTGTTTAAAATTAAATAAATAATATTATTTTCAAAGAAAAATGCTTTAAGATTTAAATTTTACAAAGTCAAGACAATAATTATCCTCGTCAGAATTACTCTTTAGAAGAAACCAACAATCTAAAAAAAAATCATATAAACAGTTCTAAAGTATGTGAAGATTTGTTCCAAATTTGAAAAGTATAATGTAAACCATTTGGAAATAAATGCATAAAAACTCACTTTTTGGCAACACCTTCGAAGGCTGTAACTTGCTTATAAAGGAAGTTTTACCATAGTTTTACTAAGATGATTTTTTGTCGATGGACTCATTTTAAACTCTAGTAATACCTCTTCAAAAGTTAACGAGTCAACCGTCACCCTGTATTTAATTTATTTCGATAAAAAAATTGAAACTGCACTAATAATGAGAACGTTAATAAAATATATAGTGCGGTAGCGATGGCTTGGCGTTTAAGAGGATATGGAGTCTACAAAATTGTATGGATTTTTACCTGTTTTTATTTATCAAACTACGCGGCAAAAAAATTAAAAATACGTAAAATATGGCATATTTTATACTTATTATTTTTGGACTTAATGTTTTAATTTTTGAAAAAATCGTCCTTTAGAAGTCTAAACTTGAATGTTATTTAAACTGTGCAAAATATGGTTGTAGTTTGAAATAAATACAAGACGCATTTCCTAAATTATGAAAGCGCATTTTAACTGTAAAAGCATCTAATACCTTAGCAGTGTAGGTGATACAAATTTTAAAATATAACAGAAATGAAAATTATTATTGGTACTTTCAGCCTGATTATGTGGGTGTACTGTGGGTCAAGATGTCTTCCCCAGATTCAAGAAGAAGCTCAAAATATAAGTTTACTATCGGAACGCGGTTCTACATTGACTCCCAATCCTCTTAAACCAATTCACCAAACTGTACCCTGCAGTTATAGAAGTATCCATCCAACTTTTCTATTTATTCAAATTGAATAAAATAGTTTCCTTTGTCTTAGCGCGATTTTTTTTTTTGGCCGGGGCCCGGGCGAGAAGGACACGCGCGGCCCGTAAAACCCGCGCGCGAGTAATTTAAAATCATAATTAAAAAAATATTATTATTTCTATTTATGGTTTACCTGATATAAAATATGTTTTTTATCCGGTTTTATTTACAGTCCATGAGCCATGAGTTTAGGAACAAAACAAACTATGACACGTTGAGACTTGTATTGTATACGCTTTACGCGCTGGTATATTTACGTCGTGTCGTCGCGTTCGGCTGTTTACTAAGAATACATAGAAGCCTCACTACGCATAATAAACTTTATTTCAATTTTATTTTTTCATGCTAAAATTGATTATTTTTTTATTTTAAATTTTTCGAAAATACGGCCTGCGGCCCCAAATAGGTCGCGGCCCACCGGGGTTTCCCCGATTAGTCTTATGGCCAGTCCGCCCCTGTATAAATCCGAGGGATTTGAAGCAGTCTTTCGAGAGCGGCTGAATTTGAAGATTAAATGTGAGCTTGGTGTCAAATAAAACACCTAAGTCTTTAAATTGCTCGACTCTGTTTAAGGCTAGGCTATCTATGGTGTAATATCTATTAATTGAATTGATTTTTCGGCTGTATGTCATAGCGCAACATTTTGATACATTAAGGGATAGTTTATTTTGTATGCAATAATTCGAGAGCGTATTCAGGTCACACTGTAGTAGGTCACAGTCTTCTTCAGATCTTACAGTTGTATGTAAACAGTTTAATATCATCTGCATAAACTAATATTTGCGAATCTATCGCGTTTGCATCGTCATTAATGAAGAGTAAGAATAATAGTGGACCAAAGTTTGAACCTTGGGGTACCCCGCTGGTGGCTATATACGGGTCAGATTTGCATCCCTTGTATTCCACAACTTGCATTCTATCCTTCAAGTACGATCCAATAAGCAAAATAATGTTGCTGTTCGACATGTCAGTGTAGATGACATCTGTTTGTAAATTATCGTCCATTGCTTTTGAGATGTATTGTGTAATGTTTATTAGGTTAGTATTAGTTGACCTCCTTGAGATGAAACCGCGCGTGTTGATGTTCCGAGATTAGTTTATGGTTGTTAAAAATGAGATGCTCCGTTAATATTGATTCAAAGATCTTAGAGAAATTAATTAATATTGATATTGGGCGATATTAATCGTTCCTTTTACCATTTTAAAAGATCGGGCAAATCCTCACCTCCTTCCATTTACTAGAAAAGTTGCAGAGGTTTCTAATATTAAACTAAAGGTCACAGGCGTGGACAGTGCGTGTTTACAGTCCTTTAGGAAAAATGATGGAATGTGGAATGTTATCAAGCCCCGTAGTGAAATTATCTTTAAGTTTTTTGCATTGGTTAATAGTATCATTCTCATTTATTTTGAAGTTGCCCAGGCATTTCTTGTTATTTTTAAATAAGAAAGGGACAGTATCCTTTATGTAATTATTCATGAAATGATCAGCAAAAGAATTCACTATTACATTTCCGTCGGCCTTGAGCTCATCATTATAGTACATTTCACCAGGTATTCTTGAGGTTCCCTCCATAGAGTTTATAAATGTCCAAAACTTATTAGGATCATTCAACAACTCCCTTTCTGCAGATTTTACAAACTGATTTCTGGCGGCAGTTGAAATAGGATTATAGGAATTATTTGGAATGCTTAAATTTGAATTAATATCTTTTCTAAATATTTTTGGAAATTGTTAAATCAAGAAAATTAATTTGACCATTTTCTTCTTTTTCTAAAGTAAAATTAATATTTTTATGAATATTGTTAAAAAAATTAAACAAATTATCTAGTTCGTTATGAGTACCATCAAAACATATTAAGATATCATCTACATAACGTACCAAGAAATTAAACTAATTGTTATTTTTTTTAAACATTATTCATAAAAATATTTTCTCATACATGGTATATTTTCTATTTTTTGAAATAGATCAACAGAATTTATTTGAAGTATCAAAGTATGATACTTATTATTTATTTATTTATTATTATATTATTTACATTATTTGTACATCTTAATTATTAAACTTATATGTAAATCACATTTTTGGTTTAATTATCACAAATTGCAAAACATGTGGATCTTAGCAGATCTGTTTATGTATGCAATTTCATTAATTTATTAATGTTTACATAACAAGTGACAAGGAGAAAAAAAAACAAAATACAGTAAAAATTTTACAAAAAACAAAAGTAGAAACTATAATACTATTTATACAAAATAGAATATATACAGGGTGGTGATAAACTTTGAAACCAAGGTCATAACTTCCGTAAAAATTTTTTTTGTAAAAATCGCTCGGACAGGTCAATTTTTGTTTTAAAAATGCCATCTTTTGGAATGAAAAAAATATTCATGACGTCACTGATAACTTCACTAAGACGTCATCATCAATTTTTTTAAATGAAAACCCATACTTTTTTTACACATTTTTCATAGACCTTTTTATCATATTAATGATCACATAAAAATATTTAAAAAAATTTCAACCATTTTTGAAAAAAAAAATAAATTTACTCAAAAAAAAAATTATTAATTCTCAATGAAAATATGGCAAGAAAAATAAATTAAACTAATTTTTAGTTTAAAAATAACAAATTATTATTGAAAATATTCGAATTGTTCTTCTTTACACAATTGGAATTTTCTTAAAACTAATTTTAAATAACTTTTAATGAAAAAGGTAATTAAAATAAAATGTTTGAGTAATAATAAACTTTAAATAAAATTGTAATTTATTATAAATTTGAAAAAGCTTTTGATATTCAAAATTTATTGAAATAAAAATTGCCTTTATAAAAGTGCTTTAGTTGACGCTATTTTGTATGGCAAATAAAATTTTAAATCCATTTACCAATGCTTGAATAGCTTACTTCGTTTGTTTAATAATAATCAACAATTATTAAGTTTTGCGAAATTAAAAATGCCTCGTTTAAGCGAACGCGAAAGAATCGAAATTTTAATTATGGTAGGATACGGCGATAGAAAAAGAACCCATGGGGATGCTTGTGCTTTGTTTAATGAGCAATATCCAAATAAACCGCAAATCTCAAGATCTACAGTAAGTAAGTTAGTTACCAAATTTGCAGAAACAGGATCTGTAGGAGATTTACCTCGACAAGGACGGCCTCAAGTGAATGAAGAAACCAAATTAAATTTATTACTTGCGATTGAAGAAAATCCCAATATTTCAACAAGAGATATTTCAAGAAATAATAATGTGGATCATTCCTATGTCGCAAAATTATTAAAAAAGGAAAAGTATCACCCATACAAAATAAAACTCATACAAGAGTTAAATGAAGATGATCCCGATCGCCGACTGCAATTTTGTGAAGAAATGATGGCGCGATGTGATCAAAATCCAAATTTTTTAAGTAGTATAATTTTCTCCGATGAAGCTACCTTTCAATTGAATGGATCAGTGAATCGACATAATTGTAGGTATTGGTCACAGGAAAATCCTCATTGGGCCGTAGAATCCCATAGTCAAAGACAGGGAAAGTTAAATGTATGGGTGGGAATGATTGGCAGACGTTTTATAGGACCTTACTTTTTTAATGAAAACCTTACTGCCGAAAGATACTTGAATTTTTTGCGGACTGATTTGCTACCAGTTTTACTTCGTATTTTCCCCAATTATGAAAATCGCAACATTCCTAACCAAAACATTTGGTTTCAACAGGATGGGGCTCCTCCACACTTTGGCAGGGCGGTGCGAGAATTCCTTAACACCACGTTTCCCAACAAATGGATAGGTCGGAGGGGACCAATTGAGTGGCCTCCGCGATCTCCCGACCTAACGCCCTTAGATTTTTTTTGTGGAGACATTTAAAATCAAAAGTTTATTTCAATAGACCTAATAATTTACAAGAATTGGAGCTTAGAATTAGGACGGAATTGCAACAAATTGACGAAGAAGCTATTAACAATAGTATTCAGAGTGTCTACACTCGAATGGGACAATGCCAAATGGTCAATGGACAATTTGAACATTTTCGTTAAAATTTGTTACTTGTAAATTAAAAATTTACTTCTTTGTTGTAATATTTTCATTGAGAATTAATAATTTCTTTTTTTGAGTAAATTTATATTTTTTTTCAAAATTGGTTAAATTTTTTTTAAATATTTTTATGTGATCATTAATATGATAAAAAGGTCTATGAAAAATGTGCAAAAAAAGTAGGGGTTTCCATTGAAAAAAATTGATAATGACGTCATAGTGAAGTTATCAGTGACGTCATGAATATTTTTTTCATTCCAAAAGATGGCATTTTTAAAACAAAAATTGACCTGTCTGAGCGATTTTTACAAAAAAATTTTTTACGGAAGTTATGACCTTGGTTCCAAACTTTATCACCACCCTGTAAAGTTGCTCCCAGCTGGAAGTAGGACAAAGAATACGCGAGCATGATTACTTTTGTCCTACTTCCAACTGGGACCAACTGTACATATATGTATGTATATCAGTATATACAAAAAAAGCAATAGGAAAAACAAAGTATCTGTTTAAAAAACTTAATAACAATCATACAAATTATAGAAAATAATAATACTAATAGTAATGAAAGTAGTACTTTAGACATACATTATATGTAATACACATAATTAATTAAAAAATTTATATAGATTTCCTATACATGTTGCAGCCAAATAATATTTAAATGTATTAATTCACTATTGTCAAAAATCTATTGTTTTATTTCTTTGAGACTTTTAAGTTGTCTAATACTATTTGGTAATAAATTTAATAATCTTGGCCCCACAAATGAAAAATGATGCTGAACAATTGTTAACTTGGTGCGATTTATTTGGTATTTTTTACCAGCAGCAGCTCTAGTTACATAATTATGATTAACCAATTCCAAGTTTTTGTTATTTTTTTACATATATTTAATTACAGATGACATATATATTTGTCTAACTCCGAGAAGTTTCGATTCCATAAATAGTTGCTCTGTTAAGAAAAACTTATTTTTAAAAAGCATGACTTTAATTATATGTTTTTGTATTATGATTAAGGGATTTAGGGCAGTAATAAAGGCACCACCCCATGCTGTTATACCATACTGTATTTGAGATTCAATTAGAGGAAAATATACAATTTTGAGCATTTTTTTCATTTAATGTGCTTCTCAAAGAATAGAATTTAAAAATAATTTTACGAATCTTTTTTATAATATAATTAATATGTTGATTCCATTTCAATAATCTGTCTATATAAACACAAAGATATTTTGTACATGATTCAATCATTATCACCGATTGACAGTTACAATTATTAAAATTTACACAATCATCATTATGTATTGTTAACTTATTTACTTTTGGTAGATCCTTAGGCCTTGTTGAAAAAGCTAGAAAATGAGATTTTGAGCTATTTAGTGTTAGCAAATTATTATTATACCATTTTTTTAGTACTTGAAGAGATTTTTCGGCTTTAATCATGCTTTCTTGCCAAGTATTTATTACCTGTAGTCATCAATACCGTGTCATCAGCATATAATAATATGTCATCATTAATGTTTAGATCTTTTATTTCATTTATGTATATAGTGAACAATAGTGGCTATTAAATCTTTTTTTAATTTTATCACAAAATAAAATCGAAATCTCTAATAGCATTTTTAATTTGATTCGGAAATATTTTGGTTCGATCTTTATTTAAAATTGTAATATTTTCACTTTCTTTATCCGATTTTTACGTATATTTCTGTCATATCTGCATTGATAAAGGGTGTCTTATGCTGCATATGCGGGCATTTCACTTGGAATGCTTTTTTGTTATTTTGAACTGTTAATCGTCAGCTGTTTATTGCTTGTAGTTGTTATTAGTAGCAGTTAACAAAAACACAATTCTAAAATCGCGAACAGTTAAAAATTATTAAAATGGAACCTTAAATTCAAGATACAATCACCTTGCACCCAAAACTAAATGCAACAGGTGAAAAAATAGAATGAAGAAATAGTAAGTGCGCACCTTGCAAGAGGTAGTGCACGCGGAGGAGGCCAGTTCTCACCCAAGACCGGCAGGTATATATTTTCAGCACCGAATTCTCACCGACCAAGGGCCGAATTTTCACACATTGGATTTTAATATGTAATATTTAACTTATTATAAAATACTACACAGGTATCGAAAGGATTACGAAAATTAAAATACACTCTGTGGTGGTCGGGTTAGGTTAGGTTTGGGTAGAGTTTGATACGTTTTGATGCGGAAAAGGTTTTTAAAAAATACGTTGTAATTTGGTGAGGTTATGGTGTTAGAAAAATTTAGTTATTTTTTTGCTAATATATAGAAATTTTACTAAAGTTTTGAAACGCGATCTCCACATTTCTTGATAAATATAAAGGTATGATCATTAGCGTCGCAGGTCAACCCCGTAAGTTGATATGCGCTCATAGGAGCTCATGGGAGAGAATTCGGTTGTGACCTTTTTCGGCTTAGGTAAAAATTAAGCTTTTGGGAGAAAACTCAGCCCTGCCCAGTCCACGCTATGTACCAAATGCACGGCTTTGAAACAAACCGTATGGTATATTTTTGGTATTAAAATATTTGGTAGGTATTATGGGAATACGTAAAATTAAATAAATACAATTTAATTTTTTTAATATATACTTATTAAAACTCTTTATAAATAAAAAACAAAAGATAAAATAATAATAAAATACAATTATTGACAGAAAATAAAATAAAAATTTATAAAGAAGTCAATAAAATAATTATGCAATTTTATGGAACATTTTTAGAGTTAAATCTAATTAAATAATTAATCCTGTTAAATTTTATGGCACGTTTTAAAACATTTATTTGTATATATTTGTTGGTGCACATATTTACACAAATAAATATTCGGCATAAAACTGAAAATTATTTATTTCCATTTAGAAATAAATATTTTGCTCCAAATTTATATCTAATAATTTTATAGATTTTAAAAGAATATGCTAGAAATAAAATATCTATTTCACATTTCAAATTTATGGTTAATTGAATAATTATTGTTAACTTTTCTTAATAGGCAGTTTTTTAATGAAAAATATTTATAGGTGTGCTACCAAAATAATAAAATTTTCTAGATAATTTTTCTTACTGGTGAACATTAAACTAATAAAATAATGATATAATTAAGCCTAATGGAAATCATCAGTACAATTTATTGAATTTGGCATTTTTATCTAAGGCTTTGTATAACTAATACTGCGCACCCTTGGTTCATTTACAAATACTATGGCGAGGCCGTCTAAAAAATACAAAATTAAAATTTATATTAAAAGCAAATAATTTATGACTTACAATCAATAAGTGTCCAGTTTTATCCTTCTGTATACTCTCAGGTCTTCCAATTTTAATATCAATGATACCTTGTTTTCCAACCATGTTATGTTCAATACTAAAAAATACTTTGTAAAATTATTAATATATTTCAAAAATATCTAAATTACGCTTTCTTATCAACAACGCTCAAGCTATTTTCCCTTTTCGTAATATCAATTATTTTTGTAACGCATTCTATCAAATGTGGGACTTCTAATATAATATCACCCTAAAAACATAAGTAAACATGATTTTTAGCAAAAATCGATTACTCTTTTATGATAAATTTACCTTATCTTTTTTTATTAGTTCATTTGGTAGCTGTATCATTAACATCTTATCATTTTCAGTAGTCACCAAAAGACTAATGTCATTAAGACTTAATTTATGTTTTTGCGTTGTTGATGAACCTTTAACTTCTAAAATGTATATGTTTTGGTTTGTTACTATCATCATTCTATTACGTGGTTTATAACCATGTCGATCATACTTAACAACCATTGTTGCATACTACAATAAATAATATTAAAGAATAATCAAAATTCAATCATAAAAAATGAATGGTAGTTTTTAACGCACTTTTAGTTTTTCACCAGTAAGGGAATTTAAGTAGCTTTTATAAACAACTTCGGTTTCAGCTGGAATTCTCTCGTCTTTAAACCACTGAATAATACTTGTGTTATAAGATTTTTTTTGGGCTGCAATATATTTTTGATTTAAATTCTTCCTAAAAGTATTTCTAAAATACTTACAATTGATAGAAAACAACCTTTCGGATAATATTTTAAGCTCAAACTGAGTTTTACGTTCAGGACTTAAATTCCTTCTATAAACCCTTCCTTGGTGCAAGTGATAATAATGTTTCAAAAGTTCTGAAGCTTCTTTACAAGTATAAGGACATGGAGGCCAACTTTTATCCAAAATATTTTTCGGGAGACTATTGGATAACCTAAGCAACCATTGTTTTTTTGCTAGCTCAACGAATGATTTATTAATATCGTCTTTTGGACCATTTCGGGTTATAAAACCTTTAATAAATCTGCAATATTTGTTTGTATAGATAAGAATATAATTTAAGTAATCTAAATTACTTCCTGATAGTCTCAACAGCTTGTTTCCTCCTTTTAGCTAAACGTTGGGCTTGCCATCTTCTGAACCACTTCTGTATAACAACTATAGTCAATTTCATCTTCAAATATTTTCTTCTTTGCAAATAACCTTTAAAGCGCGATTGAATAATAGCTGCTATATCATTTTTCTTAACCTGAAACGCGTCTTCGGTTTGGAATAATGTTTTTGGAAAACGAATGAACAGTTTCGTCCTAAAAACAATATTTTGAACTTGAACCCAATATATTTTATTAAACGTACCTTCCCATTCGGTATTCTTCTTCAGAATAGCCCAATTGATTGATCAAAATTTGTACTCCTTGCCTTGCATCACCATTATAATTTGGCCATGTTTGTTTACACAGGGATTTGTAACGCTGTAAGAATTGTTCATACAAGCGCCTGTAAGCAAAACCAGCACGTCGAACACGAAGATTTTCCATTAGCCCTAAGTATGTAACCTGGTGGGATACCAAATCACGATCGAAATGATCGGCCATTTTATTATCATTCGGTTTAATACAACGAATATAATTTGGTTCTTTATTCATCAAAATCTTCATAAGATCATTTAAAGAATTCTTAAACTGAGTAATAGCAGTATCAGGCCGTTTCTTACTTTCCTGTTCTTTAGTTGTAAAAACAACGTTTATAATACTATTCTTTGATTTTAACATTACATCCTTTAAATCGCGGAAAAGCAAATCATTATTCTTTTCCAAAAATGTTTTAACATTATATGTTACAGCTCCGGCATAATGAATCAATTGAAATTCCTAAAATTAAATTATTTTAATCAACTACATTTTTTCTTAACATCTATTTCATACATCTCTTCCCATTTCTTTTTGTAATTTAATATCAGCTTTAGGGTGACTTTTGTAGTGAGGGTGGTCTGATAAATACTTGTTCATTTTTGCTAAAAGAGTTAAATCGGTAGCTTCTCCTGGACGTAAACATTCCTCATCCATTAAAGCGATAATTCCTTTATGTTTTTCTTCAATAAGATCACAAATAACTTTATTGTCGAAGTACTCGACGTTTTGCCATTCAATTCCTTCCTTGAAATACTCTTCTTGTTCTGATTTCAATGTCAACTCGATAAATAGTTGTTGAAGCTTCTCATTGCAGAAATTAATGCAAAGTTGTTCGAAACTGCACAGGAATTTTGATATTAAATTCAGGATAGATGAATATACTAAATATATAAAAATACTTACTTATTCTTTTGGAAAATTTCGAATCCGTAAATATCAAGAATGCCAATTACTTTTTGGTTTCTTCTAGTTTCCGGTTGTAAAGAGTGGTTTATACGATTTACTAACCAAGAAAAGAGTCTATCATATACAGCTTTAGCTAAAGCATCCCTTGCATAAACTGCTGTTTCCCTGTTTAGGGGACATGTAACAACATCTCCTTTAGCATCGCGGGTTCTGTGAGTCAGTGCTTTCTTTAGTTCGTTTACTTCACAAACTAATAGCTATAAATAATCGGAAAAACGTTTAGGAAATAAATTAAAAATATAGAAATATCTCAAAAATGAGTAAGTAATAAAGTATATAAGATATAACTATTTGTTGTTACTACCTTACAAACGGTTTCAAGCGAATCCAATTTATTAACTTTAGCCTTCCCTTCATCTTCGGTGAAACCAATATTTCCTAAATGCAAAATACTGGCCATAATTTTAAAAATGTCTGATTTTTCTTCTTCTGAAAACTCAAGGATTGATAATGCTTTATTTGTAGAATTATATAACGTTTTGTCATTATGCGAAGACATATTAAGCTTATCCTAAAAAAGTAAAATATAATAACTTTATTTTGTAAAAATCTTGATGAACTAAAAATAGACAATAATGATTCATATTCACCCCATTGGAAAGATAATAATAAGCATTTAAATCTTTTTTTAGGTGTAGGTTTGAAAGCTCTTCATCACTGGCTCCATTTAAAAGTTGGTAGAAAATGTGGAAATTTCGTTCACCAGTAACTTGATTGATAACTCTTGATTTTTCAAGTAAATAATTCAAAATGTTTCCACCAACAGGAATCCCCTTAAATGGTATAAAATTTAGAGCAACTGTATTTATTTCAAAAACTAAATTATAGGAGTATTATGTTACCTCAAAATCGAATTCAATATCCATGTATTTTCCGAATCTACTGGAATTATCATTTCTGTTAGTTCGTGCATTTCCAAAGGCTTCAAGTATATCGTTGGACTGCAATAGCTTGCTTTTTATAGTTTCGACTTTACCTTTTCTCTCAGTTACTTGTGCAATGTATTGCAAAACTTTTTTAGAAGCTTCAGTTTTTCCTGACCCAGACTCTCCTTTAATATTTAAACGAAAGAATTTAAATTATTGGAACGTTGTTTTTAAACGACAAAATTGTATGATTTTTTTGTTAAATAATTATATACAATTACAGAAAAAATATCATACACTTTTATCTAAAAATAGAAAATGTAAGTTAATGTTATTACCTGATATTAAAATACATTGCTCCCGATTTTCTTCCTTTAATGATCTATAAGCTGTATCACTTAAGGCATAACTAAAAAAAATTATTATTGTAACCAAAACTTTAAATATTTTTAAGTACAATGAAATGAAGTGGAATCATAAAATTATGGTTTAATAATGCGTGATTTATTTTATTTTTAAGGAAACATTTAGATAAAAGCTAAAAAATATAACTAAAATTTAAAATTTTACACCTACAATTTCCAATGTTAATATTTTTTAGATTCCATTTTACTTCATTTAAAAATGGGAGAACTTTAATATTTTTTGAGAATATACCTACTTACTTTTTTTAACTATTGAACCACCTAACCTAATTTACAAGAATGTTTTTATAAATCTGAACATGTATTGTTTGTATTTTATTAGATGTTAAAATTTAAGTACAATTTAATTCGTATTAGAAATATGTTATAAAAAATTATCAATAAGGCCCGGTTGCATAGTTGAAGCTCTAGAAATACAATGGAAAGTGTCAATTTTCTTAGTTTAAGTGTCGCTTGGGGTTTAAGCCTTAAGCTTCAACGGTGCAACCGGCCCTAAGTTTACTTACACATGTGGTGATGTTTCAAAAATACTTTTGCTTTGATATTCTTTAATTGCATCCGGTCCATAAATGTTTAATTCTTTATAAGGATTGACGGATACTAAGACGGATCCAATATTGGTCTGAAACATACCAAATAAAAATTAGTATAAAAATATTTCTAGAAAATCGAATATCGAATCGAATGGTTTTCTCTTTTTTATATAAATTTAGTACCATTAGAGGGTGGTTACGTTACCTTTACCAGCATTTCTTAAAAAATCTAAAATACCCTTTAATTTTATATGTTGAATCTCTTTCTATCTACGAAAAACAAACCCGATAATCATAAAGTACCAATTAAAAAAAGGATAGAAAAACAAAGTTGCAAAAAATTTGAAGATAGGTACTTTATGATTTTTAAATCTTTAAAAATCGCAGTATTTATCTGTTTAAACAACTTTTCATCTATGGCAGGGGTGGGCAATTATTTTTCACGAAGGTGTACTCATATTTTTTATGGGGGAGTGCGGGAGTTCGAGGACGACAGTCATTAGTGAAAAAAAAATGTTAAAAAAAGTACCTAAATAAAAATTATTGCATATTTTGAATTTATGTTTTATTTATTTTTTTTTTGAAATTCTAATGTTTTACCAACTTTAAATATCATTTTTGTCCATATTTCAACAAAATTCTTCAAAATGTGCAATAATTTTTATTGTATTTACTTTTTTTAACATTTATTTGTTTTTCGAATAAATTCTAAGCTATGGAAAAGATTAAAAAATTATTTTAGTAAAAGCGGTTTGTTTTTAAAAGACCTATCAAACCACACTAAACCCGACCTATGTTGCTATTTAAAAAATCAAAGTGATCTCCGGTTCCGAATAGTTCCAGGTTGTTACGGAAAAATATAAGTTCACCAATGGATTGTTTAGGTTCACTTTGGTAATTAATTTAATTATTTCAGTAATGTACGATAAGGGGTTCTCGAGATAAATTGTGGCACGGGTGGTCTGATACACCCTATATACCGAGTGTAAATAAATGAAATTTTTCATCGGTATACATACAGGGTGTCCCGTTCGTGGTAGCCAAAACTTCAGGGTTAGAAAGTAGAAGAAATTTCATCGTAAAAAAACGAAAAAAGTGTGGGTCTAACTATTATAGTTTTGGAGTTACAGCTCTTTTAATTTTAAGTTACCAATTTTTCCCACACATCACTAAATCAGTAATAACAACTTAGAGAATGTGTGTAAAAATCTACAGAAATTATCACTAGAAAGCTAAAACCACCCTCTTTCAACTAGTAATAACAAAACAACATACGTTGTTGACAGAATGTTAAATAATAATTCACAAAAAGAAAATAATTAAAAAAAAATAAAAAAATTGTCGTTTTTTTACAATTTTTTAAAATAAAGCCAAGTAAGGGGTTTTTTTTTTCTAACATCTAAAACTACATTATTATCCCTGTATAAGTTTGGAGATCCCTTCAAATTAATTACTTAAAATTGTACGATGTCGTCACATAAATTTAAATTTAAAATGCCGGAATTACAAACAGAATTTGCATCCTGTATTTATACAGGATCCCCAGTAGCACAACAATATTGGTACAATCATGGCCTTCAATATTGGCTGGAGATGCATTTGTTCAGATGGAATTATGTGAAATCCAATATTGGCAAAAAACGAAGGCCCAATATTTGTTTACCTTTATTCTCCCAATATAGTTTACCTATTGCCTGCCAATATTTGTTTACTGACATACGGCGATATATGGTTGCCTTTATTGTACCAATATACTTTAGCCAGTGAACGCTGTTATGGATTAATGGGTTTGTATTTTATACCAATACATGCATTTCTAATTTATACGTATTGTATTAATCAAATAAAAGCTCATAAAAATAAGAAATTTGCTAATTTATTTAAACAAATAGCAATTAGCTAGAAGAACCTAAAATGCCCAATAGGTAATTTGCAGCATTCTACACTGTTAGATCTTAATCGTGCATCGCATGAAGCGGTCAGGATTTGTGTAGCATTATGGTTGCATTCAAAACCCGGCTCACTATTTATACTATACACTGACCGAATTCTCTGCGTAGAACTTGAAACGCCATCTAGTGATAATTTTGGAACTAAGAATACTGAACAATTCACCTCATAAAAATGGATTTTACCCGAAAAAATATCGCTATGAAAGGTATTAATACATAAAACACTCAATAGTAAAATAATTGTATGGTAGGTGAAATAAAAAACGGCTGATTTTATAATTAACTTTTAACAGATTTTGTACGGAACTAATCTTCAATTTTGTATTTTATGTTTTCAATATCAAGAACTGTATTTACTTTTAATTGTAAAACCAAATTGGTCCATCAAATACAAGCTGATAAAAGATAATAGATTAAAAAATATTATTGAACCAATTTTGGGTCAATATATAACTACCAATATATTTTTAAATTGGTTAACCAATATCAAATCAATATAGTATCATACGTTTATATATTGGGCTAACATTAAATATTGGTACAATAATGGTTATATAAAGGTGGAATATTGTGTGCTACTGGGAATATTGGTCCATTAAAGGCAAATGGATAAAACATATGATAAAAAATATTGAACCAATCTAATCTCAATATATTTTACTATTATTTTATTACTCCTACATTTTTTATATATTTTAAATTAAGATTTCACCTCTATCATCAGTTATGCTCGTACATTACCTTTTAACTCACATTTAATTCATTTTATCGAAGTTTGCTTAAAAACAATAAGCATACAAGAAAAAATATTTTTACAGTAGTGATTAGATCTCCAAAAACTATTTTGAATATTTTATTTTAATGGTATTATATTGGCATTTCTATAAATAAACAACGTTTCAATACAAACTTTAGTTTAATATTGGCCCAATCATAATAAAACGATATATTTTTTAAATTGATAAACTATATTGGGCCTTTAAAGGCAAATCGATAAAACATATTATGATAAAAAAAATAATGTTGAACCAATCTAGGCCCAATATATTTTACTATTATTTTATTTTAAATTGTATGTAGGTATATATTTTAAATTTAAATTTCACCTAACATCAGTTTATGCTCGCACGTACCCTTTTAACATCAAAACATTGAGCCGTGTGAATAAAAATGAAGCAAATGCTTTTACTTCAATTGTGATCTGTATTTTTTGAAATTTTTTGTTTTTCCAATATGTTTATTCTATTTAACTTTTAGACTACTCCTTAAACCTTACCCTAGATAATAGTTTATAATAAATATCCAAGAAAAATATTTTTACAGTATTATGATTAAAAAATCACCAAAAAACCTATTATGTATTTTGAAATTTGATTTTAAATAATGGTATCATATTGGCATTTCTTTAAATAAACAACGTTTTAAAACAAACATTTTATTGAAGTTTTTTTTTTAAATATTAAAGAAAACATATTTTACTATATTGGTTAAATCTCCAAAAACCTATATATTTTGAAACTTGATTTTAAATAATGGTATCATATTGGCATAACTTTAAATAAACAACGTTTAAAATCAAATATTTTTTTAATATTGGTCCAATCATGATAAAACTATATATTTTTTTAATTGATAAATTATATTGGCCCATTAAAGGCAAATCGATAAAAGATATTATGAGTAAAAATAATATTGACCCAATCTAGGCCCAACATATAAATACCTATATATAATTAAATTGGTTAAACAATATGTAACCAATATAGTATAATATGTTTATATATTGGGCCAATATAAAATATTGGTACAATAATGGTTAAATATAGGTTTAATATTGTGTGCTACTGGGGATGGAACATATTTTATGCACCAACATAGTTTTGCAAATTCCGCTGTCCCTCCCCCTCCCTGCACTATCTGTATTCCCGAAGGTACGGCATCAGTTAATCTTTAAAAAAAGACTTCAGGAAAATTAGCAAAATCCATTCCATTCAAAATGTTAAAGTAAATGTTGCCAAATTCATTTTATTATGATAACATAAAAAATAATAACCGTTCACTGTAAAAAATTGTGAACTAACAGAAGTTATAAAAAGTTTTATGAGTAATAATTGAAAATGGCAGGTTTATTTTAGTGTATAACATGAAACCTGTAGCAATTATATGCAAATAACTGGCACACGCCGTAATTATAATTTATAGAACATTACTCATTTACTATAAATTAAATCCAAATTTGGAGTTTGTAATTTAATGCAAGTATAAATAACTTTTATTTTATTTAATTTTTCTCAACGAATAAAATGTAAATTATTTTTACACAAAGACAATATTTCATTTCGAAATAAATAATATAAAGGTTAAATGAATTCTATTGGGTAAACGTGAAACCATTGTAAATTACTTACATATATTAATTCAGCTTTAAATCTTTTCTCCAAATTATCTACAAACAGTTCTGGATCAGAGACATTATCCAAAAGAACAGCGTCTTGTACTCCAACCCTGTCCCTATCGTGGAGAGTGGTTTCCATGTTTAACACCCACCTGTTGAACAAAAGATAATCAAAAATTAAAGAACTTGTAAACTTATATTTGTA
Source organism: Stenus bimaculatus (assembly GCA_963971135.1). Classification (NCBI taxonomy): domain Eukaryota; kingdom Metazoa; phylum Arthropoda; class Insecta; order Coleoptera; family Staphylinidae; genus Stenus; species Stenus bimaculatus. The sequence goes on from OZ020180.1 coordinate 38,334,159, forward strand.
TTTGTTATTCATAAGATTTATCAATAATAGATTTTCAAGAAAAAAACAAATAATGTAAATGAAGGTACCTAAGTATTTTTTGATAGAGAAACATATTTACAGTATTAAAAATAAAAAATAATAATTATTTGATTTTTTTTACCAAATTAACTGCAATTAATTAAATAAAGACGTTTTTTAAAATACAAAGACATATACAGAGTGTATCAAAATATGTGGGACAAAATTGATCAGTAGGTAGAAAACATCAAAATAATACATATAAAAAGTTCGAATAAACATGTCGGATTTCAGTTCGTAAGGGAGATGGAGCTATTTAATGGTGCTGACAAAAAAGTGGTTTTTGATCATTTCTTTTAGAACGGTTTCTAGTTAATAACTAGGCTTTAAGCCTTCAAATTTGTTATATCACCTAATACACTAGAGTAATTTTCATGATTTTTTGAGATTATTTGGCTCCTTATAAATGGTATTTTAAGATAACTTTTGTGTCTGTATCAGAAATTTCTACTCATTGGGTTAAATGGTAACCCTGTATACAGAGTGTTTCATAATATGTGGGACAAAATTGGTTACTAGGTAGAAGACATCAAAACAATTAGTTTGAAGTTAGGTAAAGATCTCTACAAACAAGTGTTCTGTATTGAAAATATAGTAAAAAAATCTTTATCGATATTTTTTATGAGAAAGGACACCGCACTTTTTATATGTATGTAATGTAAAATAGGCCCCCTAACGATTTTGTTCAAATTTTGTATACAGTTAGACATAACATTAGGTGGACCAACGATATAATTTTTTTTCGAAAAAAATCATTTTTGAGATGCATTAGCGGTGTATCTTATTTGTATTTTGCGTATTATTTCGGGTTTTATTGAATATCGTTCTTGTAGAAAAGAAAGATGTAAAGATATCTAAAACTAGGAAGTGAAACTAAGCATTTTTGACTGATAAAGTATTGTCCGGAAATGTTTCCTTAAAAAGTTATATTACTTCAAAATTCTTCAAAATAATATTTTTTTTGTAAATAAAATAAATATTATAAGAGATATTAATTTGAAATTTTGGCCACAGTCTTTCACATAAAAATACACATTTTCGGCCAATAAAAGTTAAAAAAAATATTTTCAGGGGCGTTACATGTGGGGGGTCATCAACTTTTTTTGATCATATCTTTTGTTTCTTTACGTTTTTGATAATTTTAAAAGTACTAAAATAATCCTTGATCAATATTCTACAGGAAATGTACTGTTATTGTATGTCGCTCCGGTGCTTCATTTCGGAGTAAAAGTAAGGTGACCAGATTTTGAAAATGCCAAACCGGGACAAGTTCCTTTTTTATTTTATATTTTACCTAAACTAACGATGTCTCAGTGAATTATGATAACCTAACGATTTTCAGGAATCAGTGGTTTAGTATTAAATTTTAGATCTCTAATAAAAATTTTAAATCTATAAATAAAAACAATAGATACACAAAAACAAAAATCTCAAAAAGTACAACAAAAGTTAAAAAAAAAAACAAAAAACTGCATAAAAATCACGAATTATAAATAAACGAGAAGTGCATTTCAGAAATTAATCGCAAATAAATTGTAAATCACAAAAAAATAAACAAAAAATACATTTCTTAAAATGAAAAACGTTGGCACCTTTTCCAATTGTATTTCAGGAGAGATCAATTCGATTTCATAATAGTCAATTGTATTTCAGAAAGCATTAATTGTATTTCAGAATAATCAGTTCAATTTCAGAAAGTATCAATTGTATTTCAGAAAGCATCAATTGAATTAAAGAATAATCATTTCAATTCCAGAAAGTATCAATTGTATTTCAGAATAGTCAATTTTATTTCAGAAAGGACCAATTATAAAAAAAATGAGGAAGTCAAGAGTATTTGGCGGTGATTGTGCACGTGATGAACCACAACAGCAGAAACATTTCATAAAATATGTGCTTTCGAAATTTAACATTATACCAGTCCTTATTCACCAATGTTGAAATTGAAGTAATTTGCAAAAACTTTTGACTTCCTCAATATTTTACAAAAGGTCTTTACTAAAATTAAATTATTTTTTTGAAATACAATTGATGCTTTCTGAAATACAATTGATCTGTTCTAAATTACAATTGATGATTTCTGAAATTGAATTGACTATTCTGAAATACAATTGATGCTTTTCTGAAATACAATTATTGGAAAAGGTGTAGCCTAGCTGGTAGTCTACAGTCTACTCTAGTATTAAATCTTAAACTTCCAATAAAAATTTTAATTTTTTTAAAACCAGGACAAAAGTGGCCTCGCTCGGGACGCCAGGACAAACGCTTAGGAACCGGGATTGTCCCGGGCAAACCGGAACATCTGGTCACCTTAAGTAAAAGTAGATTTTATAATTTTTAGATAAAAATATCAATTTAAAAAACAACTTCAAAGTATGTGGGCTGCTCCATATGCAAGATGCATGTCTGCTAATTCCACATTTGAAAATCTTAGCCCAGTCAATTAGGCAAAAAAATGGGGTCAACCTCGGAATGAGAGATAATAAGCTGAAAACTCGTATACACTCTCATTTTGGCGTTTTACAAGTTGTCTCAAAAGTCTCATAAAATCTCGTGTCTGCGTCGTCAGTTATTCAGGGTCAAAGGTCACAAAAATCGTGATTATCTAGGTTTCTAGAGCTCCAACGATGTTGACATTTATTATAAAAATTGTAGAGCATAAAATTTGGGATAAATTTTGTTCCAAACATTTTTTCATGCGATCGACCGTTTTTGAGATAGAGGGGGAGAGCACCCAGCGCTCAGCCATACATGCTGTATAGGGTTTGGGACACGCTAGAGTTTTTTTGCCAGAGCTGCCAGAGATTGTCAGAGGCGGGTAAACCCATGACAAAGTGACTGCCAGAGTCAGGAAAAGCACTATGCCAGATGCTTTTTCTCAATCTCGCAGTCACTTTGTCATGGGTTTACAAGACTCTGACAATCTGGCAGCACCAGAGTTCTGGCAAAAAATCCCTAGCATCTCCCATGCCTTTAATGCAAGGTAAACTGTGAAGGCGGCTGCACAATTGATGGAACGTTTACGTTAGGGTTATGAAAAAGGGAGATAAAACATCAGAGTTCCTTGTGAGTGAGAGAGTGAGCATGCACAATTTGCTCTCTATTGCTCTCCGACCTTTATCTCAAAAGCGGTTGAGCGATTGAAAAAATGTTTCAAACAAAATTTGGAAAACCCGATTTTTGTGACTTTTGGTCTTCAATAACTGACGACGCAGACACGAGATTTTATGAGACTTTTGAGACAGCTTTTAGATCACCAAAATGAAGGTGTATACGAGTTTCCAGCTTATTATCTCTCATTCCGAGGTAAAACGCTAATTTGACTGGGCTGTCTATGCATTTTTAATATTGCAATAATATGACTAATTATCAAACACTAATTAGAAAATATTGAAGGTTGCTAACAATTTTGATGATGTTTTTTAAATTCATATTTTTAGCTAAAAATTATAAAATCTACTTTTACTCCGAAATGAAGCACCGGAGTGACATACAATAGGAGTACCTTTTCTGTAGAACATTGGTCAAGGATTAGTTTAGTATTTTTAAAATTATCAAAAACGTAAAGAATCAAAAGATAGAATCAAAAAATGATGACCCCCCCCCACATGTAACGCCCCTGAAAATATTTTTTAAACTTTTATTGGCTGAAAATGTGTATCCTTATTTGAAAAAACTGTGGCCAAAATTTCAAATAATATCTCTTATAATATTTATTTTATTTACAAAAAAATATTATTTTTGAAGTGGTATAACTTTTAAAGGAAGCATTTCCGGACAATACTTTATAAATAAAAAATGGTTAGTTTTACTTCCTAGTTTTAGATATCTTTACATCTTTATTTTCTACAAAAATGATATTCAATAAAACCTGAAATAATACGCAAAATACGTACTTTGCCCCAATTTAAGATATACCGCTAATGCACCTCAAAAATTATTTTTTTCGAAAAAAAATTATATCGTTGGTCCACCTAATGTTATGTCTAACTGTATATAAAATTTGAACAAAATCGTTAGGGGGCCTATTTTACATATAAAAAGTGCTGTGTCCTTTAGGTTTAAAGTTAATATTTTTGAAACCATTAAGTAAAAAATAAAATAATAAAATAAAGAGTAAAAACTTCCAATTTATTCAGAAAAGTAAGATGTTGTCTTTTGTTTCAGAGCAATATTGTGAAAATTAATCAGGGGGCTTATCTTTGAAATTGTCGACACAATGTTGCATTCGACATTATTTTTGCATGTAAATGATAAAGACAGAATGATGAAACTCGAATGCGACATCTTGTCGGGTGATTTAAAAACAACCCCCCTGGTAATAACGTCATTTTATCTAAATTTTAATTTTAAAAATCAAGTAAGTTCGATTGTTATTAAAATAGGTAAGTTTTTTAAAGTGTTTTTATACAATAAAACCATAAATAATTTATTGGGAAATTCTATTACGTAGAGATGGCGCAATTTTTATAAAAAAATTCTAACAAAATGGCGCAAGACCAGTAAAGGATTTGTTGTCCATTGAGTTTTTATTGGTTTTAGTAATTAGCATTTATTTCATTTTTGACGACTAAAAAATTGATTTATAAGTACCTTCACATAAAGTTTTCATAAACAAGCGTTTATTTATTACTCCACTACTGTCTTTATCACATGACCACCAGAGGTCGTATCTGATGTTCCAAATCGCAAATAACGATGTTTGGTCTTTGATTACCTACTCCGCACTTAGTGCAGGTTAATTCAGTTGTTGCCAAATTTCCATTTCTTTTTTGGTTAATAACTATTAATCTACAATAGTGGATAGATTTTTTTGAATTTTCCAGAACTAAATTAAATCAGCAAAATGCATCGGTGGAATCGGATATTTTGTATTTTACCTTATAGAATATTATTGAACGCCTTAAAATTACCTTGAAATGGAAAAATAGTTAACAATCTGAAATTTTCCAAATTATTTTATTGGGTTGTATTACCCAAACTTGAATTCTTATCATCGGCATGCTGCATGATCATGTGACACAACAATTTTGTGAGAGTGGAAATGCAAGTTTCCATATGACCGGAAAGCGTGCAGAGGTTTAGTACTTGATGCTTTTCCAACACTAAAAACTGTCACGAGTTCCCAGTCTATGGACGTATACATGACTTTATTGTAATACTATAATTTAGTATTATTTAAATCTATTTCTAGTTAATTAAAATTAATTTATTAGATATTTCTTTTACGCACTGTCATCTGACAAGTGCCACATCCAAAGGACGACATAAGCAGCTGTTATTTTATTACGTCATCTAGTATTCACCTGTACAAAGTATAATAAAAAAATGCGGAAACTTAACCGAGATAATAGTTTCTAGATCATAAAACGAGTTTCATTAGAATGTTTAGTTTAAAAGTTTAATTTGAAAAATGAGAATTTTATACAAACATAAAAAAATAATTTGAATTTAATAATGACGAATTAATGACTTGGTGTAAATGAAATTCTAAAATCTAAAATCACACCAATAAATTGAAATGGTAATAAAATTTTGATAAACCCATAATCTGTGATAATAACCGTATTAATATGACTAACCCAAATTAATAATGACTGCTAAATAAGACAAAAAAAGCAATAACGAACAAGCGCATCTGTTATTGATATGTATATTTTAAAATAATCCACACACTTACGTAACTTTCTCCTTTTAATTAAAAAGCAACCTGATTTAATAGGTGCCTACTTGAAGATTCGCAGCGTGAAAGTGCTGCTTCGTACCACAGGAAACTATCACGGGATGTTAATTTGATAAATCTTTTATAACAAATTAATTAGGATGTTTTACAAATAAGGCCGTTCGGTTTTCGTAGTCTCAAAGAGGATTGATGTGGTTATTAAGAATTTTATCAGTTTGATAACTCGTAATCGCAATCTATACGGCTGGGTTTAATAATATTTTTTTATTATATCATCAGATAATTTAAATTAACCATGATAAAATGTAGATACTTTTGTAATTTCATTAGGTGATAAAATTGGTTTGATTAAATCTAATTTATTTGTTTTTAATCTTAAAACATAATAGGCGATTTAATTTTATTAGGTGTGAATTAAATTATTAGATTAAAATTTAAATCGTTTTTATATGAATATTCGGTTATAAATTTTTTTACTTGGGCAAAATCTATGAAGATGAAATTATAAATTTCGAAATGCATCAGAATACATGAGTAACTGCTTTTCTCCGTTTTGTATACAGGGTGTTTCAAAACATGTATCCCAATCTTCAAGAATAGATTCTTTGCCCCATTTGAAGACAAAAGGAAGAATAAAGCATTTCTATTTTTCAAATAGTATCAAGTATCAATTTATTTGTGCAACATACATCATAATACAAAAAAATGATAATGTAATTATAAGCACTTGTCAATAAGCTTAATAAAACAATTTGATGAGGTTATTTACAGTATAAAATGACAAAACAGAAGAAAATTTGAAATATACATATGAGAAGGTAGACTAAAATATATATCACAGATTGCTGTCAAAGAACTCTTGTATGGAATAAAATACATTTGCCTGGAAATGCGTCTTTAATGTTGTTTTGAACCTAGGTAGAGGTAGATCTCTCCACTTGTTTGGCAGCTTGTTGAATGCCTTCAGTCCGATGTCCCAAATCTCGTTTGTTTTCAACCTATGATGAGGAATGTAGATTTGTTCGTTGTTTCTTATGTTGTGGGTGTGGATATCTGATATTTTCAAGAACGAGTTGAGGTTTGTTTTTACTTCACATAGAACTTCTAACAGGAAAATTGACGGAAGAGTTAGCAGGCCGAATTTTTTTAAATGGGGCCGGCATGAGGTTCGTTGATCCACCTTATAAAAGGCTCGAATGGCTTTCTTTTGCATTATCAGGACTTTGAAGGCGTAACTTCTGAGACCCCACAATCTCATGCCGTATTTAATCCTGGAGTAGAATAGTGCCAAATAAGACGTCTTGGCTGCATCTAGACCTGCAATGTCTCTGGTTCGTCTGATTGCATAAATTGCTGTTGAAAGAGTCATACATAGTTCGCTTATATGAGGTTGCCAAGTTAGAAGCGAATCGAAGTACACTCCTAGGAATTTCGTGATGCCACCATGAAGTTCTCTGTTTCTTCTGCTGGAAGTGAAGAATTGTTGTTTAGTCTTACTTTCATTGAGGGCTAGCCTATTAGCGATGAACCATTCAGAAGTTGTTTTGATGATATCTTCAGTGTTTGATCGTAGTTCCTCCAGGTTTTTGTTTTTCACTGCCAGTGTGGTATCATCCGCATACAACACTGAAAATGAGTCTAAGTTTAATGGCAGATCATTTATGTATAATAGGAATAAAAACGGCCCACACAAAGAACCTTGAGCGATACCATGCTCAATACATTGCGGAGTACTTCTTAACCCATTGTGGTCTACAATCTGTACTCTATTTGATAGGTAAGATTTAAATAAGTTTAAACAATTGCCTCTTATACCATAGAATTCCAATTTTTCCAGGAGTATGTCATGTTGCATCGAGTCAAAAGCTCGCATTAAATCGCAGAAAACAGTGTTGACATGTTCCTTATCTTCGAGTGCATCGCTAATATAGCGTGCAAAAGATTTCATGGCATCAATAGTTCCCAGACCTTTTCTAAACACAAATTGGTTTGAACTTAGAATATTTCTATCATCAAAGAAACCGACTAGTCTATCGAGAAGAACTGCCTCAAATACTTTTGAGAATACTGGAAGGATGGAGATGGGTCTAAAGTTTCCTGGGTTTGTTTCTGGACCCTTTTTGTGTATTGGACAGACTTTAGCCACTTTCATATTATTTGGAAAAACTCTTTATTCTATGCAGGCATTAATAACACAGGAAAGAGGGTGTGAAATATATTTGCTAGCTAATTTTAAAATGAAAGTTTCTAAGCCATGGATATCCTTAGAAAATTTTCTTTTAATATTTCCAATCTGGTTTTCTATTTCATTTTCAGTGCAAGGGAAGAGGATAATTGAGTTATCTGATCGGTCTTTTAGGTAATCCATGGGATTAACGTTCGTGCTTGGAATTGTGCCAAGAGTAATATTTGTAATGTTTCTTAGAAATATCCCAAATTCTTCTACTGTTGGGGTTTCTGTTTCACTCATTCTGATTTTCTTTCTACCGGTCTCTCTATTTATTATTTGCCATACGGTTTTTGGAGTGTTTGTTGCTTCCTTATATGACTTCTTATAGTTTAGGTAGATGCTCTTGTACTCGGGGTCTTTAGACTGCTTGTAACAATCGTACAAGAAATTCATAGTTTCCCTCATATCTCGAAGCTCTGGCGTTTCAATAATTGGTATACATTAGGTATTAAATTTTGTATTCTTTTCTGGGAAACCTTCCTCAAAGTGATGAAGAAATGTTGAGAGGAAGTTATTAAAGGATGTATTTGGGTTATCGATATTATAATAAACCTCTTCCCATTTCTCTTTTTCAATTGATTCTATAAAGCGTTTGATATTATTCTTGGAGTACGATCTAGATTTCCTTTCTGGTTCAATTGTACTGTTTTGATTGTATATTTTTATAATTTGGTATTCATGATCTGAGATAGCTGATGGATAGTTATAGGGTATATAATCTGGAACATTGGTGAAGATATTATCAATGCATGAATTTTTAGAGGAGAATCTCAGAGCCATAACTATGGGGTGGCACAGGAGGCACCCGCCACGGGCGCCACTGGGTCAGGGGCGCTAAAACCCAACAAATTTTTGTTTTTAAATTCGCAAACAATGAAAGTTTGGACATTTTTAACCGATTGCCCCAGGTGCCAAGTCCCCGATTTACGGCTCTGGAGAATCTAGTTGGATCTGAGATGTTTCTGAATAGTCCGTATGATAAAAGGAGTTGTTGTATTTTGTTATTTTCTTCAGAGTGTTCGTTGAAGTCGACATTAAAGTCTCCAGCGACTACTAAGTTTACGGTTTTACTGAAGTTGCTCCAGATTTTTGTGAAGACCACTTCCATAATGTTTATAAATTCATCCATCTCTGTTCCTGTTCTATATATGGTAATTACAATGGTGTTTATACTATACAGGGTGTCCCAGGAGGAATCGAAAAAAATTTAGGAGGTGATAGTATGAAATATTTTAAGTAAAAACGTTTAAATAAACATGTGTCCGATTCTCAATGGTTACGGAGATACACTTGTTTGAATCTTTTTATTCAGAGAAAACATAAAAGACTTATTTATTCCATTTATTTATTATTTAAACAGGGTGTATAGAAACAGCGGGGTGAATCGAAATTAAACTTTATTCCTAAATATTTTTTCAAAACTCCTTCGTTTTTTAAATAAGAATGTTTTAAGTGAGACACCCTGTATAATAAATTTTATTTAATTACACAACAAAACAAAAACGAAGGCATTTTTAAGAAATATTTAGAAATAAAGTTTCGTTTAGATTCACCCCGGTGTTCCTATACATCCCGTTTTACGGTATTAAGAATAATATGGCTTAGTTTTGAATTTTTCATATCGCAAGTAAGTCACCCAAAAGTTCTTAATAAATTTTAAAAATGTTGCATACTTTTTTTTATTAAGAGAGCTAGAAAGTGTGTTGAAGCAGGTGGTGGCATTTCCAAAAATCTATTATGAACATTTAATAGTTAAATAAGTCTTTTACATTCAAACAAGTGTATCTCCGTAACCATTGAGAATCGGACAGATGTTTATATAAACTTTTTTAATTAAAATATTTCATACTATCACCTCCTAATTTTTTTTCGATTCCTCCTGAGACACCCTGTATAAGTTAATAGCTAATGAAATATAGTGAGGTGTTAAAGTTTCTTAATTTTTTTTCAATTTTTAACATAACTTTTAACATAATTTCTAAAGATAATTTGGTAACATTTTGTACAGAGCTTATATCAATCATCATTGAATAAAAAATGCGAAAATTCAAATCAAATTTTAGGGTGCAGTTTCTTAGGAATTCCCCCTTTTATCCCCCTTTTTTACTTATTTGCATATTCCTAAAACTTTACTTCATTGCGATTAGAAAGAAATATTCAATTTTTTGAAAATAATGTTTTTATTACTGCACATTTTGAACAATTGAAGGCAAGTGGATAAATGTGTCATGTCGCAAAATAATATTTCAAGAAAAATGAATTTAAAAATTTTTTGCTTAAACTGTTTTTTTAATAAATTTATAATAATTGTTCTATTATTCTGTTGGGTACTGTATGGTAGTTTTTTCTTTTATATTTAAAAAATTACAAAAAATTAATTTCTTACTTAAATAGAAGAAAAAATCAGTACATACACTTTTATCAAAAAAATTGCCATACACTGCATTTTTGAAATCTTTACAGAATAAAATATAGCATATTTGTTGACATTTTATTAAAAAGTTAATTTGAAAAAAATGTGACATGACACCTTTATCCACTGGTGTCTTCAATTAATAAACAACGATGTACAATTTGCGACATAACTTCTAAACGCAAAAAGATATCAAAAAATTATATCGGACATTGACCTCAAATACATAAAATAATCCCGGAAAAATACACCCTAAATATATTTTTAACTTTCGCAGTTAAATTCAATTACAATTGGAAAAAGTTCAGTATAAAATTTCAGCAAATAGGTCAAAGAATTTATTCCTGAAGTTGGGGACATATGTTTAGAAATGCCCTATTTTAACATTCCCTTCATATTAACATACAAAACATTCAAAATATTAGAAACATGTAGACATACTCCTATGGTTTATATGCAATAATAAACAGCACTCAAACTGACTTTTTGTTCTTTTTTAATTTAACATTCAAAATATACCATTCTGACTTCTATCGTTAAGAGATTTTTTATTCGACCTTATATCGGAAATTTGTCCCTGTTCCCATTTAAATTTAAATAAATATTTACAAGAAAATATAAAAAAAATTAAGGATTGATTTTATAGGACGAAAAAATATATTCCCTCCGTCCGAAAATATATTAAAAAAAAGGTTGGGATTAAAGAAAGTAATTTTTTTGTAAAATTTTTATTTCTAATTGTGTGACTGTGAGGCAACAAATAAACAATTTGAACATAAATATTCTGCAATATGTTAACATTATTAATAGATTTAAAATTTGCTTATTGTTGAAAAATTTAATGACACCCACAAATACAAATTTGTATTGAAGTGAATAGAAGAACTTCCAAATTGAAGAAATTAACCCTTAACAATCCGGTATAATTACTGGAAAACAACTTAATTTTGGAATTTTTTTATTCTCATAATGTGATAAATTGTGGAAAATTAAGGACTTTAAGCTGTTTTCCAGTACTTTGTGTATGATTCTTTATTATACCACAGATTTATTATAACATTTAAAAAAAATCATTCCAATTATCTAAATTGAAAATGTATATCTAATTTTCGGACAACAAAATAACTCAAAATGTATACGATATTTCCGGACGGGGTGGAGGGGGTATTTTTTCAAACGTCATTAAAGTACACCCTTCTATGATGTTTTACAGGTTGTAACAAGTAATTTTTCTGTTCATTGAGTATGTGGTCATGTTCGTAATTTCCGATGTAAGTCGGATACTTCCAAGGAGTAGAAATTTCTACTCCCCCTATTGGCAACCCAATGTACTTTAACAACATGACCTATGACTTATGTAAAATAAATGTCACATTTTAAAGTTGTTACATTATTATATGATAATTATTAGATGACGCACTAAATTGTCGAACGTAAAAGTGTCGAACTGCTAAATTGTCGAATTGCAAATCCATAAATTCGTAAAACGCAAAAATGTCGAAACGCAATATTATCGAATCACAAATCCGTAAAAACGTCTACCGCAAACGCGTCGGTCGTAAAAGTGTCAAACGGAAAATGTCGTAAACTCTGATTTGCAATCCGAAAATTTAGCAGTTCGACACGTTTGCTTATCGACACTTGTACGTCCAACATTTTTTATTTTTTACTTTTTGAACGTTTGAAGAAAAAATAGCAATCCAAAACGAAAATTTCCATAAGTTTGGTCCATAATAAATATGCAAGGAGGGCCTTATAATTCCAAACGAAAAATAGAACAGTTACTCATGTATAAAATTTAATCTAATGCTTTTCGAAATGTAATAATTCCATCTTCAAAGAATATATTGTATTTTGTATTGAAACAAAGAGGCTGTTATCAAGACTACTACCCAGATTCTAGTCAAATCATTTAAGTTTAATGGCCTATAAATTCAAATTTGTTATATGGGTTGTAATGGACAATTTCCTTGGTTACTTTAAATGTTTCTAATTAAAGACCTTTAAATCTGCCTATAAACCCCAAAACGAGATTTTACAACTTTAATCTACACACCAAACATAGCAATGTTGACATTTAATTGTTTTAGAGAACATTATTAACAAATTAAGAACAACCAAATATGCAACAAGGCGAGAATAAGGAGAAGTAGAGTTGAGAACTAATCATTTTCATATCCACCGAGGACCAAGGAGTGATCACAAAAACAACGTGACATAAAATTTAGCAAAGTCAAAAGGTTAAAAAAGTTAGTGTTTTGGTAGAAATTTCAATAAAAATTTTTTGAAAACTTGCAGACGATCAAGAAAAATCAACATGTTTAACATTTACTCAAACAGATTTTTTACAAGAATTTACAAAAACAATGTTCGAATTTACGAATCTTTTGTTATGGTTAGCCATCATTAGTGCATATTTCTTAAAATGCCTCTAACCGGCTAAACGCAATTTTCAACTGTTTTTGCTTCCGACCATAATAAAAGATTTGTAAATTTGTACATAGATATTGTTGTAAATTCTTGTAAAAAAATAGACCTACAGGGTGTACAAAAAGTTTTAAATCGAAGTATTTTTGAGAAAAATGTTTCAAATAAAAGTTCGATTCTTATTGACGCACTGTCTGGAAATATTTCCCATGACCTTGAACAGCAAGATGAAGGTCAGGCGATAATCACTTAACTTTTTTTAAACAGAGGCAACCCATTTTCATTCCATATTATTATAGTATGGTTTCAATGATTTACGGAACATATTTTTTTATTATTCTAAAGTAAATAGTTTGAAAGTTACAAAGGTTTAAATTTTTAATACATAAAGTTCGGCAACACTGCTTTATTTTGGAAATTGAGCATTTTACAGAAAAATGTTTCAAATAAAAGTCTTACGTGACGCTCTTTTAAGAATTATTGGCATGACCTTGAGCAGCAAGATGAAGGTCAGGCGATAATCATTTAACTTTTTTTAAACAACAACCACAAATTTTTATTGTGTATTATTAAAGGTTGCTTTCAGAGGTTTATGAAGCATATTTTTTTATTTTACTGATAGTTTAGAAGTTTCAAGAGTTTAAAGTTTAATAGGTATGTTGCTCCTTAAACCTTTAAAACCAAGTTTTGAGATAAAGAGTCAAATTAAATTGCAGCAAATTTAGCGGTTTATTTTGCAAGGATTGTACCAATATGGGTACACATACAAAAAATAATTGAATGTGAAAGTAGAATGATTTCTTAAGGGCCGTAGAAAGCGATATTTTTTGTTTATTAACTTTAAACAACCCTAAATAAAATCTCCAATAATGCAAAATAATTGAGTTTTTAACGTTCCATTTTCACAGCTAAAACGTTATTATTTTAAAATTATCTTCTTTGAGGGCCCTATACAATAATTTTATTTAACTAATGCAAAAAGAAAATTTAAAAAAATGTCAAAGATGCGGATGTAATTTGTGTAAAGTGATACTCATTTTTACAGTAAAAAATACTGATATTCGCTTCAAAGTTTAAAGAATATGTTTATTATTAATAGATTCTTTTTTCCATTGTTTGGGACATCATTTTGGGAGTAAATAAAGTCTGCTAACTTGCGGGAATTAGAAACTAATATTTCTCGTCACATTTGACCCTCTATCGCCTTAATAATACGCAATAAAAATGGGTGATTCATATTTAAAAAAAGTTAAGTGATTACCGCCTGACCTCAACTTGCTGTTGAAGGTCATGTTAGTATTTCTAAAAAGTGCGTCACTAATGCAACTTTTATATTATACAGGGTTTCCCAAAAGTCCTGGGCTATAACTTTTGAACGAGTGAACCGGGCGTTAAGCGTTAAGGAATTACGCAAAGCTTAAAATTTAAGTTGAAGTGGTGCAACTAGACCTTAAACTATTTACTTTAGAAAAATAAAAAAATATATTTCGTAAACCTCTGAAAGTAAGCTGTAATAATATGCAATAAAAATGGGTTGCCCCTATTTAAAAAAACTTAAGTGATTATCACCTGACCTTCATTTTGTTGTTCAAGGTCATGGATAATATTTCCAGATGCGTCACTAAGAATCGTACAACTTTTATTAAAAACATTTTTTTAAATGCTTCATTTAAAATATAAACGGGTTTTGCCGAACTTTTTGTACACCCTGTATGTTTTCCAACTGGTTTAAAATTAACTAAAGTTAAACCTGTATTTAAAAAAAAGGAAATACAACTGACACGGCAAATTATAGACCAATCTCTTTATCGTGCTCCTTGTCAAAAGTTCTCGAATATGCAATGTTGGACCGTTTGGAGAATTTTCTTCAAAAGTTTAAAATCTTATCAGAGTATCAACATGGGTTTCGCCATGGAAAATCGACACAGACAGCGTTATTAGCATTCTATGAGCAAATTTTAAATGGACTTGATTCCAAACAGTTTCCCATGGGAATTTTCTGTGACTTGAGTCGGGCTTTCGATTGCGTACCACATGCTCAATTAATAGAAAAACTGCATCGCCTAGGAATTCGGGGTAAAGTGGGAGAATGGTTTGTATCGTATTTATCTCAAAGGTTCCAATTTGTTGAAATTAAATACAGCGCACACGGTAATTTATTTACAAAAGAGTCGAATGTGCTTCCTGTCACAATGGGTGTTCCACAAGGGTCAATCCTAGGCCCAGTTTTATTCACGTTATACATTGACGATATTACAGAATTTTTATCCAATGTTTTTGTTTTAATGTATGCGGATGATACATCTGTTGCGACTTCAGGAAGTACAATTGAAGAAGTTGAACGATCATGCAATAATTATTTCAACAAATTGGAAGAATAGTTTTCTGCAAACAAGTTATTTTTAAACACTGAAAAAACACATGTAATGTTATTTCATACCAAGCAAAGGATTTTAATAAAAAATCCTACAATTATGTTCAATTCAATGCAGGTAAACAATTGCAATAAAGTGACTTTCTTAGGTGTTGTAATTGAAGATACACTTGATTGGTCTGGACATTGTACCAATTTAATTTCAAAAATGAATAAATCCTGCTATAAGTTAAGAGCGCTAAGACATTGTTTAGATATACAATCTCTGAAGAAAATATATTTCTCTGAAGTACAAGCCAGATTAATGTATGCTATACTATTATGGGGATGCTCTCCCTGGCTTATGAAGGTCTTTGTTGTTCAAAAGCGAACTGTTAGAAGTATACTGGGAATTAGGAAATTTGAATCTTGTAGAAATTACTTCCAACAACTACAAATTTTAACACTTCCCTGTTTATTAATTTTGGAATTGGCTACATATGCATATAAAAATAAGGATGTATTAAACTCGAGAACTTCGCATGGTTACCCAACAAGACATTTTGACTTATTACTTCCAGATAATGTAAACTTGTCAGCTACTAAGAAATCTTTTAAGGTACTGAGTATTAAAATTTTTAATGCACTACCCCTGTCGTTAACTCGTTTAAATTTTAAGCAGTTCAAGATTAATTTGAAAAGATTACTTCTCAAAAATCCATTCTATACACTAAATGAATTTTTAGAGTCTATTTGAAATTGAATGTATGAACAGTTATATATTATGTCTAATTTATTTTTTTCTTGTTGCTTCTATGTTTTTTTTGACATATCTTATACTTATAGTTTCTTGTAAGTCTTTAAAGATGAATAAATATATTATTATATTATTATTATTATTATTATGTGTTTCAGTAAACGTGAAACATGTGGAACAGAACAATCAAAAATAGCATGTTTTATTCAGAGTAGAAAAGACTTCTTTTACGCCCAGTTTTTCCCACATGTCTGTAGACGCAGCTTCACCAAGCTCAGCTATAATCTCATTTTAAGTCGAGGTTGTGTTGCACCATGTCTTTAGTCACATCTTGGCTGAAGTTCGTTTAGAGTTGGCAACATCGCCATGTAGCGGATGCTGCGCTCCGGGCATTCTTGTAATTAGCTGTTTAAAAAAATCAGCTGTTTAATGTTCAACTAGCTGCTATGTCTGCATTACTAGACATACGTTTTGTAAACAGTAAACAAATGGTAATTGTTTTAAAAGGAACGTTTATCGTTTAATTTAAAATGAGTTCTAAATCAAAGAGAATAATATAACATTCCCAAGAAAAACCTTGATGAACTTGATTTCGAACAGAATTGTGTGATATTTGAGGAAGGCGCAACACAGGCATTTTTGAAAAAAAACTTTAAAAACCAAAAGCAGTACGAAATGTTGAAAAATATTTGGTAACATTCAGGAACTCATCAATGCATCTCAAGAGAGAAATGATAATACATAATACAGGGTTTCTACGGTTGACCCGTTAATATTTAAACCGGTGAAAGAAGAGGTCGAAATAGGTAGATTAACAAAAAATCATCTTAGTAAAAGTTGCTTTATAAGGGAGCTACACCCTTTTAAAGGGGATACCAAAAAGAAGGTTTTTACACGATTATTTGAAAACCGCCTACACTAGAGCTTTCAAATTTAGTACACGTCCTAATCTATTTTAGATCAGTTGTTATGATTTTTTTCAGATTTTTTTAAGCTTTTAACACGTTAACTGCCGCCCATATATTGATATCGTGGAACGCTGAGAGCCAAAGTAAATATCTTGGGCATTTTTTATTTAATTAAAATTTTGAATGCAGAGACTTTTTTATAGTACTTAATTTAGATAAAATAAGTAAAAATATATAAACGACGACCGGCCGTCGTATGGCCTGATAATGAATAGTATTTATTAGGAGGCCGTACGACGACCAGTCGTCGTATGTATTTATTTATTATTTTATTGTATTATTTTATTGTGTTATTTTATTGTATATTTAACAATATTATAATATTTCCTTATAAAAATAATTTCTTTCTAAATAAAGCGCCAGTTGTATTTTTGAAAGTGGTTGTTGGAGTTTATCGTCTGTAGTGATTCGAAAATGGCAAATTTTAGTAAGAATTCAACAACTCGTTCATATAGTGATAATTCTAGTGAAGACGATTTTGATAGTGATGATATGAAAGGAGATCCAAATTATTCTGAAAATGAAAGTGAAAGTGAATCGGAATTAAGTGAATCCATTTATCAACAACTATTAAATATCGAAGATGAATTAGTTGAAACGAATGACAATAATTTTTGTACTTCTTCAAATGATGAATGGAAAACTATAGGCAGTAACTCGTCTGTACAACAGCCGGTTTTTATACAAACGTTCAAGGAAGGAATCAAAAATATAAATTTAACTGCAAGTGACCAACCGATAAAATATTACGAAATATTTATAACTCAAGACATTATGGAACACATAACGGATCAAACTAACCTTTATGCTGCACAATTATTGTCAACAAAAATAGTCAGTAGAAGTAGTCGATTGAATCAATGGAAAGATTCCAGTCCACAGGAAATGAAAAAATTTTTTGGGCTTCTTTTATGGATGGGATTGGTTAGATATCCAAAATTATGTGATTATTGGAGTACAAAGCGAATATATAAGAATAGTATTGCCCCAAAAACAATGCCGCGTAACAGATTTGAAATATTATTAACCATGTGGCATTTTTCAAATAACAAAGAAGCTCATGGCGATCGACTACATAAAATAAATATTCTCAGGAACAAACTTCAAGACCTTTATCAACATTATAATGTACCCGGCGAATGTCTATGTGTGGATGAGACAGTAGTTCCATTTAGAGGACGTTTATTATTCCGTCAATACATTCCAAATAAACGACATAAGTATGGAATTAAATTGTTCAAAATTTGTGATATTACTGGATACACCTACGGAATAGAAATTTATCAAGGGAAGCAAGAAAAAAATCAAATAAACGTTTCACTATCAACTGATATTGTTCTCAAGCTAGGAGAAAATTATCTTGACGAAGGCCGTTTATTTATTACGGATAATTATTACACGTCAGTAGAACTTGCAGAATATTTATTAAACAGAAATACACATCTTACAGGGACACTTAGAAAAAATAGAAAACGCATTCCGAAACAGGTGGTAAACAAAAACCTCTCCAAAAACGAAATTATTGGAATGCATAATGAAAAAGGAATAGTTGTAGTTAAATGGAAAGATAAACGAGATGTTCTTATGTTGTCTACAAGACATGCAACAGAAATAACCTCCACAGGTAAAAACAATAGAAAAAAAGAAGAAATTTTTAAACCGAAAATAGTTCAAGACTACAATGCAGGAAAAGCAGGTATTGATTTATCTGATCAATTCTCCAGTTACTCCAATGCAATACGAAAATCTGTGAAGTGGTATCACAAAGTTGCAATGGAACTTATTTTTGGTACTTCTGTGGTAAATGCGTATATTATCTATAAAAAGATATCTCAAAAGAAATTATCCATTACTGAATTCAGGGAGTATTTAGTCGAAAGTTTACTTGACGTCGACGACGATAATGACGAAAATATAACAAATAATTCAAGAAAACATAAATTAGAAGAAAATGGAGAAGTCGATGAACGAAATAGAAAAATCAGAAGACGTTGTGTCAGCTGTTATTCTAAAAATCGTCGAAAATATGGAAGCCGTGAAGCAGATAAAGGAAGTGTAACACCTCGAGTTATTACATACTGCTCACAATGCCCGGAAAAACCTCCAATGTGTGCCAATTGTTTTATAAAAAATCATTGAAAGGTCCATAAATTTAATTTAATTTAGAATTTACTTGTTTAATTACTTATATGTAAATAAAATAGTTTTCTACAAAGTTTTTGTCATTTTGAACATTCACTTACATTTACCTACTATTGAAAACATATTCAAACAATTATCATTTTCTTTCGAAATGTAATAGGTTTCTAGGACGAGCAGTCGATGTTTTTCACATCATAAACATTCATATGTGGCAACTGCTCACATATAACACTAATAAATGTAGAGAAAGATTGACTTTATGTTGCTGAAACTACAAGCGTTATTACGACGACCGGTCGTCGTATGGCGCATTCAGTCAGAAATGCGTACGACGACCGGCGCGTCGTATGGCAGTTAACGTGTTAAAGGGTAGTTTTGGAAGGGGTTGGGGGTAAATGTATTAATAACTTTTTAAGGGATGACTTTTATTTTTTTATTTGTTCAAAATATCATTCCCCAACCAATTCTACACAAAAATTATTTGGGGCACATGAACATTTAATAAATAAGAAATTAATAAAAGCAAGTGTTTTGTTGTGAAATCTTTTCTTAACATGTTTTGAAAATTAAAAAATTGCTACATAAAGGCTCAAAAGCTAAGACACATTCGTTTTTAAATTTTATCGTGGTTTCGCAATTCGTTAAACGCATTTTAATACTAGTTGCGTACTTGGTCGACAACTAATGTAATTTGGTAACAAATTCGATTTTTTCAATTAAATTAAAAGTGAAAATTACCATGACGTATCAATATTCAAATTTGGAATTAGTTGACATGATGCTAATTTATGGAGAAGTTCAGCAAAATTCCCTTGCTGCATCAAGATTGTACTCTCAGCGATTTCTAAATAGACGCAGGCCAAGACCACAGAATTTTACTGCTTTAGTAATTCGTGCTCGCGAAACTGTAGTTTTGCAAACTCGTCATCGCCGAGGAGCCGAGGACCCATTCAACACCTACGAATTTTAAATGCGGAGGAACAAATTTTGAACCTTGTTCAAGCAAACCCTTCTATTAGCATCAGACAAATTTCTCGTCAAGTAGATGTCTCAATTCGCATTGTCTGGCGAACCCTAAGGGAGAATAAATTATACCCATTCCATCTGCAACGTGTACAAGCTCTTCAACCTCAAGATCATCCACTTCGCGTACAGTTTTACCAATGGTTTTTGCAACAAGTTGAAGAAATTCCAAACTTTGCTTCATTTGTATTTGCAACTGATGAGGCCATATTTACAGGCAACGGGATAAGTAATTTTCACAATACACACCACTGGGCTGTCGAAAATCCGCATTGTGTACGTCGTAATAATTTCCAGAATAGATTTTCTTTAAACGTTTGGGTCGGATTGGTCAATGGGCAACTTATTGGTTCCTTCGTGTTGCCAAATAGACTAAATGGACATGCTTACTTATTGTTTATACAATACGATTTGCCAGAACTTTAAGAAATCTTTAAATGTACGCCAAAAATGTAGTTTCAACACGATGGTGCACCCGCGCATTTTTCGCGACCGGCTCGAGATTATTTAAATACTACATACCCAAATAGGTGGATTGGCCGAGGTGGTCCAATAAATTGGCCTCCTCGATCGCCGGATCTAAAGCCATTGGATTTTTTTGTGGGGTATGATGAAAACTACACAACTGAAATTGCAGCAAACACAATCCGACAACAAAAAATTGGACTTCAAAGGTATGTCCACAATTGGAGACGTCGAGCAAGAATTTCTATTCAACGCCAGGATGACAACTTTGAACAATTTTTGTAAAGAACTAAAAAAATTTAAAATAAATTCAAACAAAAATAATTTCTCACCTTATTTTATTTAAAAACATAGTTTTTTAAACTCAATTGTCTTGTTTTAGGATCCATAGGTAATAGTCTGTGCCCCAAATACTAAATTAAAATCATAAAAATGAGAAGCTAATAAAAACAAGTATTATTGTAGACACCTAGAACGGTGCAGAAAATCTGCACGCATTTTAAATAAATGCATTTTTCTCCGAAATGGTGCATCCTATCGAAATAAATTATGAGTACCTTTTTTGTGTAGAATTGATTGGGGAATGATATTTTGAACAAATAAAAAAATAAAAGATATCCCTTAAAAATTTATTAATACATTTAAAAGGTTTAAAAAATCTGAAAAAAAACTTGACAACTGATCTAAAGTAGATTAGGATTTGTATCAAATTTGTAAGCTCTAGTGTAAGCGGTTTTCAAATAATCATGTAAAAACCTTCTTTTTGGTATCCCCTTTAAAAGGGTGTAGCTCCCTTATAAAGCAACTTTTACTAAGATGATTTTTTCTTAATCTACCTATTTCGACCTCTACTTTCGACGGTTTAAATATTAACGGGTCAATCGTATACACCCTGTATATGCAGGGTGACCCAGTCATCTGCCCACGGTCTATAGCTTCTTTGCTATATAACATCGACTTGCGGTTTTCACCAACATATAGATACATGCATGCCCCACAATTTAAAAATGTTTTCGAAATATACAGGGTGTCCCTTCATGGCCTACTGGACCAAAGTCATATTTTTTTAAATGGAACACCCAGTATATTATGACATTTTTGAATTCCTTATTAAAAAATAATTATACTTTGTATAAACTTTTATGGGTCTATCATCACTCGTTTTGCTGATATTTGCCATTTAAGCCAAAAAAAGATCAATTTTTGAAAAATCACTGCTCTAAAAGAGATGAACATTTTGGCTTGAAATATTGTCAAAAAATTTTCAACATCGTCTAGTCTACAACTATCATGTCAAATTTAAGTTTGTGATATTTTTTATCAGGGTGCTTTATGAAACGCAAATTGAACAATTAAACGAAATTTTCAAATGGAACACCCTGTATATTTTAATAACAATCGATGGCATTTTTTACAACATTTCTATTGATATGGTGTTTGTATGGTCGTTTATTAAGTGTTTAGGAGATATTAATATCCAAACTGAGAACTGGTGAAAAATAGACAAAATAGTGCTCTTGATGAATTTTGTTGAGGATTTTTTATTATATTTGCCTATTATTTATTTCTGTCTTTCTCTATTTTACTTTTTTTATAATGTTGTTTTATTTCAATAGTAGTTTTTGTTGTTTTATAACAAAAATAAAATCGAAATTTGCAATTATCAATTTTGGTTTTCTAAGTCTCAGTATGCTTTGAAAATTTTGCAACTGATGTTACCAAGGAAACCCTTATTTTGTTGAATTTTGTATTAACGCCTTTTTCTGTACTTTTGGTAATAACTAAACCGATATAGTGAACCCTCTGAAAGAAATCCGCTTCTAGCTATCAGAAGAGAGCGTAAAAACGAAATTCAATAAAATAGGGGTTTCCTTGGTAACATCAGTTCTTAAATTTTCAAAACATACTGAAATTTAGAAAACCAAAATTGATAATTGCAAGTTTCGATTTTATTTGTGTTGAAAAGCAACAAAAACTGATGTGTAGTATAACAACATTATTAAAAAAGCAAAATAGAGAAAGACACAAATAAGTTTTAGGCAAATTAAAAAAATCCTGAAAATAAATCACCAAGAGTGCTATTTTGTCTATTTTCACTGTTTTTCAGTTTGGATATTAATATCTCCTAAACTCTAAACCATTGATAAGCGACCATATAAACATTATATCAATAGAAAGCTTGAAAATTTCGTGTAACTGTTCAATTTCCGTTTTATAAGGCACCCTGATAAAAAAATCACAAACTTAAATTTGACATGATAGTTGTAGACTAGACGATGTTGAAAAATTTTTGACAAAATTTCAAGCCAAAATGTTCTTCTGTTTTAGAGCAATGATTTTTCAAAAATTGATCTTTTTTTGGCTTAAATGGCAAATATCAGCAAAACGAGTGATGATAGACCCATAAAAGTTTATACAAAGTATAATTATTTTTTGATAAGGAATCCAAAATGTCATAATATACTAGGTGTTCCATTTAAAAAAAGATTACTTTGGTTCAGTAAGCCATGATGGGATACCCTGTATATATCGAAAATATTTTTAAATTCTGGGACATGCATGTATCTACATATACAGGGTGTAACTTAAATGCACGGCAAAAATTTAAGGGGTGCTTCCTTGGGTCATTTTAAGAATATTTATACCTTAGGTGATTTTTCGAAAAACGCTTCATTTCAAAAATACACAATGATAAAGATTTCTTAAAATGGTTTTTATCACATAAAGTTGTTACTATGGCTACTAGATTTTTTTTCGAATATACAGGTAGATTTTACGTAATAATTTTAATTATTTATTAATCTAAATACAATTTACAATAAGTGTTCAAAATGAAAGCCATTAGCTAGCAAACAAGAATCCAATCTTCTTCTCATCGATTGGCGAACCCTTTCAAAGATACCAGGATTGTTCCTTATCGAATTACATTCGTTAATTATTCGAGTTCTTAGATCTTCTAAATTTTCTACCGGAGTCTGATAAATTAATGATTTCAGATGGCCCCATAGAAAAAATGTAAAGGATTTAAATCAGGGGATCGAGGAGGCCATGGTTGTGGACCACTGCGTCCAATTCACCTATTAGGATAGTTTGCATTCAGGAACTCACGAGCAACCAAACTAAAATGCGCTGGAGCTCCATCATGCATTAGCCACATTACATTCCTCGTCGCCAATGGTACATCTTCTAACAAACATGGTAGCGATTGTTCCAAAAAAATCCGATATGCTTCACCGGTAAGCCTTGGAGGTAGAAATGCTGGTCCAATAAGAAAATCACCCACAATTCCAACCCAAACGTTTAATGAAAATTGTTGTTGGAAACGATCTTCACAAATCTCATGTGGGTTTTCTTCGGCCCACGAATGTCTATTGTGAAAATTCATTACTGCGTTTCTTGAAAAATTTGCTTCATCAGTAAATAAAATTATGGTCATTGATTGAGGGATTTGGATCAATTTTTGAAGAAACCATTAGCAAAATTGTATTCGTGGTGGAAAATCGCGAGGTAAAAGTGCCTGAACGCGTTGAATGTGGTATGGGTGTAACAACTGCTGCCTTAAAATTCTCCAAACAGTCATATTACTTACATTCAAATTTCTTCCAATTTTTCGTGTAGAAGTACTTGGATCTTCTTCCACCAAGTTGAGCACATTTTCTTCCAATTCTAGCGTTCTAACTCTCATTGGCCTCCTGGTCTCTCTCTTATCTTAAATGAACCACTTTCTCGAAGACAGTTATGAATGTTTTCAAAAGTTCTTCTATCAGGAAGACGACGGTTGGGAAATCTTTCACGATAAAAACGTCTTGATCGTAGTGCATTTCCTTTAGCAAGTCCATAGGCAAAATGCATGTCTGTCATCTCGGAATTTGTGTAATAATCCATAATTAGCAAAATAAACTATGACAGGTGACAGCAACAAAGTTTGTAGCCATGGTAACAAGTAAACTTTAATTTTTACACCTATTATTTATTTAATAAAAAGAAATCTTTATCTTCGTGTATTTTTGAAATGAAGCGTTTTTCGAAAAATCACCTAAGGTATAAATGTTCTTAAAATGACACAAGGAAGCACCCCTTAAATTTTTGCCGTGCATTTAAGTTACACCCTGTATATTGGTGGAAACCGCAAGTCGATATGTTTTAGAGCAAAGAAACTATAGACCGTGAGCAGATGACTGGGTCACCCTGTATGTATATTTTAAGATACTGCTCCTCGTCTTTGGGGAGGGATTCTTACATGTGGTATATTGTCTACATAATTTTATATGGTTTTTTTCTTTATAATTTTAATATCAGCAAATAATTTACAAAAAATGTCCTAACGCAAGTAACTAATATTATTTGTAATGTGTTATTATAAAAAAATGTTTTGTACAAATTACAAAAAAAATGGAAAAATAAAATGTTAACAAAATATTAATGTTTTTACCATTTTTTGTGATTTGTACAAAAAAATGTAATTTTTTTATAATACTACATTAAAAATAATATTAGTTACCTGTGATAGAACCCTTTTTTGTAAATTATTTGCTGCTTGACACGAATAAGATGAGGTTCTACGTATTGGAACACAGTTAGCTAGACTTGAATCTTGAGAAGCAACTTAAGATTTAGTTTGGTCTCAAGACATGGTCGTGAAACTGGCCGTTACTTTTAATAAAACAATATACTATTTTCTTCAATAAGTATTTTAAACAATAAAAAATTAGCCCAGTATTTTCGTTGGTCCGTGTGTATTTCATGTAGTCACGGAAGTAATTTTGTGATAGGTAGTAATATAAATTAAATTTATTCACAGCCATATTGTACATTTATTTATTATTCGTTAAACATATATTTTGATTTATAGTAATTTAAAGTTGTGTACCTACATTTATGATGAATATGATTTAATATTTAAGATCCTTAAGAAATTTGCAAAGGCTCACACCTAAGGAAATGATTAATGCATTATCTTTGATGTTAAATTTAATTATCCCCATAAAGTGAAGTTTATACGGGGTGCTGAAAAAAACACGCCCATGCCGTAATCAACGGAATGATTATATGAAAACAGCAGTTAAATAAATAACTGTTACCATCCTACACCAACACAATTAAAGTTTATATTGTTTAATTTTAAAATTTGCTGAAAATTAAAAAAATAGATATTTCTGTTTGAAGGAATTTAATAATTTCATGAAATTGCGCTATTCCCGCATATTTCTATATTTTTTACGAAAACGTGTCATTAAAGCCTGCATTAAAAAAAAGACTTTCGCCCGCAAAAGTGAAAAGTGCGGGTTGTTTGAAAGACGAAACCTTGTGAGGTTATTAATGAGGTCATCATTTATCTGTAATTACATATTAAACTTTTAATTGGCTTATTAATGAATACCGCTAATACAAGTATCAATTTAAGCGGGTGTTATTTTATGTTAAACGTTTTTGCGGTAAGTTATAGGATCATATTATTTTTTGTTTTTTTTTTAATTTTAAATAAGTTTTTTACCTGATATTTTAATGAACCAAAAAATCATCCCGATACGATCTAATAAACCAAACTTTATTAAAATAACTCTACTTTTTAAATAAATCAAAAATTTGCATAATTCCCACCGATTATAAATAATTATTTAATACTTCGCATAACTTTCCCAATTAATAATAATTAAGACATGTTGCTTCAATAATTTAAATTTATTAATAGTAAACAACGCAATTGCTTACATAAAAATTCATTACCCCAATTAACAATTTCCAGCTGAAAATGGTGCTTTTTGAAATTATCGGAAGTTCTTTAAATAATTTGGTAATACTTGTATAACATTATTATTTCGTTACCTAAACTTATAAGCCATTATTTACCGTTTGGAATGATGGACAGGGAAATTTGGAATTTCGAGAACTGTAGTGAATTCAAAAGCGAGAAATTGCCGGCTTTTAAGAAAGAAAGTTGTTCGGAATTGTAGTGCATGTGTTCCCATCAATCAAGTTACTATGAAAAAGGAAGTTTGTATGTCTTAAGTTGGACTAACTGTTTTTGCATTGTTTAATACAATAAAGACATGACGAGAATTAAGATAGGAGTGAATTATTAATGAATAAATCATTTAATGTGTGTCGAAGAATGATAAATTTATTTACTTTACAGTTCTTAAAATTAAATTTTAAGACAATTTTAGTCATCATGTAAAATTGGATCGTAATTGATAAGAAAACAATAAAACAATGTTATTTGGTGATATTGTATTTATTTTATGAAGCAAATAAAATTCTGTGATAAAAGTACATATTTCGGTCAGTTTACTTATGTGTATGAATTTTATATTTATATTTGAATAGTTTGATTAATCAGAAAAAATCTGGAACTTCATTTATCAAAAGAAAGAAATACAGAAAAACTAAATAAGATTATTTATTATGTTGCAAATCTTAAGTTGATAATTTTTATGTTTGATAAATATTAAAATTTATAATTAATGTAATAAAATTTTTGCAATACCCATATGACTATTATTTAAGGCAAAAGATAAAAATATTGACTCTTAATTTGAAGATTTTGATGAGAATTTCTATTTTTTAAAACAATTTATTTTATGGGTCTAGTTGTATACAGGGTGACGATAAAGTTTGGAACATAATTCGTAACAGCCTTATTTAATTTTTTTCAGAAAATCGCTCGGAGAGGACAATTTTAGTTTTTAAAATTCCATCTCTAGGTATAAAACATATTAATGACGCCATTGCTGATTTAGCAATGACGTCATCATCGATTTTTTTAAATAGAAACTCCCATTTTTTTACTCGTTTTTATTAGATATTGAAATAATTTTCTTTTTTCTAACGCTATAAAAAGTTAAGGTATAAACGAAATAGTTCACTTTTTCGTTTTTCGTTTTTTGTTTTAAGTTTATTTTCGAACTTTTTACAGCGCTCCAAAAATTATGTGAAATTTTAAGAAATTTTTAATATCTTGTCGCCCTTCTCCATCGCCCACAAACTGAATAAAATCCAGTAAACAAAATTTTTTGTGATAAACGAGAAATAGTGGACTACTTACAGTACTTTTATTATTTAATCAATTATCATAAAAAATATTTAAATTTTCCAATAAAAATTGCACAAAAACGCTATTTTTAAACATTTAAAAAAACGTGCTGTTTTGTAGATTAATTATCGCATTTTCAAATTCTGAAAGGATTATTTTAAAATAATAATTTATAAGGGCTTTACTAGGTTAAGGAAGGAATGCTCTTGCATTTACAGATGTTTTAGGTTTGTCAACTATTTTTCATAATGAATTAATTTATGTATAAGGTTTCTTCAGTTGTTTTTCATGTTAAATAAATAAATAAATTTATATTGAGAATTTGTAATTTTATTGATGTGATAAATTAAAATCCACACTTTTTAAAAATAAAATCTGTCAAAAATAAACGATAAAAACAAAAATACTTCAGAGAATATTTTATTGTTTTTTTCCTAGATTCAGAATATATTAAAATATATGGATTTCCATTTGAAAAAAACTGAGTACTGCAAATGAAATATATCTACATTTGCCTAGTTTGTGACTCCTTTCAAACTTAACAATTTTTAATTGATTTTTTTTTAAACTTTTATATTTGGAGATATTATTTATTTCCACCCTTCAGGTTAAATCCTGTATATTGATATTATTTTACCCACATTTTTGTTTTAAATTGAGCTTTGAGAAGATAGTAGTTATGGGTAAGTTGAAAGAATGTGCCTAAGTTTTAGTTTTAAATTGTTATTAATACTTACATGGAAAAATTGTCCTTGTACATAAATAGACACTTTATCTTCAAATGTAAAAATAGAAAAAAAAACAAATGTGTTGTTTGATAACTTCTAAAGTAATTGGAATTTATTAATTACTGGAATGTTTTTATTAAATTTTTTAAAATTTTATTTTTAATGCATTTATCTACATATTGTTTTAGAAATATGTACAGATCCTCAAAAAATGTAATTAACAAAATATTACATTAATGAAAATATGGTAAGGGCACACCTTAATAGGGCCTGATTCATAAAATTTTTGTAGTCTTAAAAATAGCATTGCAGTCATTAGAAATAAAAGCCATAAATAAAAATTAATGGTTAAAAAAATTGATGTAATTGATTTTAAATAAAATTAAGCTCAAATCGATAAATACTTTTAATCCATCAAATAATTTTTGGATAGTAAATTATTTTTTCTATTCCTTCAAAAAGTTACAGCAATTTTAAAATTGTAAAATTTTTATGATTTTTGTAGTACATGTGCAATTTTCTTTCTTATTACCATTTGTTTTTTGTTTTAAATCAATAATGATTTGGATTTTGTCTTTTTGTCCAATTGCGTTTCTTTGGACACTGTAGCAAGTTTTTAAACCAAGAACAGTGTTTTAAATTTCTCACATTAAAATTTACGTATTATGGAATTAATACAGAGTGTTCCATCAAATTCCTAAAAATTAATATTATGCTGTAGTGGACAAAAAAAAAGTTCATAAGAAATTTTTTATTCAGAATATTTACTACAGCCTATATAATGCCGAGGCAAATTGGAAAATGTAATGAATATTACTTTGCATTTACTCTTTGTAAATACAGATTCCATTGTGAAACAAAAAGGGGTCAATATAAAAAAAATTGATGCGATTTTTAGATTTTACATTTATTATATGATTTTTTTCGCAATTTTATTTTTAAGGATAATCTGTTACGGCATTCCCATAGCATGGTTTTTTAAAAATTTACTTGTTGTTAAAAAAGTAAAAAAGTGGATAACATTTGCATCCGACTCGACGTAAATATTGTACAACGAGACCGTAGGTCTAGTTTGAAAATGAGTTAAGTGCAAATATGCTTTTTGCACGAGTAGCATACACTATTTCTTCTACGATCGATGATTATCAGCCATTGAAAATAATAAAATTTCATAAAAACAAAAATTAATTACAGATACTGACATTTCTAAATTTGTCATTTATGATCAGTTGTCAGTACAAAAGTCACGCTTTTTTGCACTAGTGCAGAAAAGGATTACTTAAGTCATGCTTTTTTGCACTACTTGTTGCATGATCGTAGAAAAAATAAATTTCAACATCCAGTATTGAGTTTGGAAAAATATTTATAAGGAAAATAGTTTTACTTGTAGTAAAAACACACGAAAAATTAAATAGTCCAAAGTAAGGTATGGGATTATACCAAAAAAAAATTTATGCAAAACGATAGTCAATTTTATTTCAGATGGTAAAATTTTTTTCCGAATCATAAGAAAAATACACAGGGTGTCGCAAAATTCGACCGACAACGCTTAACTATCTACTATCTAAAGACTATCTACTATCTGAAGATAGTAGACCAAAAAATAAGTCGATATGACCAAATTCATTTTTATGGAAAATTCACCTCTGAAGAGTAATAAGCCACTAAAGTTGAATTTTTAAAATAGAATTTTCTTTATTGCCATCAAATCAGTACAGATTTCTACTGAAATTTTGTGTATGTACATTTGAATACTTAACGCTCAATTGGTAAAAATTTGGTTAATCCCTGACTTTTGTAAATAGCGTTTGAGGGAACAAGAAGACATAAAACAGTCAAAAAATTTTTAGGTATTTAAAAATTTTATTTAAAAATTATTTACTTTCGTAGATAAATACAAGTGAACTTACCTACCTAAAAAGTTTTTGATTGTTTTATGTCACCTGCTTCTTTCATCCAACATCACTTACAAAAGTCGAGGATTAGCCAAATTTTTACCAATTATGCGTTCATTATTCAAATGTACGTATACAAAATTCCATTTAAAAATCTTGTCTAGTTTGGCCGTAATTAAAAAAAAAATATTTAAAAAAAATCAACTTTAGAGTATTATAACTCTTCAGGGGTGCATTTTTTATTTAAATGATTTTGGTCATGTCGAATAATTTTGAGGTCTGCTCCAGATAAGCGTTATCGGTCGAATTATCCGACACTCTGTATATTAAATGCAATACAATTTTTAATTTCTTTAATTGTTTTTTATTTTTTTTATATTTTATTTTAAATTTAAAGTAATAAATTAGATTGCAATAAAAAATAAACAAAACATTATTAGTGTTAAACTTGCTATAGTAGTTTTTTAATTCGAAAAATAAAATCTTACCATTTAAAAATTCAAATTTATTATTATGATAAAATATAATGTTAAAATAATAAAAATAAAAAAAAAAACAAAAAATTCAAAATTAAAGAATCAAATTATAAAAATATATAAAATTGTATCGCATTTCTTGTATTTTTTTTAATAATTAAAAAAAATATCTTGCCAATTGAAAAAAAAGTTGACTATCGTTTAGTTCTCAGGTCAGAGTTTTGCATAAAAAATTCTTTTTCCACCATTCCATACTTTTAAAAATTTAATTTGGTATATTTCTTTATTAAATTCGGGTAAGAAAGTTACAGCTCTTTTTTTGAACCACTGTATAAAGTTTTTGAACAAAAATTAGAACTTTTTAAATATTCAACAAACATGCGCTATGTAATAATAATCAAAAAGATCAATTTTCCATTTGTTATGATAATAATTTAATGCGGTTGAAAAAATATAAACATTGACTTTGTAATTAATGGTTTTATATTTTGACTAAACTAAAATTAAAATATGCATTTAAATTTAGTAGCCTGTATTCAGCGACCATGATCGTCTGTAATGAAAATATTTAGAGACGACGTTAAAGTTAAAAACGTCTTTAAAAATTTTTCTTCATAACTTTAATGCTTCTAAAATTTATAAGTGTTTTTAAAGTAAATAATTAGAATTAAAAGCAAGACTTCTACTATTTTAAAATAAAATAATTAAGAATAAACAAAATGAGTGTCATTATTTAAGATACAATCTATCTTTTATACATACATCTTTAATTACCTCAAGTGTAAAGAACTTTTACTAAAAGTAAATAATTTTCTAATTCCAAGCAAGTAATGAAGAAACCAAGAAATATTTTTAATGATTAAAAAACTTATTATGCATGAAAATCTAATGTATGTAAATTTTTTATACTGAACACATCTTTATCAAAATTGCTAAGCTTAGTTGATAAAAGTTGTATTTGTTACGGCATGGTAAACTTTAAGATGAAATTTAAAATATACAGGGTGATGATAATGTTTTTAACCGACTAAATAATTTTTGAATTTATTGTTTCTTGGAAGATCTATCAGAGCAGTTCGTTTTTGATATTTTTTTATAATAACTTAAATATTTGATTTGTCAAATTAAATGGTTCAAAGAATACTATAATCGTATATTTAGATTTTTATTTTTTATAGGATGTGGCTATTTACACATACAGTATGTACGAATAAATGACTATTTGCGCCACCAAACGGCCAATCAAAAAATAAAATATACAGGGTGTTTGGTAGCTCGATGCGTTAATTTAAGGAGGTGATTGGGGATCATAATGAAAGCATTTTTAACTAAGTTTATTATTACATAGGTAATTGTGTTTTTGTAAAAGTTATCATAATTATCTTATTTACATTGAATTTATGCTTAATTGTAGATGAATCTTTTGGAAATAAATATTTTCTGTAACTTAAATACGTAGATACTTTGGTTTTTTACATCAAAGATGTTGATAACTTTTTACAAAATGAAGGAAAAATATTGAAATCTTAGAAAAGCTCAAAGAAATATTTTTAGGATAGGTAATTTTTTTTAAAAGATTAATGACCAAAGAGATTTTAAGATTATTTGAACATGTTTAGTAAAAAGTTAGTACCTAATATCAAAGTTGAAACCCAAAACTACAATTAACAATTTCTCAGACTTCAATTTTTTTCTTCATTTTGTAAAAGGTTATCAACTTCTTTAATGTATGAAATTAAAGTAATACATGTTTAAGTTACACAATATGATTTTTCCCAGAAGATTTAATTACAAATTACGCGTTAATTCAATGTAAATCTTATAAGATTTATATACAGGGTGATTTTTTTAACCTGGAAAATGGAATTATCTCGAAAAATACGCATCGCACAGAAAAATTTGCCAGGTCGAAACTTTATGATCTAAGAAAACAAATTTTATGGATCAAATACATCTTTAATTTTACTTCCGGTTTATCAGGAAATGGCACCCACTTTCTTATTTTAAATGTAAACCCCTGATTTTTTCTACGTAAAATCAAACAAAGATTAGTTTTAAATATGTTTATGACAAAAAAATATTTTTTTTCAAAACTTTAAGAAAAAATTTTAAATTTTTTTTTGGTAAAAAATTTGAGTAAAAATTAAAAAAAATAATATCTCAAGAACGACGGATAATGTTTTATAAATTATCATTTATTTTACGTATTTGTATTATTTAAAAATATTTTTTGTAGGTTTTACTCAAATTTTTTGGCAAAAAAAATTT
The DNA here is from genome assembly GCA_963971135.1 of Stenus bimaculatus. Taxonomy (NCBI): domain Eukaryota; kingdom Metazoa; phylum Arthropoda; class Insecta; order Coleoptera; family Staphylinidae; genus Stenus; species Stenus bimaculatus. The sequence goes on from OZ020180.1 coordinate 38,367,080, forward strand.
AAAATTTTTTCTTAAAGTTTTGAAAAAAAAATATTTTTTTGTCATAAACATACTTAAAACTAACCAATGTTTGATTTTACGTTGAAAAAATTAGGGGTTTACATTTAAAATAAGAAAGTGGGTGCCATTTCCTGTTAAACCGGAAGTAAAATTAAAGATGTATTTGATCCATAAAATTTGTTTTCTTAGACCATAAAGTTTCGACCTGGCAAATTTTTCTGTGCGATGCGTATTTTTCGAGATAATTCCATTTTCCAGGTTAAAAAAATCACCCTGTATATAAGATTTCTCGAAAAGCTATATATTCTATAACAATAAATACATATAGGTTATAATGTTTCCATTAAGATTCCCAATCACCTCCTTGAATTAACGCATAGAGCTACCAGCTACCAAACACCCTGTATATGTATGCCCGTACGTGCATTTTATTTTTTTTTATACATAATATATCTCTTATACAGGGTGTTTCATTGAAAACTTCAAATGTCGTTTATTTCATAACCAAAATTTTTTCAAAAAATTAACTGAACACGCCGATTTTTGTTTTGAGGGGGACGCATTATAAGACCGATTTAAGCACTCTCACGTCACTCCCTTAAGTGGGGGGCGTTAACCCCCTCATTTCTTAAATGGCAACAGGGGTTGAGTAATATATCATCTGAAAGCTGCTTTTAATTAGAATTCAACGGTATAAATTAAATTAAAATTGATCGATTCGTTTTAAAGAAAAAAATTAAAAACTCATTGCAATAAATAAATATAAAAAATGTTAAATTAACCCAAAAAATCTTTTTTCAATTAGCAAATTATTAAATACTGAATAAAAAATTGAAGGTAAGATGTACCGTTTTTGGTTCTCATGAATAATTTAATTTAAAATTTAAACGCAAAAGAACAATAAATAAATTTCTTTGTTATGTTATCCACATGATTTGACAGGTGTTTAAATCTAAATAAAATGTGATTTAGAAATTGAAATAATTTAATTTAGTGTATTACAAGTTTTCGAATTAAATAGATTACACTAACTTTATTACCTCCTAACCATTCAAAATGGTTTATTCTAAGGATGATCGAGTTGAGATTATGCTATACGGTGAAGAAAGAAGATGTGCCCTTCGAGCAGCTACTCGTTTAAATAATCTTCATCCAGATAAAAATGTATCTGCAAGATATGTTTTAGATTTGTTCAATAAATTCTTGAAACGGGTTCAGTAGGAAATAAAAAAGAACTGGCGGCCCCCCAAATGAAGTAGAAACGTTGACTGTAGTAGGCGAAACATCTCTACATCCGCAAACTTCCATAAGAAACTTATCTACATTAACAGGACTTCAAAGCACCAAAGTTTGGAGAATTTTAAAAAATTTAAAAGATCGCCCGTATAAATTTTCTTGTCATCAAGAATTAAGTGAAGATGATTTTGATCACCGAACAGAGTTTTGTGAAGTTATGTCTAATAGACTATCAAATACTCCAAACCAATTACAAAACATCTGCTTTAGTGATGAAGCAATATTTAATTTGAGGGGTAAAGTTAATAAACATAACTGTCGTTATTGTAGTACAGAAAATCCACATTCGATGCGAGAAGAGCACTGTCAGTATCCAGAAAAATTAAGTGTTTGGCTTGACATTTATGGGGACCATATTATAGGCCCTATATTTATTGATGGCAACTTAACAGGCGAAAAATATTTAGATATGCTGCAAAATATTATCGAACCTACAATAACACATGTCTTAGAATATGATGATATGCTGGACGAAAATTTGATAATTTTTCAACAGGATGGTGCTCCGCCACATTATACGTTACCAGTTCGTCAATATTTTAACAGAACCTTTCCTAGTTGGATTGGCCGTAGAGGTACTATTGAATGGCCAGCACGCTCACCTGACCTCACACCGCTGGATTTTTTTCGTTTGGGGCTATTTAAAAAATAATAGCAGACCTTCGTCAAAGAATCATAAACGAATGTGGAAATATTACACGTAATGCTACAAAATGTTCGCGCAGAGTTTGAAGACCGTCTCTATTTCTGCTTGGAGAATTCTGGAAAACATTTCAAACATTTCCTTTTAATTTTCTATTTAAAAATAAAATTATTGCAAACTTTATTTTTTTTCTTTAAAACGAATCGATCAATTTTAATTTAATTTATACCGTTGAATTCTAATTAAAAGCTGCTTTCAAATGATATATTACTCAACCCCTGTGGCCATTTAAGAAATTAGGGGGTTAACGTCCCCAGCTTAAGGGAGTGACGTGAGAGTGCTTAAATCGGTCTTATAATGCGTCCCCCTCAAAACAAAAATCGGCGTGTTCGGTTAATTTTTTGAAAAAATTTTGGTTATGAAATAAACGACATTTGAAGTTTTCTATGAAAAACACTGTATGTATTATATGTCAATTTTTAAATCTTACAACATCTGTGACCTTGCTTTTGTTTTCTTACATCACGTGACTCCCAAGTTTGAAACCTTAAATAGAATAGTCCAACTTTTTTTAATCATCTGAATCTACATAATTTTCTGAATCTAACGATACTTAAAAAGTAATTTTTTTTTCAAATATTCTTTTTATTTTTTTTAATTTTTCAAAATTATTTTATCAGTTTTATGATTAATTGAAAACAAACAATTTATAAACTGCTACAACATTTAAATGACATAGCAAAATGACACAACAACATATTATGATAAAAGATAAAATTTACTTGAGTGCTCAGTAAACTGATTTTTAAACCCTAAAAACTTAAAAAAATAAATAAGACTTATAGGGTATTTTTCGATTCCGAAAATTATGCAGATTCAAATTATTAAAAAAAAGGTTGGACTATTAACTATTCCATTTAAGATTTCAAACATAATAGTTTGTACATACTGTATGTGCAAATAGTCAATTATTCGTACAGACTGTATGTGTAAATAGCCATTTATTCGTACATACTGTAAGTGCAAATAGTCATTTATTCGTACATACTGTATGTGCAAATAACCACATCCTTTTTATAAAGGTATCCCAAAAACTACAGGCAACCATTGTTTTTTAAAGGGGAACATGGGTGCAAATAAATTATTTCAAGATTAATTTGAGTCCATAATACAAATAGGTTTAAAAAAATTAAAATTTTTTTCCTAATTTTTTTTAATTTTCTTGTTTTTTAATTTCTTTGAACTTGTTTTACGTTTTATTACAAATAATAATATTTTTTACATTTTTCTCTTACTTTTTGCATACCTTTTTGGATATTTCAACGCCAGTTATCATTAAATACACAAAAAATATTAATGAAATAAAAAAATAAAAAACATTATTTGTAACAGTATTAAAAAAAATATACAAAAAATAGGAAAAAAAATCCAAAAAAATCGAAAAAGAATATTCTTCAAAAAATTTTAAATTTTAAAATTTATTATTATTACTCTTCAATTTTTTTGTGTACACCTCTGTATGAAAATATAAACCAAATAGCAAGTAAGTGAAATAATAACCAAAACTCTTAACTCTTACCTGCTCATTTTTGTAAACTCAACTAAAGTTTTAAATTTAACTTGAAGTAAAATTTATGCGCGCAGGAGTTTTATTAAAAGATGAACTGCATACAAAAAAGTCTTTCTCATTAAATTTTATAATCTGTTTAATTTTTTTTATTGTTTGTTATTACAACACTAAAAACACTCACGAATGTAATAGTACTTCATAATCATAGTTATTAATAATTTATTCATTAAATACATAATACGTTCACATAATTAAAACACTTCACTAATTTCATTTAACTTCCTATAATTTCTCAGATCTTCTTAATAATAGCTTTGGTTTGAAATTATTTGCAAAATATCAAATATTTATTTCGTCACTTTTATCAGTTTTAATAAACCTTATCATGGTTGTAAACTATGTTGGTATCACAAATATTTAGTTTATATTATTAGGAAAAATATCTACCTTATAATTTATTCTTATTTTTTCTTGTAGATTTTTTTTGGAAAAGGAACCGGTGCGCGCAGGTCGGTGATCGGCTTTATTAACGCGCGTCTACTTTTGAAATGTCAGCGGAAAGCGAAGTTTGTAGAGGAAGAAGGAAGACGTGCGAAGCGTGGCGCTTTTGTTTTTTTTCTTTTGCACCGTGAGCTCCGCCCGCGCGCTTTTTGACTCAGTGATGACTCCTGACTCTACGCACCTTTAGACTTTCAGCCGAAAAGGTTACGCTCCCTATATTAACCGCTACGCCTCCACAAAATATAAATCTTTTTAAAAATATTCCAAGAAAACTTGTTTTGTTTCCATTTATTTTTAAAATTTAAATAATATTCTTTGTGAAAGTACTGGAAAAGTCACATTTTTATCAGTTTCTACTTAAAAGAAAATTAAAAAAGTACATACTAATATAACTAATAAAATATCCAAACATCGCATCACAATCAACAAAAAATGGAAATTTGCTAAAATTTGGATTATATTTTTTGGCATATCCAGCAGTCGAAAAAAGTAGAGCAACTTTAATTTTATGGTGTTTGGAAAATGTATACTTTTTCTCTTCGAATATTCGAAGAGAAAAAGTATAAATTTTCCAAACACCATAAAATACCTCTCTCTTCAAAATGGACATCCGAAGATTTCATGAACTTTAATTTTATTTACATTAAAATTTAAATATAAACCAGGAACAAAATCAATTGTCTTGAATTAAAGTATGTACATACAGTATTGGAAATAAGTAGAGCAACATTTCCTTTTTTTCTAAAGTTTTTTAAAATAGTGGAAATAATATTTACCCCCTTATTCACTAACTCTTAACGACAAGTGAACGACTCGTTACTGAACGATAATCGTTATTTTAAAGGTTTCGCTATTCTCTAAATTTTTTTTCTCGTTTATGAACGATACAATCGTTCAACTATTATCGTTCATCTACCGTTATTCAACGTCAGACTGGAAGTTATCGTTTGCTAACGTTTTGAAAATTTAAATCGATTTTTTTCTATAAACAAATATAAATATAACACAATAATGGAATATGCACTTCTTTTATTAGCAGAAGAAGTACAAAGAAGGTAATAATATCTAAAAAAATACTTTTACTATAAATAGGTAGTAATTAAAGATTAAGTTTTTTCTTTTTGTGGCTTTACCTTAAATTAAAAAATTTTATATTTTCTTTAGAGAAGAATCTAGAAATTTGAAAAGGCAAATGAGGGATAATTCAAATCCTTTTGAATTACCAGAGAATATTTTTCGTCCACTGTATAGACGACTCCCCAGATATCTGTGTTTTCAATTATTTAATGAGATTCAACCTTATTTACAACCAACAAAAAGAAGAACGAAAATTCCACCTGTTATAAAATTTGTTACAGCTATGCATTTTTTTGCCCATGGCAGTTATCAAAAAAGTGTAGAAGTAGACTACCAATGTGAATTATCTCAGGCTTCAGTGAGTAGATCTATATCTGAAGTAACAAATGTAATAAACGAGCACCTGGCGAATAACTATATTAAATTTCCCACTACTTTACAAAATATTACTAGAGGGAAACAGGGATTTTTCGAAAAGTATCAGTTTTCAGGAATAATTGGGTGCATCGATGGTACTCACATTGCAAAAGTTCCTCCACCAGCTAATGATGCAAATTACCCAGGAAATTTATTTATTAATAGAAAATCGTTCTACAATATAAACGTACAAATTATATGTGATTTTGATTTAAGAATTTTGAATATGAATCCACGATACCCTGGATCAGTTCATGATTCGGCAATTTGGATGATGAGTGAGATTAACACATTCCTGGGTAATAAAACGGAGGATTTTTCTCCAATTCATCCAAATAGAGTTCATACTGCTGATACGTTGTTTTAATACAGCGTACTTTTTTTCGATTTTTTTCAATATTCATTATAACTTCTATCTATGATTTTAACATCACTTTCAACTTTTTTGCAAAAAACTCTTACCCCCAGTATTATCAACAGACCTTTAATTTTAAATGAGGTTTAATTTGACATATATAGTCTATTTTGCGGCTAAATGTCATTTAAACTATATGCAAAATTCATAAAAATACTATACAGGGTGTTTCAAAACTATTCCGCATCCTCTTAAGGGCAGATTCCTCTCATGAAAATAAGACGAAAAGTTCAAATAAACATGTGTCCGATCTCGCTTCATACGGGAGCTACAGCCTCTTAAAAGTGTTGTTAATAAGAAGGCTTTTCTTCGTTTATTTCAAAACGAATTGAAGTACAGCTTTAAAATTTGGTGTGAATCATGATACAGTTGGGACACGTTTTCGTGAATTTTTTCAATTTTTTCGTAAACAAAAGAATCCATGGCTAATACGATTTTTTTAATAATTTTTTTTAAATTGTGTTGACCGTCAATAAATTGAAAAATGCATTTTCTCCGAAAAGGGCGCAATCTAGCGATTTTAAATAAGAGCACCTTTTTTGTTAAGAATTAAATGTGGAACAATAATTTAAAAAAAAACTTTTGTAAAAGTTAACCAAAAAAAAGTTATGACAATTTTAAACCTCAACCTTAGTTAAATTTACCCTTAAAACATGCAAAAAAATTGAAAAAATACAGGAAAATGTGTACCAACTGTATCATAATTCATACCAAATTTCAAAGCTGTACTTCAATTTGTTTTGAAATAAACGAAGAAAAACCCTCTTATTAACAACACTTTTAAGAGGCTGTAGCTTCCTTATGAAGCAAGATCGGATATACGTTTATTTGAACTTTTCGTCGTATTTTCATGAGAGGAATCTGCCCTTAAGTGGATGCGGAATAGTTTTGAAACACCCTGTATATGTCAAATTAAACCTCATTTAAAATTAAATGTCTGTTGATAATACTGGGGGTTAATCGGATTAATTTCAATATGTGCGCCCCCCTGGTGGCGAAAATAGGAACCTCTAAAGCCGATGAATACCTTTTTGATTATACTCATTATAATATGTTATCGTTTTCAATTTTAGTTTCAAATAAAAAAATCTCTTGATGTTTTGTTGCATATTAGGTATAAAATTGCAATTTAAACACACAATTTGGCACTGACAATTATAACTAACAGCGCCCTCTAGCTACTATTCTTATTAAAACCGTTCGAATATCGTAACCTTTCGTTTAAAGGTCGACTTACGAACGAGCGGCGATAGAGAATACAATTTTAACGATTGTCGTTATACGAAACGTTAAAATTTTTCCTAACGATTATCGTTCGTGAACGACTCGTTCACTAACGTCAATTTAGTGAATAAGGGGGTTAATTTTAACAGTCAGTATTTAGTATCGAATTTATAAAGTTTATTTTAAAAGATATTTCTTTGAAAATTTAAATATTTCTAAAGAATTTTTATCATTCACGCTTTATTGTTGGAAAAAAGTAGAGAAACATGTGCAACATTTTATTATAATACACAAAATAATGAAAAATTTTATTTCACATTTTACTCAAATATGCGTACTTAGTTTATGCTTATCCATCATGCCGCGAGGAACAAAAATTTCAAAAGAAATTAAAATTTTGATAATTAGTGATTTTAATAATAAAATGTGTCACATGCTGATATTTCTAGAAAGTATTCGCGAATTATAAAAAAGTATAATGAAAGTGGAACTTTCTTTGAATTTAAAAGTATTGCTTAATTGAAAGCAGTGTAAAAAATTATGTTTAATCTGTTTAATTAACGTTTCCATTGTAATATTTATGAAACGTTTCCGTGACAACGTTGTTGCGCTGACTTGCAACCGTTTATGAAACGTTATTTTAACGTAATTGTCTCAATACATGGTAACATTGCATGTTTCCAGGAAACATTTATAAGATGTTATTTCAATTTTATTTTGTTTACTGGGTAGTCTTTTGATGACCCTCTCACTCATTTTAGTTCTTATAAAAAGGCAGAATTATTAGGTGGAGCCACCATTCGTTTTGTTTTTAATTTTTTACATTGAATCAACCTCTCATATACTTTTCTTCTCTCTGAATAAAATAAATACGCGATTTAAATATCCTGCTCGCCCCCCTAGTTGCGAAAATATGAACCTCTAACCTCTAATGCCGATGAATAGGTACCTTTTTGATTACAGTCCTAATATGTTTACACGTTCTCAATTTTGGTTTGAAAGGACCTTATCGTTCTCTGGAAGGATCGTGTTCCAACGTTGATATTCATACCACATGTATAGAAAAGTAAAATATTTAATTTTGTAAAATATTGGGTCATGAAAATATGTCCAGGCTTCAGAAAACGCTTTTGAAGTTGTGAATTTTTAACATCATTTTGCACAATTCGACAACGATGCCGGGATTAACTAACAACTAATATTGCATTAATGCAATATTAGTTGCCGACATCATCTAAATATTTTAATTTTCTGATGTTAATAATGTATTAATTATGTACTTAATTACATATTTATAAATATTTTATTTTATTTTAATTATTTAGCGTATAGTTTTAACAAATTAATAAGTAAATTCACAATTAATTTTTTAAAATTATTTAATTATTGCAGAGTTGCCGTTTTTTTTCAATTTTTACAAAAACTTGAATAAAAGATTTGGGACATTGCATAAGACTATGATATTTTTATTACGTGATAAAATGGTATTAGTATTATGGTTTACCAAAGTTTTATAGATATCCATTCACTAGAACATCTTTGAAATTAAAATGTTACGATTTTTACAGTACATTTCGAATTTTCTAAAACATTGGCAACATTGGATAATTTTTCACCTACGTGTCACAAATAAATCCATTAATTTCCAAATGTATTATTTAATTGTAAACATAAACATAAATATAATATATCCAAACGCACCTAATTATTTTTAATAAGAAATACAATTTTTTGGAAATGAAAATAAAATTATCACCAATTTTTACAAGCGATTCCGGGCTCTGAGTTGTGCTAAGTTCTAAGAAAATTGCACTAATTCTTCTGACGAGATTGTATGATTTTTTCAATTTTATAGCTTTATTTCTAGGAAAAAACCATTGTACGCCCTTTTCTTCAAAAATATTTATAAAAACTTGAAATGTTCTTTCTTATTTTGCACGCATGATTTAAATCGATCTCTAATAATAATAACAAAAACAACTAATTAGAAGAATATTTAAAATTGCAAATCGTAATTACAGGTAACTAGCATATGTATTTTTTGACAATAATTGTCACACCTTGTCAAAATTTAAAATTTGAATAGCCGCAGTTGCCAGCTTAATAATAGATTTTTGCCATACAGTTTAATTATTTAACAGCATCTTCTAAACAAAATTGAAGGTGATATTTTATATTTAAAATATTATACTTCGTTTTGGTAAGTTAGATTCTAATTTCATTTCTGCCCAAAGTCCTATATGAAAACGATAAGGTCCTTTAAACATTATTAAAAAAGTTGAATATTTGGTACAAGGTACAAAAGTCCATTTTAAGCACAATCTGATATGGAGTTTGGGAACCAAAGAAACACGATATAATTTTTGAATGTGAAAACATACAGTATTGGAAAAAAGTAGAGCAGCATTACCTTTTCTCTAAAATTTTTAAAAATAGTGAAAATAATGTTTAATTTTAACACTCAGTATTTAGTATCCAATTTATAAAGTTTATTTTAAAATAAATTTCTTTGAAAATTTAAATATTTCTAAAGAATTTTTATCATTCACGCTTTATTGTTGGAAAAAAGTAGAGAAACATGTGCAGCATTTTATTATAATACACAAAATAATGAAAAATTTTATATCACATTTTACTCAAATACTTAGTTTATGCTTATCCATCATGCCGAGAGGAATAAAAATTTCAAAAGAAATTAAAGATTTGATAATTAGTGAATTTAATAAAAAAGTGTCACAAGCTGATATTTCTAGAAAGTATATTCGCTGCATAGATGTGTATTATATCCAGAATTATAAAAAGATATAATGAAAGTGGAACAGTAGATTTAAAAAAAAAAGTCTGAACGGCCACGAAAAACAACATTACGCATAGATAAACATTACGTGAAGTTATAAATATTTCGAAACAAAACCCATTTTAATCTTCAAACCAAATTAAGGCCCAATTTGATAACAATCAGTTTTCAAATATTACATCACGCACTGTCAGAAATAGACTAAGTGAGAACAATCTTATAGCTAGAAGACCAGCAAAGAAACCTCTACTTTCAAAAAAAAACAGACGTGTCCGAATTAAATTTGCTCAAGACCACATTAATTGGACTTTGGAAGATTCGAATAGGGTAATATTTAGTGACGAAATAAAGTTTAACTTGATAAGTAGTGGTGGAATCCAATTTGTGAGACGTCCTGAGAATAAAAGATTACATCCCAAATATGTTCGACATACAGTAAAACATGGCGGTGGATCTGTAATGGTTTGGAGGTGCTTCTCTGGTTTCGGAATGGGCCCCATTCATGGTATAAATGGCATAATGGATCGTTTTGTGTATAAAAATATTTTAGAGAACGTTATGGTCCCATATGCTGATAGCACTCTCCCATTACGTCACTTCTTTCAGCAGGATAATGATCCGAAGCATACTTCAAAGTTTGTAAAACAATGGTTTGGTAATTTATTGAATTTACCATCACAATTTCCATTTACAAAATATGGTTGTAATTTGAAATAATTGTAAGGCATATTTCGTAAAATTTGAACGCGCATTTTAACTGTAAAAGCAGCAAATACCTTCGTAGTCTTGGTGATACAAATTTTAAAATATAACAGAAATGAAGATTTTTATTGGTACTTTCAACCTAATTATGTGGGATGTACTTTGGGTCAAAATTTCTTCCCCAAATTCAAGAAGAAGCTCAAAATATACGTTTGCTATCGGAGCGACTCTTTTCCAGCCTCATTACTAAATTATTTTACTAAACTTGCAATTTTTATTTTTATTTAATAAATAATTATGAAATAATATGGATTTAAAGCATTCTTATTTTGAAATGTTAAAGCTATTTATTACAGAATATTATAACTTACATTCGCGTCGAGCGAATAATTGCGATCAGCGCCTCTATCGGTCGGTTCTATGCATTTTTGGAAGCAAAACTTCTATGGATGGAACTGTCAAGTTAAAAACTTAGGTTATGTGATTTTATTACAGCGTTATTTCAGTGAAAGTATTATATAAATAAACACATATTTTAGCTTTCTTAAGATTTTATTCTAGTAATATAGCATTATTTTATAAAAAACCTAGTGTCTAAGCAGTAAATGGATAAAACAACATACTTTTGATTTTTTACAGCGGTTGAGTTTGGACTTTTAATTCTGTAAAAATTTTATATTACTTAAACCATAAAATATGTATTATAAATTGAATGTATTGTTAACAAATTATAAATATTATCTTAGGAAGTTTTATTTTTCATTTCCAATGAATTGAGCACTGCAAATCCTATCATTTTATGTTGGTTTCCAAGCGTCACCGGTGGATCTAAAATAAATCAAGTTATTATCGTAAAATGTAACATTATTATGCAAGACTAATTTTTATACTTACGATTTTCTCTTAATCCTATTTATCCAAATTTTTGATCTTTTTACCGCATACAACTTTACAGGAAATCTACAAAAATTTTTATTTTCCTGTGTATTGGAGTAACTATTATGGCATCGAACAATACAACATGATCTGTTTGACCTTCTGTTCATGTTAATTGTAGTACTAACTACTTACAATTTACTTTTAATCAACTAATTGTAAATAAGAACTACCTAACCAACAATTTGTTTTCCCACCAAAAACGCCTATATTAAGAAAATGTAAATTTTGCTCAACTTTTTTCCAATACTGTATATGTACAATCACGCGCAAAATATCGAAAAACAAAAAAAGTATTCTGATCCAATAGTAGGTGATTTGAAAGGACATTTTGAAAAAATAGAGTAGAGCTAGCAAGAAATAAAAAATTCGCTCTTTTTAATAGTATATTGTTTTATTAGGAGTAAAAGAAGTTCTTTTACTCCGAATAAAACATGTTATTGTTTCTTCAAACGTCGAAATTTTTAAAATAGTAACATAATAAATAATTTTAAAATTTGACATTTAATTTACAATACAACACACATTACATTGTTAGTGTATATTGGGTTGCTCAAAATTCCTTTTTATTCCGCCCTTTTATTCCTTGTCAGTGCAAAGTAGTAATTTCTACTCCTAGGCAGTACAAAGTGACCATAGAATCAACTAACATAAAAAGTGACATTTCAAAGTCTGTCAAACGTCACATAAGTCTTTGTGGGAGTGTTCCGAATTAGGTATATGCACGTCAGCAGCGAACAAAGCGTTCCGAATTACAGTCAAACTTCAATAAGTCGAATCACCATTATTCTGACGTAAAAAATTCGAGTTAAGATAGAAATTATTTCGCAATATTAAAAACGAATATTTTTACAAACACATTACAAACTAAATTCGAGTTATGGAAATTCGACTGTATATTCTCGTGTATACCCAGTAAACTAATTTGTAACTTATATATAAAATACACATAGATAGCTGGTAAATTCTCCTATGTAGCTAATTTAACGTAAAATATATGTATATTTTACATATATAATATTATATTATTTTCTCTATGTAAATAATAAGTAAAATTTATAATGTGTTATTTATATAGAATTATTTACATATACAATTCATAAGTTCGTATATGTATATTTTATATATAAATAATAATTTATTATTAATGTAAAATATCGCCTGTGTTATTTACATTAGACATTTAATTTAAAATATACCTACATAAATTATTTACTTATATTCTTTTTGTAAATAATTCATACATAAAATATAAAATAAAATAACCCAGTAAACCAATTTGTAACTTATATATAAAATACACATAGATAGCTGGTAAATTCTCCTATGTAACTAATTTAACGTAAAATATATGTATATTTTACATATATAATATTATATTATTTTCTCTATGTAAGTAATAAGTAAAATTTATAATGTGTTATTTATATAGAATTATTTACATATACAATTCATAAGTTCGTATACTGTATATTTTATATATAAATAATTATTTATTATTAATGTAAAATATCGCCTGTGTTATTTACATTAGACATTTAATTTAAAATATACCTACATAAATTATTTACTTATATTCTTTATGCAAATAATTCATACATAAAATATAAAATAAAATAACTTATTAGAAAAATGTATGGAAGTTGGGTTAGAATTTATTTATTTTGTTATAAATAATTTTAGCTACTTAATTTTTATATTTAATGTCTTTATTTTGAATATTTTTAAAGTTTAGAATTTTTTCTTAATTTTTTCTGCAAAATTGCGCTTACCAAATAAATCCAACATTCAACACCGACATTATTAGAAAAAAGTTGAGTTATAATTTATAATTTATTTATTTTGTTAAAAATAATTTTAACTACTTAATTTTTATATATAATTGAACTTCTTTTAACTTCACTAATTTATTTTTAATTTTTTTTTATTTGTATTAAAACATATATAATATATGTGGAATTGCTTTAAAACAATGTTTTTGTGCCTTCATTTCATGAAGCCTCGATGGTCCAACGGTTAGGTGGCTTGATTCGACAATTTGCGACTGCAACGTAATTACTACATTGTACCAAGCAAAAAAATTATATTTTTTGTTTTTATTTACTTATATCTGATATATATTTTGTATATAAAAATTTACATAATTTACACATAATAACCTATCCCCAAATATGGCTGACATCCTGACATGATTTATCCCTAATTTCTCTCTAGATTTTACATAAGTTTTCTTACATGTTATATATATTTTACATATATAATACCTCTTTTGGTTTACTGGGAACTTATTAGAAAAATGTATGGAAGTTGGGTTAGAATTTATTTATTTTGTTATAAATAATTTTAACTACTTAATTTTTATATTTAATGTCTTTATTTTGAATATTTTTAAAGTTTAGAATTTTTTCTTAATTTTTTCTGCAAAATTGCGCTTACCAAAGAAATCCAACATTCAACACCGACATTATTAGAAAAAAGTTGAGTTGTAATTTATAATTTATTTATTTTGTTAAAAATAATTTTAACTACTTAATTTTTATATATAATTGAACTTCTTTTAACTTCACTAATTTATTTTTAATTTTTTTTTATTTGTATTAAAACATATATAATATATGTGGAATTGCTTTAAAACAATGTTTTTGTGCCTTCATTTCATGAAGCCTCGATGGTCCAACGGTTAGGTGGCTTGATTCGACAATTTGCGACTGCAACGTAATTACTACATTGTACCAAGCAAAAAAATTATATTTTTTGTTTTTATTTACTTATATCTGATATATATTTTGTATATAAAAATTTACATAATTTACACATAATAACCTATCCCCAAATATGGCTGACATCCTGACATGATTTATCCCTAATTTCTCTCTAGATTTTACATAAGTATTCTTACATGTTATATATATTTTACATAAATAATACCTTTTTTGGTTTACTGGGTATGCTCATATAATTCGGATAGTTTTTTGTGCATCTCGCACAACTGCTGTAAAATGTCAGTCAGGTGTTTGAGAAAAATCAAGTAAATTAACAAGAAAAGTTGATTGATAATTTATTGTAATACATATGTATATGAAATGAATATGGATATAAAATAATTAAAGAAAAATTATAAAAAGATATGGTATTCCTTAATTTTAATATACCTATAAATATTGAATATTATTTTTTCCATAAAAATATTACCAAACATGGCTAAAACGCTAAAATACCAAATATAATTTTAAAACTTGTCAATTTGGTATCAACTGCGCATGCTTGCATAGCATGCACCATCTACAGAGGTGGTGCACGATATACTCAACTATGCTTGTAGAAAGGTGTGACCCAGCAGGAGTATATACTCTGTAATTCGGAACACTTCAGATGCTTGATATGCGGTATATGCATAATGCGGAACACACCCTGTACTTAAATGACGTTTGAAGAAAAAAGATTTAATATGCCGTAGATGTTTTCGTTAAGTTATATTGACATCATCAATGGCAGTAATCAGAGATATAGATAAAATAATAGGTATAAATTATATAAACTATGATCAGAGAGAAGTATAGTATAAGAGAGGTTGATTCAATGTAAAGAATTAAAAACAAAACGAACGGTGGCTCCACCTAATATTAATAATTTATTTTTATAAATCTTAACATGAAGTATTTCTTAATACTTTGGGGGCAAACCAAAGACTTCTATGTTTTCTATTGTTATACATAGACCGGAGACGCTTGGCATAACCTTATAATAGGTAATTTTATTTGAAAATTTTATATGCTAATGAGCTAACTTTGGACATATAACTTTTACCATTCAATTAAGTAATAACTGATAATATCGTAGTCCATCGCATCAGTTGTATGTTTATGTTGTACCTGGTCATTTGTAAAATAAAGAAAAACACAGGCCAACTTTAAAATAGCCGTCAGTGATACACAAAAAAATGACAGGTGTCCGGTCTACGTATGACTATATAAAACATAGAAGTATTTGGGGTAAACCCAGTTAAACCCGGAAAAGCTTGTGGCAGCTGTCTTGAAGCGTTGGTTCGATAATGATATTTTTGTATCAGAAATTGAGCAAGTTGCCAGTCCAAAATGAAAGCTGGAACATATTACAGTATGAAAGAATCTGAAAGAATCTGAAAGAATAATAAGTTAAATAAACAACATAAAAGACTTTTGCTAGAAACTGACATGTGACATTATGGAAGTTCCAAAATATTTTAAAATTTTACGGCTTAGGGCCGGTTTATTCACCTTCCAGTAAAGTGTTCAGTAGTATTGCTGGGAAGTTATTTACATATAAAAGTGATCAGTAAATTAAACTACATATTTGGTAATCTCAATTACCTGAAAGGTGTTCGCTATTGAGAGGTCAATTTATAATATCTTTTACATAAAATTCATTCACCTCCCAGTAGTAAAAACCTTTCACTAAATTTAGAATATTAAATAGTTTAATTTAGTGATCACTTTTACATGGAAATAACAAATAACTCCCTAGTAAAACTACTGAACTTTACTGGAAGGTGAATAAACCGGCCCTGCTCTCCTTCTCCTAGCTGTTTTCATTTTCGTCTTTCATACAAAAATTTCTAGTTGTTTTTATTATGCTGCAATTCTGTGCAAATCTGTCCTTACAGGAAATACATGTTAGGTTTGTTATATGGGTTGTAACGGACGATTTCAATGGTTGCCTTACAGATATTTCCTGTAAGGGCTTACAGATTTGCACAGAATTGCGCCATTAATCTTCCGAAAATAAACTCGATGTTGAGCTTTTTCTTGGACATTGTTGCTTTTAATCAACTCAAGTTTGGTTGTCCCTTTCATAATAACTATCGAATCACAGTTCGCGATTTTTTCATGACTTTGATTCTCTAGCCATTACCGGGACAATCAAACTTTATTTTAAAGGCAAAAATCTCCGAAAAAACTCAACACCTTGTTTATTTACTCCCGAATATATAGTAGAAGCAGCTCGTAAAAGTGGTTGCTAATTTTTGAAAACGATTCCCTCTTTCGGGTTGCTGCCTCGGTTCCTGCCACGTGTAGACCGAATGTCACTATAAAAAAAAATTCAAAATTTTTATTTTTTTTAATATCTAGTATCATAAAACTTCAGTATTCTGATTATTCCTCGTTCCTCGCGACAAGGGAGGGTTAGGGCTATAAAAAAATGCCCCCAAACCTGATAGGAACCGAGGCAGCAACACGAAAGTGGGTATCATTTTCAAAAATAAGCAACCACTTTTACGAGACGTCAGTAATAAGCAACCACTTTTACGAGACGTCAGTAAAAGTGGTTGCCAATTTTTGAATATCGAATTTGTGAGATCTCTTATTTTCCTGCTGCCACTGATAAGCGTTCTCTCGGAGACTGGCAGCACCGCATTTTTTTATAGCAATAACCCTCCCCTATCGCGAGGAGAAATCAGAATCCTGAAGTTTTATGATACAAGACATTAGAAAAAATTAATACAACATATAGATATATTCCCGATTTCAACTACTGTAGGAGGCGCTGTTTTGACAGAAATAGCTGATCCAAGTGAGGTAAAAAATTACCTATTTTGTTTCTAATTTTCATAAAACCCCATGATTTAATGATATTACCTGCTTGCATACCATAATATCACATTTACGTCACTTTTGATTGACATAATGTCTTCCTTATCGGATTGAAGCCAATAAAGAAATTCACTATGGTAACGATTTCATTATAGGCGCCAAATCATAGAAAACGCCCATAATGATTACCTTATGGGCTCCAAATTGATGACACTCAGCCGTCAATAAATTTTAATTTATTTCATGATCTAAGCGAGCAGATAAAGTTTTGTATGTGATTCGGATCGTAACCAATCATTATGGTTCAAGTCGTGAATATTTGCAGGTGAGACGAAGACCGAGCAGGGTAGGATATCTTGCATGTAAAAAACGTCGACCGTAAGTTTACAGGATTTTTTAATATGTTTCGCTGTCGGTTATTAGTTTTTAAGGCAACTTTTTTTACAATATACTTACCCTCTATGCTTCCCTTTAATAAAAAAACAGTAGTTTTCAAGCATTTTTCAAGTTATCTATGAAAAAATAGTAATTTCATCTTCAAATTCATATGAAAGTTTAAAGGGGTTCAAATCGTGTTTGGTTTTAAGAGGATACTCGGCAAATTTGAGCGCTTGATTTTGAAATTCGCTTGATATTTGTCGTTTTGGTCATAATTTTTTTTCCAGTGGAGCTTTTTTAAAATTTATTTTTATGGTATATAGAAGAATCTTTTAGCTATCATTTTCTTTTGCTTAGCAAATTAACACAAAATAGACCGGGAGCTCGCGACAGTTTTTGGTCTCCGATTTCATACAGCATGCCTTTTGGAGGAGAGAATATTTACCCTATAAGAACAAAGAAAAGCGGGTACTAAACCTCTGCACGCTTTCTGATCATATGGAAAATTGCATTTCCATTTTCACAAAAATTTGGTGTTTTTCTCTGATTTAAGTTTGACATATCTATGTTTGACATTAATCAGTCTCGCCGCATCTGTCAACTGTAAAAAATAGCTTAGGGTGTCCACAACCGGAGACACTCCCCTATCCCATACTAATGGAAGACCTAGACCTAAACTCATCGTCCACGTTTAATAATTTTTTGAATTATCTTTCATTTTCGGGGTCAATCTTGATTTTAATCCGCGTATAAAAGGAAATCCACCTCAGCGATCCTTCTAAACCCAAAGCGAATGTGTAAGCGATACACAAAGTTCGCCTCGTCACTCGAAGTACTTTTATCTCGTGCCCGAAAAACCGCTTCCAAGGCCCAAGGCGAGCGCTACGAATAGCGAGGCAGCGACGCGCACTGCTTACCATTCGCCTCGTTACTCGCCTCGCGATTCGCCTCGCCACTCGCACGAATGTGTAAATGCGGTATTATAAGAAATAAAATTCACATCTAAATTTTTGACATTATAAGGTAAGTGTACCAGTCTTTGACACTTTAGAGGTGTATCAGACTTAAAAACCTCAAATTAGACAAGATTTCATTATTTTTATTAGGATTATTATTTTATTTTGTAAGTAAACTAAATTGCTTTAATAATAATTCTAGTTTTATTTAATTTTGAAACTAGATTTTTTTATTTTAATAATTTTTTGATTAATCAGTTAATGTCCTAGTATTTGATACCATAAAATTGTCATGTATATGTTTGATACTTGTTTGAACCAATAATTGACAATAAGGAAAATTGAAAATAATATTTAAATTAATGAAAAACATAACTTTATTAAATTCTTAAGTAAATAGATACAAAAAATAAAAAATAATTTCAATTTGAAAACAAAAATAAATCAAATAAATATTTGTTTAAGAATACTTCAGTGGTTCAGGTACATTAAAAAATCCTCTTTTATTTATTTGATTTTATCTGGTACTGAGGGCCATTTCCAGGCATTCCCTCTCGATCTCATCATACAACTAATCTGATACTCTTTATTATTGATTTTTTTAATTTGTCCTCTACAACAACGAATGAGTTCAGTCTGATTGATTTTAAATCAATCGAATTTTCTTTGTTGCTAACTGAGTTCTCCCGATCTGAAGAATTAGTCTCTTGTCCTTCATCACTTGTCAGTTCTTCATCCCTTGTCTGTTCTTCTTTTTTCTTATTAACTTTCTTTTTTTCACCTTTCTTTGGTGTCGTCTTCTCTTCCCTTTTCCTCTTTCTTTCTTCTTCACTTGTCTCTTCTTCTTTCTTTTTAACTTGTTTTTTTTATTCTTCTTCTCTGCAGCCTTTTGTCTTCTCGTTTTCTTTTTCTTTCTTCTTTAAGTTTCATTTCGTTTGTTATTTTAGTTTTTACAAACATTTGTACGCTATCTAGTAGCTGATCCTTAGTGCATGGGAAACCAGCTTCTGAAATTGTTAAAATTCACTTCTCTAATATATGTTCTTCATCAGTAGATAAAATTGACTCAGGTCCCATTTCTACGTGGTACTCCATAAATTTTGCTGGCTGTTAAAATTGGTACACAATTACGGATTTCTTGCAATGCTTTGATAACATTTTCTTGTGTATATTTACGTTACATTGGGTGTTGATTCTAGAAAAGAATAAATCATATTTAAAGTAAATTCTTTAAGACAAGTCCCTAAGTTAGTCAGTGAAAAATTATTAATTTTGCTGAATTCTATGTAAAGACTCTATTATTGACTTATTTTGAATCAATTATTGACTATTGTCAAGTAAAAATTTTCATATTTTAGTTATAAATTATTAATTAAATTGGTGTCGAACACTGGTATATTTTATTTAATTAGATCCCCAATCTTTGATAGAGTAGTGTCCATATCTGGTTCAAACGCTATAACGTCTTCCAATGGATTTTAAATAAATTATTGACTTGCTGTATTTATTTTCTTGTATTGTAAATATTAGATAAAGTGATATCTTCTATTGGAGTAGTCTTTGACAATCATTAAAGTAAATTATTTACATTAAAATTTAGTATTTTTACGTTGATCAAATTTTGAGACAAATTGATATCAAATACTGGTGCAAATTGGGCCAGTATTTGATATCAATGTGTCCCAATATTTGACCAACATAAAAATATTAAATTTTAATGTAAATAATTTACTTTAATGATTGTCAAAGACTACTCCAATAGAAGACATCACATTATCTAATTCATACAATACAAGAAAATAAATACAGCAATTCAATAATCTACTTAAAATCAATTGGAATACGCTATCGCGTTTGAACCAGTTATGGCCACTGGTGATTGGGGATTTAGTTAAATAACATGTACCAGTGTTTGACAACAATTTAATTAATAATTTATAACAGAAATATGAAAATTTTTAGCTCCAAATTATACATTCAACTAAGATACACATTGAAGAAGTTTCCTCGTAACTTAATACGCAAATTTGAGCTTGATATCAAAAGTTTAACTTACCTTACTACAGAAGTGCACGATTCATAGACACAAGACACACTGCCCATTGAAGTCAACACAAAGAATCACACAAAATGGTAGTGTAAAACAGTTTCCCTATTTTAAATTTTAACATTTCTCTAGAGATGTCGCTAAACCTATTCAATTATTAAATTATTTTATAGCTTCCTTAGCATTTCGAAAAATATCGCGGGCTTGTCCAATACTGAGACAGTGTCGAGGACTAGTACACTTACCTTACCCATTATTCAACATGCTCGGACCGTGTGAGGACCAATCATAAAATTGCAATGGCCAACCTATTGGGTAATGAGCAATGGATTATATAGATAATTTCATTAATCACTGGATAACCTATTGGTTAATGGGTAATAGATAATGAGTGATTATGAGTAATTTTACCCACAGACAAAAAATTACATAGATTAAATCAAGAAATATCAAAAATACGAAAAATAACCTCCAAATATTTGCAAGTGTAGTAAAATGAAAAAAGAATTCGTGGAAGAATTATAGTGTTCCACTCGCGAGAAAATAACCATTATTGACTCAGACCTATTACGATACTCGGTTGCCGGTTCTTGTCGCAATTTCGGTCTTCATGAATAATGGCTATCATTATCGTTGAATAATATTCACCAGACCTTTTCATGGACATTATTTTTTATCGGCAACCGTTTAATCGACAGTAGCTTTTCATCGACATTACTTTCTTGTCGAAATGACGCGCCGCTTCATCGAGATTATTTTTTCAGCGACGCTACCGTTTCATCGACAAGTACGTTTCATCGAATGAATAATTAGAATGACAATATCATCACATTTTGTGTACTTAAATTTTGTTAGAATCCACTCGGATGGTTCTGCGCAATGTGCAGTTGCATTTGAGTCGATTTTCCGACAGGATTCTATTACAGAAAATGTGCTATTCTAACTGGCACTAGACAATCTACAGTCATTACATCGAGACGGCATTTTCTTATAATTTAGCCCCAAATAGCAAGTAAATTAAAATGGTCTTGTCGATGAAAAACTTATCTTCATAGAACATGTGAATTCGTGAAACATGATAAAAATTTATTTTCTGTGACTCTTGTATAATGGCTACTTTATGAACGTTTCTAGATAAGCAATTATACCGCTAACGAGGTGGGATTTTCTTTAGATCTTTATATTTATCAAGCTTGATAAAACTCAATAGGGGGTTATTCGACAAGATATCATATACGACTTTTATCATTCTATCCTTGTCATTCAAATGCAAAAATAAAAGTCTGTCCTTATCATGTCGTATACGATGTTGTGTTGTGTGATTTGAGATTTTATCAAGCTTGATAAATATCAAGATAGAAACAAAATCCTACCTCCAGGGGCTACCCGTAGATCTCTGTTACCAAATTCAAACAACTTATACAGGGTGTCCAGAAATTAAGCGGCCAAACTTTAGGAGGCGATTCTAAAACTAATTTTAGGAAAAAAACTTCCTATAAACATGTGTCCGATTTCGCTTCCTAAGGGAGCTACAGTCCTTTAACTATTGTGATTAAAATTAGGTTTTTTGTAATTTATTTGAAAACGGTTTGTAATAAAGATTTGAAATTTGGTGTGAAAACTAATACGTTTAAGATCTAATTTCTCATTTTTTTTCAAATTTTTTGAAAGCTCTGAAAGGGTAGTTTTAAGGATGGTTGGGGTTATAAACAGCGGCAACTTTTTTATGGTTAACATAAAATCAATTTTGTTTTTATACTAATATTCCTTATTCAATTTTAGACAAAAAAACTTCCTAAGAACTATGCCCGATTTCGCTTCCTAAGGGAGCTACAGTCCAATAAAGATGGTGATAAAAAATAGGTTTTAGCATTGTCATTTAAAGACGGCTTTGAAACAAAAGACGAATAGCATATAAAAAACATACGATTGAGAAATCGAGAAATTATATTTTAACCGTTTTAGTTTTCACACCAAATTTCAAATCTTTATTACAAAGCGTTTTCAAATAAATGACAAAAAATCTAGTTTTAGTCACAATAGTTAAAGGGCTGTAGGATCGCCTCCTAAAGTTTGGCCGCTTAATTTCTGGACACCCTGTATACCGACTCAAATTTTATGTAAGCTTTTTTATTATTTAATGAATGCAGAGGTAACCAAGTTTTTTAGAAAAACATTCTTGCGTTTACCAAATAGTCATCGAAAAAGTAATAGTATTCT
The DNA here is from genome assembly GCA_963971135.1 of Stenus bimaculatus. Lineage (NCBI taxonomy): Eukaryota > Metazoa > Arthropoda > Insecta > Coleoptera > Staphylinidae > Stenus > Stenus bimaculatus. The sequence goes on from OZ020180.1 coordinate 38,389,829, forward strand.
ACTAGCGAGTAAATATCCATTACTCACTCAAGTCTGTTACGACACTCGCCTACCAGCTCGTTTCGCAATTTCGGTCTTCGTGAGTAATGGCTATCATTACTCGCTCGTTGAATAAAATGCTATTACTCTTCACTTATGTAGAAATGCATTATAATTCTATATTTATAGGAATTTGTTTTTTATGGTACTATTAGACTAGTTCTCTATTGAGTTGGTTATAAATAATTATGGATTTGCAGAGCTAGTATTGTAAGGAATATGAATTGAAAGTGCGATTGTGCCTTTTAGAGATTTTGTGCAACTACAGGTTTGCGTGTTTCGAGTTTTATGTAGATACGGTAGGATACTTTAAATTTTTACAAAACTACATTAAATTAAATGAAAAATTGTTCTTGATTAGGATTCGAACCCGGGATCTCTAAATCGCGTGTTTAGTGTGATAACCAATACGTTTTTTATTCACATTTTCTATTTTAAATTGCACAATCTAACAGTTCACGTATAACATCTACTATTTATGATATCAGGATTACACAGTATTATTTCCAACAATTTCACGAAACTCGGATTGGTGCGTCTAGAAAACTACCTAGAAGAAGGATCACAAAAACAGTTTTCTTTTCTAATTTCATCCTTGAAAGTAAAAGTGACAATAAAGTCTAAGACTACTGTTAGTTAAATTCATAGTCCAGTTATTACTAAAATGTGTTATGTGTTACGTATACAGGGTGTCCCGTAATTATGTGGACAGACATAGTGAAACGGGTTTATCACCTCAAATTAAGGTGTCAAGTTCCTCTAATGCTTTGCCCAAAAATGCTTCCCTGTAAAGTTATACTCGGTTGAAGTTAAATTTTCAAAATACACAAACTGACGTTTTCTTCCTATGAAGCTATTTTGATAAAAACCACCATGGGGGCTAATTTTAAGTTATTCTCGATATGGTATTGTAGTTTTGCAATTTTTCATTCATTTGCTACCAGTTTACCTAAATATAAAATTAAAATTTTACCATAACTTTTTCTGTTGTAAATTTTTTTGCTATTTAAACTGATTTTCTTAAAAAATAAATAATTTACTTAGAAAAAGGTATACACAATTAAAATTTCGTAATAAACTTAAAAAATGCTTTTATTGTTAAATTAAGTAAGCTATTCCCTAAATACTAAATACCATTATTAAGACAATGACTGGTTGAACATTATTTTAGAGAATGATTGGAAAATACAAAAACGTGATCCTCTTTATGTGATCAAATCGAAGAAACATTATAATTTCTTTAAAACTTTTAAATGATGAAGTCGGCCTACTTGATTTAATAAAAAACAAGTAAATTCTACTATAATTTATGAAACTTTATTTGAGATTATCTTTAAAACTATCTGATTTATCAATTTTCAACAGGTATACCTTTTTCATAGTAAATTATTTATTTTATAAGAATATAAGTTGAAAGTGCAAAAAAGTGATACCAAAAAAAGTTATGGTAAAACTTAAATTCTAAGTTTTGGTAAACTAGTAGTAAATGAATGATAAATAGCAAAACTACAATACCATATTATAAAAAACTTAAAATTAGCCCCCATAGAGAGAAAAGTTATATGGATATTTATATTTTGAAAAGTTAACTGTAACTGGTTGTAACTTTACAGGGAAGTATTTTTGGGCAAAAAAACCCCTTCCACAATGTCCACATAATTAGGGGCACCCTGTATATGTTTTAAAATTTTTGGACATACCCTACACATTGAGAACTACTTTCAAAAAAATGTAATTAAATTTATTATTTGTCTACTATAATATAAAACATTACAGATTAGGATCCTTAAAATTTAGTTTAGATAAAGTTTATAATAGCTATTTTTAGTACAAGTGAGCAAAGTGTATGATTTTATCATGAGTTTGATTGTTGGGCGCCCGAGCCGATAGGCGAGGGCCCCAATCAAACGAATGATAAAATCACTTTGCTCACGTGTGCTAAACCTGATTTTTTCCATTTTCGTTAAAATTATGAAATGAAACGTACTGTTGTTCGTATATATGTCTTGATTTTTTAGGTAATAAATCAATCGTAGCACTATTAGCCATTTCAAAAATATAGGAGGAGTACTTAAAATCATATCATCATCATTTTCTTGAGTTTCCATATTTATTTTTATTAAATTGTACGAAAGAAAAATTCCAATTTTAAATTGTTAGGTTATGTTACGTTTGCGCATAAAGAACTTGACCACAGAATTGTTATTTGTTTGAAAATAAATTATTAAACATTAAACTTGTTTCAATTTAACATTTATATTAAATATTTCGTATAAGTTATTACTAAATTTTCTTTAAAATAATAAAATTCTTTTTAAATTTATTATTGACATTGTTTTGTATGCGTTGTTAGGCAACCAACATTGCACTTGAGTGTGCAAAAGATTTTAGCCCACTAGTGAAAAAATGACGTGCTTTACCCACTAAATTTAGTTGAAAAAATGCAACTTTTAATTACGAAAATGGAAAAAATACTTCTCTTTTTAAAAATGGGTGATTTTTAAGTTGATACTTTTCTTTTGAGAGGATGTAAAACTCAATAAAATATGTCGTTTAGCAAAGTCTTTTATCACGTTTTCCTGGGAATATAAAGTAAAAATCAAAAAAATAACACAAAAAACTGACGTAAAAAGAAAATAACAAGAAAAAATACAAAAGCTAATTTTTCTATTTTGGACATTTTTGCACCCTGTCCAAAGAAAGTACCAACTTAAAAATCAACTTGTATTAATACCAATCTTATTATTATTTATTGATTAAATCATCTATCCAATGCCAATAATAGGCAACATTTGTAAAATAGTCAGGTGTTCCTGTGGCGCAAGGTTCTCCCTTAGAAACAATACCAATTTGTTTACTCTTATAAATTAACGGACCTCCAGAATCTCCTTTACAAGCACCAGCTCCATCTTCAGTGGACGTGCAAATTACTCCTACATCCTTGACTTTTAATCCAAAAACATTTCTTAAAATTTCTCCTACTGTAGAATAACATTCCACGGTTTTAACTTTAACCTCTCGTAGATTGGGAATCTCCATAGAATCTTTAGAAGTTTTTCCCCATCCAATAATTGTAGCTGTTAACCCCTCTTTAACATCTTTATTCTTATTTAATGCGATTTTTTGAGCCTTTTTCGGAGAAATCGGATCATTCAATTTTAATAAACCTATATCATGATTTTCTCCATCGTATTTTGGATGAGCGTAGATTTTATCTACACTGTGTACGTCTCCTTCGCCATACACGTTGCTTCCAATGTAAACAAAAAGCTTCGATGGTCTGAAAATATTATATTTATTAATTTAATTTTTAATATTTATTGTGTTTACTTTTGTTTACTTTTGTTTGAAAATGCAGTGGGCAGCTGTTAATATCCATAAATCTTTGACGATGGTGCCACCACATACCAAAAATTGATTGTTGGGTCGCACGGCTTGTATGCTTGCCATAAATGGATACTTTTTTGTCTTTACACTGGTACCCGAGACTATACGATCTTCGTGTTTCAAACATGTTGTTTCTAAAATTACTAATCACTGATTATACTTAACTTTTTACCTACACATAGTTTTGACAAGTTTTTGTAACATAAATTGTCGTGTACTAAGCGTGGAAGATTTTGTAGATGTTTTATATGCGATTATTATTATTCTTTCACTAAATTTTAGGGAAATATTGAAAAATACTTACAAATTAAACAACAGAAAATATATACACTCGTAGCTTTATTGTATATCATTCTTTACACTAAAATATGGAAACTGATATTAATGTATTTATAAAAAAGTCACATTTTTCCGTGCGATAAAAGTTGATAATAGCAAAAATTGCTTCAAAGAATTTATGACTGATCCGAACAACATTGAATGTCGTTCATGGTTTTTTACTTAAATTATTTTATAATTACTAAAAAACAAATTACCTAGTCATTTAAATATTTTTTTGTACTACTAACTATACTATTAATTATTTAATGTAGATAATAAATATATGTAGGTATAATTTATTCCACCGAAAATATTCTAATAATGTTTAAAAATTTTTGGATTTTTGGCTTTTTTGCCATAGGTACAATCACGCGCAAAGATTTCGACAACACAAAAGAAATATCCAATTGGGAATTTCGATTACCAAGAGATGGCGCTGTTTGGCCCTCTATGCCAGTTTTTGAACTAAAAGATACAGTAATTGTCAAATTTTATCAGGTTATGTTTACTGTAGGATTACTGTATCTTTTAGTTCATAAATTCGCACCAGAGGGCGTATCTGATATCTGATCTTAGAAATCGCCAATAGCAAGCGTTCGCAGACACGAGATCACACGAAATTTCGTGTGATCTCTTGTTTGCGATGCTTACTATTTGGTCAGAATATTTCGTTTGTGTCCTCAATATCTTTGCTCGGGTTGTGCCATATTTTGAAAATCGCATTTTCTTGCTTTTCAAGATAGCGCAGAAACGATTCAAATGTTTTGCCAACGAATAGTAATATAGGAACAAATCACTACTATGTGTATTTAACCGACTTTCTATCCCCAGTAATAACGAAGATACCCATGCAGTCCAACGTCCCGCGGGACACCTGGTATTATCCCCATACTAAAAGGAAAGGTAAGCGAAAATGATTATGTTCCGGAGGGGCTTGCAATAGTATATTAAAAAACGAGTTTCGTAAGTCGCATATTGTAGCACGCGTTCAATTTTAAAATACGAGTCGCGTAGCGACGAGTATTTTAATGAACAAGTGCTACTATCGACTTATGAAACGAGTTTTTTATACTATTTTTTCTATTTTGCGCCTTTTTATCTATAATATTTAAAATAAAATATTATAGTTTTCAATTTTAGTAACTTTTCTGGTAGTTGGCAACTCTAATGTCAGGTTTGTCAAATCATCAAATAACCTGTAAATCGCTTGGCAACTGCCACATTAAAATCAATAAACTTCAGTGCTACCAACTTCGAAAAATAAAATTTACTACTCAGTAACGCACCGATAGCAGTGCGGTACTGGCTAGTAACGCACTGCTGTCAGTGTGTTACTAGCAACTAGTAACGCACCAAAATAGAAAAAAGTTATTTTTCTCCGAATATAACATGCCATTTTTTCTTCAAACGCTAAAATTTAAAAAATTTTAAATGCGACATTTAATTACATACGCCATAACGTTTTGCATGATAATTGGGTTCATATCCTAACGAGTCTGAAGCTACCCCACAAACGTTGCGATACCATAGAACAAAACAAACAAAAGCGCATTCAAAAAATTGTTTTTGAAATCGCACATCCGTATTCATTGTTGGTTGTATTTAGTGAGTGTAAGTGTTTGCAAGAGATTATTAATCAGTTCTACAAATTATTATTTTGGTTTATTCCCTACAAAATAAATTATAATATAATGTCAGACTCCGATGAAAATGAAATTGAATGTTCGCCACCTAAAAGCAGATTAACTTAACTTTGAACGTTAAGTAAAACGAACAGAATTTTAAAAAACCAAACTGTACTACATCCATCCAATGAAAATTGTAATTTACTTTGGTTGTGCAGTAGAACAGGAGAACAAGTACTTTATTGCCTAGCCAGTAAAAGTAAAACCTTTCATAGATTCAACTGGCAGTTGACAGTGAAATGAGTTGTTAGAGCCTGTCAAACGTCACAGAAGTATGTACTTTTTTAACGTTTGAAGAAAAAGATTATTTTTACAGAAATTTAATTTGAAATTCTTGTATCTGTCAGTTAAACTACTGGTTTAAAGTTCCAAAAATTTTTTCATAAGATCTTCATTAGAATATAACATACAGGGTGGCCCAGATTTTACTTCCCAGGAAATATCTCAATTATTTGAAGAGATAAAAATATAAATCAAAAAGTGCTTTGAATGGGAGCACTTATACCTCATAATTTCATTCTAAAAAAAATATTTTTATTCACCACTCTTAAGACGCCATCATCATCTTTTTTTCTTTAATGGGACACCCTATTTTTTATAATTGATGTTGCATCTACAGTTAATTCTAGAAACAGTGATATGCTACACTTAGTATTATAAGTAGATTTTGTGAATAAAAAAAATTTAAATATTGATCGAAGTAGTATGCAAAATTATTTATTTAGTATTTTTTAAGAATTTTTTTTTAAATCTAAACTAACTTAACTTAACCTAATCTAACTAAACCTAACTGTAAATTACAAATTTTGTTAAAAAAACTAAATGAAAAATTTTGCATAATACATACTTATTACATCAATATTTTAATTTTTGTATTCACAAAATGTACTTAAAATACTAAATGTAGATGCAATATCAATTATAAAAAATAGAGTGTCCCATTAAAGAAAAATAAATGATGATGGCATCTTAAGAGTGGTAAATACCAATAATTTTTTTAGAATGAAATTATGAAGTATAAGTGCTGCCGTTCAAATCACTTTTTGATTTATACTTTTATCTCTTCAAATAACTGAGATATTGCCTGGGAAGTAAAATCTGGGTCACCCTGTATACATACAGGGTGATGATAAAGTTTGGAATAAAATTCGTAGCTGACGTATTTAATTTTTTTGTGATATAAAAATGTTAATGATGTCACTGGTGATTTAGCAATGACGACATCATCGACCTTTTTAAATGAATACCCCTACCCTTTTTACTCGTTTTTGATAGATATTTATGTCACATAAGAGGATAGCCGGTGTATTCGGTTGGGTCTTGTGTTTTTGATCATAAAAATTTTTCTTTGAAAGATTTTTTTAATTTTCTTTTTGGGGTGCAATGTAGAATCTTCAGGCTATAATTTTTTGCAATTTTTGTCTTTGTGATGTAAAAATTGCGCGAATTTGGCTTTTTTTTTAAATACAACCCCAGAAAAACTACGACTTACTTTTGATTTTTTCGAAGTTAATTTGTAAAAGGATACACCAAGGCATGTTTTATATTAAATTTATAACATAAATATTGCATTATAACATCGTTATAGGCTTTTGAAATTTAGAATTTTTTTTTGCATTTTTAAAAATCACCCTAAACAAATATAAAACAAAAATTTACGAAAAAAAAGGGAATCTCGACATACTCTTAAATGTCTGGAAAAGATATGTGAAAACCGATTTTGATTTTTTTGATTGGTATGGCCGTACTTTGTCTTTGAAATCGACAAAAATTTACATTGAAATCGCCTATACCCAAATTACACCGGCTATCCTCTTAAACGACGATATAAAAAATGGTTACATTTATAAACAAATTCTTGAATAAAACATTTTTAATGTCAACATAAAAGTAATCATCAATAACTTTGAAAAAAAAAAAAAATCAAATCAATTTCTTTTCAATTATAGCCTTTATTTGAAATACAATTTTTTTATTAAAAATAGCTAATGCATTTTCGATCCTTAGATCATCATCAGGCTATAAAACATTAAATAAAAATAAAAATAATACTATAACAAGTATTAATAGAAATTACCTTGAAAAATATTTTAAAAAAATTTATATAAAAATGACATGTAAAAAATTGTAAATAAATAAATAAAATTAAATTTTGTTTCACAAAGATTACTATAAAAAATAAACTTTTTATAAACTAAAATAACAAGTAAAGTAAAACAAATAAAATCTTGATGTAAAATATAAAATAAAATATGTAATGAATTTATCGTCCAAATTTATAATAATATTAGTTTTGGGAATTCGGCTATTTTGGAATAGGTAGCAAATAATTAAACCATTAACTATTAAAATAAAATATATTAGCATGTATTCAGCGACCGTGATGAAAATTTTAGAGACGTCGTTAAAGTTATCACGTCTTTAAGAAAATATTTTTTATGAAGAAATATTTTTTAATCACGTGATTAACGATAACGACGTCTCTAAATTTTTCATCACGGTCGCTAAATACACGCTAATAAGTTTATAATAAATTTATTTTATCAAAAAATTTTGTGCATTTGTAATTAATAATTAGTTGTATACTGCTCAAGTGTTCTTTAATTCTTGTTGCAATTTTTCTACCAGTTTGTCCACAATACTCTTTACCACAATTACAAACAAGTTTATATACACAATTTTTTACATAAGTCATTTTTATATAATTTTTTTTAAATATTTTTCAAGGTAATTTCTATTAATACTTTGTTATAGTATTATTTTTATTTTTATTTAATGTTTTATAGCCTGATGATGATCTAAGGATCGAAAATGCATTAGCTATTTTTAATAAAAAAATTGTATTTCAAATAAAGGCTATAATTGAAAAGAAATTGATTTGATTTTTATAAAAGAAATACATACACCATGGACAATTATATTATTGATAAATAACTTTGAAAAATCGCCCTCCCGTCCAGTTTTAAAGGGAAGGGATGAAATTTCACCCCTTTTATTCTTACATACGGGTAGTAGACCTTGACCATTTTTAAGTCTCCAGACACGCCAAGTATACAAATTTAGCGTTTTCGCGAGCGGCAAAAGTGTTCCAACTCTCAGGCTTCGATAAGAAGATCAGTAGGTGAAAAAAATCGAGGTTTTTTGATTTGCCATATACATATTACGATTCATCACGAAACGAGCGCATTTTTGATACCTCAATTTTTTCTGTACTTTTGGTGATCTCAAAATTATGGATCCATTTTCGTACTATTTCGACGCCGAAATTTGTAACTTTTGATCTCGACCATGTATAATCGTCCAATATTTTTTATTTGTCTTCTTGTTTCATTATTTATGCAAGAAAAAATCAGGACGATTCAAATTTACTCCTGGACTTGAAAAAAAATAAACCCCAGTGAAATATTAAAAAAATAGCACAAACGCGCGCTTTTTTGTCCTCCGGGAAACCGTAAATTTTTTAAAATATTCTCAAGGGTAATATAACAAGTGGTAAGAATATTATCGAAAATTTTTTAGAAAAGCACGAATTTTAATCTCAACGACAAAAATGGAACGAGTGCGTAGCACGAGTTGCATTTTCCAAAGATTGAGATTAAAATGAGTAAGCATTTCTAAAAAATTATCGATTCATATTCTTACCACGAGTAATATTTGGAAAGAGAATATAATGACTGAAAATATATGTATTTTCACTTATTACTACGTCAGAAATACATTGAAAATTTTGAAAAAGTGACAGGAATTGTATTCTCAATTTTACATCAGCTTATCAAATAACAATAATTTCTTTGATATAATGAGCGTAGGGCATTTCTAAATTTTGCACGGTTAAAAAGTTATGGCGTAGCAAAGTCCAAATTTTGAATATAGGAATTTAGGAACTTTAAATTATTAACTTTCAAATTTTTAATTTAAAACGTTGTTTGTACTATTAATCTGAAAGGTCATCCTTTCGGTACCTGTGTATTTTATAATAAGTGTGCTAGGCAATGCAGCAATATTGGCAAAGTTTTATGACTTGCGCTCCACCAGCATGTTTAATCCGTTTACCTGATTTGGTGCGCTAGCCCAAATCGCCCATCTAAAATGACAGCTCGAATCTCGAATCGTCATATTCAAGGGTGGATATTTCGCATATAAAAAGTTTTGCCCCTATGTTTCACGGGGAATCTACGCGATGGCGCTGTTTTATTAGTTTTTTAGGCAACTTTATTTACAATCCATTATACTTCCCCCTAATCAAAAAAATATAAAATAAAATCTTACGATGATTTGGGTAAATTATTCAAGTACCTCCTAAGAAGTAAAGAGGAAATTTTTTAAAATAAGCTTATAATTTTAAAATTTATTTAATATTTCCTTTTTAATACATATTGTCGTTTGGAATATTTAATAAAAAGTAAACATTTTTTGCACTTTAACTTTTATCTATTTGAACGAAAAGAAACAAATATAATTAAGTGGTTAATATTTATTTATGTTTCTGTTCATGAGTACATTTTAAAGATACTTACAAGACATTTAATATTTAATTTCAAAAATCGAATAAATTTGAGGTCATGTGCTGGTGCTGTTTGAAGAGTTCAAGGGTACTTGGGATATTTTATTTTCACAACAGTTGCAAATCACTTGTTCAAGTTCCAAGTTAGAAATTATTCTTGGTAAAAATTCACTATTGGTTGTATATCAGGTCATAATACTTAAAATTTTAACACAAAAACATACACCGAAAAGCCCAAAAATAAAAAGGAAGTTAAAAATAGAAGTATGACGGTGACATTACTTCTAAAGATTACTATAAATTATTTTTGAATTTAATTTAATTATTTTTTAAAATAATGCAAAGTCAAGAATATTAAAAAGAAACAATTCAAAATGTAATGTTTTTTTTAACTTTTGAATACTTGATTAATTTATCCAAATTTTTATTTATTTTAAATTTTTTGATTAAGGGGAAGCATAGAGAGGTAAGGATTTGTTAAAAAAGTTGCCTAAAAAGCTAATAAAGCAGCGCCACCACGTAGGGGCCCTCCCGAACTTAGGGAAAAAACTTTTAATATGGGAGATTCCCTACCCTGGTGCATAGATAAAATGTATGTGATTTAGCTCCTATTTTTTGGGACTTTTCGGTATGTGTTTTTGTGTTAAAATTAAAGTAGTATGACCTGATATTCAAGGAACTATTTACAACTTGTATAAGTGACGAGTGACTTCTACGCGATGGCACTAGTTTTGCGGTCCGAAAATTTTGTATCCCAGATAGCCATCTATTTTATCTATGATCATATTTAAAGAAGACCTGTCAAAAAGTCATATGGCTTACTTAATTGATAGCAAATAATATGAAATATTTGGTAGTCTATTACCCCAAACATACAATGTATAGTGGTTTTCATCTGAGGAGAATCCAGCCCAGAAACCAATGTTTAAGAAGATTTAGATTAACCTAGTTTTTGATTGGTGTACGTGATGATATACTAGTCATCTAGAATTAGGGTTTCTAAATTAATCTGAATTCCTGTAATGTAGGAATCGACATTATTTAGTTTAATAGTAATCGCTCGGGTAAAACCGGTCGCTTTGCAGAAAAGGTTCGTTTGAGATGAAATCCACTATACATCGTTTAAAGCATGAAAAAATGCAATTTATTTTATCAAGTATCCAATATAGCGCCTATTTAAAAAATCAAGTTTCTAACGATATCTTGAAGATCGATTGTCGAATATTTTTTTAAAAAACATAATTAAGTTTATTAGATCAGCTTTTCAAATTATTCAAATTTAAAATTTAAAAAAAACCTCTAAAAAGCTATTATTTTGTTTGTTAATTTTCTGCGTGCGTCTATACATATTTCTGTGGAATGGAGACATACCGATGTTCTCTTTCTTTCAAATAGTCTGGGATAACAGTTTGTTAATAAAAACTATAGTTCCTTCGTTAAAGTCATTTTAGACGGGCATATTTTGTCACCAAAATTTTATACCCAAATCCACTCAGATGCAATATTTTGGTAGCAAAATATGCCCGTCTAAACAGGCCTTTAGAAACATAAGTTTCTTATTTCATTCCAAGAGCTTGAGTGCAATATGTCTTCAAAAATTAATTTCTTGCACAACCATTTAGATTTTTCCTCGGAAATGTCGGTGCTATATCTAATAATCATGGAGAGAGATTTTGTATCAAGATATTGTTAAAAAAATATTTATTTGCCATAAAAGTTATGGTTTTGTCCTTAAATATTCAACTGATAATATCTCAAAAACTTGATGTGGTAGAGTAAATTTGGTATTTGGTTACTGATTTAAGTTCTGCTACAAGAATTGTATATTTTTATTTCTGAGCCAGAAATTTTTAGTTTTTGTAGAAATGTATAATTAATCTTCGAAACTAAAACCTTTGCCGAAATGTAAACTAACAGTCAAAAATCAAAAAAACATGGTACAGATTCTCTACATCTATTCGATACTCACGTTATATCTACACGCAGGGCCAATAATAAAATTTAGATATGTCAAAATGTTCCTATCAAAACACCTCATAAACTAAAATTTTTCCAAATTCCCGGTCCTTAAAAAATAAGTTTTGCAAAAAATTTTAATTAAACTATTTTAACGAAATATCTTTCAGAATAGTCGTCAACTTTTATAATTTTCGAGACAAAAGAAATAGTGTCCATGTCACTCAGTCAGTGCAGTGAGATGATGGTGTCATCTCTCGTTACATGTGATATTGATTTTAAGAAGAGATCCTCGAAATGGACCTTTTGACTATTTTTTTATTTTGACCTTTAATTTTTGAAACATATTATTATTACTTACTTGTAACAAGATGCCGGAATTTGTTTGTCATCGTTTTCCGCCAATTCGTCATTAATTACATTTTGTTCTCTTCGCCTGAATGATGACGTTTTGGCGAGTGTTTGAATCCCACCTAAGCTTCGAAAGCGACATAATATCAAAAAAAAATTGTACACAAAATCCATCTATGAATTTAAACATGAAAACTGAAAATCTTTATTTTTTTTAATTGAAAATTATGCAGGTACTGAGGTACTTACCTAATGGTTATTTTCAATTAAAAAAAATGTAAAGCAATTAAAATACGATTTAAATTTAATTTATTATTATAAACAAAAAAGAAGCCCAAATTTACATGACAACTAATAGTTTTTCAAAATTCATAATAATATAGAAGTTGAATTCCAAACTTTGACCCTTCATGTCTCGGCCAAGAAGATTTGTTTAACTATTTTCTGGGGAAGGGTCCACAACAACGTACTTGGGACCTCTTGCTCCATTTATGGGACACCCAGTATGTTTCTTTTTCAATACAAAAATCCCAAATGTTATTTTTTTAATAAAAACTGTTTTAATTGTAAACTGCAATATAATTTCCAAAATAAAATTGGTATAGCCAGCATTTTAATTTTATTTTCTAAAAATCGTTTCAGCACATACAAGGTGGTTACGCATTTTCGTTTTCCTTCCATATGTTTGTAATCGCTTAACTTCTTCTATTGCAATTTGGCAGTCTTACATAATTTGACATTCTCTATCGATTGGCCTTAAGAAGAAAATTTTAGATTCACTAGATTTCATTTATTTTAAACCAACTTTTGACTTTCTTATGGGTTCGATATTTGATTTTTATACCATTGGATATAGAAAAAAAATACAATTTAAATCATAAAACACACATTGTTCTTTTACTCTAATTTACAAAAAAATGAAAAAATATTAAATTTTTATTTACATAATCAAGTTGGCACTCAGATGGTGCTTACTAAGGGCGCGTTCCACTAAAGACTCGCAATGCTCACGACAACCGCAAAGTCGTTCCACTTAAGACTGCGGTTGTTTCTTTCGTGCATAAAAACGTCATCGATGGCGACCACAAGAAGCTCACAACGACCATATTTATTTGTGGGTTTCTGTGGTCGTTTGTTGAATGGTGACGTTTTGAGCTAGTGGAACGGCAAAATTTAGCGGCCGTGGTCGTGGGCTTTAGTGTTCATTAGTGGAACGCGCCCTAATTAGACACAACTTGGTACAGCTAGAATTTTAATAAAATTTATTTAAAATTTGCATGTAAGTAAGTTAAGTAAAATTCAGAAATTTTCATGAATCATAAAACTGGATTCACGTTCTTTGACAAAATTTTTAGCATATATGTACATATTTTTTCAGTTCTTTGAAGTACTTTTTGTCCTTGTACATTTGGTAATCTGTAATCTAGCATCCAATACCGGGGGGTATTCTTAAATCACTCTTCACTCGACACGATGTCCTATAGGACAAGGATAAGAATAGACTTTTATTTTTATAATTGAATGACAAAGATGAAATGATGAAAGTTGTATACGAAATGGTGTCGAGTGATTCGGGAATATGCCCCCTGGTCATCAACAAAAAATAGGAGTAGGCAGTAATAAGTTATGCGTCCCGAGAGATTCTGAGATTCTGAGACTCTTGACACAGACAGGGTCTTCAATACGCTTTTATTAGTCTGTTTTTTTAAATCCAATTCCTCAGTCTTTTTTTCCTTATTCTATTTTAGGCGCTGGTCATAATTTTTTATATGTAACCAGTAATTTCGTTAATTTGGTTGCCTAATAATAAAATAGATATTACTTCCACCATGCTATCACTTCCCACGTTAAACGTCTTTTTTTATTATTATTATTAAAAATCTCCATATTGAATTTTAATTTATAATATTGAGATTTCTATTATGTTTGTTTAAATTTGTTGAAAGTTCCTCAAAATTTTCTAAAGGAAAATTTTTAAAAATTAAATAGTTAGTCATAAATCCCCGAATTTCAAAATGCGTGAATTTTAATCACGGTTTAATGAGAAGATAAAAAGGCTTACGTCAGCCTTCGGTTTTGAACACAACATGATTCTGCGCAAAGACTCTACAATCTACTTTCACATAAATTTAGGTGCGCTTCAAAAGCACTAACGAGACGTTGTTCGGTGCCGCGTTGTCTGAACATTAAATTAAATAATTCATTATGGCTCTAAGCGTAAGTAATCAATTTAAAAAAATTATACGTTGATTTTTAATTAATTGACTTTAGCCAACGGTGCTACCTGCTGAAGACTTCTCCCCAGTGGATGATGCGAAAACTTTGAAGGAGGCGTTTAAAGGTTTCGGATGCGAGGATCAGGTGATAACTGATATCATAGCAAGACGCTCAAATGAGCAACGCCAAATTATCGCTGAACAGTATAAAACTATGTATGGGAAAGATCTGATAAGCAAGATCAAGAGCGAACTAAGCGGGGATTTCCAGGATCTCATTGTCGCCTTGATGACTGATCCCTTGGAATTCCAAGCTAAACAACTCCACAAGGCCATCAGCGGCGCCGGAACCGACGAAAGGACGTTAATTGAAGTTTTATCCCTTCACTGCAATGATGATATTAAAGCAATTTGTGAAACATATGAAAGAGGTAAATTTAAAAAAATTGATTGCTTTTAATAATTTAATAATATTGATATTTTAGTCTATGGAAATTCCTTGGAAAGTGATATTAAAGATGATACTTCGGGAACTGTTAAACGGCTTTTTGTTTCTTTATCTGTGGTAAGTTATATTTAAATTATAGTAGTAAATAATATCAACGTAATTTTTTAAATTTAAAGTTATTAAATGCAACCAACTAAACAAAGTCATCCAACCAAATAAACATTAAATATTAACATTTTTACATAGTAATTATAAAAAACTAGGTAGGTAGTTCAGTAGTTATAAGGTACCTAGTTATGATTATGATTTTTGATTTGTCGATATTTTGAATTAGGATATTTTAGACAGTCGGTCAATCAGTGATGAGCGTAATTATATTGGGAATTTTAACTACCAATAGATGATGCTGTTGGCCCTCTGTGGCAAATTAATGAACTATCGAAGCCAGTATTGAATCTACATGTTTCTATATGCGAATACAGGACACAGTATAGAAAAGTACCAGTAGCGACACTCTTCCATGTCTATCCAAGTACTATAAAGTTTCGTGTACATCTGGTACCTTTAAGGGCCGCTGCACAATTGACGGAACGGATACGTTACGATTATGAAAAAGAGAAATAAAACATCTGAATTCCCTGTGAGTGAGTGAGTAACCAAGCAATTTGCTATTTTCATATTCACTCACTTACTCACAGGGAACTCGGATTTTATCTCTATTTTTAATAATTAATGTAATAATTGATGAAAACTTTATATTATTTAAATTTAAGCTGGTCAAAATCATTATAAACTTCAATTTTAATCAAAACTTTGCAAATGTTTGTTACATTGTTTATGTTTAGAAAAAGCGATGACATGAATTTAAATTTGCCGCTTGCACGTCTCAGTATACAACATATACAGGGTATCCCAGGAGGAATCGGAATTTAGGAGGTGATAGTATGAAATAGTTTATGTAAAAAAGTTCAAATAAACATGTGGATGATTCTCAATGGTTTCGGTTTTTACACTTGTTTGACTGTTTTTATCCAGAGAAAACATAAAAGACTTATTTAATCCATTTATTTATTATTCAGGTGCTATAAAAGATTAGTAATGTTTAAATGTTCATAATAGATTTTCGACAATGCCACCCGTCTACGATATTCTCTGCAAGCAGCAAGACCATTTCCATTGCAGAAACCATAAATAAATACCATGTCGGCATATTCAGCATTTGTGAAAGTATGCGGCATTTTTTTAATTTATTAAGAACTTTTGGGCGACTTACTTGCGATATGACAAATTCAAAAGTATTCCACCTATTATTTTTAATACATTCATCTTTTATAGCACCTAAATAATAAATAAATGGAATAAATAAGTCTTTCATGTTTTCTCTGAATAAAAACATTCAAACAAGTGTATCTCCGTAACCATTGAGAATCAGACACATGTTTATTTGGACTTTTTTACTTAAAATATTTCACACTATTACCATTTTTGTCGATTCCTCCTGGGACACCCTGTATACACAGGGTGACCCAGTCGTATGCCCACGGTCTATAGCTTCTTTGTTATAAAACATATCGACTTGCGGTTTTCACCAACATATACAACACATGCATGCCCCACAATTTAAAAATATTTTCGATATATACAGGGTGTCCCACCATGGCCTACTGAACCAAAGTTATATATTTTTAAATGGAACACCCAGTATATTATGACATTTTTGGATTCCTTATCAAAAAATAATTATACTTTGTATAAACTTTTATGGGTCTATCATCACTTCGTTTTGCTGATATTTGCCATTTAAGCCAAAAAATGATCAATTTTTGAAAAATCACTGCTCTAAAACAGATGAACATTTTGGCTTGAAATTTTGTCAAAAATTTTTCAACATCGTCTAGTCTAAAACTATCATGTCAAATTTAAGTTTGTGATATTTTTTATCAGGGTGCCTTATGAAACGCAAATTGAACAATTAAACGACATTTTCAAATGGAACATCCTGTATATTTTAACATCAATCGATGGCATTTTTTACAAGCTTTCTATTGATATAATGTTTGTATGGTCGCTTATCAAAGGTTTAGGAGATATTAATACCCAAACTGAGAAACAGTGAAAAATAGACAAAATAGTGCTCTTGATGAATTTTGTTGAGGATTTTTTTTTATATTTGCCTATTATTTATTTCTGTCTTTCTCTATTTTATAATGTTGCTTTATTTCAATAGTAGTTTTTGTTGTTTTATAACAAAAATAAAATCGAAATTTGCAATTCTCAATTTTGGTTTTCTAAGTCTCAGTATGCTTTGAAAATGTAGCAACTGATGTTACCAAGGAAACCCTTATTTTGTTGAATTTTGTTTTAACGCCTTTTCCCGTACTTTTGGCAATAAATCCGCTTCTACCTATCAGAAGAGAGCGTAAAAACGAAATTCAACAAAATAGGGGTTTCCTTAGTAACATCAGTTGTTAAATTTTCAAAACATACTGAAATTTAGAAAACCAAAACTGATAATTGCAAGTTTCGATTTTATTTGTGTTGTAAAGCAACAAAAACTGCTTTGTAGTATAACAACATTATTAAAAAAGCTAAATAGAGAAAGACACAAATAAGTTTTAGGCAAATTAAAAAAAATCCTGAAAAAAATTCACCAAGAGTCTTTGTCTATTTTCACTGTTTCTCAGTTTGGATATTAATATCTCCTAAACCATTGATAAGCGACCATACAAATATTATATCAATAGAAAGCCAGAATAACTACCTTGATCAATCTACAACTGATACTAGAAATGCCTGTAAAGATTTTCTTGGGAATTACAAAGTCGATGAGGATGTAATTATAAAGCACTGTAAAAAATTGAAAGATAAGTTAACAATGGGACTCGATTTCATTCCATCATTTTTTCTTAAAGATTCAGCGTATGCTTTAAGCACACCATTGTTGCATATCTTCAACTTGATTCTCAAAACCGGCAAATTTCCGAAGATCTGGAAGAATGTCAGGGTATGCCCGATATTTAAAAGTGGGAAAAGAAATATGGTAGAGAATTACAGGCCTATATCGATCTTGAGTAATTTCTCAAAAGTATTTGAATCGATATTAACTGAGCACATTTCCTTCAAAATCAAAGATAACCTATCTCCACTTCAGCACGGGTTCATATCCAAGCGTTCAACTGCCTCAAACCTGTTAAACATCACGGAATCGATTAGTAATGCCCTTAACAATAATTTGCAAACCGATGTTATATACATGGATTTTGCAAAGGCATTTGATCGTATGGATCATGGAATCCTAATGCATAAAATGAGCTTACTTGGCCTGGAAGGAAACATCATTGAAGTGGTGAAATCATATCTAACCAATAGGCAGCAGGTGGTCGAATGTAATGGAGTCAGATCTATCAGCTATGTTGCTAGTAGCGTAGTGCCTCAAGGCTCTAATCTGGGTCCTTTATTATTCCTAATTTTTATCAACGACATCTGTGAAGAACTTACGTCATCATCATTACTTTATGCAGATGACCTAAAGATTTTCCATACAATTAACGACACATCGGACTGTCTCATCTTACAAAAGGACCTAATGAATGTTGAAAAGTGGTGCACGGAAAATAAATTGTCTTTAAACATAAAGAAGTGTTGCGTAATGTCATACACCCGAAAAAAATCGAAAATTATCTTCAACTCAACATAAATGACACGAAACTTGATAGAGTGTGCGAGGTTAAAGACCTAGGTATCTACTTCGATGACCGTTTAACTTTTAACAACCATATCCAATACCTTTCAAGGGAATGTTACAAAATGCTGGGGTTTATCATTCGCACCACCAAATGTTTTAACAACGTGGAAACCTTAAATACACTTTTCTCTGCTTTTATAAATAGTAGATTAAATTACTGTTCAGTAGTTTGGTCACCCTCATACAGCAAATATAAATCTATGTTGGAGAAAGTTCAGAAAAATTTTTTAAAGTATATTTACTTTTTCGTATATAAAAACTATCCTGAATTAAACACTTCGTACAACAGTTTATTACATCAATTCTCCTACACTTCGGTCGAACAGGATCATGAAAAATTTGCCGTACAATACTTATATAAAACTATACATGGTTTGGTGGACGACCCTGGTTTACTACGGAACATTAAACTGCATGTACCTCGCCCTTCGATACGCAATAGTCTGACATTTTCCTATGCAACATCAAGAACTGTACACCATTATAACTCACCGCTCAATACAATGTTCAGAAAGTATCACGAACTCCAATACAATGCAGATATATTTCAACCTAACTTCAACCTTTTCAAACAGAAAATCTTGGAATGTATAAATTAGCAGAATTCTTAAATATCTTAACTGTATGTTTCTTTTTAATATAGATATATGTGTCTAGGTATTACTTTGTGCTGATTATATAGCTAAATTATTATTCATCTAATTATTAAATATTATTATATGTTTTCATTATGTAGATAATCCAAATATTATCATCTTTGTATTATCAAGTAATATAAAATTATTAATCTGTCAACTAAATGTAATATTAAAATTATCCCTGTAATTGGATCGTATGATCTGTTGGGTTAATAAACGCTATTTATTTATTATTTATTTATTTAAAGCTTGTAAAAAATTCCATCGACTGACGTTAAAATATACAGAGTGTTCCATTTAAAAATTTCGTGTAACTGTTCAATTTGCGTTTTATAAGGCACCCTGATAAAAAAATATCACAAACTTAAATTTGACATGATAGTTGTAGACTAGACGATGTTAAAAAAATTTTGACAAAATTTCAAGCCAACATGTTCTTCTGTTTTAGGTTAATGATTTTTCAAAAATTGATCTTTTTTTGGCTTAAATGGCAAATATCAGCAAAACGAGTGATGATAGACCCATAAAAGTTTATACAAAGTATAATTATTTTTGATAAGGAATCCAAAAATATCATAATATACTGGGTGTTCCATTTTAAAAAAAATATAACTTTGGTTCAGTAGGGCATGATGGGGCACCCTGTATATATCGAAAATATTGTTAAATTATGCGGCATGCATGTATGTATCTATATGTTGGTGAAAACCGCAAGTCGATATGTTTTATAGCAAAGAAGCTGTAGACCGTGGGCCTATGACTGGGTCACCCTGTATGCCGTTCAAGGTCACTAAAAATTGTCCCGTCAAATACCATGTAATTTGCTTGAAGTGTCGCTACTTCAGCCTTATTATTCTTGGGCCGAACGTGATAGTGTCGTCGACGAGACTAGAAGGATCAACCCTTATTTTTCGTGTAAATGAAAAGGACAGAATGATGAATGTCGTCGACCACACGATCTCGACCGGCCCAAGAATAAGCCTCCTCGTAGTTGCCTATACTGTGTACAGGAAAAAGTCGTGTTAAGTGTTTTTTTAAAAAGTTTTTAATAAATATTCTTCTAATTTTTATTTAAAATCAAATTTGCCTACAGCGGGGCAGGTCTTTCCCAAAATCGCGAATAGTCTAATAATATTAATATGTATAATACCAACTATTCGATCCTTACAATTATTATTTATATTCTAAATAAAATTCTGGGAGAGCGTCGAGGTGGAAATATGATGAAATATGGAAAAAGCGCCTACTTCAACTTATACTCCCTTTCGGGGGCACATATTTAAAAATATTATTCTGAAACTCAAAGAGTTATGTATGAGGATGAGCACCATGTAAATTTTATTCAGTTTTGTTCAAAGACGTTGGTAATATAGATACTCAAATCAAAGTACTTTTGTTAAGCATTTGTATGACAAAGGGTTGTTCATTCCTTCTCACTTGCTCTCATTTATACAATACATTATATCCTCTTTGTCGCACAATTGTAGTTCCTGTCAAACACATTTGGCCTAGTTTTCGGGCCGGTTTTGAAAAAATTTATCTTATATGAACTGTGAACAAATGGTTCCTATACATCTCTCTCTCTCTCTCTCTTTCTTTCACTCTCCCCATCTTAAGAGTGGCATTCTTAATAAATTATATTTCTAAAACTACCGGGAAACAAAACAATAGTATTACAGTAGTAGTAGTAGTAGTAGTAAAAACGATCTCTTCAAATAATTAATAAGGTAAACTGGAGTAAATGGGTCCAGGGGGTAACTTGGCTATGGGTTATTTGCTACAAAAGTGTTTAAGTATTTTATGTTTTTGGTATTAGCATCGCTGCACTCAAGTATTTACTCCATAAAACAACAATTTAAAACTCATTTTCAGTTCTATTTTTAATACAAACACAGTTAAAAAAATAAACGATTTTTTTCTAATACAACGTGGTGAGGTAAAAAGTTTGGAATTTTTTTATTTAAATACATCAAGTATTTTTAGATATTATTAAGATTAGAATAAAGTTTGAGCATAACTGAATTATATACCTTTTGTTTTGTTTTTCGTACTCCTAAAAAATAGAGCAATTTGTCCTTTAGTTTAAAGTTAAAGAAGTACATAGAAAATATAAACACAAAAGTTTTTCACAGTTGAATTCAGTGCTTATTCAATACATTTTTAGTTTTTGCATAAATGTGGAGAGCAGTTGCCCTCTACACCCCAAAATAAATATGACACAAAAACTAAAAAACTCACAATTTTAGATAATGTTCCTTAAAATATAATTAAATTTGAAAAAAAATTAATGATAATATCAACAATTTTTGGAAACCTATCTGTACAAATTTTTGTTCCTTAATCTTAATTATTAAGCGAAATATAAATTTTTAAATAGGTCTACA
Organism: Stenus bimaculatus; assembly: GCA_963971135.1. Lineage (NCBI taxonomy): Eukaryota > Metazoa > Arthropoda > Insecta > Coleoptera > Staphylinidae > Stenus > Stenus bimaculatus. The sequence goes on from OZ020180.1 coordinate 38,411,503, forward strand.
CAGTCAGGGCAGGACCTAGCGGGGGGCGGCCGAAAGCAACCGTCAGGTCTTAAGAAAATAGTCGCCAAAATGTTTAAAAAGCAAATTTAACAAAAACGATGCGCTTAGTTCCTTCAAATTGAATTTAGTTTTCATATAGAATTTTTGTTTTTCATTTTTCATATATAGTCATCTATGAAAGGGGTGTACTTTTGGTACAATGAAAAAAACACCGAAAAATCGAACTCTTCGATCATACCTTAAGAGCAATTTCCTAAACGGAAAATATAGTGGTTTAGTTCTGCAGTCATAAAAGCTAGTACGAACAACATTTTTGTATAATTTTTTTTGTAGATGTTTAGAAGTCATTTCTTTAATTCCTGCCAGAAGAAAAAAAATTGGATAATGTACAAAAAAATATAATGATGTAAAAGTACCTTAACTTTGGACCCCTCTAATTAATTTTGTGCTAGGTTGCAGAAGGTAACTCTTTGGCAGGATGTAGCCTAATCAATTTAGATTATAAATCTGAAAAAAAATTGAAAATCTAACGAGAGAAACTTGAGTTATGATTGCAGAACTAATGCTCGATTTCAAGATTTTTCACAATTTTTTCTCCCAAACTCGCGCGCCCTCTAGGGATTAATTATCAGTTATTTGCTGATAATTTGCAAAGAAGGTCCAGAAAAATGGGATGGATTTTCAATTCCTTGTTATTATCCCCAACGGAAAATTTATCGCGGGCGTCTATGGGCGAAATGTTTTAAAAGCGTACTTTTCGCTAGTAAACATTGATTTTTGGGCATTTATAATCTAAAATTTAAAAAAAAACGATGCCTAGTTCCAATCAAATTGAATTTAGTTTTCATATAGAATAGGGGCGTAGTTTATGAATAAAAATAAAAACGCATTTTTTTATAATTGTTCATAAAGTACGCCCTATCATAGACTACATGAAAAACAAAAATTCTATATGAAAACTAAATTTAATTTGATTGGAATTAGGCATCGTTTTTGTTAAATTTTTGATTACAAATGCCCAAAAAAGAATGTTTACTAGCGAAAAGTACGCTTTTCAAACATTTCGTCGAGTATCTTCTTAACTTACTGCTAGCGTTGGAAATAAATATTATTTCAATTATCAATTAGTTTTTTATCAGAATTATAAACGCCGCTAAGCGAACGTTTGTTGTTTACTGCTGCCATATGACTATTAGGTTACAAAAACAAAAAACGGAAATATTGGTAGCCACAAGACTCTTCTATATAAAAAAAAAGAAATTTTTAAAAAGCTCCACTGGAAAAAAATTGTGAGCAAAACTGCAAATATCAAGCTAATTTCAAAATAAAGCGCTCAAATTTACCAACTATCTTTACGTTTCGAAATGCGAAAAAAAATCACAATATTGTTATAGGTTATATGAGGTAACATTTATAAACAAAATTTTTAGGACCATTATCGCTCAGGGACAGAAGTTTACATTTAAGAGCAAAAAGAAATTGTTACAATTTGATAAAAAAAATATTATTAGTTCCTGTGTAAGTACCGAATATTCGTTAGTATTTGGCAATTTTTTATTATTCGGCGGAAGATCGAATTTGGCAAAAAATAAAAAAATAATATTTTATTGAAAACAGAACAGTCGTTTATTTTACTATCTTCAGTGTCTCTTATTTTAAGACAGAAATTGAAACCTTTAATTGAGGAAAAATTCATACAAACTCATTTCATGCGAAACATGATGTGTGCTATTGTTAAACAATGAAGTGGAAAGGAATGTTTAAGGAAATAAGGAGGCTAATATTCGGTTCATTTTTTGCCGAATATTCGGTTTTGGGCCAAAACCCTATTCGATGCATTTCTACCTCTTTTTAATATTTTTTTTTATTTTAGGGTGGAAGAGATGAATCTGAAGAAATGGATGATGAAGCCGCAAATGAAGACGCCGTAATGCTATTGAGAGCTGGAGAATTATTCGTCGGGACAGACGAATCAGCTTTCAACCAAGTCCTTTGTCAGCGCAATCGTTCACAGCTTCGCCTAATTTTTGAAAAATATGAAGAAACCACTGGACATTCTTTCGAAGAAGCAATTGAGAACGAATTTTCAGGAACTGCGAAAAACGTGCTAAAATCCTTGGTGCACTGCATCCGAGATCCAGTCGATTTCCTTGCAAAACGTCTTTATAAAAGTATGGCCGGTATTGGTACTGATGATAAAACTCTGATCAGGATTATTGTATCACGCTCTGAGCTTGATTTGGGCGAAATTAAAGCAGTTTTTGAAGAAAAGTATGAGAAGAGTTTAGAAGACTGGATTAGGGTAATTATAAATCTTTACTTTTTCATTTCAGTTTTATGAATTTAATTAATTAAATTAATTTTTATTTCAGAGCGATACTGGGGGTTCCTACAAGAAGTGCTTTTTAGCTCTAATTGATTAATCTGTATTAAAGTTTACAATAAAAAAACTGTTTTTTTAATAATAACATAAATTACTTATCCTTTATTAATGTTATTTTAATAAACATAATTAATAAATTTAACCAAATTATTTCATTTAATAAATCATCTGAAAGTTAAAGAAAAGAAGGTATAGCATTTTTTTTAATAATGAAAAACAAATGGAATTAGGGGATTTTTAATAATTAAATACTTTTTTTATGAATATACTTTATTAACATAGGAATTTATAAAGAAAAATATATTTACATAACAAAATTGAAACAAAATCCGGGGAATTAAGTTTATAAAAAATAAGTAAAGAAATATCAACATAGTACTCCGTAACACCATTGACTATATCACCAAGGTGAAAAACTAATTTAATGATCCATAACCAAATACCATTAAAATAGTACAATACCTTTTTCATAAAAATGAAACAAAATTAATAAAAGAGTTATTACATACATGGCACATTAAAAAGCTTTAGAGACTTTTGTCTCTAATATAAACAGTTAGCAGGATTGATGATATTTTAAAAACTACGTAAGTAATGTAATGAAATAAAAATTTTATATGATCTTTTAATAAATTTTATATAAAACTTAATATTTTGTGTTGCCCAAAAACGATTTGCACACTAAAATTGAGTGCGTTTTGATATCAAACACCATCTAGTAAAATACTAATTTTATAATTCAGCTAAAGATATACGGAGTGCACCATTTAAATAATCCAGCTGAATATCTGGAAAACTAAGCGATTTCCTTAAAATGTTTCAGACAAAAATTGTAGCGGTTCAAGGGGGGTATTTAAGAGTGCAATGCGTTTTTAATATTTATGGGGGTTTTATAGGAAAACATTTTGTTCTCCAATGGAAACCCATAATTTTTATTGTAGATTCGTAATCTACAAAAAATAATGAGCAACATTTGGTTTAAACATTTTTTTAGAAAATTTAAATTTTTCGTAATATCCACCAAATTGATTAAAAATGTTGAGATTTTGGATGGTTTTACTAGAAAACTAAAGTTCTTAAAAAAATTCACAAGAGGCAAAAAGTGACCTTTGGCCGTATCTTTAATTTTTATTAAAAAAACTAAATAAATTTAAAAAATTAGAATTTTTATAAATTCTTGTCCTTTTGCCTCTTGCGATTTTTCTTTAGTTTTCTAGTAAAACTGAATCGAAATTCTAAAATTTCTGTTTGTGTAAAAGTTTGGCAAATTCATGAAAATTGAAATTTTCTAAAAAAAACTTCAACCAAAAGTTGTTTGTTATTTTCCATAGATGACGAATCTACAATGAAAATTATGGGTTCCCATTTGAAAAATAAATGTTTCCCCATAAAACCATATTAAAACTAAAACATTTTTATTTCAAACATTTTTAGGGAAGTCGTTTAGTTTTCAAGATATTCAGCTGGATTAATTAAAATTTGACACCCTGTATTATACAGAATATATTTCATTTACATATTAATATAATTTACATCTTCATTTTTGGTAAACCATAAATTTATTTTATTTATTTACACATCATTTATTTATTATTATATTAACAATTAGAAAGCGTACTTCAAATGTCTTAATTAAATTAATTACTGTTATCACCGCTTATAGAATTATATTCATTTTAAATCAGACTTTAAGATTTTGTTTGTACATATAATAATAAAAATAAAATTTTGAGCAACAATAAATAACATTTACTATATTTTTTTTTACTTTTAATGGGAACATTTTAATTGCTACTTTTATTATGATTTGCAGGGCACACAATTGTTCACACTGCTCTTGCTTGTACTCTATCTTAACTTTATACCAAAAAATATATTATTATGTACCTACCTATATAAAAAAACATGAAGAGTATAGAAACAATTTAAATTAATTTTTGAATACTAATTTCAAATCACAAGTATGTTTATTAATTTCTAATTCCTAAAATAATAAATAAACCTACTTATTTGATTTCTTGAAAATAAAAATAATATCTTTTTTCTTTATTTTGTAATCAATTTAACTACTTTGTTAATTAGGATTAAACATGTGAATAAAAAATACAACTCTATACACTTTATATAATATAAAAATATGTTGGTTTGTTGTAAGTTGTGAGTAGTGTGACGCATGGTACAACAATTATTTATTATTCTAAACATTTAATTCTAATGTCATCCAGTCGAGTGATTACCTAGAGTTGATAAAGTGGGTTTTGGTAGCTGATATCTTCTAGTGCTCAAACTCCTCTCGAGTGGGTTAGTATCAGCTCCAGTTGTCGGAAAAGAAGTTGTTCGTTTTGCAATCTTACTGCTTTAATAAGAAAATAAAATAATTAATATTTTCAATTATGATTATTTTTATTTTATTTGTGTGTTTATTAGTTTCATTATTTATTTAAGCAAAGTTTTGTCGGCTTTATGCTGTAATTTATTTAAAATTTTATTATGCTGGCTTTTGTAAATTTGTGAGTATGTTAAGAAGTACAATGTGGAAAGGATATCAAATAATATTAAAAACCAATAAGATAAAATAACTTGATGATTCCTTCGTTCTTTATACAGGTCAGCAAAAGTAACGGCACAGTGGCATATTTTTTTACTTCGTCAATATTTTTATTTAGAAACATTTAATTGAAAAGGAAAGAATTTCACTATCAAGGATTCGTAGATTTGGAGATGTACTTTACTGAAGTTGTTCAGGTTTTTAACGCTTTATTCAACGAACTTGCGTCTATTTCGAAGGCAACAGTTCATAGAACTTTACGAACCTCATACCTCTTTAACAAGAACAGCTCAGTTCCGTGGTGTTAGTGAATTTTGAAAACGCATCGGTATATCCAATATAAGTGCCATTTAGTCGAATTATTGTCGGAGGACGACTTTGATTCAAAGATCAAAGATCAATTATCCGTAGATTTAAGTAAACGACTGCCCTCATTTTCGTTATATAATTGACCTTGAAAGTGTTAAAATACATCCTTTTTGGATGCCGTGCAACGTGCAAACCAAATTTTTATATTCTAATCGAAAACTAAGGACATGTGCGTGGGTGATGTGGTATAAGGGCTGAAATCGACTCTTACATTTGTTACAAAATAATCCGTTTTGGACCAATCGTACCCTACTGGGAGCATTCTTGCCATTCATTCCAAGTGAATTTTTTTGATTGATAATTCATCACAAAATCATTGACATACGTTCACCGCGTGCTCTAAGACTCTAAGGAAATATATCGGTTCTCAGGTTAATTACCTACCAAAATGACTGGAGTAATTTTTTAAAATCTACGGATAACTGATCAGCACATATCGAATCTGCAATAAAGGGCATACTAGGTACAATCAGCACCAAATTTCCTACGGTGAGCTGAAGGCCTAAAATGTATGCTGGCATAATTGGATCGAACATAATTGGACCTTTTATGAAATTTGACTTCATAACGATCCCTACCTCCAATTATTAGAAAATCATATAATTCCAGTTTTATATTTTATATCCTGGCGTAGTACTTAATTAATACTATTTTTTCAACAGGATGGTGGTCCCCAAATTTTAGTCTTCAAGTTCGGCATTATTTATACCAAACTTTTCCAAATAAGTGGATCGGCAAGAGGGGCGAAATCGAATGGCCTTCAAGATCACCTGATTTTACCACTCTTGATTTTTACTATTCGGGTTTTCTTAAAAATCGAGTCTACACATTTAGAAGAAGAATATTACGTTCCCAAAAGGATTTTGGATATCAAAAGGTGATAAAAATTCTTAGTAGATTCTTAATAACGTTTTAACAAAGCAACATAATAGCTTCTGGTTTGCAGGAAAGTGTTTCTTTTTTCATTTCCTTTAAAATGAGATGAAACTCGATAAGAGTTGCAATTTAGAAAAAGTGGGGTAGTTCTCGGCACAAGCCACCCCAAAAGAGGGGAAAATTCTAAACCATCTTACAATACCGTATATACTTATAAGCATGCACATTTTTGAAAAAAAATATTCACGCAATCAAAAAATACTCCGCTGTTCCATTACTTTTGCCGGATCCTGTATGAACAAATGTTATGATTCAGGAATTAAATGTTAATCATCAACGTTATGATTGAATAGTTGATTTCTTGTTTTTGCATCAGAAAAACCGTTTGATTGACGAGGGCTAATATTCGCCTCATTTTAAAAGGCGATGTTTATCAATAATAATATACCGTTTATCCATTTTTGGAGCATTGTTTAACCACCTTTTAGTTTTGAAAAATTTAACTTTTATTTTTAGGACGTTTCATCGACATTACTTTTTTATCTTATCTGATTGACAGTACCTTTTCATTGACTACCAATACTATACATCCAAACTACCTACCACACAAAAAGTAGGATGAGTAACATTGTCAGAAATGCAATAGATATCGATAAAATGTTGATGTCAATCAATAGTTCAGAAGTACCTATATGAAAAGCTTGATCAATAAAACGACCTTCGGTGAAGAGGTTATGTCAATTAAAAACTAATGTCGATGTAAAGACTTTAGTCTCTTGTTTTTAAAATAATTGATAAAATTGCATAAAAATAGGACATTACCAAAACTTGGTAAAAAATCATTGAGCGACGTATTTATTTGATATCCTTTGGATTTTTGTAGCCAGTCGTCAAAAAAAGATCCTAAAAATAATAAGCGATTTCAAATGGCTTCTTTGGTTGGTTAGTGGTTAACCACAAATTTGAAAGCTTCTTCGGTTCTTTCTTTCCCATTCGAACTGATAGAAGGAGATGAGCCGAATAACCAAATATCGAACCGTGCTCCCAAACACGGTTAATATTTCGGTTAACAAGCTTAAATTGGATAGAACCAAACGATCTATGATGTCATTCGAATGCGGTTGGTCCAAATACGACAGACCAATCTAAGAACCAAAGACGAACCAAAGTCATTCGAAATCGCTTATTGTATCTATTTTTTTGGCGACCAAAGAATAATTATGTACTATTTTAAAGACGAAGCTTCAAAAAATGAATATATGATTTTTATAGGGTAAAGCATTAAAAATAATGAATACAAGATTTTTATTAGCATAAGAAATGTGCGAGAACGGCAGACACAGATAAGTGCGAGATACGTTAAAGGAATAATTACCCTAGTGCTACACATGACTAATGTAAACCTTGCGTTTGAGAAAACCGCTGTTCCGCCCCGGCGAAGAAATTCCCGTGTCGTGGCTGAAACAATGCCACAACCACATGCAAGAGTAAAACTACCTAAAGTTAGCTCTGCTAGAATTTAGAGAGCATTTATGTACACGTGCATCACTAAAATCTAGCCCAACGAGTAAAAGGGAAGAATTTTAAATATACATATTTATATTGTATTGGAGCGAAGAAACTCACCTTCTCCTTCGAGAGAATGTTTGACCTGGTAGACCGAAGTATCCTCTGGGGATGACCATACGAGCGTTACCTTGCGCTGGTCGGGAACCACCATGTGCCATCAGAAGGGCTAGGTGAGCTGCATAGCCCTCGGTTAGGACCGTTGATTGTCCATGCTGTTTCTTCGATGCTTTACCCACGATAAAGATTTGCTTCGGTTTTAATCCTATCGAGGTGTAAACACTTATGTCTTTACTGCTCCCATAAGCAGTGTGAATTAGTACACCATGATTCTAAAATAACACCAATATTACTCCTTTAGTTTAGACATTATCAATAATATTAAAGGTCTGTGTAGACAGACATATTTTGTTACCCAAATTTTGTTCCCAATTTGGGATCTAGGCGCAACCCCTTGGTGTCACGGCGATTGCGCTGTGAAGCGTGCAATTTTAGCGTTTTTTGGATAAGTAGCAAAGGTACAAAAACTTTTGGGCTTTCATCTCAAGATCGACCAATGCAAAAAAACGTGGTTTTATATTTGTTATTGGCATATACTTTATTCTTTATTACCACGTTCCTGGGAATCCTTTTGATATCTTAATTTTTTATGTCGTTTTGACGCGATCAAAGTCGCGCCTTGTTTTTCATACTTTGAAAAATCGTAACTTTTTATGGAGACCACCTATAATAACCAAATATTTTTTATGCTGCTTATTGTGTTAATGTTTATGAGTAAACACTTGTTTACTTCCACACTTCTAAATTTTTACCCTTTGCTTCAGAAAAAACTCGAACGTATAATTAAAAATGTGAAAAGGTATATCTTCACATTTATAAAAAATATATTAAAAAATTGCTAGTGCATTTTCAGTTAAACTTATAACTTACCAAAAACATTTTTAATTATACATTTTAATTTTATATTTTATATTTGTAATACATATATTTAAAAAAGGTTTTTTGATAAGTGTCACGCCTAATGATGTAACTCTCTAGTTACGAAAGTGCACTAGCAATTTTTAAATATATTTTTTATAATTTGTAAAGATATACATTTTTACATTTCTAATTGTAAATATTTTTGAAATTGCGTCTATCCACGGTATTTGCCTTCGGTAAAAATTTAAAACCGCCAACTTTTATAGTTATATATAATCGATAAAATATAAAGTCAGTTGCCCTCTACACCAAAAAAAATACACCCTAAAACCTCAAGAAATCTAAATTTAAAAAATAATTACTTTAAAAAAAATTTAATATGACAATATCGATAATTTTTAAAAACTTATCTGTAAAAAGTTTTGTTTCTTAAAATTAATTATTAGGCGAAATATGCATCTTTAGTCATTTCTCAAAATGACATAAATGGAATAAAAATTCATCAATTTTGAATGAAAAGTCGTAAAGACTGGAACTTTATTTATTCTTTCTAATTTCTTTACAACACATTTCTAAATTAAAAACATTTAAATTGTAAATTCGAAACGCGCTTACTAATTATTCTAGTATTAATTTAATAAAAAACTTTTAATAATTTTTTATGACAAATAATATAGATTTTTTTATCTTTTGCTTTCTAATAAAAATCTTAGAGGAAAGAGAAAGGATGCTACAACCTACACCGACCTGCAAAAAAACTGACACACCTTGAAATATTTCTCAGTAGTAGATAATTATCTATCAATTTAACTACAAGATCGTATTTGGTTGAAGAACCATCCATTATTGGTATTCGATACACAAATGTAACAAGCAAAAAAGAAAAATAAACACGTAAATTAATTTAATTTTAAAAAGCAATAAAAACAGCCCGAAAACGTTATGTTTAAAAAATACGGTAACGGCTTTTAACTTGATCATTTTCAATACCCTGTATAACATCCTCGAACTTGAATTACCTCATTTGGCCGTCGTGGCTTTGAATTTTCTAAAAAAATTATGAATTACTTCGAATTTTTCTTAAGAGCATATGGAGGCTACAAAATTATATGGGTTTTTACCTGTTTTTATCTATCAAACTACGCCAATATGTATTGAGCAATATACAAAATAAGAATATAATATGAAAGTAGTACCTCTGCTTAAGACTTGAATGTGACAGTTTTTTAATATTTTATATCCAAAATGCCAAAAAAAATCATTAAAAATACGTAAAATGTGGCCTTTTTTAAACTTATGTTTTGGACTTAATAATTTAAGTCGTCCTTTAGAAGTCTAGCCTTCAATGTTATTTATACTATGCAATTATAAAACTGAATGTTATTTACAAAATATGGTTGTAGTTTGAAATAATTCCAAGGCATATTTCGTAAATTTTTCCTAATGTTTTTAGGTTATACAGATTTTAAAATATAACAGAAATTAAAATATTTATTGGTACTTTCAGCCTAATTATGTGGAAAGTACTTTGATCAAGATTTCTTCCCCAAATTTAAGAAGAAGCTCAAAATATACCTTTAAGATGGAAGCGCGGATCTACTTATACTCCCAATCCTCTTAAAGGGCAAGCTTTTGGAGTGTATCTTGCCCTTGCATGGATGGACGACCTCGAATACACTTCTGAAGTTAATCCCAAACATGCTTAATAGAATTTAGATATGCCCTGCATGCTGGACAATCCAGTCATTAAATGCCAATCTCGTTATTCACTTACGACTCGTGGAGTACATGGAATCTGGCCTGTCATTGTCCTGCACTAATGCAGGACTAAAACAAAACCATCTCCAGTAAAAGGAACAATATCTTTTTGAAGATTATCTTACACCTTGCACTGCAGGATCCAAAATAATGAGTAAATACTAATAAAAACGCGCCGGCATACGCGGAGCAGTTTGAGCTCAGCCAGAATTCGAGTTTTTTTCTGTACTACCTTTGTCTGGGATAAAATCTACATACTTATCTATGAACCATTTTCTACAAATATGAAGTCGGTATTTACCCTTGCTGAAATTACCGTCCACACCATAAAAGAACTTTAATTAAAAGTTACTTTTTCGGAGACGAAGCATTCCACCAGACGTTCATTTCGTCATCTCCAAACTTTTTTCTCACTACCGGGCGAGCGTAGACAAAAGAGCGATTCATTAGTATAGACAAATTCACCTAATTGAAGAATATTTTAATTTGCATTAAATTGCGCAAACTATTTTCTAGAAGCTATACTCTTTTAGCTTCCATCTTGTTGTTTTTTCACTTATTTCAACTCCTCGTTCTGCCAGCAATAGATGTTGGAATTAAACTTTTAGAGTATTGACCACAACAAAACGATCATCAGCAGTAGTACCTCGTTTACTTCTTGTAAATTTGCTGGTGTCGAGGTATCAATTCTAAGCATTGTAAATGGTACAACAGACTCATTAAATAGGATTTCCAACATAACATGACGCTGAATTTCCTCACTGCTGCTGGAGAGTTCTAGAATGGACCCCCACAAAATTCTCTTACAAGCAGCTGGTAATGTAAAATGTAATCTAAATGAAGTGGACCAGTCCACCGCCGTACTATGTAAGACTGATAAGTTTCTGCTTAAGTCCCTTTCACGTACAGCCGAGACGCAAGCAGCGAACCGCGCAGGAAACGCAGGTTCCATGTAATCAAATGCTGCATTTTACGGATTGCTACGAGAACGCTCTCATTTCATTACATGGAACCTGTGTTTTCTACGCGTCTTGCAGCTTGCGTTTCGACTGTACGTGAAAGGGCCTTTAAGAAATGTTGGCGCCCTATTTTTATATTAGTAAAACTGACACTTGTACGATTTATTGCTCGATGGTGTCAACCTAGCATAACAAACGCGCGTTTACCAATTGAAAAATGTCTCCAAACACCACTGATGAAACGTTTGTATGGAATGTTAAGACGAATATCGTTTGAAAAATAAACTGTCGCCACGGACTACAAACGCTCACATCGACGTTTTTAAATTTGAGTATTAGCAACGGAGCGTGTATGTCGCGCCGTTCGAAGCGCAACGACAAAAACGTTGCCTGACCAACTAGGGGTTGAACGCAGTGACATTTTCATTATTAAGTTAATCAATTTGAACTGAAATATCCATTTTCCATAGGGTGACCCTTTCATTTTGACGAATTCCAGGATAAAAAGTTCAAGGAACAAAATCCTGTAAATTTTACAGGAAGGTTACTGATTCGGGACATTTTATGGGACGGTTACTCGTGCGGGACAACGTACCTGAATCCGAGACTATCCTGGAAAATCCGAAACGAATGGTCTCCCTAATTTTGCATTATTATGACGTTTTCATTAGAAAGAAATGCAGATCAAAAAATTAATTGAGCTAGAATTTGGGGTCCTTTTTTACATGGGGTCCTTTTTTACATGGCGCCCCTGGGCGATCGCCTAGGTTGGCGTAAAGGTTAAACCGGTCTTCGCTACCCCTCTCTGTGATTGTAAATTTCTGCTACCTAAATCATTTTTCTTAGTCCAACATCCGTTCACGAGAAAGTTGTCTTGTTTACGGGTTTTTAAATCTAAAAGAGAGGAAGCGAAACAGTCTCTTGGAAAGCTGTAGTTCACACGACACCTATGTATCAGGTGAATACTCTATACGAGGTATTCCCAAGGATCACTTGCAAAAACTTGAGGAAGCTCAGCAATAGGCAACGTCGTTGTTATGTCCGCAAAACACATTTCTAAACAACTTGCACATACTCCCAGTTGCAAATTATCATTAATAAATCATAAAAATCCAATGATGTACGATTTACGAGAAATTAGTAATTGCGGTAAAAAATAATTTAACATATTAAAATTAACAGTAATAGTAAGTTCGATTGAAAAAAACGCCTTAAAACACTGATAATAAAAACAATATACCTTGGTTATCAATGTAGTTGAAAAGATGCAGTTACAAGGTTTACAAGAATTTCGGGGTTGTCAGTTTCTTGCCGGAAAGTGTATTATGCTTCATTAAATTATCAAAATATGAATTTTGGATTGCATAAATTTATTCAATTTGTACAAGATTAAAAAACGATTTGTCCAAGTTCTTGTCATTTTATTACCTGAATGAGATTATTTAGGTATGCGGCCTTGTGCCCTAAAGGATCCGTGGACAGGCCGTCAGCGAAAGAGACTAATCCATGAGGAAAATTGTGTTGTGAAAGCCATGACACTACACGGTGATGCTGCATGTCAGGACGTCCTGTTGTGTAGATTATTAAATAACCAAGCTCCTGCCAGTGACGAACCACATCAACAGCACCTGCACGAACTTTGGGATCTCTGCCTGTGACCGACATACTTGCTGTAAAAGATCCATCGATGCTGAAAACTACACATTCCGTTTTCGGTGGAACAACTGCCATAAAAAAGTCTACTGAAGTATGATCACCACGAACAACCATCTATATTATAGAGTTCTTGTTAAAATACTTTTAATTAACAATTTTAAGATGCATTACCTTGACGGGATATAAACCATATCCCAGAGCTTTATCATCAGGAATAGTGTAAGTAACTCTACCCGTTTTATCACTCACTTCAGTAGCTAAATGAGTCCATTCACCTACAGGCACGTCACGCATAATATGAATATCGACCTTTTCTCCCGTTAAAGTAATCATATCCAAAGGTCCATACATAAACCTTCCTCCCAGACATTGAGGAGCACCATCGCGTACGATAACGTCATTAGCACGATGGTTAGCAGCAACATTCTAGAAGACATAAAATAAACTTATACGTTAGTTATTGAAAACATTATAATCATTTACTTTTAGTTTTACAGACGTTCTTTTCCTCATCCACTTCTCTCGTGGTTGACCAGGATGGAAGCTAGGCTCACGATCCTCATTCCCAGACAATGGAAGACCCTCTAAGCGACCAACTTGCCGCAAAATAAAAGCAATCACATCACTGCTTTCCCAGTAACTAGCGTGGAAGAGATGGGGTAGTGCATGAGCCGGAAAATTCGAAAGTCCTTCGGGGCAATAAAGCGCATAATCCATTCGTTTTCCACCCCACCACTTTTGTTGCACTAAATAATAATAATTGTTGCTTTATAAATTTTAATAATGTCAGGCTAACATGCAATTCCACAAATATAATATTATAATACTATATTATAACAGATGAAAAAGAAAAACAAAGGAAACACCAACTAAACACCTTATTATTATGAAAACGACAAGTTCATACTACAGGGAAACTTACAAGCATTTATTGCCTGCAATGGAATGTTATCAATGATTCCAGACACTGTACTCTGCAGGGATACCTCCGATAAGCGTCTGAGTTGCATTCCAGACTCGTTAAACATTTGAGGGTTACTTTGAAGAATTTCCACTTTATAAGCAAAGAGAGAAGGTATTGGGGTTAGTTTTAATTAATTTACGTGATCACTTACGTAAATGGTAAGGTTGACCATTTCCCAATGGATACTTTGCATAACGAGCCACGTTCACCGGAGGTAACATTGAAAAACGTGCCGAGAGAAGTGGCTCCAGTCTTGAAGCGACCGGATCGGTCGGATGGAATAAATTGTAAACTTGATGGCAACTTGGACGGGTAATTGCGGCTGAAAATAAAAACTGTGTATTATTGAATTACGAATATTGGATGATTAAAATAAAAATATCATACATTTTGCTCCAAGTATATTTAAATTTTAAAATATGAATCTTGGTACTAACAATTTTTATCCTCAGTGGAAGAGATCTTGCGATAAGCAAGAACAAGAGCAACGGGGCTGCCAAACATGAAAAAGTCATTAACGTCGAATTCAAACTTAATTTGATTAGATTGTTCACTTATTGACGAAGAACGACGCCTAGTTGCTGGTGCTGCCAAGTGTCCAGTGTCATTAATAAACGAACTCTCATCTGAAAAAATATTCGATTAAAAAATGTGTAAACTTTTTTACCATTATTTTGTGACAGTTCTGTTACAAATAAGATATATTAAGATGGCCAAATAACGCCTTCGTGGAATTTGATCCATCACTTAATACCAATAATCGTTTACCACTACAGTAGTAAATAATGAAGTTAATTACCAAAACTTTTACCTCTATGTCCATCATGATCTAAAATACTATTCTCACTACCATGCCGTGATTGATACTTGGTCGTCCTTGATAAAGCATCGAAGGCCAAAATAGAACCTACAGAATCGCCGACTATGCAAACCTGTCCAGAAAAGCCATGGCCTTCTTCAGACTTTAAAAATTCTGGAAACGAAAAATAAATTAGAATTGGTTCAAAGTTATTTTACGAGAATTTACCTTGAAAGACCGAATTGGCCATATTGATTGTCTTGGAAACAATTTCTTGATAATCGGGATTTGAGCAAGCCAATAACGGAATAGCACCAATTGGTATAGAATCATTCGACACTGGTGGTGCATCAATGGAAGAAGGCGAAACATCAAAACTGTATGGACTTAAGCTAAGGAATATTTTGGTCAAATTATATGTATAAAAATTAAATAACTTGTATTTACCTAGATAAAATACCGAGTCCTTCGGTACAAATTGAGGGACATGATACTAATTTAATAGCAATATGTCCCACTAAAGTTGGGTAATGTTGCCGCATTACCGACTCAAATGCGCCACGGAATGTAGTTACATCAGATTTTTTTGCAGTCATATCAACATTAGCATCTACCAAATAACAAAAAAATTAGTTAAAATTATATCAAATGAATTATAGAAAATACCTAATACGCTTCCTGCATGGAAAACCAGAAGGAGCACAGTAGTACTACAACTTAAATGCGCAGGTGAAGCCGAAGGTGAGTCTGGACAACCTGTGTCTAATGAATTGACTTTTAAGATCTGCAACCCCTTTCTTGATCGCCTTTCACTGGCAACGCGTTGAAGGAAAGTTGGAGAAAATATACTATCTTCTAAAAATTAAAATATTACTTGTATATAATATTTTTAACCATTGCGATCCCCTTAAGTCAAATATTACCAAAAAAACCTAATATACACCCAAATTCTGTAACAACCATTGGATTGTCTTTTAAATTTTGCAAAGGTTTTTTAAGGAATTAACTTGAGCTTAGGAGATCGTATGGTCTATAGTCTATACCATGTGCGTCGTAAATGGTTAATTTGTATAATTTTATTACAAATGATTATAATTACCGTTTTCTTCAACCACAACTGTAGGTGAAGAATTTTCTCCATCTTCTTCTGTAAGTAAATCCAGAGAGCTCCATTTGGCTAACGATGACGAATCGCCTATATCAGCTTTGAATCAGAAATTTAAAATTTAAGAAACCAAAATGTATAAATGAAGTATATCTGATGGGATCGTCAAGTGAACAATCCGGTTTTCAATTATTATAAGTAATTAAAAGCTTTAGTCATAAAATTCGATCTTGAATCCTAGTCTTAATTTAAGCATATTTTAAACGTTTGGTGGTGACATTATGTTCAATTAATAAATAATTATTATGTACGTACCTTGACAGTCAAAAAATTCTTCTTCTGATCCAGATTCTGAATCACGCCCTAAACTTTCTATTCTCCAATGAGGAACTTGAAGATCAAAACTTTTTATAGAAGCAGATCCAGGAGAATGTAAATTACGTTTTTGCCATTTATCGTCGTTTCTTAAATTCAAATAAAAATTTTATTTGTAAATGCTAATATGATAAATGTACCAAACGTTAAGTTCTTTCTTAGAAATTTAATCATACATACTTCCTTATAGGCATATCTTGATGTTCTGGTGACAGATCCAAGTCAGACCCTGTTTGTATAGTAGGAATGTTGGTGGAATTTTTCGTTAAAAGAGGACTATCTTCTTTCTTTTCAATACTTCCTAAAGTAGCAGCTAAAGATTTTTCTTTTTTATGATCGGTACCATTACTCATATTATCGTCTTCATCTAAAATTTTTTATTAAATCTTACTTTTATCATAATATTTTGAAATACAAACGTACCAATTTCTTCCTCCGCTATTTGTCCCATTTTCCTTTTTAAAGCCATCTGTGTTTGTTTTTCAATTTCTCTAATATCCTCCATTGTTAAACCATGCCATTCATCTTGCCACGCCCATGCTTGCCTATGGGCTCGAAGCATCGTTTTTCTTAAAGCTAATTCCAAAAAAATTCAATTTATTTATTTCCGTGATTATTTATTAAGACTTACCAACATCATGAATAAATCTTTCGATTTTCGTTTGCATCCCCCAGTATCTAAATTCGACTTTGCATAATTTATAGGCGCACATTAAGCTTTTGCCACTAGGTGTGGGTTGATTTTTTCCCTGTACCTATAAAAATTTAAATAAAATGCGTGATCATTAATAATTAATTAATGTTTGAAAACATACATCTTTCCAATATTCCTCCAACCAATCTTCTGATAGCGGTCCTCGACCTGATTTTTCTGATACGTATAAGCTAGGATCTTCTTCCTTTACATAATCAGCACCATAAAGGACATCCTTTACCACATCGATCACATCTAAGAAAGATTTCCCACTTAATATATCCTAGCATTGCCGGTCGCCAATATCACGAATATCAGATTACATGAGTAATATGATATAATACGATATTATATAACTTGCAACTTACCAATAATTCTATTTCTTAAATCACTCCCTGTTAACTTAAAAACATTTTCTTGGTGCCCATTATCGCCGAAATAATAAGTTTCAATTTCCAGCGAGAATTTTTCCACGAATGGGCAGGTGTATCTAGTTTTAGTGTAAGGATAAGCATTCCATGCTTCTTCTTCGACCATGAGGGCAGTTTTTGGCAAAATTCCTTTAAGCCAACCTTAATAAAACAGAACAATCAAACATTTTTAAATAAATGTTTATTATTAGGTACTTTTTAATGCAGTTAAGTAATTAATTTACATTAATTAGTTTGGTTGAAATGTTGTAAAATACTTTTGAGCAAGAATTCTTACCTGGTAAGTGACTTCCCACATGGTATATTTTTTTAGTATACTGTCCTTTTCCACCGGGACCATCAGAGTATGGTTCGTTTATTAAAATTTCCACACCGCTACCATGACCGCTACTTTCTTCTCTGCTTTTTTTCTATAACAATTTAACAATTAATTCCAAATAGTTTACAATACCTACAGGTAGTTGTGCGAAATTATTTATTTTCTTAAGGCTAATCCCAAACTTTTAACATTTATTTTTTGTTGCAATATTCCATTCTTTTCTAAATGAAATGTTTTAGGCGAGTATTGCATTATGAAAGATCTTTGTCAAAGAAATCTGATGTGTAATACACCAACGACTTTTATAAGATTACTATTACAAAAGCGTTACTTAGTACAAAATAGCATCGGCGAAATGTTTGAAAAGCGTACTTTTCGCTAGTAAAAATTGATTTTTGGCCATTTGTAATCAAAAATTTAACAAAAACGATGCCTAGTGAAATTCAAATTGAATTTAGTTTTCATATAGAATTTTTGTTTTTCATGTAGAGTCTATGATAGGGGCGTACTTTTTGAATAAAAATAAAAACGCATTTTTTTATCATTGTTCAAAAAGTACGGGGCTATCATAGACTCTACATGATAAACAAAAATTTTATATGAAAACTAAATTCAATTTGAAAGACAAACCATAGCGTTCTTGTTAAATTTTTGATTACAAATGCCCAAAAATCAATTTCTACTAGTATGTCATTAATTTCATATTTTTAGTTTAGTTTATTATTTTCAGTGATTGATGATAATCGATCGTAGAAAAAATAGTGTAACTCGTGCAAAAAGCATATTTGTACTTAATGTATTGTCCAACTCGACCTACGGCCTCGTTTTACAATTTATACTTCGCGTGCAAATATAATCCACTTTTGCACTTGTTGCATAAATAACTATTATCATATTTAGAATTTTCATAAAATATTTTATAAAAGATTTGAGTTATTTGATTAAGGATACACCAGTAGCTACAAGTCCTTATATGTACATATACTATACATTGCTATTAGTTATGCTTTTTTGCACTTTCTGCACTGTCAATTGATCCTAAATGACAAATTTAGAAATGTCGATATCTATCATTATTTTCATGTTTTTAAAACATTTATTATTTTCATTGATCAGTGGCCTTCTTTTTGCATGATAGTAGAAAAAAAAAGTATATGCAACTCGTGCAAAAGAAGTATTTGCACCTAACGTATTGTTTTTCTTCACTTCTCTCCAGCAAAATATACTTTAATTGAGGTCATAAAATATTTTTTATAAAATATATTTTATCAAATCTTTCATAACAGATCTTTGTCAAAGAACTGTTATAGTGTAATCCTCGCCTTAGGGTTATATAAGAAATTGATTGACTACAAACCAGAAACCAAAGAAATTATATAATTTATAATAATCTGGATTTGTGGCTGTTCGCAAAAACGGCGTATAGTTTTTCTACCCCTCAAAAGCCCGCCGTATCAGCCTAGATTAGAGACTACAAACTACAATATTTTTGGTCTCACAATTATAATAAAGCTTCACTTAATTAGCTTTGTTTAATTAATTACTACCTATTTTTATTTCTCTCTATGACAATAAAATAAAAATTGTACAAAAAATTGAAGAATAATAAGTTTTTGTAAATTTATTTGAACCAAATGTTTATTTGGTCAAAGGTTTCGTAAATATACAGTTTATAAAATATAATATTAATATAGATGCATTCACCTAACAAGTTCTTGGTAAATTATAACTTTAGTCATCGTTTGCTGAACGCATTTACCATTTACTTTTAAATTTCAGTAAAAGAGGACAAAATCTAAATTGATTTCCAAGTAGAGCCCGCCTACACTACCAAGTTTATCACTAATGGAAGGCAAATCAACTGCTTCCTAAAGTGCATTCAAATAAGGAGACATTTATAAATACCTCATATTTTTTATATGTATATGTAGTCTTTAGTCGTTAAAATTATTTATTTTTATTACATGGGTTATTACCTGTTTATATTAAAGAAACTACAGGAATTTGCATTGAACCTATACAGGGTGTCCCAGACCACCCGTACCACCTCTTTATTTCGAGATCCCTTTGTCGTACATTGACGAGAAAAGAATTTTTATCACCATAGTGAACCTAAAGTTTTAATTATTTTTTAATAAAATTATTCTTTTCCTATTTTTTGCAAATTTTATTTTATAAATAGGTAATAAAGTATTGAAATAATTCTTTTGCTATTTTATGGCATAGGCGCAACCAGGGACAACTTAATTTTGTAAATAAATAATTAATTTAATATTTTTTTCTATTTTGGTTCGTTACTACTCGCTAGCAACATTTATTTTTCAAAGTTTGTAGCACTGAAGTTTGTTGATTTTAAAGTGGCAGTTGCCAAGCGATTGACAGGTTATTTGATGATTTGACAAACCTGACATTAGAGTTGCCAACTACCAGAAAATTTACTAAAATTGAAAACTATAATATTTTATTTTAAATAGATAAAAAGGCGCGAAATAGAAAAAATAGAATAAAAAACCCGTTTTATAAGTCGATAGTAGCACTTCATTAAAATACTCGGCGCTACGCGGCTCGTAATTTAAAATTGAACGCGTGCAACAATATGCGACTTATGAAACTCATTTTTTAATACACTATTTTTGTTGATCGTATATTTATAAATGTCATTACTGCGGTCAACGGTAATGGCCGATTAAAAAGCTCGACAGCATTAACGGGTCTCACTTTTTAGTCATCCTTATTACGTAACTTGATGGTTAAATAACTATTTTTAAAAGTCCTTATTAATATAAATAAGTAAGTGTGTTATATCACTGAAATTGTATTTTTTTCTCTGTTCAATGGAATAAAAATTAAGAGTTGGATCAAATTCAAGAAAATCCAGTTGTCCTAAAATGTTTCTTTTAAATCAATTGGATTTAGAATGTTATTCAAGTACGACTGTCAAATTTCAATCGAAAAGCGTAAGCGACAACAAAAATATGGAGGGAAAACGAAATTGCTAAATTTCAGTTATTTCATGATATTTGGGGGAGGCGTAAAATATCCAGGATTTCTAAAAAAATTCCAAAAGAGCTTGAAATGGGGCATTTTTTGTAATTTAAGCGACTTTGAAAC
Source organism: Stenus bimaculatus (assembly GCA_963971135.1). Lineage (NCBI taxonomy): Eukaryota > Metazoa > Arthropoda > Insecta > Coleoptera > Staphylinidae > Stenus > Stenus bimaculatus. Next base: position 38,432,337 of record OZ020180.1, read on the forward strand.
TCTTCGGGTTTCCAAGATGGTGTGCACTATAAAAGTGACCACTCTGTATAATATCCACGTATTTGTATTACTCCTATTATTTTTAACAACCATTAAAGTATTTGATTTGATCCAATTTATTACTTAAAAAACTGGTACTTCCCTTTTACAAAAAATATTTTATAATTCCTACAATATTATAGTGAAGACTTAAGACGTGGATGATTACATGTACGAAATTACGATTCTTAGCTTCGATAAGATAGAATGATATGAAGCCCGTTGAAATGCAACGTGATTACGTAGTATAAGTTATAAATGAACAACGATAATTCGATCAAGTAATATCTCTCTTATTTGCACAAAAGATTACAGATGCAACAAAGGCAGCAACCGAGAAGATTTAGGTCAAGTAACTATAGAATATAGAATATTTCTAGGATATAATTTACTAAAAAATATTTTATCAAAAAAGAAAAATCCAAATTTTTATTAATTCCAAAATAATTAAATATTCATATAAATATGAGAAAGTATTAGTTAAAACATATTGTAATTTTTTAATTGTATTTAATTATAAGTAAAGTGTTGGGAGCCCGATTAGGTTTTAGGAACAAGTCAACATTTTAACAATTTTGTTTAAACTAAAGTTACCCACTATTTTATAATATTTTAGGTAAAGTTGCTGACAGATGGAAGTAAGGCAAAGAATACGCGATCGTGATTACTTTTGTCCTACTTCCAGCTGGGACCAACTGTACTTAAAAGTTAAGAGCATAATTTTAATACATTTATTTAAACCTGAATATTTTACATCCAAAAATTTTCATATTTCTAAATATTTTAAAGTACAATATTTCAAACAAAAAAAATATTGCGCTAATAAAAATGCCAGAAGAATAAATAATAAAAATAACACTGCAATGGTCAACATTAATAGCCTGTGTATTTTTAAGATCTCGTGGTATTCTAATGCCATTAGCATAAACATCGACTTTTTTCATAATTCCATTTTCCAACAAACGTCTTAGAAGTTTATTATATCTTCCAAGAAATGGTGAACCTTTATTAAAACAAGAAATTCCCAACATGTGTACGGTAAAAGGCAATTGATAAAAATTGTACTGCTTGTGTTTCTGAAAAACATAATACATATTACGCACACTTCTAAACATAGAGAAATCTCCAACATTTAGTAATCGATTTATGCATGTAGAATCATTACTAATACAGTATTTAAAATTGTCATGAAAATATTTTACAGTTATAGGAAGGTTTTTTTTCGCTGCCATGGTCCCACCAAAACTCATGCCAGAGTCTTTTAATTCTTTCAATGTCTTAATCTGGTTGTCATGATTCGGCATAAATAAGAATGATGTGATAACTGCTTGATACGAACTTATAAGAATAAAAGCAGAAAATGCCCACGTTATAAAAGTAATCCTCAAATAACTTTTCTTTTTTCGAAAAGTTAAAGCATTCAATAATATTTGCAGCATGAAAAGTACAGATATATGAATTTCAATCCTGGTTAAATACGACCAAATTAAACCAAGCAGGAATAACGTGGTAAATAAGAGAATCCAATTATTTATTTTAAATACTTTAAATATAAACTTCCAAGATGCCACTGGTTTTGCTTTCGGTACATAAAATGCCATTCGGTTAAAATAATATACGATTGTTGGGCTAAAATCCTCCATTAAATCTAAGTTTAACGTATTAACACCCATAGTTAATACAAGGCCATTATCTGATAATTTAGAATAAAGGTGCGTATATGTTCCATTAGATAATCTTCTACCCCATTCTATTATCTTCTCATCATTTCGAAAATCTGGATTAATTTCCAAAACTTTTAGTATTTTACGTAATATTATAATTTCAAAACCTGTATTTTCATGGTAATTTTCTATACCTGTAAAAGGTTGGAAGGGTACGAAATAAATTTTTAATGTGCAATTATTAAAACGTAACACATTACTTTCTTTGTTTACAATTTCTAATTTTACATTATATTGGTTGCATTTTAAAATATGGATCGACTCCTTAATTTTAATACATGCACCTACTGTAATGGGTTTGTAAGTATATAATTCTTCTTTAATAACAACAAATACATTTACCAGATTAAATTTCCATAATACTGTAAAAATTTTCGAAACGTCTGTTATATTATTTGCTTTAATTAAAGTAAAACTTTTAAAATTCAAGAATACCTTCCATTCAAATATTGTTTTTAATATAGTGTTTAACCATTGAATATGCATGAAATCAATAATTAAAATATCGTATTTATCGTATTTACTACCAAGGGCTCTTATATTGGATTCATCTAATTTTTGGTTGAAATTTATGATGGTTTTTAAACCAGGTGTTGTTTTCATTAATAACTCTTGATTTTCATAAAATACTTCAATAACGAAAACCGTGGCATTTGTTCTTATTTCCTCCAATATTTTTTGAACACATTTATTTGAAATGCCTTCTTGTGGAGTTAAAATTTTACAAAAGCATTTCAAGCTAACTATTGTCGTTAGGGCAAGTAAGATCTTCATTTTACTAACTTATGTATACTAACGAACAGTTTTCTTATTTTTAACGAAAAAGCTTTTAAATGAAGCAATTACCGTAATTGCTTTTAGATGGTTTAATATTTTTAATAACTTCTTTTTAACGAGCTTCTTAGATTAAAGTGGGTAATTTCTAAGGAATAATTTGTTTTCACTTTGTTTAATTTAGTAATTGGTTTAATATATAAGGTATTTTTCAGATAATTTTTGCCACTAAACGACTAAACAAAAAAGTTACTTTACAAAAATATAAATAACCCCCGATATACTCAACTATTTTAAAGGTCATATAATTGTAACCCTCAGTATTATCAATAGACATTTAATTTTAAATAAAGTTTAATTTGACATATACAGGGTGGTGATAAAGTTTGGAACCAAGGTCATAACTTCCGTAAAAATTTTTTTTGTAAAAATCGCTCGGACAGGTCAATTTTTGTTTTAAAAATGCCATCTTTTGGAATGAAAAAAATATTCATGACGTCACTGATAATTTCACTATGACGTCATCATCAATTTTTTTAAATAGAAACCCCTACTTTTTTTACACATTTTTCATAGACCTTTTTATCATATTAATGATCACATAAAAATATTTAAAAAAATTTCAACCATTTTTGAAAAAAAAAACAAATTTACTCAAAAAAAAATTATTAATTCTCAATGAAAATATGGCAAGAAAAATAAGTTAAACGAATTTTAAGTTTAAAAATAACAAAATATTCGAATTGTTCTTCTTTACACAATTGGAATTTTCTTAAAACTAATTTTAAATAACTTTTAATGAAAAAGGTAATTAAAATAAAATGTTTGAGTAATAATAAACTTTAAATAAAATTGTAATTTATTATAAATTTGAAAAAGCTTTTGATATTCAAAATTTATTGAAATAAAAATTGCCTTTATAAAAGTGCTTTAGTTGACGTTATTTTGTATGGCAAATAAAATTTTAAATCCATTTACCAATGCTTGAATAGCTTACTTCGTTTGTTTAATAATAATCAACAATTATTAAGTTTTGCGAAATTAAAAATGCCTCGTTTAAGCGAACGCGAAATAATCGAAATTTTAATTATGGTAGGATACGGCGATAGAAAAAGAACCCATGGGGAAGCTTGTGCTTTGTTTAATGAGCAATATCAAAATAGACAATAGACCGCAAATCTCAAGATCTACAGTAAGTAAGTTAGTTACCAAATTTGCAGAAACAGGATCTGTAGGAGATTTGTCTCGACAAGGACGGCCTCAAGTGAATGAAGAAACCAAATTAAATTTATTACTTGCGATTGAAGAAAATCCCAATATTTCAAGAAGAGATATTTCAAGAAATAATAATGTGGATCATTTCTATGTCGCAAAATTATTAAAAAAGGAAAAGTATCACCCATACAAAATAAAACTTATACAAGAGTTAAATGAAGATGATCCCGATCGCCGACTGCAATTTTGTGAAGAAATGATGGTAGTATAATTTTCTCCGATGAAGCTACCTTTCAATTGAATGGATCAGTGAATCGACATAATTGTAGGTATTGGTCACAGGAAAATCCTCATTGGGCCGTAGAATCCCATAGTCAAAGACAGGGAAAGTTAAATGTATGGGTGGGAATTGGGAATGATTGGCAGAAGTTTTATAGGACCTTACTTTTTTAATGAAAACCTTACTGCCGAAAGATACTTGAATTTTTTGCGGACTGATTTGCTACCAGTTTTACTTCGTATATTCCCCAATTATGAAATTCGCAACATTCCTAACCAAAACATTTGGTTTCAACAAGATGGGGCTCCTCCACACTTTGGCAGGGCGGTGCGAGAATTCCTTAACACCACGTTTCCCAACAAATGGATAGGTCGGAGGGGACCAATTGAGTGGCCTCCGCGATCTCCCGACCTAATAATTTACAAGAATTGGAGCTTAGAATTAGGACGGAATTGCAACAAATTGACGAAGAAGCTATTAACAATAGTATTCAGAGTGTCTACACTCGAATGGGACAATGCCAAATGGTCAATGGGGAACAATTTGAATATTTTCGTTAAAATTTGTTACTTGTAAATTAAAAATTTACTTTTTTTTTGTAATATTTTCATTGAGAATTAATAATTTTTTTTTGAGTAAATTTATTTTTTTTTTCAAAATTGGTTGAAATTTTTTTAAATATTTTTATGTGATCATTAATATGATAAAAAGGTCTATGAAAAATGTGTAAAAAAAGTAGGGGTTTCCATTTAAAAAAATTGATGATGACGTCATAGTGAAGTTATCAGTGACGTCATGAATATTTTTTTCATTCCAAAAGATGGCATTTTTAAAACAAAAATTGACCTGTCCGAGCGATTTTTACAAAAAAATTTTTTACGGATGTTATGACCTTGGTCCCAAACTTTATCACCACCCTGTATAGTATTTTTATCAAGTTTGCATATAGTTTAAATAGCATTTAGCTACAAAATAGACTATATATGTCAAATTAAACCTTATTAAAATTAAATGTATGTTGATAATACTGGGGGTTAATGAGATTTAATTTGACGAATATAGTATTTTCAGGAAGTTTGGATATGGTTTAAATGACGTTTAGGTGTAAAATAGGCTATACATAGGTATATGTCAAATTAAATCTCATTTAAAATTAAATGACCGTTAAACGTGATTGGCAAATTAACTACGAATGTTGCATAACCATGACCAGCAAGTTGAAGGTCAGGCGGTATTACTTACCTTTTTTAAATAGCAACCACCCTTTTTTATTGCATATATTATAGCTTGCTTTCAATTTTTAACAAGTTAGAAGGGTTTAAATCTTCAATACCTAAAGTTCGGAAACGCTGCTTTATTTTTGGAATTATGCATTTTACAGAAAATAGTTTCAACTAAAAGTTGTACGATTCTTAGTTGTTGTATGTACAATATTTAAAGATAACTCTTTAAAGAACTATTTATTAACGCAGCAGTTATCAATTAAGAGGATAGTCCGCCAAATGTTTGAAATGCGTACTCCTCGCTAGTAAAAATTGATTTTTTGGTGTTTGTAATAAAAAATTTAACAAAAACGCTCTTGTATTGCCTTCAAATTGAATTTATTTTTCATATAGAATTTTTGTTGTTTAAGTTTAATAAATTATAGGTGCGTAATTTTTTAAAAAATGCGTTTTTATCATTTTTTCAAAATTACTCCCTTATAACAGACTATATACATCAAAAAAAAATTCTATATGATAAATAAATTCAATTTCAAGGCAAACCAAGAGCGTTTTTGTTAAATTTTTTATTACAAACACCAAAAAATCAATTTTTACTAGCGAGGAGTACGCATTTCAAACATTTGGCGGACTATCCTCTTAATAATTATTTATTAACTGTCATTTTTATATCAGTTGTTTTTATATGCATACTATCGCTTATGTTTATCTTTAAATTTATTTCCCATGGAGTTTTGGTTTCAACAAAATTAATATATGTATAATTTCTTAAAAATCATATTCATTTGCATTGCCATCTTCATCACTATCTTCTTGTTTGTTTAAAGTTATATTATTAATCTTTCTAAAATTATTTTTTGATAGTGTTTGACAATATGCTGTAAAACGTCCCAACTTTCCACATTTTAAACAATTTTTGTTTTTAGCCAGACAATTATTTATCTCATGAAATGGCATACATCCACATCTTTGACATATTCTTTTCTCTGTAGTATTCTTGGATTCAATTATATTCTTTAGAGGTTTATTTTTATTATTAAAATTTTTATACTTATTGTTTCGTATAGAAACTCTATCAATATTATTCTCATTGGTACGTTCACGCAACTCCTTATTTTCAGTTTTAATTCTTTCAGATTGCAAAATATTTTATCAATCGCCTTTTCTAAAACTGTAAAATTTCTGACAATTTTTTGTCTCTAATTCCAACTACCAATCTATCACATACTAGCTCATTTTCCAATAACCCATAGTTGCAAGTTTTTGCTAAAGAAATTACTGCAGAAATATATTCATGAGCTGTTTCTCCTTCTATTTGGTTTCTTAAATTAAATTTTGCTCTTTCGTATATACGATTAGTGATTAGTTGAACCGTTGAACAATTATAAAAAAATGCGTTTTTATTTTTATTCATAAACTGAGGTTGGTTTTAAGACGTTGTTTTATTACCCTATTATGGAACACCAACCGTTTAAGGATTTTCGCTTAGAAATTAGTTGAAACATATTGTATTTTTTTAATTGAATTTAATTATAAGTAAATTATTGGGAACCTGTTTAGGTTTTAGTAAAAGAAGTCAACTTTTTGTAAATGTTTTCAATATTGTGTCATTGGTATTTTAAAGTTTTGAATGTATTAGTCTAAAGTCAACATTTTAGCAATTTTGTTTAAACTACAATTACCCACTATTTTATAATATTTTTAGGTACTTAAAAGTTAAATGCATAATTTTAAGACATTTATTTAAACCTGAATAATTTACGTCCAAAATTATTCATATTTCTAAACATTTTAAAGTATAATATTTCAAACAAAAAAAATATTGCGCTAATAAAAATACCAGAAGAATAAATAATAAAAATAACACTGCAATGGTCAACATTAATAGACTGTGCATTTTTATGATCTCGTGGTATTCTAATGCCATTAGCATAAACATCGACTTTTTTCATAATTCCATTTTCCAACAAACGTCTAAGAAGTTTATTATATCTTCCAAGAAATGGCGAACCTTTATTAAAACAAGAAATTCCCATCATGTCTACGGTAAAAGGCAATTGATAAAAATTGTACTGCTTGAGTTTCTGAAAAACATAATACATATTACGCACACTTCTAAACATAGATAAATCTCCAACATTTAGTAATCGATTTATACATGTAGAATCGTTATTATTACAGTATTTAAAATTGTCATGAAAATATTTTACACTTATAGGAAGGAATTTTTTCGCTGCCATGGTCCCACCAACACTCATGCCCGAGTCTTTTAATTCTTTCAATGTCTTAATCTGGTTGTCATGATTCGGCATAAATAAGAATGATGTGATAACTGCTTGATACGAACTTATAAGAATAAAAGCAGAAAATGCCCACGTTATAAAAGTAATCCTCAAATAACTTTTATTTTCTCGAAAAGTTAAAGCATTCAATAATATTTGCAGCATGAAAAGAACAGATATGTGAACATCATTTCTGGTTAAATACGACCAAATTAAACCAAGCAGAAATAAAGTGGTAAATAATAGAATCCAATTATTTATTTTATATACTTTAAATATAAACTTCCAAGATGCCACTGGTTTTGCTTTCGGTACGTAAAATGCCAGTTGGTTAAAATAATATACGATTGATGGGCTAAAATCCTTCATTAAATCTAAGTTTAAAGCATTAACACCCATAGTTAATACATGACCATTATCTGATAATTTAGAATAAAGGTGCGTATATGTTCCATTAGATAATTTTCTACCCCATTCTACTATCTTTTCATCATTTCGAAAATCTGGATTTAGTTCCAAAATTTTTAGTATTTTACGTAATATTATAATTTCAAAACCTGTATTTTCATGGTAATTTTCTATACCTGTAAAAGGTTGGAAGGGTACAAAATAAATCTTTAATGAGCAATTATTAAAACGTAACACATTACTTTCTTTGTTTACAATTTCTAATTTTACATTATATCGGTTGCATTTTAAAATATAGATCGACTCCGTAATTTTAATACAAGCACCTACTGTAATGGGTTTGTAAGTATATAATTCTTCTTTAATAACAACAAATACATTTACCAGATTAAATTTCCATAATACTGTAAAAATTTTCGAAACGTCTGTTATATTATTTGCTTTAATTAAAGTAAAACTTTTATAATTCAAGAATACCTTCCATTCAAATAGTGTTTTTAATATAGTGTTTAACCATTCAATATTCAGGAAATCAATAATTAAAAGATCGTATTTACTACCAAGGGCTTGTATATTGGATTCATCTAATTTTTGGTTGAAATTTATGATCGTTTTTAAACCAGGCGCTGTTTTCATTAATAACTCTTGATTTTCAGAAAATACTTCAATAACGAAAAGTGTGGCATTTGTTCTTATTTCCTCCAATATTTTTTGAACACATTTATTTGAATTGCCTTCTTGTGGAGGTAAAATTTTACAAAAGCATTTTAAGGTAACTATTGTCGTTAGCGCAAGTAAAATCTTCATTTTACTAACTTATGTATAGTAACGAACAGTGTTCTTATTTTTAACGAAAAAGCTTTAAAATGAAGCAGTTACCGTAATTGCTTTTAGATGGTTTAATATTTTTATTAACTTCTTTTTAACGAGCTTCTTAGATTAAAGTGGGTAATGTCTAAAGAACGATTTTTTTTCATTTTCTATCATTTAGTAATTGGTTTTATTTATAAGGTATTTTTCAGATAAATTTTGCCACTAAATGACTAAACAAAAAAATTACTCTACAAAAAATATAAGTAACCCCCTATATTATCAAAAATTTTAAAGGTCATTTAATTTGACGTATATATGTAGTATTTTCATGAAGTTTGGATATAGTTTAAATGACGTTTAGCTGTAAAATAGGCTATATATGTCAAATTAAATCTCATTTAAAATTAAATGACCGTTAAACGTATTTGACAAATTAACTACGAATGTTGCCATGACCTTGACCAAGTTGAAGGTCAGACGGTATTACTTAGCTTTTTTTAAATAGTAAGCACCCATTTTATTGCATATTACTATAGTTTGCTTTCAATGGTTTATGGACCATATTTTTGAATTTTTCTAAAGTAAATAGTATGTAAGTTGGAAGGGTTTAAATCTTCAATACCCAAAGTTTGGAAATGCTGCTTTATTTTTGAAATTAAGTAATTTACAGAAAATAGTTTCAACTAAAAGTTGTACGATTTTTATTGACTAATTTGCTAATGTTGTCATGACATGCTCATGAGCTTGACCAGCTTACAAAAACAAAAAATGAAGAAATTGGTAGCTACAAGATTTTCTTATATAACAAAAAAAGAAATTTTAAAAAAGCTCCACTAGAAAAAAAATATGTCCAAAACCGTAAATATCAAGCGAATTTCAAAATGTAGCGCTCAAATTTGCCGACTATCCTCTTAATTGACTGGACTATTAAAATAAAGTTAAAAATAAAATGTAATTTGTAACTTTTTTGCCTATACTACAATCGTAATGTAAAGTAAATCATCACGTAAAGTAGGTCTTTACATGTCAATTTCGCGTATACAATGTCACAGTAATGACATCTATAAATGTACGATTAACAAAAAATATAATTAAATATTGCTAGTCACTTGTATCTCTTTCTAACTTAATTGCGCTCTCTATTTTTCTCTATCTTGACTGATCTTGGTAAAATCTGTATATCATTAATAGACAAGCAATTTTCAATTTTGAAAACGCGTGTGTTTTAAGGCTTTTCCACTGCGAACGAGAGTTTTAGTGAGAAGGGAAAAGTAATAGTAGGTGGTCAATGATCATGTTTCAAAAAACAAGTCTGTTTGATTTTTGCCTAACTACTCACTCTGCTCACTGTTACGACGTCTCTGATTGGTTGGGCTTCATCATTGCTCTGCTTGATTACTATAAACGCTATTTCCTCACTTTAATGTGATACATGATACCTAATGATCAAAGCTTTACTTTAAGCATGATTTATTTTTCAGCATATTCTTACCCTTCCTTTAAAAAAACGCTCTAATAAATTCTCATCCGTTGCTGAAACGTGGACATCTTGATTAAACCTAGGATTTAATGAAGACAAAAAGAAAATTAAATCTTATCGTAATTGTGAAGACCATTTTGTAGAACCATCCTTTTTCAAATTCATTATAAACGATGTTAACAAAATTTGTTCAAATTAATCCAAATTCCATATGCAGTGATGAGGTTGGGTTAGGTGTAGGGGATAATTAAATAATAATTTTGATTTGGACTCAACCAGTACTTTAAGGGTGGGTTGCATGAAACAGTTTAAACTCGGTTTTCCAATTAAATGGAGACGTCTCTTAACCGATTAACCATTAACTAGATCTTTAAATTAAATTAAATAATAAATATAAATGTGTTGTATGTACAAAAAAAACTATTGACGAATTAAAGTATTAGCCCCAATTCTCTTGTGTAGTTAGTACAAGAAAAGTATCCGCCCAGACTTAAGTTTCAAAAATATCAGTCAACCGCATTTTAAAAAACATGTATTTCATCCATGTCATACTGAATTGCACCAGACACTGTATGATAATGACTTCGAGGAGAGAGAGGAATTTTTTGTTTTGATACAAAACATGAATTTAATAAACAAAACTTTGTTGAAGACACCTTCAAAAACAATGGACCTGCCAACAGGGATAATATGCACTATTAAGCAACGGAAAATCCGCACTCTGGGTGCGCAATATTGATTATCCAAATAGGTAAATGGTCCTTAAATGTTAATTTATAACATTATGGTATGGCGGTAAAAATGACTTCACTATAATGGTTTTAATTCTTTCTTACTAATTTACAAAAAATCATATTTATAAATTTAAAAGCTACGTATGTACTTCTATTTTATCTAAAAAGGAAAACTAAAATTATTTCAAATATATAATTATAAATTTCTGATTTAATAACTTATCTCAAATTTCATTAAACTCCTATATTGTGGCTCCAATCATATCAATAAAGTAAATTATAAAAATAATTATGTAAAGCTTAACAGTTATAGGCCGAACTTTATGAATATTTTTAGGAACATGTATTTCATTACCAGAGATATCAACTTGTTTAAAATTCCATTTTCAATCAGCCGCATTAAAATCACATTAAACCTTTTTAAAAATGGCGAACATTTATTCATATAATAAGTACCAGGTACTTTATAAGGGCGATTTTGGCTAGCGCACCAAATCAGGTAACCGGATTAAACCTTAGAATTAAACATCCTGGTGGAGCGCAAGTCATAAAACTTTGCCATTAAAAGGCTGCATTGCCTAGCGCACAGGTAACGAAAGGATTACCTAAATTAAAATGCACTCTGTGGTGGTTGGGTTAGGTTAGGTTTGGGTAGAGTTTGATACGTTTTGATAAGGAAAAAGTTTTTAAAATATATATTGTAATTTGGTGAGGTTATAGTGTTAGAAAAATTTAGTTATTTTTTGCTAATAAATAGAAATTTTACTAACGTTTTGAAACGCGATCTCCACATTTTTTGAAAAATATAAAGGTATGATCATTAGCGCCGCAGGTCAACCCTGAAAGTTGATGTGCGCAAGCGACCTACCGGATTAAGGTTTCGGAATAATTGGTGTCCTCTTTTCAGGTACAAGTGCGCTACCCAATGCTGCCTCTTTATAATCAACGGGAAATTTATAAATGTTGTACTGCTTCCTTTTTTCCAATTGGTAATACATGTTTCGTTGACTTCTAAAAATCGCAAAATCTCCTACCTCTAATAATAATCGGTAGAAACACTCTTCACCTGTGCCATAACAAAATTCAAAATTATCGTGACTATTCAACTCACAAGTGATTATTTTTTGTGACAAGTAAAACGTCAAAAATATCAGCGATTATTTCATGACGATTATGTCAAATTTGAATAAGTTTGAAGTTAGCTGTCAAATTTTGCACAAAAAAGTGGAAAATGTTCGTTAAATAGTCTCCTAAATATGCACTCTTGTTCAAATTATAAGTCGAATATTTTTCATACATTACCACTCATGTCATTTGGGGTTAAAAATTAAAACTTAACCCCAAATGACATTCGTTTTAATAACAGTGAAAAATATTCGACTTAAATTTGACCACTCGTAATATGAAAATTATTTCTAAATTTTTTATTTTTAGATAGGTAACTCTTAGCGTGAATTTTTTATCATAACTTGGTTTAAACAGGAAGGTCATTACGACTCCTTGGGTGAGAATGCCCATGATATGAAAATAACTCTAAACGCTGAAGTAATTGAGAACAAAATTTCTAATATTAAAACTCTGGATGCATGAAACTTGTTGTAAGTACCATAATTCCTATCATATGCCAATTTACTTAAAGACTTTCATTAGGTTCCTGTAAGTAGATCGAGGTACACAAAAATGATGGACTAAAATCTTGTAACATATCTATTTGTAGTCCATTTTCAACTAATTTTCCAGAAAGATTTGTACAGTGAATTAAAAAAAAGACTGAAACCGCAACTATGCAACCAAACATACTCTGTAGTGATTTTAAACTTGCTAAGTTGGTGTACCTGTTAATTTTCATTCAAATTTTAAATCCAATCTGTCAGTTTAACCAAAGCGTCTCTCTGCAGTTTTTCTTCGGGTATTTTTTCAAGTTATTTGTCAGTGTGTCGCAAATTTTTACAAAAAACAGTTGTTTTCAAAACGAAAAATAGGGCAGATAAAATATTCGCGATGTTTTTTTCACCGGAACAGAACGCGTTCTTTTCAGTGTAGCCAACTATGGGAAACTTAGGTTTCCTACCTTACAATGTCAATGGTTTCAATCTTATTTGAATTCACTGTATAACGTTCCATTATTTTCTGCGTGTTACAATGATTTCGTCAAATTTCTAAAAAAATTTAGTATTTCAAGTAATACAATTAAATTTTAAATCCTGTATTTTCTTCAAGACTTTCATCTCCTGTATGTGGTGGAAAATTTAATTTTTAGATTACGCTTGTTAAAATAGTTAACTTCGGTCTCTTTCTTTTAAGATTTTAATTTAGAATCTTGTTTGGTGCAATTTAAAGTCTGAATTAATGACTGACAGGCTCCTAGTGTGATTGGCTTATAAGTAAATAATTTATCTTAAATTAAAATATAATTTCAGAGCAAGTGAAAGATTCTTAAAGCATTGGTTTGATAATCAGTTTCAATCAAAATTAACTTTTGATAGTCGTAAAATATCTTCAAATTAAAGTTTTTTATGCAAAATTTGACATAAATTTTCAATACTTACAAAATTAATGAAAATGTCGTATTTATCTTCCAAGAAGATTTACGCTATTGTATTTAAATTAAAGCCTACCGCTATTATTTGTTTCTTGTTCTTGTAAAATCTTTTATTTAATGGTCTCTCTTCAGGTTGTATATTTTTTCCATAGCATATAGCATGTTATAAGTGGTAAAATGGGGATGAATATCTTTATTATACTAGGTAGTGTCAAGTATTGAATTAAACAATAGACTAATTTTGGTTCGAATTTTGATCGAACTTGATAAAATATAAAGTAATTACTTTTAATATTTTATGGCATTTGCCTTTTAAATACTAAATGCTTGACACATTATAGTTAGGATAAAAGTGTAAGAAATTTAGAATACATAATTATTTAAAAAAAAGCAATAGTAGCTATATCATAAAAAAATAAAGTAATTACTTAGTTTAATTTTCATTAAACGTAACCAAGATAACAGCCAAATTTAGTAAAATATCAATTCAATTATTTAAAATGTTCAGTATAATGAAGACTTTTATTATAATCCTAACGTTTCTGGGATGCTATGGAAAAATTATACAACCCGAAGAAAATTATGAAAATAAATGCACTAAAAAAATTTTGCAACATCAAAAATCAAATAATACGATTTTTATAATAGAAAAATTTCCTACAAATGAAGAAGCATTAATAAAATCAACAGAAGGTCTAAAAACCATCATACGCTTTAACATAAATTATAATAGCGAAAATCTTATTGGACATAACTACGACATTTTAATTATTAATTTTATAAATATTAAAAACTTAAGTGAAATGTTGCAAAAAATCTTTAATTGGAAGTTGTTTTACGACTATCAAAAGTTAATTTTGATTGAAACTGATTATCCAACCAATGTTTTAAGAATCTTTCAGTTGCTATGGAAATATTACTTGATAAATGCTTATATATTAGTTAAAGATATATTATTTACTTATAAGCCTATCACGCTGGGTGGCTGTAGTAAAATCAAAGAATCAATTCAGGCTTTAAATTGCACCAAACAGGATTTTAAATTGGAAACTTTAAAGAAAGAAAGCGATGTCAACTATTTTAATAACTGTAATCTAAAAATATATTTTATAAGTTTTCCACCTTATATACAAGATGAAGATTTTGATAAAAATACAGGATTTGAAGTAATTATATTACGTGAAATACTAAAAGCTTTGAACATTAAACCAAACCATTATAACACGGAAAAAATAGTGGAATGGGGTATTAAATTACCCAATGGAAGTTATACAGATCTTTATGGAAAACTAGATGATAATGGGCTTGTTTTAACTACCGGAAGAAATTGGTTGCAAGTAAATATGCTACAAGACTTTAGTCCGACAATCGTGCATATTTTGGTTGGTGTGGATTTTTATGTACCAAAAGCAAAACCACTGTCACCTTGGAGGAATCTAATTAAAGTCTTTAATTGGGTAAATTGGGTTATGATAGGATTAATTATATTTATAATAAGTTATGTTTGGTCAATTATAACCAAAACTGAGTTTTGGGCATCAATATTTTCAATATTGGAAATGTTGTTGTCTGTTTCTTCATTTCAACCAAATAATACAGCGTTAAGAATTCTTTTCATTTCATGGGCATTAACATCTTTTGTTCTTATAAGTTCCTATCAAGGAGTCATGATGACTTTCCTTTTTAAACCAACTTATGATAAGCAAATAATAAGTATGGATGAATTAAAGGAATCAGGTATGAGTTTTGGAGGAACACTTGGTGATAAGAGTAATCTACCCATTAATGAACATTCTAGAAATTATTTTATTGATCATTTTGAATATTGTTCTAGCACTGGCAAAGAGTGTTTCGACCGATTATTGGAAGACGGAGATTTTGCAATGTATAGAAGTCAACGAAATATGCATTTTAACTTGGTAAAAAGAAAGCAATACAATGTTTATAAACTAATTTCTGGTTATTCAATGTCTTGTACCTATTACATGAATAAAGGTTCGCCATTTTTAAGAAGAGTTAATGTGATTTTACGGCGCTTGATTGAAAATGGAATTGTAAAAAAGGTTGATATTTATGCTGCTGAAATACATGCACCCAAAGATTTTCAAAATTTTGAGCCTATAACTGTTAAACATTATATAATTATTTTTATAATTTATGTCATTGGGATGATTGCAGGAACAATATGCTTTTTTTATGAAATAGGAGCTTTCACCAAATTTCTTAAATATTTTTAAAATAATTAATGAAATTTTTAATTAAAACATGTGTAATTATTTACTTAAAATATTTTTAGTTACTGTTGAAGTAAAATCATTAGAACTAGAAAAACTTGCGGTGATCTGGACAAAAATTCTTTAACTTTTGGAATTTATAATCAAGTTGTTTTGTTAAAAATAAAATAAATGAGAAATTGATTGTTATTTATTATATTAAGGATTTGAAATATAGAATATAGAATTCAAACATTAAATACGCATTTTTATTGCTATAAATAAAAGTTAACTCCTTGTTCTTTGTTTGAGATAAGATAATAGAAGCTTTCTGAATTGTTTGTCAGGATGACATTTTCATTGGCTTTAAAATGATCAATTTAAATTAAGACAAGCGATTATCTCGAAAACGGCGAATAAAAACAGAAAAACCATAAAAATTTCCAGGGAGCACCTAAATGGCATTAGTGTTTTTTACGTAGCCATTTTAAGGTAATATGTTGAATGTTGAAGGTCAACTTCATTTTGTTGATGAAATCTACAACTCCCTTCGCTTATTTAATCCAGTAGATAAAAACTGAAAGAGATAAATAGTACGTAAAAGGTCTTTACAAAAACGTACCGCATATTCCTGATTGTGAGACTAAAGGCGATTTAAGCAAATTTATCTTAGTACAAAGTTGCTTAGTTTGGGCGTTAT
Source organism: Stenus bimaculatus (assembly GCA_963971135.1). NCBI lineage: Eukaryota > Metazoa > Arthropoda > Insecta > Coleoptera > Staphylinidae > Stenus > Stenus bimaculatus. The sequence continues at coordinate 38,448,764 of OZ020180.1, forward strand.
ACAGCAGACTTTAAAAAATTAAGGGGCACCACTAGTGTGATCGTCCAAAAAGAAGGTAATTTTCGTGAATTTTTTATAAGAAAACTATTACAGCGATTTTTTTCAATTTTTTAGGATATATGATATATTTATACATTCTATTAGTTAACATAAAAAAATCAAATAAAAATCTTTAACATTCTCGTAGTTTGTGACCAATCCTAGCCCGTGATTAGCGTAAAGTTAAAGCCACATATTTTCAAACTTGAGCAAATATTTTCTCTTATATGCTTCATGGATCTTGGTTATCCAAGATAGATTATATAAACTTTTGTTTTTTCGTTAGTGTTAGACGTGTTGTATGAGAGCTAAGTAAAATATGTAAAATTTTCAACATACCTAAAAGATCCCGAAATGAGGATGATTCAAATGAGGAAAATGGGAAGCATTTTAAATGAAAAATTAGACTTGTGGCTACCAATTTCTTCTTTCTTTGTTTTTATAAGTCAAACCAATTACTCATACAGCAACAGTAAAACGGGCGTTTGATAAAAAATGTTCACTTAACGGCGCTTGACTAAAAAAACTAATAGAAATATTATATTTTTTCCAATGCAAGCAATACGTTAAGGTATAAACGAAGAGTTTAACCCTTCACTTTTAGTTTTAAGTTAAGTATATTTTTAATTCACTTACAACATCAAGATTCGCCAAAATTGGTGTTTTCTGTTGTTGATAATGAAGTAAAAAAACTGAATAAAAAATTCTCAATATATTTGGTGCAAAATCTTCTTCCTCAAAAGATATTCGAAATTTCATTCTTGGCGAACTTGCATGTCGATGGTCTAACGTTACTGTTAAAGGACTTATTCTTGAGGGGGAGGGGTAAAATCTAAACTTAAAATAAAAGTTGTTAATTAAATATACCAAAATCAAATTTTTCAGTGAAGGCTGGTATTTTTCAAAATAATTTTCCGCTAATATTATATTAACTTTATTAATTAAAAACAAAATTATGGTATCATTATCATTAAATAATAAAACTAATTACTTACTTTAATTTTTATCATTTATATAATCAGGAAAACTACTAAATTTACTCTAATAAATATATCAATTCAATAATTTAAAACGTTCAGTATAATGAAGGCATTCATTATATTCTTAACGTTGTTAACATGCTATGGAAAAATTATACATCCTGAAGAAAAACAAGTAAATAAATGCACTCAAAAAATTTTAAAAGAACAAAAAACAAATAATACGATTTTTATAATAGAAAAGGTACTTACAAATCAAGAAGCATTAATAAAATCAACAAAAGGTCTAAAAACCATCATAGACTTTAACATAAATTACAATAACGAAGACCTTCTTGGACATAAATACGACATTTTAATTATTAATTTTATAAATATTGAAAAGTTAAGTGAAATGTTGCAAAAAATCTTTAATTGGAAGTTGTTTTACGACTATCGAAAATTAATATTGATTGAAACTGATTACCAAACCGATATTTTAGGAATCTTTCAGTTACTCTGGAAATTTCATCTGATAAATGCTTATATTTTAATTAAAGATAATTTATTTACTTATAAGCCTATCACGGTAGGTGCCTGTAGCAAAATCAAAGAATCCATTCGGAATTTAAACTGCACCAGAGAAGATTTTCAATTGGATACTATAAAGAAAGAAAGCGAAGTTAACCATTTCAATCGCTGTAATCTAAAAATATATTCTATGATTTTGCCACCTCTTACAGAAAATGAAAACTGGAATGAAAATAAAGGATTTGAAGTAGTTCTATTACGTGAAATATTAAAATTTTTGAACATTAAACCAAACTATTATAACAAGGAACATTTTTTGGAATGGGGCTATAAGTTACCAAATGGAAGTTATACAAATCTTTATGAAAAATTAGTTGATAATGGACTCGTTTTAACTTTCGGAGCAAATTGGTTGGAAATAAATATGCTACTAGACTTTAATCCGTCAATTGTGCATATTTTCCATGATATAGGTTTTTTTGTACCAAGAGCAAAACCTCAGACTCCTTGGAAGAATCTAATTAAAGTCTTTAATTGGGTAAATTGGATTATGATAGGATTTATTATAATTACAATAAGTATTTGTTGGTCATTTATCAGTGAAACTAAATTTTATGGATCAATATTTTTAATATTGGAAATTTTGTTATCAATCACTTCATTTCGACCAAACAATATGGCATTAAGAATCATTTTTATTTCATGGGCATTCTCATCTTTTGTCCTGATAAGCTGCTATCAAGGAGTCATCATGACCTTCCTTTTTAAACCAACTTATGATAAACAAATAAAAACTATGGAAGAATTAAAAGAATCAGGCATGAGTTTTGGGGGAACATTTGCTGCTAAAAACAATTTACCCATTATTGAAAATCGTGGTAATTATTTTTATGAACATTTTGAATTATGTTACAGCAGTGGTGAAGAGTGTTTCCATCGATTATTAGACATCGGGGATTTTGCATTTTTTAGAAATCTGCGAAATGTATATTATAATCTTGAAATGAGGAAGCAATACGAAGTTTATAAATTGCCTTCTGCTTCTAAAGTTTTAGGTAGTTATTATATGAATAAAGGTTCACCATTTTTAAAAAGATTTAATGTGATTTTACGACGCTTGATTGAAAATGGAATTTTAAAAAAGATTGACATTTATGCCAATGCAATATATGTAACTAATGATTTTCATGAAGTTCGACCCATAACAGTTAAACATTACATAATTATTTTTATAATTTATTTCATCGGGATGATTGGGGGAACAATGTGTTTTTTATATGAGATTGGTGCTTTCAAGAAAATGCTTAAATATTGTAAAAGGGATTAAATGTATTTTAATGAAATAAAATTGTTTAAGCAGATTTAATATAAACATGTATGATTATGCATTTAAAATAATGTATTTATACAGGGTGTCTCGTTATTCGACCTTCAACCGTTAACTGGGAATTTTGCAACTCAAAATAAGTCAATATAACCAATTTATCTATATCCAAAAGTACACCGCTGAGGAGTTATAGGCATCTGAAGTTGATTAAAAAAAATACATTTTATTTAATTTCTCCGACACTAATAGAGATTTTGTTATACAAATTTGTGTACCTAAGTTTTTTAAACATAAGCTCATTTTGTGAAAATCTTACCAAAGTTTGATACCTGGAAAGTGCATAAGACGAAGATGGTATGCATAAATTAGATCAGAACTTTTTAATCAATTGCTAAGTTAAGTTTAAAACTATCTCTTGTGGTGCAAAGATTCAATTGTAAGATTTTTTGTCTCTTAGTTTTTTCATCTAAGTTGTACCGGTTTTGAGTAAAATTTGAAAATCTAAATCAAAGCATAAAAGGTAAGTTTGCAAAGTACATTTTCTATTTATTTAAATCCGTAAACATGGTAACGCTTATAATCTGACATTACTTGAAATTTTTACTTATTTGTAATTCATTTGGTATTTTTCTAAAAAGTCTTAAAATGGACCAAAGTTATTCTTTTAATGAATACACCGATATGCTATTGGTATTTGGTGAATGTGGAAGTAATGGTAGAGCTGCTTCTAGGAGATACAATGAAAAGTTTCCAAATCTACGAACACCTCATCATTCGACGTTCGCCTCTGTGGAGAGACGTTTACGAGAAACAGGAAAGCTGGAAAATGACCGAAGAAATGCAGGACGACCAAGGTCTGCTCGAAATGTGGAAGCAGAAGAAGAAGTTTTGGAAACTGTAGAGATAAATCCTCAAATCAGAGTAAGAGAACTTTCTTCGCAATTAGATCTAAATAAAGATGCAGTGTTTAGAACTCTAAAGGAGCAATTACTGCATCCATTTCACTTCCTTGGAGTTCCAGAGATATTGCCAATTGACAGAAACCGGAGATTTACTTTTTGTCGATGGGTTAGAGGCAAACGAAACATTTTAAGGAACATCTTATTTACTGATGAATCTTGTTTCACCAGGCACGGAGTGATCACTACACATAACATGCACCAATGGTCGCAAGACAATCCACATGGATTGATTGTAAAAAGCCACCAAAGGCAGTTTTCAATTAATGTGTGGTGTGGCATTATTGATAATTTTGTTATCGGGCCATTTGAATTGCCTCAAAGGCTTAATGGCGAATCTTATTTACAATTTTTATGAACAGATCTTCCTACATTTCTTGAAGATGTACCTCTGGCCATCAGGAAGAAAATGTGGTTTCAACAAGACGGAGCACCACCTCATTTTGCTAGAGACGTCAAAAATTATTTAAACCAAAATTTTCCAAGGCGATGGATTGGTCGCGGTCCGGATGCTCCAGTTGTCTGGCCGGCACGATCACCGGATCTGAATCCTCTTGATTTCTTTTTTTGGGGATGTTTAAAGGAAAAGGTTTATAGCACCCCCATTGAAAACCGAGAAGATCTTTGGAGACGGATAGTAAATGCAGCCGATGAGGTTCGTCAAATGCAACACATCTTTGATTCTGTGCGGTTTTCATTTCAGCGTCGGGAAAACTTATGTTTCCGTTCCCGAGGCAATCATTTTGAAAATTTCCTTTGATCCTATTATTTTTATGTTGTTTTAAAATAAATTTGTTAGAATGTTCCATTTAAATAAAAAAAAATTAATTTTAGCTAATTTATAACTGTTAATTTTCTAAACGCAAACCTAAATTACTCTGGTTTAGGGTTTTAATAAACGATTATAAATTACATAAATAGAAATTTGTACGTTGAGTTGACTTGGATACTTTTTGCTATAACTTTTACAAGCAGCTCTTGAATTACTTCCATATTTTAAGACTTTTTAGAAAAATGCCAAATGAATTACTAATAAGTAAAAATTTCAAGTAACGTCAGATTATAAGCGTTACCATGTTTATGGTTTTAAATAAAAAGAAAATGTACAAATTTGCAAACTTACCTTTTATGCTTTGACTTAGATTTTCAAATTTTACTCAAAACCGGTACAACTTGAAAGAAAAAACTAAGAGACAAAAAATCTTAAAATTGAACAAGAGATAGTTTTAAACTTAACTTAGCAATTGGCTAAAAAGTTCTGAGCTAATTTATGCATACCATCTTCGTCTTAAGCACTTTCCAGGTATCAAACTTTTGTAAGATTTTCACAAAATGAGCTTATGTTTAAAAAACTTAGGTACACAAATTTGTATAACAAAATCTCTATTAGTGTCGGAGAAATTAAATAAAATGTATTTTTTTTAATCAACTTCAGACGCCTATAACTCCTCAGCGATGCACTTTTGGATATAGATAAATGTGGTTATATTGACTTATTTTGAGTTGCAGAATCCCCAGTTAACGGTTGTCGGTCGAATAACGAGACACCCTGTATATAATATGTAAGACACAGAAGACATAGCAAGTACATACAGAGTGTCCCAACTAAAGCGTCTCCTTTTTAAAATATCGGTCTTTTTTTCGATAAAACGATAAAACTGATGAATTTGTATTACACACGGAATGAAATTTTATAACAGTTTCCAATTTCTACTTTCTATTCACTATACCCCAACAGTAGAATTTACAAATCAGTCTTTTATCTCACTCTCACTCACGAATGGTATCTATATTATATTAGCGGGCACCTTCGACATAGATAAGGTGATTTATAAAAGAAATGGATTATAGTTGCTATAATGTGAGTTTCCGTTGTTAAGGAGGTTCTGATGACATCGTAAAATTGGTCACATAGGTAATATTTAGAGGGAAAAATAATTTAAATCGCAAATATCATTTTTTATACAGTATTCAAATATATGTATATGGTGTCCCAAAATTTGTCCGACAAGTCTTAAGGTAGTAAACCTAAAAATCAGTTCATATCATCATATTTATCTACAGGGTGTACAAAAAGCTCGGTAACGCCCATTTATTTTTGAAATGAAGTATTTTTGAGAAAAATATTTCAAATAAAAGCTTTACGATTCTTCGTAACGCACTATTTAGTAATATTGCTATAACCTTGACCTGGAGGTCGAAGGTCACGCGATAATCACTTAACTTTTTTTAAATAGCAATTGCATATTATTACATATCACACTACGCTTCAAAATAAAGTTGAGATCCATTTCTGTTTTCCAAAATAGAGAGTGCCATTTGAAAAAAAAGTTGATGATAGCTTCTTAAGGGTGGCCAAAGCCTATAATATTTTAAGGATGGAATTTCAAAGCCAATTTGTTGCCATTAAAAACTTTTGTTGATTTGATTTTTTATCTCATCAACTAACGGAGATATGACTTGTAAACTGAATTTTGGAACACCTTGTATATGTATTTTAATCACTTGGTTATACAGGGTGTTTCTGAACAAGTGTCGAATAATCTAGGAATGGGTGTTTGGACCAATTTTAGGACAAAAAGTAAGAATAATTTTTCGCGGTAAAATACTCCAGACTTCAGAAACACCCTGTATAGAACTGAAATAAATAGTTAATAGCTGTATGTGAAAGTAATTTTCTTCGTATATTATATCAATTTTATAAATTAGAGACAAAAAGTGCTAGCAATATTATAAAGTATTAAAAGTAATTACTTACTTTAATTTGTATCAATTATTATCAAGATAACAACCAAATTTAGTCTAGTCAATATATCAATTCCATAATTAAGAATTTTCAGTATAATGAAGACATTTATTATATTCCTAACGTTTCTAACAAGCAATGGGAAAATTATACAACCTGAAGAAAAACAAGCAAATAAATGCACACAAAAATTTTTACAAGAACAAAAAACAAATAATACCATTTTTATAATAGAAAATATCCACACAAATCAAGAAGAATTAATAAAATCAACAAATGGTCTAAAAACCATTTTAAACTTTAACATTAATTACAAAAGCGATAACCTACGTGGAAATAAATACGACATTTTAATTATTAATTTTGTAAGTATTGAAAACTTAAGTCAAATGTTGCAAAAAATCTTTAATTGGAAGTTATTTTACGACTATGAAAAGTTAATTTTGATTGAAACTGATTATCCAACCAATGTTTTAAGAATCTTTCAGTTGCTCTGGAAGTTTTATTTAGTAAATGCTTATATTTTAATAAAAGATAAGTTATTTACTTACAAGCCTATTACGTTAGGTGCTTGTGCTAAAATCAAAGAATCAATTCAGGCTTTAAACTGCATGCAACACGATTTTAAATTAGAAACTTTAAAGAAAGAAAGCGAAGTTAACCATTTTAATAACTGTAATCTAAAAATTTATTTTATTCATTTTCCACCCTATTCACAAGATGAAATTTTTGATAAAAATGCAGGATTTGAAGCAGTTATATTACGTGAAATATTAAAATTTTTAAAAATTAAACCAAGGCATTTTAACACAGAGAAAATATTGGATTGGGGTGATAAATTAGCTAACGGAAGTTATACAGACCTTTATGCAAAATTGATTGATAATGGACTTGTTTTAACTTTTGGAGTAAATTGGTTGAAAATACATATGCTACAAGACTTTAGTCCGGCAATCGTGCATATTTTGGTTGATATAAAATTTTTTGTGCCAAGAGCAAAACCTCAGAATCCTTGGAAGAACCTAATTAAAGTCTTTAATTGGGTAAATTGGGTTATGATAGGATTTATTATATTAATAATAAGTTTTGTTTGGTATGTCGTAAGTAAAACCAAGTTTTATGCCTCAGTATTTTTAATATTGCAAATTTTATTATCAATTTCTTCATTTCGACCAAAGAATATAGCATTAAGAATTCTTTTTATTTCATGGGCCTTCTCATGTTTTGTACTTATAAGCTGCTATCAAGGAGTCATCATGACCTTCCTCTTTAAACCAAATTATGATAAACAAATAAAAACTATGGAAGAATTAAAACAATCAGGCATGAGTTTTGGAGGAAGATCTGTTTCAAGGAATATGCTACCAATAAATGAAAATTCTGGAAATTATTTTTATGAACGCTTCGAAGACTGTTCTGGCATAGGTGAAGAGTGTTTCTACCGATTATTAGAGGTCGGAGATTTTACAATTTATAGAAGTCAACGAAATATGTATTATGAGCTTGATAGAAGAAAACAATATAATGCCTATGAATTGCCTTCTGGTTATAGAATTTATGGTGTTTATTATATGAATAAAGGTTCGCCATTTTTGAAAAGGTTTAATGCAATTTTAGAGTCTTTGATTGAAAATGGAATATTACAAAAGTTTGATATTTACGCCGATGGAAAACAACTACCTAATGATCATCACGAAGTTCAGCCCATAACTATTAAACATTACATACTTATTTTTATAATTTATTTCATGGGGATGATTGGAGCAACAATGTGTTTTTTGTATGAAATTGGAGCTTTCAAAAAAATTGTTAAATATTTAAAAAATAGTTTAGCTAATGTAATTTAATGAGATTGAAATAAAGTATAGAGCAAAAATTTTTAATTGAAACATTAATAATAAAGGATTCTGCTCCAGCACGCAAAAATAAAAATAAAATGTAAAAGGAATTATTACATTTTGTAAAATAATTTTTCATAAATATTTGGGGGGATAAAAATTATTCATTAAATCCCTAGTGTTTAAAATGTGGATTTAATTAAATCTATCGTCATTTGATTTTAATAATATCTTCAGAAATTATTATTTATTAAAGTTTTTTAACAAATACACATACACCCAAGTCTGTTTTTACACGATACACTTTCCCTAAAAAAAATCGTGTAAAAAACTATATTGTGTTAAGTCAAACCAAATCGTGTAAAAATAAAATTATTGCTGTTTATATTCGTGTTAAATCAAAAATATAGTGTAAAATAATTCGTGTAAAAAAATTGTGTAAAAAGGCTTGGGTGTAATGTTATTTTATAAATTTAAATAAGCTTTAGTTTTCTGTTCAAAATATATTAATAATAAAGTATGTAGAATAAATTTCAAAATATTTACGGTTTTGTCGAACAATATATATTTGACAACCAATTACAAAAAAAGTCGAAGTTTCGATAACAATTCTTGTCTTAATCATGACTGAATTTGTGTGATCACCTTATAAATTGTTTGAATAAAGAAATAAAGAATTAACAGTTAAAACATCTATTATTTTCAATCAAATTTAAAAAAAAAATAGTGAAAAATGGATAAAAATCAATCTCAATATTTCAAGAAAAAATTATTAGAAATGAAGCAAAAAAATGATATTTTATAACATGATCACACAATTTCAGTCATGACTAAGGCAAGAATTGTAGCCAAAACGTCGACTCTTTTTTGTAATTGGCGGTCAAACATGTATTGTTCGATAAAACGTTAAATTCTTTGGAATTTATTCTACATACATTATTAAACTTTATATTTTAAATATTAATAGTTATTTATGCACCAAGGGAGTAAAGTGACTGTTATAATCCCGACTATGAAAGTCAAGAATAGGAGGGATTATACTCACTGTACTCACCCGGTGCATATTAGATTTTTTGCAGGATCAATTATTATCAGATTACTGTTTTTGGGCTTTGACATGTATAACGAACTGGGTTTTAGCCATAGAAGTGTAGTTCTATGGGATTAACGTTTCCTACTATCCCGGCACTGATTAACATCTCATATTTAAATTTCAAAACATTATATTGAATACGTTAACATTATTGAGATATTAAATTTAAAAAAAAAATGAAATTATGTAAGAAAGTGAAGATTTATCTTGTACTCCACAATTCCACCTCATTTAAAGAAGAAACAAATGTAGTAAGTTTAAAGTACCTCCCATCTTTTTTTTTTCTAAGCGAAAATCCTTGAACGGTTGGTGTTCCATAATAGGGTAATATTATTATTACCCTATTACCTCCCATCTAATTAAAAAAAAAATATGAGAAGATCTAGAATGAGTTTCAAAAATGGTATTCAGACCAAGATTTTACAAATATTACAGAAAATGTGATTATTATTATAAACAATAAAAGTCAAGTGAAATCAAAGTAAACTTTTTAAAACTATAATTCGTGTGTTTATCGGTTAGGATTTGAGATTGCCTGTTTCAATCCTAAAATACAAACTGAATACAATTTATCGGGGGCGGATTTAGCACTTTGGGGCCCTGGGCAAAATTTTTTTTATAAATCCGTCCCTGTTCTTCCAGAAATAAATCCGAGTTTATTGAAAAATTACAAGGGGAACATATCAAAAATTAAAATTATGTAAAAATTGCACTATTTTACTTGTTGAATTTAAAGATGACTTTTAAAAATTTGTAAAAAAAAATAACCACGTGAGCTAGAATAAATTTTGCGGTTTGATTTGAATAAATTGACAAATTCTGCAAAAATTAAATCGAGTTTATTAATATAAGGGGAACATTAAAAAAACTGAAATTTGTAAGTTTAACTTGTTGAAGCTCCAAGGCGATTTTATAAAATTTATAAAAAAATAACCACTTAATCCGAGTTTGATGAAAAATTCCAAGGCGAATATTAAAAAAACTGAGATTTTATAAAAAAATGCACTATTTTACTTGTTGATGTTGTAAAATGCTTTTTAAAAAAATATGAAAAAAGTAATAGAATTAATTTTGCAGTCATTTGAATAAATTAGAGATTTCTGCAACAATTTAACCCGAGTTTGTTGAAAAATTCCAAAAATTGAGATTTTGTAAAACTACTATTTTGCTAGAGTGGATTTCATCTGAAGTGAACCTTTCCTTCGCCGCGAGGGATTTTACCCGAGCAATTATTATTAAAACTAAATAATACCGATTCATACATTTCAGGAATTCAGATTAATTCAGACACCATAATTCTAGATGACCAGTACATCATCACGAACGTCAATCATAAACTTGGTTAATCTAAATATTCTTAAACATTGATTTCTGAGCAGGGTTCTCTTCAGATGAAAACCACTCTAGTCCGGGAGCCAATAATTGAAAAACCCACAAATCTAAATTAGAACAACATCTACACAGCAAAAATTGATTCGCCAGACAAGTTCGCTGGCTATTGGTTTTAATATTTCTCGAAGAAAATGCTTCGAATACCTACTATTATAAATCATCTAGCACCATCCGGCATTTAGTTTAAATTACTTAAACAGAAAAAAAATCCAAAGGAAACTATAATATGTCAGAAAAGATCAATTCGATATCAGAATACTTACTGGCTCCCGGACTAGACTTGTTGAAACTGTAAGATGATTTTTAAAAATTTATAAAAAAAATAATCAAGTGAGCTAGAAATAATTCTAAGGTCGATTTAAATAAATTAGAGAATTCTGCAAAAAATAAATCCAAGTTTGTGGATAAATTCCAAGGGAAAAATTAAAAAAATGGGATTTATACAGTGCGGACATAAAGTAAATCCCCCAACCCCCTGCTACCTTTGGACGGTTGTTTTCGATTCCGAAAATTTGTCTACCAAAGTATTTAATTACGACCTTTCTAATAAACGTGTTTTTGAATTTGTGGAACTTCCGATTATACCGGAAGTGGATAGCAACTTTTTTATTTTAAATGAAACACCCAGTATATTTGCATTTTCATGTTCTCCATAAAAATACCATTAAATTGACCTAGCGTAGTGTGATTTACGATTAATATTTTCGGAATTACACCGGAAGTTGGACCCAACTGCTCCAACGTTCGTTAATTTTCCAACTTCCGGTGTAAATGAAGTTGCACAAAAAAGCGATTTTCAATGGGCTAGGTCAATGTAATGGTATTTTTATGGACAATACGACAATGCAAAAATATACTGGGTGTTCCATTTAAAATAAGAAAGTTGCCATCCCCTTCCGGTATAACCGGAAGTTCCACAAAATCAAAATTACCTTTATTAGAAAGTTCGCAATTGGATTCCTCCGTAGACAAATTTTCATTTACTTTATGTCCGCACTGTATAAAAATTGCAATATTTTACTTGTTGGAACAGTAAAGGGCGCGTTCCAGTAACGAACACTAAAGCCCACGACGACCGCAAAATCGTTCTACATAAGACCGCGATTTTTTCTTTTGTGCATCGATGGCGACCGCAAGAAGCTCACAACGATCGTATTTATTCGTGGGTTTCCGTGGTTGTTTGTTGAATGGTTACCTTTTGAGCTAGTGGAACGGGAAAATTATGCGGTCGTGGTCGTGGGCTTTAGTGTTCATTACTGGAACGCGCCCATAATGACACAGGGTGAGCTAAAATGATTGTGGTTTGATATTTAGGCAATCAAATACACAGGTTGGTACAACTGAAATCTTAAAAAGAAAATATCCTAGTAATCCAATGGCGTAGCAAAATTTTTTTCCAAAATCTCTAATTTCACAGCAAATGTCAAATATTGAAAATGGTTTTCTTTATTTTCGACGCAGATGCTAACACAAAACAAAGATTTACGCAAATTAATTTTGATAAAAACTGACGTTTATGAAAAAAAAGGTACTATAACGAAATTCTAAAATCTGAAGTTTTGACACAACGGTAAAAATTACACCTACGCCTCTGCTTTTGTGAAGTCTAGTTACTTTGTTTTGATTTTGACATGATTTTGTGTTACTATGAACTTGAAGCAAACAAATTCCCCAGATTTTTAGGCGGGAAATTTGAATTGACCACAATCATTTTAGCTCACCCGGTATTAAAAATAAACAAGTGAGCTAGAATTAATATTGCGGCAAATTTGAATAAATTACAGAATTCTGAAAAAATAAACACGACTATGTTAAAAAATTACAAGAAGAACATAAAAAAATTGAGAGTTTGTAAAAATTGCACTATTTTGTTTTTTGAAGCTGTAAAGAGATTTTTTAAAAAATATAAAAAAATAACAAAGTATGCTAGAATTAATTTTGGGAAGGATTTAGCACTTGGGGGCAAAAATTTCGATGGGAGGATAGTACAAAAGTACAAAACTAGTCTTATTCCGAAATATTAGCTCTTATATTTTAATTTAGCTTTTTGGGGGTTGAATGAGAATCCGCCCCTGGAATTTATATGAACAAAATCATTATTAATCTAAAAATGATTGCTAAAAATGTCAGTATTTATTATTAATGAAAATAGTAGAGATTGATAAAGAAAAATTAATGTTTTTTAATACCAACATAAATAATAAATACTTACAACATAAAAAGCACGCACGTTGTAGCCATAAATGTTGAAACAAAAATATTTTAATAATAACTTAAAAGGCTTTAATAAATGCTAACAAATATCATTTATGTTACTCCGATTTTGTTGATTATAAATATTTTTTAATGCTACCAAAATTTGGTTCAAAAAAATTAAGTAGTTTATGAGTTATTTATGGGGGCGTGGCACCCTATTTAGCATACTCAAATAATGACTCTTAACACATTTACAAAAATGAAAATATTCGTTACTTTTGTGGCAATACACACATGCCATGCCCAAATTTTTCCTCAACAAAAAGAAGACGAACCAACGTCCATTTGTGCTCAAAAAATTTTGGAAAAACAACGAACAAACTGTACGCTTTTTGTTGTACAAAACATACACGATAATCAGAATTTACTAATTAAAACGACAAGTGGCTTAAAAATCATCTTAAACTTGCACATAAATGATACAAATCCCAAAGCATTTGCAAATAAGTACGATATTTTAGTCATTAATTTGATGAATATTGAATGGTTTAGTCAAATTTTACAACACATTTATAATTGGAGGGTTGTTTTTAATTATAAAAGCTATGTTTTAATTAACACTGATAACCGAAGTGAATTAGATAAAATTTTTGAATTATTATGGAATTTCAATTTAATTAACGCATTTGTTACAATTAAAGAAACCTTATACACTTACAAACCGATCACGAATGGAGCTTGCACAAAAATTAAAGAATCGATTAAAAAAATATATTGCACGGAAGATACATTAAGGTTAGAAACAGTAAATAAGGAAAGCAATATAAAGTATTTCAACAACTGTCCGTTAAAAATTTTAGCAAAAGTATATCCTCCTTTTGTAGACAATCAAGACTATGACGAAAATACTGGGTTTGAAATAAAAATTATACGTGTCTTATTAAAATGTTTACATATAACACCATATCGTCACAATAATCAAATGCATATAGATTGGGGTGAAATATTACCTAACGGAACTTACAATCTTTATGAAAGATTAGAAAATAATGGACTTGCTATGCTTGTAGTTACTTGGCTTGAAAAAAAATTAATTCATGACTTTAGCCCATCAATTGTGCATTATTATCACGACTTGGCTTTTTTCGTTCCAAAAGCTAGACCACAGGCACCTTGGAAGAACATCGTCGTGGTCTTTAACTTGGTATTCTGGATTATGATGTTATTCGCATTAATATCGGTTAGTTTTTTCTGGTCTCTAATTACGAATACTAAGTTTCACGAATCGCTTTTAATTATGTATCAAATGTTAGTATCCAGTGCTCCATCTGAGCCAAAAACGAGACCTCTTAAAATTATTTTTATAATATGGACATTTTCAGTTTTAATTTTTATAAGCTTGTACTCGGGAGGAATTACGAGTTATTTGTTTTTACCCAATTACAATAAACAAATCAAGACAATGGAGGATTTAAAAGAATCGGGAATGAAGTTTGGTGGAACTGTTTCAGCAAGACTTAGTTTACCTGCTAAGTATAATAAGTTCTTTCAATATTTTTATGATAATTTTGAATATTGCGAAGCTAATAGTATTGAGTGCATTAATAGGTTATTAAAAACTGCGGATTTCGCAATATATAAAACTCCAAAAAATATGTATTACTTTTTAAAAGAAATGAAGGCATCTGAATTTTACGAATTGCCTTCGATAGTAAGATTATATGCTTGTTATTATTTCAACAAAGGTATACCGTTTCTTGAAAGATGGAATGTGATGATGAGACGTTTGATTGAGAATGGAATTATGAATAAATTTGATAGTTACAAACGAGATATAGAAATATCGGAAGATACCGCTGAAGCTGAACCTATACGTCTAGAACATTATACAGTCATTTTTATTATCTACATTATGGGAATGGTTGGTGGTGTCATAATTTTTATGTTTGAAAAAAGGATTTTTAATAAGTGTTTAAATAAATATTTTAAATAAAATATTTATTTTTTCTTAAAATTTTACTTCAATTCCTACACAAGTGACCCGATTATATAAAACCAAAGAATGTGATTAATAAATTTCTTGATATTTCTGCATAAACTATCTGTGATCCAAGAACAACTTGTCATGAACCTAGTATTTTTTAGTATTGTTATTAATCCAATTCTTTTTGGTCAAATGACAAAGGTTTTAGGATGTGGGTAAAAATAAAAGCTTTTGTTTCGGTAAAGGTAAACTTTAATAGTAACTATGAAATTTACATCGTTTTTTTATTTAAATATAAAATATTTTTATACATATATCTTGAGTTCCACCTCCTTATTTTTTTAAATCACGTGAAAACTATAATTTGTACTGATATACCATAATATTAAAATAAAAAATTAGATTCCTTTCTTGAAAATAAGAAGGAAAGTTTATTTTATTATTTGAAAAATTCACGAAAACGTATCCGAACTGTATTATGATTCATACCAAATATCAAATCTGTACCTCAATTTGTTTTGAAATAAATTAACAAGAACCTATTTATTGACAATGCACCATTTTGAAATTTTGGTTACTGATTTTTGTCAAAAAACCTAAAAATTCAAAAAAAATATCACTAGAAAGCTTAAACTGTCTTCTTTTAATTAGTAATATTAGTAATTTAGAAATAGCTGATAAATAGTTTAAAAAAATCGCAAACGAAACAAAATAAAAAAATATGTTTTTTTTCAGTTTTTGAAATTTTATAATTTACAAAAATTTCATAAAACTAAAATACGATTCAAAGGATCTTCTTATCATGGAAACTTTTTTCAAAAATTGCAAAACAATTTTTACATTTTCGTGAGTAAAAGTTCATTTTTTCAACTTAATTTAGTGGGTAAAGCGTCTTTTAATAACAAACGAGCAAAACTTTTGAGTGACCAAAAATCTTTTGCTCACTCAAATGAGTTGAAAAAAGTGCCATGCAACGCCTACAAAAAACATCAAATAAAAATTTAAAAATAATTTAATTTATTTCAAAGAAAATATAGTTACATGAAACATGTTATAATATTTAATAATTTTATTCGACCAAACAACAATTTTGTGGTTTAAGTTCTTTACACGCAAATGTAAGTTGACATAACCTAAAATTTGGAAATTTAAAATTAAAATCTTTTTGTGTTACAAATTAATTAATATAAAAATGGAAACTTAAGAAAGTGACTATGATATAATAGTTGTAGTGTAGTTGTAAACAATGGTTGTAAGTTGTAAGTACTCCTGATATTTTGGAAATGACAATAAAATTTTCAAAAAATTAGAATATGTAATTAAAGTATATATTATTTATTATTTTAAAGAAAATGGAAAAAATCAAGTTTAACACACGTGAGCAAAGTGATTTTATAATTCGTTTGATTGGGCCCTCGCCCTCAAACTCATGATAAAATCATACACTTTGGTCACTTGTACTAAAAGTAACTATTTTCTTTGCGATTTTTTATAACATTTGGAAACGATTTCTTTATTAATATTTACCAATTAAAGAGGGTGATTTTAGCTATTTAATGATAACTTTTTTAAGTCTGTGCGCAAATTAGATAAATTATTATTAGCGATTTTCTAATTTTTGACAAAAATCGACGAAGTAAAATTGAAAACGCTATAGCTCCAAAATTTAAAAAAATAGACCCCTATTTTTTAGATTATTATCGATTCAATTTACTCTAATGATGATGTTTGGTAAACCACGATTGGAACACCCTATATAAATTTTCTGAAGTTTGGTAAAAAGGGCTTAAGTCAAAATCAAATATATTTATGATTATTTCATGCCTTTATCCTGACAAGCGTTCTGATTGCTCCATTTGCCAATGGGTTATCGTTATAATTAGGGTTCTACCTAAATTATCAAGTCAAGCGTTTTGACGTTTACATGACATGTGTTTAAATCTCAAATTTGACATTTGAAGTAAAGACAATTTTTTTTTTGTATTATGCAGAAATAAGGCTTGAAATAATTTATTCAAATACGATACGTAGGTTGAAATCACTATAATAATTCTGTCGCTTTATTGCCAATTCAATTGTGTTGTTTTTTAGAAACATCACTCGTCCTACGGACTCGTGATTTGTAACCAACACAATTTCATTTGTCAATAAATTGACAGAATTATTGCTGATTTCAACCTACTCATGGTATTACTATTGATAATATCACGAGTGGTCAAACTTGACTCGATTAATTTGCACAGTCATTACCACGAATGTGGAGAATTAAACTTAACCCCAAATGACATGAGTGGCAATGAATGAAAAATGTTCGACTTATAATTTGAACAAGAGTGCATATTTAAGGGTCTATTTAACGAACATTTTTCACTATTTTGTGCAAAATTTGACAACCTACTTCAAACTTATTGAAATTTGACAATAACGTCACAAAATAGTCGCTGATATTTTTGACCTTGTGCTTGTTACAAAAAATAATCACTTGTGAGTTGAATAGTAAAAAATATGTAACAAAGTTCTGAATTCGACTTCTTCATTTTCATGAATTTGAAAAAAAATCGCTTTTAGTCATATAAAGGTTGGCTTCTTTTTATTTGTTTAGTAATAAGTAACACTTAAAACCCATTTTATAAACTTTTAATAGTATATTATTCAACGAAAGAGTAATGATAGCCATTACTCACGAAGACCGAAATTGCGACACGAGCCGGCAGGGGAGTGTCGTAAAAGGTCTGAGTAAAAAAAATTTCTTTTTTAGATTGAAAATTATGACAAGTCATATCAATTTTAAAACATAAATTGTAAAGTTAAAAGTTTATTAAATAGGTTTTAAGTTTTATTTATCACTAAACGAATAAAAAGAGGCCAACCTTTATATGACAACAAGCGATTTGCCAAAATTATGAAAATAAAGAAGTCAAATTCCCAACTATGTCTCTTCATATCTCGGTTAATTGGTCAAGAGGATTTTTCTAGGTTTCCCTGAAGGATCCCTAACAAAGTAGCGAAAGTTTATGCGCGACTTTTGAGACACCCTGTATATCACAAATTAAGTATTAAATTTGTTTTCTAATTTTCCGAAAATAAATCATGCCTGATAACGCATAGAATATTACAAAATTAAAAATGTAGTTTACACTAATTTGTTTACATTGTTAATCGTATAAAAACAACTGAACTCAATTTACTAATCATGAATAATGGAAAGAAAAAATAAACGTTTATTATTAACCCAATAATAAATACATATGTATATAAAACTATACACCTTAAAAATTAGTAAATTATGTTTTATATTAGATGTAACCATGAGTGATTGAAGATAGACAAAGACAAAGAAGTCTCTAACTGCCCAGAACAACGAAACAGTACCTCTATTTTTGTTCTACAAAAAATACACCATAATTAGAACTTACTAATAAAAACAATAGGTGGCTTAAAAATCATCTTAAACTTCATCGATACAAAACCAAACGGACTTGGAAATAAGGAAGAGTTTTTAGTTACAAGTTTGGCATATAATATTAATGTTTTACTAACATTTTATAAAAAATATATCATTTTAGGATTGTGTTTAATTATAAAAGCTATTTTTGATTGAAGGTGATTATCGAAGTAAATCTAAATTATGATGGCGTCTTAAGACTGGTAAATAACAATATTTTTTTTAGAATGAAATTATGAGGTATAATTGCTGCCGTTCAAAGCACTTTTTGATTTAAATTTTTATCTCTTCAAATAACTGAGATATTTCCTGGGAAGTAAAATCTGGGCCACCCTGTATTTTAAAACCTTCACGGAAACGTGGTAAATAAATGGTTTCTATTAACTATGAAAATTGAGTTTTCTATCAGAACAACATTTCCCATAATACTTACACCGAAAATAATCTTATACTTAGCATACTTTTAAAATAAGCAAAAAATAGGATGAGGCAAATAATAGGCTGATGACTATTTGATTTGAAAAAGGTCTGTGGCAGAATAATTGTACTGGGGAATCCACAATGTTATGCGACTTTCATCTCAGTTTATATGTATAGCATCTTATATATAAAGTTAAAAAGCAAGTTATTCCATTAAAAAATTAAAAAACAATTTAATAAAAAATGGGATGGAATTACGTTTTTTCGTATATCAACTTTTTTCTTGTTTCTTCTGTTAGTATTTTGAATTACATTGGTATATGCCATAATAATAAGTGTTTTTACTTGAAATACACACTTGGCAAAGAACGTAGCCTTAATCTACAAATGGATATTCTAACTAGATTCTGATGGTATTAGTCAAATCAATTTCCGTTTTGTCTGGTCTTTAATAACAAAAACAAAGTGTTAAAGTATTGGTATGCCAAGAGGTACAATATTTTTATGTTTAAAATAATAAAATGTGTATAAAAATACTTACAGCTATCATATAAAGTTGTGCTATTCGATACTCTTCCACTGTCAGTGGAAGTGGGATCCGGTACTCCTTGATCAACATGGTGGCGATAATGGAATACGGACCCCGGTACGATCATTTGAAAATAACAGGAGCGAGCATGCTCTTCTTAAACCCTTACATTAATATCTGAAACAAATATAAGAATTTTAATTACTACTTAACTTAGTAAGAGATGCGAGGACGGTTAAATAAACGAAAAGTTGCGCACATTTCAGATAATTAAAAATCTTTTAGAACTCATTTCAGAGTTATTTTAAAAAAAGCTTATAAATATGGTTTTAGAAAGTTATTTATACAAGGTGTCCCATCATAATTATTCCACGTGAATATCTTGAAAGCTAAGTGTATTCATTAAAAATGTTTTAGACAAAAGTTGTAGCGTTTTAAGGGGATATTTAATGATGCTGTTTTTTTTACTTTTTATGGGGTTACATGGGAGTTTTATAGGAAAGCCTTTTTCAACTTATTCAACTTGAGAATAATCAATTTCTAAGAAATTTATAAGTTCAGAAAGAACATTTTAATTTAAAGAAAGAACAAATTATTAGAAAAGTAGCTTACACAGTCTATGAACGTTAATGAATTAATTAAGCAATGAAGTTGGTACAACAATAAATAGAATAGAACAAAGAATTTATACTTTCATTTTTTGTTTTAAGTATACCGGGTGCCACGGAACTAGGGTAACTTCCATATTTATGAAAATAAAAAGTTGAAATTTTACTATGTTATATGGCAAACGAATTTATTGAACTAAAAAAAAAGTCAATTTCACTTAGAACAATATACGCAAAACTAACATAAAAGTTTATAACCTTTTTTATTTATGGCTTTATCAAATAAAGTTTAATATTTTAAAGTTATAAGGTTTAAAAACTGATCTGTGGCCTTGATTTTATGTTTCCACATCATGTGACTGAGCTTTGAAATCTTAAATAGAACATGGCAACATACTATCTGAATCTATATAATTTTCTGAATTCGACGGTACCACAAAGTAATATTTTTCTTCTATAAAAGGTTAAAAAAATTTTTTCGTAAATATTTTAGAAATTTCAACTCTTGTTAATTTTATTTCTTATTATCTCATGTTTCTAGAAATTTTTTTGAATTATTAAAACATAAAAATTAAATTTATTCATTTGTACGTCATTAAACAAAAACAAAATAAAAGCAATGTCGAAACTTTATTAAAACAACAAAAGACGACGAATTAATTTAATAGATCTTCCGAAAATGTTCTCAGCCTTGTTTCTGCAGCATCCTTCTAAAACGCAGCATCCAAATCAGTTAATAATTGTAATTTTGGAAAGTAGTTATGATAACACTTATATGTGTTACGCTAATTTTATTAAGATTGACTTGATAATGGACAAAATTGTTGTCCGAAACGTCGACTTTTCTTAAATTTGAATAAAGGAATTAAGGCCTACAGTACTCAGGAGCTTTATTTTACCCATAATTTAATAGATGCTCAAAAATCACCTCCATTATCTGCTAGACAGGGTCCGAGTCGGCTTCGAAAACTACTCAGAGCATTGTCCATTGCTTCGGGAGTAATTCTTGCAACTTCTGCTCGTATTCTATTTTTTAAATCGTCCACAGTATTTGGTCTATTTTGATATACGTCAAATGTAAGATGTTCCCACACAAAAAAATCCAATGGCGACAAATCTGGGGATCTAGAGGGCCATTCGATTGCACCTCGCCTACCTATCCATCTATTTTTAAAATTTGGTTAAAGTATCATAATGTGAAAAAGTACCGTCTTGCTGGAACCACAGACTATTGTTATCTGACCGTTATTTCTCAGTTCATGATTTGGGTATAATGAAGATATTTGTCTGCAGTGAGATTGCCGTCAATAAAACATGGTCGTAAAAAATTTCCACCAACCATAAAAAATGTTGCCACGTCTGGAAAAAAAATTACCATCAAACTCTTCATTAGTATGGCACCTTTCCATCATTTGGACGTAAAACTCATTCCTTTTATCAGTCGTCCTCAATTCGTGTACTAAATGAACTTTATAAGGGTACACATTTTCTATTTAAACTAAGTTCTGACGGAACTTTCATCCATTTCAAAAGAAATTCGTGGATTTTCTTCGATGGATAATTAAATATCGAGTGTCTTATTGCCATCAGTTGTTGTCTTTGGTCTTCCGATTTGAGGGGCATCGTGAACATTTTCTTGTAAATTAAACCTTTTAAGGATACGACTAACAGAAGACTGAGTTAATAGTTCTGTTGGGATACGTTTCATTAAACAAAAAGTACAGACTTCTTGATATTTTATGGTGCAGTTCCGTGCAAATCTGTAAGTCTTTACAGAAAAAACCTGTAAGGTTTGTTATATGGCTTGTAATTGATGGTTTCAATGGTTACCTTATAGATATTTCCTGTAAGGACCTACAGATTTGCCCAGAATTGCACCATTAGTTTCCGGTTGACCCAAAGTACTAAAAGATTTCTTAATCAATAAAGTTTATTATGGAATAGAAGAATTCGTTAGTGATAATGTTGTGATAAACCCATGAAATGGGGAAAAGGTGTCATATTCAATACTAAAGATAAAGATATTTATAAAGCTTTTCGAATCAATGTTTTAGCTCATGTTTATAACAATGTGTTGTTAGTGTTTCCTGTGTTGTTTTAATAGTTATGTATTTATCTTAGTTTAAGTTGACTTATGTAAAAAAAATTATATTTTGTTAACATTAAAAAAGAATTTGAATTTGAAGACGATTGAACCAAAATGATCCAAAAGTGCAAAAGTTTCGGCCTTGAAGTAAGTAGATTTCAGTCGATTCCATGATTAACTATCATCTCTGGTCAAAGATAGAAACTAAAAAATGCAGTTCGGACTTTGCCTAGTCAATCGGCTGGTAAGAAGTAATCAAAGCTAAATCTAAGTTTTTATCCGTATCAAGGATTGACTAGGCAAAGTCCGAGCTGCGTTTTTTAGTTTCTAGTTTTGAGTAGTGAATCCTAGAATCAACTGATATCTTAGTTCAAGGCCGAATCTTTTGCACTTTTGGATCATTTTGGTTCAATCGTCTTAGTCAAAGGCTGAAACTTTTGTTTATTCGGGCGTTGCCCGAGGTAATTGGTCGGTCCTTAGGTTTGACTAAACCAACCTGGGATTGACCGTTCTCCGACTTAACCATAACATATGGATACATTAAGAGAAACAGTTTGCGTATTCATACTAATGTCCTGCCACCTGGTGACGGTAGGTTTAACTTATTGGTTTACAGAGTTCTGAAGTTAAAACGCTGTAAACAAACGTCTTGTTTATATTTTATGCTTCTTGCATGATATTAGCGTAACTAGATTTAAACTACTTTTGTAGACAAATTAAAGCGGAACGTTTTGGCTACTCCTAGACTCTATTAAAAATTCTGATGGCGGACTCCGTTTTGGCGATACGCAAGCTTTTATGCAAACTATCTCTCTTATTGTATCCATATATTTCAAATATTGAGTGATAAAAAATAAAACAGGAATCTTGTTCAATTTTATTTGTTATTTTTGCTGACATCTTTAAAATAAGCCATATAAGGATACCATTTGTTAACGTCCCTACAACTTCATGTTAAACTTTATCAAATAAAAAAAACAGAGTTTTCTCTCTTTTTCTCTAGGAACAGTGATGGTAAAAAACATAGTCTAATTCTAAAGTAAAAAAGACGGAACATGATTCTTTTTTTGAATGGTACTTTTAAGGGGCTTTTGGCTTATTTAAAAAACATGAGCGAAAATATCAAGAAAAAAAGTAAATTATCACTAATTTTTTCAAAGAAGAATATATTTTTCTATTAAAATAATTTTTTGATGATAATTTCAAAACTTCTAGCCAAAGTGGCATTAAGTAGCTTTACTTTACAATTTTCTTCATAAAACGAATAAAATTGAAATACTTCTATTTAATTTTTTTGCAAGAAAAAGTTTTATGTTTATTCTTGCCCAATCTTTTAAAAGGCCAGATTAGCTAATGTAAATTTCAAACTAATGTTGCCAAAAGTGCTTGTACTCTTCTTTCCGCCCATTAAAATGTTGTTAGTTAACTAAAAATCATATGAAACCAAATGGTTTTTCAAGCTAAACAATCTCCTTCTTGCGTCAGAATGTGGAACTAATGATATGGCGTCAAAAGTAGGTTAGTTGCCATAAGGTTGTCATGGTTGCCACATAACTTTTAGTTATCACAGAGGTTATGCCGCTTTGTAGTGACCTACTTAATTTTTGGCGGGAAAAATTAATTTGAATTAGAAATCCACAAACTAAAATTTAAATTATTACCTAAATAAGTATCAACTTAAAAATATCACCCTATTTTTAAATCCAAAAATCTTTAAAATACGTGTATATTTATTAAAAGTCAATAATAAATCAGTAGGAATAAGTTAAATTTTAAAGTAAAAAAGTAGGAGCAGTATTTATTTAAAATAAATTCTTGAAGTTGTGTTAAAAGTTATGCAACAAGTACTAGTACTTACTCTACCGACGTAAACTGAGAACACCACATTAATTACTTATTATGCAAAACATCTCCTTCAATTAAATTCCCTGAGCTGATTTATGAAAATAAAAAGAGAACCAGCGAAAATCCCACAGTCAATTAATTAATATTTTTTTAAACTCCGATTGCGAAGTTTGTTTTCACGTTATTCGCTTCGAGTCACTCACGTTCGTTTAATTAAAGGGTGCCTTTTGTTTACCTCGACAGGAAGCACTTTTCTAATTTATTGCGTCATACTATATAATTATCAGTTTGCTAAATCATCAATTACGGTACTAATAAATGCAATAAATAAAAATAATAATAGTTAAGTAATTTGCGGTTTTAGGTGGCCTTACGTGACTGAAAATATAAATAAGGGCGTCGGCCTGGATTTTCCTTCCGAGTTTGATGTAGTTTGAAAGGGCAGAAGACCTGAATGTGCGAATAATCCAATTGATATTTCACACAGTGGTAAAATCTTGAAAAGAAAAATCGAATTCTTTAGCACATTCAATGATAAATTAGGTTTAAAAAGGTGTCAAATTTAATTTAATCAAAAAGTGTCAATATTGCAATTTTTTAATTTTAAATGTGGATCTTTTATTTACTAGTAATTAAGTAGGAGTATCGAATAACTACAAATTAAGAACGCACTGGAATAAAAAAAATTCAAAGTCTTCCTTTTTTAAGCTCCAAATAATCAAAATTAGAAGCTAAATATAATAAAAACTAAAGAAAGTGAGCTTAGAATTGGAGTGGTAGTACTCGTGTAAAAGTAAGGCGTTTTAAGTTGGATTTAAAACCTTTTAACTAAATTCGTCTGTTTATTAGACAGAAATAAGTGTAAGTGTAAGATGTAAAAAATAGAATGGAAGGAAATAGTCGACATTTTTATTACTCAAATAATTTTTATAATTTTTGCAATAATGGTAAATTATAAGACCCTACAATTAAAACAAATCAAAAACGAGCTTTATAGGTTTATTGAAGAAAATATCAGGTTTAAAGGTAATAACTTCCGTAAAAAATTTTTTTGTAAAAATCGCTCGGACAGGTCGATTTTTGTTTAAAAAATGCCATCTTTTGCAATGAAAGAAATATTCATGACTTCACTGATAACTTCACTATGACGTCATCATCAATTTTTTTAAATGGAAACCCCTAGTTTTTTTACACATTTTTCATAGACCTTTTTATCATATTAATGATCACATAAAAATATTTAAAAAAATTTCAACCATTTTTGAAAAAAAAAAAATTTACTCAAAAAAAAAATTATTAATTCTCAATGAAAATATGGCAAGAAAAATAAATTAAACTAATTTTTAGTTTAAAAATAACAAATTATTATTGAAAATATTCGAATTGTTCTTCTTTACACAATTGGAATTTTCTTAAAACTAATTTTAAATAACTTTTAATGAAAAAGGTAATTAAAATAAAATGTTTGAGTAATAATAAACTTTAAATAAAATTGTAATTTATTATAAATTTGAAAAAGCTTTTGATATTCAAAATTTATTGAAATAAAAATTGCCTTTATAAAAGTGCTTTAGTTGACGTTATTTTGTATGGCAAATAAAATTTTAAATCCATTTACCAATGCTTGAATAGCTTACTTCGTTTGTTTAATAATAATCAACAGTTATTAAGTTTTGAGAAATTAAAAATGCCTCGTTTAAGCGAACGCGAAAGAATCGAAATTTTAATTATGGTAGGATACGGTGATAGAAAAAGAACCCATGGGGAAGCTTGTGCTTTGTTTAATGAGCAAAATCCAAATAGACCGCAAATCTCAAGATCTACAGTAAGTAAGTTAGTTACCAAATTTGCAGAAACAGGATCTGTAAGAGGTTTGCCTCGACAAGGACGGCCTCAAGTGAATGAAGAAACCAAATTAAATTTATTACTTGCGTTTGAAGAAAATCCCAATATTTCAACAAGAGATATTTCAAGAAATAATAATGTGGATCATTCCTATGTCGCAAAATTATTAAAAAAGGAAAAGTATCACCCATACAAAATAAAACTCATACAAGAGTTAAATGAAGATGATCCCGATCGCCGACTGCAATTTTGTGAAGAAATGATGGCGCGATGTGATCAAAATCCAAATTTTTTAAGTAGTATAATTTTCTCCGATGAAGCTACCTTTCAATTGAATGGATCAGTGAATCGACATAATTGTAGGGAAAGTTAAATGTATGGGTGGGAATGATTGGCAGACGTTTTATAGGACCTTACTTTTTTAATGAAAACCTTACTGCCGAAAGATACTTGAATTTTTTGCGGACTGATTTGCTACCAGTTTTACTTCGTATTTTCCCCAATTATGAAAATCGCAACATTCCTAACCAAAACATTTGGTTTCAACAAGATAGGGCTCCTCCACACCACGTTTCCCAACAAATGGATAGGTCGGAGGGGACCAATTAAGTGGCCTCCGCGATCTCTCGTCCTAACGCCCTTAGATTTTTTTTTGTGGGGACATTTAAAATCAAAAGTTTATTTCAATAGACCTAATAATTTACAAGAATTGGAGCTTAGAATTAGGACGGAATTGCAATAAATTGACGAAGAAGCTATTAACAATAGTATTCAGAGTGTCTACACTCGAATGGGACAATGCCAAATGGTCAATGGGGAACAATTTGAACATTTTCGTTAAAATTTGTTACTTGTAAATTAAAAATTTACTTCTTTTTTGTAATATTTTCAATGAGAATTAATAATTTTTTTTTTGAGTAAATTTATTTTTTTTTCAAAAATGGCTGAAATTTTTTTAAATATTTTTATGTGATCATTAATATGATAAAACGGTCTATGAAAAATGTGTAAAAAAGTAGGGGTTTCCATTTAAAAAAATTGATGATGACGTCATAGTGAAGTTATCAGTGACGTCATGAATATTTTTTTCATTCCAAAAGATGGCATTTTTAAAACAAAAATTGAGCTGTCCGAGCGATTTTTATAAAAAAAATTTTTACGGAAGTTATGACCTTGGTTCCAAACTTATCACCACCCTGTATATTATATCGTATAAAGGGCTCTAGAAACGAACCACTCTTTATTTCGAGAACCTGTTGCCGTACATTGACGATTAAAAAAAATTTACCACCAAAGTGAACCTATAGGCGACGAGCGAATTTTACTGCAGCGCCCCCTGTGGCAGTAACTTGCAAAAAATACAGGGACGTCAAATATTTGAATTTAAAGTTTTATGTATTTATTCAAAATTCTTGTTATGAATACTACAAATAACAATAGGAGAGCATCTCATACTTCTTGTTCCTGTTGTTGGATGCCAAAAAAACTATTTCAATACAAACAGAGATGTAATATTTTATAAATTTCTTTCAGAATCTTGTGAGGTAAAAAGGCGCAGAGCGCAGATTAAAAGCGATAAAAGAAAGTCTAAACCATAAGATTTATTACTATATTATTGGTACATTTGAAATTTTTATTATATTATTTATTCTAGGCCTGATGTGGAGTTTGGGAACCAAAGAAACACGATGTAATTTGTAGTGTGTTTATTTTGTTGAAAGTTTATTTAAAACTTTATTTTTGGATTGATTGTTGGTAATAACTGCTTTAAATAAAACTTCTTTCTACTACTTCTGTTTCACTGTAAGTTTCATTAGTTGAAATCCCAAAAGAATGAAACACACAGCAAAAAAAATCAAAAATTGTCTCAGACCACCCGTCCACCCCTTTTATTTTGAGAACGCCTTGTCGTACAAGGCTGAAATAAAAAAAATTATTACCAAAGCAAACCAGAAGAATCCATTGGTGCACTTCTTTTTTTCCGGAACAATCCGGAAGTACCCGGAACCGGAAGTAACTTTCGATTTTTAAATGGCAACATATGGTATCGTTTGAAAGGTCTTTTAAAAAGAAACAACCTTTATAAAAATATTTTTGTAATATCTTGCATAATTAACAAATTAAACGAAAAAAAAATGTAAACAAATAACCATTGGTCTCTTAAATTATGGAAAAATTAAATCGTTACCATCATCCGCAAATGGGCAAAAGAGAGATTTTTTTAAATTGAAACTCTTTTTTTGCGTTTATCGCTTTATTCATTAAAAATAATCAACTTTTTTTTCATTTTTTGAATGAAGGTAAATACACAACCTAAAAAGTTGATTATTTTTAACAAGCGAAGCAAAAAATACATGTTTCCATTTAAAAAATCATAATTGCCTCTACCCTTACCCATTGAGGATGATGGTAGTGTTTTAATTTTTCCATAATTTAAGAAACCATTTGTCACTTGTTTGCTTTTGTTTTTCGTTTAATTTGTTAATTATGAAAGATATTAAAAAAATATTTTAATAAAAGTTGTTTATTTTTAAAAGACCTTTCAAACGATACCATACTCGACCTATGTTGCCATTTAAAAATCGAAAGTTACTTCCGGTTCCGGGCACTTCCGGATTATTCCGGTAAAAAATAAGTGCACCAATACATTCTTCGGATTTGCTTTGGTAATAATTTTTTTTATTTCAGCCATGTACGACAAGGCGTTCTCAAAATAAAAGGGGTGGACGGGTGGTCTGAGACACCCTGTATAAGACCATTCGCGTATTATCATTGGTATAGAAATAAATGCCAAAGAGACTTCAAACACTACATTCCAATTAAGACAATTAAAACCGATAACTAAGCAGACCTTCATTGTCTGTATCAAACAGTCGCGAGCATAAACTTCGAATTCATTAAAGAAAACCATATCGAGATTGACGATAAATTCACAAATTTTCTGAATCAAATGACAAATGCAGTAAACACAAGTTTTCCTATAAAATAATATTATTCAAAAACGGATAAGAAAATAAAACCTGTTTCAATAACTATCTTAAATCTATACGAAATGATAATTATAATCAAAGTGAACAAGTCATATCCTTCTGAAAGTAATACATTGTTATTACCCAATAAACGGAAACAGTACAAAATCAAACGATAAGTACATAAAAATTATAAAAATTCTCCCAAAGCCATTTGAGAAATAGTAAACACAAATATGTACAGTTGGTCGCAGCTGGAAGTAGGACAAAACTAATCACGATCGCGTATCGCTTTACCACAAAGAAATACAAATAATATATCTGTTGACGATTCCAACAAATATTTTGCAAATATGGTAGCTTTACTACCACAAGGGCAATACAATCCTGTAGTTCGTTTTCAAAGGATGTCAAGTTATCTATCCTTTGAAAACGAACATTTCAATTTTACTGAAATTTCAATAAATTATACCAGATCTGTCATAGAACAGCAAAAGCCTAAAACTAGCTAGGATTATTTAGGGCATTCACGGCAAACCTAATAATCAAAAAAACAACTTCTCATTTTTTTAAATTTATTTTTAAATACATATATTAATTTTTTTTTCGGTCGAAAATTAAGTTAGATTAATTCTTAGATGTTTATGGTTATTTAAACAACTAAGATTTAATGTAACTTAATTTTCAACCGAAAAAAAAATAATATATTTAAAAATAAATTTAAAAAATGAGATGTTGTTCTTTAATTTTTAGGCGACCAAATTTACACCTGAATGCTCTCTTTCAGTGTATATACAGTTGTCTTACCGACCATTTACATTTGGGTGTTAACTTACACTGAAAAGAGAGGAATTAATTTAAAAATTATTAGATGTATAAAAAATATTATTGTAGTTCCATTAACTAGTCTTATAAATCAGTGCATCAATTGTTCTGTTTTCCCAAGCTATCTAAAAATATCGAAGATCGTATCGATATACAAAGATAAAGGAAATCCAAATGTATTTTCAAAAATTTTGGAAACTGTAATAAAAAAACTGTTTACTGATTATTTTGAAAGCATACAATTTCTTAAACGATTGACTTCAGAAGAAATAAAAATACATACCTCGCAATTGATGCATTGATATCTGAGGTGATCGTTGGATTTGAATGCAAAGAAAAGGTAGGAGCACAGTTGTGTGAATTTTAAAAGCTTTCGACTGTGTCATGACTGTGTCTCTCAGGAAATTTTAGTAAATAAATGTGAAAAGTAGGCTTTGGTTTAAATAGTCTTCTAGAATCATACCTTATAGAAAGAAAGCAATATAATATGGGGTACCACATCTTGGAACACTTACTTTTCCTTATTTATATCAATGATTTTCCATCATGGTTGAGAGAAAAGATACTTTTTGTCGACGATACCATAATTATTAACAGAAGATTTAGATAAATCAATGAAAGAGACATAGTCAAAAGCTGAAGAATGGTTCACATCATACCATTTAACATTAAATGGAGAAACATTTAAGTGGACCATCGAATTAATTCGGATTAATTTTAAAATGTGACTAACATTATATTTATGAAATTTAAATTATCGCATATGTCCTAATTAATAAATTAATTACAAAAATATAACTAATGGGTTTGCCAAATTATAAAAAAAAAACAGAAGAAAACAAATTCTATACAGCGTATTCAAAATAGCAGTTTATTAACAATGTACAATTTGAATTTCATATTAGAAGCACTATCCAGGTTTCTAATAACGTGTAGGGCCTTTTTATGTAACGTAATGATAAAAAAATAACATTAAGAAAGCTGTAAGTTATTCGAAATAAATTCATTTAAACCAAGTGGTCCACTTCAATTGTCCAGCAGTATACATTATAAGAAGTTTAAAAAATATCGTTCGTTTAAATTTACTTTAGTCCAGCCATCATAGTTTGTTTGCTTTACACTTTAAGTATTGTATTTTAAATCGGGGGCACTCTTGCCATGCAACTAAAATCTTTAAATTACAAAGAAAAACGATTCGCATAATAACTGAATTAAAATACAGAGACGATGTTAGGGAAGAGTTTGTCAAAAACGATATCCTTACATTTCCATACAGTAATTCTAAACTCTGCTCTACGTAAGGGAAACCCTGGAAAAATACGATAAACGTGTAAAGTTTCACAACTTTTCTACACGAAATAAAGAAAATTTATAAGCGAAATTCGGTATTTAAAATTAGACGAAAATTGCATAAATTATCATGATCCAAAATTATTTAATTACATACCAAGTGTTATAAGCGAACTACATCCAAAACAATTCAAAACCTATATTAAATCCTTTCTCATAAAACATTCATTAAATGAATTTCTAGATTTCAAATTAGACTGTAATCTTTGAACGGTATAATGTATTTATCTGTTGTCTGTATTCTTTCTAACTTGACGTATGTATAGTTTTTGTACTGTTAGCACAAATAAAGTTATTATTATTGTTATTATTATACAGGGTGTACGTATTAAAATATTAGAAGTTTGATAAAAAAATATACCTACAAATAGTTAATGAAAAACAAAAAAATGATACAAAAACTGCATTTTTAGTTTACAGTAGTAGAATTTTATGAAAATCTAACAGTGACAATCTACATAGTAACTAAGCATAAAACAAATGTAGCTACAAATACTACTACTGATAGATGGCGCTATTTTTAAGTATATTTGAAAAAAAAAACATGGAGGAAAAAGTAATAAAAGATTTTTGCGCCGATTTAGTTTTTATTGGTTTTACTGTGCCTGTGTTTAGATCAAGTTTTTTGTGTTTAAAAATTGTGTTTATCTTTTATTGACCAGTGTGTGTTATTTGTTACTTGCATAATTGCATAAATACATTGTTTTGGGGTTAGTAATAAATTATAGCCTGTAAAAAAATAAAATTATTTTAATAGTACCTAATAATAAACCCAAGCAAACTGATTTATAACTTCATGGAAACAAATTTTACAAAAACAGGTTTTGTCAAGGTAGACCTTCTTAGAAATCGCGAATAAAAGGCTCTCGTAAAAATTTTGCGATATGTGAAGTTCTGCAATATTTTCTTCTATTATTACACATTGTAAGAGGAAAACTTTTGTTTAAAAAATAATCTCCAGACAATAGTTGTGACTTGGTCATTAAGGCTAATGAAGCCGATTCTCATAAAATGTAAACCAAGTAATGTCTATGAACAAGGTCCAGAATATGAAAAAAAAAAACCTAAAATAATAAAATACCTGATGGAAAGTCTTTTGAACATTAAATTTTTAATATAATATATAATTTTTCATTGCTATACGAAAAATTTTTCACCAGTGTGAACAGTAAACATACTCAAAACAAAAGGCCAACAACGTACCTTCGTTATTTTTTATCCCATTTAAATAAGTGATATGCCAGATTAATACGTAGATTCTGGTCAAATCATTTAAGTTTAAAGGCCTTTAAATTTAAATTTGTTATGTGCGTTGTAATGGACAATTTCCATGGTTACCTTATTTGTTTCTATTTAAAAGCTTTTAATTTTGACCAGAATTTGCCTATAAATGGTTTAAAGTATACTATAATCAAATAAAAGATTTTTCTTTTATCAAAAACATCCAAAAGATTATTGGCAACTTTTTTTCGAAAGGTAACATGATTAACATATTTAAAAAAAATGACCAATTGCTAAAATACAATTATAATTAATGAAATTATGTGGATACAAGTTAATAATAAGTTATTTATTTAATTGGATTGCGAACTAACTGGAAAAAAATACATACATATTTATACCATTTAAGAGCATCTTCCTAGACATCCGAGATAAATTTTCCGTCGTAGATAATAACAGGGAATAGAAAATCCATCCCACTTTTCTGGAGCTTCTTTACAAATTATCAGCGAATCAGTGATAATTAATGCGAATCCCTAGAGGGCGCGCGAGTTGTGAAAAATAATGAAATCGAGCATTAGTTCTACAGTCAAGTTTCCCTAGTTAGATCTTCAATTTTTTTCAGATTCATAATCTAAATTGATTAGGCTACATCTTAGCACAACATTAATTAGAGGGGTCCAAATTTAAGGTACTTTTAGGTCATTACATTTTTTGTACATTCTCCAATTTTTTTTCCACTGGTGACTGGTGTATTTGACCGCAGAACTAAAACACTATATTTTCCGTTTAGGTTTGTATACAAATGTATCTTATATATTTGTAAATATACTGTACATTCACATGTATTTTATTTTGATAATAAAAAAGATAAATAAATAAAATAAAAATTACAAAAAATTCCCAGCCAATAATACAAATACAGTTTTTGAAATTTTATTAAAGTAGGTACTATAATAATAATTCATATCTTTTATTCTTTTTTATATAATTTTTATACTTTATGTACATAATGTAATTTTAATTGGCGGTGTTTGTAATACGTAATACACCAAGGTAATAAATAAGTAAGAACTTCCAAAACATGCACAAAAAGTAAAAGTAGAATTAAAAAATATTATTTTTATTAAAAATTAAAAAAAAAACTTATTTGACTAAAAGGATGTCGTCTGTGGTTTTTCGGATGTTTTGGAAAAAAATAAAATATTTTAATATCAGATTATAGTATTTTTCCAAAGATTTAATTTGATGTTTTTGTGCATCCCTTTGTACATATAAAAAATCATGAACATTTTTTATAAAATTTAAAGATACCTAGCTTTGTTAGAATAATAGTATATTATTCAATGAGCGAGAAATGATAGCCACTATTCACGAAGACAGAAATTGCGCTATTTTCTCGCCAGTAGAATACCATCCTTTTCCCGACTTTTTTTTAATTTACGGCGCTTTTATGCCAATTTTTTAAAGTTATCTTTCGTATGTTTGACATTTCTTGATTTCTTCTATGTAAATTTTATTCTGTAGTTAAAATTACCCATAAACCATTGATCATTACCCAATAGCTTGTCCAGTGATTAAGGAAATTAGCCATAATCCATTGCTCATTACCCAATAGGTTGGCAATATTCCTGTTTTGTAATAATAGCGATTGGTCCGATCATGTTGAATAATGATGTCAAATATTTTGTAATGAATTTCATTGCTTATCAAAAAATTCAAATTACATTTGAATTGTTTATTCAATAGTCGTGAAAAAAACTGTTATATTTTAGAAATTACATTTACTGATTTAACAATAACACAAAAATAAATTTAATTAAAAAGAATATGAAAACAAACAAACCTATTTTTAACAATATCGGTGCTTGCATTTGAAGGGAATATCAATAACGGAACGAAATGATAAATCTGACGTCAGTACACGTCATGAGGGAATTTAAACTTGCGATTTAAACAAACTCATCTCCAGAATAGATTTATAAACGCTGTTTTCATTTAAGCGTAAAATTTCTTCCCTTAGCAATTCAAACGGTTTGTATTCAAAAGAAAAGTTTTGAATTAGTCTGACGCGTTGCATTTAATTGTGCGTCAATCATGTTTTTATTAAAAAGTTGACTGCGAGGCAAGGTGCTCTAAAGTTGGACTATTGATCAGCTCTAGTGTTTGCATTTAGAAATATAATTACTAATTATAAGTTCCAGTAAATACTTTATGTAAATTTCTTATTACGTGCAGCTCTACGTTCCTGGAAATAATAATTATAACGATCTTCGTGTAAAGTTAGGAACAATTAACGAACTTCTCGGTTGGTTTAATTTTTAATTTAATGAATTGATCAACGCTTTTACTCGTGATCCATTTTATATATATACAGGGTATCCCATTTTAATTTTGCCAAGGGAATTTCTCGAAACGAGTACATCAGACAAAAAAAGTTTCCGTATAAAAGTTTGATGGTTTGGAGGGGGACGTTCGATGCTATAACAAATTTCACCCCCCAACCCCCAGAGGGTGGATAAGGGGGGTGCCTTTAAAATCTTAAATGGAACCCCCTATTTTTTATTACAGATTCGAAAAGAGCATCAAAAACTATGTAGGTTTTATCCGGAAACTATTTTTTTCTTCGCAACAAGTGGCGCTGTAATCGCTAAAACTTGAAACTTGTTATAGCATCGAACGTTCCCCTCCAGACCATAAAACTTTTATTCGGAAACTTTTTTGTCTGATGTACTCGTTTCGAGAAATTCTCCTGGCAAGATTAAAATGGGACACCCTGTATATACCGGGTGGAAATGAAAACCGGGTCACCTCTATAACTTTTTTATTTATGAATAGAAAAATTTGAAATTTGGCTATGTTCTATGGTTCAAAAAAACAAATTTTATGTGCATTTTTTATTTTCGAAATCAGTTCCGGTTTCACCGGAAACACCATGAACTTTGTTTTTTTAAATGTAACATCCCATATTTTTATTCATGGCTTAAAATACTTTTAAAAAAGAAGTATTTTTGAGATATTAGTTTTTATTTTTTGCGAAAAAAAAAATTTTTTCAAAAAAAAAAAAGGTTTTCGAAGTCGGTGAAAATTACCAAAACTAATTCTAAATAATTCAAATACATAAATAAAATTGTAATTTGAAAAAAAATTTAAGTGGTCTTTGAACTATTAATTTTTAAACTTAGTTAATGAAGATTTTATCAAATATCTCATTTTTTTTAATGCAATGATGCCGGGTCATTCGACTTTTTAAAAAGATGATTTTATAACGATTATTTTGGTACCCCATATGTAGGGGTATTATTTTGGATGTGCCTGTAATAAAGATACTTAATAGCTAGTATTTTCCAACTTAAGAAATAAATAATTTTACTAGTTCATTTAGCGTTATCCAGGGTGCACCGCGTGGAGGCGAACTAGTTTTACATCCCAAAAAACTTAAAAATATTCATAAATAAAAAATGATTAATAAAATGAGACGAACGATAAAATCACAAAAATTGTTCTAAATGTCCTCCGTTGTTTTCAATACAAAGTTCGTGTCTACGAATAGTAGAATGAATTACTCTGTTTAATTCCTCTGGAGTAATGTTATTGACAGAATTTCTACCGCGTCTTTTTATTCATCTGATGTATCTGGTGGAGTAAGATACACTTCATCTTTAATTTTCCCCAAAGATAAAAATCTAGCGGGGTAAGATCGGGTGACCTCGGAGGCCATCGAATTGGACCATTAGTTCCAATCCACTGGTTATTATAATGTCTATTTAAATATTCCACCACTATTCCTGCATTATGTGCAGGGGCACCATCTTGCTGGAAATGCATTACGCCCAAATTAATTAAAGGTAGTTCCTCAATTAAATCATTAATTTCGTTTTCAAGGAAACCCAAATAGCGTTGGGCATTCAGATGCCCTTCAAAAAATATGGGACCAATAATTTGGGTACCAATTATTCCTATCCAACTATTGAAGCTAAACCTTACTTGGAAATTGGCTTCTCGAATAAGCCTTCCTTGGATTTTCTTGTGACCAATACCTCGTGTTATTTCTATTAAACAATCCTAGGTTGGTAAAATTACTTTCGTCGGAATATAAAATTTGTGTATTGAATTGTAGATTTTCTCGCATCATATTTAAAAACCATTGGCTAAACTCAAGACGCCGTGCGTTATCAGCTTCATACAAATGTTGGTGAAGTTGGTATTTGTAGGAATGGTACTTATGCTTTTGTAAAATCTTTAGAACTGAAGTGTGGCTTATTCCGTATTCAAAAGCAATTTGTCGTGAAGAAGAGGTTGGGTCAACTTCACTTTCATGATTTATTATAAATTTATCTTTAGCATTATTAGGTTCTCTACGAAATTTGGCTTCCAGTTTAAAAAAGAAGGTACGATGTGGCTGACGTCTTTCGCGGTAAAGTACACTAGCAGCCATGGCATTTTTTCGACATTCACCGTAAATTAGCAACATGTCAACTTGTTCATCTCGCGAAAACATTTTTAAGATTTGATAATTAAAACTATCTAAACAAAAAAGTAATCTAATGTATTATACAACTCTTCACAAGATGTTTGCACGATTACTGATTTGTTTAAACTTTATCAAATTTTTGAATGTTTCTTATGAATTTTATTTGTTGAACAGAAACGGCTGACGCCACATGTTGATCAAAATTTATTTAATATTCACGAATAAAGCATTGACATTTTCTGAATATCACACATTTTGATAAGTTTAATAATAACATAAAAAGCAGTTAATTTACTTGAACAATTTTTGTGATTTTATCGTTGTTACCTGCATTCTTCTCATTTTATTAATCATTTTTTATTGATGAATATTTTTACGTTTTTTTGGGGTGTAAAACTAGTTCGCTTCCACGCGGTCCACCCTGGAGAACGCTAAATGAACTAGTAAAATTATTTATTTCTTAAGTTGGCAAACAATAGCTATTAAGTATCTTTATTACAGGCACATGCAAAATAATACCCCTACATATGGGGTACCAAAATAATCGTTATAAAATCCTCTTTTTAAAAAGTCGAATGACCCGGCATCATTGCATTAAAAAAAAATGAGATATTTGATAAAATCTTCATTAACTAAGTTTAAAAATTAATAGTTCAAAAACCACTTAAATTTTATTTAGATATTTGAATTATTTAGAATTAGTTTTGGTACTTTTCACCGACTTCGAAAACCTTTTTTTTTTTGAAAAAAATTTTTTTTACAAAAAAAATAAAAACTAATATCTCAAAAATACTTCTTTTTAACAGTATTTTAAGCCATGAATAAAAATATGGGATGTTACATTTAAAAAAACAAAGTTCATGGTGTTTCCGGTGAAACCGGAAGTGATTTCGAAAATAAAAAATGCACATAAAATTTGTTTTTTTGAACCATAGAACATAGCCAAATTTCAAATTTTTTTATTCATAAATAAAAAAGTTATAGAGGTGACCCGGTTTTCATTTCCACCCGGTATGTATATTCAAAAACAAAGAAATTTTGAAGGTCATTAATCGATATTATAACAGTTTTTTATTAGGAGTAATTAACTTTATTTTTACAGATAACAATTAAAATATTTATTGCACACTAATGTTAGGTCGTTAAGAGACAATCGACTAAAATTTGTATTTACTAGATTACTGTTATTGAAAAGAATAGGGGGTTTGCTTAAATCGGTGGAACTATTATTATAATATTATTTTATGGTAGTCAATTTTTGAAACAAAAAAACTTTTTAGTTTTTATTGTAAAAAAAAAATAACACACGATTTTCTAATTCTACTGAAAGTACAAAAAACTGATATGCAACTAACCCACGTTTATTTAAAAAAAAAAACAAGTAAAAAATCAGAATTTAAGGAAAATATTCTAATTAATTTAAAATTTCACATTTGTTTGCAAAAATTTCTTGAGTACCTATTCACCACGGAATACTGACAAAATTAAAACTGATTAAAAATTTTATAAAATCTATTATTGTATTATTCAAAATGTGATTCTAAGGGCCGATTGCACCATCGGTACTTAAAATTTAAGAAACGCTTAAACAGCCCTTCTTTCTGGCATTGTGGATTGTGGTTACAATCTATTGAGAATTTCGACTACCTGTAGGGGCAGCTGTTTGACAGAAACAGCTGATCGAGTAAAAAACTTTCATTATTAGTATGTATTTATAATTTAAACAAAAGTCCCTTATTTAACTGCCTTGTATTCCCCTCCTTCTTCTAGCTGCTTTAATTTTCGTGTTTCATACAAAAAATTTGAGTTATTTATTAATCTTGGTAAAATAAACTCGAGGTTGAGCTTTTTTCCTGGATATTGTTGGATTTAATCAACTCAAAGTTCGTTGTTCCTTTGGTAATATCTATCGAATCAAAGATTATAGATTATAGAAAAAAAAATTACATGACTTTGATTCTCTAGTAATTACCGGGCTACTTTTGTTTAAAAGCAAAAATCTCCGAAAAAAACTCAACCTCTTGTTTATTTACCTCTAAAAATTTCGCACCAAAAACTCACCCTGTATAATAATGCTAATGTTACATGTTAAAAAAATTGCATTATTTTTCTTATTCAAATAATGCCATTAAAAAAGGAAAACCTAAAAATACAAGAAAAATTGATATTATTTATTAGAATATTTTGTATTTAAAATATTTGTAACTCTCTACTACAGTACATCACAGAACAGTTTCAATTTTCAATACTTTTGTTACACTTGTATGCGAAACTATTTTTGGCATATTTTATTTTTAAACATTTTTCAATTTCCTGCCATTAAACTATAAATAAGATAATTGTTTTTCAAAATAATACCCACAGTATTACATGATTAAATATTTATTTAATAATCTTGTGAATTATCCTGGTTCTGAGGGAATAACATTTCTACTTTTTAATCTTCCGCTTGTGCTACCCTAGACGTAAATGCAACCTTGGCCTCGTGTTGAAAAAATTTAATAGGGTGAACTTTTCAAGAAAACACTTTAGAGATATAATAAAGAAAGCGAACAATTCTCACAAGAAGCCAGAGGGAAAATAAAAAAATAATTTACTTTATTTGAATGTTGAAAAATAAACACGAACTAAAATTTTGAAGAACGTAGACAGTTTATTATCATTAATTAAAACAGTTTTTAGAAAATTTAAAAGAATTGATAAAACGTTGATTTTTTGAAAATTACGATATATGTGTACAAAAAGTTAAAAAGCAAATGTACCTATTTCTAATTCCTTTTAAACAAAAATAATTAAAAAATTTAATTCGTCTTATTGTTAGTGAATTTAATGAAAGGTACTAAGGCCTTGGTAAAAATTTAATTTTTTAATGTTAATGTTCTTCCATTCTTTTCGGTGGAATTTACCTGTAGCGAGAAATATAAATAGGTTTTTTAGGTGATTTTAAAAATGATTTTTAATTCTAAATAAAACTCCCGTTAAAATGTTTCACTTTCGATATTTTAGAGTAAAAAATAATCACCCTTTGTCGAACATAGATGAGAAAAAAAATTTTATTACCAAAGTGAACCTAAAGAACCTTTTGGAGTAATTCATAATTTCCAAAACAACCCAAAACCGAAAGTAACTCT
The DNA here is from genome assembly GCA_963971135.1 of Stenus bimaculatus. Classification (NCBI taxonomy): domain Eukaryota; kingdom Metazoa; phylum Arthropoda; class Insecta; order Coleoptera; family Staphylinidae; genus Stenus; species Stenus bimaculatus. The sequence goes on from OZ020180.1 coordinate 38,488,576, forward strand.
GGAATTTTAAACGGCAACCTAGGTCGATTATGGTATTGTTGGAAAGGTCATTTAAAAAGAAACAACTTTTATTAAAATATTTTTTTAATATCTTACATTAAACGAAAAAATAAAAGCAAAAAATTGACAAATGGTTTCTTAAAATATGGAAAAATGAACGAACTACCACCATCCTCAATGGGTGAGGGTAGAAGCAATTATGATTTTTTAAATGGAAACTTGTATTTTTGGGTATTTTTGCTTCGTTTTTTAAAATTAATCCACTTTTTTAGGTTATGTATTTCCCTTTAATTAAAAAGGTTGATTATTTTTACCGAAAAAAGCGAAAAATGCAAAAAAAAGATTTTCCATTTAAAAAATTCTCTCTCACCCATTGCGGATGAAGGTGACGTTTTAATTTTTTCACAATTTAAGAGACCAAATGGTCATTTGGTTGCATATTTTTTTTTCGTTTAATTTATTAATTATTGAAGATTTTAAAAAAATATTTTAATAATACTTGTTTCTTTTTAAAAGACCTTTCCAACAATACCATACTCGACCTGACTTGTCATTTAAAATTACAAAGTTTCTTCCGGTTTGTTTTGGAAATTACGAATTATGCCAAAGATTCTATAAGTTCACTTTGGTGGTAAATTTTTTTTCTCATCAATCTACGACAAAGGGTTCTCAAAATAAAGAGGTCGTACGTGTGCTCTGGAACACTCTGTATATAATATGTACATACAAAATTAGGAGTTATTTATTGAAAACCCGTGTAGAATTTGGAGTTAAATATATAAATATACAAAACAAAATTTTCTTCAGGTCTTATGTGCATGTTTTGTCAATATTTCTGTATACATACGCGGACATAAAGAAAATCCCCCCTGCTAACTTTTGAACGGTTATGTTTTCGATTCTTAAAATTTGTGCACTAAAGTATTTAATTGTGAACTTTCTAATAAAGGTATTTTTGATTTTGTGGAACTTCCGGTTATGCAGGAAGTGGATGGCAACTTTCTTATTTTAAATGGAACACCCAGTATATTTTTGCATTTTCGTGTTCTCCATAAAAATACCATTAAATTGACGTAGCGTAGTGTGCTCTACTATTAATACTTTCGGAATTACGCCCATTTGAAAATCACATTTTTATGCAACTTCATTTACACCGGAAGTTGGAGCCAACTGCCCCAACTTCCTTATTTTAAATGATTTTCTTTTGCAATTAAGTTAATAACATTAAATTTAAACAAAATTATGTTTAACCTTAAGTTCGCTAATTTTCCACTTACTGTGTAAATGAAGTTGCATAAAAATGCGATTTTTCGAATGGGCGTAATTCCGAAAGTATTAATCGTAGACCACACTATGCTAGGTCAATTTAATGATATTTTTATGGAGAACACGAAAATGCAAAAATGTACTAGGTGTTCCATTTAAAATAAGAAAGTTGCCATTCACTTCCGGTATAACCGGAAATTCCACAAAATCAAAAATACCTTTGTTAGAAAGTTCGCGATTTGAGTCCTCCGTAGACAAATTTTCAGAATCAAAAACATAACCGTTCAAAAGTTAGCAGGGGGGGATTTACTTTATGTCCGCACTCTATAAAAGCTTCATTTAAAAAATATAGCTGCGCGTCTTAAGAGGATAGTCCGCCAAATGTTTGAAATGCGTACTCCTCGCTAGTAAAAATTGATTTTTTGGTGTTTGTAATAAAAAATTTAACAAAAACGCTCTTGTATTGCCTTCAAATTGAATTTATTTTTCATATAGAATTTTTGTTGTTTAAGTTTAATAAATTATAGGTGCGTAATTTTTTAAAAAATGCGTTTTTATCATTTTTTCAAAATTACTCCCTTATAACAGACTATATACATCAAAAAAAAATTCTATATGATAAATAAATTCAATTTCAAGGCAAACCAAGAGCGTTTTTGTTAAATTTTTTATTACAAACACCAAAAAATCAATTTTTACTAGCGAGGAGTACGCATTTCAAACATTTGGCGGACTATCCTCTTAACCAAAGCAACCATGAACCAGGGACGTTCCTGATTATTTTACCACCCCGTGCAAGTAGACGCCATGCCCCCCTCCCCCTAAACAAAACATACAACTCTAGAAAAACAAATTTAACTTTTAAAATTTTTTAAAAATTGCCAACGCCAAGCATTTTCCTAGCACTCGAGGAACACAACTTGGTATTAGCTTTTTCAAAAAAATATCGGATACTGTAATATGAACGTTTTTAAAAAATACCCAAAAGTTAAAAAAAAAAATAGAAAAAAGAAAACTCTCAGTACAGGTTAGGAGATCGATAATTTTTATGAGATATATTTAGAAATTTCTTTTTGTAAACTAAATTTTTTTAAAAACTATACCGGGTGTCCACGAAACTAGGATCACCCCTGTAATTGCTTTATTTATGAAAAAAAATTGAAATTTTAGTATGTTATATGACATAAGAAAAAGTCTTTATTCAGCTAAAAAAAATTTCAATTTCACTCCCGGTTTTACCAACTTTCTTGTTTTAAATATGACACCCTATTTTTTGTACTTATTATTAAACCAATGTACCAAAGTTCCAAGCATGTTTGGAACAAATAAATTTTGTATATTTTTTGTATTCTTTTTAATTTATTAAAACTACTCTTAAATAATTTAAAAGGTAAAATAAATTGTAAATTATTAAATTCATTCGGCAGTTTTTGAGAAATTGATTTTTATAATTTTTAAAATGATTTTTTTATATCTTTACTTTTTCAAATGGCAAAGTGTGTGCAGCTCTAGCTTGTTTAAAATAAAATAACAGTTTTAAACAATCCATCTGCAATAAAATATTTTATCACTAAGACGAAATATTATTAGAAACGTGAAAAAAGAAGAAATAATACTGGTTGGTTTGGTTAATTTATGTGAATACTATTTTACGTCCTAAAACATCATATAAAAATACTATACACAATAAAAACGTTTTACTGAAGCATTAAGCTATAATTACGCGGTAATCGTATTTTTAATTGCCCATTATCACAGAATTAATAGATAAAAAAGTATTAAGAATTTTTTACTTACGTACAATAATAGGTATAATTTTTGTTAAAGCCAGTGAATGTTAAATCGAGCTACGGAATATGGTATGATAAATTTTTTTTGTGTGTATAAAGTCGCATTGATTTGGTTAAGTAAGGTTAGGAAGGATCCATAAGACTTACCCCACCACAAATTAATAATTTACCGTACGAAGATCCGTCGTCAGACTTCATATTCACTACCCGAAGTCAACTTGTTTGACGTTACTCACGATTTTTTTAAATTTACATTAATTATAAATTAATGTTTATTTAACCATCAAGTGAGATAAGGGCGATTAAAACGTAATTCAATTGAAAATAAATAGTTTTATAAGATGAATATGTTTGAAGAAGCGTTTAAGATGTTTATGATTTTGGGTGAATGTAGATAAAATTACAGGCACGTTGTTTATATGATCGTTATCCTAAGAAACCTACGAAATCTCACATGGCATTTCTACGTTTGAAGAAAATACTTTTGCGAAATGGATGCGTTCAAATCAAGAAAACGAGGACGGTAGGAATAATTAATGAAGAAAACACAACAAATGTTTTAGCGTTTGTTTTCCACATGTCTCTTGATCAAAATTTAAATGGTAACGATTTTCTTAAACGTGTAAATTTATGTAATTGGATTCGTTGGCAAATTTCGTTGAATCCATTATTTACTTCGTATTTGATGTTTTCTGATGAAGCTTGTTTTTCAAACACTGGAGAAGTCAACAGACATAACATGCATTATTGGTCTATTACAAACCCGCACTTGAGAGAACTGTTCCTTATCAACATCCATGGACAATAAATCTTTCTTGCGGAATTATTTATAATTATATTATTGGTCCCTATTTATTTAACTGGTCACATATACGCACATTTTTTGAGAATTCATTTTAGAGAATTACTAGGAGAACTTCCATTGAGTGTTAGAATCAATATGTGAATGCAGTAAGATGGTGCACCTCCGCACTTTGCAAAGGAAGCACGACAAGCAATGAACGAAATGTTTCCTGAAAGGTTGAGGATCTCTGGATTTTTTCCTCTGGGGATTTATAAAAGAACCTGTGCAGAAATTACTCCTCAAATGTTATCCAATGCGCGAGAGGGCTTTCACAAAAGAAATCTAAAATTTTTGGTCATCACTTTGAGCACCTAATTAATTAGTAGGAGTAAATTATCTGTCTTCCTTTTTTCTGTACATACTTTTAATTTTAACAAATTAGCAATAGATAAAATAGATAGCTAACTGGGATACAAAATTTTCGGACATCAAAAATAACGCCATCTGAAAGGGTTCCCCCGCAACCATAAATAAAATAGATAGGTAACTGTAATACAAAATTGTCGGACAGCAAAAATGGCGCCCTCTGATAGGGTTCCCCCGCAACTTTGACGTTTAAACGGCCGGGGAAATTTAGATATTTTGTAAAATTAGTTTATCATTTTAAAATGTATTTAATATTTCGTTTTTAATAAATATTGTCGTTTATATTTATTATATTTAATAAAAAGTAAACATTTTTCTGCACTTGAACATTTAGCTATTTGAACGAAAAGAAACAAATGGTTAATATTTATTTATGTTTCTGTACATGAGTACATTTTATGGATACTTACAAAACATTTAATATTTAATTTCAAAAATAAAATAATTTTGAGGTCCTGTGCTGGTGCTGTTTGAAGAGTTGAAGGGTACTTGGGATATTTTATTTTCATAACAGTTGCAAATCACTTCTTCAAGTTCCAAGTTAGAAATTATTCTTGGTAAAAATTCACTATTGGTTGTATATCAGGCCATAATACTTAAAATTTTAACACAAAAACACACACCGAAAAGCCCAAAAATAAAAACGAAGTTAAAAATAGAAGTATGACGGTGACATTACTTCCAAAGATTACTATAAAATTATTTTTTAATTTAATTATTTTTTTAAATAATGCAAAGTCAAGAAAATTAAAGAAAAAATTCAAAATGTAATGGATTTTTTTTTTACTTTTGAATACTTGATTAATTTATCCAAATTTTTATTTATTTTATATTTTTTGATTAAGGGGAAGTATAGAGGGGTAAAAAAAGTTGCCTAAAAAACTAATAAAGCAGCGCCATCACGTAGGGGTCCTCGCGAACTTAGGGAAAAAACTTTTAATATGGGAGATTACCCTGATTTCAGCACCCGACGTAGTGAAATAAATTCCGCATTCACAAGAAAACGAAGAACATTGGTGTTATGAGTCAAAACACTTTTTCTGTGGAGTAATGCACAGGGATTATTTAAGTACAGGTGAAATCTCCAAAAAGTTAGAAGAAAAATTGTTAGGTTTAAAATAATGGTAGTCATCCTCGACTTTACCATTCCCGAAAGTAGAGTAGACCCCTTATATCAGAAAATAATTAAATTGATGAAGGAAAAGGCTAAACTCTTAATTTCAAACCAACAAATGTTGTTACAATTTTATTAAATAAAATTTATGTATCCTAATGCATTTCGCAACTATAATGTTGCATCTTCAGAGGAATATTCACATAAATCTGCTCTTAATAAACTAAAATAAAACAATCCCATAATAATCAATTAAACAAACTTACATGAACGTGAGTATATGTAGTATCTGGTGTAAGTAATTAGAAAAGACTAAACCATCATTTATGCATTAATATCATCAACCAATCAAATTACTCATATAAAAGGCAATCATGTTGGATTTAAGGATGTGAGGACGATTACAATACTTTAAAAATTGAGCTCATAATGTTGAACGAATTACAACACTTTTGTTTATTCTAGAAAATAATTGCCAAATTTTCAAAGTAATAGCTCTTATAATAACTTTTTTCTATTTTGGTTCGTTGCTACCGCACCGCTATCGGTGCGTTACTGAATAGTAAATTTTATTTTTCGAAGTTGGTTGCACTGAATTTTATTGAATTTAAAGTGGCAGTTGCCAAGCGATTTATAGGTTATTTGGGGCGCGTTCCAGTAATGAACACTAAAGCCCACGACGACCGCAAAATTGTTCTACATAAGACGATTTTTTCTTTCGTCCATCGATGGCGACCGCAAGAAGCTCACAACGACAGTATTTATTCGTGGGTTTCCGTGGTTGTTTGTTGAATGGTGACCTTTTGAGCTAGTGGAACGGGAAAATTTTGCGGTAGTGGTCGTGGGCTTTAGTGTTCATTACTGGAACGCGCTCTTGATGATTTGACAAACCTGACATTAGAGTTGCCAACTACCAGAAAATTTACTAAGATTGAAATCTATAATATTTTATTTTAAATAGATAAAAAGGCGCAAAATAGAATAAATTGTATAAAAAACTATTTGATTACGAAAGAAAACATTTCTTGGGCCCCTTTTTGAGTTGATATATCTCCCTAATGAAGCATTTCCGGGCCCGTGTTTATAGGATTCTTTTTCTTATTTTTATTCAAGGAATCACAACCCGAGAGATTTTAACATAAATGTGAATCACCCTGTATTTGCATATTTGTATTACAGCATATACTTTACTCAAAAAAGATGTATTAATCGTTCATTCACTAGTCTATTCATCCTACCACACCGATGTAATGTTTAAAGAAAAAATATTTCATTTTATAAACTAAGATTGATTTTGAAAAGATGTAAATTGTCAATAACATAGGTCTAGCGATTTAAAATTTTAATTTTCTACGTTGCTTCGGTTTGTACTAAAAGTAGATTTAATAATTTTTAGCTGAAAGTATAAATTTAAGAAAAAACTTCAAAATAAATTAACTTTCTTGAAATTTCGTGTACTAAATATGTACAATAATAGTTATTTATTATTTGTTATGAGAATATTATTACAAAAATTGTTCAAAGACAATAACTTTGAGCAGTTCCATTTTTATTTTTTTGAAAAATTTAAAAGTGGTTTAACTTTGTGAGGAAGGTTTTCCGGACAATACTTTATATTTCAAAAATGCTTAGTAGGCCAGTCAAATAACATGATCTACTTCGAAAAAATTAGAGGAAAGCTGGAAATCGTTTTAATCACTTTATTTTTCATAAAAAAGAACATATTAGCGTGTATTCAGCGACCGTTATGAAAAATTTAGAGACGTCGTTATCGTTAATCACGTGATTAAAAAATATTTTATCATAAGAAATATTTTCTTAAAGACGTGATTAACTTTAACCACGTCTCTAAAATTTTCATCACGGTCGCTGAATACATGCTATTGAGTTTGCCCCAATTTTCATGCAATGCTCTATGTGCTTTGTAGAAAAAACCAAGAAATTTTCGGTAATTTTGCAGTTTTTTTAAAATACAGCCAAAATTATGCATCTGGAGGAAAATTCTATTCTTTGCAATTTTAAATAGCGTTAAATTCTGCGTCGATTGAGTACGCAACTTTTAAGTTTAGGCGTCAAGAAGTTGGAGTAAACTAGAGTCAAAAATTGCCCCTTTGGAGAAACAAAAATTTTCTTTCGGATAAACTGATATTTAGCACCGGATAACTTTCTAATGAATGTAACAACTTAAAAATGGCTATAATATAAGTTTATTAGCGTTAAATTATACATCGATTGAGTACCTAACTTTTAAATTTAAACCTCGAGATGTTGGAGAAAACTAGAGTAAAAAATTGTCTATGTAAATTTTTTATTCTGTATACAGGGTGGTGATTATTTCGATGCTCACCATTGGTATCTATTAAAGTGGAAGAGATACGAGGTCGGTTAAATGAAAGAAAAGTTGCACATTTTTATGGCCATTAAAAATCTGAGAGAAAATTTAAGATATTTAAAATCACTGCAAAATTATGGCCAAAAATCTAAAAAATGAGATTTTAGAAAATAATTTATATTTTCCAAACCATTATTGCTACATCAATGAAATTTGGTACCTTTAAATTGTTGACTATTCTGAGTTAAATGACGTCAAAATATAATTTTTTGGCCTCCTAGATTCGAAGCCGCGATATTAAACTTTTTTATTTCTTATGGCCGCCATATTGGATTTTTACCTCATCAGATAATAAATAATAATACATTTTCAGAGTGCTAATTAACATTAATGTGTTCCCTTAGAAAATGTACTAAATTTGAAAATTTGTATAAAAAACAAATGAAATCAATGTTTTATGGACAGTTTCCATGGTTACCATAAAAATATCGCCTCAAATGAAACTTTAAATTTGATCAAAATACTAATAATAAAAAAGCAAATACTTTAATCATTTTATTTGTTTAATATTATAAAGACACCTGTTATTTACATAAAATGCTCTTATTGCAGGTCATTTGTTTACTATTATTATTTTCTTTATTATTAGAGAAATTTTGAGGAGATATTTTTATGGTAAACATGGAAACTGTCCATAAAACATTGCTTTCATTTGTTTTTTATACAAATTCTTAAATTTAACGCATTTTCTAAAGGAACATATTAAAGTTAATTAGCAATCTGAAAATATATTACTATTTATTATCTAATGATGTAAAAATTCAACATGGCGGCCATAAGAAACAAAAAAGTTGAATATCGCGGTTTCGAATCTAGAAGGCCAAAAAATTATTTTTTGACGTCATTTAACTCAGAATAGTCAACAATTTAAAGGTACCAAATTTCATTGATGTAGCAGTAATGATTTGGCAAATATAAATTATTTTCCAAAATCACATTTTTTGTTTTTTTTTGTCATAACTTTACAACGAGTTTAAATATTTTAATTTTTTTTGTCAGATTTTTAATGGCCATAAAAATGAGCAACTTTTATCTAATTTAACCGACCTCGCATCTCCTCTACTTTAAAAGATACCAATGGTGAGCATCGAAATAATCACCACCCTGTATACTGATTAATTTTTGAATAGCTTTTCCAAAGGAAGCAGTCTGAGGTTTTGGAGTAATGCACTGGATGCCACCCATCGCATGAAAGTATTGAAACCATCAATCGTGTCTACGTTCACATCGGCATTATCAAACACAAACTGGTGAAAACTGTTTCTTGGCACATCTGACGTAGGTTGTTACATGCAAGATAATTCGAAGTTTTTTACATTCATATGTGAGCTGCAAAATCCTAGCGCTGATAGAACATCCAGCAAATCTCGCGAATCATATTTTCTAAGCAGAAATGCTCCAAGTCCGATCTGCAGAGGAGACATGAATTATCTTGCCTTGTAGCAGCGATAATTTCGTGAGCGATTGCTTTGACACGTACAGCAGTGTTGGCTTCTACTCCTTTGTCCACGTTTTTATTCCTTCAGAATCTTGGGACGGTTATTATTTGCAGAAGCAGCAAAAGAGATTCAGGAATATCTTCATCAATGTTATCCAAGAAACCAACGGGTTTAAGATAATTTTTGAGATCGTATGATTTCGATCGAATTTCAGCTCTTACGTAGTCTGCACAAGCTCGAGTCACGCGAAGACCTACTTCGTGTTTGTTCTGTTTCTTTGAGGCGTACCAGTTGTCTGAGAGTATTGAGTACCCAGTATTTTTTAAACATACTATTGTACTTTTATGTTCATTTCCTGCTGAAATCCTGGGTATAATTATATTATCGGCGGAACGTACTGTGAATAGTCTTGAAGGATTTCAGTCTGGTTAAACTGGAATTCATCTTCCTCCATGTAACATCATCATCTAGGGCACGTCCTCTGCTACTGCTAGATGCGAGAGGTTTGAAGAATCGTTTTCCACATGCCCCATGATACTTGGCTTGAGAAGCAACAAGATCTGATACAAATAACTTGTTGACCCCATGCATCACCTCTGTTTGTGGCAACTTCCAGAAGATTGTTTTTGAATGTCAGAGTCATCACGCGATGTACGCTATCGCGCAATTCTTATTCATTTTGAGCTGTTTTTTTTTAATCACATGCTGCATCTTCACCACTAAGTACACAGTTGTTCTTAAAATCGAACTCGGTTGAAGATCGTCTAGTTCTCTTACTGGGAACTTCTCCGGAAATTACAGCATTGATGTTTGATTCCTTGTTGTATGCTTTTCTACACTTTTCGTGAGCAACAATTGTTGAGAGACATTGTAAATGCCTGTGTTTGTCATTAGAAAGTTATCCAGTGCTAAATATCGGTATATACGAAAGAAAACTTTTGTTTCTCCAAGGAGGCAATTTTTGACTCTAGTTTTCTCCAACATCTTGACGCTTAAATTTAAAAGTTGGGTACACAATCGACGCAGAATTTAACGCTATTTAAAATTGCAAAGAATAGTATTTTCCACCAGACGCATAATTTTGGCTGTATTTTAAAAAAACTGCAAAATGGCCGAAAATTTCTTGGTTTTTTCTACACAGCACATAGAGCATTGCACAAAAATTAGGGCAAACTCAATATGTTCTTTTTTATGAAAAATAAAATGACTAAAACGACTTCCAGTTATCCTCTAATTTTTTCGAAGTAGAATGCTATTTTGACTGGCCTATAGTGTCACTTCCTCTATTTAGGTCCGATATATCCAATTAACCCTTGTCAATCGAATGTTGGGACATCCTGTAGTTTAAATAAACATGCATAATTACCTATATATTATTTTTTTGGCAAAATAAGGAATAACACTTATTATTTTTTAATTTTCCGATTATAACACAAAATTAAGGTAAAATGTTTGCACAATTATTTATTAGTAATAAATAAATTTAAAAAGAGACTAAACGGGCAACTTATCTATTACAAGCAAAAAAACTACTCCTATTTAATTAAAAATTCTAAATTAATATAAGAGCCATTAAATGATAAGATTATAAAACTGAAAAGAAAAGTAAACATAAACAAAGGTAGCATCAACAACTTATTAGGTTTAAAATGTTAAGCATGCAAATAAAATTGAGGCTAATAAAAGTAATGCTATTATGACAAGGCAAAGACATGAGCACGTAAAGTTGCGTGGCAGCTAAAGCTATTAACTTAATAAATATTTAATGTGGCTCGCGATTAGTCCTCGTGGAAGGCGTCGCTCGCTAATAAAAACAATCGAATTAAGTTACCATTCTAATAATTCTTCCCCGGTGTGCACTTTGTGATTACGTGTTGCGTGTGATGCAAACAATAACAATAAACTAAGTAGTGAAGGGGTGTCAGCAACGCTATTCAGCTGAATTATTTAATCGCAAGGTCGCCGAGACGCATCTCACCTGTGCGGACCGAAAATGTTGCGAAAAGCAAGGACGCGGGTAAATTGCGCGACGTACGACGTCGTTCTGATGTTCTGAAATCTAACTGCCGCGCCGCTTCGGGGATGAGCATCGAGGCGAGGACGGCACGGCACGAAAGGATATTGATCGGCAAAAGGACGCGGGACGCGGCACGAGCACACCAGCCTCAAAGAACGCTAGATAAAGCGTGCACCACCTCGTGCAGGGCCGGCTTTCAGCTTTCGACTTACCTCACCGTCAGAAAGACTCATCACCACGGTCTTACAACTTTTATAATATATTCACTTTTCTTTCTTTCTTTCCGTAGACATATGAAATTATAGGCCGCGGTTTTTCTTTACTTTTTTATTGGACTTTTTTTTAATTTCCCTTCAACAATGGGTTTTTATTCCGCACAATATACCCTATAAAATTTTAAAACGATTTATAATGAAATTAATAAAGCGAAAATTTATATTATAGACAGTTAGGCCAGTCAAATTAGCATTCTACTTCGAAAAAATTAAAGGAAAGCTGGAAATCGTTTTAATCACTTTATTTTTCATAAAAGAAGAACATATTGAGTTTGTCCCAATTTTCGTGCAATGCTGTGTAGAAAAAACCAAGAAATTTTCGGTCATTTTGCAGTTTTTTCAAAATACAGCAAAAATTATGCGTCTGGAGGAAAATAATATTCTTTGCAATTTTAAATAGCGTTAAATTCTGCGTCGATTGAGTACCCAACTTTTAAATTTGAGCGTCAAGATGTTGAAGAAACCTAGAGCCAAAAATTGCCCCCTTGGAGAAACAAAAATTTTCTTTCGTATACATGGTGTCCCATTTGACGTTGGACTGTGTGGGTATCTTTGTTATTATTGGAGATAGAAAGTCGGTTAAATGGACAAAGTAGTAAAGATTTTTTCGAATATTAATAATTCATTTACAAAAAACTTGAATATCGCATTGTTCCAACGCTATCTTGAAAAAACAAGAAAATGCTATTTTCAAAATATGGCTATAACTTCGTTATTTTCGGTGGTACCAAAAATTTTTTTGTCTGAATACAGACAATTTTTGTGTACAATGCAACAAAACAAATGAATATTTTTTTTCGCTAACGGATTGACCGGAAATGAACCAAACTTATTTTTTTCTTATGGCAACCATATCGGATTTACACATATTCGGAATTAGTGTATTTTTCTGAGTAATTTGATACATCATATGTAATATTTTAAGAAAAATAGAAATAATTTTATTTTACTAACCAAAAATGGCCTTGAATAGATGTAAATTGTCAATACATATGGGTTAAGATTTATTTTACATTTAATATTTTAAATAGTTACATTTATGAGTAAAAACGGAAGCACAGATGTGTTGAGTTGACTCTTGACTCAACTTTTATTAATGACAATAACCATCAAGAAGGGTTGTCAGGTCCAACTTGAGTGTTAAAATATTACCAAAATTTGCAATCGATTTCGGGACATTGTCCCATCATCAGGCAAGAATAATGTACTAACTGGTCAAACGTTTACATGTTACTATAATCTGCAAATCCAAGACTTATGGCAAACTCCTTCAATTTTAGGTTTTGGGTATGTTGTGACGTCCAATTTTGTGTTGCGGCTGTTAATTGGTTTTTGACTAGAGTTAAAAACGATAAAAAAGTAAAACTGCTAAAACTTATTTTGTAAAACTTAGTTGTTAAAATCTACTTTTGTGAGCCAATCTTTAAGTTGATTGGGCATCGTTTGTCATTTGTTAAAACTTTAGTGATGCAATGTTGTGTTGGATAAAATTATACCGGGTGGAAATGAAAACCGGGTCACCTCGATAACTTTTTAATTTATGAATAAAAAAATTTGAAATTTGGCTATGTTCTATGGTTCAAAAAAACAAATTTTATGTGCATTTTTTATTTTCGAAATCACTTCCGGTTTCACCGGAAACACCATGAACTTTGTTTTTTTTAATGTAACATCCCATATTTTTATTCATGGCTTAAAATACTTTTAAAAAAGAAGTATTTTGAGATATTAATTTTTATTTTTTTTGTAAAAAAAATTTTTTTCAAAAAAAAAAAAAAGGTTTTCGAAGTCGGTGAAAAGTACCAAAACTAATTCTAAATAATTCAAATACCTAAATAAAATTGTAATTTGAAAAAAAATTTAAGTGGTTTTTGAACTATTAATTTTTAAACTTAGTTAATGAAGATTTTATCAAATATCTCACTTTTTTTAAATGCAATGATGCCGGGTCATTCGACTTTTTAAAAAGAGGATTTTATAACGATTATTTTGGTAAAATGAGATATTTGATAAAATCTTCATTAACTAAGTTTAAAAATTAATAGTTCAAAGACCACGTAAATTTTTTTTCAAATTACAATTTTATTTATGTATTTGAATTATTTAGAATTAGTTTTGGTAATTTTCACCGACTTCGAAAACCTTTTTTGTTGAAAAAAAAATTTTTTTCGCAAAAAATAAAAACTAATATCTCAAAAATACTACTTTTTTAAAAGTATTTTAAGCCATGAATAAAAATATGGGATGTTACATTTAAAAAAACAAAGTTCATGGTGTTTCCGGTGAAACCGGAAGTGATTTCGAAAATAAAAAATGCACATAAAATTTGTTTTTTTGGACCATAGAACCTAGCCAAATTTCAAATTTTTCTATTCATAAATTAAAAAGTTATAGAGGTGACCCGGTTTTAATTTCCACCCGGTATTTGTTGATTAAAATATTTGTTAAAATTATATAAAACTGTCGATAAATAAATAAATAATAAAAAATTTTAAAATTAGTGTTATATCACATTTTATCACAGGTTATCACATTTTATCACAGGTTATCACAGATCTGTGATATCCTGTGATAAAATGTAAAATAACACTAATTTTAAAATTTTTAACTATTTATTTATATATCGACAGTTTTATATAATTTTAACAAATATTTTAATCAACAAATATAATTTTATCCAACGTAACATTGCATCACTAAAGTTTTAACAAATGACAAACGATGCCCAATCAACTTAAAGATTGGCTCACAAAAGTAGATTTTAACAACTAAGTTTTACAAAATAAGTTTTAACGGTTTTACAATTTTATCGTTATTAACTACATAACATCTAGTCAGAAAAGTAAAAGATCTAGTCTAAAAATCTAGTCAAAAACCAATTAACAGCCGCAACACAAAATTGGACGTCACACCATACCCAAAACCTAAAATTGAAGGAGTTTGCCATAAGTCTTGGATTTGCAGATTTTAGTAACATGTAAACGTTTGACCAGTTAGTACATTATTCTTGCCTGATGATGGGACAATATCCCGAAATCGATTGCAAATTTTGGTAATATTTTAACACTCAAGTTGGACCTGACAACCCTTCTTGATGGTTATTGTCATTAATAAAAGTTGAGTCAAGATACATCGAGATCTTGTGTTTTTTGATCTTCCCTTTTCCAATTAGTTACATTTATGTTATTGACAATTTACATCTCTTAAAGTCCAATGTTAGTTTGTAAAATCAAATAATTGTTTTTTAATATGACATATGGCATACCAAAATACTTATTCCGAAGATGTGTAAATCCAATATGGTGCCAGTCCAACGTCAAATGGGACACCCTGTATACCGATATTTAGCACCGGATAACTTTCTAATGATTGTAACAACTTAAAAATAGCAATTATATAAGTTTTAAAGTATTTAATTAGCTTTCGAAAGAGTACCAAACTTTAAATAAACAAATTATACAATAATATACCCGTTAAATACAGGGTGCTGGAAAATTCGCGAACCAACGCAATGGTGCGATGTTGAGCAACTTTTAAAGAACAAGGGAAAAATAATTAAAAAATTCTTTGTTGCTTTACCTCGAAGATATATGTTTTTTTAAAATCTTAAATTTGACAACTCTGTGTTAATTTTAGTTATTTAAATTAAAATGCCATGATCAGGTGTAATTCGTTTCTATTTAATTTTTCCATAACAAGCAATCGCTTGCATAAATAACTAAAAACATTAAAAAAACTTACTTTAAATAATACACAAACCTGCAAACAAGAGAAACTACGCAATTCAAAAAATTTAAAGTATTGCTAAAGCGAACTCAATAAACAATAAACAAACAAAAATCAGATAACGACAATAATAAATTAAACTAAAGGAACTGCTCAAAATTACGTCCTTCTGCTTCTGCATCTAAACAAATCTCAGCTCTTCTTACAATATTATTTTGGACTCGATCTAGCATGGCAGCATTAACTAATTGTGCAGCCTGGTAAATTCGGTTATTGTATATGTATAGTAAGTTCCTCCACATTGTGGACTTTAGTACGATACACGTATTGTTTTACAAATGACCAGAAAAAAAATCGAGTGGGGTCAAATCAGGACTTCTTGGAGACCAAGCAATAAGCAATGGGACCTCCGCGTCCAATCCATCTGCCAATTTTAATTTAACCAGCCCCTCACCTGTAGCACGTAATGAGCTGGGGCACCATCTAATTGTATTGTGGGATATCATCCACGAAATTATCTAATTGGTTTTCTAAAAATTGAAGGAAATTTTCTCCTCCCAATCGATCTGGTATAATGAAAGTTCCAATTAATCGATTCCCTAATATTCCGGCCCAAACATTTACACTAAAACTCTTTCATGTGTAAGGTATGGAATGTTTGTAGCGTCCTCAACTTTTCTAAGTAACCAATTACAATAAATTAGTCGGTGATTGTAATCTTGAAGTAACAATTCGTGTACCTTGCAGTTATGATATGGATGGTACTGTTCTTGATTCAATACATCCTAACTAATTTTCTATCAGCACCCAATTCGTCTGCAATTCCTCTGGTGCTTCGTGTAGGGTCTTCTTCGAGGCACCGAAGAATATTGTCTTCCATTTCTGGATTTCTCACATTTCTTCCTCGACCACGAATCACGATCTGTTCCTATTAATAGGAAGCTACCGGTTTCTCTTAATCTTTGTTCCAACAAAATTCGCTATAAGACTTGCAATAATTTGGATGAACTCTTTTCAGCGCTTCAAAATGCTTGGGATGAAGTAGATCCAATTTTAATTAATAATCTTTTAAAATCATACTTTTTGTATTTTTATATGAATATACACGGTAGCCCAACTAAGAGTTCCCACCCAGGTTATTTCGAAAACCAATAATTTTTGAAAAAAAAACCCTGAAACCGGTCAATTTATATTTGGTGGGGGACCAATTTTTATGATAACGCAAGGGACAAACCCTCACCCAGTTATGCAGGTAACATGGGTTTAAAAAGCTTTTAAAGCTTGATTTTTTTAAAAGTTACAATAAAAATAAATACAACTTGGTCCCCCACTTAATAACAATTGATCAGTTTCAGGCTATTTTTTAAAAATTACTTGTTTTCATAATAACTTGGGTGGGAACTAAAAGTATTTTGTAAAAAGACTTTGAAACCGGTCAATCCTTATTAAATGGAGAATCAAGGTATAATTGTAATTATTTTTAACAAAATCAAGCTTTAAAACCCTTTTTAGCCCACGTCTCCTGTTAAAAACACGTTTTACATGTCTAACGTGAAAATGCTACTTCTCAAATATTCCATCAAATTAAAAAAAATATCACAGTTGTATAGGGAATAGTAGGAGCTTTACAATGATGTATCACTCGATCCCTATTGCCATTTAAGATTTCTGAAGGGGTAGTTTCCCTGCATAACTGGGTGAGGAGTTGTCCCTTGCGTTACCATAAAAATTTATCCCCCGCCAAATAAAAATTGACCGGTTTCAGGGTTTTTTTCAAAAATTATTGGTTTTCGAAATAACCTGGGTGGGAACACTTAGTTGGGCCACCCTGTATAATTAGTATCTAATTGTTGCTCTACTTTTCTCCAGCCTAATTACTAAATTATTTTACTAAACCTGCAATTTTTATTTTTATTTAATAAAAAATTTATGAAATAATGTATATTTAAAGCATTCTTATGTTAAGTTATTTTAATAAATATTATAACCTATACAGGGTGATTCAACTTTATCTTAAAATCTCTCGGGAGTCACCTTGAATAAAAACAAGAAAAATAATTCCTAAAAACATGGGTCCATAAAATCTTCAATAGGGAGATATTTCTACTCAAAGAGGGAAATAATAAAGTTATTATAAGAGCTATTATTTTGATAATTTGGCAACTGTTTTCTTATATTAGGGTGCATGTTCTAGTCCATTAAAAGAGTTTCAAAAAGTTTTTGGGGATGGTAAAGTCGAGGATGACTACCATTATTAAAAGGCTAACAATTTTTCCTCCAACTGTTTGGAGATTTTAAGTTTACTAAAATAATCCCTTCTCATTTCTACATAGAAAAGTTCTTTTGACTCATGTCACCAATGTTCTTCGTTTTCTTGTAAATGCGGATTTTATTCCACTAATTTTTTAGAAAATCACAAAGTAGGCTTGACAAATATTAAAAAAAACGATATTCAACTTTTTAGAAAATCACATAAGGTGGCAAGCTTAGGCAATTGCTACGCCTACTTTGTGATTTTCTAAA
The DNA here is from genome assembly GCA_963971135.1 of Stenus bimaculatus. Taxonomy (NCBI): domain Eukaryota; kingdom Metazoa; phylum Arthropoda; class Insecta; order Coleoptera; family Staphylinidae; genus Stenus; species Stenus bimaculatus. The sequence goes on from OZ020180.1 coordinate 38,506,328, forward strand.
AAATAGTAATTTGAGCACACGACGTAGTGGAATAAAATCCGCATTTACAAGAAAACGAAGCACATTGGTGACATGAGTCAACAGACCTTTTCTGCGGAGAAATGTTCAGGGATTATTTTAGTAAACTTAAAATCTCCAAAAAGTTGGAGGGAAAATTGTTACGTTTAAAATAATGGTAGTCATCTTCGACTTTACCATCCCTGAAGACTTTTTTAAATTCTTTTAATGGACAAGAATATGCGCCCTAATATCAGAAAACAATTGCCAAACTTTCAAAGTAATACCTTTTATAATAACTTTTTAATTAACAATAATAACATTTCTTGCGTCCCTCTTTGAGTTAAAATATCTCCCAAACGAAGCATTTCCAGACCCATGTTTATAGGAATATTTTTTCTTGTATTTATCCAAGGAATCACCGCCCAAGAGAATTTAACATAATGAATCACCCTGTACATTAAGAAAATGTAAATGTTGCTCTACTTTTTTCCAATACTGTATCTGAGAGGTAGACATGGAAATAATCGCCCTTTACAACCCATACAACCTTACTGAAATTTTCTATAGGACTTATAATTTTACACAGACTTGCATCATAAGAATTATACAATTTTTATTTTAAACTGATTTTTCAAAAATGCTTCATTTTGAAAATTAAAAGGTGTTGAAGTCATTATCACATGACCATCAACCTCCTTTTAGGGGCATGGTATTATTCCTAAATAACGCGTCACTAATGTGTCGATTCTGTGCAAACCCGTAAGCCCTTACGAAACGTATCTATAACGTAAGTATGGAAACTGTCCATTGCAACCCATATAACAAACCTTACGGACGTTTCATTACGAGTCTTACGATATTGCATAGAATGGCTATTATAATCGTATAACTTATTTGAAACAGTTTCAAAAACTCTTTTTTTTTTCGAAAATAAACTTACGTTGCCGAACTTTTTGTCCACCCTGTATGCATTTATGGCCGAATTTCTAAAATTAAAAAAATATATGTATTAGGAAATCAAACGATGGGCTATAAACAATAATTGTTATTTTTTGTCTGATAATAAAATCCTGTTTGAAATTTTCTTTGCTGTCCGGCAAGATTTTGATCACTTTTTCAGTGCGAGGAAAATGGATAAGCATTAATACCTTCTATAAGAATTTTCGCCACCGTCGCAAATAAACCTTTTTCTAATTATTTTTTTGCGACTGCCCAACGCAACGATAGATAATGGTAATAATTTACTTTTTTCATCTGAACAATTACCTTCTACCGCATTTATAGTTTTGGCTAGACATAGAAGAGGTCATATTTTAAATAGGCCTAATACATAAAACGTGTGTTTTATCTATGTTACATACTAGAATTAATATAAAAGAAATTATATACAGGGTGATTTATAATTGAGTGTAAGAAATTCAAACAAATATTCTACATAATAGTTTAATATTTGGAACAAAATAGTGTTAAGATTCTTTTTTCTATTTACCTTCAATAATAAAAAAAAATTGAACTGCTTTCATATTAAAATAGTATTTTGTTTTATTAAGAGTAAAAGAAGTACTTTTGTGGCGAGCATGTAGGTTTGCAAGACGAGCTTTGCGAGTCCCGCGGTACATGCGAGTCACAAAAAGTTCCATTACTCCGAATAAAACATCCTATTTTTTCTTTAAACGTCAAAATTTTTAAAATATTAATATAATAAATAATTTTAAAATTTGACATTTAATTTACATACTACACACAATACAATGTTAGTGTATATTGGGTTACCTAAAATTCATTTCTACTCCGCCCTTTTATTCTTTGTCAGCGCAAAGTAGTAATTTCTACTCCTAAGCAGTACAAGGTGACCATAGAATCAACAAACATAAAAAAGGACATTGTAAAGCCTGTCAAACGTCACAGAGGACTGTACTTTAATGACGTTTGAAGAAAATGAGACTTTATTATGGTATTTCCATGGACACAAACATCATACAATGGTCAAAATCGTCGTTTTTAAAGTTCCTTGGTTTAAAATCTCCCATTGTATAAATACTTTTGGGTAAGGAACTTTAAAAACGAAGATTATGCAATTTTATGATGTTTGTTTCCTTGAAAATACCATAAAAAATTCTTTTTTCTTCAAACGTCAGTAAAACATGTCATTATTTGCTTCAATACAAAAGGTTAAACACGTATTTTAATGCCTAGGCTGTTAAAGTACTTTATCTGCCGGCCGTGAGCGGCAGAAAAAGTAACTTTTTCTGCCGCTCAAATGTGTCAAATATTTATACCAAATGTCAAATCAATTGAATTCAAAATTTTCATTCTGTTGAATTTAAGCAAAATAATTTGAATTTGATTTGCAAAAAAACACCTTATTTTAATAAAAAAATAGAATTCTAAATTTATATTTCAAAATCGTGAATAAAAATAGAAATCATGTTTGCAAAATGAATTGCTGACAAAATGAGGTTATGTTGTTTCAACCATTATCATAGAAAATGTAAACATATTTAATGGAATTGTCAAGTACACACCAATAAATCGGAAATAATCGAACAAGATCGTCCTTTGACGTTTACGCTGCCTACCCTGATCTTTTAAATCATTTGAATCAAGCAAGCATGTAAAGTGAAAATATTAATTATTTTAATTTTAAATAGACGTTTGAAGAAAAAATAGCATGTTTTATTCGGAGCTAAAGTGCTTTTTAGTACCTCGTTCGCAAAATTGGAGGACTCGACGCTACGCGTCTCGTCCTCCAAACTTTCCGAACTCGCCACTGAAAAGTGTCACTTTAGCTCCTAATAAAACCATATACTATTTTTTTAAGAAAGCAGTTCGATTTTTCTATTGTTTGAACTTAAATAACTTTGCTAGGAAGGTAGAAATAAAATTCATAACACTTTTTTGTTCCAAATATTATCTTAAATATATGTACGATTTTTTTCAATTATAAATCACCCTGTATAACTCATGTTAGATTTTCAGATTGTACTTCTATAAATTTGACGTAAAAGTACTAAAAATGTGTATATTGCATGCTTTTCACCCATAATATTATTAGAGTAACTAATAACAACTTCTTTTCTTTTAGTTTTTAGTACGAGGTTGGATGCATAAAATCACAAAGCTATTAATAAGGTCGGCAAATATTATTATACAAAAATTACCCGAGCTAAAGTCACATTTTGTAACAATATTATTATTTATTAAAACTAAAATTAGTTTCGCAAGAAATGCAAAATGAAATTTTGTATGCAGCGTTTTTGCAATCTAAAAGAAACTTTTGTATTTTTAATTAATGAAGAATCCATGGTGTATATAATTAGTTAAATACATAATCAAAAATTCATCTTTTTTACAATGTCATTTATTTTCTCATTAAACAGTATGTGCCACTTGTGCCCATCACCAACCTTAATAAATTACCCAAATGTTTCGACTCTGCCCTCAAAGATAACGTTATTAATAAAAATAAGTTCCATAGAATGTTCAAAACTACTGGATAGGTAGAGTCTTATTACAGATTCAGTGAACTCAGATCTACTTGCAAACTCCAATCTAAGGCATGTTACTCTGCCTACATTGACGATATCCAAAACAACTTGAAGAATAATTGCACTAAACCGTTCTGGAATATTGCCAATTCCAAGAGATCCGAGTTTGGTTTACCTAACTGTATGCATCTTAGAGACTCCGTTGCTAATGAAGGTTTGGGGATCGCTGAGTTGTTCTCTCATCACTTTTCTTCAGTTTATAATACTAACACAGCTAACATGGCTGCAGAGTCTTCAATTTCTTTAAATGGCCATATTAATATTCAGTCCTTGAATATTAATATAACTACTGTACTGGATAAACTTAATTCCTTTGACATTAGTAAAGCCCCAGTCCGGATGGTCTCCCTCCTATGTTTCTTCGCTATTGCTCCTTATCTCTGTGCAGACCTCTGTGGCTTTTGTTTAACAAGTCTCTCTCTAAAGGTGTCTTTCCGAACTCTTGGAAAATACTTCACATTATACCAGTGCACAAAAAAAGTGACAAGAGCGATGTATCTAATTACAGGCCAATATCGATTATTTCCTCGCCTGCGAAAGTTTTTGAAAGTATTGTCACAGACTTTTTATCAATGTCTCTAAGCAATTATCTTGTTGACGAGCAGCATGGTTCCGGAGCAAACGCTGCTCCTTCACCAACCTTCTCAGTTTTGAAAACTTTCTTGTTTCCACTTTGGAGAAGGGATACCAAGTAGATACCATATATACTGATCTATCAAAAGCTGATAAAATCGACCACTCTTTACTTCTAAATAAAAGTTTCAGAGCTGGTATTCATGGTTCCCTTTTATCATGGATTACTTCTTACCCTCAAAGTCGGAAACAATTCGTCAAAATTGGAAACTTTGAGTCATCAGTGATCAATGTCACTTCTGAGGTTCCTCAAGGGTCTCACCTAGGCCCATTATTATTTAACCTATAAATAAATGATTCCCCCTTTAGCTTCTCTCATTCGGAACTCCTCCTTTTTGCCGATAATGCGAAGTCTCACCGTATAGTTATGTGCCAACATGGAATTACTGCAATCTGATATTGATTCTTTTGGGTCTTGGTGTACTATAAACAAACTTGTCTTGAATGTCGATACATGTGAGTTACTTCAAGGGGAATAAAAAATGCAATAGTGCGTATTACATTAATGGAGTTAAATTGTCTTGCAACAGCAGTCATCGTGACCTTGGCGTTATATTCCAGCATAATCTCTCGTTTCAATTGTCCATGAGAATGCTTGGATTCGTTATTAGAAACTCACGTGGCTTTACTGATATTACTGCTCTGAAGAGTCTGTATGTTACCTTGGTTCGCTCTCCCCTTGAATATTCGTCTTCAATTTGGTCTCCTTCTTACAAGGTCTATGTTAACAAACTGGAACGAGTTCAGCACAAATTCCTGAAGTTTATTGGATACAAGATGGGTATTCGCCAAAAGGACCTTGTTTATGAGCTGCTCGAAGATGTCCTCAAGTTACAAACTCTTAAGGCTCGAAGGAATAGAACTGATGTTGTGAATCTCTTTAAAATTATGAACCAAATGATGGACTGCCCGTCTGTTTTAATGAAAATCAACTTGAATGTTCCTCCCCGTCTGCTGCGCATCAAGAATACCTTTAGTATTTCCTTTCACTCCAATAATTATGGTGCAACCTCTGCGATCGAAAGAATGTGCAAGTTAGCAAATGATGTCGAATTTACCTTCAACTTTGATTTTTTCCACGATGGCCTGCAAAGACATCATTCCTTCCTCAAGCCCCCATAGGATGAAACATCACATTGTCATTTTGTTAATTCATTATGTATTTTATATATTATATTCTATATATAGTGTGTCCCATTTGACGTTGGACTGTATGGGTATCTTTGTTATTATTGGAGATAGAATGTCGGTTAAATGGACAAAGTAGTAGAGATTTTTTCGAATATTAATAATTCATTTACAAAAGATTTGAATATCGCATCGTTCCAACGCTATCTTGAAAAAGCAAAAAGATGCGGTTTTTAAAATATAGCAATAACTTCTTTAGTTTCTGTGGTACCAAAAAAGTTTCTTGACATAATACAGACAATGTTTTGTGTACAATGCAGTAAAACAAATGAATAATTTTTTTCGCTAACGGATTGACCGGAAGTGAACCAAACTTATTTTTTTCTTATGGCAGCCATATTGGATTTACACATATTCAGTATCAGTATTTTTTTCGGAGTAATTTGGTATACCATATGTCATATTTAAAAAAAAATAAAATTATTTGATTTTACAAACTAACATTGGAGTTTAAGAGATGTAAATTGTCAATAACATAAATGTAACTATTTAAAATATTAAATGTAAAATAAATCTTAACAAATAGTATTGACAGTTTACATCTATTCAAGGCCATTTTTGGTTAGTAAAATAAAATTATTTCTATTTTTCTTAAAATATTACATATATATATATCAAATTACTCAGAAAAATTTACTAATTCCGAATATGTGTAAATCCAATATGGCTGCCATAAGAAAAAAATAAGTTTGGTTCATTTTCGGTAAATCCGTTGGCGAAAAAAAAATATTCATTTGTTTTATTGCATTGTCTACAAAAAATTGTCTCTATTAAGTTAAAAAAATTTTCTGGTACCACCGAAAATAATGAAGATATAGCCATATTTTAAAAATCGCATTTTCATGTTTTTTCAAGATAGCGTTGGAACGATGCGATATTCAAATTCTTTGTAAATGAATTATTAATATTCGAAAAAATCTCTACTACTTTGTCTATTTAACCGACTTTCTATCTCCAATAATGACAAAGATACCCATAGAGTCCAACGTCAAATGGGACACCCTGTCTATTATAAAATTTATTATATATCTTATTAATTTTCTAAATATTCTATCTCGTTATTGTTATTGTTAAGAATGGCTTTAGCCTATTTCATTGTAATTTTTGATTTTTTTTGTGTTATATTGGGGTTTTTCCGTATAAGTGAAATAAATAAATAAAAATGTAATTATCAATCTTTTTCGGATTTTTGATAAGTGTCACGCCTGATGATGTAACTTACGAAGTTACGAAAGTGCACGGGCAATTTTTTCAATATAATTTTATAATTGTGAAAATATGCCTATTTAAATTTTTGATTTTGTATTTTTAACTAAAAAATATATGTAATCCCAAACAATGGAAAATGGAATAGTGGCAAAAGATATTTAACACGATGTAGGTAGGTAGGTAAATTTATTAAAATTCGTAAATCAAAGATGTAAAGAATATGTATCGAAATCAAACGTATGCATATTTCTGATTACGATACGTAGAGTATACATTTATGGCGTCGCGGCGCCTGAGCGAGATATGCTTCACCTTTGACATTTAAAGAGTTCGAGGCGCACCCGGACAGAGCTGCAGGCTCTCCCATTTCCGGGAGCCCATTTCATTTAACGAGATCCAGCGCGTCCAACCTAAAAATGTGAATAAAATTCATCTCTGGAACTGAATGAGCATTTTTACAATCAATTCACTTTTTTATTGCAGCGAGTATTATTTGCCAGAGGAAATTTTATTTTGCTTCCTGGAGATTGATTCAAATTAAAAGGAAACATCTTCTAAATGTCAACATGTTTTTCTTGTGCGTGCAGTAATTCAATTTTAAATTTTAATAAAATCGTAACGTGTTTTCTTTCTACAATCTAATAATTTGTAGGCAAATTTTGTTTACACTGATAAAATGTTGGTATATACGACATGCTATAAAACTCATCAGAATTACTAACATTTATAGCGTGCTATCATAATAAAATGAGGATAAAGTAAATAGATTTTCTGAAAACTTGCTTACTAGCAATATATTGAAAAATAAGTAAAATTGATTTAACAAATTTCAAATGTCCTACTACTACGGGGAAGTATAATTGACTTATAAACAAGTTGCATATATGTACTGTTTATTTATCTTATGTACCAAATGAAAGAAATTTTGAAAATATTCGACGAACAAATATTTATTTAATATTTTTGCAGTTATTAGCACTGATTTGATATTTGAATTTTGATGAGTTGTTTCATAGATAAAAACAGCGCTCAAAAAATTTCTAAAAATTTTACTCAATTTTTGGAGCGCTGTAAAATGTTTAAAAATATACCGACAACAAAAAACTCTTCTATGTACTAAAAAAACAACATTTTAAAAAAGCTCCACAGGAAAAATTATTTTGACAAAAACTGCAAACATCACGCGAATTTCAAAATCCAGCGCTCAAAATTTGCTGACTATCACCTTTAACTTTTCCGTCTTTGCCAGATCTTCAGATTTTGATTCTTGATGTAGGTACAGACACTACAGACGATTGCGTCAATTTAACTGAAGTTTAGCTATCTTTTTTAATATAGAGTAATTAATATAAAATGGATAAAACTGACCGCTTGAAACATAAGCTAACGTAACCTCATTAGCTGTCTCCATCCACAGACTGTGAAATGCTGGAAGAATGGCTATATCACTCCAATCCAATCTATAAGAATGGTCATAGAGCCAACGTGGCCAATTATAGGCCGATATGCATTCTAAGCATCATCCCTAAAACATTGGAGAAATTAATCACTAATAAAATTACTCCCCTATTCAAACACATTAACACCAAAGAGGAGCATCTACAAAGATAGATCAACTACAACTAACCTAACAGCATTTGTTCAATTTATTAAAAATGCATTTGAGGAAAGAATGCAAGTAGCAACCATATTCACTGACTTCTCCAAGGCTTTTGACAGGGTTAACCTTGGAGTTTTGGTTGCTAAGCTGTTGGCACTAAGTATTCACGGAGCTATGCTGTCCTTTTTGAAAAGTTATCTCAGAGGTCGTACTCAAATTGTGAAACTGAAAGGCCACTTGTCCAACGACATACTAGTCCCCTCAGGGGTACCCCAAGGTAGCCATCTGGGTCCTTGGCTATTCATCTTGTTTATCAACGACATCTCGCGATGCTTTACATATTTAAAAGTTCTTATCTTTGCTGATTTAAAATTCTTCGCTAAAATTTTAGACCCGCCAGACTGCCACAACTTCCAACATGACCTCAACGAACTCTCCATTACGATCCATTCCATTCAGTCCACACCATACTGAATGAAATGGTTCTTAATGACAATAAATGTAAATTCATCATATTTAATAGAAGCCACATCCAAGTCACCCCCAAATTTTCCATTGATGGTGTATGGTGTGCCACTACTTCGCACAAACTCTACGTTGGATCGGGGACTGACCCTTGACCAGAAATTTCACTCAACATATAAGCAATACTGTAAACAAACCATTGAAAATAGTGGGGTTTTTGAAACGCAACATACAAGATTTTCATAACATACAATCCATTTAGATATTATACTATTCCCTCTGCAGATCAGTACTTGAATATGCTTCGCAGATTTGGTCTTCTAATTATGCCTCACATATTGCCAGCCTGGAGAAGGTTCAAAACAAGTTCTTTAGATACCTACCCTATAAAAGTGGATTAACCACCGACAGAATCTCCACTGATTACTTAAGATCTTATCTCAACATTGAAAGCCTATCCGCTAGGAGAGATAAAGCTGATGTCTTATTTAAAATCGTCAACTCTGGAATTGACTGTCCTGAAATTCTCTCGCAGATTTCCATTTATGTACCACCTAGAAGCACTAGACAATGCTCATACCTCTGCCAAGGCTCTCGTAGGTCTAACTGCGGACTGCGGCTGAAACGCACCGCTTCCTAGAATGATCTCCAGAGTTAATAAGTTGGCTTTGACATCTTTCATTCTATTGAATTTTTTATATAATAGTAAGATAGTAAGACTATTTGTTTGATTTTTCTCTCATGCTTAGTATACCAAAGGGATTGTCCGTTTAAGTTTTTAAATAAATAAATAAATAATTCTCTAGAATCTAAAGTGAAATGCTTTGAACATATGTATATGCAGGCATTTTCAAATTTTTAACTTTTCCATTCCTAACTTATCTTCTGTCGAGTTTATCCACAATTTACCTTATTACTATTTGGTGCTGGATATTCGTTAAAGTGAATGTTCATTTTTAAGGAGGGCATGGCAGCCATAAATACAACAATTGGTGTTACAAATTGTTCCCATTATAAACAGAAATTGCTAAATTTATTTATGTCTCACTCTATAGTTCGAATTAAGGCGAGGATGCGCATAAACATAAGTAAACCATAGATAAGTAAACACAAATCGGCGTCTGTCAGAGTACTACGGAGTTTAGTTGACATTTCTGCCTGTAGAGGGCATTTAGAATTCTAAAAAGGCGAATTTTGTAAACGCAAAAATATTTATAAAATCATAATATGTGGGACAAAATGTACTAGTGGGTAGTTCGAGCTTTTGAATGAAAAGTTTTGAAATAATTCGAACCGTTCGAACATTATGCAAAAGTTCGAAAAATTTTCGGGTTTGAAAAAAGTTCGGGTTCGGAAAAAGTTCGGGTACGAAAAATTCAGGTTCAGAAAAAGTTCGAGTTCGCACAAAATTCGGGTTGGAAAATAGTTCGAGTCCGGGAAAAGTTCGGGTTCGGAAAAAAATCGGGTTCGGAAAAAGTTCGAGTTCGCAAAAAGTTCGAGTTCAAAAAAAGTTCGAGTTCGAAAGAAGTTTGAGTTCAAAAAAAGTTCGATAATATTAAATTTGGCCTAAATCTTAATATGCATTGGACTCACGTCCATGATTTTTTTGAAATTTTTTTATTTGTTCTAAGTGGTATTTTAAGAGATTGTTGGTGGTAAAAACAGTGGTAACTTTATTAGTACTGCATTTTTATGAGATTTTACCAAAATTATTCCAAACGTAACATAGGAACCTTTTTTCATAAATTATAGAATAATTTTGGTAAAATATAGGCCTACAAAAATGTTAAAGTATGGTAACCATGACAACTGTCTTGGAAAGCACATCTTTAGATGCACTTTTCTCTTAAACGGCTCATTCTATCGAATTCGTATAAGAGCACCATTTTTGTGTAAATTTGATTACAGAATGATATTTTGAAAAAAAATTGCATAAAAATGCAGTACTCAAAAAGTTACCATTGTTTTTACCACCAACGATCTCTTAAAATACCACTTAGAACCAATAAAAAAATTTCAAAAAAATCATGGACGTGAGTCCAATGCCTATTAAGAGTTATGCCAAATTTTAATGCTTTACTAGTATCCATTCTGAAATAAACTGCCAAAAACCTGTTCTGTGTCAGGACCTTTGAAGAGCTGTAACTCTCTTAGGAAGCGGAATCGGAAATATGTTTATATGAACTTTTTTTCTTATTTTTATCTAAGGAATCACCACCCGAGAGATTTTAACATAAATGTGAATCACCCTGTATACAGGGTGTCCCTGAAAGGTCTGTACAAAACAATCCCTCATACTCCTGAGACCAAAATATGATTATTTAACCAAATTTATCACTATTCAAAAGTTCTTCGTTAAGGTGCTAAAGACCATTAAAGTTCTTAAAACTATTTTGTATTTTTTAAATTACTAAAAATTGGCTCATACGATCATAACATAAGTTGGTATGTGGCTATGTAATGGAAAATAGTATTTTTAGACAATTTGTTTTTACATTTTGACGTTATGTAAGTGGTCAAAAATAGGTCATCGACATGCAAAATTTCTTATAACTTTTTAATCGCTGAAAAAAAAATCATAAAACTTTACTAGTAGCTAAACAGTGTAATTATAAACTTTTTTTGTCTCCTACAAAATTTTTCTATCTCCTTTATTTTAGGCAGAAAACAATTATTTCCATGTGGTACATAATCTAACTTTAAAAACATATTAAAATTTTTCGCTAAAAGGTCTGTAATGTGTAGATTTACCGGTAAATAAAGATATGTGATATGTGAAGATGATCTCAGATTTTATCTCACATTTACCTACCAAATTGGTAAATGTGTATATTTACCAATTTTTTACCGTAACATAAATACCACTGAAATATGCACGTTTGTGGAAATATAAGCTTGATAATGGCTGTTCTCGGCCAAAAAACGCTTTTGAAATTAATTAATTTTTGCACAATTAAACAATGTCAGTATTTTCTATCAAATAATGTAATTTTGGTTGCTTATGTCATATTTTTAGTTTGAATTATCAACAATAATACATTAAAAATTATACAATTAAACGCATATGTATAAAGAGTTCATTGAATAATTATTTTTAAGTATTTAGTTTTGTCTATTTAATTTATTTTTTAAAATTAAACAATTATTGCACAGTTGCCGTTTTTTTGCCATTTTTAAAATATCTCAGAAGAATGACTTCTCCAAGTTTCCTGAAGCTCTAATAATTTTACTGTAAATTAAGTAGTAAAGGTTCTAATAGTTGTAATAAGAATTGTAATAATATGGGGCCAAATAAAAATGAAATAATTTTCAAAGAAATCTCAAGACTTTTTTGCACAATCCTGCAACACTGCCCTTTATATTTTTATTTTTACTCAAAAACCCATGAAAACGATAAGGGCCTTTGTTATCACAGCTGTAAACTAATAGAAGATATTAAACATTTTCTCTTAAAATTTTAACCATAAATTTTCCTAACTCCCTCATTAATTAAAAATAATCAAATAAATAAAATAAAATCTTGCGAAGTTTTGGATATTTATAGGTATATATATTATTAATAAAGTTTGATAAAGGAATTTTTTTATTTAATTTCACAACATTAAAAATAATCGGTAATACGTATATGGAATATGTAGGTAATAATTAATTTTCATTTATTGCAGTTTTACAAATAATAAAAAGAAAATATTATAATTTAAATAAATTGCTATTAACTAGAAATAAGTACCTAATGATTATTATTTTGTTATGCATTATTGAATTAAATTAGATGACTGTCGAAAATTGAGTAAAATCATGTAATACCAATCTCAATATATTCCAAGGTAATTTCAATTTCAACCAGGATTAGATTCACTCATCGATCAGTTATAAAAAACAAATGCCCTCGCCTAATATTTTTCACAGTAGTAAAAGTTTGTTGATGGAATAAATGTTAACAAAATACATTAAATTCCCGGAAGTTTAAAAATAAGTTATGTTTACAATTTAGGTCGTCAAAGATTAATGTCGGTAATTATCATTAATTACATCACTTCAAAAAACCCTAACTAACTAAGAAAAATAAACATGCTATTTTGTTTTAATTTTAGTAAGTTATAAAGTCTTACCTACATTTACAAAGTATATATTTTCATAATCTACTTAAAGTTTTGAAGAAGTGTAATAATTCTTAGAAAATTTCTAAACAAAATTCTAGTTTACTTTAAAATGTAAGCTTGAGGCTTGTAAAAACAAACAAAAATAAAATTAAAATATTCTAGTAACCGTGATAAACGTAGATTATTTCATTTAATTAAGTCGCTTCAGTAAAGCCACGTGTATTTTAGGAAGAATCGACGCGATGAGATTAAATCCCAGGCGCCTCTTTCCACTCAAAACTTTCCCAAAACAATGCATCAAAGACCCTAGAGAAAAGCTCCAATGTGTTTCGCTTTCCAACTCAATAAAGCCGTCGTTTCTTTTTCACGCAATTTAAATTTTAAGAATTTTTTTCAGGTCCTTGGGATGTGGAGCGCGTCCTTGCAGGGATTCACCGCGGACTCGAGCATCGATTACCGCTCGTGACGTCATGGCAATTCAGAATGACGTCAGTAGCTATACGCGCGGTGTGCGTATTTTGGAAAATTCTGGAGGATTCCTGGGGTGGGAAAGTGGGAAGGTCAAGGAAACGCGAGCCTAACATGCCTCTGGCTAATTGGCCGAATGAATGGTTAATAATATTGATTTAGGTGGTTCAAGTTTATGATTTGAAGGGGACAAGTAATGGAGTTTATGGCACGTTAATTTGAGATAAATTGGTTTCTATAATACTCCTCAGCCTTAATCTGTAATCTTGTGAAGTATAAAAAGGAATCATCTTGCTTCAGTAATTAAGAATTAGGTATACAGATTATTATCCGTTGAAAACTTCATTTTACGAGATACTCAATAACTTGACGATAATTTTTATTTTTATAAAAATGTTATAAATCTAAAACTAATTTCCTTTGCTTTATTAAAAGTATACAAGTTGTATCAAAAGTCCCATTACGCTGCTATAGTCCATTTCATTAGTAGATCATCTTTTCAGGAGGAATTCCGAATCAAATATAGACATTTCTTTCAATTGCGTCTTTGTCTAACAATACTAAAAGCACTTATGCCCGTTTTCACCAACGATTCCTAAAACTTAGGTATTGCTTATAGCGCTAGTTGCTAGGTAACGGCCATTAGTTATTTAGTTATAGTCAGTGGCGCAGCCATGCACCCCCTCTGCATGACCAGATTTTTTAACCAGATCCACAGATCCGAAAGGTCCCGGGCTATGACGATAATTTTTATTCCAAACGTAATATTATTTTACATGAAATAGTAAAGCTTATGTTTAGTTAAACAAATTTACAGAATGTTCGTGAATGGTTAGAAAGTAGATAAAGTTTTCTTCTTTTACTTTTAGAGAGTTTTGAATTTTAGGTCAGCGATTTTTACAAAATATTAGTATATTACAGGCCACAGTCCCAGTCTTTTTCAATTATTAGTAACTATAGTAACAACAGCAATGCAGAAATTATTATGTTTTTTTCAGTATTTCGATTATTTCTCAAAAAACACCCAATTAAGGGAATGTTTTTTTGTCTTCGGAACAAAAATATTATCACTACAAATTATGAAGATTTTGACTTCTTGTAGTTCTTATCCTTCACTTACCAAAAAATAAAATGAAACAAATCGGTTGTATTTTAACCTAAGTTGATTGTATATAAAACCAACTGAAAAATCATCAAAAATTGTTTAAACAAAAATATATTAAAACAGTTATAGAATGTTAGAGCTATAAAATTTCAAAATTTTCATGATTTATAGGAATGATATATTTTGGTTTTAGAAGAAAAAAACCACCCCAACTGAAAAAAAACTTTGTTTTTTAACGTTATTATTTCTTTTGATTTTTGTATAACTATTATTACCAATTAAAGATGATGGTTTTAGTTTTATGGGGATTGCTGTGTTTTAAATCTCTGACCTAAAATTCTAAATGTTGAAATTTCATCGACATTCCGTTTCATCGACACAGACGTTTCATCGACATGGCCAATTCATCGACACACATGCTTCACCGACATTACCTTTTCATCAACAACCATTTGATTGATCCTACCTTTTCTTCGACAAGGACGTATCATCGACACAGACTTTTCACCGACAAATCTTATCTTCGACATTCATTTTCATCGACAACCGTTTCATGGACAATACCTCTTCATCTACAAATATTTTTGTATAGACAAGGACGGTCCATCGACATTATAGTAGTAAAATTTCGGCAGAACCTTTTTACATGATTTATTTTATTGTTGTATAATATTTTTTATTCTTTAGTTTATTTGGGGAAATATGAAAACGACTCCATTTTCCTTAGTAATTTAGAAAAACATATTCGTCATTTACCAATGTCACATTCCCAAAAATTCTAAAATATTTTAAATGTCTGTGTCGATAAAACTACATTGGCCATGAAAAGCTTTAGCAATGAAACATGTCTTTGTTGATGAAGCGTTATTGTCGATAAAAAGACTGTGTCGATGAAACTGTAGTCGATGAAACGTCCTTTTCAAAGAAAAGGTTTGTAGATGAATGGTAGTGTGGATGAAACGGTTGTCGATGAAAAGATAATGTCGATGAAAAACGAGTGTCGATGAAACGTCCTTATCGAAGAAATGATTTGTCGATGAAAAGGTATTGTCGATGAAGAATAATGTCGATGAGAAAGCACTGTCGATAAAGTGTTAGTACGCCATCGTATGTACATATTACAATATGTAAAAATTAATGTTTTTTGTAACGAAATTGAAAGGAGTATTTTTCTGCTCTATGCACCCCCCATTCAAAATTCCTGGTTGCGCCACTGGTTATAGTATAACTAAATGCTTTTAGTGTTATTAGACGAATCTAACGAGGGAAACTTGAGTTATGACTGCAGAACTAATGCTCGATTTCATGATTTTTCAAAAATTTCGCATTAATTATCAGTTATTTGGTCATAATTTGCAAATTTGAAAACGATCCACCCTATGAGCTTTAAATAATTGACTGTGATAAAAATTCTTCTACTTCTTAAAAAAAGTGTGATCCGGTAACTTAAAAATAGTTTATTTGCAAATATAGGCTTCAAAAAACTTACAAAAAAATAAAAATGCTCGAATAATTTTAATAAATTATAATTTTAGTTTTGTATTATTAATTATAATTGGTTTCATTCACTTGATGTAATTGTATATGTAATTGGGAGCAAAAGTTTTACTTTTTATGGTGAGTACGCTGCGTTCGACCTTCAAACAATCACTTTAGCTCCAAATAAAATATGCTATTTTTTCTTTAAACGACTAAAAGATGTTCAAAGTAAACATGAATAATTGACATAATTAAGACATAAACGTCATGCTTTGGCAAGACAAGCTTGAGCGACCCCTAAAATTCCGCTAAATCCCGGATACTTAACTTTCTTTGAATTTTCCTAGTTATTTTTATTGGAAATAACCTCCTCAATCAGCTCAATTAAATTTCAGAAATCAGCAATTGTAAATTGTAATTCAGAATAGTTAATTTCGGATAGCCGAAATCGTATTTCAGAATGTTTCAGAATAATCAATTTAATTTCAGAAAGTATCAATTGGATTACAGAATTGTCAACTGTATTTCAGAAAGCATCATTTGAAAATCAGAATTCATCAATTTAATTTCAGAAAGTATAATTTGTATTTCAGAAGTAATCAATTGTATTTCAGAAAGAATTATTTGTCATTCAAAATTATTTTTAGCCACCAACAGCCATGTCTTCCATAGCTAAAGCAGCTACTGGATCGATTTTAGTGTGTTGTGCTGCACGAGTACAACCACCACCAACTATTGTATTTTTGTCTTCAACAATAATTATTGTTTCTAAGTAAACCAACATTTGCTCCATAATACCAGGATCCATATTCGAAGAATTATGAAGTTGTCTTAGAACAGTTTATTTCAATTGGGTTTAACATTGGTGAATAGCCTAACAAGTGACTGGCGTAATGTTAAGTTGCCAATGGACATTTTTGATTAATTGTGGTTCACGAGCAAAATCACCACCAAAAACTCTCGGCTTCCTCATCAATACAGTTGAAGCTTTCTGAAATACAAATGACTATTCTGAAATTCAATTGACTATTCAACTCACAAGTGATTATTTATTGTGACAAGCAAAACGTCAAAAATATCAGCGATTATTTCATGACGTTTATGTTAAACTTCAATAAGTTTGAAGTTGGCTGTCAAATTTTGCATAACAAAGTGTAAAATGTTCGTTAATTAGTCCCTTAAATATGCACTCTTGTTCAAATTATAAGTCGAATATTTTTCATACATTACCACTCATAAAAATGTATTAACGTCCAATAAATATAATTAATTGTATTCGGGATTTTTGGTGTTTGTGGAATCAAAAAATTAAACACATCAGTTACATTCAGCTTACTAGTTTCGGTTTATTTGCTTAACCTTCATCAGAGCTATAACAAGAAACAATTGTTTTACAATTTTATAATTTACATATCATATTTAATTTACATACTAAAATTTATTAATAACCATGTGACAAAGTACATAGGGTATGTTTAAGAAATTTTTTTGATAATTACCTTAATGTTAGATTTGAAATGTTTTTTGTCGAGAAATATTTGAAGATAAATGTTGGAACACAACTAATAATTCCATCGAATAATGATAAAAATTGATTAATTGATACGAATTTATGATGCTTAAGGATTACAGAAATTTTTAAAGCAGCAGTTACCGCTTTCGGCATCGAACAACGAATGAAACTGTCAAATGTAATTTTATGACAGGTTATTAGCATCACAGAACAACCAATACTAGAAGTTATACAAAAATTTTACAAAACTTATGCAACACACTAAACAAATTTAAAATCCTTGAAATTGTCTAAGTTAACTACATTATTATATACTGTATGTCACAGAAAAATTTACAAACATATTTACAAACATAATTTATGTACCATATTTACAAACCCTATTTACAATAATAACTCTAAGCATACAAAACAATGTTTTTGTTAATAACACTTTTAAAAAAACATTAGGATAATTCTACGAGAAAAAAAAATTTATAGGTTGCAAATATTAATTCTGTTTGACCTTACACGAGTTAATTAAATTCTGATAAATTATGTTAAGATTATTTAAAACTGTACGCAGGTTGATGCTATTCGTATGTTTTTTAATTTCGATTGACTCTCGGAATAATCTTTTTTTCAAATTGCTTTCATGTGCCAGAACCTTTACATCCTTTAATTTCAGATGTTAAAACATTGTGAATGGTATTATTCTTGTATAAATATTTATTTATAAGTTTAATTGGGTAGTTGTTATCCCTTAATAATTTCTCGGCAATCTTTAAATTCTCACTAACATAACACGTGTCACATAATTTTTCTATTTTATTTTTAAAAGATTTAATAATTCCAATCTTTTGATGCATTTTGTGATCAGAAAGATAATTAACCAATCTACCAGAACTTAACGCTTTCCTGTACCAATTCGTAGTGATACAACCATTTGAATCTCTAATCACAAGTACATCCAAGAATGGAATCATCATCTCACTTTCCAACTCATGTGTGAAGTTAATATGTTCATCAAAATCACCAAATACAGTCTTGATCTCGCCAATTGCATCCATGTTATTAGGAATGGATGTTATAATGTCATCTACGTACAAAAATAAAAAATCAATGTTAAAGCTTAATTTCTTAATTGAATCCTCCAACAAGTCACTCATAACAAAGGTTGCAAAAATTGGTGAAGCTGGATGGCCCATTGCTGATCCGAACTTTTGTTTATAGAAATTGTTGTCAAATTTGAAAAAAATGTTATCAAAACAACTATTTACTAGTTTAATAAACATATCACAGGGTATGTCAGTGTAATTTTTAATTTCAGGCCAGTGCCTTATGATTGACCTGATTGTGGATTCACAAGAAATATTAGTAAATAATGAAGTAACGTCAAGTGATATTAAACAATAATCTTTAGACACTTTTTTTTCCTTAATTTGGTTTACGAACTCATAAGAATTTTTTATGTTAAAATTTAAATTTATATATACATTAGATAGTATTTTACAAATATATTTTTCTAAATTATAAATAGGTGCACCTATAGCACAAATAACTGGTCTTAGTTTTACATTCGTATTACCTTTATGAGTTTTAGGTAACCCATAAGCTTTTGGAATAGTAGAATTATAGGTACGTAATTTATTACCTTCTTGTTTACTGATGTAATTCTTCTTTTCCAATTCCATTAATAGCGCGTTGACTTTTGTTTGTGTTGCTGAAGTAGGATTCTTTGTGATGATCTTTCTTAAACATAACCTATGTACTTTGTCACATGGTTATTAATAAATTTTAGTATGTATATTAAATATGATATGTAAATTATAAAATTGTAAAACAATTGTTTCTTGTTATAGCTCTGATGAAGGTTAAGCAAATAAACCGAAACTAGTAAGCTGAATGTAACTGATGTGTTTAATTTTTTGAGTCCACAAACACCAAAAATCCCGAATACAATTAATTACCACTCATGTCATTTGGGGTTAAAAATTAAAACTTAAACCCAAATGACATTCGTGATAATGACAGTGAAAAATATTCGACTTAATTTTGACCACTCGTGATATTACATATGATACTTTCTGAAATTAAATTGATCTTTTCTGGAATAGGTACAATTGATGATTTCTGAAAACAACTGGAAAAGGTTACCTGGAGCATTTTTTAGAAAATCAGTGCTTTAGGTAAAATTTCATTATTATCTTTGAGGAATTTTCGTACTAAAACCAATTTATCTGTGCAAAATTTATTTTAATAAAGCATTGTGATAATTGTGTATTTTTGAAATCATTTTCCTATACTTATCTAAAAATTATTGATTTTTTTTGTGTTTTGAGGATGTTTATGTTATATTATATTATTTATGTATTAAAGGCTTTGCCGTAAATAAAGGAAAATAAAATAAAAATAAAACTGACCATCTACATGGTCGTTGAGAATTTTAAGCTGTTAAACCTTCCTCTGGATGTAATAGTTTAGAAAATATTAATAATATTGTAAAAAGTGGAAAAAGTGGAAAATATACTATAAAATTATGGCTTCAACAAAAAAATCTCGAATAAATTGCTTGATGAATTGCTCTTTGTGATACACTCACAACCTCCAAATTTTTTAAATTAACGCATAAATTACACTTAATGTAGAACGTAGAGTATAAATAATAACAGTGACATGAATGTCATCATACCCATTTTAGGGTAGTTTCTTGTGTGTAGAATTTACAGCTTTTTATAATAGGTATATTCAAACTTAAAATCCACTTTGTTAACGCGATCTCTTCAGTAGTATCAGTAAATCACGTCATAACATTTAACTACTGTTAAGAAGTTTTTTGATTTTTTTTTTTTAATTTTCACTTTTTGGTTGTTTCGAAAACGTCCGAAAATAAGCAACTTTTACACTCAATTTACAACCTTATTATAAAACTATTTAAAAAAATTAGAAAACTCATGAGATAGTCTTCAATTTAATTTCAAGAAAAATTTACAAAATTCAGATTGATTAATTCTTAATTAAGTTGTGTGTTGTGTTTCTTTTCTAAAACGTAATCGTGTAATCGTAGGTTCAATTATTTGCATCTCTTTCGCACAGTTATATGTTTCATACTCACATCGCATTTCCAAGGAACAGAGAAATTGGAGTTACACATTTTGCCGACTATCCTCTTAAATATAGTAGTTACATAGGTCAAACTCTTAAGTATAAGTTAGGCGATAATTCAAAATACGAGGGTAGTCTGTAAAGTTACCGACATCATTAGGATACAGAACATTTTCTTTCAAATTTTATTTTTTAAACAATAAAAAAAAATTGCCCCATTTTCATGAAAAATTTCATAATCTGTTACTTCAAACCTGGATTGTAATACATTGTTGAAAGCAGAAAAAAATGCAATTTATTTGTGGAAAAATCCAATATGATGCCCATTTAAAATAAGAAAGTTGCTATTGATATCTTGAAAACCGAGTTTGTTATATGTTTGTAAAAAATAGATTAAGTCTACGAAAAAAATAACTTTTATCCGAAACATTTCTTTGTAACTATTCTAGTTAATGAAATAATCGACTTTTTAAAAAATTGCATTTTTCGGTTTTTTCCGTTTATCTTCGGAATGGCTCGGAATTTTTGATATTTTTAAACGGCATCTGAATAATTATAGAAAAACTGCAAAACATTGCCCAAATTAACCAAATCTGTAACTTTATTAATAACAAAGATACCCATGCAATGTAACTCTGAATACTCTGTTTAAAAACTAGGACGACAGATTAAAATTTGTATGCCTCTGACACACAGCTAATTTTGGACAACTAAACTGAAGTATTTGAATTTAATTAGATATCTGTCAGTGATATTCCGCTATTAAAAAAATCAGCGCTTCTCATCATTAAGGTTCTCATTGTTAATTTTGTGTGTGTTTTTGCGATGGATATTGAATCTGGGCTCAGAACAAGGAACACATTTTAAGTACTGTAAATTATTATGTAATCCACGGTGCAGTTATTTGTTTATAGTAATATAAAATGAAATAATTAAAAAATTTCTCAAAAATAAGTATCTGGTGATTTTTCTGGTGATTTTTATGGAGTAAATCAAGCTTTCATATTTTGACCTCCTAGTTATTAAACAGAGTATAGATATTTTCAATTCACACTTACTGATAAAACAATCCATAAGGGTAGAAGCGACACAAAAATCGTTACCATGGAAATATAGTCACAGTGCACAGTTATCGGTACGTTAGTCATTACAAACTTCCACCCCAGAGTTGCCAACTAGCAGAAAACTTTTTAAAGTAATTACGATATTTAATTTTAAGAGGATACTCGGCAAAATGTGTAACTCCGATTTCTCTCTGCATTGGAAATACGATGTGCTAATGATACATATAACAGTGCGAAGGAATTACCTACGATTACACTGGTGTTTTTAAATAAACATAATATAATTAATCAAATAAAATTTTGTTAATTTCCATTATTTGTGGTTAATTTTATATCTCTTACTTGCTAAGAATTTTAAGTTATTTCAGGCTTTAATTTGTAATTGTCATTATGAATTTTTTGCGCTACCAACCTATATTTGTACACTTACCGTTCATGTAACAAACGCGTTACTATGAAATTCCCAAACGAAGGTTGATTGCTATGGCAACCAAAAAATAAAGTTTCGTTCTGATTTATAACAGAACAGTGTTTCGATGTGAAATAGTTTGCCTTAAATATAAAAGATGGCGCCACAACTGCTTTGACAATTTGCGCTTCTAAATGTTATTATTAAAAATTAAATAACGTAACTTTTAATTTCTTTCAAGTTTTAATTCTGATATAAGAATTTATGAACGGTAAGTGTACAAATATAGGGTGGTAGCGCAAAAAATAATATACGTTACACGGTCGTTAAGTGCGGTATGACAGGCCTCGCAAAATAGAAAAAGTCGCCCCTACGTGGCTCGTTTTCCTAACCTTTATCTCGTTCTGTCATAAAGCACTTACCGACCTTGTATAGTAATATACTATAGGGGAATTTATGACAGTTGGCCACACTGATTTTCATAACCGCCCTAGTGATGGTATAATACTTTTATCCATTCTGAACAAAAAATGTTAGCCGTAACAGCGATGTTAAATTTCACAGTCACACTGATGTCAAAAAACGCTATTCTTTAAACTATACTGTAAAATAACATTTTCAGCGCTGTTACGGCTAACATTTTTGTTCAGAATCACCTCATAAGTAGGTTATTCCCTAAATACCATTATTAAGACAATGACTAGGTGAACATTATTTTAGAAAATGATTGGAAAATACAAAAACGTGATTCTCTTTATGTGATCAAATCGAAAAAACATTATAATTTCTTTAAAAATTTCTAATGTTGAAGTCGACCTATAAAAGTAATTAAAATAACATTTATACATACAGTAAACAATATATAGCCGACAGTAACCGAAACACAGCTTTACATTATTGCAGAACTAAAAAAATCTATTTACATTTTCTGGCAATAATAAATTAAAATTTCTCGTTGGATAACTGTGCGAGATTCTTGAATTTAGAGATGTTTTATTCTTAAGTGCATAAGTACCCTACTCCAAAAGAAGCTGACAAGGGAGTGTTAAAATTTTCAACTGTCTAAAATGTTCTCTACAAGATTCTAGTTGACCAATGCCTAAGATGCATCTTATGGAGTGCTTTTGAAGTAGAAAAATTTTGCCTAACCAAGAGGAGCAACCCCACAATGGAAGAGCATAATATGAGCCGTTGATTTTGAAAGTGAGTCTTGCATGCACTTCAGACTTCAGCATAGTAAAGTTTCTAAAGAGACGGTAAATCAAGACAATGCCTTAAGGCTCGCAATTTATAACATGCTTTATTCAATTTTGATGTAATTTTTGTACAATGTATAGACCAATCTAGTGTATCAGTAATATCTACTCCCAAAAAAGACACATTTTGAGAAATACATATTTATTGGTATACTGTTAAATACAATATTGGGATTTTGATTTATTATCCTCTGTTTAGTGTGAAAAAGCATAACGTGTGTTTTTCAGTATTAAGAAACAGCTTGTTACCAGAAAACCATTGATTTAATTTGATAAAATACTGATTGCACGACAGTTCAACCTCTTGGATGGTGGTGGCTGACGTTAAAACAGAGGTATCATCCGCGTACATAATCATAAAAGTATCATAGAGGAATTCAGCTATGTCGTTTATGTACAAGATGAACAATACCGGACCCGAAATAGAACCCTGTGGGACAACCATTGTGACCGAAAGCATAGCTGATCTTAAACTCTCCGAGCTACCGCATGTTTTTTTTTAAATTTACCTCCAAAAACTGAAATCTGTTATATAAATAAGACATGAACCAGTGTCCAGCCTTAACTCTTATACCAAGACGATACAATTTATCTAACAAGTGAGAATGTGGGACACAATCGAAAGCTCCACTAAGATCACAAAACATCCCCATGGGGCATTTTGGCAGTCGATCGTTTTCAATATTTTTTTCATAGAACGCTAGCAACGCAGTTTGGGTTGACTTGGCTGAACGAAAACCGTGTTGAGAATGAGATAATTTATCTAGAAATTTTTCTAACCTGTCTAGCATTGTATACTCGAATGGCAGTATATAAGGAGTTACCTGCATAGAGAGAAAAGTTATGTGGGTTTTTATTTTTGGAAAAGTGAACTTTAACTGGTTGTAATTTTGCAGGGAAGCATTTTTGGGCAAAGTGTTAGAGGAACTTGTCATCTTAATTTGACCGGATAAATTCGTTCCACAATGTCTGTCCACATAATTACGGAACACCCCGTATAGACTGTTGTAAAGTACAAAAAATAAAAAAAATTAAATTTTTTTCTTACAATATTTGTACAGAAGTCCCATTTGATCCCACCAAATTTCAAATTTTTTTAACCACCCATTTGGGCATTACCGCTTTTGTTTGTAAAAATCACCCTGTATATTTTTTTAAGGATCTAAAGTATATTTTTTTAATTGTAAGTGCCACAGGTGGCCTCAAAGAACCGCGTCTTGCTCCATTTTGTTTACAATTAAATTAAAATTTCTTGATATTCGAAATAGGTGCAACATACTTTAAATGTTTTTTTCTTGAAACGTCATTTAAAGTACAGCCTTATGTGACGCTTGACAGGCTTTAATAAGTCATCTTCCTTGACTCTATGGTCATATTAGGCAACCCAATATACACTGACATTGAATTGTGTATTGCATGTAAATTAAATGTCAAATTTTAAAATTATTTTTTATTTTATTGTTTTAAAAATGTTTACGTTTTATTCGGAGTAAAAGAACCTTTTGTGGCTCGCATGTAATCGCGGAACTCGTCACGAAAACCTACATGCTCACCACAAAAATACTTGTTTTACTCCTAATAAAACAAAATACTATTTTTATTCGTTAGGCCAGTCAAATTAGCATTCTTCTTTGAAAAAATTAGAGGAAAGCTGGAAATCGTTTTAATCACTTTATTTTCCATAAAAAAAGAACATATTGAGTTTGCCCCAATTTTCGTGCAATGCTCTAGTGTTGTGTAGAAAAAAACCAAAAAAATTTCGGCCATTTTGCAGTTTTTTCAAAATACAGCCGAAATTATGCGTGTGGAGGAATATACTATTCTTTGCAATTTTAAATGGCGTTAAATTCTACGTCGATTGAGTACCCAACTTTTAAATTTAAGCGTCAAGATGTTGGAGAAAACTAGAGTCAAAAATTGCCCCCTTGGAGAAACAAAAATTTTCTTTCGTATATACCGATATTTAGCACGGGATAACTTTCTATTGACAAATACAGGCAGTTATAATGTGTCTCAACAGTTGTTGTTCACGAAAAGTGT
This sequence comes from Stenus bimaculatus, assembly GCA_963971135.1. Classification (NCBI taxonomy): domain Eukaryota; kingdom Metazoa; phylum Arthropoda; class Insecta; order Coleoptera; family Staphylinidae; genus Stenus; species Stenus bimaculatus. The sequence goes on from OZ020180.1 coordinate 38,531,492, forward strand.
AGAAAAGCATACAACAAGGAATCAAACATCAATGCTGTAATTTCCGGAGAAGTTCCCAGTAAGAGAACTAGACGATCTTCAACCGAGTTCGATTTTAAGAAGAATTGTGTGCTTAGTGGTGAAGATACAGCATCTGATTTTGAAAAAAGAAACTGAAAATGAATAAAGAATTCGCTCTTCTGGAAGTTGATACAAACAGAGGTGATGCATGGGGTCAACAAGTTATTTGTATCAGATCTTGTTGCTTCTGAAGCCAAGTATCATGGGGCATGTGGAAAACGATTCTTCAAACCTCTCGCATCTAGCAATAGCAGAGGGGGTCCCCCGGACCTGGATGATGATATTACAGCTGCAATCGATTATACATAATCGGTTACACGGAGGAAGATGAATGCCAGTTTAACCTTCAAGGCTATTGGCAGTACGTTCCGCCGATAGCAACAATCAAAAAAAGATTTTTAGAGAAATATGACGATAATATAATTATACTCAGGATTTCAGCAGGAAATAAACATAAAAGTACAATAGTATGTTTCAAAAATACTGGGTACTCAATACTGTCAGACAACTGGTACGCTTCAAGGAAACAGAAAAAATAAGAAGAAGGTCTTCGCGTGACTCAAGCGTGTGCATACTACGTAAGAGCTGAAATTCGATCAAAAGCATACGATCTCATAAATTATCCTAAACCCGTTGGTTTCTTGGATAACATTGATGACGATATTCCTGAATCTCTTTTGTTGCTTCTGCAAATAATAACCGTCCCAAGATCCTGAAGGAATAAAAACGTGGACAAAGGAGTAGAAGCCAACACTGCTGTACGTGTCAAAGCAATCGCTCACGAAATTATCGCTGCTACAAGGCCAAGATCATTCATGTCTCCTCTGCAGATCGGTCTTGTAGCATTTCTGCATAGAAAATATGATTCGCGAGAATTGCTGGATGTTCTATCAGCGCTAGGATTTTGCAGCTCATATATGAATGTAAAAAACTTCGAATTATTTCGCATGCAACAACCTACGTCAGATGTGTCAAGAAACAGTTTTCACTAGTTTGTGTTTGATAATGCCGATGTGAACATAGACACGATTGATGATTTGAATACTTTCATGCGATGGGTGGCATCCAGTGCATTACTCAAAAACCTCAAACTGCTTCCTTTGGAAAAGCTATTCAAAAATTAATTAGTATACACAATAAAAAATTTACATAGATAATTTTTTAGTCTAGTTTTCTCCAACACCTTGAGATTTAAATTTAAAAGTTGGGTACTCAATCGACGCAGAATTTAACGATTTCTAAAATTATAAAGAATAGTATTTTCCTCCAGACGCATAATTTTGGCTGTATTTAAAAAAAAACTGCAAAATTACCGAACATTTCTTGGTTTTTTCTACACAGCACATAGAGTATTGCACGAAAAGTGGGGCAAACTCAATATGTTCTTTTTTATGAAAAGTAAAGTGATTAAAACCATTTCCAGCTTTCCTCTAATTTTTTCGAAGTAGATCATGTTTTTGAGCTTATTTGACTGGCCTACGTATAATATACGATTTATTAAGATTTCTAGAAAAAAACTCCCTATAAATGAATATTTCGTTTATTATTGAAATAAAAATTTTAAATTACAATTGCCAACAATTCAAAAATCAAACATCTTTATATATTTTTATTTATTATATTCACAAATTATACAGGGTGATGGGTGATTCATTTAACATGTGACTAGTTAATATCCAAATAAACTTAGAAAAATAATGTAGATGTAGATTTTAAAACAGCTGTAAAAATTATTCATTTTTATTAAAAAAAACTTGGTTATTATTGAAATTAATTCAAAGTAACCCTTGACCAAAAAATAGACCACGCTTTCCGTCTTTAAACCAAACAACTTTTTTGTAAAACCCTTTCTCAGATATTTGTCTCAAATTAAATGATTCACCCCATATAGCGTTTACATCGAAAATCATTAAAAATTTTTAAATTTTAAGGAGTGGAGAAAGGGAGAAATCATTGCACAAACACGTCAAATTTAAAAAATAAATTATGTATGTATATTTTACGATGTAAAACGAGAATTTTATTTTTTATAGCTTTTACCATTTCAAAGAAACAGAAAACATATTTATGACCATACATACATAAAAACATCTAGTTAAATATTAACAGACCGATAAAAATAAAAATATTTGATAGAGCAATAATTTTAAAATTTTGTATAATTATTTTATGTTCCTTTTTTTTGTTTATTGCACTAAAAAATAAATTAAATTTTTAATAAAAATTAAAGCGGCATTGATTTACTGCTATTTTCGATGTTTGTAAACAACAAAATATAATACATATAAAAAATTTCAATCATAATACAAAACTTTTAATTGACGCGCCGATAAAATTAGCGCCGGAAAGTGACGTAGACAAACGCCAAATGCTCGACAAGGCCTCGGCTCGTTTTCCCGGGCCGCTTTTGTAATTTGGGTTTAATTAAGTTGGCGCGCTTGATTGAATAGAAATGAGAGGGATGCGCTGCTGACATGAATCAAAAGGGTGCAAGCTTACCTACTGCCGGGGTTGGCGGGCAACGGCAGTGACAGAGTGACAGTTACTCGTTACACGCATTTCCCTTTGCTACTCGCATCTTTTGATCAAGTTTCGAATCGATCACACACACGCGAAATGTTTATTGTGGTTACGGTCGCAGCTAAGCAGCTGATTTGACGTTCGGTAGGCGGTGACAGGTGGCGTGGGCGAGGCGACGCACTGTTGCCAAGTCACAGTTAAAAAAAAACTTGATCGAAACTCATGTTTACGGTGCTAACACAAATAAACAAATACACATTAGGTACAAACGTTTTTTTATACCTATATTTAAATACTTGGCAAATTTTAACTGATAAAATATGCAAAAATTAACTAAATGAAAAACAAAGGTTGAGCTTATTTTATTATACAAGGTGTCTTTTCCAAGGAAACATTTTTGTTTAAATCTCATTAAGTATCACAATCATTTCTCCGTCGTTTACTTTTTCAGCTTATTTATTCACCCACACAATAAAAAGTGATGTATAAACATAAGTCTGCTAATGACATATTTTGAGTGAATTAAAATATGTATTGAAAAAAGTAAATATATTTTATAAATATATTTTTATAGTAGAGTGAGCTAAAATGATTGTGATTTGATTTGTAGGCAACCAAATACGCAAAATTTAAAAAGACTATTCAACTCACAAGTGATTATTTTGTGTGACAAGTAAATCGTCAAAAATATCAGCGACTATTCAACACACAAGCGATTATTTTTTGTAACAAGGAAAATGTCAAAAATATCAGCGTTTTCTTTATGACGTTAATGTCAAATTTCAATAAGTTTGAGGTTGGCTGTCAAATTTTGCATAAAAAAATGAATAATGTTCGTTAAATAGTCCCTTAAATATGCACTTTTGTTCAAATTATAAGTCGAATATTTTTCATACATTACCACTCATGTCATTTGGGGTTAAAAATTCCCCTCCTTCTTAAAACTTAACCCCAAATGACATTCGTGGTAATGACAGTAAAAAATATTCGACTCAAATTTGACTACTCGTGATATTACATCTGATTATTTTGTGACGTTAATGAAAATTTCAATAAGTTTGAAGTTGGCTGTCACATTTGGTACAAAAGAGTAAAAAATGTGAGTTAAGTAGTCCCTTAAATATGCATACTTGTTGAAATTATAAGTCGAATATTTTTCATATATTACCACTCATGTCATTTGGGGTTAAAACAACCCCAATTGACATTAGTGGTAATGACAGTGAAAAATATTCGACTCAAATTTGACGACTCGTGATATTACATATGTATGCGAATTTATATACATATACAGTCCCAGCGCTGCGAAGCAGTAATATTACTCTAAAAATTAAAAAATATATCGACATGCGATGCTCCACAGATCGCGCATACTCTAATAATAATTTTAATAATATACCGGATGTCCATTCCAAGATGGCGGACCAAAGTTAGCACAATACTTTTATGGGGTCACTCGTTTGGGTTGCAAATTTAAATGGCCAATATTTTGCAGTTTTTTTCTCATCTAGATGGCATCCAAAATAAGCAAAAATTCCAAGCCATCCCGAAGATAAACGATAAAATCCCAAAATGCAATTTTTGAAAAAGTCGATTATTTAATTAACTAGAAAAGTTTCAAAAAAATGTTTCGAATAAACTTTTAGTCTAAGCGGCGGCGACACTAAGTCTAGTGTGATAAAACTTTTCAAGGTCGTACATATAATTCGTTACGTCATTGAGGGAGGAACACAAAATGGCACTGCTGCCACGTGTAGACCGAACGCCACTATAAAAATTTTCTTTTCAAAATTTTTCTAATCTCTAGTATCATAAAACTTCAGGATTCTGATATCTCCCTGCGACAGGGGAGGGTTAGGGCTATAAAAAAATGCGGTGCTGCCAGTCTCCGAGAGAACGCTTATCAGTGGCAGCAGGAAAATAAGAGATCCCACTAATTCGATTTTCAAAAATTGGCAACCACTTTTACTGACGTCTTGTAAAAGAGGTTGCATATTACTGACGTCTCGTAAAAGTGGTTGTTTATTTTTGAAAATTATTCCCACTTTCGGGTTGGTGCCTCGGTTCCTGTCAGGTTTGGGGCCATTTTCTATAGCCCTAACCCTCCCCTGTCGCGAGGAACAAGGAATAATCAGAATACTGAAGTTTTATGATACTAGATATTAAAAAGAAATAAAAATTTTGAAAAAAAAATTTTATAGTGACGTTTTGTCTACACTTGGCAGGAACGGAGGCAGCAACCTGAAAGTGGGAATCATTTTCAAAAATAAGCAACAACTTTTACGAGACGTCAGTAATAAGCAACCACTTTTACGAGACATCAGTAATAAGCAACCACTTTTACGAGACGTCAGTAACAAGCAACCACTTTTACGTGACGTCAGTAAAAGTGTTTGCCAATTTTTGAAAATCGAATTTGTGGGATCTCTTATTTTCCTGCTGCCGCTGATAAGCGTTCTCTCGGAGACTGGCAGCACCGCATTTTTTTATAGCCCTAACCCTCCCCTGTCGGGAGGAGAAATCAGAATCCTGAAGTTTTATGATACTAGAGATTAGAAAAAAATAAAAATTTTGAAAAAAAAATTTTTATAGTGGCGTTCGGTCTACACGTGGCAGCAGTGCCATTTTATGTTCCTCCCTCAATGACGTAACGAATTATATGTACGACCTTGAAAAGTTTTATCACACTAGACCTAGTGTCGTCGCCGCTTCTACTATTTTTTTTTCATAAAAACTAAACCCACAATTTTAAGTAAAAAATTCGAAAGTATGTCTAAACATGTGTACCCATGCAAAATTTTATCGGATTTGTCTCCTCTCACTCCGAAGATATATACATAAAAAAATCAAGAAGGCCAGAACCGTTAGATTTTCAAAAAATGCCCACTCACTTGAATTAATGTTAGAGATTAGGGTCATTTAAGATCATTTTAAATTTATGTGACGTCATCGCTCATCGTATAACGCCCGCATGGCGTCATTGCTTTTTTTAATAGAAGCCCATAACTTTTAAGTCAAGAAATTGAAAGGACGTCTAATCGTTAAATCGAATATTGAGAATTTGCCATCTTTAATTGAACATATCTTCGGAATGAGAATAAATAAGTCATTGAAATTTTGCATGGGTACAAAAGTTTAAAAGTCGAAAGATTTTCGCTTAGAACTATTTACTTAAAATTGTGGGTTTCTATTTAAAAAAATTGTAATGACGTCACGTGGACATTGTTTGATCATTTATTTATTTATTTAAAGAAATACCCAGCAGACCTAGGTCCATAATTCGGGTATATCTACATACATGATAAAATAATATTCTTGAATAATTGAACAATGTTATAAAATATAAAATACATATCAACAACATATAATACAAATAAGTAGCGAGGACAAGAATAACAAGAAAAAGTTAAAGTGGCACAAATTTCTACAGAATCTAGAGAACTACAATAAAAAATATCACAACTGCTCCGAACGATGTAATAATTACGAACAATACTGTATAGTGGCTAGTGGCGAGTTAAAATGATAGTTGGTACTGTTTATACAAGTAACAAATAAGCAAGTATGTTATGTTCATGTCCGGATTAGTGCCATGTTTAAAAATATATAGGTATTTTAAAATTCGGCGCAGTAATCTAATTTACTAGATATAAAAGCATAATACAATGTTTTGAGAGTGCCACAATCCTTAAAATCTTATGCATTCCTAATTATAAATCCAATGAGTTTAAAACATTCACTAACCAGCTTTAAAATGTGACAATTAAAAGTAAGTTTCACATCAAATACTACGCCTAGAACATGAAATGTAGTTACTCTTTTTAATTTTACTTTATTCAGTTCGTATTTTCGTATTTATATTCTAAACACTCCGGTTTACGAGTATACGACATAATAGCGCACTTAGGTATGTTTACTTGTAGACCACTTGTTTCGCACTATACCAAGAATTTGTCCAAGTTATATTGAAGTTTCCGACAGTCAGTTTCACAATTAATCACCGAAAACAGTTTTACGTCATCGGCATATAGAAGTACATCACAGTCAATAACATCACACACTCCATTTATAAAGATGGATAACAGAAGAGGTCCTAAATTCGAGCCTTGCGGTACACCACTTATAGCCATCTAGGGATCCGAGGTGACACCACTGAAATGTACCATCTGAATCCTATTTGACAGATACGACTCAATAACGTTAATCACATTATGAGGAATTTCTACTTTATATAATCGTTTTATCAATATATTATGGTCCATCCTGTCAAAGGCTTTACTTAGGTCTGAGTAAACCACATCCATTTGTTTCCTTTTATCAAAGGCGTTGAATATTGATTGGGTAATATTAATTAGACCACTGGCAGTGGACCGACGACTCATAAAACCATTTTGATTATGCGATATCTTGCTTTTAACTGAGCCAAGAATAGTATTACACAGAAGGCACTCGAAAATCTTGGAAAAGTTATTCAGAACGCCAATGGGTCTATAATTTTTTGGATCACTTTTATCACCTGACTTAAAGACGGGTGTGAAGCGGACCTGCTTCCAGATTTCCGGAAATTTTCCTGTTTTGAGTGACAAATTAAATAAATATGCTAGAGGCATATATAATATGTAAGAACAGTCTTTAAGAAGAAAACCAGGTACAAAATCAACACCTGAGGTAAGACAGTTTCTTAATGTTTTAAGTACTTCAGCCTCAGCATATGAAATATTACCCATAATTTGCATATTATTTAATGTAAACGTAGCTTCTACACTTGTCGTATAGGCAGACCGAAAGACTTCAGCGAATGCATTGACAATATCTAAAGGTTTAGTGAGACAAACGCCTTAGAGGAATAATTCACCTGGAATCCTAGATACGTTTCTTTTTGAATTAATAAATGACCAAAAATACTGCGGATCATATTTTAGTCTCATTTCCGAAGACTTGATGTGGTTAATTTGGTCTAACTTGATATTAGCTTTCACTTGCTTCTGTATATTACTTAGACGGAGTCGATTTAAACATGATTTATTTCTGAAGTAAACCTTCCTTAGTGTGTGTTTTTTTTGTTATTGTTTGTTACTTATTGTACTTTTCAAAAAGTAAGATGGATATTTATGCCTAATACTGTGATTAGCTTGTTTAGGGACAAATTTATCAAAACTTTCATACAACTTTCCATAAATGAACTTCCATGCATGGTCGCTATCATCCATAAGATATATGGGTTCCCAATCAATACTACCAATATCAGAGTAGAGATCAACCAAATTCGCCTTTCTAAAGTTATATCGTTTAGATAATGGTGGTATTAGCTTCTTTGTGAATTTATAATTAATAGTTATGTTGATAGAAAGTGAGGGACGATGATCGTCCAATTTAACCAATGGATTGAAACACTCGGCAACCTGACATTTGATGGTATTCGTTGCAAATACCAGGTCGTTTATTCTTATTAATTACTTTATTGCATTGTATCAAATCACCGTGGGTAGCAAACTTATTAATTATTTGAAATTTTCCAGTATTGGTAGGCACTTCTGAGTAATTTACGTAATCCGGAATGTTGAAATCACCTAGTAGAATACAGTTCTGATAATCACACTTATATAGTTCAAGACATCTTCATATTCAATAGATGTTGTTTTAGGTGGAAAGTATACACAAAGTATAATTAATTGACTAGAACTTAAACCTATTTTGACTCCAATCAAGTCAACTTTGGAAACTGGTGATACCAAATTAAGATTATTAACCGAGTAGTTATTTTTAACAACTATAAGAACACCACCTCCTCGTTGATTACTTGATCTGTCTCCACGAAAAACTTAGTAATGGTTAGGAAATATTTCAGAACTATACAAGCCATCCTGTATCCATGTCTCAAAAATTGATACAATGTCGAAGTCAGAGGCTTGAACGTTCCCCAAAAAGTAAAAAGTGATACGTTTTCGAATTTAAACCTCGAACATTTTGGTAGTAGTATTAAATTGCAATTGATTAGAGGCGTAGGTGTTAAATAAATTTTAAATAACGCAAAATATCCACAATTGTGGATATTTTGCGTTATTTTGTTTATATTTGTAATTACAAACAATATTTGACATGTCAAGCCATTTTTCTAAAAAACGAAACATTTCTGACTTCTTGAATTCCATGTTAAAGACTCTCTGTATTTAATACACCAGCAAAGATGATAATTTTTTACTCAGTTTTCTTGGGGCCAAATCTTCGTATGTAATTCGCGATATCGGAGGTCAGATACGACGTCTGGGGGTCATTTAAAAAGCTAGAAGGGGACTAATAAATAAAACCTATTTATGTGTGTGGGTATAAATTTTTAGTCACAAAAACAAACTACTGTCATAACTAACTATAAGTACCATTCCCACGGATTCGCATTTTAAATATCTTTCAGACGGTATTAATAACTTAAACAGTGCTGGGAATTTGGCTATTTTGAACAAGGGAGCAATAATTAAATCACAATATGTTGACCGGTTTCGACTTTGTTTATGAAAATCTTCATCAGAGCTATTGTGTATTATTGAGACTTAAGATAATTTTTAATACACAATAGCTCTGATGAAGATTTTCATAAATAAAGTCGAAACCGGTCAGCATATTGTGATTTAATTATTGCTCCCTTGTCCAAAAAAGCCAAATTCCCAGCACTGTTTATAATATTAATTGGACGTATCATTTAATTAGGTATTAATAACTTTTTTAAATAAGTCCGAATAAAATTAAAGCCGCAAGGACTAACTAATGAGTAAGATACCCTCGTATTCGTATTTTAATTGCCTTTCAGACGATGTTAATAACTTTTTCATGCAAGTCCGGATACCCCTCGGATTTGTATTTTAATTGTCTTTCAGACGGTGCTATTAACTTTTTTACGAATTAGGGAAAAATGAGTTTTTATGTATATTGTTATATGCCGTTTTATTCGTCTTGTACTATTTAGTGGTATGTTTTTTATTTTGTAATATTTTTAAAATCCTTTTTAAAAGGGGGCTCTAAAGTAAGCAATTTTAATAAATTGGACTAAGTATGAATTAGGTACTGTTATATCGCTCTTGAAACGATGTTTGTGTTGATACCCTTTTCAATAAATTTGGATGTAAATTGACAGAGATATGAGCGATAGAATCTTATAGATAGAAAAATTATTGCTATCATCACATCGGTGTCACAAAAAATATGCTATAAAAGCTAATTCACTTACTAAAACCAATAAAAACTCAAAACACAAAAAAGGCCTTTACTCACCTTCCACCATTTTTTACAAAATGTATGTCAAAATAGCACCATCTATACGTAGTCGAAATTCCGAATATCACGAGTGGTCTTTATGTCGACTATTTTTCACTGCCATTTCTGCTTATGTCATTAGCTTTAATTCCCCGACTGCGTAGCAGGACTGGAATTATTAACCACAAATGACATGAGTGGTAATGTATGAAAAATATTCGACTTATAATTTGAACAAGAGTAAATATTTCAGGGACCGCTTTTCATCCTCTTGTTTAAAATTTGACTTAAACGTCATGAAATAATCGCTGATATTTTAAATGTTTTACTTATCACAAAAAATAATCAGTTGTGAGTTGAATAGTCATGTAAATCTAGATCGTTTCATCTTCCTGAGGTACAAGGCATATACATGCACACTTTTAAATATTGCACATAACAATTAGTAATTTGTGGCTTACAATAAGTTTCCAAGCTACAAAATAAAATAACAATTTTGGTTTTAAAGTTCATACTTATATACCTGTCACCTATTACTAAATACCTATCATTAAAGATTATATTACTTATTATTATTAAATAAAAATCGTTTTTCTTCCTTTGATATTATATTAAAATCATTTTTACATCTGATACCTACTATTTCGTAACGCCAATCAAAACACAGCGTATACCATAAACCGAAATTACAACATTTTATCCGCTTTTTATATCATGAAGAAGTTTAAAAAGAGATCATTAACATGGTCCTTGTACCATAATGGACCACAGTTTTAGTACGATAATGAATTCATTATGGCTCTAGAATGAGTTCATTTTGGTACTCAGTCCGATAAAGAACTTCATTATGTCACTCAAATTGACGTACGAAAGGTACCATTATAGTATGCCAGCAGATAACAAATACGCTAAACCTATACATGAACGATACAAATCCTGAAAATTCACGTTATCGAGCTTCTACTGTATTTGAATATCTTGTACTCTATTTTTTATCCTACATATGTTTCTGAAACTAAATCCAATTTCGTGTAGGAAACGTATTAAACTTGCAAAAATACCTACAATATAAATACCAAATATAACAATATAGTGATTCAAACTAATAGCTTTATAGTTCTTTGGAGGAAGTGGTATATTTTTTATACCATCAGCATAAACATCATAATAACTCACAATTCCATCTTCAATTAAATCCCTTAAAATTGCATTGAATCTTTTTACAAAAGGCGACCCCTTATTCATGAGAAAAACTCCATGCACTAAAGCTGAATCAGGCAATTTATAAATATCGTACTCCTTAGATTTATCAGCAATATAATACATATTTCGTGTACTTTTATACATGGCAAAATCTTTATCCTTAAATAATCTATCGAAGCAAGTCATATCAAGATTATCACAATGCTTATAATTCTCGTGGAAATAATGCATAAATTCATTATCATCATTAGGTAGATTAGATTTCGCTCCTAAAGTTCCTCCAAAAGTCATTCCTGATTCTTTTATTTCTTCCCATGTTGAAATCTGTTTGTTATAACTGGGCTTAAAAAGGAAGGTCATTATTACTCCTTGATAAGAATTAATTAAAATAAAACACGAAAATGCCCACGTAAAAAAAATTATTCGCAACGTTGTTCTCGTTTCTTTCAATGAAGTAGCGGATAATAATATCCTCCAGATAAATAATAAAGCAGTGCTAAAATTTGTTTTAGTTATACATGACCATAAAAATGAAATACCTATGAAGACAAGGAAAATAGTGACCCAAATTTCCCAAGTAACTACATTAATTAAATTTCTCCACGGTTCTAGTGGGAGTGCTTTTGGTACAAAAAATGCAGCAGCGGTAAATGTATGTGAAATGGTCGGACTAAAATCTTTCAGTAAATCTATCCGAAGCCAATTAAGTCCTAAAGTTACGACAAGGCCATTATTTTCTAATTTTCCAAAAAGATGCGTCCATGTTCCATTTTCCAATTTTTCGCCCCATTCTATTATATTTTCATTTTGATATTCTGGGGTAAGCTTCAAAATTTTTATGATTTCACGTATAAGAATTAGTTCAAAACCAGAGTTTTTATCAAAATCCTCGTAATTTGTATAAGGTGGGTATCTTGTCATGTACACTTTTATAGGGCAGTGATTAAAGTGAATCAATTGGCTTTCTTTGTTTATGATTGCTTGTCTTAAATTATTCTTATTGGTGCAATTTAAGACTGCAATAGATTCTTTGATTTTTATGCAAGCACCTATACTAATGGGTTTGTACGTAAATAAATCATTTTTAATTAAAATAAAGGCGTTTACCAGGTAATAACTCCAGATAAGTTCAAAAATTGTTACCACATCGATTTTGTAATCAACCATTATTACAACAAAGCTTTCATAATTGTAGAATACTTTCCATTTGTATAACACTTGCAAAACTCTTCTTAAATTTTCAAAATTGGTGAAATGTATGACTAATAAATCATACGTGACTTTAAATGTATATGGTTTTATGTAATTTAGTTGAAAATTCAATACAATTTTTTGTCCTGTGATTGTTTTTAAAAGAAGTTCTTGATTTCTCTCATAGTATTCCACAAGAAAAATTGTCTTATTAATTTTTGCTTCTTCGAAAATATTATAAAGGCAAGAGGCTTGTTTTACTTTACCTGAAGGTAGGATTTTACAGTAGGAAAATATTACATTTAACATCATAATAAATATCTTCATTATATTGTAGGTTGTAGGTTAAACAACTTACTATTTAAAATTATTTCCTTTCATATCAATCGTAATAGGTGTGGAATTGACGTAATTAGGTTTATTGAATATTTCATATGATAAGTAGTACTTTAATTAGTTATACATTTAATTTACTTTTATATTAGTATCAAATTTATCGAGTATATGATATTTTTATTAGTAATAATACTGTTAATTATTGATTTGGCTATAAATTATTTTAAATTATTGTAAAAATTGGATGAACTATTAAGTATATTGAACACCAACAAATATTTAAAATATGTGGTGATAAATTAAGTCATTCTGTTAACGAGTTTGAATTATAGATGAGTTGAAGATGATTTTTCTCTCTGCGCCCATTGCGATAAAAATATTAAATTATTGGGTGCAATGGGCGCACTGCGCACTAATATGAAAATGTAAAGTTACATGGTTCTAAATTAAAACTAGAACTGATGAATTATGAGTTAAATAGAATAAAAGAGTAAACATTTTATACTTCACGAAATTTAGACAATTACAATTAATCATGTCCACTATTATATACTTAATACTTAGTCGCCAATCTATCATTATGAACTTGATAAAAGTTTTTTTTCAATTTTTTATCCATTATTTGCTATGTGTAAACAAGATGTATTTAATGATGTTTATTATATTTAGGTACAAGTAATCCCCTATCCCCTGAACCCTAATCATCTATGGTATCTAAATCCAATATCATTAAATAATAATATTCATTTTTAAATAATCCTAATCCGCTTTAAAACATCCAGGAAGATAATTTCTGATATTTTTGGTGTTGGTGAACTTAAGGGTTAAAGATGTTTTATTAATTTAAACCAAGTAAAAATGAAATCCTAAAATATCCTTTGCAAAAAAAGTTATTGAGGCGTTCCAGGTGGCCTATTTTCGTTTTCATTCGATTTTTTTCGCATGTGAATAAATAACCCTATAATAAATAGAAAATAAACCTACTGAAACGAATAAGCCTCTTGTCAAAAAGATTATAGGGCAGTGATTAAAGTGAAACCTAACCTAACCTAACCTAACCTTAAAATTATCGTTTATCGTTTCAAAATGGAAAATCAAAGATTTTAATACAAATCAAAAGCGTTTCTTACAAATCATCGAGAGATTAAAAGTGGAGAGAGTTTAACAATAAATTGTTAAAAAACACGGTATTTTTGGGAAGAAGTATCAAATTCCCTAAATTCTATGCCATGGGCAAAAAAGATTGGATGCTATGGAGATTTATGCTCTTTTTAAGGTTCCTCAATATATGGTGATACCAAACTAATAATAAGCGATTTCGAATGTCTTTGGTTCATAGATTGGACTGTCATATCTAAATATGGTTCGATCTTTAGCTATTCGCCGAACCGAACAAGCTGTCAAATTTTTAGTTGGCCACTAACCAACCAAAGAAGCCATTTGTAATCGCCTAATGTGTTCGGCTGTCACTTGGTCTAATGTATAAATTTTTATCAATTTTCTCTCGGTATGCAGATGACGTGGCAATAAAGTGGCAAGTAGCACCTTCGAAAGACTTTATAACAAATACAATAGGGCGAACTAAAATCACCACTCTGTGGGGTGGCATTAGAAAAATTTTGGTTTTTTGATTTCAGACGATCCAGTAATGAGTTATGAGGGGCACCGCAATGAAACTGAGACGTCCGCGGAGATTCGCTGTCAATGGCTTATTTCTTCCTAAAAATTAATGAAAATTTCATAGAATATTTTTCAAATGTTACTTTATTATACAGGGTGTCCCAGCGCTGCGAGGAAGTAACATTACTCTAAAATGAAAAAAGATATCGACATGCGGTTTTCGATAGAATGTACAATACTTTTAAGCGCACATTTTCAAAATATATTAATAATATAACGGGTGTCCATTTCAAGATGGCGAATCAAAGTTATGTTTTTTTTTAAATAGAACACGCAGTATATTATGACATTTTTCGATTCCTTATCAAAAAATAATTACACTCGTTTGGCTGATATTTGCCATTTAAGCCGAAAAAAGAACAATTTTTAAAAATCACTGCTCTAGAACAGATGAACATTTTGGGTTGAAATTTTGTCATAATTTTTTTAACATTGTCTAGTCTACAACTATCATGTTAAATTTAAGTTTGTGATATTTTTTTATCAGGATGCCTTATGAAACGCAAATTGAACAATTAAACGAAATTTTCAAATGGAACATCCTGTATATTTAACTATCAATCGATGGCATTTTTTACAAGCTTTCTATTGATATAATGTTTGTATGGTCGCTTATCAATAGTTTAGGAGTTATTAATATCCAAACTGAGAAACAGTGAAAAATAGACAAAATAGCACTCTTGATGAATTTTTTTGAGGATTTTTTTAAATTTGCCTAAAACTTATTTGTGTGTTTCTCTATTTTCCTTTTTTATAATGTTGTTATATTAAAATATCAGTTTTTGTTGTTTTACAACACAAATAAAATCGAAACTTGCAATTAGCAATTTTGGTTTTCTAAATCTCAGTATGTTTTGAAAATTTAACAACTGATGTTACCATGGAAACCCCAATTATGTTGAATTTTGTTTTAACGCATTTTTCTGTATTTTTGATAATAACTAAAGCCATTTCTGCTTTAGAAGAGTTCACTATTTTGCTTTGTTATTATCAAAAATACAGAAAAAGGCGTTAAAACAAAATTCAACAAAATAAGGGTTTCCTTGGTAACATCAGTTGCAAAATTTTCAAAGCATACTGAGACTTAAAAAACAAAAATTGATAATTGCAAGTTTCGATTTTATTTTTGATGTAAAACAACAAAAACTACTATTGTAGTAAAACAACATTATAAAAAAGCAAAACAGAGAAAGACAGAAATAAATACTAGGCAAATTAAAAAAATTCCTCAACCGAATTCATCAAGAGAGCTATTTTGTCTATTTTTCACTGTTTCTCAGTTTGGATGTTAATATTTAATATCTCCTAACCATTGATAAGCGACCATACAAACACTATATCAGTAGAAAGCTTGTAAAAAATTCCATCGATTGATGTTAAAATATACAGGGTGTTCCATTTGAAAATTTCGTTTAATTGTTCAATTTGCGTTTTATAAGGCACTCTTATAAAAAATTATCACAAACTTAAATTTGACATGATAGTTGCAGACTAGACGATGTTGAAAAATTTTTGACAAAATTTCAACCCAAAATGTTCATCTGTTTTAAAGCAGTAATTTTTCAAAACTGGATCTTTTTTTGACTTAAATGGCAAATATCAACAAAACGAGTGATGATAGACCCATAAAAATTTATACAAAGTATAATTATTTTTTGATAAGGAATCGAAAAATTTCATAATATACTGGGTGTTCCATTTAAAAAAACTTAACTTT
Organism: Stenus bimaculatus; assembly: GCA_963971135.1. Classification (NCBI taxonomy): domain Eukaryota; kingdom Metazoa; phylum Arthropoda; class Insecta; order Coleoptera; family Staphylinidae; genus Stenus; species Stenus bimaculatus. The sequence goes on from OZ020180.1 coordinate 38,547,447, forward strand.
GATCCGCCATCTTGGAATGGACACCCGGTATATTACTAAAATATTTTTAAAATGTGCGTTCAGAGGTATTGTATATTCTAAGGAAAACCGCATGTCGATATATTTTTTCATTTTAGAGTAATGTTACTTCCTCGCAGCGCTGAGACACCCTTTATAGTAATTATAGAAACATATATACAGGGTGTACCATAATATGTGGGACCCACTTCTAGGGTGGGTAGTAGATGTCAAGAGAATTAGAAAAGTTCATGTCCAATTTCGCCTCATAAGGGAGCTACAGCTCTTTAAAGGTGTTGTTAAAAAGTAATAGGTTTTTCTTCTATTTATTATTGAAGTACAAATTAACAGATTTGATATTTGGTATGAATCATAATACAGTTAGGATACGATTTCGTGATTTTTTTCAATTTCTTAAACAGTTTTGGGTACAATAAAATAAAATAAGCCATGGCTAACATGATTTTTTTAAATTTAAATTGTGTTGACCATCAATAAAATAATAAAATGCATTTTCTTCGAAAACAGCGCATTCTACCGACTTAAAATAAGAGTACCTTTTTTATTAATAATTAAATGCGGAAGATTAAATTGAAGAAAAAATTTTGTGAAAGTTAACTATAAAAAAGTTAGGCCAATTTTTAACCTTAATTCTCCCCGAATCTACCCTTTCAAAGGAACCAAAAAATTTGAAAAAATTTACATAAATGTATCCTAGGTGTGTTATGATTCACACTAAATTTCAAATCTCTACTCCAATTTGTTTTGAAATAAACGAGCAAAAACATATTTTTTAACAACACCTCTAAAGAGCTGTAGCTCCCTTATCAGGCGAAATTGGACAAAAGTTTATATGAACTTTTCTTATTCTTTTGACATCTACTACCCACCGTAGTAGTGGGTCCCACATATTATGGGACACCCTGTACAGTGCGCGCCAAAAGTAAGTTCCCCCGCTAACTTTTGAACAGCTTAATTTTTTATTCTGAAAATTTGGTGACAGAGGTGGTTTCTATAAAACGTATTTTTGTTTATATGAACCTTCCGGTTATTCCGGAAGTTGAGAATATCTTTCTTATTTTAAAATGAACACCCTGTATATTTTTGGATGTTTTAAATCTCCGTGAAAACCTGATTCAAAAAACCTACCATAGTAAGGGTAGAAGGTTGATAGTTTTGGAATTACGGCAACCCATGAAATCACGATAATGCGGTAATTGTAAGAGCTGTTAAGTGGGAAAGAGTGGAAGGACTGTAAAGATTAGAGTCTCGGAACATATGAGATCATTCAATAGGGTTAACAATGAGCATTCAATTTTTGGGCTACATCTTAGACTTAATAATCATACTTTCGATATTGATAAAAATACTAGGAGTACTATTTTACATAATCAAAACAGCGGTTATAGACTTGATGTATTGGAGGAAGTGGAGATTTTCAAGCACTCGATGGAAGAAGATATCATTTTACTTAACACTTCATCAACAGTTACACATTCTGCACTATTCGAGAGCTTGAGAAAATCTAACTCCGATGAGTAATGCTCCTTGTTAGTCCTTAGTCCCAATATTATATTATGTTATTGAATGTATTAAATTTTAGTCTTTTTAAATATTTTAAATATTGTAATGTTTGAATTTGATATTTGATATTTGATGATTAGTTTTCTGTAACTTTAAAGAAGTCTTTTTCTAGTTCCGAGACATTAAACCAGATAGGCGCTATAATAATAGTGTTGAGCTAACATGACTTATCTTAAATTGTAATTAAGGCTTCCCTTCAAGTCAAGAATTGCTTCAAAAGTTATGTGTGAACATCTACACCAAATTAATGATGATTTATAAATTTAAGGTAACATGCGGTTTTTAACATCAACGCCATTTTGTTAACCTTCCTTTTGTTTTTAGCCATCTTGATTGATATTTGTCTATTAGAGCAAAGAAAAAACCCATGTTGGTTGCGCTTTCAAAAAACGTAATTTGCGCTGTCATCTGAAAAAAACCCTGTTGGTTGCGCCTTCAAAAACGTAAATGCACACTCAAAATTTGAAAATACCTCTAGAGTCGTCAATCGTCAAGTTTTTATTTTTATTTTCTACATTTTTTGCTACGTTTTTATTTCAATTTCATGAGTAGAAGACGAGAGGTGAATCACCACAAATTGTTCTTTTTTGACCATTGTTTGTTACCAACGTTTTGTTCTTGTAAGTTAATATTTTATGTATGGTTAAGTGTGTTAATTTAATTAATTTTTAGCTTTTTAAAATATTGATGTGAATCTAAGTTCCTCTGATAATGCAACTATGTTTGCGAAATGCATAAGGACGGATTGATATTTTTTTAATAAAGATAGTAACAACTTTCATTTTAATTTTTTGGCTTACCCTTTGAAGAGCCAATTTGGGGATTTCAACATTACGATAAATTATTTTTGCATTTTTTAATTAAAAAAAAAAAATAAAAAAAATAACACTAACTTATTTATTTTCTAAAACTGTTTGACCTATGAAAGTTGATGTTATTTGCGGTAAAACCGGAAGTTATATAAATTTTTTTCAGTGCATAAAATTTGTTTCCTTGAAATATACAACATGGTCAAATTTAGCATTTTTATTTTCATAAATAAAGAAATTATAGAGGTAAAACCGTGTTTCGTTTTCAACTTTTGAATTTCTCAACGCAAAATGTGCTTCTATTGGTGATGATTCTACAGAATTTTAAAGATCAAAATGTTAAAGTTTTATTTTCCCATAGAAAACATAAAAGGATTCTTATGCGCGAGTTATGGGACACACTGTAGAATAAATAAATTTTAGGTTCTGTTTGTGCTGGGTTTTTAGATTACATTATAAAACCTTACCCTGTACAATCCATATTTTTAATATAATTTTGTTTTTTGTTATGTTTATAGATAGACAATAAGCAATCGATCGAATATTATCTGTACTCAGTCTGTTTATTCGCCTACCTTGGCAACCTAGCAAAAGCTTCAACAAATAATTTAATACCCAGCTGATGATCACGCGCACCAACCAAAGAAAACAATCGCATTTCAGTTATGCCAATGTAGTAAAATTAAACTAACTACACCTGCATGTGTTTCGGGTCGTTCAAATGGCGCCATTCGGTCCGGCAAGTTGGCGATCGATAAATCACGTTTCGGGTGTTGCACATAGTGCACTTTTCGCAATAATTTAAAGATGTCAGGTGGAAGCTTGACGTCTAGCCGACTATAAATGTACAAACACGCAACTAGACACTCATGTATATATCCTACTTTATTTTCTACTGTTTATTGAAGCTGTTAAGTGTCGAGTAAAATGCGTTAGTATGTTATACGTTAGGCAGGATCTTTCTATATGTGTCTTTTTTCTCTTTGTAATTACTACAGGTATTCTATTTTAAATTTTTTTCAATTAATATAAAATTAGTTTTAAATTTTATATCAATATTTTGTGTTCTATGGTTTACTTATAATTTTTATATAATTTAGTTAGTTGTTTACATTTGTAGTGGTAACACTGTAGACATTTATGAAATTTAAACTATATTTCATTATTACTAATTTATTTACTTATTACTCATTTATTTTTTTTAATTTTTGCTTAATTCATGAAATAATTTAATTCTTAAACTTTGAAGGCTAGTAATACTAAATTACAATGCTTAATAATTTCTCCAAATTTAAATGATTTGAAATAATTAAGAAAAAAATTTTTTCATTACTTAAAGCTTGAAATTTCTCACTTATTCCAATAGAAGTATCATTTCATTTCAAGCAATCTACAACAGTAAATTTATTTGTTAATTCTGATGAATATAATGGGATCGTGATATATTGTATTAGTTAAGCGTTAAGAATTGCTCTCTCAGAGTACTTCTAAATTTTGTAAACGGAAAAGCAAGTACTGTTCGAACTTGCGTAGAAGTGGATACGATGTTCATGGCTTAAGTAGTTGCCAAGCTAAACTTGCGTAGAACTTATTTTAAGCTGAATATCCATAAGCAATTAAACTTTGCAATAGTAAATTTCTGAATACAGTTAAAATAGATAAAAAGCAAGCAGTTGCTGCAGGTACTAGGGTAGTGCTTGAAATTATAAATATTGAACTATACCGTCAACTTTGCCACTTAAGGGTAAATTTGGCCCAAATCTTGGAGGAAGATAATATGACCTACTGGTAGTTACCAGTTAGTATTCTGATACTAACTAAAAGACTTACAATATGTGCTAAATGAAAGTTGGTAACTAAAAGTAGATCGAACTATCTTTTTCCAAGATTTGGGCCAGTTACACCGGTAACGTAGGTGTACGGCCAAACCCATCTGGCAAAGCTCATGGCTCATTACACTTTACTTATTTAGACAATCCTTTACTTAGAGCTAATATCTGATATAAATCTAATTTTCAACCACAGGTGCTATAGTAATGTAAATTATTTTAATAGCATTCCCTACTAACCGAAGTAGGAATAGTCCTAAATTATATTGTATTAAAATTATTTTCTTGCGCCTGTTGGCATTTCTACACCTCACATTCACCACATCTAAAAGTCTTTGCTTTAAATGTGCATGAGATCTAACGGCATATGTCAATTATTAATATTTATGATTATATTTCTTCGTTTCCAGTATCCGTGGAACTACAAAGGCCTATTCAAGAATTTCTAGTCGATATAGGTCGGAATTTGTCTTTACCATGTCCTGGGCAGACAAGTCGAGACGTTATGTGGGTTCGAGAAGGAAGAGAAGACGAACAAGCTCCACGATTGAGCATTGCAGATGACGGTTCATTATTTCTAATGGAAGTTGACAAAAACGATTCAGGAATTTACACGTGTACTCCTTCAAATGTTGTTGGAGAAGATCGTAGTATAAGAATGAAAGTGTATGTTCGGAGTAAGTATATTTTTCAAACACATTCTATTATTATTATTATTATTATTATGTAAATATATTTACCTTATATATAAACAGGGTGTCTCACTTTTTTTCCAGCAAAAATTTTTTTTAGGTAGTAAATGTCATTCTGAACAAAAATTTTCCTATGAACTATATATTATATTTTCGACTCCTTAAAAAGTTACAGCAATTTTAAAATTTCATAAATTTCATGATTTTTGTGGTACACCCTGTATAAATTTCATTTAATTTAATTTTTTTTTTTTATTTAAATCAAGTATGGTTTGGATTTTTTATATCTTTAAGCCAATAAAATGCTAAATTTTACCGAGAGAAATTTAACCTCGTCCTTTACTTATTTTAAAAAAAGCCAATAATATTCAAAAAGCCCAATTTGTCAAAGAAAAAATCCAAATAATAATTGATTTAAATAAAAAAAAATATAATAAGAAAAAATATTATACAGGGTGTTCCATAAAAATCAAGTTATCAATTTTAAAATTGCTGTAACTTTTTAAGTAGTCGAAAAAACATAATAGTTTATAGAAAAATTTTTGTTCAGAATGACATTTACTATCTAAAAAAAATTTTGCTGGAAAAAAGTGAAAAACCCTCTATACAGGGTGGTGATTATTTCGATGCTCACCATTGGTATCTTTTACAGTGGAAGAGATACGAGGTCGGTTAAATGAAAGAAAAGTTGCGCATTTTTATGGCCATTAAAAATCTGAAAGAAAATTTAAGATATTTAAACTCACTGCAAAATTATGGCCAAAAATCTAAAAAATGTGATTTTAGAAAATAATTTATATTTTCCAAACCATTACTGCTACATCAATTAAATTTGGTACCTTTAAATTGTTGACTATTCTGATTTAAATGACGTCAAAAAATAATTATTGGCCTCAGTGGTGTAGTCCTAAATAAAAAAGTGAGGGGGCGCTTCCACATACAGTTGTTGGGGGGGGGGGGATTGTTGTAGCTATGAATTTGTGGGCCTCAATTTATTTTCATCTCTTTTATAATAATAAAACAAAACTTCTATTTTTTAATTTATTTGAAATTGTGGGAAAATAATAAAAAAATTATTTTAATTTATTTGATCGTAATTTATTCTTATAAAAAACAAACAATAAAATAATAAAAATTCAAAAAATTAAATATACCGGGTGGAAATGAAAACCAGGTCACTTCGATAACTTTTTTATTTATGAATAAAAAAATTTGAAATTTGGCTATGTTCTATGGTCCAAAAAAATAAATTTTATGTGCATTTTTTATTTTCGAAATCACTTCCGGTTTCACCGGAAAGACCATGAACTTTGTTTTTTTAAATGTAACATCTCATATTTTTATTCATGGCTTAAAATACTTTTAAAAAACAAGTATTTTTGAGATATTAGTTTTTATTTTTTTTGTAAAAAAATTTTTTTTCAAAAAAAAAAGGTTTTCGAAGTTGGTGAAAAGTATCAAAACTAATTCTAAATAATTCAAATACCTAAATAAAATTGTAATTTGAAAAAAAAATTAAGTGGTTTTTGAACTATTAATTTTTAAACTTAGTTAATGAAGATTTTATCAAATATCTCACTTTTTTTAAATGGAATGATGCCGGGTCATTTGACTTTTTAAAACGAAGATTTTATAACGATTATTTATTTTATGTATTTGAATTATTTAGAATTAGTTTTGGTAATTTTCACCGACTTCGAAAACCTTTTTTTTTTTGAAAAAAAATTTTTTTTCGCAAAAAATAAAAACTAATATCTCAAAAACACTATTTTTAAAAGTATTTTAAGCCATGAATAAAAATATGGGATGTTACATTTAAAAAAACAAAGTCCATGGTGTTTCCGGTGAAAGCGGAAGTGATTTCGAAAATAAAAAATGCACATAAAATTTGTTTTTTTGAACCATAGAACATAGCCAAATTTCAAATTTTTCTATTCATAAATAAAAAAGTTATAGAGGTGACCCGGTTTTCATTTCCACCCGGTATTTTAATTTGTATCCATATTCATGAATATATAATGAGTTGCCTATCATCATAATACAGGGTGTCTATAAAACGTTGGATGTTACATATTCCTGAGACCAGAATAAGATTTTTTTTAAATTACTAAATATTTTGTATTTGTCAGATAAATAAAAATTATTTCTACATAAATAATTATAAGAAAGTACTAAAAAAGTAAGGGGACGCGCTCCCTCTCTTGAAAAAAGTGAGGGGGCGCCGACCCCCCGCGCTCCCCCCCCCCCCCCACTACACCACTGATTGGCCTCCTAGATTCGAAGCCGCGATATTCAACTTTTTTATTTCTTATGGCCGCCATTTTGGATTTTATCGCCTCAAATGAAACTTTAAATTTGATCAAAATTCTAATAATAAAAAAGCAAATACTTTAATCATTTTATTTGTTTAATATTATAAAGACACCTGTTATTTAAATAAAATGCTCTTATTGCAGGTCATTTGTTTTCTATTATTATTTTCTTTATTATTAGAGCAATATTGAGGAGATATTTTTATGGTAACCATGGAAACTGTCCATAAAACATTGCTTTCATTTGTTTTTTTACAAATTCTTAAATTTAACACATTTTCTAAAGGAACATATTAAAGTTAATTAGCAATCTGAAAATATATTATTATTTATTATCTGATGATGTAAAAATTCAACATGGCGGCCATAAGAAATAAAAAAGTTGAATATCGCGGCTTCGAATCTAGGAGGCCAAAAAATTATTTTTTGACGTCATTTAACTCAGAATAGTCAACAATTTAAAAGTACCAAATTTCATTGATGTAGCAGTAATGGTTTGGCAAATATAAATTATTTTCCAAAATCACATTTTTTGTTTTTTTTGCCATAACTTTACAACGAGTTTAAATATTCTAATTTTTTTTCAGATTTTCAATGGCCATAAAAATGTGCAACTTTTCACTAATTTAACCGACCTCCTATCTCCTCCACTTTAAAAGATACCAATGGTGAGCATCTAAATAATCACCGCCCTGTATACAGGGTGTTTCTGAACAACTGTCGAATAATCTAGGAATGGGTTTTTTAACCAATTTTAAGACAGAAAGTAAGAATAATTTTTTTCGCTAAAATGCTCCATTTCGGAAATGTAGAGCATTGAAGTTTGAATTAGTAACAAATTAGTTTAGTCTACCCTAAAAGGACGAATACCTAAACCTAAAATCCAAAAGGAACAAAAGGCTGACATAGACAAAAGGCCAAAATTACCGAAAGAAAAGAGGCCGAACCAGAAAAGGCCGAAAGAAAATGAACCGAACAACAAAAGGCCGACATGGAAAAAGGCATTTAGGTGTAAATTTATCCCAAACTAAGCGTCGTAAAAAAGGAATTTTCAATTAAAAAGTTTTCGTTTTTTAAATTAATTTTTTTTGTATCGGCGTTTTATAATTTTGTCTGTCTTATGTCTAAGTCGATATTTCATCGTTCTTCCTTTTTTACAATTCGAGTATTTATAGTTTGACCTTTTTTCTGCGTTGACCTTTTGTCCAATTCGGCTATATTTTTCTTTGGGTCTATTGTCCGTTTCTACCTTTTATCGAAGTCGATTTTTATCGTTCGGCTTTTTTCTTTCGGCCTTATGTCGAGGTAATTTTACTTATTATTTAAAAAAATATTTTAATTTAAAAAAATCATCTCTGTTACTTTACATTTACCGGCACGTGTAGGTTTTTTGAAAATAAAAAAAATATATTTTTGGGTTTTAATATTTATAATAACTACCAAGGGAGATTCTAAAGTAAATTGGTACTTAAATAACATTGTAATACAGGGTGTCCCAGCGCTGCGAGGAAGTAACTTTACTCTAAAATGAAAGTAAGATGGCGGACCAAAGTTATGTTTTTTTAAATGGAACACCCAGTTTATTATGACATTTTTGGATTCCTTATAAAAAAATAATTATACTTTGTATAAACTTTTTTGGGTCTATCATCACTCGTTTTGCTGAATTTGCCATTTAAGGCAAAAAAGATCCATTTTTGAAAAATCACTGCTCTAAAACAGATGAACACTGATATAATGGTTGAATGTCTATGGTTTAGGAGTTATTAATATCCAAACTGAGAAACATTGAAAAATACACCAAATAGCCTTGATGAATTTTGTTGAGAATTTTTTTGTTAATTTGCCTAATATTTATGTCTGTCTTTCTCTATTTTGCTTTTTTATAATGTTGTTTTATTACAATAGTAGTTTTTCTTCTTTTGCTACAAAAATAAAATCGAAACTTGCAAGTATCAATTTTGGTTTTCTAAGTCTCAGCATGCTTTAAAAATTTAGCAACTGATGTTACCAAGGAAACCCTTATTTTGTAGAATTTTGTTTTAACGCCCTTTTCTGTACTTTTGATAATAACTAAACCGAAATAATGAACTCTTCTAAATAAGAAATGGAAAACATGTTGTAAGCGCTTGGTGAAGCTGAAAGAAATCCGCTTCTGGTTATCAGAAAAGAGCGTAAAAACGATATTCAACAAAATAAGAGATTACTTGGTAACATTAATTGTTAAAATTTCAAAATATACCGAGATTTAGAAAACCAAACTTTATAATTGCAAGTTTTGATTTTATTTGTGTTGTAAAACAACAAAAACTGTTACTATAATATAAAAATATTATTAAAAAAGCAAAATAGAGAAAGACACAAATAAGTATTACGCAAATTTAAAAAAAAAACCTTAAAAAAATTCATGAAGATAGCTTTTTTGTGTATTTTTCACTGTTTCTCAGTTTCGATATTAATATCTCCCAAACCATTGATAAGCGATCAAAGAAACATTATATCAATAGAAAGCTTGTAAAACATGATATCGATTGATGTTAAAATATACAGGGTGCTCCATTTGAAAATTTCGTTTAATTGTTCAATTTGCGTTTCATAAGGCACTCTGATGAAAAATTATCACAAACTTAAATTTGACATGATAGTTGTAGACTACAAGATGTTGAAAAATTTTTGAGAAAATTTCAACCCAGAATATTTTATTTTATTTTCATGAAATCTAATTAGAAATGCCGTTTTAAATATTTTCGGACTATTATAATAATAATAATAGCTTTATTCACCCAACAGCCCAAGAGCCAATGACAGAGTAAATATAAACAAGTATAACAGTAATTAATAAACAACAAGAATATATTCATCTGTTTTAGAGCAGTGATCTTTCAAAAATGGATCTTTTTATGGCTTAAATAGCAAATATCAGCAAAACGAGTGATGATATACCCATAAAAGTTTATACAAAGTATAATTATTTTTTTATAAGGAATCCAAAAATGTCATAATATACTGTGTGTTCCATTTAAAAAAACATAAATTTTGTCCGCCATCTTGAACCCGGTATATTACTAAAATATTTTTAAAATGTGCGCTTCATGGTATTGTATATTCTATCGAAAACCCCATACCGATATCTTTTTTCATTTTAGAGTAATGTTACTTCCTCGCAGCGCTGGGACACCCTGTATGTATACAGGGTGGTCGAGTTAAAGTGAATAGTCGAAATATCTCCAAAAGTAAGAGTTTTAGAAAAAAACGTTTCAAATAAAAATTATTTGGTCTTAAAGGGGCCACAGAATGAGGACAGTTAGTTTTCACCTGGAGGACTTCTTCATGGTCATTCTAACCCTAACTCAGTTTTTTCAAATGGAAAGCCTTATTTTTTTTATTTGAATCTGAATCCAGCAAAAAAAGAAGAAATTATCGTCTAAAGCATTTTTCTTTTTAGCCCTTAGTTTTAGCACAATTTGTGTCTTAAGTTTTTCTACTTTTAGGCTTATTCCTTACTTTTGCGAATATCTGGTTGAGTACATTTATTATTGTTATTTATTACAATATTAAATATGCAATTACAAGAAGAAAAAGTTCTAAAAATGCATATTTAATATTGTAATAAATAACTATAAAAAATGTACTCAACCAGATATTCGCAAATGTAAGGTATTCCTTATTAGCCTAAAAGTAGAACAACTTAAGAGACAAATTGTGCTAAAACTAAGGGATAAAAAGAAAAATGCTTTAGACAATAATTTCTTCTTTGTTTGCTGGATTCAGATTCAAATAACAAAAATATTTACTATATACTGAGTTAGGCTTATAATGACCATGAAGAAGTCCTCCAGGTGAAAACTAACTATCCTCATTCTGTGGCCCCTTTAAGACCAAACAATTTTTATTTGAAACGTTTTTTTCTAAAACTCTTACTTTTGGAGATATTTCGACTATTCACTTTAACTCGACCACCCTGTATGTATAAAATTATTCAAGCAGTATTTGAAATATTAATTTTTTAAATTTTCTTGCAAAAACAAGAAAATTTTATATTAATGTACCTCTTTATACAAGACCAAATGAATTTACAATTCAAATTTCTCATATTTTTGATACTTCCGACTACCGATTTTTTAATTATAATAAAAGTACTTAAAAGTTATCAAAGATTTGTTATGGCTAAAATCTAAAAACTGTAATATTTTATTTAAACAAACAAGAAACGCCCAATAAAATATTAGGAGTAAATAGAACCTCGGCAATCGGTAAATAAAATAAATAGTCCATAAATAACATTTATTGCATGTAAAACTAAAAAGTAAGTTTTTTTCAAATAATTTCTTAGCTATAGTATTTTTAAATAAAATTATTTTAATTCATGAAAAATAAGTTTATAAAATGCATTTTCAAATTAAATATTAGCACACATTTTTATTACCTATATTTAATTTAACATAAGCTGGCCAAAAAAATCTGCCGCTGGCACTGAAGAGATTTAACCTGTCCTACTTTATTCTATAAAAAAGTACATAATATTATGTCGTCCTGTTTACGTCAAATTATTGAATATTATTAGGAAAAGTTTTTTTAATACATCCTGTAGAATACAACTTAATTTTTAATGATTTTGCCAAATTGGACAGGATGTGATTATAGAAAAACTTTGTAAATCGTTTAAATTCAATTATTTAAGTAAATTTAAAACCTCTATTCTTAAAGTTTTGATGATTTTAAACTAAACTCCTGAAGATTAATATGACTATTTAATGAACTTTGTTTAAATACCCAAAGTTTCGCTACTTCATAAATGTTATATTATGTATAATTAATACACCTGGCGTTTTCTTCTTAAATTTTAAATTAAATTCCAGAATTGTAGCATTATAAAATAATGTAAGTACACATTATTATTATTATAAAATTATGAACTTTTATATTCAGTATTTACTTTTTAATTAAGGCATTGTTGCATGTTTTTTGAGCTTTTCTAAAGCTTTACATAATAAATGTATTTGTATTTTGCTGAATATGTAATTATAAAGTACAAGAATGGAGAATGCATTTTAAACACAATTTTTACACTGACAAGTACCGAATATCCTCTATTTATAGTTTATAGCGCCCTTTACAAGTAGTTAAAAGTATTAACTCCCCAAATATGACAATAAAAAAATGTCTGCTAAATTAGGTATTCATAAAAAATAGCTATTAAAGTTAAGGATATAATTTATTTTATCTTAAATATCGTCCCCTTCCTGCAAAAAGTCACTAACTGACTTTTTTTGATTAAATGTAACTAATTATTTCCATTGAACCTAGTTACCTAGTACCTAGCTTTTATCATATATTTCGATTGTAAATGCCTCTAACTCAGTGGTGCGTTACCATATTGGCAAAATAGGCAATTGCCTAAGGCCCCAAACAAGGGAGGGGCCTCCAAATAAATTTAAAAAACTATGTTTTCATCTATTTTTTTAATACAGTCGAACTTGGTTATAACGAGCACGGATATAACGAGTTCACAGATAAAACGAGCAAATCCGGATACATATTGTGATTCTAATGAATTTCAATACAAAAGTTCACTTATTTCCTTGGGTTTATTATTACTATATTAAAATAATAATATTTTTTACAGGCTGTAATTTATTACTTACCCCAAAACAATGTACTTAAGGGGTTAGGCCACTCTAGGATTTTAAAAATATTGAAATTTTAAAACAGTCACGGATCAACTTAAAATCGGTGAGAAAAGAAGTTCAGGAGCAGGATATTAATGTGGAAGGCCAATTGTATGCTACAGGCATCGCAGATTGAAGGTAGGTACATAAAAAAACTTTGAAAGCGTTTTTTTCGAAACAACATTTCTCAAATCGGCCGGACTCCTAACTCATACAATTCCTTACCTATTGACTTCAAAATTTTACTGTATATTCAAAATTACATTCTCTATAGAAGTACGTAGGATTTTTTTATTATATTGAATAGATCTTTTGTTATAGGTAATTTTATAGCGATTTTTCATGGCATTTTTTTCTTTTTTACTTCAGAAGGGCGCCGTTTATGCAAAAATCAATATATTAAAAAAATCCTACGTACTTCTATAGAGAGATGTAATTTTGAATAAACAGTTAAATTTTAAAGTCAATAGGTCAAGAATTGTATGAGTTAGGAGTCCGGCCAATTTGAGAAATATGGTTTCGAAAAAATTGCTTTCAAAGTTTTTTTTATGTACCTACCTTCAATTTCCGATGGCTCTACCATACAATTGGCCTTCCACATTAATATCCTACTCCTGTGCTTCTTTTCTAACCGATTTTAAGTTGATCCGTCCCTGTTTTAAATTTTTTTTTAATCCTACAGTGGTCTAACCCCTTAAGCAATTATTCAAGTAAGAAATAACACACACTGGTCAATAAAAGATAAACACAATTTTTAAACACAAAAAACTTGATCCAAACAGAGCCACAGTTACTAAAACCAAATCGGCGCAAAAATCTTTTATTACTTTTTCCTCCATGTTTTTTTCAAATTTACGTCAAAATAGCGCCATCTATCCGTAGTCGAAATTCCCAAAAGGAAAATATATCATTAAAAATGTCATGTTAAAAAAATTAAAAATAATCCGTAAACATCCTGCATTTCGAAAATTGAGCTTTTTAGCAAGTATGTATATACATATTCTTGTTTCTTCTTTTGAAATTGGTAAAAAATAGATTCCAGAGTTAGCGACTCTTGGTTTCAAACACCCTGCATATTTTGAATTAGAATAGTAGCAGGGAAAAACCTTTTCACGGTTATAACGAACAAAATTCGATTGATGCTTGATGCTCGTTATAACCAAATTCGACTATAATTTATTAAAAATATCAATATTTTGGGACCCCAAATTCAAAATTTCAAGGCCTCATAAAGGCATAACGCGCCACTAAACCTCTAACTACTGAAAGGGCATAAGCAAACGGTGTAATAAATATATGGAAAATAGCTTAAATTTAAATTGTAAATCTACTCGTAAATCAAGGAAGGAAGGAAGGAGACTAATAGGCAGATTCTGATCAAAATTATTATTATATTATTTATAAGGTTTATTTAAAAAATATAACATAAAACAATGTTGAAAGAAACTAAAAAACTTTGCCTTTTATTTTTGAAACAAAAATTTAGAAAAATAAGCAAAATAAAAGTATATGTATAGTTATATATTTCAAAGAAAGAAGTTGATAATTGTTTTATAAATCTTTAAATCAAAATATTTTTTTATAATTCAAATCGGGTCATTAAGAAATATACTTTTAAGAACGTAATTTGCCTAAAAAGTGAATACTACTAATTTGTGCCTTACAATTAAATTATCAATAAAAAATGTTGATTATAAATTGTATGTATTGCGATTTATGGTAATTAAGAACCAAAAAATAAAACCACTTTTCTACATTAGCTAACTAGTTTCGGTTTCTAATTATAAACTTTCTGCGGAATTAATACCAATGCAATTTTAATCAAATGAAGTGAATAAATACATTGCATTAAAATTAAAAAAATACTATTATATACAGGGTGTCCGAGACACCCCTACCACCTTTCGAGAAACCTTTGTCGTACATTAATGAAAAAAAAATTAATCACCAAAGTAAACAAAAAGAATATTTTGGTGTAATTCTTAATTTCCAAAAAAAACGAAAATAACTTTGGAATTTTAAATAGCAATACATATAGGTCGAGAATGATATTGTTGGAAAGGTTTTTTAAAAAGAAATAACTTTTATAAAAATATTTTTTTAATATCTTGCATAATTAACAAATTAAACGAAAAAAATGCAAACAAGTGATTGGTCTTTTAAATTTTGGAAAAATTAAAACGTTACCATAATCAGCAATGGGTGAGAAAGAATTTTTTACGTGGAAACTCTTTTTTCGCTTTATTCGTTAAAAGTAATCAAGTTTTTCAAATATTTTAGAGTCGAAAAAAATATTTCTGAGGTACACGAATTAAAAGGTAAATGTAAAGTGACTAAAATTTTTAATATTTACCTTAAAAATATTATATGAATAGATTGTATTGTCGCAGATCTACAGAGTTCCATTTCCACTAATTCAAAGTTCAGGTGCTCATAATTGAAATTGGCGATCTACAGTCTTCCAAAACTAATAAATAATGAAAAATTTAATTTTTATCTAATAAATAATATGTATTCAAAATAATTTCTAATTAAATGTATTATCAATATATTTAAAGACTTGAATCTTAATTTATGTTTCATAAATCTTTCGTTTTAATTTGATATTGTAGAATCCAAAAGGCATTAAAGTAAATACAGTGGTGGAAAAAAACTATGGAAACTTTTAATCATTTTTAATTTCTCGTTAATAATAATTTTTAAATGAGTATTTTCTTTTTTAACTGTTTATTTAGAATAAAAATAAAATATCTGTGTATTCAATTCTTAGACATTGTATTCAATAAACATTTGTTGCATTATATTAAATTTTTGGTTGGAAAAGAGTATGGAAACTTCTTTATATTTAAATTTAATTCGCTTCATTTTATATTTGCTATTGCAAATAGTCACATTCAAGTCTAAAATAACTGCTTAAAAATTCCCAAAAGCCATTATTTCTCCAAAGATTTTAAACAAAAAATAATTGATGCCTTTCAAAGTGGAAAGAAACAAGGTCAGTATCAAAAAGTTTATCAAAGTATCCTACAAGGGATGGTGTAGAAACAGCACGCAAGACAGGACGACCTCGAAAAACGACAGCTAGAATAGATAAAATTATGAAGAGGATATCTAAAAAGATCCTCACCAAACGTCAAGACAAATTAGGGAGGAAGTTTGCAGCCAGTTTAATATTCAGCTGACTTCAAAAACCATAAGAAACCGTCTAAGAGCTGCTGGTTTGAATGGACGTGTCGCTGTGAAAAAAAACACTCATTTCAAAGAAAAATAAGAAAGCCGGACTGGAATTTGCTAGGTCACATTTATCGTGGACCACAGAAAAATGGAATACAGTGCTTTGGAGTGACGAAAAGAAGACCAGTTAATTAAAGGTACCATGTAAAATACCAACTTCCCATTGGGCAAGTTGAGGGAAAAATGGATCATTTTCATTATAGGGATATATTAATGAACCACATGCTGCCATTTACCCCAGAAAAACTGCCTTTAATGTGGAGATTTCAACAAGATAACGACCCGAAGCTTACATCGCATTTACTAAAAGAATGGTTTATCAAAAAAAGTTAATGTCCTTGAATGGTCGTCGCAGTCACCTATCTAAACCCTATTGAAAACCTTTAGGATATTGTAAATCGCCAAATTCGCCAAAAAATAAAAAAGTAAAGAAGAATTATTCGAGGTTATCTACATCGAATGGAATAAAACTCCTCTGGATACTCTACACAAACAGATGAATTCAATGTCCAGAAGGTGCCAAGCTGTTCTGGACGCAAAAGGATATGCCACAAAATATTAGGATTTTTTTTATATTATATATAAGTTGTTTCTTTTTAAGAAGATAATCGACGAAATGTTTGAAAATGATAAAAAATGCGTTTTTATTTTTATTCAAAAAGTACGCCCCTATCATAGTCTCTACATGAAAAACAAAAATTCTATATGAAAACTAAATTCAATTTGAATTTCACTAGGCATCGTTTTTGTAAAATTTTTGATTACAAATGCCCAAAAATCAATTTTTACTAGCGAAAAGTACGCTTTTCAAACATTTCGCCGACTATCTTCTTAAAAGACCTTTCAAAAAATAAGTTACTTCCGGTTTCTTTTGGAAATTACGAATTACTCCAAAAGATTCTTTAGGTTCACTTTGATAAATTTTTTTTCTCATCAATGTACGACAAAGGGTTCTCGAAACAAAGAGGTGGCACGGGTGTTCTGGGACACCCTATATAGACACTTATTGTAAGAGCTATCAGAAAAATTGTTTAAATTATTCTTTTGGCTAATTGACCGAGATATGAAAAACAAAGCTGGGCTTCTTTTTTGTTCTTTATTAATTAAATTTACCTAAATCGTGTATTATAATAACTTCAAATTGCGAAGTTAATAAAATAAGATTTAAATTTAATTTATTACTAAATGACGAAAGAGAAGCCAAACTTCGCCTTTTCATATCTTGGTCAATTTTTAAAGAATTTTTTAAACTATTTTTTTAAGTATCCCCCAAGGGTCCCCAGTAACGTACTGGAGAACTCTTCTTTCATTTCTAATATTTTGAAATAATTAAGGTAATTTTTGTAAAGTATCTTAATTAAAATGAATAAAATCTAGTTTCATCGAAAAACTGTACAATGTGTCTCACGATATAGTTGCTAGTATTGTAGATAGTAAATCGATTAAATGGACAAACTAGTCTAATATCCAGCACACATTTCTGATTATATTTTATTGATTTTATAATATACTTATTCTTGATTGATTTAGGTCAAGAATATTTATAATTTATCAATCACGCCTATAGAAGCAAGCAATGAAACACAAAGTATTTTTCTTATTATTTAATGACGAATTTTGGTCGAACTTTTGCCTTTTTGATAAATTGCGGCGATGTTTTTTTGCATAGACATACACCATAGTTCGTGTCGAACATGGATGAGCTGACATTAACAATAGATAGAAAACACAAAAACTATATTATATCCACAATAACATTATTATACAATATGAATAAAATAATATACATTTCTAATATTATAGCTTAAACCTAAACTCTTTCGTTTGTTAATCAATAAGTTATAAAACATGCATTTAAAATATAAACAATCTTGTTAAAAATTAATCGAGTTAATTCAAAGTCATAAATTTGTTGTGCGGTCATATGTAATCATCATCGTCCAAGGCTAATTCTTGTTTTCATATCAAAGTAATTTAAAAATGATTCATGTTTTGATGGTCATTAGAGTTGGGATGTGATTTTTTTAAATTAAGGCCTTTTCTAATTGCTAAATATTAAATTTAAATTCATCAACCTCAATAAAAATCGAAATCTTTGTTTTAATATTTTTTAATTTTTGGATCATAGGTATGTATCTACTTTTTCAAAACAATTACTACATTTGCATGGAATTTTGAGAACATTACGGAAGTAAGTATAGCGTTTTCAATTCTATTTCATTATTACTTGGAAACTTAGTAAATGTATACAGAAAATAACTATGAGGTCTTTAATGTCTCATTATATTTTATAACTTTTTTACTTTTATAATAATGATGTTTTTATTTCGAATGTAATGGGATTTCTTTTATTATTTTAGAAACACATTAAAAGTTTGTTTATATTTTGTATAGGTATGTAAAAAACAAGTTTACATAATTTGAATGAAGATTGTTCATATTTTGCTCCTTATGACCTAACATAAATTAACTTTTAAAACATATTGATTTGCTATCTAGGGAAACATGCAAACAAATAACAGGTGACCCAGATTAAATGCAATCTCTATTTATAAACTTCTTTACTTACTGATATCATTATAATATATTCAAAAGAAATAAAAACTATTTTTCCACAAAACTACTTTATAAGATTGTTTGGGCAATTTTCTTTTTATCATAATCTTCATAATGTATTTACTGATTTAGAATTTTCATATAATAATAAATTTTCTTTTTGTTGTAGGTCCACCACCCCCTTTAAATAATGTAAAAGTTCTCCCTAGCACAATTCTTGCTGTGATCATGTGGAACGTGAATGGTACAGGCGGTTATCCTATCATTTACTTCACTGCCCAGTATCGTCTGGCTGATTCTGAAGACGAGTGGCTCGATATTACCCCTATACATATTCCTCACAATGCAGTAAGTTTATTTTTCCTTCTAAATCAATATGTTTTATTCAGAATTATTTATAAAATATGGAGAGATTGGATATACACGTTTTTATAAAAATTGCAAAGAGATCAGTGTGAGTATTTTTTAATATGTTCTCTTTGGATGAGTTGGGAGGAAAACAAAGCTAAAAAATTTCAGAATCAACCCATAAGTATTTTAAAAACACCAACAACATTCCAAGAGCTAACAAGTTTCAGCAAAAACACGTGATGGTGGTGGTCTTAAAAGCAATGCGTGTATTAACTTAAAATAAAATTACGTAGTGAAATTTTTCATCGGTGTTAAACAACTGATTACTTACAACTTATGTCATAAACATAATTGCTGTTTTCTCTTGGACCTGGTAATGAAAAAAGAAAAAACTTATAGGTAACAACAATAGTCCTACAAATTACATTAAGAGCATCTTCCTATACACCCGCGATAAATTTTCCGTTGGGGATAATAACAAGGAATAGAAAATCCATCCCACTTTTCTGGAGCTTCTTTGCAAATTATGACCAAATAACTGATAATTAATGCGAATCACTAGAGGGCGCACGAGTTTTGGAGGGAAAATTGTGAAAAATCATGAAATCGGGCATTAGTTCTGCAGTCATAAGTCAAGTTTCCCTCGTTAGATTTTAATTTTTTTTTCAGATTTATAATCTAAATTGATTAGGCTACATCCTGTCCTTCTGCAAGCTAGCACAAAATTAATTAGAGAAGTCCAAAGTTAAGGTACTTTTAGATCATTATATTTTTTTTTGTACATTCTCCAATTTTTTTGCCTCCTGGCCAAAATTAAAGAAATGACTTCTAAATCAACTACCAAAAAAATTATACAAAAATGTTGTTCGCACTAGCTTTTATGACTACAAAACTAAACCACTATATTTTCCGTTTAGGAAATTGCTCTTAAGTAACGCTTCAAACGTCATTTGCTGGAAATTCATAATCATTCAAACTTAATTTTATATATTTAAATTACTTTTCAGTAATTTAGCAAAACTTTGTTCAATTATTGGCTTTTACTTACAAGAACAATTTATAATTTATAATAGCAAAATATGACCTATATCTATGTAAAATAACAATACTAAATGGGTCCTAATTTTTACTAATTTAATAGGCACCTTATAAAATTAAGACTTTCCTTTCAGCGACAAGTCGATGTGTATAAGCTATTACCCAACACAACCTACGCCTTTAGAGTATGGGCCGTGAATCAACTTGGCAACAGTGATATCGCCGTGGTTTATTCAAGGACGAAAATTTCCAACGAGGCAGAAGGTAAATACGAAATCAAAATCAATCAAATACCTTATTTATTTATTAAATTATTAAATATAAACAAATACCAGTCTAGTTCAAGATTATAGAAAGTCTTAAGGGTTCTTCTTGATTGCTCAGACACCATAATTTTATCATCTCACATTGACGCAATTAAAGTTTCTCCTCCTGCTTTTCGCATCCTAGTAAAAACTTTGGGATATTTACCAAGCTGTTGCATGAAATCCTTTCTGCTCAAAACAAATAATTCACAACAATGAATAGCAATAACTGTTGCCAGCACTATATGCTCGTTTTTCATTGATAGCGCAATTTCTCCAAGATTAGCACCATCCAGATATATAGTAAACTTCTTTTCCTATTGGTTTGTAAACTGCAACTGTTCCTGATGCTAGAAAGTACATGGAATCTCCAACAGCTTCAACAATCACAATTCTATCAGAAGGCATATAAATTTCAGGTTTCATACTGTAAATTATTGTATAAAGCACAGACATTAGTAAATTATCAAAAACTAAAACTTTTCAAATAGATGTAAATACGTATGAACCAACATTTCTTGTATTAACTTTGGAGAAATATCCCTTAAAATCTCACTTTCATTGTAATAGTTTTGTTGAAAACAAAAATCGAAATCATTCACAACATTAACTCATCAGGAAGAATTTCGCTAACACAAGAATTCCTCCACTTGTTGAGTACGTTTGTAAAATTTGCTTCCAGTGAAACTATATTTGGTTACTATTATACTATTGGAAGTAGATACGATCGTAAAACCGTTCCCATACATAGACATAATATTTCGCTAATAGAAAAATATTCCCGAATGAATCGGTGAATCCAAAATAAAAAGAGTGTGTACACCACTCTTTGGAGGCACTTGAATATAAATAAGTTATTATATTTTTTATGGGGTGTCATACATGTACATCCAATGTATACCTACATAAGTCGAACACCAAAGAAAAGCGGAAAAATCATAAGAATCACATAGTATCAAGAATCAATTTGATAATATCACTTTCTTCTTTAGCATAAGTTGCAGAGGAATTATTAGAAAAAGTAGCCAAAAAGTTATCATTCTAGAATATATTGTAAATTAGCTGAAGGGACGAATCATATAATAACTTTTTCGCCATTTCATAACGAATGATTATTTCAGATAGTTCTTACTTTGATGATTTCCTTCGCATAGTAAGAATTGGTGTTTAATTTTTCTCCTTGCATAAACGAAACTTCTCAGTATTGATGTACTTAACTAAAATGATCCCCCCTGTTTGTAAGTCACAATCGTGTTTTAGCTCTCATTTCTAAAACGACGATGTTCGCTAGTGAACATTTTTTAAAAAACAATTGATACATCATTTAACAAATTATTGATTGAATAATTGTCAACCTTTGTATTATGGTCGTTCTTAAAAAAAGAATAGAATGATCTTTCAGATTTATTTTTATAAAATAAAACAATGAATAAGTTACATCCTTTAATAATTTTCTAGTGTATGCGCTAGGCGCTACGCTATTTCGAGAAAAATTATATAACTTATAAGGAATACATTAACGAAAAATATGGTTATTGGTTATTTTGATTATTCTATTGCCTCATTTGGTATGGCAATTCACTTACGGAACAACTCGAGGAACAATCCAAGGTAGCTTCCAGCAGATCGGTTTGAAAATATTGAAATTTATAATTACTGTTTATATACTTGAGAAGTGAAAACTATAAACATTTTCGGATCTTTCCTCCCCATTCGAACCGATAGAAAGAGATGGTGCGAATAACCAAAGATCTAACCGTGCTCCTGACCATGGTTCATATTTCGGTAAACCAAGCTTAAATTGCGATTGGTCAAAATATGATATTTGAACAATGGTTTATGGCTCCAATTTCGGATAAGTTCGAAATCCAAACTAACAGTATGGGGACTAAATGTTCGAATACTTAGTCAAAACTTAAATCTTCAATTACACTTTTGTTTTAATTATGCAGGGTGTCCCGTAATACGTGGACAGACATAGTAGAACGGGTTTATGACCTTAATTAAGATAACAAATTCCTATTACACTTTTCCCAAAAATACTTCCTGCAAAGTTACAGCGAGTTAAAGTTCACTTTTCAAAAAATAAAAACCTACATAACTTTTCTCTCTATGAAGGTAACTCGATAAAAATCGAGACATAGTAGTCTGTCCACGTTATTACAGGACACCCTGTATAACGAAAGATATAACGAAATTTCACCATAGAATAATAATTATGCTTCTTTTTAAGAATTAGAAAGGCATTTTCTTCGAGGTATCAGTAATTTTGACTCGCGGATATGGATGATTGCTGTGGGGATTGTGATGGGTACTCTCACCGTCCTGGGCCTAGGGACTTGTTTCTTGTTCTATCAGGAATGTAGGACACCTGGTGGTAAGTCGTAGGTTGGTGTGTCCACGTCGTGTTCTATAGTTCTTGTAATTGCCGCTTTATTTTTAAGTTCCTAGCATAAAGTTGATAGGCTAAAACCAAAAAATTGTTAATTTAAGTAATAATAATTTTTATCTTAGTCCAAAAAATATTCAAAACTTAGATTGATAATTTAGACAAAAAATATAAATATAAAGGTATTGCATTATTTTTTATTTATCAGATTAAATTGTGATATTCAGCTATAAATAGAATTCCTATAATGCCATCTTTTGGTTATCCAAACTGCAACGGACACAATTGTCGTAAATTCGTGGAGTGTGTTTCTTTTCGGGGAAATTATTTTAAAAATTTATTCATCCAACTAATACAAGAAATCGACAGTATTCAAATCATATAAAAAATATCCTCAAATTCATAACCACATTATGTTTGATGTCACACTTTACTTTCAAACATGTTTGAATTTACACCACAGACTACGTTTATCTTGTGTAACTCGATCCGGATTGAATTGAAAACCGATTGAGTCAGTCCGCATTTTTTTTCGATATAAACAGGTAGGATTGGATTCACTTTCTGGATTCAGTTTAATAATCCAATCCTATAAAATCATGGGGCTGGACTTTGTAATCGCGATTGAATAGAAATTTGCTACGACATAAACGGGATTGACTTTAAAAAAGTTACTAGTAAATTGTGTTATCGAAGTTGGCACATCTGACTGGTGTCAGCTGTTGCTGTGCTGCATACATAACCATTAACCATGCACCTTCCTATAACCTAGAAGTCTTGAATGTTTGAGAAGTTATTTTATTAAATTTAATACTCCTAAATTAAACATAATGAATGATTTTGCGATTAAAAAAAGGAAACGTAGGAATGTTTGGAGGGATTTCTTTCTCTTTAGTTGGTAACAAGGATTAAGCATGGATTGAAAAATTCAATCCAGAATAAATGAACTTTGTCGAGATAAACGCGTTGTTTACGTGATCGACTGAATCCTGTCATAATCCTATTTTCAATCCAATCCGGATCTAGTTACACGAGATAAACGTAGTCACAGTTTGTGCAACAACTCAAACATCGCCATACACTTTCAACCATAGCTTTCAACATGTTTGCACAACGCCCTCTGTTGCGCAAATTGTTTGATAGTGTATGGGGCCTTTGAGCCGAGCTTCTAGATTGATATTAAGTGTTGGTTATATTCGGTATAAATTTTTCGTTGTTAGTTAAAAGTTAAAAGGTACTTTGACTTTTTCCCTTTTTTATATAAACAATTGATCAAAATTTACGCGAGGAAGGTCACAGTTTTTTTTTTAGTTTAGTTGCAGTTGCTTTAACAGTAAATAACTTTTTGTGTGCCCATTTTTTACAAATGGAACAATTCTTTGATGATTTTTTTTTAAATTACTTAAGTTAAAGTGCAGTTTCTTCCTTGACACTTTGTATTATTACATAAGGTTTTTTAAAAAAATAAGGTTTTAAAAATAAAAGTAATGCAGTAATTTTTTTCTAAAATTATATTATATTTTTTGGATTAATTTCTTAGTACCTTTAGGTTTAATAAAAATGTATCTAAAATAATATACCATTTGTATTATTCTACTTTTATAATAATAATATTTCACTAAATTATTAAATGCAGTAGGAATGGTTAAAATATTTATATATTTTACGTTATTTGTACCTATTTTGATTTAAAATCATTTAACCTAACATATACTACATAAAATTAAATAATTTTCAAAATTAGTCTACCAAAGTCTACCAACTTTATACTCAATCATGCATGCTTTAACTGTACACATGTACATACATACCGCACAATTTAGAAAACACAGTTTATTTTCATCCCAACTTATAATTTATCAATTTTAACAGAATTTTAAATCAAATAAATCTACGTATCAAAATTTGGATACGAAGGTTTATTTATCTCCAAGTTCTAATACCGTTTAAATTATTAAATAATTTATTTAGTATTTACACCTGTTACTTTTTTACCGTATTTTTATTATAATATTTTATTAAACTATTTGCTACATAAATCAAAATTTCAAATTTCTATTCACAAAGAACGAATTTTTAAACACTAATCTCGGTGATGTTTAGATTGACGCTAAGTCCATATTATATTAAAAAAAGCTAGTTGTTAGTGCATATCCACCTTTACATATTTAACTATTATAATACAGTAAATTATACGTACATATCCCTCTTTACTATCAATTAAATATCTTAATATCTATGCCTAATATGAATTCTGTGATTATTGTGATACAAAACGGAATCAATCAGCAAGGGTGATAAAAATTTCTTCCAAATCTTTAAAATTTAATTAGAATTTTAGAAGCGCTTTAAATGTATAATCAGCTACTCGTATAAAATATATGTTAATTGTTGAACGTTTATTTCGCATGTTTTTATTTTTTAAGCTTTATTAAGAGTAACCATGATCCATGACCAAATAAATGTATAAAGCACGTTATATGCATGTACCATAAATTGTAATAAATTGTTTATTGGAATTAATGTTGTTTTTTTTTGCTTTAAAAATTATGTTATAACATCTTCAATTAAGGTGATTATGTTCCGATGACAGATATTACCCTTATATTACTAATATTCACTATTTGTATGTGTATGTATAATTAATAAGAAAATGATTGAATATAAAAAATAATTCCATTCGTTTTTATGAAAATGTTAGAAATTTAAGGGATCTGATTTTGAGGGCGCTATTTTTTTTTAAATAAAATAAAATGACCTTTTCAGTTGCTATCAGTTGCAGACGTTTCAGGATTTAGTTTACGGAAAACTTAGAAATACAAAATTTGAGTTTGTGAGGTTATTCTGAAGGATGCTATAGCTGCAGCCTCCTGATATAGGCGAAATTTTTAAAATATGGTATTCTCTTATTCAAAAAAATATCATAGAATTAGATGAATGTTAAAAATAAAAAAGAAACACAATTATATAGGGTGTCCCAAATAGAATTGCTAAGTAGAAGAACCTTGAAACTAGACGAGATTTCATCGATATATTAGTCAAGAGTCAAGATTGGAACAGCCCCGTTTTGACGAGTCTGAATTTTATTCCCACAAAAAATGTCGTTAATTTGAAGTTCTGATAAAGCTCATAAACTATTTGGTCAATTTAAATGGATAAAATTGTAAAGTAAAGATGCCACTTATTAGGCTTGAAGTTATAAAATCATCATCAAAAATATTTTGACATAAAAAAATATTCTTCTTTCAAAAAATTAAGAATTAATCACTTTTTTATATTTTCGCTCATATCTTTGAAATAAGTCTCATAAAGGTGCCACTTTTTTAAGTCCGCAAAAGTTCACATTAAACTCTATCAAATATTAAAAATTCACTGGTTTATCTCTTTTTCTGTAGGAGTAGTGATAGTAATAAGAAAATCACTCAGGCAGGGTATTTTTTCTTACCTGAACTTCTCCTAAAATAATTAAAGAGATATAACACTGATTTTTTTTAATTGAAAGAAGAAACAAAATTATACAGGGTGTTCCAAAAAGAAGTGCTCAAAAGAAATCTTAATTGAGTTTAATGTGAAGTTTTAAGGATATAAAAAATGGTACCTTTATGGAGCTTATTTCAAAGATATCAGCGAAAATATCAAGAAAAAAGTGTAACCTCATTTATTTTTTGAAAGAAGAATATTTTTCTATGAGAATATATTTTTGATGATGCTTTTATAAGCTTAAGCCAAAGAGTGGCATTAATTAGCTTTACTTTACAATTTATTTCATTTAAATTGATCAAATACTACAACAAAATTTCGAATTAACGACATTTTCTGTAGGAACAAAATTCAATGACGCGTCAAATGAGGCTGGGCGTTCCGACCCTGACTATTAGTTTTCTTATCGATGAAATCTTCTCTATTTTCTAGGATTTTCTTCTGAGATTTCTTTTTGGGACACCCTGTATGTGTATAAACAGTTCGAACCGACAAAATTTTAGAAGGCCAGTCTCAAAAATTTAAAGTAAGAGAATTTTTTTTTAAAGTCTGCTTGCCTGGAACTGGAAAGGAAGACCTCATTGTATAATTCTTTTGTTAGGTTTATGGTTTATTTGAATTTCAAAAACGACCATGTCTGTTAAAATTTTTAAAAAAATGTGAAAAATGGCCACAGGCAAAAGCGCCGGTGCGATAATCCGCCACTGCATGGAACCGAAAAAAGCGTTTTCTTTAAACATAATTTTTTTGCGATTATTCATTATATACAGGGTGCTAAAAAGTCGCGGACATGCTCCACGGTACGTTGTTTGGAAGCAATCGTTAAACAAGGGTAAAATAATTAAAAAAATATTTGGATAGAAATCCCGAAGTTATTGGCATATTTTAAAGAAGTAAACTTGACAACATTGTTTTCAAAGTAGACTTTGAAGATACCATTTACCTCTTAATATTTAGTTCAATTTTTTGGTAAGTTATAATTACAATCTAATAAAGGTGATAAAATATTGACCATTTTATTATTGATAATTTTTATTTAAAACAAATAAAAAAATTAACTTTTAAGTAGATGTTCGAAGCTATTTTTATCAGATTAGAGTTCGAGGAAACGAAGAAATAGTTGTAATATTTTTACATTGTTGCCATATGTCATTTTTGTCAATTTTATGATAAATTACAAATTTTAAAATGCAAATATCTTTACATTCTCAAAATAAATTAATATTTTTTGTTGAGAAATGCAATAACAATACAATTATCTTCATGTTCTGTACTATAAAGAGCAAAGATAACTAAAAATGTACAAATAAAATTGTTAACTTTGAGCACTCATATTTTTCCCTTGTCTAACGAGTGCTTCTTAACAATGTAGCGTGGACCGTGTTCGCGACTTTTTGAGCACCCTGTAGTTACTGTAAAAGCCCGAGATCCGGTAAATCCTAAGATTGACGCGTTAATCCTAGGATTTACCAATTTGTGCTGGTAAATGTACGAAATATTGTATCGTCGATAAAATTTCAGACTTTTACCAGGTCATAACGGTAAATCTTAGGATTTACCAGTTCGTGTTGGTTAATCTTAGGATTTACCAGCTGGTGTTGGTAAATCTGAGGATTTTCCAGTTCGTATTGATAAAAGCAAGTTCTTATTACAATTTATTAAAGAATATGGTCTGTATTCGCCGCTGTACTGTTTGTCTTAAAAGGATTATTATTTCCTTAATAGCACTGCGCGGTCCAATCAAATTTTAGGATTAGAAGGTTAATAAGTGAATTAACGTAACGGTTTGTTTACAAAATCGGCTAATATCAACTTATATTTTTATTTGAAAGGAAAATATAAAACGACTAAAAAGAGTAAATAATTTAACTAACGGATCAGCTGTTATGTGTTCAAGCACATGCGCAAATAAATAAACGGAAGAATTATCACCACGGACTGGAAAATCCTAACATTCACCAACACAAAGTGGTAAATCCTAAGATTTACCGTTATGACCTGGTAAAAGTCCGAAATTTTATCGTCGCTACAATATTGCGTACATTTACCAACACAAATTGGTAAATCCTAGGATTGACGCGTCAATCTTAGGATTTACCGGATTTCGGGCTTTTACAGTAACATATACATTATATTTTTATATCATATAATTCTTCATACAGGGTGAGCTGAAATGATTGTGGTCAATTCAAATTTCCCACCTAAAAATCTGGGGAATTTGTTCGCTTCAAGTTCATAGTAACAGAAAATCATGTCAAAATTATAAAAAAAGTCACTATACTATTACTAGGGGATTTTTTTTTTAAATTTTTAGTTGCTCCAACCTGCGCATTTGGTTGCGTGCATACAAGCCACAATCATTTTAGCTCGCCCTGTACAATAGTTTGAATTATGAGTAGTAAGTTTTTTTATTTAAAATAAAAAAACAAGGCGGCCGCCGATCCACTTTTTTTCCTAAGACCTTTCGCTTCGCGGTGAGCAAGATATCACAAGAACCACTGAACCAATGTTGATGAAATTTGGTACATCTTTTCTCCATATAAGTGACTTGCCTTTAGAGACCTCAATTTATAAGTAGCAAAAACTTTAAATGCGTTAACGCCATTTTTTTTGCTTTTTCATTTAAACCAATGCCATTTAAGGAAAAATAAATTTTCGGATAAATCCTTCGTATAATAACAGAATTTATTCTGGAGGAAACAAATTTTGATTTTGAAGGATCCAGCGTTAAGTTATCATGATTCATGATCACCGCGAAGCCCCTTCATAAAAAAGGTCTTAGAAAAACAAGTGGATCGTCGCCATATTTTTATTGTTATACAAATTATATGATATAAAATAGTACATTGTGTTATTAGGAGTAAAAGAAGTACTTTTTGTGTACGTAGGTTTGCGGATACATGCGAGCCACAAAAAGTTATTTTACTCCGAAAATATGCTATTTTTTCTTCAAACGTCGAAATTTTTAAAATAGTAATATAAAAACTTAATTTAAAATTTGAAATTTAATTTACATACAATACACTATACAATGTTAATGTTTATTGGGTTGCCGAAAATGCATTTCTACTCCGCCTTTCTAATGCAAAATAAACCCGATTGTAACCGATTTACTTCGAAAATACACGAACATAGAATCAAGGAACATAAAAATGACTTTCCTAACGATCTTCACGTAAGGCTGTACTTTAATGACGTTTGACGAAAGAATAATTTTTTTAATGTAGAGAGTCGCTAAAAAATTCTTATAAAAAACTATTTTTCGGTTCCATGGCTAGGTATAACCGGTATAACCCCTTAACTTACCTTGTACAACCACGTGTAAAGATATCGAGGATACCAAAGAAATATTCTGACCCAATAGCAAACCTTCGCAAACACGACATCTCACGAAGTATGAAAAGACCCCGCCCGCATGTTAAGTCGTATTCATTTCTTTGAAATTTCGTGTGATCTCGTGTCTGGGAACTTTTGGTATTCGGTAACAATATTTCTTTTGTGCCCTCCATATCTTTACGCGTAATTGTACCTTGTTAAACATTATTCTGCTAAGAGACGTTTTAATAGCTCAAAAATATCCTTGTGATCATAAGTACGTACATTTTTGGGAAATGATCTATTGCGACAGATTATCGAGCACCGACTCGTGGCATGTCACTTTTGCCAAACATTGAAATAGCATTTAATTTTTGGTTGTTTTCAATTGGTTAAATTTTCAGCTTAAAATGATCTAATCTTAATTTTTTAAATTTGAACATTTGTATTTCAAATATATTTTTTTCATTCTTATCCAATGAAAAACAAATACTGCATTTTGGTTCAATCATATTATAGAAAAATACTGTCTCAATATGTTAAAGTTAAAAAAATATCAAATACGTTTAAAAAAATACCACACGTTACGCTTTTTTGCTAGAATTTAATGCAGACATGTTTTGAATAATAAAAGTTATATAATTTTTGAATTACAAAAACGCTCTTTATAATATTAAATAAATGTTTCAATAAATTTTCTTAATTACTTAGCTGAACAATACCTAAAATTTGAATGTTTGGAATTTACATGAAGATTTTTACTTAGCAGCTTAAATACATTTTTGACAAAACGTTATCGGTTCCATAGTTATTTTTCATATATGTATACCCACATGTTAATCATTTTTCTAGACACCGAAGATCAAGAAATTATCGAACTTGTTCCCAACATAATCTTGAACCCAGGTTATGATGGCAATTCAGAAACTGAACGCATTCCTGCAGACGAAAATTTAAACAGCGAAATGACAAGACGTCTTAACAACAACACCGTCGTCCAACCTAGAAATCTATAGTTGTTGCTTCAAAAATACTTCAGAAAGATTGAATTTTATATTTCAGAAAAAATCATCTCATAAAATAATGCATTGATTTAATAAGAAATAAGAAGTAATTATTGACTTTATTGTATAAGCAGCATGAAGTTTAAAATTTCATTTCATCCTAACGAATTAAACATTTCCGGAACACGGTAAAAAACTACTTACAATTTTCAAAAGTAGGAACTGGACATTGTAAATATTCAATCTCTTTGGAGTATTTTGAAGATGATATTCTAAAAAAATCATAAAACCCCCGAATATTTAGTGAAAGATACTTATTTCGCAAATAATTTGAAATTAACCATAGAAAAATAAAATAATAGGCTTCCATGTTTTCCTTTGGATTTATTAAACTCAGAGTTGTGAAGATAGTTACTAATTAACATTAATGCACTTTAAAGGTAGTAATAAATTTTTAATCAAAAGTTTCTGGGGTACAAAAATAGCGACTTTGAGGGAAAATGTCTGTTTGTTTTAGATGAGTACCTATAGAAACTTTAAGAAAAATTATCTTAAATTTACATACACAAAAAGAGATGATTGTGAAAATAAAGCCTTGTGTTCATTTCTAGTCAGCGACTAGAGTGCATTGTTGTAAACGTGCCTAAATGGTTATGTAGAGACAGAATTATTGTAGAATGATCTGCGGGGTGTTTGATAAATTCATCAAGTTAACTAAAGTGATGAGAACAAGCCTATTGACAAAAAACATCTTAGTAAAACTTTTTTTATAAGGGAGTTACAGTCCTTTGAAGGTGCTGTCAAAAGTTATAATGTATTTATTTCCAAACAGTTCACATTATACTTTTCAAATTTGGTATAAATTTAGAATCTAGGCCCAGGACTTCAAAGATGTGCCAGTAAATGGCTGTACAGAGCGACACTTTGTGTTCAACATCGGAACAATTTTAATAATTTTGTTTTGTCTTTTATTTTGTAAACGGTCCATCTTATCGAGTTAGAATAAAATTACCTTTTTTCTTTAAAATTAAATAAAGAATATTATTTTGAAAGTAAAAAGATTTGATATTTAACCCCTGCAAAGTTTAGACAATTTTTATCTCCAACCACCTTCAAAATTATCTTTTAGAAGCAACCAAAAAAATTTTTTTTAATTAAAAAGTTCAACATTTAATGTTTTGGTTTACATGTTTTTAAAAATCATATCGGGTAAGTTGCGCTCCCCATTGTCGATACACTTGTTGAACCGAATTCTGCTATCTCTCCAGAAAATTGATGGGTTTGATGGCCGTTTCTTCCTGAATGTTTCTTTCCAGGTTGTCCAGAGTCTGGTATAGACACGGGATTTCAACTACCCCTACAAAAAAAAAGTCACAAGGGGTAAAATCGGGTGAGCCACTCAAAATCTCCTCTCAGTGAGATGAGGCGCCCTGGGAAGTGCTCTCGCAACACAGCCCTTAAAGTATGGACCATTGCTCCGTCTTGTTGAAACCATTTGTCCCCTAAGACCATTTCATCAAGTCGTGGCAAAAAAAAACTTCTCGAGCATGTTCACATAACGATCTGAATTGACTGTGACAATCTGCTCATTTTCCTCGAAAAACCATGGGTCGTGCGTCTCCAGTTCTTCTTTTCTGTATAGTACCAGTTTCATTGAACGTTGTGGCCCACAAAAGAATTGATTTCCGGTCCTGGACAGGACCCAATGTCACAATATTGAAGCGATTACAGAAGGCGCGCTGCGCTGGGTTTTAACCACCGAACGGCCGTTGGAAAAATAGGCCTTTTAGGGAAACGCACGCTGCTTGTTAATACAAGTTAACAAAACTTTAAGATCACCTCTCTCGAACAAGACCACGAAAACTCGCCTGGGACTCTCATCATCTTCATAGTGTTCATTTCAAATAAGGAAATTATCTTGCCGTACCCTGTATAATGTTAACAGTTTGGAAGTCAATGCGTAAAAACTTATTTTTTGACAGCATTTTAAAAGGGCTGTAACTCCCTTATAAAAAAAGTTTTACCAAGATGATTTTTTGTCAATTGACTTATTTTCACCTTCAGCATCTCCTCTTCAAAAGTTAACGGGTGAACCGTAAACACCCTGTATATGACCCAATTAAATAAGTAAACCGAAATGGTTAAATACTACTTGAAAATCAAAATAACAAAACTTTCAAAATCATTTTAAGCAACTTGATGTATTTATAAACTTTCTTGTATATCTATCCTAAACACTAGATACTTTAAAGATTATTCCGAATCCGATCTGTCATTTTATGGTACTTTTTAGTGGTTGTCAAAAGTAAAGATATATTATGTAGCTCAATAATTGTTTATAAATTATTATTAACAAGCTTTTTCTTTATAAATGCACTAGTACTTTTGTATACTTATTATGTAATATTTATACATGTTCACATACCAGATAGTAGAGTTCAGGCAAAATTTGCTAACGAAAACACTACTAAATAGGTACTATAATAAAGATGATTATTTCGAGACATGCAAAAATTTACTATTAATAAATATTACCTAGTGCGTATTGTTTACTTATTTTTTTGTTTAAGTGAGTTGAATTGAATTTTTAGGAGCAATAATTTTTTACCTTTATGACAATTTTTACTCATTTTGCCACTACTTTTTCATCATACCTTTTCTTCGAAAAAACTTAAATATTATATTAAAACAATATTGGTCTGTTCGGTTTTATAACATTGGATACACCGCAAGCTTTATTCAACATTTTTAAATTAGGATATTTTTAGACTTCATCTAAATTACTTCTTTTCTCTTGTTCGAGTAAGTAGTTTACTCTATTATTATAAGTTGTCGGAAAAAATTTACTTGTCCGAACATTTACTAAAATATTCCCAACCAAAACATTTCTAAAGTTAATATGGAAAATGAGAATTAAAATATAAATTGTCTTTAAGATGAGTATATTCAATCTACTTAAAATAAACAAATAAGTAAATAATTTAATGTGAAACAAACTTAAAAAACAGTAAAGCTAAGAAAATGTAAATGTTAAAAAATCAGTGCCTAACATATAGTTTGATAAATTAATATTTATTAAGTACTAGCTATTGAGCACATTGTGAATAAAATTAAACGCATCACAGACTGATCATTTCATATGCATTAAGATTTTCGTACAATATTTGTAAAGTAACAAATGCGATAATCAAAGGCTTACATTATAATCGATGCTTTTTATAAAAATGTAAAAAATGGCCTAAACAAAACGTTTTTAATAATATTTAGAGCATATTTTACAGTTAAGTAATTATCTTGGACTAAACATTTTTTAATTAATAGAATATGTGTTCATTGTTAAAATTTCCAATTTCTATTGTATTTTTAAGTTTTTGTTAAAATATTATGTTACCGACGTTATTTTATTATTAAAATATGTACAAAAACTAAATGGTGATTGATAATACGTAATATAACAAAAGCCATCACCGTCAGTTCAAAACAATACAAATGAGGCGGAAATTCCGCTTCAAGCTCCTATTCTTCGCCACTATACAAAAACACTGACAGTTGTGTTTTAGATCCAAACAAAGCTAATTATTATGTTCCTCAATGTTATACCTTTATCTATATTTATAATTTAAACTAATTTTAATATGGAAAATATGACTCAAAATATTAATAAAGTTGTTAATTAAACGATAGAATCGCGTTAATCACTAAAATGTAGGCAATCAGAAAGCGAAAAATACGAATTTCAAGTTGCAACTATAAACACTGAGTAATTTACAACTTGATAGTATTGTTTTATCCATATTTTATTGGGCAAACATGTTATTAATTTCCCACAAATTTAAAATTTTTAATTATTTTTAAAATTTGGTTTGTTTAATTAAAACCATATTTCAAATTGGAAAAGTATAAATTTTAACTTCGTGTAAATTAAAAAAATATGATAAAATTTTTATACCGAAAAATATTATGCATTTTAATGTTTGTATTCGTAATACGTCATATCTGTTGTACAATTGTGTAAATTTAATTTTTTATACATGATAAACGCAGTGATATATACATATAAAAAGCTTTTTGTAAAAATAAAAATTAAGAAATATATGTTTTGTAATACGTTTTAATAAAATATAACGCTTCCTTCATGTAAAATTTGATTGATTGTAAATTAAGATATTTTAAAATTTTAAGATGAGGAAATTGTGAGAAAGAGAGAGAAGTATAGCAACCATGTGTTATTTTATTTTTTTACATAGTAACCATTAACAAAACTAAATAAAATTTACATGATAAATAACTCTTTGGGTTCCAGCATATTTTTTTAAATATATGCCCCTGGAAGATAGTAGAAGTGGAACTATCACATTTTTTTCCACATTTCATCGTATTTCCACTTCAACGCTTTCCCAGAATTTTATTTAGAAGAAAAATTAGGTAAAACTTAAAGTAATTCTTATAATTATAAGGGTCAGATAGTTTTTATTTATTATTTTTTATGATTATGGTAAAAATATTAAAATAACAAACGGTTGCTGTGTTTCCCTCTCTTTTTCGCAATCCCCCAGTCTTAAAGGGAAAAAGGTTTACAATTTATTTTAAATAAAAGAAATAAAGGGTTGTGATTTGTGAGTGATTAAAAAAATCTTTTTTTATGAGTATATAAATATTTTTATTTACAACGAATTATATGGTATGTAGATATTTAAAACATCTTAAATTTACAACAATCCATAAACAAACTCGCCTCACAAATAAATACCACGCATGTAATAATTGCTTCTCGTACGCTTTTTTGTAAATTATATGTATTATAAATTTAGTACTATAGTTTGAAAATTAATATTACAATTATATTATATTGAAATAATATTGATCTCGCAATATTTTTAAGTAAAACTTGTTTTTTAGCAGCTAGAAATAAGTTCTTCCGATTCTAGAGATTGAAAATTTATTTTTCACGTAAAATTTATTTTTATATAATGTTTTCGCTTTATTTTAGTCATTTATACATATTTTAATGTTGTTGCGTTCGTGTTATTTATTGTTGTTTAAATATTGTAAGAAATGCACGTGTTGAATTTTTATTACTTTGTGATACAATGAGGTTGTGATCCTCTCCGCTAATAATTTTACTTTATGCAATACATTTTTCACGAATAAAGAATTTTAAAATAACCTTTGCTGTTTAATGTTTAATCCAATTTCACCTAGCCACAAATAGACAAAAAACTTGAACCAACTTGAAGATGCAGTAAATATACGAATCAGAAGGAAATTCCTTAATAACAGGGAATAGAAAATCCATCCTACTTTTCTGGAGCTTCTTTGCAAATTATGACCAAATAACTGATAATTAATGCGAATCCCTAGAGAAAATTGTGAAAAATCATGAAATCGAGCATTCGCTCTGCAGTCATAACTCAAGTTTCAATCGTTAGATTTTCAATTTTTTTTCAAATTTATAATCTAAATTGATTAGGTTACATCCTGCCAGAGAGTTGCCTTCTGCAACCTAGCACAAAATTAATTAGAGGGGTCCAAAGTTAAGGTACTTTTAGATCATTATATTTTTTTGTACATTCCCCAATTTTTTTCCTTCTGGCTGGAATTAAAGAAATGACTTTTAAATCATCTACAAAAAAATTATGCAAAAATGTTGTTCGTTCTAGCTTTTATAACTGCAGAACTAAACCACTATATTTGCCGTTTAGGAAATTGCTCTCAGAGGTGGGCAAAACACTTTTTTTTAAGTATTTGAAATACAAAATACTTTAATTTTTAGATTTATTTGAAATACTTTGACCAAAATACTTAGTTATAATGTATTTCAAATACTTTGTAATTGAAATACTTTATTTGAAATACTTTTTCATTTGAAATAAAAATGAAGGTTAAATTTAATGTAAAATAACATTTAATTGGTGCCATTCTGAACAAAAATGTTGGTAACAGAGCTGTTAATTTCGAATGTCGTCATATTATATAAAAAAATGCTATTTTGAACACTTATTTACTCATTTACTGTAAGTTAACACCGATGTAAAGTAAAATTTTCGGTGTTAAAATAACGTCGATCAAAACAATATACAGGGTGTCCCGTAAATGGCGGGCTCTCCAGTACAATGTAGGGTACCCTTCAGGGATCCTTAGAAAAATATTAAAAAAATTCTATGAACCTTCTTTCTTGTGTTATTGACTAAAACCCAAAAGGTACATTTGGCAACATGGGTGCGAGGTTTATAATTAAAGGTGAAGGATACACCTTTACCTTTAACAATATCTGAAACATATCTGACATCATATGTAACTATTTTTTTTCAAATTGACTGATGAATAGGTATTTTATATGTGTACAAAACAAGTTCAATTCAATAAAAAAAATTGAGAGGAACAAAACTTTTTATATTAAAAACACAATGAATGAAATAGTAACAGAAAGTGAGGTTTTCAGTTTCACTAAATCAAAGAAATCAAGGAAACTAAAATTTTTAACAATAAGGGTTACAGAAATTATTTTAAACCTATAAGAGTTGTTCAAAATGTTGCCCCTGCACTTCCAGACAAATTTGTGCACGTTGTCTAATATTTTGTTGAACCCGTTGTAACATTTGAGGAGTTACAGTTTGTGCTGCATTTCGGATCCGATTTATTAAATCTTCTTCATTAAGAACGGGAGTCCGGTATACAAGAGCCTTGATATGACCCCACAAAAAGAAATCCAGCGGCGTCAGATATGGACTTCTTGGCGGCCAAGAAACATGTCCGTTGCGACCTATCCATATTCCCGGATATTCTGCGTCCAACCATTGCCTTACTGGCAACGCAAAATGTGGAGGAGCACCATCTAACTGTATCCACATATTTCTAATGGAAGACCATCGAGACGTTCTCCTAGCTCATTTATTAAAAAGTTTAAAAAGTTTTCACCATTTAATCGTTGTGGTAATATTATTGGGCCCACTAAATGATTCCCAATTATTCCAGCCCACACATTCACACTAAAACGTACTTGGTTATTTTTCACGTGCGTTAATTCCGGATTTTCAATGGCATAGTAATGGCTATTGTGTTGGTTAAAAAATCCATCTCTCGAAAAAGTGGCTTCGTCTGTCCACAAAACACGGGAAGTAAAAGTAACATCTGCTTCTATTTGTTCCAGTAACCAGTTACAGTACTTTTCTCTAATTGGGAAGTCATTTGGTGATAGGGCTTGAACTTTGGTGAAGTGATATGCATGATAGCCTTCACTTAGCAGGAACCTGTTAACGGAACTTTTTGATACCCTTAATTCGTTTGAAATACTCCTAGTGCTGCTTCTTGGATCTGCTTCCAATGCATTGAAGATTTGTTCCTGCATGTCGGGAGTCATCACATGTCGTGGACGACCACGATCTGGACCAGCGACTGGTGCTAGAATTCCGGTTTCTCCACATCTTTGGTCTACCCTCCGAATTACATTGTTATTTGGATGTCTTCTAGCAGGATACCTTTCAGCATACACCCTCGAAGCTTCCATTGAATTATCGTGGCATTCGCCCAATATCTTCAACATATCCCTGTATTCCTGGTTACTGTTCATGGTTTATTTTTATTATTAAATATTAAAAAGGTAAAAAAACGGAACTAAAATAATAAGAATAACGAAAATAAAACTAAATTGAACTCAAAATAACAAAAACTATAAAAACCAATAAAAATGAGAAAACAGAAACTTGAATACGTTAAAAATTGAAAAAACACTTTAAAATTATGATATGGCAAATCAATTTGTCAAAAATTGTCAGATTTTTTACAAATAATTAGTTTTTATACACTGTTGCCAGATTCGTTTTTTAGAATTATTTCAGGTATTTTTCAATTTTAAATATTTAATTGTGATGTTAATAAAGCACAATTTAAATTAAATTTAATACTGAACAATAAAAGCGACACGGATCTTTACAGGTAAAATTGCTTTTTTCGATAATTCATGATAATAACGAAGTTGAATTCTCAACTTCAACTTTTCATATCTCAGTCAATTGATCAAGAGGATTTTTTTTATAATTTTTCTGAGGATCCCTGAAGGTTCCCTAACAACGTACCGGAGAGTTTATCCGCCATTTACGGGACACCCTGTATAGTTGACATTAATTAATAAATTTAAAATGCAATAAGTACGAAAATTCTAACAATTTGTCATAATATGAATACACTAAAGATTCAATATCTATAAAAGGTTGGATCAAAATGTGTAATACAAAAGATTGATTTTAAAAACCTAAAAAGTAATTGAAATACAATTTGGTACTTGAAAATATAAAATACAAAATACTTTTTAGGAAATTTGTTCAAATACAAAATACAAAATACTAAAAGTATTTCAAATACTATTTCAATTACTTTTATTTCAAATACTACCCACCTCTGATTGCTCTTAATAGTTTAAAAGTTGCAAGGGCTAAAATTTTCAATACCTAAAGTTCGGAAACGCAGCTTTATTTTGGACAGTAAGCATTTTACAGAAAAATGTTTCAAACAAAAGTTATACGATTCTTGGTGAGGCACTATTTGGAAATATTGCCCATGACCTTGAACAGCAAGATGAATGGCAGGCGGTAATAATAATTTTATGTATTGAAAATTTAAACCATTGTAACTTTCAAACTATTTACTTGCTGTTCAAGGTCATGGCAATATTTTTAAAAAGTGGGTCACTAAGAAACATACAACTTTTATTTGAAATATTTTTTTCAAAACTGCTTCGTTTCTAAAATGAACGGGTGTCCCGAACTTTTTGTACTTTTGTACACCCTGTATATCCTAATTTAGGATATGGTCACATGTTAATGGTTTAGGATTCCTAAACCATTAACATGTGACCATACAAACATTATATCAATAGAAGCTTGTAAAAAATGCCATCGATTGATGTTAAAATATACAATATACAGGGACTCTTCCCTTTGAAAATTTCATTTAATTGGTCAATTTGCATTTCATGAAGCATCCTGATTAACCCCCTATTCTCGAAATTGTCGTTCACGAACGAAAGTGATATGTCAAATTAAATGGTTTGAAGAATACTACTATCAGATAATAAAAGATTAATTTTATTTTTGAAAACAACAGAGGAGGAGGGGGCAACTTTTCTTTTTCAAATGGAAACATATTTTTTTCGATTGAAAAACCCAATTATACCAATAATTTGTTTTTTAATTAATTTAAATTATTTTTTTTTCTTGTTCTTTTTTATTTTTTTTTATTATTATTAATTTTTTTAATTAATTCAATTAATAATAATAATAATAATAATTTATTTCATGTTAAGAATACATTAGTATTTTACAAATGTCAGTTTTGTTGTTTTTTTTTTGTTTTTTTGTTTTTGAGTTTTCACTTTTTATTTTTTTGAGTTATGTTTTTTAATTTATTATTAATAAATTAAAGAATTATTAATAAAATAAAAAGTATTAAGAATAAATTAGAAAACAAAACTTAAAAAACTCAAAACTCAAAAACAAAAAAAAACAATTTAATTTAATTTAAAAAAATTAATAATAATAAAAAATTAATTTAGAAAAAATTATTGGTATACTTGGTTTAGATTATTTCTGTTAACTGTTAATGATTTTTTTCAATCCAAAAAAATATTTTGCCTTTTGAAAAAGAAGAATTGCTTCGTCCTCCTCTGATGTTTTTAAAAATAAAATTAAACTTTTATTATCTGATAGTACTATTCTTCAAACCATTTAATTTGACATATCACTTACTAAAATCGGTTAAGAAATAACGAAGCTACATCATTGGCCGTTTTTTGTGCACCCCTCTGTATACAGAGTGGACCATTTAAGTTGAGACAAATAAATATCTTAGGCCCAGTTGCACCACTTCAACTTAAATTTTAAGCTTGGCGTAATTTCTTAAGTGACAGATATTTGTTTGCACCGTATGTTTATGATGAAATTGAGGATGATTTGAAATGAATTAATGTAGGCATTCCAAGACAAATTCTCGATAGGGAGAGTTATTTCTAATCAGGGATGAAAGAAGGAGTTCTTGAGTATCAGTATTTTGCTTTTTTCGAGGTGGTGAGCTTCCACCTGATTTTAAAATTTGCTGCCTTTTTTCGGCCATATCTTTCCTCATATTTGTTTTTGATTTTGGTAAAAAAATTTTAACGAATCTGAAGATCGAGACTCCTGAAGGACTTCTTGTATTGAAGTCATCTGCTTCGTTTTTCCATATTGTTTCCTTTTCCATTAACCGTGTATGTTTTTTTTTATTTTCAATAAATTGTGTGTATTTGTCCACTAAT
This sequence comes from Stenus bimaculatus, assembly GCA_963971135.1. NCBI lineage: Eukaryota > Metazoa > Arthropoda > Insecta > Coleoptera > Staphylinidae > Stenus > Stenus bimaculatus. Next base: position 38,588,299 of record OZ020180.1, read on the forward strand.
TGAATAAGTCTTTTTTTCCTCAGGTGTAGAATTTGAGGATCTCTGTCTTTTATTTTCCATTTAAAAAAAGCAATGTAAATCAATGCAAATTAAACGAGATTATGAAACGCACTTGGAACTCTTATAAACACAAACAGCCGGACCTCGGACCTTTAATATTTAATAAGTACCAACAAAACTGAGTAAAAATTTACGTCGAATTGGTGCAACTGGGCCTAATAAACTAAAAAGCTTAGAAAAAAATGGTTTTCAAAAAAATGTGTCAAATTTAAATTGTTAGAAGTAAATTGGGGTTGACAAGATTATTTGGACAATGGAAACCAAAAACAGATACCACTTCTTGTGTCGAACTGTATTAAAAAATATTAATTTATTAATAAAGTTGGACACAAGAAGTTGTATCTGTTTTTAAAATTGTTAGGTTTATTGGGCTAATTTTGAATAAAAAATGTTAGCTGTAACAGCGATGTTAAATTTGACAGTCACCCTGATCCTGATGTCAAAAAACGCTATTCTCTAAACTTTACTGTAACTTAACCGCTATGCAAAATAACATTATCGATGTTAAAATGCATTGTACATCTATATAACGTATTATTTTGTTCAATTATACATTAATTGTTATTTTAACACCGAAAATGTTATTTTAAATAATCGTTAAGTTATGGGTTATTTTTTAAAAAAATATTTCCCAATTCCCAAAAAAAACTCAATGAACCTCCGGAAAAAAATTCCCATTTTTAAGGAAATCGCTTAGTTTTCACGATATTTATCAGCTGGAGTAATTAAAATGGAACATAATATATAATCACATGCTTGCCCGGGTGGCAAATCCTGGAGCGTTTCAGGTCAAATTTTAGCCAACATACAAATTTACAATGAAGCAAAGTAAATACTAAATCAAAATCAATTAATAAATGCCTTAAAGAATTTATTAACTTATTAAATATAAACGATTTCTTGTCTTCTTATGGATTATAGAAAGTTCTAATGGATTTTTTTGATTCTACAGAGTCAATTTCAGACGGAACATCCATAGTTTCATCACCTCGCATTGATGCGATCAAAGTTTTTCGAACCTTCTCCTTGCCCGCTTTTCGCAGTCTACTAAAAACTTCGGGATATTTATTAAGCTGTTGCATGAAATCCTTTCTGCTCAAAACAAATAATTCACAACAATCAATAGCAACAACAGTTGCCACTCTATGCTCGTTTTCCATTAATAATGCAATTTCTCCAAAATTAGCACCATCTGATAAATGGCAAACTTCCCTTCCTGTTGGTGTGTAAACTGCAACCGTTCCTGATGCTATAAAGTACATGCTATCCCCGACAGTTCCAGCAATCACAATTACATCAGAAGGCATATAAACTTCAGGTTTCATACTGTAAATTATTGTATAAAGCACAGACATTGGTAAATCATCAAATACTAAAACTTTTTCAAGTAGATGCATATGGGTATGAACCAACATTTCTTGTCTTAGCTTTGGAGAAATAACCCTTAAAATCTCACTTTCATTGTAATAATTTTGTTGAAAACGAAAATCGAAATAGTTCATAATTCGCAACCTCAAGGCATCAGGAAGATTTCGGTAACGCATGAATTCCTCCACTTGTTGAGTAAGTTTGTAAAATTTGCTTCCAGTAGAACTATATTTGGTTACTATTTGAAGTAGATATGATACTACAATTATTCGTAAAGCTGTTCCCATACATAGACAAAATATTTCGATAATAGTTTGAAAGGTATTTTCGGATGAATCACTGGATCCAAATAAAAAGAGTGTGTACACCACTTTTTGTAGGCACTTTAGTATAAATAAGGTTTTATGTTTTTTATGGGGTGCCTTCCATGTATATCCCATGTATACAAAAGACGAACACCAAAGAAAAGCGAAAGAATTCATAAGAATTAATTTAATAATCTTGCATTTAAAAATGCTTAACCCAATGTATAGGCGAAACTCGTTGATATGTTGGTAGCATGTGTGAACTCTTAATATTTTAAGGAAGCTTAAAAGGTACACATAATAAGAATCCTTGCATATGCTTGGAAATAAGTAGCAAATGAAAGTTGCATTAAGCGAAGATATTGTATCTATAAAAAACCATGTGCAAACATATTTTTTACATACTGATGTTCTTTTTAAAATTATTTCATTATATTTTTTGTTATGGTATCCCATATTGAATGACAGGAAGATATTAGCAATGCAAATAGTATCAAGAATCAATTTGATAATATTAATTACTTTATTCTGTAGCATAATTTGCAGAGGAATTATTAGAAAAAGTAGCCAAAAAGTAATACCCATTATCACTCTAGAATAAAGTGCGAAAGAGCTGAAGGGGTGTATCATATAATAATGCAGCTTCAGATGACGAACCTTTTCGCGTTTCATAACGAATGATGATTTCATATAGTGCTTACTTTGATGATTTCCTTCGCATAGTAAGAATTGGTGTTTAATTTTTCTCCTTGCGTAAACTAAACATCCAGTATTGATGTACTTTACTAAAATGTCCTCCTCTGGTGGTAACTCACAATCGTGCTTTAGCTCATTCCCATCTTCGCTAGTGAACATTTTTGGAAAATTTGTTGGTAATACTTGATTTAACAAATTATTGAATGATTTATTGTCAACCTTTTTGTCATATGATCTTTTTTATAAAGTTGGCCTATTTTCGTTTATACTCAATTTTTTTCGCATGCGAAATGCGAATAAATTCGAGTGAAAAGATTCGATGGATATCTAATAGCAGGAGAGCCGACCGCACTAAAGTTTCCCTCATATTTTTCATAATATTTTTTGACCATAACAGTAATATAGGTATATTATAATAGGTATATTTGAAATTTTTAATATATTATTTATTCTAGGCCTGATGTGGAGTTTGGGAACCAAAGAAACACGATGTAATTTGTAGTTTGTTTATTTTGTTGAAAGTTCATTTAAAACTTTATTTTTGGATTGATTGTTGGTTATTACCGGTTATTACCGCTTTAAGTAAAACTTCTTTCTACTACTTCTGTTTCACTGTAAGTTTCATTAGTTGAAATCCCCAAAGAATGAAACACACAGCAAAAAAATAAAAAATTAAAGACAGAGTGAAAATATCAATGTAAAAATTACAAAGGTCATATTCGAGCTTGTCCGGTTTTAGAAGACGTATTTTAACCATTTGTTGAAACACTGTGGTATTTCTGCTTCCTTGGATAAACCAAAGTTACTTATTATTTTTTAAGGGAAACATTTTTTGAGTCTTTTTCCTTCCAAATATTTTATTTGGCCACATTTTGCAGTCGGCTTATATTCCAACCACAAGCAACCTCAGTTTAATTTGTTATGCTGTCTTTTTCGTTTCTTTTAAACCCAATAATTTTCACTACTTTTATGGTCAAAAAATATTGAGGAAAATTCAAAATAAATCATTTTCTCCATTGTAGCTCCAGCAACAAACTTTCTTAACAAAACGAAATAACTTTAAATACAAGAAACACAAAAATTTAACCGCACTTCACAACCAAGATTTATTTTGATTTCCTGTATTTTTTGCGCCGAAACGCCGCCAGGGGGCGCTGTTCGCAATATACGCTCGTCGCCTATAGTGAATTTCAACCAAAATAAATTGTAAATTATGAAATTCATCCGGCCGTTTTTGAGAAATTAATATGTTTTTAAAATTTATAAAATGCGTTTTTTGCAAATATCTTTATTTTTCAAATGGCATGATAGTGGGGCCACCCCCTATTTCGATAGAAGGATTTTTTTCAATTACCCAAGATTTATAGGCCTATTTATGCAGAGAGATTTAAGAACTATGTTTGCAGGAAGGTGCTACCCAGCAGGAGTATGTACTGTATATGGGTGTGCTCCGAATGGCGCATATGCAATTTTGCAGGTTCACAACAATTTTAGTGATCCGAATGGTATTCACGCATATGCAGCAAATCCATTCGGATCGCATTTCGCCTGAAACACTCTTGTCCCTGCTGTCAATTGTCAATGCGTTGTAAACAAATGTCTTCCTCATTAATAAAAGTACCGATTTTTAAATGTTTCTGTATTATATATGACGATAAATACTTTGTAAATGATAACAAGTAAACTAAACACAAAAATGAAACAACTAACTGTTAAGGTTGTGAATCAAACAAATGCAGTGCCCATTGCGCATGCCCGCATATCAAACTCGACCGACGTAGGTGAGGCACGATATGCACCAGCAGGATTTTGCAGGACCCGCTTTTATGTACGATAAGTTCCATTCGGATCACGTCATATGCTGCATATTCTGCATACGCTCCATTCGGAGCACACTCTGGGTGCCTTCCGAGTGGCGCATATTCTGCATATGTCGCATATGCGTATGTTGCGTTCCGAGTAAAACGCACGGAACGCTTTTTTGAAATTTTGAACTGTCAATCATCACCAGTTTATTCGTTTAGTTTTTATTATAAGCAATTAACAAAAAAAAATATTTCTCGAATCGCGAACAGTTAGTAATTATTTAAATGGAACCTAAAAATTCTAGTAATAACCTCCTAGAACCCTCAACTAACTGTAAGAGGTGAAGAAATAGAATGAAGAAATTGTAAGTGGGCAGTGCGCATGCTTGCATACAGTGCATCACCTCAGGAGGTAATGCACGGTATGTATGAAATGCACGACCTTGAAACCTACCGTATGCTGCAAATGCGCCACACGGAACGCATAGGAGACTACATATGCAGCATATGCTCCACTTGGAAGGCACCCTCTATGTCTAATTCGGAACACTTAAAATCACAGACTTAAAATTAAAAGAGTATTATTATTCTGTGCTTAAAATGCTCAATATGCGGTATATACCTAATACGGAATGCACCCTTAATAGTTGGTGATATCGTTGAATTCATAAGTGCCTTCCGAGTGGAGCATATGTTGCATATGTAGGGTGTGTTCCGAGTTGAACATATGTAGCATATGCAGCAAATATATATGCAGCGTTCCGAGTTGTATTATGTGCATATGGCATATGGTACATATAAGTCGGAACGGTTTTCGCGCAGCACCTATCCAAAAATGTCAGCCAACTATTTTAAACTTCGTTCTATAATGGGAGTGGGTCCTTATACAGTAATAATAAATAAAAATATTCAGTTTTTAACTTAATATAACTTTAATAAAAATATAAATGTACTTGAAAACTTCCTACCGTTTATAGCCCGTTCTACAGAGTTTTAACAATCTTCTAAGAAGATTAATTTACTATTTATAAACACTCGAATATTTTTTAAGAATTCATTTTGACAAAAAGCAATTTGAAAAAATAATGTTAGACACGATTAATTACCCTAACCGTATCAAGTGCGCATGCTTGCATATCGTGCATCAGCTCCGAAGGTAGTGCACGATATGCGCGATATGTAGAACCCTAATGGCCGCCGAAGACAAATTTTATGCGCCCTATGTCGAACTCGGAACGCGTTTTGTGCTGCATATGCCGCATATGTGTAACACGGAACGCACCCGTAGTCTCCTATGCGTATCTTCGGTCTACATGTTAAATTTTACGTGAACTGCGCATGCGTTAAAATAAATTTAATTAATATGTGATAGATCCATCTAAAATTAATTAATTAGTATTTAATATTAAAATAAAAAACTCACTCTTTTTAAGGATATTTAATGAGCCAGAACGTTTTCGTCAACCAATATTGACATTATCAATGGCATTAATTGAAATTTGCTGATTTTCATTTAAATTTTGATTTAATATATCTAAACACAAAGAAAATAAGAACTTGAAACACATTAATATAAACAATAATTCATAAAAATTAAAAATTGAAGGAAAAAAGGGAGTATTTCCGTTTTTACGTTAAGTGTTAAATATGGGTGCATAAATCCAACACTATTCCTAAATGATAAAGTGATAAGTGATAAATGTTAAATCTTAAATTAAATGTTAAATTTGTCTGCATTCTGCATAAATAGACCTTTTGGTAGAATCCGTAAGTTGTAAGTTCACTTGAGGACGGAGTGACCGTGCTCGCACCAACGCAAATCTGAACTATTTCGGGGTGACGCACCGGGGGCGCCCTCGAGTTTTCTGAACGACGGACGATAATCTGAACGCACCCCAAGTGGTACTTCACATTCCACATGCCACATGTAGTTTATGAGGTTATGTTTACATAAATATTGTATATTGTGACTACAGTTTATTATTTTTTTAAATATAAATAAATATAATGCCTCAAGGAAAATTAAAGGTAAAGGCAAAACTACCTGATAGTTGCAAAGGAAAAAACAAGCAGAAGAAAAATGCAGTAAACCAACGTTCAAGTAATTAAACATATTTTATTTATTTATTTTATTTTTTAAACTAGATTTAAAGTGGTTCTCTCAGTGAGGTAATAAGCTATAGGATAGGCAATTCGAAATATTATTATTGGTTCATATTTTTCACATTGATTTTATTTTTTATTTAAATTTAACTTTTACTGCTCGGAAGGTACTATTGAGGGGACATGCGGCAAGTGCTGTAAAACTCAGAAGGCTCACCTTCGAGGACTATGTACGTATTGCAATCTATATGTCAATCTCTTGGTGATAACTACCAAAAAAAATGGTCGAACATTAAGGGTTAAACTAGCTGTCATATTAAAGCGGTACATTAAGACAATTTTCATAGGTCTTCATTATGAGACATGATTGCAAAACACTATCCCCTGTTTCTTACTCTATTAGAATAATGGTCTGAAACTGGCGGCTAGTGGGTCCAGGAAAGAAGCAATTTTACACGACCAGCAGATACCTACATTTAAATTTTATTTTTTTAATACACTGTATTATTTAACATAAAGTAATTAACAAACAACTACTTACTAAAACCTATTATTTTTTAACAACATTTTTCTGTTTTCTTTTTTAGATAAGCCAATAAAACCAAAGAAACAAAAGTTTGAAGAGTCTCACAAGCTTAAAAAAATGATTACAAAAACGGTGAATAAGAAAGTCGAAGATGAAATCAGAGAAATGGCCAATGTTTCAAAGAAAGCTAATTTATCTAAAGCTCAAGAAGCTGTTGCTTCTTTTCATAAAAAGGATGCTGTTTCCTCTTGATTCATTTAAAATGTACATAACTAAAAAATATTTAATAATGAATTAGTTTTTAAAGTTTCCTGTTATTTGAAACAATAAAACATTGTTATTCCTATGTTTTATTTACAAAGTTCTTAATTTATTGTAACAGCTAAATATTTTTATACGAGGTTAATTAATCTAACCCAACTAACCTAACCTAACCTGGGTATGTACATGCATTAGAAGTGTACATGCTAGGGTTGTATTCTAAAATATTAGTGTGATTGTATCTGATTTTAAAATTTGTTCATTTTCTGGTGGCTTAAATAGGAACCTAGAAAGCCGAAGAATACTAGTTTAATTCCCAAAACTGTCGCCTAAACTCTAGACCACATTGTCAGGGACCATTGATGGAGTACAGAAAAATATTTCAAAAACTCTATTCACTGTACATTTTTATTTATACACCAAAATCTTAATTGTAATTTTGTCAATATGCACTGATATTGCTCTCCAAAAAAATTATGATGGAGACCAATATTTCTTAATAAATTGGTACTTCTAGTATTTCTTTAAAATAAGAATAAATTACACATTTCTTTAATTATTTTGTTTTTAAATGTAATAGTTTTGGAGATTTATGATATTAAAAACTTAACTCTTCATTTCTCATACCAACAGCCTAAGAAGAATTTCTCAAATATTTTCCAGTACACTACCAAGGGACCCTAAGAATGTAGCAAGAGCTTATGCCCCAATTTTGGCACAAACTATTATAATAATATTTTTATACCTTCTTTGAAATTTAAATAACATCTTGATAATGAAATATATACCGGGTGCCCCAGACCACCTGTACCACCTCTATTTCAAGAACCCGTTGTCGTACATTGATGATAAAACAAATTTACTGCCAAAGTGAACCTAAAGAATCTTTTGGTATAATTCGTAGTTTGCAAAACAAGACGGAAGTAACTTGGAAATTTTAAATGGCAACCCAGGTCGAGTATATGGTATTATTGGAAAGCTCTTTTAAAAAGACAACTTTTATTAAAATATTTTTTGATTATCTTGCATAAAACATTATCTTGTTTTTTCAAGATAGCATTGGAACGATTCGATATTCAAATTTTTTGTAAATGAATTATTATTTGAAAAAATCTCTACTACTTTGTCCATTTAACCGACTTTCTATCTCCAATAATAACGAAGATATTCATGTAGTCGAACATGAAATGGGACACCTTGTATATCATGCTATTTATCAAAAAAAATAAATAGCCGCCATATGCATCACTATATTATACTATGTTGTGTAAAAGAATGCACCCCCCTGGGATGGAAGCTGGCTACGCCCCTGGTTAAGTGTGTTCAGTAGTGTTACTAGGGAGTTATTTACATGTAAAAGTCATTGGTAAATTAAACTATTCGGTAATCTCAATTCCCTGAAAGGTCAATTTATAATATATGTATACATAAAAATAACTATTTATTCACCTCCCAGTCGTGGAAACCTATCAGTAAATCGACTATATTAAATAGTTTAATTTACTGATCACTTTTACCTGTAAATATCTCTCGGCAACACTACTCGACACTTTGCTGGAAGGTAAATAAACCGGCCCTAAATATTTTATTTGGACAAGAAAAAATAAATTTTAATCCTTCATTTTGGCTTCACTTTCAGGAAGTTTATTTCTTAAAATGATAACATGTGTAAACAAATTTTAGTTTAGAAATTTTTTAATGTAAACTTAAAATTAATTTGTACTATATTTTTGAAAAATTTAAATGTTGTAGCTATAAGATTTATTTTGGCTGATTGCAATAAATGGTATATTTAAAATTTTACTTCTTGTAAATTTCTTTACATTTAAATGGAATCAAAAAAATTGTTTTTCAAGACTATAATATTTATTCAATTTTGTTAAATACATTTAACATTTTACATTCGCATTAGAATGCGCATTATTTACTATTGTTTTTTATATTATCGTTTAAGTGACATGAATTTCTAATTTCTATCAAAAACGAGTAAAAAAAGTGGGGCTTCCATTTAAAAAAATCGCTGATGACATCATTGCTAAAGCACCAAGACGTCATTTATATTTTTTATACCACGAGAAGGCATTTTAAAAACTAAAATTGACCTGTCCGAGTGATTTTCTCAAAACAATTAAATACGGCAGTTGTGAATTGTTCCAAACTTTATCATCACCCTGTGTGAAGCATAATATGTTATAGAGTGGTTTTCATCTGAAGAGATATCAATGTTTAAGAATATTTAGATTAACTTAGTTTATGATTGACGTTCGTGATGATGTACTGGTCATCTAGAATTAAGGTTTCTCAATTAATCTGAATTCCTGTAATGTATGAATCGACATTATTTAGTTTTAATAATAATCGTTCGGGTAAAAGCGCCAGTGACATAGGGCGTAGCTACCTTAAGGCCAGTGTAAGCAAAGCTTACGGGCTATGGCCTCACTGGCAACTGGGACCCGGATCGGGCATTGACAATTTGTTATTAAGGCTTGGAAAATTTGGAGCAATTAAAAATAAAGTACTTTTACAAAAATTGTGAACATACTAATGTATTGAGTTATGCACGTGTACTTTTGGGGGGGGTCTCACGTATTGGGGCCCCCAAAAAGCTAAATTGCAACAATTTTTTTTAAATATAAAAAATAAGTAGTAATATTTCGGCATGACACTAGTTTTGTAGCATCCGGGGCCCCCAAATCAATTTTTTCCCAACCCCCCCAAAGCCTAATCCACCTTTGCCCATGCAAGATGGTCTAGGTCTAGGAAAATACATTTTATGGATTTGATTCTTTTTTAATTTCACTGTCGATTTAACCGGAAATGACATATACTTTCTACTAAATGTACTATTCTATTTTTTGATCATAAAAGGTGTGTTTCTTTTACCAAAATTTGACTGATTTGCTGGAGCAAATCACTTCCTTCTCCTTTTAGTTCTATAGGAAAAATGAGACAGAATATGATTTGCTCATATTTGCTCGAGCAAAGTATGTAAAAAAACAACTATTATTAAACATTTGTAAGTTTAGAGTATATTTTTGTGATAAAAAAATTCCTAAATTTTCAAAAATAAATTTAAATTAAGAAAAAAATTAAGTACTCTGGTATAAATTTGATGAGGTGCATACCTTCTTTGTAAAATAGGAAAGTGGATTCATTTCAGGTTAAACCGCAAGTGAAATTGAAAAAATATCAATTAGAAAAACTTGAGATTTATTTTCTTTAAGTCCAACATTATTATTTATACTTTTTGTATAAAATAAATTAAATACTATCGATTTCGGGATTATTATATCCCATCTTGACATGACATGTCACTATCATCTTGACAAAAAAAGATTCTTAAATACCTGAAGATGGGATATAATAATCCCGAAATCGATAGTATTTAATTTATTTTATACAAAAAGTATAAATAATAAAGTTGGACTTAAAGAAAATACATGTCAAGTTTTTCTAATTTATTGAAGCAGTCCAAATATTTGTGTCATCCTTTAATTTATTTGAAAAAATATCATTTCCACAAAGTTTGTTTTTTTTAAACTTAAAATAGCATATAGCATACTAAAATTTTATTTTCATAAAAAATGAAGAAATGGCATGGGTGGCCTTAATTTCTTTTACACCCTATACATATTATAGACTATATTCAGCGAACGTGGTGAAAATTTTAGAGACGTTAAAGATGTTTTTATAAAAATATTTGGAACGAAGGAATATGTTTTAATGACGCGTTTAACGTTAACGACGGTGCTAAATTTTTATCACAGTCGCTGGATACAGGCTATTGTGTTTAATTTTTTTGTTAAATTCACTATTGAGTTGTTAGACATGGAATGGAGCATTCCTATTTTTATGAAAAGTCTAAGGTACAATTTAAATTCGTCTATGCCTAGTCTATACGAATTATTCCAGAAACTTACGAACGTAAGAAATTAACTCTAGATTGGGAGGGGGTAGTTACGCGACACCGGGGGGCGCAACCTGATATTTGCCCAAAATTCGTAGCTACGCCACTGAAAAGCGCTCGCGGCGCAGGAAAGGTTCACTTCAGATGAAATCAACTCTAGTTTTCTTCACCCTGTATACAAATATAAACAATAGAAATATTTGCACAAGACAAATAGTGATGAGAGAGTTAGGTGTCATTCTAAATACAAATATTCTATCATAATGAAAACTGTTGCTTGACATTTGTTATCAGAAATATAACCTATAAATACACAATAACACAATTTATCTGAAATTTAAAAAAAATGTCTAATTATAATGATGAAACTTTAATTGAAAAGAAAATTATTTATGCTGGCCAAAAAGCGGTTACTTTCAAAGAAGGGACTAAGGTAAATTACTACAAAAATTTAAACACCTAATAAATAATTTACTTTTTGTTATTAGGTAAAATTTCAATATCAAACCAGAAAATGTGATGAAAATCGAACAATTCTTGACGATTCACGTAAAATGGGTGAGGGAAAACCATTTGAGTTGATTCTTGGGAAAAAATTCAAGTTAGAAGTGTGGGAAGCGATTATCCAGAAAATGGCCTTAAAAGAGGTTGCATCGTTTACAGTTGATAAAAGTGTAAGTTACTTTTTTATGTCTCTATTATCTGGGAAGATGCTGGTGTTGTAATCTCTGCATCAGTGGTTTAGCTAGACTATATTTATCCCACTCAAAGAGGTTTGCTCAAATCTGTACTCAGGGGTGGACTGGCTCTTTACCGGGGAAAATTTCAGCGACCCCACAATTTAACGGCCCCACGCCCCACACAGAACCATATCTAGGTTCGATGACGCCCGAGGTTAGACTATATTGTAAATTTTGTTTCGACTACATAAACATGAAATTTTATCATTTTCGATGGGGGGGTCTACTGACGCAAAAGGGGCGCCGCAGGCGAATTTTTTTAAGGTTTCCAAGGCCATCCATTTTCAGCGTAGTTTAAAGACTTTTTGGTGCCCTGGGCTAAAAAAATATTTCTTGCAGGCAAAGATAATTTTTGTCGTCTATGTAAAAAATTCGATTTTATCTCAAAATTCTCAGGTTTCTATATTTAATTAGTTAAAAATATGTGCACTGTACCGTTAATCTGATAAAAATTGCGCCGCAGGTGAAAATTTTCAAGGTAATGCATTTTCATCAGGGGAGGCTGTAGAAGGTAGAAAGATCTTTCTTCGTATTAAATGGCTTTTTACGGTAAAGAAAATCAAAGTTTTGTAAATAATTTCATTTTATTTACAGACCAAAAAGTATTTTTGGTTTTTACCATTAAAATCAGTTTACATTTGGCGCTCCTATAGCTTAATTATGGAGCCTTGACTTACTAAAAATATCCGATATTACATTAATATTTTGGCGCCCATAAAGATCGTGTCTCATGCGTGATCACAGGATGGCCAGGCCTAACTTGCGCGAATTAAACAAACACATATATAAATGAAATTTACAAACAAAATCTAAATTTCCCCCATGTACTGTAAATTTTTTCAACAAAATGGCCTGCGGCCCCACGTAGGCCGCGGCCCACCGGGGTTTCCCTGATTAGTCTTATGGCCAGTCCGCCCCTGTCTGTACTTTCCAAGTCTGTAATTTCGGATCATCCTACTCAATTTATATCCTTTGTTTGGAAACCAATAATCTACTTCAGTACATTGAAAGGACTCTACTAAGTCAGGTCCAGATTCATAACATCGGTGCTACTTTCATACCATGCGTGTTGATTAAATAAACAACAAATATAAGATAATCGCGATTTCGATTACCTGTAGGGGGCGCTGTTTTGACAGAAACAGCTGATCTAAGTGAGGTAAAAAATTACTTATTTTATTTATAATTTACATAAAACTCCATGATTTAATTATTTTAGGTCACAAAACTAATAAAACAGGTAATTTTCGCTTTTTATAAGCGCAAATGTATAAATTAAACGTAATTTTTCTTTTTGACGTTACCTCACTTCACTAGTTTAAAAAATTCCACCAGAGGGCGACCGGAATTACGAAATCGCGAATAAAAATAATGGCTATAGATACAATAGTAAACGAATGATTTAATGTTAATAAAAATTTTTAGTTAGTTACACAATATCCACTTGTTTCAAAAACATTACGTGACGTTCATCTTAAAAAAGAAGAAGTGAAACATACTTGTGCCATGACTCTACAAACCCAAGGTTTGGGTTACGATGACCTGAATGATTTACTTAAAAATCCATGTAGTTTGGAATTCATAATTGGTAAGTTTTCAGTATTCCTTATTCAAGAAAAACTATAATATAATAATATTATGTACCTTGTCGAGTTATTTCTTAAGAGCCATTTCCTAAACGGCGAATATAGTGGTTTAGTTCTGCAGTCATAAAAGCTAGTATGAACAACATTTTTGTATAAATTTTTTTGTAGTTGATTAAGAAGTCATTTCGTTAATTTTTGCCAGAAGGAAAGAAAATTGGAGAATGTACAAAAAAAAAATATAATGATCTAAAAGTACCTTAACTTTGGACCCCTATAATTAATTTTGTGCTGGGTTGCAGAAGGGAACTCTCTAGCTTAATCAATTTAGATTATAAATCTGAAAAAAAATTGAAAATCTAACGAGGGAGACTTGAGTTATGACTGTAGAACTAATGCTCGATTTCATGATTTTTCTCTAGGGATTCGCATTATTTATCAATTATTTGGTCATAATTTGCAAAGAAGCTCCAGAAAAGTGGGATGGATTTTCTATTCCTTGTTATTATCTCCAAAGAAAAATTTATCGCGGGTGTCTAGGAAGATGCTCTTAACTAAGTGTATTAAAAATTTAAAAAATTTCAAATGACAACTTGGGACAACAAGTACTTCCTCATTTATATTTTTTGGCATTTTACTGGTTAATGATATTGGCATAATTCTTAAAATTCGCTTGAGTACATGCTCAGATGTGTACACGCTTAAGCCTGTTTTCACCAACGATTTACAGTAAAAAGAAATTCTTTCATAGACATTTTTTGTTTTTTTAGGAATGAAAATTTATGCAAGGATAGTTTGTGTAAAATAAAAATTTTAATATGGAAACTTATTTTACAAAAAATATGCAAACATAAGTGTTGATCCTTAAAATACAAATATTGTACTCCTTTATGAAAGTATTACTTTTTGATCACTTTTTTTTTTAATTTGTTAACTATAAGCACAATGGTTTAATAACTGGTCGCTTTTTGAACATTTTACTCTATATCACCTGAATATGAACATAAAAGAAATTCAGCCTAATCATTATTTTCGTAGATTTATTAGAAGTAACACAACCTGAAGATTATAACAAAGAATCTTGGCAAATGACTGAAGATGAAAGAATTGAACATGTAACGACTTTAAAAAATAGGGGAAATGAGGAATATAATTCTAAAAAGTTTAAAGAAGCTGCTGAAGATTATGCACAGGCCATTGGAATTTTGGAGCGATTAATGCTTAGGTAAAAAATAATTTGAACTTTACATACAGTATTGGAAAAAAGTAGAGCAACATTTCCTTTTTTCTAAAATTTTTAAAAATAGTGAAAATAATGTTTAATTTTAACATTTATGGGGTAATTCTGAACAAAAAATGTTAGCCGTAACAGCGATGTTAAATTTGACAGTCACCCCGATGTCAAAAAAACGCTATTCTGTAATCTTTAGTGTAACTTAACGACAATATAAAATAACATTTTCGGTATTAAAATGCATTGTACATTTATATAATGTATTATTTTGATCAATTATACATTAATGTATTATTATTACTTTTCTGTATGTTATTTTAACACCGAAAATTTTATTTTAAATAACCGTTAAGTTGCAGTAAAGTTTACAAAATTGCGTTTTTTTTGACATCAGGGTGACTGTCAAATTTAACATCGCTGTTACGGCTAACATTTTTGTTCAGAATCGCCCCATTAGTATCGAATTTATAAAGTTGATTTTAAAATAAATTTCTTTGAAAATTTAATTATTTCTAAAGAATTTTTATGATTCACGCTTTATTGTTGGAAAAAAGTAGAGAAACATGTGCAACATTTTATTGTAACCGGATTGTAACACACAAAATAATGAAAAATTTTATTTCACATTTTACTCAAATATAAGGTGGCCAGATTTTTATTTTGCTAAGGCGGGACAAGGACAAAAAATTCTGCGGGACACGGGACAAATGTTAAAAAATCGGGACTGTCCCTGTCCCGCCAAAATCGGGACGTCTGGCCACCTTACTCATATACTTAGTTTATGCTTTTCCATCATGATGCGAGGAATAAAAATTTCATAAGAAATTAAAATTTTGATAATTAGTGATTTTAATAAAAAAGTGTCACAAGCTGATATTTCTAGAAAGTATTCGCTGCATAGATGCATTATATCCAGAATTTTAAAAAGGTATAATGAAAGTGGAATAGTAGATTTCAAAAAGAAGTCTGGATGGCCACGAAAAACAACATTACGTGAAGATAGAGCGCTTATAAATATTTCAAAACAAAACCCATTTTTATCTTCAAACCAAATTAAGGCCCAATTTGGTAACAATCAGTTTTCAAATATTACATCATGCACTGTCAGAAATAGACTAAGTGAGAACAATCTTATAGCTAGAAGACCAGCAAAGAAAACTCTACTTTCAAAGAAAAACAGACGTGCCCGAATTAAATTTGCTCAAGACCACATTAATTGGACTTTGGAGGATTGGAATAGGGTAATATTCAGTGACAAATCAAAGTTTAGTTTGATAAGTAGTGATGGAAACCAATATGTGACACGTTCTGAGGGCAAAAAATTACATCCCAAATATGGTTTCGGAATGGGCTCCATTCATCGTATAAATGGCATAATTCTAGAGAACGTTATGGTCCCATATGCTGACAGCACTCTCCCATTTCGTCAGTTCTTTCAGCAGGACAATGATCCGAAGCATACATCAAAGTTTGTAAAACAATGGTTTGCTGAAGAAAAAATTAATTTATTGAAATGGTCATCACAATCTTCTGATTTAATCCATTTGAAAACCTTTGGAGTATTTTGGATAACAAAATTTGCTATAAAACTTACATAAATTTTACGAACTGTTTTCAGCGCTTCAAAATGCTTGGGATGAAGTAGATCCAATTTTAATTATTAATCTTTTAAAATCAATGCCTAGAAGATATACTTAAGAACAACGGGTATTGGACAAAATATTAGTTAACACTTTAATTTTTGTATATTTATATGAATAAATAATAAGTTTCTAATTGTTGCTCTACTTTTTTCCAGCCTTATTATTAAATTATTTTACTAATCCTGCATTTTTTATTTTTATTTAATAAAGAAATTATGAAATAATGTATACTTAAAGCATTCTTATTTTGAAAAATTAAAGTTATTTATTACAGAATATTATAAACTATATATTAAGAAAATGTAAATGTTGCTCTACTTTTTTTCAATACTGTATTTTTATTTATATGTATAAAAATTGTTTCATTGGTTCTAAACAATAAACATTTTTTATTAATTTGGCCTAGTTTACATAATTGTTTGATTTTTTTAAATAATCGCAGTTTCTGAATTAAAGTTTCTTAATTTTTATCTTAAAAACCATTTAATAAAAATTTACAAACCATCACAAAAAATCCCTATAATATGAAAATACACATTTAAAAATGAGTACACTGTAAAATACACTAGGCCAAAATACTCAAATTTTTAATTATTATAATTTTTGTTGGTACAAATTTCTTGAATTATATTATTAACATTAAAGCAACATGTTTTTATGTTTTAGTTGCTTATTTTTAATTAATTAATGACATAATATTTTCTTTTACAGAGAAAAACCCCATGATAAAGAATGGAATGATATAAATTCCCAAAAAAACGTAATTCTCTTAAATTACTCACAGTGTAAATTAAACTTGGGGGACTTTTATGATGTCATTGAACATTGTACAACAATATTAAAAACCGATCCTGGTAAGTTAAATATTATATTATTTAAATTAGTTTGTACTCATACATTATTTCTACCATTGCCTTATTACTCCCAACGTTTGCCCATTTCTACTGCCATTTAATCATTATTCTCGAAATTTACCTGTTACTCCTGCCATGTATCTTTTACAGTTTAGATATATTTAAGTTAAACTCGAACTTTCTAAATTTTGGTCAATGAAAGTAAAAAATTGGTTTTATCGATTGTATTCTGATCTTGAATTTTTTGTACACATATACCATATACCTAGAGTGGTGGAAAAAGTTATAGAAACTTTACTTTGCAGTTTAAAATAGAATTACATATGATTAAATTCAAGCCAATATTAAATAAGGTGGCAGCTGGTAAGGTTGAGGTATCAAATGTTCCCTTTTGATCTGAAGTTAATAATAAAATCCATTCTAAAAGGTATTCGTCACTCCTACTTAAACAAAACAAAATATGAATTTTTTTTTAATATTTTGTTGAAATCTTGAAGATTTATTTTATTAATTAACGTGTTGTGAATACAGAGTAATTTGATTCCATTATTCTTTAATTACTTCTCAAAGGTGCTCGATGGGGTTTAGATCACTAAGTTGGCAGTGTGCTTTAGGAGAAATCTCCACTTCAATAGCATTCCTTCTAAAGAAAAAGGCAACATGTGATTTTCTTAAAATGTTCATAGAGACAGTATAGACTGAAAAAATAAACGATCCATTTTACCCTCTACTTGCCTAATTGGCCCAACCCCAGATCTAGAAAAACAACCTCATGCCATAATAGACCCTCCACATTTGTAACATCGGTTTATGGGTCGCCGAACATACTTCCTATCATCTGAAACAAATAACATAAGGCTGAGGCTAAATGACTGCAGGTGGTATTATGTTTTCAAACGAAAAAATCCACCTATTATTATCATTGTAATCAGAAATCCGCCGAAAGGTCAAGTTTTTTGAGCAGGCGCGATTTTAGAAATAAATTGAAATTTACCGCTATCCAGCAGTCTTATTATGCCTAAAATCTGCACTATGAATTTGAAAACTAACCTAACCTAACCTGCCGAAATCAAAGTCACCTTTTTAAATTAATGTGTCGATTCTGTGCAAACCCCTAAGCCCATATGAAATGTAGTTATCTATGAGGTAACTATGGAAACCGTCCATTACCAGGGGGGGCCTTCTTATTTTATTATTGAATTTTTAATATAAATGAAATAATTCTCATCTTTAAATTTTGATATAATGAAAAACATTAAACAGGAACCAAGAAAATGTTGGATCTCAAAAATTTTACTGGGGCCCCATACTTGTACAGTACTCCAAGGAGGTTTGCCAATACTTTCCCCTTACACCTAATTGTACCTGCTATAAAAGCGGCTCAGTTTAAATATTCCTAACTTCAATAAACTAATATTAAATAAATAATAAATTAGTTGACGTGTGCTCAAATTGAAATAATTTTCAATTCTGAACTGAACTGACAATATGATGTAAACAAAACACAACTTATAAGGCAATTTCTGATGGTTCTCAACTCAATATTCAATATTGAATTGGTCTGGGAAGTCCTGTTGAATTTGATACTTTTTTGTTGACGGGATTTGTAGTTTTACAATGTAATTAAGTCATTTGGAAAAATATTTTTCATGTTTTTAAATAAGAAAGGTATAAGGCAAATAAGACAAATAATTTCTTAATTAATTTCATGTTTAATATTAATTTTATATTTATAAAATAAACAAATAGCAATCTGCAGTAAATGAGTAAAATTTCCGGGCCAAATAAAAATTTTTCAGCCTTTTATTTTTGTCGACCTTTTATCGTTCTGCCTTTTATATTTCGTCTTTTTGTCTGCGTCGGCCATTTGTTTTATTCGGCCTTTTGTCCTTCGGCTTTTGTTCACGTCGGCCTTTTGTTCAGGTCGGCCTTTTCTAATTCGGCCTTGTGTCCCTTTCAGCCTTTTAGGGTAGACCCGTTTAACCTTTAGTAGCAGATATTTAATGATTTTGTAATTTCAACTTTTCTTTTCTCACTTTAATAGATAACATTAACGGCTTTCTGCTTTTAGGCATTTTAAATCAAAAATCTAACATACCAATGTGATTGTTTTAATCAATTAGTGTAGTAGTGTATAATAAAGCGAGTTAAATAAAAATAAGTTTCCGTACTTTTTTCTTGAATGTGGCAAACTTAAAATATATTGAATAGATTTCAAAAAATTGAAGATATCTCTATTTTATTTTTCTTGCGAATAAACATTTAATGAGGAACAAGTACAATTTAGCAGAAATGTTTAGGAAATAATTTTAAGTTTTCATATTTTTTTTCTACCACTGTAAATTTGTTTTTTAATTATGCATTCTTTTTGTAGATAATGTAAAAGCATTATTTAGACGTGCTAAAGCCCACGTGGGTGCTTGGAACCCTGATCTGGCAAAAAAAGACTTTGCCCGTGTTCAAACATTAGATTCTAGTCTGACTGAGGTTGTAAAAAAGGAGTTAAACATTTTAGATATAAAAATTAAGGATCAAAATGACAAAGATCGACAGAAACTGAAGGGACTTTTTGCGTAGATTTTAATCAATTTAATAAATGTATACTATTATTTATTAATAATGTTGGTTATTCTTTTATTACATTTTAAATATTTTATTTTTTGTTGACAAATATGTTGTTGATTGTTGATTGGTATTGAATGTGTGCACAAAGGAAACATAATTTAAAGCACATAACGACTAAACTTGAATGGTGTAACAAATCAATTACTAATTTCATGTGAAATATTAAAAGTATTCAGCAATTTTATTCCAAGTACATACATTATTTTTATACAAACAAGTGTTTCTACAGGAAATAATGGTAATAAAAATAACTAATATTGAATATCAACGTAGCTCACATGGTTAAAAAATAAATTTAAAAAAAACTAATTCTTTCATATACACTTTTTTTAAGAATCAACACTTATGTGAACGTATTTTGTGTAAAATAAGAATTTAAATGTAAAAACGCATTTTACATTAACTATACGCTCACGTGAGTGTTGATACATAATAAACAAAAATTAAGATATAGGGACCTAGGAATCGCGTTTTTTTTTTTAGAAATTTGTCAACTATTAACACTCTTAAGTCGATATCATGTCAATTTTTTATTTTGTTGTTGTTTTGTTTGGTTAGCAACTCTAATACAGGTCTACAGCTACCTAGTTTTTAATATTTTAAAACTTATAATATTGTACATTATTGTTTTTTACATGTTTAAATACCAAATAAATAATTTAAAATATACTTTAGTTTAAAATGTATTTATTTTCTGGTGTGATCATTTCAAGTATTACAAAATGAACTGGACGTCAATTTTATTAACTCTTTAATTTAAAGGATCCAATAAATGAACTCGTATTTGAGATGGCTCCACTAGTTATTTTGTTATTACAGATGTTTTTATTAAATACTATATTTATAATTCTTCAAATGCATATGTACTATGAAGGGTCACTACTCTTTGTACTTCAGTGTAAGTTATTACAAATTACTCAAACTAAAAAGGCGCTTGGAATACATAAGTAAATACCTATAAACAAAAACAATAAATTTATAGCAGTGCTAATCAGCACCATGACTCCTTTCAAATAATAGTTCACGCTAAAAATGGGGGCACACTGTGGAAAAATGCCTGAAAACGTGACCAACGCCCCTTTTTGTATTTCAATTTTAATGAAAATTGGTGTTGATGTTACCATTAAAACCCGAAATCAGTAAAAACTAGTTTTAACTAGTCAAAACTAGAAGTAACTAAAGACGTTGGTGCAAACTAGTTTTAACTAGTTAATACGCGATCTAACTAACTACATTTGTAAAAACCCGAATGAATTGATTCTTCAACATTATTTCGGGTTTTAATGAGAGTTTCAGTCAAAACCAGTTTTACTTGATCGTTGATTTGTAAGAACTAGTTTTGACGTAAGAAACCAGTAAAAACCCGAAATTCAGAATATTATTTCAAGCCAAAACATAATCTAAAATTTTATTTGTGTAATAAACATTGTGTGCTCTGATTTTTTTTTTCTTCTTCTCCTTTTTTTCGGTGTTGACTTCCTCAGTTTCTCCTGGAGTATCAGTAGTAGTTTCTTCACTCTCAGATTTCCTCTTTTTCTTCTTCTTCTTATGTTCAACTTCGGTTTCAGGTTATTCTTCCTTAATTTCTGTTTTAATTTCATTACTTTCCAGTATTTTTTTCTTTCTTCAACTTCCTTTTAAGTTGCTTTGTAGTTAATTCCGGTTTTACGTTTTACATCTTCTTCCATATCCTCCTCTTCCTTTTTAATTTCATAAAAATACTTCCTCTTACTACTAGAAGCCATTGTATTATCCGCTGCTGCAGGATATTCTTTGATTACACCATAATATTTTTCAAATTTGGCTTTAGCTTTACCAGTACCGCTAATGCGTCTAAAATTACCTTCTTCCAATAATTTCAAACGTGATTCAAGTTTAGCTTTGTGAGCAGCTCCTAATTCAAACGATCCATCTTCACCAAGAGCATCAACTCTTATGGCTAAAGTACCTTTAGCTCCCAACATTCGAGACATTTTACCCTTAAATTTAACACTTGACTGCCCAACTAATAAAATTTTAGGTTGTTTTGGCTTAAAATAATATTCTGAATTTCGGGTTTTTACTGGTTTCTTACGTCAAAACTAGTTCTAACAAATCAAGGATCAGGTAAAACTAGTTTTGACTGAAACTCTCAGTTATAACCCGAAATAATATTGAAGATTCAATTTATTCTGGTTTTTACAAATGTAGTTTGTTAGATCGCGATTTAACTAGTTAAAACTAGTTTCAACAAATGTGTTTAGTTACTTCTAGTTTTGACTAGTTAAAACTAGTTTTTACTGATTTCGGGTTTTAACGGTAACATTGACATATTTTCGAGGTCATCGACTTCGAATTTGACATTAAAAGAATAAATAAAATGGCGGATCCAAAATAGCCGACGTTTTTGCTTAAAAAATACTTGTATTTTTCGAATTTAGCATTTCTTCTAAAAATAAAATCGCGTATCCAAAATGGCGGACTTTTTTCTAAGACAAATTCTTTATATTGCTGAAAATCAGAGTACATGGTGTTTTTAAGGTTATTTATTTCAAATTTGACATTTTTTCGAAAATAAAACAAAATGGTCGATCCAGAGGTGGAAGTGTGTAAGCTAAACGATTTTTTCAGTACAAAGAAAAAATCGTTTGTTGAATATGTTGCTATTGTGACGGATTTGATCTTTCTTCAACAAATACAAAACGTGAATAAGGAAGAGATATAGAAAATCTGTAATCAAGCAACTTAGTCAACAAACGATTTTTTTAATTGTACGAAAACTATCGTATAGCTTACAGACTTCACCCCAGGGCCTCATCCTTATTTGTACCAAAATTTTGCCAAAACATTGCGAATTGCGGGTTGGATATAACAAGGGCAATAATGCGCTGCGACCATAAAATATTAAATAGAAAAAAGTTTTTTTCATTATTATACTACAGGGTGATGATAAAGTTTGGAACAAAATTCGAATTTGCCGTATTTAATTTAGATTTAAATTCGCTTGATTTTTGCGTTTTACTCATAATTTTTTTCCATTTAAATGCGCCTGTGCGATAATCCACCACTGTTTCAACCGGATTTTGCGCCGATTTCAATGTTTTCTCATCGGACTGTGTTAAAATATTTTTTATTATAAAAAACATTAAAATCGACAAATTGTAATGTTTTTTATAACCTTTAATCGAATAAAAAACAGTAATTATTGTGATTTTTGCGTTTTACTCATAATTTTTTTCTGTTTAAACTTTTTTAAAATTATTTTTTTTTGGTACACAGAAGACTCTTGTGGCTACTAATTTCTTCTTGTTTTGATTTAGTACTTAGTACTAATACGGCAGCAGTAAAACGGGCTCTTTACAAAAAACGTTCGCTTAGCGGCGTTCTCCACAAGAACAAAAAAATAATTAAAATTATATTTTTTTCCAAAACTAGCAATAAGTTAAGGTATAAACGAAGAGTTTCGTTTTTAATATATTTTTAAACTTTTTACAGCATCCCAAAAATTAAGTAAAATTTTAAGAAATTTTTGGAGAGCTGTGAAAAGTTTAAAAATTAGTTTTTTATTTTTGTGCAGAACGCCAGTAAGGGAACGTTCTTTTGTGTTTTACTGCTGCCGTATGAGTAGTTGGTTTGACTTACAAAAACAATAAAGAAGAAATTGGTAGCCAGAAAACTCATCTGTGTACCAAAAAAAGAAATTTTAAAAAGCTCCTCTGGAAAAAAGTTATGACCAAAACCGCAAATATCAAAAGAATTTTAAAATCACGCGCTTAAATTTGCCGACTATCGGCTGAATATTTTAAGAGATGGCATTTTAAAAACTAAAATTGACCTGTTTAAACGATTTTCTCAAAAAAATTAAATACGGCAGTTACGAATTTTGTTCTATACTTTATCATTACCCTGTATAAAAGAGGCTTTAACTAACATGATGCAATTGGTTTTAGAGTGGGAAACCGTTGGAAAATTAACTGTTTGAATTTATATTTCTGGGAGCAAAAACGAAAAAAAGTATATTTTACAAGCTAGATTTCGTTATTAATAAACAAATTTTACTAATCTCATTTGAATACAGAGTGGTCGAAAACTGAAAACCGACAACGATTAACTGGAGATAGTAAACATAAAAAGCGTCTTAAGTTGATTTTTTAAAACAGAATTTTTTTATTGCAGTCAAAACAGTAAAGGTTTTTTAAATAAATTTTGTACACGTACATTTGAATACTAAACTCTCAATTGGTAAAAATTGGCTAATCCTTGATTTTTGTAAGTGGTGTTGGATGAAAGAAGACATAAAATAGTCAATAACACATATACAGGGTGTTTACGGTTCACCCGTTTATCTTTGGAGTGGTGTTATAAAGGTGTGTTTTACTAGAGACGGAAATTTTCCGCCGCGGACGACGAAATCGTCAAGCTTTAAAGTGTTAAGAGAGTTACAGTTCTTTGAAGATGCTGCTAAAAAGTATGTTTTTACGCTACTATTTCCAAACGGTTTACATTCACCAATAACCCTAGTTGCTTGGGCACTCCAGAAAATTAACCTAGTTGTTTAGGCGGTCCTTCACAAAGCCTAGTTGCTTAGGCATTCATAGTTGTTTGGGCGTTCCTTATCGCAGTATGAGGAGTACCAGATTGCGTTAGTATGTCTTTCTAAATACAAATTGTTAATGTGCCTGATGATGCCCTTATGGAGGCGAAACTAGTTGCACTACATATGTAATAAACATTTTCTATCGTTTGAAAAGTTGGGATTTGAATTATTCACCTTTACCTTATTTATTACTATTCGCGATTTCAAAGATCGGATACGCCCTCTGGGAGTTATTTGCTGAAGCTAGAAAAGGTCTACCTTGACATAACCTGTTTTTGTAAAATTTATTTCCGTGAAGTTATAAATCAGTTTGCTTAGGTTTATTATTACTATTAAAATAATAATTTTTTTACAGGCTGTAATTTATTACTTACCCCAAAACAATGTATTTATGCAAGTAAGAAATAACACACACTGGCGCTGTTACTAAAACCAATAAAAATTAAATCGGCGCAAAAATCTTTTATTATTACTATTTCCTCCATGTTTTTTTTTAAATTTACGTCAAAATAGCGCCATCTATCCGTAGTCGAAATTCCCAATAATAATAGTCTTTCAGATCTATTTTTTAGCAACATTGCTTTTAATTGTCAATGATGATAAATCATTGAATCTTTATTGCATCATTGTATTTCCAAGATCTTTAATTTGCTAAAGGTGTGTTTTGCTAGCGACGATTTGGACGACGAAATCGCAGAGCGGAATACTTTGCTTAGCAACTTGCAGCAAAGTGGCAGCGTAAACGACACGTTGCTAAGCAAAGTATTCCATTGGGTGATTTCGTCGTCCAAGGGCGCGTTCCACTAAAGACTCGCAATGCCCACGACGACCGCAAAGTCGTTCCACATAAGACCGCGGTTGTTTCTTTCGTGCATAAAAACGTCATCGATGGCGACCGCAAGAAGCTCATAACGAACGTATTTATTCGTGGGTTTCTGTGGTCGTTTGTTGAATGGTGACGTTTTGAGATAGTGGAACGGGAAAATTTTGCGGTCGTGGTCGTGGGCTAAAGTGTTCATTAGTGGAACGCGCCCCAAATCGTCGCTAGCAAAAGACACCTTAAACGATCTTTCAGTAGTGGCCACTGTCATTTGCATTGTGAGTGTTAACAATAAAAGAACTTCTGCAGTGATTTAAAAAAAGTAACTTTCCATAAATTTATTCAATAATTAGTAAAGGCCTAACCTAACCTTTTCGTCATTTTGAAAAAAAATATTTTACATTTATTATTTGAAAAGAAATAATTTTCATTTTTCGAGGTAGTTTTCTACCCAGTGACGGATTAAGCCATTTGGAGGCCTGAGGGGCAACCTAATTTTGAGGCCGCTATTATTTTAGAAATAAAAGAAGATGGCCTTTTTAGTTGACATCAGTTTCAGAGATTTCAGGGGGGTTAGTTATAACTTCGCAATATTAATATTCTTTCATAATAACGCGTTATTCTGAAGGAAGCTATAGCTGCAGCCCCTGATATAGTGCCACGGGCAAAATTTTTTAAAAAATGGCAGGTTAAGCATTTCCTGACACTTTGGAAACACATCTCGGTTTTCTTTTTTTCAAAAAAGTTCATGGAATTAGATAAACTTTTGTGAAAAATAAGCAAAAGTTAAAATTAAAGAAGAAACAAAATTATACAGTGTGTCCCAAAAAGAAGTGCTCAGAATTGAATTTTGTGAAGTTTTACGGATATAAAAATACCAATTTTTATAGGGCTAATTTCAAGGATAGTGAAAATATCAAGAAAAAATTGAAATCTCGTTAATTTTTTGAAAGAAATGTTTTTTTCTATCAAAATATTCTTTTTATAATATTTTTTAACTTCAAGCCAAAGTGGTATTAATTAGCTTGACTTCTCAATTTATTTCATTTAAATTGATCAAATAGTTTATGAACTATAACAAAATTTCGAATTAACGACATTTTCTCTAGGAACAAAATTCAATGACCCATAAAAAAAGCTGGACCTGACTTGTTGATGAAATCTCGTCTATTTTCTACGATTTTCTTCTGAGCATTTCTTTTTGGGACACCCTCTATATTTATAACCGGTTCGTTCGAACCGACAAAATTTTAGAAGGTGGGTCTCTTTTTTTAAAGTCTATTTGCCTGGAACTGGAAAGGAAAGCCCCATTATATAATTCGTTGGTTAGGTTTATGGTTTATTTGAATAGAAGTTTTCAAAAACGACCATGACTTGTAAAAAATGTGACTGCATAATATTTCTCAGTTTTTTTGAGGGCGGTTCAATTAGGAGGCCACAGGCTAGCGTCTAATGCGCCTGTGCGATAATCCACCACTGTTTCAACCGGATTTTGCGCCGATTTCAATGTTTTCTCATCGGACTGTGTTAAAATATTTTTTATTATAAAAAACATTAAAATCGACAAATTTTAATGTTTTTTATATCCTTTAATCGAATAAAAAACAGTAATTATACAAAAATTAAATAAAGTGGCGGAAGTTGGCGTTCGATATCTACGCCACTAATTGTTCTCTGGGGCCTCATTTTTTTCTACCGCCACGATTATTCTAAATTCGCCACTGATAACTAACAGTAGATCAAACTATCTTTTTTATTCAAAATTTGTGCCAAAGTTACCTCAGTTTACAGTACGGTTTTACGAAAAGTGACCAACACAAGCTGAATTTTCGCATGCGACACCGTGTCAAGTAAATTGTATTGGGACTTAAATAAAAAAAGTATTTAAAGACATTTCTATTTATTACACATTTTTTACATAAAACAAATAATACGTATTACAAATATTTTACAGATTTATAAATAGAGTACAACATATAAGTATAATAATTAGTATCATTTACCTTACCTAATGACTAGAATACTGATTAAATTAAGTCTTTTGTTTGGGGGATCGCAGCGCAAAACTGAATTTGTAGATTTCATCCCTTAAAAATTCCATACCTACGATTGTAAAAACATCTAAATGCTTGTGCTTATAAAAGGTGTGCGTCCATTAAGCTAAAATATCGGAGAGCCATACAATTCTTGGTCGTTTTAGATACTCATTAAATTTCATAAATTCCTTATAAAAACATTGAGGTATAAAAGAGTTATACAAAAACGTACAAAACTAGAGTGTATATGTTTAGAGTATTCTACAAATGTCATTTCGTTCACTAGTGATCCTTACAATCGAAAATCATTTAATACTAAAATTAACACAGCATTTTTAATTGTGGCAAATTAAACATCTAACGATTAAATATTAAAATTAAAAAGGTACAACAAATTTAAAATATCATTTAAGTAAAATTGTACATGTGTTAAAAGCGATCACAAATTAAATAAAAACAAGTAACGAAAACACTTTCATCAAAAATATAAGAAAATTAATCACTTATTTGATAATTAACAATAAATAAAAATTATTTGGGAGTATTATTTTTAGAGGGGTAGGAAAGATATTTTCATTTGGTTCGAAAGTGATTATTTCTTTTATTTTTGAAGATTTTGTTGTGTAAAATATAATTTTCAACAAAGGCAGTCCTTTTAAAGAACGTTAAATAATTTAGGTGGAGGCACCTTCAGCTTTTAAACTTTTACATCGCTCCTTTTCCTGGTTATTTTCAGGCGGCTCACATTCAAAACTGGCTAGTGCTAGTGAATTTTCATTCAGAACTGGACCATTTTGTAAGAGAAAGAGTATTTTTTGATCTTTTTCAAAAGGACAGGTTACTTGTTTCCATGCCATAAATTCTGTTACTTGCTTTGCGAGTTGCCAGAATTTTTCAAAATTTATATGCCCATTTGGTAATCTGAAACAAGAATTTAAATATTATCAATGATATCACGATATGATAAGTGCTGCATGATTTTACTTTGATTGGATAAAAACAAATATACACACTGTTTCTTATTTATGTTACGATATTAATGATTTTGATTTTTTAAACCGAAAATTGAAAAAGTTTCTATAAATGTCTCGAATGAAGATGGGTTTTTTACTCTTTGACGGTCATTAACGTTATTCGCGCAGCGCACCGATATCACAACTAACCACCTAATTTAAATAAATTATAACGAATACACATTTTATCATAATTGAAAACTATTGTATACAGGGTGTTTCTGAACAAGTGTTGAATAATCTGGGTTCTTGGACCAATTTTAAGACAAAAAGTAAGAATATTTTTTTTCGCTAAAATGCTCTATTTCGGAAATGCAGGGCATTGAAGTTTACCTATTTTTTTTTTATTTTTTAATAAAATAATAATAATTGGCTCAAATTTTGCACTTACTTTACTATTGGCAGCCGCCTTGAGATGAATTAGCACATTTTTCTAAAAAAAGTTAGGGTGAAGTTTTACGGGTCAATTAACTCTTTGAACCCTCTTTAACTTTTTTATACAACACCATAGTAATGAAAAAAATTAAGTATTCACTTTTTTAGACGTTCTTTTAACTTTTTATGGGATAAAATAAAACCACTTCAAATTTCTAAATGAATGAATGTAAAAGTCTACGATTTCTCATATTGAGCCACTCCAGTATTTTATGCGATATTTTATCATACTTCCTTAACCCGAAAATCAACCTTGCGCAAGAATTTTGTACCATTTGGATCCTTTTACCCGTATATTCATCAATTCAAAAGCCGTAAAGCTGTTCACAATAATTAAAGTTTGACAACACTTTTAGTGCAATAAATGCTTTTTTTTAATATAAGAAGTATTTTCTCTAAACCGCATATCAGTGTCCATAATTACGCCAAGGTTTTTCTCGCTAGTAGAAAATTGTAGCTGTTCTCCATTAATACATTCTTGTAGGTTTTGCTCAACAAGTTGTCTTTGTTTTTTTTGGTCCAAAGATGAGGATTTTAGTTTTATTAGCATTTAATATAAGACCATGTTTAAGGTAGTTATTCAAAAAATTAAGGAGATCAGCATTGATTTTTATATCTGCCTCATAAAGCTCCTCAACTGGAAAAGATATATATATAATTGCGAATCGTCCGCGTACAGGTGGTATTTACAGTGTTTTAGTATCTTATACATTCTGCTGGTGTAAATTGAAAACAAAAGTAGACCAAGTATGGAGCCTTGAGGAACCTCAGAAGTAATTTCTCCAAGATCTGAATAGCAGTTATTATAGAATGTTCTCTGACTTCTATCAGAAAAAAATGACTTGATCAGAGCAATAGCAGATTCATTAAAACCAGAGTGCACCAGGATTGATGCCAACAGATCGTGACAGACGGTGTCGAAAGCCTTGGATTAATCTAGAAGTATCAATACAGTAACTAGCTTCTTATCAGTGGCTATCAAGATATCATCAGCAACACAAGATAAAGCAGTACAGCAGCTATATCCTGGGCGAAATCCAGACTGCACACCAGGAAGAATATTAGGCTGCGTATTCAGGAAAGCTCTGCTCTGGTTATTCATAATTGTTTCAAGCACCTTTGAAAAAGTTGGTAGGATACTAATCGGCCTGATTTCATTAAAAGATTTAGGATTGGCGACTTTGGGAATTGGCAAGATAAGATCCTCTTTCCAGTCCCGGAGAAAGTAACCAGTATCAAGACAACATTGTAAGATATGTGTTATATAATCAATTAAATAAGGATAAGAAATATTCAGCATTTTTGCATCAATAGCATCAGAGCTACCTCGACTGACCTCGACAAATTTTCATTTTTGAGGTTATGGTTACTAATTTCAGACACAGAGGGTTTGGTGAAGTTAAATTTTTTGTGTGGTAAACTATTACAATTATTTCTGTAAATCTCACATAATTCCAGATCAACAGGCGGGAGTTGTAGATTCAAAAAATAAGTGTTGAGGTCATTTGTGTTGCTCTGTTGGTAAGTGGTTTCTCCTTATTTTTGTTTTTCCTATGCCTAATGACCTGAGATTATCCCATAGAGTTCCAATACGGTCTTTACCGTTACAGACACCGGAATCAATATATGCTCGTTTTTCACTACGGATGGCTTGGGTAGTCAAGTTACGTACCATTTTGTAATAGTTGAAATGATTAGTTTTTTTGGTTTTATTATATTTTAGAAGAGCTTGATCGCGCTTCTTCATCGTGCACTTGATGTTATATGTTATCCATGGTTTTTGTGTTTTATAGTCTTTGAAGGTAGTTATGGGGGCATGTATATTAAACAACTCCATTAGATTTTCCTTAAAGAAAAGTATTTTTTGATCAATGTCAACAATATCATATACATGAAACCACTGAGTATCCAAGAGATCTCTGATGAATATGTGCACAAATAAAATATGTACAACAAAAGAACAGATGTGAATATTTTTCAAAAAATGAAATACATATGAATTTTGTTGTTACGTTTATCGAGCCCAGTTATTGAGAAGTGTTAAATTAAGTTAAATTAACTTGCTATAACTCATCTTTTAATTAATAACTTAAATTGTAAATTGCGTATTTCAAAGTTTTAAAATGGTTTACACAGATGCAGAGATGTGCGATATGCATTTTTGTAATGGTCTTGCTAATGATGTTTCTTCGGAAGCAAGACGTCTGTATGAACAAAGATATCCCAATCGGATATTACCATCGTATAAGATGTTTCCTCGTCTTCATCAACGTCTTCGAGAAAATGGAAGTTTCCAAAAAATAAAGTACATAACGGCCGCCCACGTGTAGTTAGAACACCAGAAATAGAAGAAGCAGTGTTTAATGAAATTGACGAACATCCTAATACGAGCACAAGAAAAATTGCTTCATTATTAGACATAAGTAGTACCACTGTATGGAGGATATTAAAAACTCATCAATTATATCCATAACACATTCAAAGAGTGCAGGCTTAACTTTTGTAGATGGCTTCAAGAAAGAATTGTACAAAATCCTCAATTTTTTTACTGATGAGGCTAATTTCTCCAGGGACGTCATTATGAATTTTCATAATGACCACACTTGGGCTGAAGAAAACCCACACGAAATTCCGGAAGCCCATCATCAACAACAATTCTCCCTTAATGTATGGGTTGGAATTATTGGAGATCATTTGATCGGTCCATACTTTTTACCGGCGAGGTTAACTGCAGAAGTTTATCGCAATTTTCTAGAAAATGAACTGCCAGGATTATTGGAAGAAGTTAATTAAGATTCCAAATGACGTTTATGGATGATGGCGCTCCAGCGCATTTTAGTCTCAATGCTCGTGAATACCTAAATCAAGTATATCCGAATCGTTGGATAGGTGGAGGAGGACCACAACATTGCCCCCCTCGCTCCCCAGATTTAAATTCTTTAGATTCTTTTCTATGGGGTCACCTTAAATCTTTAGTCTACAACAACGAAATAGAAAATATGGACGAATTGAGGGAACGCATAATTGCAGCTTGTAAAACAATTCGAAATACTCCAGGTTCGACAATCAACAAGAAGACGGATTGAATCATGTATTTTGCTGAAGGTGGACATTTTGAGCAATTATTATAATTTAATGTTATTTATTTTACGAGGTACCTACATGCATAATTTTTTTTTCAGATTCTTAATTTTTGACATACCTAATTTTATCTAATTTTGCACAGAAATAAAATAATTTTATTAAATTTTGTAGACTTGAAGTGTTTATTTTATCAAATAACTTCTAAACGCAACAAGTTATCAAAAAGGTTACAGAGAGCAAAAAGTAAAAAAAAACGTGTAAAAAAGTGAATACTTAATTTTTTTCATTACTATGATGTTGTACAAAAAAGTTAAAGAGGGTTCAAAGGGTTAATTCACCCGAAAAACTTCACGCTAACTTTTTTTTGAAAATTTGCTAATTCATCTCAAGGCGGTTGCCTGTAGTAATGTGCAAAATCTGAGTCAATTATTATTAAAAATGTAGATTTTATTTAAAAAATTGAAAAAATGAGTAAATTTCAATGCTCTGCATTTCGAAAATGGAGCATTTTAGCGAAAAAATTTATTCTTACTTTTTTTCTTAAAATTGGTCCAAAAACCAATTCCTAGATTATTCGACACTTGATCAGAAACACCCTGTATATTATTTATGTTTTTGGGTTTTTTTCTTGCTGCGCTTAAATTGGGCTATACTTTTACGCAAAAAACAACGTTTCTTACCGCGCTAATAAGTATTTTTAAATGCTACCAAAATTTGGTACAAAGTAGTTTATGCGAGCGTAGCACCCTATTTAATTACTTTAAAAGTGCAAAAAATTATAAAACACTCGGAAAATATAAAATACATCGTAATAAATAAAATTGACTTACTTGCTGGAACAGCCTTGATTGAGAAAATATAAGTCCTTAACCAAGAGACTGAAAAACGGAATAACGATCCTTTGCCTTTGATCTGTAGCTCCTGCACTCCTCCACATGGCAGCTTTAAGAGTGCTTCTATAGCTGCTAAAGTTGCTACTTGGATCCATTTGATGTTCCAATATAGCAAACTTTCCTGATTGTATTTTTTGCCACTGGAACAAATTTATAAATCAGTCATTTCAAGGAATTTAGTTCTTATCAACGGTAATTTTAAGTCACATAAAGTATAATAATTCTTATGACATTGAAATTTAAAATATGTAAGTAACTTAAGATAAAAGATATAAAAAGACTTATTATGTAAGAAGTTACCGTTTTCTTTAGCCTTGAAATAGGAGACATGTTAAGTCCTGCAATAATAGCCATTAGACTATTAAAATTGCCAATGTTAAAACATTCTCTTCCCACTTCAATCCAGTACTCCACAACGCGCACTCGAAGTTTTTTCTTTGGATACTGAAACAAAAATTAAAAATTTTATCAAAAATACAATATAGGATTTTAAATTGTTTTTTTTTATTGTAAAAAAAACATAATATTAATTAAAATCTTATAAATGTATCTTACCCTGCACACTTGTGTTGCTACTAAATAACTCAATCGATTAAACCACTGGACATACTGTTCCAAATTCTGCGTCTTTTTCATATCTTTAAACGAAGTCTCCAAATGTGGATTCTCTTTGGCGAATGCTTGAACGAATTCCTCTGGGCCGATGAAGGATAGACGTTCCAATTCCACGTGCGTTAGTTGTTGGGCAAGAATTCCAGGATTGGGACACACTTCGGAAATGTCCGTACTATTCTCATCAGCCAAATTGGCGTGGTCTTCCAGAACTTTTTCATATGCTTCTAGGGCAGTTAATCTTTGGAGGAGGTTATGAAGGAGGGATGATACATGTGTCCGCAACGCTGAATTTATCGCGATGCATTGTTGGGTTATTGTACGAACGTGTTGCATCACACGCTCATCCCTGAAAAGAAATTTAAGTTGATTACAATATACTAAATTTTAAATTAAAACTAGAGCAATATTATTTTGCATAAAAGATTAAAATTTAATATAGGTTTATTTAAAATATCGTTGTAGTTCTAATCCCAACATGAAAATTAAATTTTAAATCTATTTCAGGAGATTACTTATTGTTATACTAGTGAGGATTCGGATTAAATTCTCTTTTGTTGTAAAATAAGTACCTACATAATATATGCTTAAATAAAATAATACCATAATAAATCATTGCTTCGCAACAATCTACTTTGGTTAATCCTCTTTGGTGGGTGCGAGAATTTACCTGAAATCGTAGGGAAATATTTCCGTCCACTCAGCTAACAATTGTACGAGATGCTCTGCAAACCTGGCGGTACCAGAATTGGTAGCAGGTCTACCATTCCCTAAACCCTGCTGTGTTTCGCACAGACTACGTATCCTGTCCAGTAGATCGTGGGGTTTGATGAAGAGGCGAGATGAAAGAAGGAATGCAAATATGTACGTCCTGTCTGGATAATATGCTTCCGTCGGGACCATGTGTTGAATCAGTGCTTCCAATGGGCCTGACACCAAATTACCATCTTTATAAACCAACGCCTGAATAAAATAAAGGATTAATAAAAAACAGAAGTATGTTTTAACAGATACTATGCGTTAACAAAACTTTGCTATGATGCAATTTGTTGATCAATTTTGATACAAATTATTATTTATGAATCTTTTTTTAGAGACCTGAATTTACTGGAAATCTACATTTGACATTTAAGAAAAACTTTTTGCTGTACAGGGTGAAGGAATGAACCCAACTACAGGCATATATTATTATATACTATATACGTCTTTATAAGGTAAAAAAGTAAAAAGTTGTTATGGTCCAGTCACGAACAAGTCAGCTTTTTTATCTCGGTCTTGCTCACTAGAAATATAAGACCCACTCTTGAGTGGAAGTGAGATGATACCCGTGACATGAATTTTAATAATTTTTTATTAGTTTTCGAGTAATAGCGTTTTAAAAATTTAAGTAGGCCATGACATACCAGAGCATTTATTTTATTTTTAATTTATACTCCTAGAACATTTTCAAAGATATCCTGATGTGCCAGTATATATTTTTGCGCTCTTCTAGTCATTTGGTCTTCTGAGTTCTTATTGTTTTTCTTTTATGAGAACTGCACCATTCGCTATACGCCGAATTAGTGCATCCCGATCATCAACCTTTTCTTTACAAACCTCAATTTTTAACCAGCTCCACAAGCAATATTCTAACGGCGTAAGGTCTGAGGTAATTGGATCACCTCCACCAATCCATCATGTAGGGAAAAAGTTATGCAAGTATTGCCTACTTCAAGTTTAAAAAGCTATCTACTCGAAAACTAATAAAAATCGGTTTCCAATATTTTGTTTTTTTTTACTTTATACTAACGTCTAGAAGAAAGAGAGTTTGGTTCATTCCTCCCGATTCACAAGGTAAAATCAAAATTTTGAGATTTCAAAATGTTAAAATGTTTGCGATTTTTTGGGAGTTCTGGATCTTTATTTCTGGTTAACCCTAAATTTTTATTATTACAGAAAAATATTTTTGACTGCTGTTCCAAATTAGTTAAGCTTGTTAATGATTTAACTAAATTGAATGTGTTACACTGAACACTCACATGGAGATTAAATGTTAAATTTTTTGTCGATTTTTTAGAGACATGGGTTTATCTTTCGCTCCTAAATTTATATTATTAGAGAAAAAATGTTTTTGACTACTTTTCCAAATTTGTTAATTTTTATACCGATTTTACAAAAAATAATAGAATTTCCCATAAACATAATGTAAATATAATGTGTTAAAGTTGGGAGTAAACGACATATATGCTAGTGACACTAGCCTAGTGTAATATTTTTATATAATTTTTTTCACACAAGATTTTAAAGTCATTAAATTAAAAAACGGACGAAAAAAATCGAGAATGTACAAAAACATATGATGACCTAAAAGTACCTTAAAGCCTAGTTCGTACTATCCTTGCAACTCGACCAATGAAAACGCATTATTTTGATTAAAAATACCTAAATTAAGTGGTCTGAGGCGGACAGAACTTTAATTTTTACGATATGTAAGAAGTACGGTTCCAACGGATCCCTTCTTTTTAACCAATTTCTAATCCATATTTTCTTTTGTTTAGTTTGTTGTTCCTTGACAGCTAAAGTTAATTCCTTTAGAAACATTTAAGAAAGTTTTCAAATTCGGTAGAGTTCTAGAGTTGGCTCGCCTGACTAAAAAGTAGGCAAGTGACTTGCCCACTTACTCTACCAATGAAAACTAGGCTTTACCTTTGCAAAATAAATATCCTCTTAATTGTAGTCTAAGAATTTAGTTTACAAATCAGAAAAAAATTAGAAATATCCGGACGCACGTAATGTTCGATTTCATGATTTTTCACAATTTTTCCTCCCAAACTCACGCGCCCTCTAACGATTCGCATTGGTGATTCGCTTATAATTTGCAAAGAAGCTCCAGAAAAGTGGGATGGATTTCTAAAATCCTTGCTGTTGATAAAAACTTTCTCTTGAAATTTTCTACAAAACCAAATAATTTTTAAATAAAATTTTTGAGAACCCGACAAAAGCGCGTACAAAAAAGCGCACTACAATAGCGCGCAACGACATAAGCACGCACGACAATAGCGCGCAACGATTGAATTAATTTTAATTTTCAATAAAATGTTTTATTTATTTACAATTTTTTTTTCCAAAACGGCTCAACATAATGCAATAAAATTTTGCATAAGTATTCATTTTCAGTTAAAAAAAAAAATAAAAAATGGGGGTTGCTATTTAAAAAAAAGACCGATGATGTCATGGGGCCTTATGTAATGGTGTTACCAAACTTTTAACATACTCATACTACTCATTTTGTAAGTTGACCGTTTTGTTAATTTTAGATAAGTTAGAAAACAATCTCGTTTATTTTGTGCAAAAAATAAATAGACCCCAATTTTCCTATATTCCTTATTTATTATCGTATCTATTTATTTCTTGCACCAAAATAAACCAGATTGTTTTTTAACTTAAGTTAAAGTATTACGCCAAAAATTAATGAAAAAGGAGCTGCTCGCTTTTTGCAACAAGGTCTTCAATTCAAACAATATTTTTTTAATCAACTTTAGAGGCTTATAACTCTTCCAGGGTGAATTTTTTATAGAAATTAATTTGGTCATATTGACTTATTTTTAGGTCTACTATCTCGAGTTAAGCGTAGTCGGTCGAATTGTTGATGATAATAGTAACGAAATTCGTACCAGAAATATGTAACTGACAACATGAACTTCTCTGTAGTTAATTTCGTATTATTTTAACCCTAACACAATTTAGTTTACATGAATATAAATTAAAATTAAACTATAGATAAGAGCATGCAATTAGTAATAGACAAAGTGATAGCTAAGGGCAAAAACTGATTCAGCAATTAGTAGTAGTGTAGCTTACGTTATCTTGTTGGTTAGCAGAGTCTGCAATATTTTCGGGCGCATTCTCCCCGTTGTAAATTTTGCTTTGCGGTGTTTGGGGTAAGCTCTACAAAAAGAGGAAAGTGGAGGATTAGTTTGCAGTTCACCCCTTTAAGGCGAAAATTATTATTAGTTAGTTGTTTACTAAGCAAGCTAATTTTAACTTCCTAAAGTAGTGTTAAAATGAAATTAATTAAAGAGATTATTATTTCATGATTATAGCAGTTTAATAACTTACCCTCCTATTGGAGCAATCTTTCGGCGTTAATTCCGAAGCAACTGTACCAAAAATCGTTGGCTGTAAAAATAATAAAAAATAATTATGCATGAAACCAATAAAAAAAGTAATTTAAATTAAAAACTGCATCGCTTTTTCCTTTGAAACCAGTTACGTTTCGCGCGAATAAACCCCATCCAAAAACTCACCGCGTAATCCTTTTTAAACCCGTTATTACCGTTGATTTTGCACTTG
The DNA here is from genome assembly GCA_963971135.1 of Stenus bimaculatus. NCBI lineage: Eukaryota > Metazoa > Arthropoda > Insecta > Coleoptera > Staphylinidae > Stenus > Stenus bimaculatus. The sequence continues at coordinate 38,625,810 of OZ020180.1, forward strand.
AGAAACTTCTCATTTATACCCTGCTTGTAATCAGTTTCATCAAGCGAGCTCAGCGAATCAATTGAACTTGGAGTAAAATCTGCCTTGTTCGTCGACGTCGAATTACTCAAATGTCCCGAATCTTTGCTTAAACTAGTGCTCCTCTTAGTCCCAGCTAAGTTAGGGCTGTCCGATTCGTAGCTTGAAGCGCTCGAGTAACTCCCGAATTTGGCATCACTATCGTAACCATTAAATTTCTTGTTGTACTGGGAGTTGAGTAATTCTGCCGTGGGAATGATCTTTATGGGCTCGTAGACTTCGGTGATGGAGCTCGTGTAGATGTTTTGCTCTTTGATCTCCCGACTTCGCTCATCCACGATTTTGCCCTGGCGCGAGACTGTGACTTCCTCTTTGGTGGTGGTCGTGGATTTCACGCTTAAGGATGTGTCGAGTTTCACCGGAGCTTTTAGTATGCCTGTTTTGATTAGAAGTGTATTAAGCAGGTCGCACGGCGGTACTTGACCCGTCATTAGGGCTTGCTTAATGGCGAGACCGTCGCGACCTTCCAAGGTAACAGGCATACCGTTGATAAAGAAAACTTCTTCTTCTTTTATGGATGACTTTTTTTCGCAGTCCACCACCTTGGCGCCTTTGCCCAGGATGGACTCTACTGTCTCCTGGATCTCAGGGTCGTCCATTGTTTTAAGTCACCTGCTACGAAAAATGGGAAATAAGTAAAGCGTTTTAAGGAAAACAAAGATTGACCTTCATTGGTTGTTGCCACGAGATAATTTTTAAGTCATGCACACCTTTTTTAATAATTGAATCTTTAATAAAAAGGGGTATTTTAGATTAACAGTTTCTCTTCTCTAAAATTCTAGTAATTTTATACAGGGTGGCCCAGATTTTACTTCCCAGGAAATATCTCAGTTATTTGAAGAGATAAAAATATAAATCAAAAAGTGCTTTGAATGGCAGCACTTATACCTCATAATTTCATTCTAAAAAAATTATTTTTATTTACCACTCTTAAGACGCCATCATCATCTTTTTTTTCTTTAACGGGACACCCTATTTTTATAATTGATATTGCATCTACAATTAATTCTAGAAACAGTGATATGCTACACTTAGTATTATAAGTACATTTTGTGAATAAAAAAATTAAAATATTGATCGAAGTAGTATGCAAAATTATTTATTTAGTATTTTTTAAGAATTTTTTTAAAATCTAAACTAACTTAACTTAACCTAACTGTAAATTACAAATTTTGTTAAAAAAACTAAATAAAAAATTTTGCATAATAGATCTTCGATCAATATTTTAATTTTTGTATTCACAAAATGTACTTAAAATACTAACCCCCAGTATTATCAACAGACATTTAATTTTAAATGAGGTTTAATTTGACATATATAGTATATTTATGAAGTTTGAATATAGTTTAAATGATGTGTAGCTGTAAAATAGATTATATATGTCAAATTAAACCCCATTTAAAATTAAATGTCTGTTGATAATACTGGGGGTAAGTGTAGCATATCACTGTTTCTAGAATAAATTGTAGATGCAGTATCAAATATAAAAAATAGGGTGTCCCATTAAAGAAAGAAAATGATGATCGCATCTTAAGAGTGGTAAATACCAATAATTTTTTTAGAATGAAATTATGAAGTATAAATGCTGCCGTTCAAAGCACTTTTTGATTTATACTTTTATCTCTTCAAATAACTGAGATATTGCCTGGGAAGTAAAATCTGGGCCACCCTGTATACATGCCTTCTGATAATCCTATTATTTAGACAATTTATATCAAACAAATTCAGACTTTTACGATGAATAGAATTGTTTTTATGTATAATTTAATAAAAAAAAAAGTTGCCTCGGTGAAATAAAACCGTTATATCTTATATCATTATTATTATAGATGAACCTTAAAAGAACTAACTGGATAGAGTGGATAGACTCTTGTTTTTTTTTGCAAAATTTAAATTTAATTTTGGTGGTTTCCATCAAATCAACGGACTTATACATAATTATGCCCGAATTTAGGACTAATTCTTCAATATAAAACTTATCTTAACTCTTATTTTGCTTAATTCCTTAAATATTTATTGCAGATTGGTGAGCTTGAACTCTGAAATTTTATCTAAGGTTTTGAAGTTATTTTTTTATAAACTAAAAATCTACCATAAATTATCTTGCAATTATTGAAATTAATATTTGCAGCTTTAAAATGGCTTTATAATTTTTTAGCGTTTACTTTTAGATAAAAGAAAATATTCCACACCCTTTTAAAGTGTATGTAAAATTTTTGTGGTTTAACACCATGTAAAACGTTAACAGTAGAAATGTTTGCAATGCTTTTAGGGTTTAAAAGGGATATTCTCCCTTTTGATACTCAAAGAATAAAGTGGTCTACGTCATTTTTCGGCACTGGCGAAGTTTTTAAAGACATCAATACTTTTGAAAGAAGATAGGATTTTATTCCATGATGCGTATATACTTTGATTGATTGACTTTTTATATTTATCTCAGTTTACACAGGCTTTTTCGCAAAAATTCATAAGCAAGCAAACTTGGGTAAACTAATTTAATTTTAAAGAAAGTTAAACAAAATAACACGAAAGACTGACTTTCACTTAAAAACTTGAAGAGTGTTTTGAGTGATAATTGATAAATACTAAAAAATATTATTTACAACGTCATGTTTGGTGAAACTTATTCGAATGCCTTTAACCTCTTTTGCGACATAAATCAAGAAATGAAGTTTTTGGAGCGGTTTTGCACACACATGGTTTTATTGTGAGTACAGGAAATGCTATTTTCTCCTTCGGTCAGGCAGTAAACATTACACGCACTGGCGACTTCAAGAAGCACCACGCTTCAGGAAGAACACAAAACAGTTTCACTTGCAATGAATAAGAAACGTTTTGACGCTTATACTCTATGGCTTCTGCTTAAATCGTTAACTACCTACTTCCGAAAATCATTAATAAGATTGCCTTACATTTTAGCAATTGGAAAAACACTTAAACCGATCAAAAATAAAACAACACAAGATTTTTTATTTCTGATAATCAAAGCATAACGATTTTTATATGAAATGTTTTTGAATTACTTTTCCTTACTCTTGAATTTCCCACTTTTCACTAAGTTTTTTAACTTTTATTCCTTTTAATTACTTCAAAATTATTAAGGGCTGAGGATTAGTCACTTTATCTCAAACAAGGTTTTAATTTATAATGGAAAAACTTACAATTTAAAAGTCACAAGAACTTTGAGTGAGTATTAATTATTTTCAAAAGCTCAGGAGATTGTCTTTTTAAATTATTAAACCTCATAATTTTATATCATAACCGTTTTTTATTTTTAGTATAAATTTTTAGGTAATAAATTTTCTAATTTTAATCAAAAATGAATAGGTTGTAGTTACGAATAGTCTTGGCATATTTTCAGTGCCCTGGAAAAATTTATAGCCGGCGTCCAATTCGCTATAAACTTTTATATAAGCCTAATTGGTGTAGTCGTACATCTTGCTCGAACCAATTTCCTTCTATTCACGCACTAAATTTTATTATACCACCTTCTGCATTAGGTTGTTAAAAGCAGGTAGAAAATCACATGGAATTTATTTTTTACCCATAAAATCAATCATGCAAATAATATACACTAATTGATTAAAATTTTACCAATAATAAAATTAAATTTTCTAATTGAATTTAATTGCGCGTATAAAACTTAAAAGTAAATTGATAAGATATAAAATGTATGTTCTGAAATAAGCTTTTAACCAGAAATTCACTTTAGTAATTGAAATAATGTAATTGAGTGTTTTAATCTTTTAAGAGCAAAAAAACCTTTCCGGAAATCGGGAGTAAAATGAAGCCTCTGAAAGGATTGGCAACGTTTTAGTACTTATAAATGCGTCGGTATGTAAACAGAGAATAACTGGGAAATATCGACACCAGTTTCATAATCGTAATTGAGTACGTCATGGAAAATAGTACCTATACAAAATGTAGAACCGGCGGCTCTTTTGACATGAAAGAGCAGTTTATACTATCAATTTGTGTTTAGAGTTGCAAATAAATACCCCTTAGTTTAAATTGTGAAATGTGTAATAATGTTTGTGAATTAAAGTGAACATTCAACAGATATTGTTCAATAAGAAAAACTGTTTTTAAATTAAAATTATTTATAATTCTTGAAATTATAACTTAAATTTATTGAAGAATTTTAAATGTATTACTAAATTGGACGCAATTAATAAAAAAACTTAAATAATTATAGACTTATTTTTTTATCAAAAACAGAATATCATATTTTTACTGTGGTTAAAAATTTGCAATGATAAAAAAACTAATTTAAATACTTTAGCTTTAATATTTCTGCTGTTTTAAATATGAAGAACTCAAACGTATTTATAGGCCAAATTTCTTTAAAATACGTTTTCATTCAAAAAAATATTATGTGGCTATATTTGTATTTGTAATGCCAAAACACAAAAAATGATAAGTAGTGAACGAATGAAAGAAGTAATTTAACTATCATTGGGATTTTACTTTTCTTTAGTTTATAAAAATTGTTGCTACAGAACATCAAAGTTCTTAATAATATTATTTCGATTATTTTAAATTACTAAAAATCAGTTTTAATGATCGTGATTATATTTGGTATATGAATTTATACGGGAAAAAGATATTTTGGACAAAATGTTTTTACATATGCATGTGAAAAGTAGGTCATCGACATCCAAAATGTCATGTATTTACTTTTAACACTAGTGCTAAAAGTATGTAACAAATCCATGATTACTATGTAAACAACTACTAATCTTGTCATAATGTACTAGTTAGCACGAAATCGAAGCTTTATAATAATATAAGTAATGGAACAAGCATACCACAGAACCAGAGGCTGGGAATTATATGCCATACTAAAAGAAGAAATAGAAAGAAAACGCTTATTAAATGATACACAATTTGGATTTAGAAATGAAGTGCATTTCATAGATCTGAAATCAGTCTTCGATAGGGTTAATACAGAAAAATTATTAAGAACGATGGAAGTAAGAGGAGTAAGCAGTAATTTGATAAGTAGAATTGAGCATGTATACGAAAAACCCATGAGTGGAATAATACAGAATCTGAAGTCTGGAGACTTTATAACAGACAAAGGGGGAGGGGTAAGACAAGGATGCCCACTAAGCACAACGTTATTTAATTGTTACTTGGCGAACCTAGAAGAAATGCTTGATGAATGTCCAGTGGGAGGAATAAGAATAGGATCGCAGAGAATATGTTTGATATCTTATACAGACGTACTGGTAGCAAAGGAAGGCAAGGAGTTAAACTATAACTAGCATGTTGGGGAATTATTTGAACAAAAAGGACATGATACAAAATGTGGAAAAACCAAAAATAATGGTGTTGGCAAAATGAGGTAGAAAAAGATACTATTGTCAGGGAGAAGACATTGAAAAAGCAAAGTAATTTAGATATCTTGGTATGAAAATGGGGAAGAATAACTCGGTGAAGATAAATACAGAGAGAATAGGAAAGAAAGTAACAATGATAATGGGCAAGGTTTAAGCAAAGGGAAAAGAAAACTAAAGAATAATATAAAAAGGAAAATTATTCGATGCAGTTACAAGGAGTATAATGTTATATGGGAGCGAAGTAAATGGTTGGACAGAGCAGGAAGAGTTACAAAAAGTGCAGACAATTCATAAAATGGACAATATAGGTGTATCCGGACTATACAGGGTGAGTCGGGAGGAGTGCTTCAAACTCGGGGAGTGTAATCTACACATTAATACAAGGTAAAAAAAAACGAAAATGCTATACAATTTCTATTACTTTTCGATTTATAGCGTTTTAAAAATTAAAATTGGCAATACTTGCATAACTCATCTCTTGGACCATGGATATGGTCGCAGCGGTTTTAATTTGCCCTCTAAGTCTCCAGACCTTCATCATTAGATTTTTGCTTGAAAAACTGGTTAAAAACTAAGGTTTATAAAGAAAAAGTTGGAGTTAGGGATGTACATACTAATTATACGTATTTTTAATGCTGAAGCTCTAATAAATAAAACTATAAGAACTTAGAAGAGTAATGCTAGTACTCATAGAAGAGCGTAAAAATGTTAATAGACACGTGGAGATATCTTTCAGAATGTTCTATGAATTAAAACTAAGCTAAATGTGCGCTATACCTAACTTGAAAACTAATACAAATTGGATAATAACATTTTGGTTTGTTAACCTTGTGATCTGTAGAATACTCTCCCGAAGTTTGACGCACTCCTTCTGACTCACCCTGTATAGTGAAACAAGAACTACAGAGATAAAGTAAGAATTAATTTTTACTTTAAGCACAAGAAGAGCAATAAGGTAAGAGAAGACAATTAGATAGAACAAAAAAGGTAGAGCGAATAATAAGGGTAGTGGAGTTGAAAGGTCACAACAGAGAAAGTCGAAATAGATAGAAACAAGACAAGAAACTTTAGAAGAAGCAATGAAGATATTCAAAGATGCAGAGAAGGCTACAGCATAGAAAATATGGTTATTAATAGGCTAATAGAGGTAGATAGACTATATATTCAATAGAATATGCAACTTCAGATATAACAAGGAGTACAGATATATCATGGTAACCAACACTTTCCTATTTAAATAAAGGGTATGAAGAATAAACAACTAAAATGATCGCAAAGGAGAAGTGCAAAGTATGCATGATAGAAGAAGACACTGGATAACAACTTATTTGGGAATTGCACCTCAAAGTAGTATAAAGAAAAATATATGGCCGACTATACTTGCGGCGAATGGAAGTGGACAAAAAGAGATGAGATAAATATTAAGAGTAATAAGAGATTAACATATTAGAAGTGAATTATGTTTGATTTTGTTTAGTTATATGTGTGTGTTTTTGCTGTATTTAATTTTATCTTTATTTCGCAAATTTTTGTAAAGCATATCAATGAAGGAAGGAAATAATCGTATGAATGAAAGTCAAAAACTCATTTAATTTTTTAAAACAACAAAAACGAATCAACAGGAGTTAATCAATAAAGCAGGTTCTTTGTTTATCTTCGGGAATTGAAATATAACACAAAGTTCTGGTTTGCTTTCATACGTTGACATGATAAGTAATTAAAAGTCCGTCCTGAATTGATGAATCTGGACTTCCTCTGCACGCATTGGGGGGAGATTTATTCGAAAAGATAAGAAGTGCCAGGTTGTGTACAATAAAGGAATGAGTTATTCACTCAAATCCTGCCCAGGGAGTTAATTTGAATTTGATTAATTTTCCCGGCGTGGAACTTATCGCAATCCCCCTATCAACAAAACCCAAAATATTATACATTAAATTCCATCATTTAAAAAATTATTAAAGCAAGTGTGCACAATTTTCGCAGGAATTTGTGGTTTGTTTCTTATTGTACATACAAAGTAAGCCAAGAATTTCCTTATTACATTTTTGGCCAGGAAATACGGATAGCGAATACTTTTGCAATTTAAAATCCTATTGATAAACAAATACGAGTTTGCAGACCTCTCGTAAATTCAAGGCCCTTCATCAAATTACATTTCGCAGTAACACTCAAAGCACTAAATTATTTATAGGCAGTCAGTACTAAGCTTTTGAAAGCAGCCTGGGATCCTTCAAAAGAGTTTAATTAAAACGCTTCTAATTGAAGTGACTACACTATCAAAAATCAATTTAAAAAATTTAAATAACTTGGTCGGGGAATTAATTTCAATAATTATTAATTATTTTGTTCTTGCATTGAAAAATTACTGAAGATTTTAAATGATTGCTGAAAATATGGATAATACTAATGTTGGAAATTGTGAAAACTGCAAATTGCAGAATTTTTTGGTCCATCCTGTCGTTAAAGCTTGTGGGATTACCTATAGAGACTGAAAAGTAAACAGAAATGTAGTGTTTGCATTGTTCGTTTCTTTGGTGTTTGTTTTATTCAGAACTCGTTGAAAATTGTGCATCTCTTTTTAAACGACATTTTCACTCTACGCTTTGAAAGCACGAGAGACAAAAAGCGCGGGTGACTGGGTAATGCACGTCTGAGTTATTAAAATGTGCGAAGGACATGTGGGTTAGTAAGTTTCGAAATATGGAACGCTTTCTATTAACAAAACCGCAAATGCAATTAGGTTTTACCTTTATTTTTACGATTAGGCGTGATTGTTTAATCGGATTAAAGCTAAAGGTGTGCAGTGCTAGTGAGCAGATTAATAGGAAAGTAATATTTTTCAAAAAAACAATATACAGAATTTTAACTACAATATTATTATCCTTATACTTGGGAAAATTTAGGAATACTCATTATATTAGGTCAAAAATAAAACAATTCTAAGACAATGTGGTTATAATCAACTTAAGCAACAAAAGTGTCAATATCTAAAAACTTCTATGTCAGGATGATAGAAAAGGTCTCCCTAATGAGTTCAATCAATTATTCATAAATATTGGTAACAAACCCATTGTAAATTGCAGCTCAGAATATGATAATGCAACTAATTTGAATAAAAACATCCCAACTCCCAACTATGATAATAAATGAACCTATTTCCTGCAAGTGCTTCAGAAATTATTACCACTTGCAAACCATTAAAATCTACTCATACTATTGGTAATGATGAAGTTACTACTTCATTGCTTAAGGATCTGATCATACCCATAGGGTAAATTCCGTAATCTCCTCAAAAAAGCAGTTTTTATCTCAATTTATAAAAATGTGGACCTTAATAATGTACAGTACTATCTATTATCATCCTAGAAGTGTCTTATATGCACTTACAATTAAACAAAATACTAAGCAATAGAATCAAAAACTTCTGTAAAAAGTGCCAAGAAATATACCAAAACCAACACGGCTTCCTATTAGAAAAGAGCACTTTCGATTTAATTGTCTTACTAATTGACTATTTGGCAAAACATGAACCATCCTTTGGCATCGTTTTTCGAAAGCCTTCGATACTATTCATTACACATCTTGTATAACAAACTAGAAAGTTATGGGATAAGGGGAATTACCGTAGATATTATACAATCATATCTCACAAAATCTACACAAATACATGCGAAATGGAAAGTCTGCACCTCAGAAAATCTGCAAATAAAATTAGGATCCTCAGGCGATTATTATTGGTATTATATCAATGACCAAGTAAATGATGGTACACATAGCATCATAAATTATGCAGACGATTCAAGCATAATTGTAAAGTCAAAACTGATTGAAGATATTTCAAGGGTAGGATCGTTTCATGGTTTGATAAAAACTAATTAATTTTAAATAAAACTAAAACAAACTGTGTTGTTTTCAAAAGAACACGACCGTTACAACCTACACCAAATCAGATACGTTTTGGTAAACACAACTTTAATGTAGTAAAAACTACAAAATGTATAACTGGGTACGAAATATATAAATTAGGTCGCAAATATTGTACAAGTTTTGATACAAAATATTTGTGGTCGTGTAAATTGCCAATTTTCAACCAAATTTTAAAGGGTGTCCCAACAAGAATGGAATATTTAAATTTTAAATAAAATACAGTTTTTTGAGAAAATAACGAAATTTTGATTTAGTCATAAAGTAGACATGTGGGAATTATGTATAAAACAACATATCTGATAAATGCCATCCTCGGATTTGCTGGCACACTTGGGTTCTTTTGATGAAATTTCCAATCACGGCACAATAAACTGGGTACGCCATTGATAGTTGGTGCATTCCCTGCAGCGTTCTCTAAGAAAAATTGTCCAATGCAAATGCCTAAAATCCATGTGTCGATGGTATGACATTAGTAATCGTCTCAGTCTAGTCAAATTTTCTGGTCAATCTTTTCATAGTTGATCCATTTGGAACATTTTGCCCACCAAAAATTGAACGCAATTGAAAATCGTTTTTCTGGAGCTTCTTTGCAAATTATGATAATTAATGCGAATCCCTAGAGGGCGCGCGAGTTTGAGAGGAAAAATTGTGAAAAATCATGAAATCGAGCATTAGTTCTGCAGTCAAAACTCAAGTTTGCCTCGTTAGATTTTCAATTTTTTTTTCAGATTTATAATCTAAGCTGATTAGGCTACATCCTTCCAGAGAGTGACCTTCTGCAACCAGGCACAAAATTAATTAGAGGGGTCCAAAGTTAAGGTACTTTTAGATCATTATATTTTTTTTGTACATTCTAGCAAAAATTAAAGAAATGACTTCTAAGTCATCTACAAAATTTTACAAAAATGTTGTTCGTACCTACTAGCTTCTATGACTGCAGAACTTAACCACTATATTTTCCGTTTAGGAAATTGCTCTTAAGAATAATATATGCGTTGTTGTGTTGTGTCGTATGGCGATCATCAAACTGTCATAAGGATTTGACTGTTAAAGCCAAAGACTTCTATGTTTTCTATTGCTTTACATAGACCGGACACGTGTCAATTTTTTGTGTATCACTGGCGGCCATTTTAGGGCGCGTTCCAGTAATGAACACTAAAGACCACGACCGCAAAATTTTCCCGTTCCGCTAGCTCAAAAGGTCACCATTCAACAAACAACCACAGAAACCCAGGAATAAATAAGGTCGTTGTGAGCTTCTTGCGGTCGCCATCGATGCACGAAAGAAAAAATCGCGGTCTTATGTAGAACGATTTTGCGGTCGTCGTGGGCTTTAGTGTTCGTACTGGAACGCGCCCTTAAAAGTGTCCGTTTTGGCGATAAATTTTAAATACTGGATCACATAACCTATAATACTCATAAAAACTTGTCAAATTCGATTTTCATTTGATCAGAGTATTCCAAAAATTAAGAAAATAACCGAGGTGAATATAGCTAACGGACACTTTTAAAATGGCCGCCGCAGTTCACGCTGATACACGTTGGGGGCGCTGGTGTCTATTTTAAAATCGTTATGTTTTTCTTTATTTTACAAATTACCAGATACAACAAACAACTAATGCGATGGATTAAGATAACTTCGGTTATTAATGGTTTGAATGGTAAAGGTTATACGTCAAAAGTTAGCTCATTAGCAGGTAAAAGTGGGAAATAAAAAACAACTATTTTTTCGAAATGTCAAGCGTGTCCGGTCTATGTATAACAACAGAAAACATAGAAGTCTTTGGTTAAAGTACAACAGAAAAATGCCGGAATATTTAAATTTTCCACTCTTGTTGGGACACCTTTATGTCATATATTATAATGAAAGTAAGACATGTTTTATTTGAGAAACAACATTTATTGTGGGTATGCGCATATTTCCATTTTAATTTGTGGCATAAAACATGATTTGGTTGAAAATTGTTAATTTACACGATCAAAAATATTTTGTGTCAAATCTTCTACAAGATTTGAGAACAAAACTTTGCTCGTCGAAATCGGCCTTTAGTGGAGATAGCATAAACGATAAAACAATACCTTCAGTTAAAAACTTTTTAGGTATTTAAAAATTTTATTTAAAACTTATTTGCTTTTGTGTAGAAATTTAAATGTAAGATTTTGTGGCCCTTATAAATTTTGCGTAGAATGTGCCGCTTTTGAAAAAATTTAAAAAATAATTTAGAAAACGGTAAAAATTTAGTCGTTTTCATGGTAACAAGCTACAGCTATCGAGTAAATGCAATGGTTTTTTTTAAACTTTAAAAAAGTATTATATTAAAAATGTATGTTGAGTAAAAAAACCACTCAGCTTACGAAAAATTCACAAGGGACAGAAAATCTTCGTCTTGCAGTTTTCTACATGAAAAAATAATTTTTTAAAAACATTTTTAAATACCTAAAAAGTTTTTGACTGTTTCGTGTCTTCTTCTTCCATCCAACATCATTTACAAAAGTCAAGGTTTAGTAAATTTTTACCAATTGAGCGTCCAGTATTCAAAAGCACGTATACAAAATTTCATTAAAAAATCTTTACTGTTTTGGCTGTAATAAAAAAATTCTATTTTAAAAAATCAACTTTGGAGGCTTATAACTGCTCAGGGATGCATTTTTTGATACAGATACTTACCAAGCTGAAGTTACATTCGAATACATTCGGATTCGATTTTAGGTTCATTTTTACATTCGTTTTTTGCATTCGTTATTTTTTCAGAAAATGCATACCCGCAATTTTTCTATATTATGGTAATATAAGGGTAAGCAATATATGTTAGTGAAAATATTTGATCTAGGTAGGGTCTGACGTAAAAAAATTGAAAACCACGAATGAAAATTAATTAATTTCCCATAATCAAAAAAATGTATACCCGCGAATTTTTTACAGATTGGTAATATAATAGTAAGCAATAAAAATATGTAAAAATTTTTGATGTAAGCAGGGTCCAACATAGAAAAAAATTGAAAAAATCGATAATTTATCAAGTCGCGAATGGTAATTAATTAATTTCTCGTAATTAAAAAAATGTATACCCGCCAATTTTTTACAGATTGGTAATATAATAGTAAGCAATAAAAATATGTAAAAATTTTTGATGTAAGTAGGGTCCAACATAGAAAAAAATTGAAAAAATCGATAATTTACGAAGTCGCGAATGGTAATTAATTAATTTCTCGTAATCAAAAAAATGTATACCCGCCAATTTTTAATATAGTAGTAAGCAATAAAAATATATAAAAATTTTTGATGTAAGTAGGGTCCAACATAGAAAAAAATTGAAAAAATCGATAATTTATCAAGTCGCGAATGGTAATTAATTAATTTCTCGTAATCAAAAAAATGTATACCCGCCAATTTTTTTCAGATTGGTAATACAATAGTAATGTTTACATATTTTTATTGCTTACTATTATATTAATAATCTGTAAAAAAATGGCGGGTATACATATTTTTGATTACGAGAAATTAATTAATTTTCATTCGTGGTTTCCTAATTTACCGATTTTTTCAATTTTTTTACACGTCAGACCCTACCTAGATCAAATATTTTCACTAACATATATTGCTTACCCTTATATTACCATAATATAGAAAAATTGGGGGTATACATTTTGTGAAAAAATAGCGAATGCAAAAAACGAATGTAAAAATGAACCTAAAATCGAATCCGAATGCATTCGAATGTAACTTCAGCCTGGTCAGATACTTAGGGTCATATCAACTTATTTTCAGGTTTACTATCTCCAGTTAATCGTTGTTTGTCGAATTTTGGGACACCCTGTATTTAAAAACTACAAAAAATCCACTGATGGAAATAAAACCCTATACATTGGAAGAGCACGTGTCGAGTTTTTTAATTAAATATGTCTTTATACTGAAAGAGGATGGTTGTAGCTTTTTAATGATATTTTTTTGAAATCCCTACGCACATTGATTAAGATGTAATTAGTGATTTTTGACAAAAATCGGTGACCTACAATTCAAAAGGTTGTAGCTCTAAAATTATGAAAAGTAGAGCCCCATTTTTTATTATTTGTCGATAAAATTTGGTCTTTTTTTAAGCCCCACGCTTGGTGAACCATGAACGGAACACCCTGTATAAAAAGTTGTACAATTGCTTGAAATAAATATATTTTGATTTGAATTCATTAGATTGACTTTCATTTCATATAAATGCTGAAAAATAACTTCTGTGAATAATAGATAACATATATATAATTGTTCCCATTTACCGAAATTAAAAGTTGTTGTTCACACCTTAGACGATGTCCGAAACAATGGAAAAACGATCTATTATTGATAAACAATTCCGTTTATCTCGAGGCGAATAGCAGCATATGATTTCTAACTAATAGCTTGTATAAAAAACTAGAGTCCTTAAAACAATGATCTTAGAATGAATATTTGCAATCGCCTGTACCAAATCTCTCATATTGATTTTTCTTCCGGATTAAAACTGTCTAAGTAAATAAGATGACCAAAGGAATGTACTATAAAACTAATAAAGGGTCACAATGCGCTGAAACATGTTGACAAAACTTCATACCAACTTTTCCCCTAATTAATCCCTTCAATCTTATCAAGGTGGCACTTGTTTAGTTTACGGTCTCCTCAATAATAAGTCGTACAAGAAAAGCAAATTAAAAACTCATTCTTATCACAATCCAACCACTCAACTTTTTTATAATAAATAATAAAGCGAATAAGAACGACCCCTCATTTTTCCTCTTGGGATAATAGAATGCAATGACATTTAATTTAAAGGAAATACCACAAAGCTGAAAGCACATGAGCAGCCCCTTTTAAACGCACCGTGAAGAAACTCAAAGTGCGCCAATTATTTCTAGTAAAATGCCAAGCAACGACCTTCCATCATAAAAATATTTTGAAACGCGCCATTTTCTGTAATTATAAAGCTCGTAGGAATGACGATTGTATTCGATCAATAATACTCAAATTGCATCCGAACGTTTAAGTAAATCAAATAATAAAAATTTAAGTGGTGATAAATTAAGTGTATGTCAACTTTAATGTGATACCAGTATTTGATTAGTTTTATTCCCACTACATTTTTATGTGCCGAGTTAATAATTTTATTTAGTTCATTCGATAACGTGCAAACATGAAAGTGTTACCCGTTGTAAAGTTAAACTAAACATAATCCTCGTTCAAAACTTAATTCCATTTAATGCTTTCTCTCGGGTTTTCCACAAAACATTTTATTTTTCTATTTTAAAACCCAAAGTACAAGTAAAACGAAAAAGAAGGCGTATTAATGACGCTTATGCAATTTAACGGCACATTATTTATAGAAGAGCTCATAACATAATATCCCGTTTTATTAAACCAGACAAGCGCTTCTTTGCAATAAATTTCATGTAAACGCCCAATAAACCTTTTTTAAAATGACAACATGGATAAATTTTCTTTTTTACGTTCGGAAACACTAAATACCAGACTTTTTCGTGTCTCTTGCAATGTTGTTTTGATGTCATTTCCTTGCTTACTGCTATTATGTTTTTTTATCTGTTTTGAGTCTACGAATTGCTTGATTAATTGGTCTGGTATGAAGAAAACTCCGAGAATTCAAATCGGTTTTTTATTCTGAGTTGATTGAAAAGCTGATTGTAGATTTCAATTATTAACTTTTGTTCCACTTTTCTAATTATATTTTTAAGAAAACTTAAAAGAGGAATAAAGTTCCCCCATTCAGGTTGGAACATAATTTTAGTTTTTTGTCTCTATATTATGGTTATTAAAAATTATTAATTAGGTTGAAATAATAAATTTAACAAAGCTATCAAAATATAAACATAATACATGAAAGAATTTAAAGCAGCACTTTTTGTGAAATATTTTTTATTACTTTGTAGATTATGAAATTGTAACATAACAAAAATTATGTATACGTATCCAACTATTTTATGAGTCAATAAATTTTTTGTTTGGCCTTTTTGTATTTTTATAGCTTGTAATCGCATAAAAATTGATTGGCTGCATGATTTTATTTGGTTTCTATTTAATTTTTTCATAATTGCATTCGGAAATAAATTAATGGATTAAGTACCTACTTAAACGTTTATCTGTTTAATAATTTCTATTTTAAAAAACCACTAACATAAAAATTTTTCGTATCAAATATAAATAAACTAACTGATAATCATGTTTAAATAAAAATAATCAAATCAGATTATTTATTTAATTAACCAAAAGTACTAATATGTAATAGCAAATATCCATAGATAGAAAGTACAAACTTCGACTCTAAAGTACTTATTTTTATTTGTTTCATTTTATGGAATTGAGTTATTACCTATTTACAGCTTATTTGATCTTCATGTTTCGACACCGAGTTTGACGCTTATAAACGGATAAATAATATCAAAAAACTATTTTAATATTTTAGTAACTATGTGGGTGATCAATGTCGAGGTCAATAATAATCTGAAGTATGTTGCTTATACAAGAATACTTTTAATGGGGCAAAAAATAATTAATTCTGAATTTCTAGTTAGTCACTATATTTTTAAATAAAATTATTTTTAAAAAACCCAAAATGCGTTTATCAAAAAAATTGGGACTTTCAAACTATTGATTAGTTTTAGTGATTTATGACATTTTAAATTAAATTTTTGAGTTTAATAGCTTTTTTAATGTAATTATTATGGAAATAATTCATGATACAGCATATAAAAAAATTTCAACCATTATTTCATTTCACAGAGAATTATCTGCCTGGAATTTAAATTGGTGTATTTATTACACTTTCCAATTTCTCATAACTCCAGTTAGTATTAATTGCGTAATTTGATTATTTGGGAGAATCTAATAATTTAAATTTAGGAAAATCTGTCGTCTTATTTTGGTCAATTACAGTACGATGCTATCATTCAACCCCCAGTTAAAAAATTTATTCCATAAAAGTAAAGTGACAAAGTCTTATAAGCTTTTTGCTTTAGTAATTTTTTAGTACACACTATTTAAAACGTTATCATTCTTTTCGTTTTCCATTAGTTTTCTTATTATTACTTAGTTTACTTAAAAAGCAAAAAAAAGACTTTGAGCCACAGGTTTTTTTTAATAAAATGATGACAAACAAAAAAGGGATTTTACTTCAATACTTCAAACAGTTGGTTCTAATATTCTTCGTATTTTTTAGAGAGGATAGATGTTTTGTTATGTTGGCCTCTTTTCTTTAAAATTTCCAATTTCTTTATTTCTTCATAATTTCAAGCAAAAGCCGAAACAAAAATAGTTGCTTAGTTCTTAATTAAAAAATTGCTTATTTCTGGGTTGTCAATTTTTAGGAATTACTTGCATTAAACTACAAAATCATTCGCACAATTTTATTATAATAAATCAAAACTTAACTAAGATTAGCAAAAGTATTATTTTGAATTTTGATATGTTTTGCTATTTTCCAAAATTTGCTAAAAGGTAGTTTATTTTATAATATCCAACATAAAAATGTTATATTTGTACAGTGTTCGTTTATGATTCCCCAAAGTCTAGGTTAGAAACACCCAAACAATTTATTACTTTTTTTGTGAAATAATTAAACTAGTTACCCTCTTTTAAATAAACATAATTTTAGCTTTTTCCAGGGCAGATATTTGATCAAAGAAAAGACCCTACAGATTGGCATAGTTTTTTTCAACATTAACAAGCAAAAGTATACATAAAGCTAAACATTTAGAGACAAGTCTTCATTTTTTAGTTTATAGAATAATTTCTTTAAGAAAATGTCTGTTCTGAGTCTTTTTTCTTAGTACTCAATACTTCATCTTTCATCATATTATTTTCCACAAACTAGAAAAAATTAACATCTATGGTTTTTATTTCTCTGAGCTCACGATAAATAATAATAATTAATTCTCATTTATTTTACCTTACACTAAAAATAGGATTCGGTTTCATTTTAATGAATACATAATAATATTTTAAAAAGGCTCTTGTAAGTGAAACTAAAAAACAAGGGTTTCAAAATGATACATGGTATGAAAAAATACTATTTATACATCTTATTCTTTTTTCTTATAAAGGATATTTCAAAACATGTGTTATATATGAAATAAATAAAAAAGAAGATTAAATTTTCCGCCAAAATGCTCCATTTTCGAAATATAATGTGTTAAAGTTTCATTTTTTCAATTCAATTTTTAAAGATAATTTGGTGAAATTTTACCAATCATCATTGTATAGAATTGTAAAATTCAATTCAAATTTTAAATGTGCAATTTCTTCGGGGGAAAAAACCCAAATTAACCCCCCTATTTTTTTGATCCCACTGTTCAATATAAGTTCAATTTTTTATTTCTTTGTATCTTCCTAAACCTTTTTTGTTCCATTAACTTATTTAATACCTCTTAGCGTTTAGAATGTATTATTTCATTTTTTGAAAATAATGATTTTATTGCTACACAATTTGAAAACATATTAAGCAACGTATCAAAAGAAAAAAGTTTTTAGAAATATTCAATGAAGTAAAATATTGAATTTATATTGGACAGTAGCGTCAAATACGAGGTCAAATACAAAAAGTAGGAGGGTAAACAGGGTCGATATCCCTGAAAAAACTGCACCCTAAATTTGTTTTTGAACTTTAGCAGTAGTATGCAATGACTATTGACAAAAGTGAGCTATGTACACTGTACAAATTCCAGCAAATTAAAAAAACTAGTTGGTATGAACTGTTCGTTTATCAGACAGGATTTTTCTCTTGCTTGTACTTATGAACAGTTCCTATACAGGTTTGGTACTCCAAATTCACACTTTTGTAGTTCAAGTTCACTCTTGAGTAAAACAAATTCACCCATTTATAAATCTTTTTCACCCACCAGTAAAACAAATTCATTCATTTACAAACCAATTTCACATTTTGTAATTTGAATTGATCCATTTGTAAATTAAATTCACCTTTTTACAAATGTATTTCAACCATTTGCAAATCAATTATACTTTTCTACTAGACTTTTTAAAACCGGAAATCAGTGAAAATTAGTCTAACTATTCAAAACTAGAAGCAAGCATTAATGTTTGTTAAATCTGGTATAATTTTGTAGCACTACACGTGTAATAATTTACATTTTGTTTAATTAATATTTAAAAAACGAAAACTAATGTTTTTTTAAAAAGTTTAAAAACGTTTATCCATTAAATTCATTTGCAAAAAGGTGAAGTTTATTTACAAATGGATGAATTCGAATTGCAAATGTTAAAATTGACTTGTAATAATTGATTTTGATTTACATGTGGGTGAATATGATTTGCAAATTAATGAATTCGTTTTTATGAAAAGTCAAATTGATCTGCAAAAGGGTTATTATTGTTTTAAAAATAAGGACTACATACTAAGCATACTTGATTTAAATCAAAAAATAAAATTTATATAGGGTGTCCCAAAAAAATAAAACTTTTTAAGTAGTCGAAAAGAAGTAATAAAATAGGAAATTTTTGTTCAGAATGACATTTACTATCTAAAAAAAAAATTTGCTGGAAAAAAGTGAAACACCCTGTATATGTTATGGTCTAATCCAGACGATTGACCAATTGCCTTGGGCAAAGCCCGAAGCAAACTTAAATTTAGACATTTGACTAAGTTTCAGTCGATTCTCCGATTGACTAGGGAAAGTCGGAAACGTGTTCTACCTTTGACCAAACAAGTAGCAAAGGAGGGTTTTTGGGTGTGTACACACATGTTTTTATAACGCTGCTTAAAAAGTTGATTCTAACTGAAAAAATGCATAAATTATATTGCGCTCGCGTTTACTTACTAGTTACTTTTAGCATTACAAAGTTCTAATACTGTTGTACTAGAATTTATCAGAAACTGAGTTAAAATTATGAGAAATAGTAGCAAAGAAATATTCCATGGAATATTCCATGATGTAGAGGAATTTGAATTAAAATAGATTTTGAAAAAAAAATTTCCAAAGTAAAAATATTGTTTTTATAATATTTTGTATTTTATGATTTTTAGATAGTTATTTTTTAATAAAGTTTTTGATTTTTAAGTATTTCTGGGTTGACATCAAGATTTGGACTAATGTTGAGTAAAAAACAGAAAACTCCATGGGCATAAGAAGTTATATTGGAGTTTTTCTCTAATTTCTGATTTTAAATTTAAGACTAATGTATGATTAATTTTTTGTGATTAATTTTTTTTAAACACGCTCCTCAACAAAAGATCCTGGCTACGCCACTGGATCAGACATGATAGTCAATACTAGAATCGACTGAAACGTACAACATGCTTCACCGAAAACTGGTACACAAAAGAAATGCTAGCGCCAATACCCACTTAACTACTGAATAGCGGTGGGCGAGACTAAGGTATACTCGAGCCGCACGAAAGCTTCTTATTGGCGCTAGCATTTCTTTTGTGTACCAGTTTTCAGTGAAGCATATTGTACAAAGTCAAAGGCCGAAAATTAAGTTTGTTTAGGGCTTTGCCAAAAGCAATTGACAAATCTTCAAGATTGACTAAACAAACCTAGAGTTTACCGTGTTTAGGCCTTTGACTATAACATATACACTCCCTATATAGGCACTTTTCTGCTAACCTAACAAAATTCTGTAATCATTATTTGGAAGGTTGCCATTAAAAAAGGTGATTATCATTTGACTTTAGTCGATATACGCCACCTTTCGTTTACTTTATTTTTTCTGTTTACCTTGAAATCCTGAAATTTGATTAGACCGCGTACTGCTTTTAAGGAAATAATAGTACGTTTAAGGTTTAAGATTTAGTGGACGGCGGCGAATACGAGCGTTTTTTGTCACGATGATATTTCTACACAATGTGTGACCAAAAAACGGTACAAATTATTATTATCATTACTTCTTCATATATCTTAAATTGTTTATAAATTAACTATTATTATCTACTTCTATAATTTACAGTAATAATATTTTGTAAATCAACGTTAAGTTTATATTTATTATAAAATCTGTGTTTTTTTTAAATTTTTGACATTGAATCAGATAATCATTAAAAATGCCCCTAAAGGAGATACGTACAAATATGAAAATTTTTAGAACTCATAAATATGGTTTAAGAAGATAGTCGGCGAAATGTTTGAAAAGATTTAAAAAGAATTAAAAATTTAACAAAAACGATTGAATTTAGTTTTCATATAGAATTTTTGTTTTTCATGTAGAGTCTATGATAGGGGCGTACTTTTTGAACAAAGATAAAAACGCATACGCTTTTCATACATTTCGCCGAGTATCTTTTTAAGATCATATACATACAGAGGGGTGCACAAAAAACGACCAACGATGTAGCTTCGTTATTTCCGGGGTTATTTCTTATCCGATTTTAATAAGTGGTATGTCAAATTAAATGGTTTGAAGAATACTACTATCAGATAATAAAAGATTAATTTTATTTTTGAAAACATCAGGAGGACGAAGCAACTTTTCTTTTTCAAAAGGCAAAATATTTTTTCGATTGAAAAAAATCATTACCAAAAATAATCTTATTATACCAGTAATCTTTTTTAAATTAAATTTAAAAAAAAAAATTTTCTTATTTTTTTTATTATTATTGATTTTTTTTTTAATTTAATTCAATTGTTTTTGAGTTTTTAGTTTTTTTTAAGTTCTGTTTTTTAATTTATTATTAATAATTTTTTAATATTTTTATAATTTATTAATAAAAAAATTAAAAACTGAAAACTCAAATACAAAAAAAAATAAGAAAAATTTTTTTTTTAATTTTTTTCGATAGTAAGTAAATGTCATTCTTAACAAAAAATTTCCTATGGACTATTATTTCTTTCGACTACTTAAGAAGTTACAGCAATTTTAAAATATTAATGATTTTTTGGGACACCTTGTATAAATTTCATTTTATTTAAATTTTTTAAATTTAGATAAAGTATGCTTTGGATTTTGACATTATCTGTAAGCCAATCAGATAGGTTAATTTTGTTGTCAGAAATTTTAAATGAGTCCACTTATTTTAAAAACAGCTAATAATGTTCAAAAAGGCAAGTTGAGAAAGACAAAATCCAAACAACATGATTATAAGAAAGAAAAATTATACATGGTTTCACAAAAAATTGTTAAAATGTTGAAATTCTTAAATTGCTTTAACTTCTTAAGGAGTCGAAAAAAATATTAGTTTATAGGAATTTTTTTGTTCACAATGACATTTACTATCTAAAAAATTTTGCTGGAAAAAAGTGAGACGCCGCCCTGTATATTTCAAAGTATCAACTAAAAAATGTGAAGCAGCTGTTTCGATCTTATTTTTGGTCTATAGGTGCCGTACAATCCTACAAAGTTTCCATAACATTATTAGGATGAAATGTTAATACAAGTAAAAGTAGAAAAAATATTGATCTTTATTATTTTCTTTTGAAGCAAAATATAGGTACTTTATTTTATTTTAAATCATTAATTTGATTGAAGCTTTGAATTCGAGCAATTGGTTAATCTATGTAATGCATTTCGTCTGGGAAGTCAAAAGTTAAGCTTTGTTTAAACAATTTATAAAATTAAATTTAAGTTAATGCAGCGTGGAGAGCATTTCCTAATTCGCGCCAAAGCGAGAGTATCCAACTCTCAGACATTGTTCGAAACAAAATTAAACAAGCTTCAAAGCTTGATGCACAAGCTCATTGGCCTTTTTTATACTCTCACATATCGCAACTCCAAAGCTAGTTAGTATTCGACTCTTAACTGAGCCAACCATTCCAATTTTCAACAAAAACAACTTGCATTTCCCTTTTACGATTTTAAAAATAAACCGTGTTCAGCGCTCACATTCCTGATGCAATATTTTCGATCAACTCTCTACTTGGAATTTTCTTAGTCCCCTCGCCCAAGAAAAATACACACACTTAGGACCCTGGCGTATATCTGTCAATAAGACCAAGGGGGTCGTGTTATAACTACCCTTGCGTGGGGTCGTCGGATCGTTACCCCCCGAGAATCCTACCCTCTTGTTGATTGGAAAGGACTGCATGACTCAGATGGTTGCGGCTTTAAATGCAGGTTTAATCGAAATGAAACCCATCATCAGAATGTAAAATTCGTTGTATTCGCGATGACCTCTTGTCTCGTTAGCAGATGCTTGTTGATTTATCTCCACGAACAATCTCTGCTCGCTTCAAACGCAACGATGAATATTAATCTTGCGCGAAATGCAAAAACGCGGCGCTTGTGTGTTGTAATTTAATATGCAGAATGCAGAAATGTTATTTGTGCAAGGACTCAAAAAGTCAAGCTTTATAAAATTTTAATTTAAGATTGCGTATTGTCTTTACAATCTTGTAAACTCAACAAAAAATAATTTACTCAACATAGCTAAAGCTCCGAGCTTTTATTGTACTTACTTTGATTACAAGGAATATTATTAGATAAAGATGCACAACAAAATGATTTTATGTCTGTTTTTTGTGTTATACGTAAGTTTCAATTAAATATTATGCATCCAATGTTGATGAGATTATGGACATTTTTAGTTTTTTGATAAAAATTTATTTTAAATATTTAACCCAACTTTTTCGAAAAAAAACTGTTTCTAAAAAACTTAACAAATTGGTCATTTACTTTAAGGGATACGTATTTAGAGAGTTAAATTTGCTCGCAGACCATCCCCTAAGTGACAGGGGCTATCCCCAAAAAAAACTTAATCTGTAATCGATAGGGGTCTACTAATAGGTATACAGGGTGGTCACTTTTACAGTATACTTTATACATCATTGGGATCTAAGTTGCACCAGATTTTAGTTTTTAGGAGCACTATAAACATAGTGGTCACTTACCATTAGAATCTTGGAAAGAATTACAAGTTAAAAAGTTGTTTAAATTATAAAAAAGTTGCCTCATTTCAAGCTCTTTTGGAATTCTTTTAGAAATCCGGGATATATTACGCCGTTCCCAAAATATAATGAAATAACTGAAATTTCGCTTTTCCTCCATATTTTTGTTATCACTTAGCTTTTCGATTGAAATTTGACAGTCTTATTTGAGATAACATTCTGAATTTAATGGTCTTAAAATAGTTTAGGTCAAACCAAGTGTTGTTTTTCTCATGTAGGCCATTTTTTGTTTTTATACTATTGGACAGAAAAAAAAATAAAATTTTAGTGATGTAACACACTTAGTTACTTTACTTTAATAATGTTTTTTTT
The DNA here is from genome assembly GCA_963971135.1 of Stenus bimaculatus. Classification (NCBI taxonomy): domain Eukaryota; kingdom Metazoa; phylum Arthropoda; class Insecta; order Coleoptera; family Staphylinidae; genus Stenus; species Stenus bimaculatus. The sequence goes on from OZ020180.1 coordinate 38,649,338, forward strand.
AAATATTTAATTATTTATTAACGAAATCAAGTAACAAAAGAATAATTTTAATATTTTATTTCAATATTCAAAAAATACAAAACAGCAACACTATTTACATAAAATATTCAAAATGTTTAATTCAGAGTGATATGTCATGTTCTCCTATCCATGTCTTTTACAGCGTTTCTAATGCTTGTTGGATTAACGGATTGGAAAATGACTATTGGTGTGTGTATCAAAAACTTTATCTTTTACCAAACCCCAGAAAAAAATCGAAGGGATTTAAACAAATCTTGGGGACCAGGACACGAAACCATTTGTTCCTTTCCAACTACATATTTGGAAACCACTCATCTAAATATTCTGAAGCAATTCGTGCATTGTGAGTACCCGCCCCATCCTGCTGAAACCAATTTAGATTTCGCAACGTCACAAGTGGTAATGTACCTAACATTTCCTTTAATTCATTTTCACAGAAAATCTTATATTTGCCAGAATTGCGGTCTGCTATAAAGTAAGATCGTATTAATTGATTGACTGAAAGTCCACACCAAACATTTAGAGAGAAACAAATCCACGGGCGTTCTTCCCGTATCAAATGAGGATTTTGAACCGCATGATAATGTTTATTGATTTTATTAAACATTCCTCTATTGGCAAATATAGACCATCCATAGCATTGCAGTAGGAAAATTAGGACCTTCTCTCAGTTTACAACGAAACCAATTAAAAAAACCACGTCGTCTTTCGGTCTTGTACAGGTTGATACTTAAAATCATGGTACTTGTGTTTCCTAAGAATCTTGAACGCCAGATTTTCATAAGTTAGAATTGAATGCAAAAGTCCTTTGAGATATATCTAGATTTAGATTTACTTGAGCCAATAATATTATAACGCCTTCTTATATTATTTAAGGTACTATTGCCAACGATTCCATTAACGTTGAAAGATGACCCCATGAGGTTGTCGTCTCGAGATACAGATCTTGATAACTTCTCGCTGCGACCACAGAATTTCTGAAATTTCGAATGTAGACATTGTAAATATCCAACCTTTCAGTAAAGGTTTAACTTGCTATGACTAGTCTTAACTCCAAAAATATCTATGATAGGCCCAGTTTGGATTATTTATTTTTCTGTTTATTTTTAAATAATTCTTTTTTTATTTTGTGAAAGTTTTACTTTGTAAATAAGATATTGAAATTATTCTTTCGTTATTTTTGTGTATTTTTTTCCGTGTCCAATGGAATAAAAATCAAAAATGACACCTATAAGAAAATCAAAAGTTGGTTCAAATTCAAGAAAATCCAGTTGACCTAAAATATTGTTAAGCCCAAGTAAGATATGTCAAATTTCAATCGAAGAAATACGAAAATACGAAAATCCGAAATTTCAGTTATTTCATAATGTTTGTGGAATGGCGCAAAATATCCAGGATTTCTAAAAGGATTCCAAAAGAGCTTGAAATGGGGCCACTTTTTTGTAATTTAAGCAACTTTGTAACTCTTCGGGTTTCAAAGATCCTAATGGTGTGTACTTGTAAAACTGAACATGCTGTATGTTTATAGAGCAGTAAAAAACTAAAATTTAAAAATATTAATTAAAATAATATAGGTCAATTCATTTACCATTTAAGATTTTTTAAGTTTCCTAAAAATCGTAACTTTTTAAAAATAATTCATATTTAAGTAAATCGCATTTAAAGTTTTTAAAAATCAACATTTTATAATCATAAAAAAACTTGGTAAAAAGTAGGAAAACAATGGATTTTTTATGTGGTTAAAATCCTTTTAAAACCTCAATTACTATAAAGTTGTGTTGTGTTATATTTGACTTCCATTTAAACTCCATGAATGCTAAACTAAAAATTAGTTTTTTATTTTCGCTGGAGGCCACTACTTTTGTCTGTGTCATTAGTAAAGTAGGTCTTTCATACTAACAACCCTCGTATTTTGCTGTCTTTAGTTTAAGCTTGGAAATTTTCCCCATCCTCATTCGGTCTATTATTTTCTCGAGCTACAAGGAAAAGAGGAGTCGTGTTAGATAAAGTTGGCTCATTAGGTATTTATGGTCATAAACACGAACAACGAGTTTCTTCTTGTAAGCTTCGTCGAGTCGAGCGTTTTGATCCTCGAAGCATCTTCCTTATACAAATTGGCGTGTCGAAGGTCAAAAGTTATGCAGGAAGTGTAGACAGTACGCGAGTTTCCCGCAGTTTCACAAACAATTCATGAGGTGGGTTTAATTACATGTAAACCATTCAATTAGGAAGTTTGGTATAAAAAAAATGTTGCACAAGGATTTAAACTAATTTCTACAGCACGTTTCAGTGATCAGCTAAAACGTTGCCAAGTAAGGCATATAACTAATGACTCCATAGTTTTATTAGATTTCTTTAACTTTCTTATTTCGTTGCAATATAAGTGAGAGCTTTGTCACTCAGGTTTTAGTGGGAGTTAATTCTGGTATCATTTATAATTGTAATCGGATTTTTAATGAATTTAAAACAGTTCAAATATTTTATCAGAAAATTTACACCAGGATTAAAGGTAGGGTATTTGGTATTTAATTTGCTCCTTGTACATACATGCAAAACGTTTTAAATCACGGCCCATAAAACATTTGCATATCTAAATGGGGACTTTAAATGCAAACGAGTCTCCACTAATAGGAAATTGTATTCTTCAAATTTCAACACTGTTCAATTCACACATTCTTAACTATGTGCAACTTGAAAACAGGGGTTGAGAATGTAAAATTTATCATCGATTTTATATCACAAATAAAATAAAACTACATCGAAACAATTACACGTTGCAAAGCTGTAAATTACCATTTCATTACGTGTTTCAGGTACTCAAGGTTGACTAATTATAATTTAAAATATTCTAATTTATTGCTACACTTATAAACGCTGTTGTATTATTAAGAAACAATAAACAACTTCTACATTATTTTTACAAATAATTAACATTTAATCTCGTGTTTTTTCTAACCTAATGTAATGGAATTTCAAGCGCAAGAAAAACATTTTTTACATTTTCGTGGTCGTAAATTTAACATTAAGTATTAATAAAGTAAAACCTGCTTTTTTGGCAGAGAATAAATGTGCAAGGGCACGCAATAATCGCATCAAAATGGTGAAATCTTGGGGTGAAAATCTAGACGTTGCATTTGACTTTATAGCCCTTCCCGGGGTTGAATATTACATTGCTCAGGAATAAATTCTATTAATATTTCAGCTCCAAAGGACATGGAATGGGTTTTGTTTGAGTGTAAAAGGAATAAATGGTTTTTAAACACGTTTTTCCAAGACTCTTTGGTGGGAATGTATTAGAATGATGGCGATGTCTACTGCACACAAAATGCAATTGCAGGATTCGATCTAAAAATATTGGATTGGAGATGATAAAATTTTGTGTTTTTCTGCAATGGGACTTGATTTTGTACTTATGTTATAAAAAAATTTCTAAGTCGTCTATAGTTTGGTTAAGGTTGTAGTAAACTACAAAAGATGAAGCAGAATGTGTGTTGCTGCGTTTCGTGCTTATTAGCACTCTTTATTATCTAAAATTTCTCGCTTAACAGCAACCTTCATAAAGACATTTATAATTTTATCTATCTATATTTATGTTACGTAGTTTTGGACACCTTTTGAAATTTATTTGGTGAAAATTCAGGTTTAAATTTACTAAATTTTTGGGAAATAATGAGTACAAGGTAGAAATCAGAGAGTTCAGCAGATAATTCTACAAATTTTCGTCGATGGACAAGAAATTTTTAAAAATTTTGATTGATGATTCAAAAAACCTCAATTTTGTAAAAAAAATTAACTACCAACATGAAAAATTATGAAAATATAAATTTAAAAACAATGAGTAGGTATGTGTAATTTTGAACCATACCTACAAAGTATGGCCCTTCAGAAAAATCCCTAAAAATCGTTAATCTAAATCAGAATTTTACATTCTTTGCAACATTTTTTCCCTACATGATTTAAATTTTTAACTATAAAAACTGTTTAAAACTCTTTTAATCTTTTAATAACAAACTTTAATTTTTGATTTTTACAACATATCGATAATAGCTGAAATAGATTTTTGAGAATATAAAAATAAATCTATAATTTCTGCATAGTTTCGATCGAAAGTGCTTTTCTAAACATTTTTACTAAAATAATATTATTAGTAGGGGTTGGAGTAAAAAAAATTAAAAAAAAATTCTGAAGAATGTTTGTGCAACAAATTTGCAAAATTTTTTTGGTAATAAATAAGAACTTTACGAAAACAGGCTTGTTTTTTTAATGTATACATATACTTTAGCCTTTGTTCAATTTTAGAGCATGTGACCAAGGATCTAACAGAGGATTGGATATAATTAAAAATTTTTACATAAAATGGCAACAAAAATAGTAAATTGTAAATAATCAATAGTTCTAAGAAGGGGTTGGGCGGATAACATACGCTCAAATTATTCTAAAAGAATTTGAACTGAATGAAAAATGGTTCAAAATTAATATTAAAAAATAGCAAATAGGTGGATATGTTATCGTCCTTGGGTAGAATTGAAAAATTTTAGATGAAAATCGGACCCAAACATTTTTTATAAGAAAATTTTAAAATTTCAGAAAAAATAAAAAATCAGCCACAACCCGTATGTGTTGAAGGTTTTAAGCTCAGCTGACAAAAAATCTCCAATTTTGTAAGTTTTGATAAAATCGCAAACAAACATTTAAAAATTTAAAATTCTAAGCTATACAGGGTGTCCCATTTGACGTTGGACTCTATGGGTATCTTTGTTATTATTGGAGATAGAAAGTCGGTTAAATGGATAAAGTAGTGCATATTTGTATGTTCAATAATAATTCGTTGAGAAAACAGTTAAATTTTGCGTCGTTTCGGCGCCATCTTCAAAAAATCAAAAAGTGCCATTTTCAAAATATGACTGTAACTTCCGTATTATAGGCCATATCAAAACATAAAGGCAGTTTTTTTATCTTAAATTCAATAAGCCCATCAGATTTCTTCTTAAGTCACTGGATTGCCAGGAAATATTCCAAACTTTGTTTTTTCTTATGACGTCCATATTGGAATTACACATATTTGGAATCATCCAATATGGCCGCTATAAGAAAAAAACAAAGTTTGGATTATTTCCTGACAATCTAGTGACTTAACAAATAATCTGATTAGTTTATTGAATTTTAGATAAAGAACAAAGTTTTTTGGTATGGCCTACAATAAAGAAATTACAGTCATATTTTGAAAATGGCAGTTTTTGGTTTTTTCAAGATGGTGCCCAAACGATGCAAAATTCAACTGCTTTGTCAACGAATTATTATTGGAGATGCAAAAATGCACTACATTGTCTATAATCGACTTTCTATCTCCAATAAAAACAAAGATACCTATAGAGTCCAACGTCAAATTGGACACCCTGTATAAAAATCTTCTGTTGATAAGATTCTTTCATCGTTTTTACATATGAGGACAGTATTTTCACTCATAACTACATCTATGACGTGCCATATATGAAATGCGGCCTTATTCGCTTCGAAAATAAGAGGTATTGTTTTTAATAATATAATAGGTACTTTTTTTGATTGTTTGGGATATCATTTTAGGAGTAAACACCATTGGTTAACTTGCGGCGATTAGGAACAATTGTTAAAAAAAATACAAATCCTATTGGTCGTAAAAAAAGGCAACTCCAAGGCGTGACATCTCTTGAGTATAATTAAAACTAGCTAACATTTTTGCACCTAATGAAAAAGTTTTTATTTTGACACATTATAAAACATATAACTCAAACTCCCCAAAAATGGAGTTACCTCTTTTTTGCAGGAGACCCCCTTCAATTTTTCAATGTTTGATTTCTCAAATGTTTCAAAGGATGTAATAATTTCTAAGAATTAAAAAAATCTAGATAAAGCTTTGATTACTTTCAAAAAATCTAAAAAGACTTAATAAGAATTTTTTCCCAAAAATTTACTTCCATAGAGTTAAAAATTAATTTTTTTTTTAATTTTAAAAATTGAAAAAATAAGGAAATTTTAGACTAAACCTTTAGTTAAGCTGGATTTTAACCTCTATTAAACAACTGGCCTTAAAATACAGTTTTAGGAAGTTTGAAGTAAAAAACTAATCTCTTCAACCCTAGCCTAAACACATGTTTAATTTTTTTCAGCCAAAGAGGTTAAAATTATTTAATTGTTTCGCTCGAGCAAATCACTTTCTTTTCTTTTTAATTCCATTGGACAAAATGAGATATGATATGCTCGACTAATGTTGGTAAAAAGATCATAAATATTTTCCATTTTTATGTTTACAAAGTTTACAGAACTGGGCATTTGTCACCGAGAAAAGACGCAAAAGCTGTGTTCCTCTAGCATTAAATCAACCACTGTAAATAATTAACGATTATTATTTTCTACGATGTTTGTTTTAAGTTAAACTATTAAATCATTAAGGTTGAACAAATGAAGCTTAAGCTTCAAGCCACACTTAAAATAAGAAATTGACAGATTTTCCATTGTGTTTCTGTCATTTTTTTAGTTTAGCTTAAGTTTCAGCTATGCAACTGGGACCCGGGACTGAGACTTAAAAAAAGTATTACCATAAGAAAATCGAAAATATAACAATATACAACAATCTGGACTTTATTGATCCATAAAGTAAAATTATTATACAGCGTAATTCATAGAGGGGATTTTAACTATCGCCAATGTTGTAGGAGTTTAGGATTTTTGCGTCATAGGGGAATACAATATTAATAACTTTTGTGGTTTGGTATTAATTCCCTTAGACTTATAGTTCATTTCAATTGAAGACCGAATAATAACCGATGATGAAACTGCATCCCTCCTATCCTAATAAAAAGCCTCTAGGGACATCTGAAAGAAAAGCATAGCTTCTGGATCAATAGACGTAGGGAAAAGATTTAGCAAAACTTTTTTAAATACATCTTGACATTTAGCACGAAACAAAAAAAAGAGTATCCACATTGGAACTTGAAGTTCCCAAAAGTCTTCGTTTAAATATTTGGGTATCATTTACGAAATCTTATTATCTGTTTGTCGCTGAGTGATGGACGAGGCAATTTAGCACTGGTATCTATTTCTGTTGTTGAGTTGAGCACACATGACGACCATCATTGTGTGCGGCCATTCGTCTTATTCGGACAACATAAATTATAACAGATGCTTAAATTATATGCATTAACCGAATTACGTAACGCGGAGGTCGCCCCAAGGCTTCCACTTGCAATTTATTAGTTCCGCCATTCCTTGCTCTCTCGGCTCTATGCCCACGCCAACAGATAGCCGACGAAATTATAATCATAAAGACGCGTATTATTTCAGCTACAACAAAATTAATGAACCTATGTGAAACCCAAATAAAAATTAACTCGCTCAAATTATTTCGGTAAAAATACCCGTGCTATTTTTGATTTAAGATCTAAATTTATTGGTAACTAGTCAACAGGATTAAATTTATTGTCAATACAAAACGCAGTTTAAATAAAAAACTTTTGTAAAGGTTTATTAGTCGCATCTGCAGTTGCGATAGAATAATAGATAACAGCTGAACTGCAAACGAGTAGTACAACTAGTGGAATCAATAAATTTGGCTTTGGTCGAGCTTTTAAATTTCAATTTGCTTTTTAATTGGGTCTGGTTTCAAGTGCTCCTAGCATGCTAACTTTAAAAAGCCTGTGTAGGAAGTGTGCTATTTTATTCAATAATCGAACCATTAATCGCTTAATCGCTACTTTGCGGACGTTTATTGGACTTCTAATGGACTCTAGTTCCTCCCATTTATTTTAGAATTTTAAATTAAGCTATTTAACGCTCGTTAGAAATGAAGACATAAAAAATCGTGCAGATTGTATTGGTTTAGTTTTTCCTGCGACATTTCACACCACATTTGATATTTCATGATTAGTGATGAGTTATTAATATCTATCATTCCAGAAGACCAATGAAATCAAGAGTTCATCTCACATTATTTTATGAGCCGTAAGTCTAATCTGATCTATACAGGGATAATTTCCGGACATGGGTTTATTAACAAAAGTTGCTTGTTTTGATGTCCTCTATAACCCCTTTCATTATTATGCATAAGTTACGGGACACCCTGTATACAATCATTATCAAAATATCATAGTATGATATAGTAATGTATAATAGATAAGAGCGAGGTAGACAAAATGCACAGAATAAGAGGGATGTTAACTATATTATACTGTTTCTACCAATCGGAAGTAGGACACAAAAGAATCACGAGTAAATACGAAGAACCGCGGAGCTGCCCGTGCTCAGCCTGCTGTTAAGTTTAGGCTACTATATTTTTTACTGCACCACATCATTTTGAACATGATTGTACAATGAACAAGCTAATATTTATTAAAATAACCTTTCATATATCACACTTGAATAATTTTTCTGATAAATCATAATGACTGTTTTACATTATTATTATTGATTGATTATTAATTTCTTTCCTGCTCATTAAAGCTAATCGATTCAGCAATTACTCTAAAGTGTTGTTCACAAGAATTCCCAATGAAATGGGTGGTCTTCGCGCTTGTCGTTTCAATTGAATTATCTACAGAGTGGTCCGTTTCACGTCTAGCAGGCGTCAGAGAGTTACGTAAAAGAGTAACATGATACTTCCATATTCCCACAACATGTGCTCGCACGTCACGCCCCATCAAAAACCGTTCCTGGTTATGAATAAGTAATAAATAAAAAAGGCACTTCAAATTAATCTAGAGGAAAAGTTAAATAGTTCAAGAGCGTTAATGGAAATATGAGTGTAAAAAGTAAATTCAAATTCTTGGAATGTCAGATTGAGTGAGTTTATTGAGGTTGGGGGTGGTTGTTGTGGAAGCGCCACCGCAAGACTAATGGGAAAACATGTTTTCGTCCCGGTTAACTTCAATTAACTTTGCTGGGAGAGATCAAAGCACGTTTTCACCGGGAAAACTTAATAATGCGTCTGATGGTGCGCAACACTGCGCCTTGTTAGCAAAATGAATTTTTATTTCGATTTTTAATTTGCTAGGAACTGGGGAGTTTTGATAAGGACGTTATTGTTTTTGATTTGATTTTATTTGGATGAAAAGATGTTCCTATTTTTAACACGTTTTGAATTTACTGCGGTGAGGAAATGAAAATTAGTAATTGGGAGCGCGTGTTGATGTTGCTGCAGTTTTTAGGTCGAGGTTGCGCATGATGTGCTTTTCTAAATAATCTATTTTAATATAAATGCATATTTACAAAACGTAAAACGCCTTATAAGATTTTCTTAGGAAACTTAAAGCCGTTATTAAAAGACATACCTATGCCGCTATTCACTTCTAAGATAAAGAATTATTTATTAATATACCTTTTGCCATCGTTTAAGGAGCAAACACGTCTGCTAATTTTGATAAATGGGAACAATTTCCTGAAGCTGTACTACTCTTTTTTTTTCGACTAGCCGAAAAATATAGTTTTACAAGAAATTGCAAAACATGGCAAGTTTTCAAAACAATTTTTTGAAACTAAGAACTGCTCTAATAACGAAATAACTGACTAAAATAAGCCAGGTAATTCGAATTTAAGAAAAAACTTTTAAAATTTGATAATTTTTAAATATTGTGTTTTTGATAACTTATTAATGTAATAAAAATGTTCCTAGGTTTACGAATTTTTAATAAGTTATATTTATGGAAGTTGCAAAACAATGTTGAAAAAAAAAACAAGAAATGTTAATTTTCCACTCCTTGAGATATCGTTTAAGGAGTAAACACATTATCTAATTTCGGAGATTGGGAACAATGTGCTACTAAATTTGTTTTTTCGATTAACCGAAAAATCTAGAGTTTTACGAGAAATTGTAAAACATGGCAAGTTTTCAAAATAATTTTTGGAAACTACGAAGTGCTTTAAATTACGAAATAACTGATTAAAATAGGCCAGGTAATTCGAGTTTAAAAGAAAAAGAGATAATCGCAAGTCAGGTTAAGTTAGGTTAGGTTAAAGCTAAATAATTTTCCATATGTTCTTAAAACTAATTAGTTTTAAAGGCACAAATTTTAAAATATCCAAATATTGTAATTTTGCAAAACAATGTTGAAAAAATAAGAAATGTTAATTTTTCCCCCTTTTTTTCAAATTACAGGAAAAATAAAGGCACAGAAAAAACTACACTCTACTTCGATTGAGTATCCAAATTTTAAATTTGGCCTGCAAAAGAAAAAAGTTAAAAACTATACAGGGTGATGATAAAGTTTGGAACATAATTCATAACTGCCGTATTTAATTTTTTTGAGAAAATCGCTTGGACAGGTCGATTTTAGTTTTTAAAATGCCCTCTCTTGGTATAATAAAAATATTAATGACGTCACTGGTGATTTAGCAATGGATCATGGATTTTTTTAAATGGAAACCTAAAACCCAAAAACAGATTTATTCGCCAGGGGAACCAATGACCAAAACTAAATTCCTGATATATCAGCGAAACATGATTTAATTTAGAACTTAAGGCGATAGTCGGCAAATGCGAGCGCTTGATTTTGAAATTCGCTTGATATTTGGGGTTTTGCTCATAATTTTTTTTCTATTGAAGCTTTTTTAAAATTTCGTTTTTTGGTACACAGAAGAGCCTTGTGGCTACCAATTTCTTCTGGTTTTGTTTTTGTAAGTCACACCAAATACTCATACGGCAGCAGTAAAATTGGCACTTTTAAAAAAGCCTGGTCCTAGAAAATACCATTTTTCTTTAACAAGGGACCTTCAAATTGAGATTTGTAAAATTTTCTCTTATCTAAATACACAACTTCACAAAAGTGTTATTCTGTTTTTCCGATTATATCGAGTATAAGGTTTAAAACAGCAAGCAAAACTTGCTCATTTTTAGGTCAGATTTGATTGTCTATAAACCTAAAAATTCAATAAAAAATACAGAAACAAAATAATAGACATGTTATGCCAAGTATTAATGAACTACTACTACAAAAAAAACAGAATTTCATTTACTGGTTTGTCTAAAAAATGGTATTCCGTAGTCACATTTTACGCTCACAAAATTTCGCCGACTATCGTCTTAAAATACCGGGTGGAAATGAAAACCGGGTCACCTCTATAACTTTTTTATTTATGAATAGAAAAATTTGAAATTTGGCTATGTTCTATGGTTCAAAAAAACAAATTTTATGTGCATTTTTTATTTTCGAAATCACTTCCGGTTTCACCGGAAACACCATGAACTTTGTTTTTTTAAATGTAACATCCCATATTTTTATTCATGGCTTAAAATATTTTTAAAAACGAAGTATTTTTGAAATATTAGTTTTTATTTTTTGCGAAAAAATTTTTTTTTTCAAAAAAAAAGGTTTTCGAAGTCGGTGAAAATTACCAAAACTAATTCTAAATAATTCAAACACATAAATAAAATTGTAATTTGAAAAAAAAAATTAAGTGGTCTTTGAACTATTAATTTTTAAACTTAGTTAATGAAGATTTTATCAAATATCTCATTTTACCAAAATAATCTTTATAAAATCCTCTTTTTAAAAAGTCGAATAACCCGGCATCATTGCATTTAAAAAAAGTGAGATATTTGATAAAATCTTCATTAACTAAGTTTAAAAATTAATAGTTCAAAAACCACTTAAATTTTTTTTCAAATTACAATTTTATTTAGGTATTTGAATTATTTAGAATTAGTTTTGGTACTTTTCACCGACTTCGAAAACCTTTTTTTTTTGAAAAAAAATTTTTTTACAAAAAAAATAAAAACTAATATCTCAAAAATACTTCTTTTTTAAAAGTATTTTAAGCCATGAATAAAAATATGGGATGTTACATTTAAAAAAACAAAGTTCATGGTGTTTCCGGTGAAACCGGAAGTGATTTCGAAAATAAAAAATGCACATAAAATTTGTTTTTTTGAACCATAGAACATAGCCAAATTTCAAATTTTTTTATTCATAAATAAAAAAGTTATCGAGGTGACCCGGTTTTCATTTCCACCCGGTATACCTTTATAAAAATTTCGATTATTTAAATTAAAAAAATTTGGAGATTTTTGTAAACTGTATACAGGGTGTAAGCAAATGTATGTATGCAAAAAAATCAGGTGGCGATTGCTTGGCCAAATCTAAGATAACAGTACAGAATAAATTTGTTCCATTTTTGATGCAAAAGGTGTCAAAGTTTCTTTATTTTTTCCTTTTTTTAGCAAAACTTTTAAATGTATTTTTTTGAAATTTGGAGGAAATTCTAGTTTTTAAATTTGTAATGAGATAAAATTAGTATCCAGTGTAAAAAAATACAGGATCGTATATTTTAGGAGGTAAGTACCCCCTTTTGTGTTAGACAAAATTTATTTATTACTTTTATGTTAGATTTAGCCAAGGAATCGCCTCCTAATTTTTTTGCATATATTTGGTTACACCCTGTATTTTGAAGTGAAATGTACACCAACGAAATATTAATAAATTTGTTTCATTTCGTGTTTTAGTATTCGTAGTTGAAGACTAATCCCATTTAACAAACACAAAATCTCAATTAGTATACAATACATTTCAAAAATACAGAATACAGGTAAATTTTAGAAATTCTTTTAAAAAAAATTATTATACAATAGTATAAATACATCCTCTTAATAGTTTGCTTCCAAATCCTCAACCAAACCACGTAACGTGATACTTATGAAACATTTCTTTGTGGTTTGCAATAAATATCATATTTTGCTTCTAAAGGCGAGTTTAAGCTCCTTAATAATGACCTGACTTGAAGAATACTTATTTAAAACAAAAATATTTTAGTTTTAAGTAATATTTATGTCACTAATTCGTGACATAAATATTACTTTTTGTATAACTTTATAATCAAGAGTAATGTTATTCTTTTGTTAAAGTTTTTTTAGTACTTGATTGAAATGTGTAGAAATTACAATCAATAAATACTCTATGGGTACTTAAAATTTACTGGAACAGTGCCAATATTAAAATAAAATAAAGGAAAATCTATTATACCAGTGAAACTACTTTATAAATATCCTCATTTGTAAACTAAATTGGCGTATGTTTGAAATTAAATCCAAAAACACCACAAAGATGCTACAAACCAGAAATTTAAACCGCCCTGCCAAGATATCTTCTTTATTTCTTAATATTTTTAAATGCAATAAAACAGAATAAAATCTAAAAAAAACTAACTAATAGCTGAAACAAATATTTAATTTTAATTGTATTTTGTTACTTTTCAGCCAAATATTTCTTTAATAATATATTTAAAAATAAAATAAATCAGCTATTTTTTAGACAATAATTTTATGATTTCATTTCATTTTATTGCAGTTAAAAATATTAAAAAATAAGGAAGGTATTTTGGCAGAACGATTCAATTGTATATTACGCAAATTAAGCAGTGAAGACCAAGAAAAACACAAAAATATAAATAATGTGTGCAATAGTTTTCAATTGGTATGCAAAAATTTACCATTTAATTTAAATTTAGTGTTTAAACGTTAAAATCAGCGCGCGGTGTAAGAAATGACTCTTAACTTACTTTTGACTTTTAAAATTAATTAATTTTTATCTCTTTTGTTATCGACTAATTTATTGTAGCGCATTAATTATCATGGTTATCCGTGGGAGCTACGCTTGGAACAATCAAATAAAATAGCACTCAAACGTAAATTATTAAAAAAAAATTGTACAATTCGTCAATCATCAGTTTGATGTCATTGGCTTTAGAAAAGTCTGGAAATAAATGAAAACATATCCAACATCTGCATTTTCAATCAGCTAACCATTTTTTATATCTGTTTTGAAGTTTAAAGTACTACAAATCAATTAACACAATCTTTATTATCGTCGCAGCTTTCCTCCAATCACTCCATACCTCTTAAAAATTCTCAACATCTCAACTATATTTATACACTTTTAAAATGCAAAGAGTGTAAGGCATTAAGTTGTTTCCATTTTGAGTCACTGGAGAGAAATGATTTTCTTGATTGTTCGCGTCGAAATGGACCTATAAACTTTACTACCGCATTCCGAGTTCCAACGACGTCCGGGCGCCAAGTCGCGAGCTCTTAATTTGTTCCCAACTTCCCTACCAAATTTTATACCAAACATAACGCTTTATGTACCAACTTCCACAACTAAAAGAGCTGTAAAGGGCGTAAAGTGAGGACGAAGATTTCATCTGCTCTTTAGATGATTGAAATTTGATGATTATTTACTGCGACAGATACAAACTCGTACATTATTTACTGCCTCTTATAAACAAGGGGTAGGATAAATAAGAAAACATCTGCTTCAACGCATCGTCAAAAGAAGTATATTTTAAATAACTATTTTATTACCTACGTACAATGTTAAACTTTCTCCTATAAATATTTTCGCTAACATTTCCTAGCCGGAAGTAAATTTAGTATCGCGGTATAAACTGATCACAATTTTCTTTTACCCGCAAAAATTTGATTGATGAATTGCAGAAATGGAACAGAAATACTTTTGTTATCTGCATATAATATGTAGTTTGTACACGAGGGAGCTCAAGAAATGCCAGCAATTTTTGGGCTGGCTACACTAATAAATATTCATCACTCTTGAATTCATTGTGACGTACTCATGTCATCCTGACTCATTTTCCCACAGGGACACTTTAAATTAAAGCGGGGAACAACGTTCGCTCCTTAAATCCGATTATCATCTTTTCGTAATCAATAATAATAATGACGTAGCGTTGGATTGATATCAATGTTTTAGTTAATTAAAATAACAAAGCGGGGTGATGCCGAAAGCCTAGGCCTTGGAAATTACGTTTATTGGTTTGATTTTTAATGAGGATTTTAATAATTTGTTGAAAACTCCAGTAATTTTACTCCGAAAAACATTAATGCCCGTTATACCAACTTTGTCAAATAAATACCAAAGTTGAGTACTTACATCTAAGCACCACGTAGCGCCCAAGTTCATTTTCAATAATACCTAGCAATGCGGTATAGTTTTGAAAAAAACGTGTTTACGAACAATTTTGGTAATAACAAAACAAAGTGGGCACATTTGAAACCTTGGTGTACAAACATACCTGCTTTGTTTGTGTTTTTAGCCTTAAGTTTAGTCCACACTGGGCAACATAATGTTGGCAACCTCGATTTTATGTTGCTAAACAATTTGTTGCCAACAGATACAGTTGCAGCCAATGTATATGGATACATGTTGTCAGTGATGTTGTGCGTCCACAACATTTTATCAGTCTAAGTTCTGAATTATGGAGGAGAATAAGGCAGTTGTTGCTGGTGTTTGTGCTGCATTTATTGTAATAGCTGCCAATTCCAAAAAAACGAAAAAGAAGATATTGGCAAAGATAATTTTTAAAAGATGGAACTTTCCATGGCAACAAATTGATGTCTGAACTACTATTAAATAATGAAACTTCGTTCCGAGATTTTGTCAGATTGACGAAAACTGACTTTGAAGAAGTTCTTCGTTTAGCAGCTCCTATAATATCAAAAAAGGATTGGGATTCACGCAATATGTTGGCAACAACGTCCTCACTCAGGGATGTTATCCATTTAAAATGGGAAACAGAGATACAAGCAATCAGCAACAAAATTCTTTGATGTATGCCGCCCAATGTTGACGAGTATCCATCAACATGTTGCTTGTGACGGGATACATAAACAGAAACATCACCGTCAACATGTTGCCAACAATTTTGTTGCCCAGTGTGGACTAAGCGTTACACGCTTTTTGTATGTCCATAGCATGGCGCGGACTGACTCAGGCATGCGCGTGTAATTGGCGTCGGTAATCTAAAAGCAGGTAACCTGCTTTGTTTTTGTTTGTACACTTACTACTGTATATTAGGAAAAGAAGCTCCAACAGTTGGAGTTGCAACCTGCAACCACATGCAAGTATCCAATGCAATCTGAGGTTTCTAGTTACCAATTCTTTCCCAAAAGTAAGTAAATTGATAAAGAGGAAGTTATTCATCGGACAGTTCCCGCTCAAGCCATTGTTGTTGTTGCGCTCATCTCCGTTGCCTTCCAAATTTGGGTTTTGATGTAACCGAGGGTGTAATACTGCTGTTTTGGATTCACTAGCAATTATTATTATACACGTGGCACTTGGCCATCTGTTAAAAGCTTATTTCAATTCCCGAAGAGCAACCAGTTTAGCTGATGTATAGCCAATGAGTTCAAAAAGTGCAGTTATTGTTTGGTTTGATGACTGTTTCAGTCCATGATTAACTAGGAGTAACAAGTCCAACCTCTCCGAAGTTCAAAACATTTGTAAAGTATCTAATTTTTTTAGCTTATTTCTATTTTATTCCATCTACCTTTAATTAACTACTTTTGCAGAACAATTTGGTATTAGGTTTAGCTTGTTTGATTTCAATTAACCGGTAAACTTTTTACTATTCAATAATAGTGTTTTGTATCCACCGAATTTCAATTTTTTTTAATATACATATCAAAGGTTTATGTGTTTCTTTAATGACTATACCTAGCTGACGCCGAATATTACATATTCAATCCATGATCACCCCGATAAGTCTGAGCAGCCCAAAGGTAAATTAATACTAAACAGTAAAATATAAAAAACACATTGTTCTTATCAATTTCAAATTAGTTCCACACTGTAATATATTTAGTGGCACTTATTTTAAATGGAAAATTGAAACCTTTTAGTGCAAATTGGTGAAAAGTGGGCCATTCATACAAAACATGTGTGCTGAGCTCATACAATGAAGCGGGAGGCGAGTGCCGAATATTCAGCTAACGTTTGGCCGAATATCCGGCATTTGGTCAAAGCACTATTCGATGCACCTCTACTACATAGCCTCGCAGTTTTGGGCATGAATCAAATTTCTATTTGTGGCTTTAAACTTTTCGATTATATCTCCTCGGGTCTAATAATTTGTGAAGAATTCCTGGGGTGATAAAAATAAATCGAAAGGTATGTATGTACGATACTTTTGTACATTATTAAAAAATCTAGTAGTTCTATTTTCATGTACCAATTATTATAAAACACGTCTGGAAATAAAGCTTCTGGCATATCCGGTTGTGGCGACTTCCGGAAAGTGTGCGCCCACTTCTGACTTGATTCAAGTACGCGCATTAATCGCCTGACCGTTTCCTTTATCTTCAAGAAATAAAGCACAATTCTCGCGATAATCTTCACTACTTTACGACAGCTTTTCATTCAATTTACTACGTGCGACACGTGATCATTGTTCAATTGTTTTGGGCGCGATTGTTTCAGACGTTTGCCTCGTGTTTTAAGCATTAACTTTCAAGGTCCAATTGGAGGTGGTCAGACTTAAAATAAACTAAAGTAAACAATTGATTTCAATTGAAAAATTGCTCTTATAATAGATTATTATTTAATATTTACCTAACGAGGTCATTCTAAGCAATAATTCGATAATTTCGTTATATAATATTTTTTTAAAGAAAGTTGCTTCAGAAAATACCAATTTAATTTCTTCTATACAAAAAATTTTAACCGGTCGGCACTTTACACATTTTAGGTTTTGGATCAATTGGTCATTTGTGTTTTGGTTTATTTCCAATTTGGATCTTCTTCTGGTTAACAAGAAGACACTAATAATTTAGAAGTTAATTGTCTTTTAACTAAAAGGTAAATTCCATTAAATAACACCACATTTGAACTATTAATATAAAATCAAAAGCCATTAAATGCAGAAAAAAACTTGTTTTGACCCCTTTAATAGTTTCGTAACCCATAATCAAAATGTAATTGCGAGTAGAATATGCAGGAAGGGCATTAACAATGACAGTTAGTATACAAAGGAAGGCAAAATACATAAAAGAGAGCGCCATATGTGCACAAAACAACACATAAACAAAGAAGCTTCGAATTGAACAAAACAATATCGAAACATTCGCCCAGCAGCAATAGCGCTCCTCTTTTGCAGGAAATGCGCTTCGTTGGTCGCGGCCTTTTTTTTCAACAAAAATTAACATTTAACGCGAAGACAATAAGAAGTTAAACATGAAAACAAATTCACGCGGTTGTATTACAAAATCCAACTAAATTACATAGTGAACTTAAAGAAAATAAACAAATTAGTTTAAACATTGAGAATGGAAATGTAAATTTCTCAGAGTTAGAATTAGAACCCAAAATATCCCGGTTTTTTATCAAATATTTCTGACTGGAAGAAAAGAGATAATGCAAATTACATTGATGAAGAAGAAGATCAGGAAGATATTTTTTGATGTATATTTTTTTTGAAGCCGAAACTTTTGCAAAGAAAAACAAAACTACTATGTAAAGTATTCAGTTTATTTAAGACTATGAATAAGTACTAGTCCACAAATTTGGATTATTAAACAGAGCAGAATTCACTACGATTTTTCAATGCAAACGCAAAATTTAACATCTTTAGAGAAAAGTGAGAAAGATGAAATGGTGGGAATTTGCTGGTCTTGTAAAATATGTGGAAAAAACTCGAGTAAAAAGAAGTCAAATTTGAAAAGTTTAAGATTTAAGGTCACTGCACATTCTTCGGTGAACTTTAAAGCTCACGATAGCAAAAAACCCTATAACAAATATGCGGTTTATGGGAATTTACTTTAACGTATCACTTACCAAAAGCACAAACAACGGCCAACGATGAAAGTTTCGTTATTTCATATCCGATTCTAATAAATAATATGTTATGTCAAATTAAATGGTTTGAAGAATACTACTATTAGATAATAAAAGATTAATTTTATTTTTGAAAACATCAGAGGAGGAGGAGGCAACTTTTCTTTTTCAAATGGCAACATATTTTTTTTCGATTGAAAAAAATCATTAACAAAAATAATCTAAACCAGTTATATCACAAATTTTTTTGAAATCAATTTTCTTAATATTTTTTATTATTATTACTTTTTTTAAATTTAATTCAATTGTTTTTTTTTTGTTTTTGAGTTTTCAGTTTTTTAAGTTTTGTTTTTTAATTTATTCTTAATAATTTTTAATTTATTAATAACTTTTTTATTTATTAATAAAAAATTAAAAAACAAAACTTAAAAAAATAAAAAAACTGAAAACTCAATATAAAAAAACAATTGAAATACATAGTTTAACACATTTTCTAAAGGAATATGTTAAAGTTAATTAGCAATCTGAAAATGTATTATTATTTATTATCTGATGAGGTAAAATTCCAAGGTGGCGGCCATAAGAAATAAAAAAGTTGAATATCGCGGCTTCAAATCTAGCAGTTAAAAAATTATTTTTTGACATTTAACTCAGAATAGTCAACAATTGAAAGGTACCAAATTTCATTGATGTAGCAGTAATGGTTTGGCAAATATAAATTATTTTCCAAAATCACATTTTTTGTTTTCTTGGCCATAATTTTACGAGTTTAAATATCCTAAATTTTCTTTCAGATTTTTAATGGCCATAAAAATGAGCAACTTTTCTTTAATTTAACCGACCTCATATCTCCTCCACTTTAAAAGATACCAATGGTGAGCATCGAAATAATCACCACCCTGCATAACCCTTTTTGCTACAATTTTATACGAAACAGCATCCGTGTTTTGGGGTGAGCCATAAAAAATTAGAAATATGATGCAGTTTTATGGGCAAAAAAGTAAGAAGTAAATAAACCTATTTCAAATATAAATAGCTAATTTCGCCCTAATATATAAAAAAGACACATGTATAACGATTTTCTACACCGTTTACTCCTTCTGAACAATTGCTTCCCCTATCATCCCTTATGTCATCCTTCCTTCGAAGCCCTTCCGAGTGTACTCAAATGTGACACATTTTTTATCATTTACACACTATCCTTAATTTTAGGGCTATACCAATTTTCGTTGTAGTATTTTTTAGGCTTCTAGGAAGGGAAATTAGAAAATGTCTAAAATATTAGAAAAAGTAATAAAAACCTGATATTTTGAATAAAAATACTTTTGGAAACTGCAAGTTGATTTTTAAATAAATCGTAAAATTTCTAGGAAAATTGACATAATAATAATGTAACAATTAAACACTAAAAAGCAAATGCAAATTCAGGTGAAAAAATTATTTGAACGTAAGAATATCTATTCTTAAATATGATATTTTTGTCCTAAATCACTTTGTCATATGAAATACAATAGTGTTGCGAAAATACCTCAAAAACAAAATCGTTAAATTATATTTAAAACCATCATTATGTATATTAAAACAAAAAAAATATTTCTTAAACAACCGCAAATCACGTTTTATCGTCTTGACTTTTCTGAAACACAATACTTAGAAGCAGCTGCTTGGTATCAAATAACAAGAGCGAAGAGCGATAAAATTTTGGCGAGTCTCAGCTTTTGCGTCTTCATCTCACTTCTAATCTAAATTCGTTTACTTTTTCCATTTTTCTTGTAATTTTATTTCCGCGTTTCGCTCGAGGAAACCACGAAATGCCTGGACTCGTTTTTGCAGCATTTTTATGTAATAAATTTGTTCCAGCGGCGATTTCAAGTCGAAAACAAAGAATTATTTTTGAGTGGGCTCGCCTATTTGTCCAACCTCCAATTTTTGTGGGCCACTTTGGGCAAACAAGGATGTTGCGTCACCGGTCGTTTTGACAAGACGAGGTGTAATGTTTAATTTCGTTTTGCAAATGGATAATGAATCTGATTTAATTATTTGTGTTGATGTTACATAAATATTGGTTTTTATTGTTTGAGATTGCGATATGATGAGTGGAATGTCACGATATTCGTGATATTTGGACATTTTATGTCATTGTTTATCTGAGTGTGTTTATTTATGCGGGAAAATCATTGTATTTACAACTGTAAAAAGAATTTATAACATCGAAGCTTAATCTTTAATCCCTAAATGGTAAATTCAATACATTGGATTAACCAGCATTGAAGCGAACGAGATTTACTGAAATAAACGTGAAAGCATGGCTAAAAGCTTTGCTATAGGTAATATAATAATAAATAACAAAATTCTTGGAAAACTTCTAATGCACGTATGCGGATTTTTGAAAACAAACTGATGAAACAGGAATAAACACTCGCACGTCAAAACAAATAGAGTACTTAGTTTTTAAGTATCTGCAATAGTATAATTTAATTAAGACCGGGCTGAAGTTACATTTAAATGCATTCATTTTTACATTCATATTTTTTTTAGAAAAAAAAATGTAAGGGGTCATTTTTTATATTTTGTTACAAATACAGTCCTTAGTAAAACTACATAAAAAGTTTTTTTTAAATCAGACCAGGAGTTAAAATATTTAAAAAAGAATGAAAATAATCAGTCACTTTTTCACATTTTATTTTTTAATGGAAAACAAAACAATGTAAGGGCTCAATTTTTTTATATTTTGTTAAAAATACAGTCCTTAGTAAAACTGCATAAAAAGTTTTTTCAAAATCAGAATACGAGTCAAGAAATTAAAAAAAAATAGTCACTTTTTCAGATTTTATTTTTTTATCAAAAACAAAAAAATGCAAGGGCTCAATTTTTTTATATTTTTTTACAGATACAGTCTTTAGTATAACTGCATAAAAAGTTTTTTTTTTTAAATTAGACCAGGAGTCAAAATATTCAAAAAAGAATGAAAATAATCAGGCACTTTTTCAGATTTAATTTTTTTTATCGAAAACAAAAAAATGTAAGGGCTCAATTTTTTTTATATTTTGTTAAAAATACAGTCCTTAGTAAAACTGCATAAAAAGTTTTTTCAAAATCAGACTAGGAGTCAAGAAATTAAAAAAAAATAGTCACTTTTCCAGATTTTATTTTTTTTATCGAAAACAAAAAAATGTAAGGGCTCATTTTTTTTATATTTTCTTACAGATACAGTCTTTAGTATAACTGCATAAAAAGTTTTTTTTTCAAATTAGACCAGGAGTCAAAATATTCAAAAAAAAATGAAAATAATCAGGCACTTTTTCAGATTTTATTTTTTTTTATCGTAAACAAAAAAATGTAAGGCCGCATTTTTTTTATATTTTGTTAAAAATATAGTCTTTAGTAAAACTGCATAAAAAGTTTTTTCAAAATCAGACCAGGAGTCAAGAAATTAAAAAAAAATAGTCACTTTTTCAGATTTTATTTTTTTTATCGAAAACAAAAAAATGTAAGGGCTCAATTTTTTTATATTTTCTTACAGATACAGTCTTTAGTATAACTGCATAAAAAGTGTTTTTTTAAATTAGACCAGGAGTCAAAATATTCAAAAAAGAATGAAAATAATCAGGCACTTTTTCAGATTTTATTTTTTTTATCGAAAACCAAAAAATGTAAGGGCTCAATTTTTTTATATTTTATTAAAAATACAGTTCTTAGTAAAACGGCATAAAAAGTTTTTTTAAAATCAGACCAGGAGTCAAGAAATTAAAAAAAAATAGTCACTTTTTCAGATTTTATTTTTTTTATCGAAAACAAAAAAATGTAAGGGCTCATTTTTTTTATATTTTCTTACAGATACAGTCTTTAGTATAACTGCATAAAATGTTTTTTTTTCAAATTAGACCAGGAGTCAAAATATTAAAAAAAAAATGAAAATAATCAGGCACTTTTTCAGATTTTAGTTTTTTTTATCGAAAACAAAAAAAAGGAAGGGCGCATTTTTTTATATTTTGTTAAAAATACAGTCTTTAGTAAAACTGCATAAAAAGTTTTTTCAAAATCAGACCAGAGGTGGAAGTCTGTAAGCTACACGATTGTTTTCGTACAACGAAAATATCGTATTGTTGAATATGTTGCTATGGTGACGGATTTTATCTTTTTTCAATCAATACAAAACGAGCATAAGGAAGAGATATAGAAAATCTGTTACCAAGCAACTTAGTCAACAAACGGTTTTTTCGTTGTACGAAAACTATCGTATAGCTGTACAGACTTCCACCTCAGGAGTCAAGAAATTAAAAAAAAATAGTCACTTTTTTCAGATTTTATTTTTTATTATCGAAAACAAAAAAATGTAAGGGCTCAATTTTTTTATATTTTCTTACAGATACAGTCTTTAGTATAACTGCATAAAAAGTTTTTTTTTTAAATTAGACCAGGAGTCAAAATATTCAAAAAAGAATGAAAATAATCAAGCACTTTTTCAGATTTTATTTTTTTTATCGAAAACAAAAAAATGTAAGGGCTCAATTTTTTTGTATTTTATTAAAAATACAGTCCTTAGTAAAACGGCATAAAAGTTTTTTTCAAATTAGACCAGGAGTCAAGAAATTAAAAAAAAAATCTGAAAAAGTGACTGATTATTTTCATTCTTTTTTAAATATTTTGACTCCTTGTCTGATTTTGAAAACACTTTTTACTAAGGACTGTATTTGTAACAAAATATAAAAAAAATTGAGCCCTTACATTTTTTTTCTATAATTTTAGAGGTGCACCGAATGAATATCCGGTAACTATACGGTAAGCCGAACCATGTTTTTACTATTCGGCAAAAACTAAAAACAATATGATTTTATTGAAAATACATTGTTCTTATCAATTTCAAAGCAGTTCCATATTTTACTACGCTTGTGGTTTCTTATTTTAATATTTGACCAAATCACTATTTGATGCACCTCTACTTAATTTACAAAAAATCGAGCAAAAATTAGATAAGATTACTCTTTAATAAATAATTTCAACAGCTTCAGAAAAAAAATCCAAATTAGTATTTAAAACAATACTATACTGTTCAAAATCTTTGTTAATCATTTTAGATGTAGGTTTAGAAACAATAGAATAACCTTACCTGAGCAAGAATCTATCTAAACCTGAGATGACGTCATTAATTTTTTCTTCAGTTTCATCTAATTCAACATCCGTTTCAAAAAAAAAAATAATGTAGGTAAAATTAACAAATATTTGTATGTGCATTAAGACTATTGTAATTCATAATTTTAGCTTATAAATTTATGAGTAATTAACATTTCGTCATTTATGATTATACTCGTTACTTGTTATCTATTTCGTTATAAATAATGAATATAATTAATTGAGATATAAATAATTTGTTAAAAATAATTGTTATTTAAATAGTTAAAATTTAAATATGTTGATAATAGTAAATAAATTCTACAAACTATGAATAATTCTGCAAACGAAACGTAAACACGTTACATCAGATCTGTTTACATTCAAATTAAATATTTTCCTCGCTTTCCTCTTTTAATTCTTACGATTGGCATAGATTTATCTAATAAAACGAGTAATAAACCTTGACCAAGCACTTACTTATTTTATTGCCATATTTTTGTTTTTTAAAACCAATGTAAACCAAAACATACATTAAACTTTTCTTTTAAATTTGATAAACTCGAGGATAAACTAAACGTGTTGTAGGTAAAATCCTTGAGAAAAACTGATAACTGTAACAATGTACCTATATGGAAATAAGAAATAACGATTTACGATTGTGGTGCACTGAACGAAGTAACGAAAAATTAAAAATAGCAAATAACGAGAAAAAGAATTTAAATATCCTGTTGCAAAATCAAAATAAAAGCTGTCACAGTATTCCCTTGAACTATAAAAGGTGCTTTTCTGTGCATTCTCAACATTATATAAACATTATTGATCCATTTTTTACATCAGATAATAATATTTATATTTTTAGAAAAAAAAAACAGGTTAGATAAGAAAAATCCTTGAAGATTTGTTTTATTAAACGCTATCCTAATCCAATATGCATTATTTTCCTCCCTTTAAAATAAATAGGCAAATTCTCAAAAAGGTACTTATATGGTGATATTAATTTAATTTAGATATCTAGTTCACTTTAAGGGTAAGAACTTGATGAAAAGCATAGTTTTCGGATCGTTGATTCCGAGATTTTCGGGTTTAACACTTTTATTTTCGACAATTTTATAGCGCACCACAGAATCAAGACGGTTGAAGATGAAATATATGAATCTATTTCTTCTTTTATACAGGGTGTCCCATTTGACATTGGACTGTATGGGTATCTTTGTTATTATTGGAGATACAAAGTCGGTTAAATGGACAAAGTAGTAGAGATTTATCAGAATATTAATAATTCATTTACAAAAATTTGAATATCGCATCGTTCCAACGCTATCTTGAAAAAACAAGAAAATGCGATTTTCAAAATATGGTTATAGCTTCGTTATTTTCGGTGGTACCAAAAATTTTTTTTAACTTAATAGACAATTTTTTAGGTACAATGCAGTAAAACAAATGAATATTTTTTTTCTCCAACAGATTGACCGGAAATAAACCAAACTTATTTTTTTCTTATGGCTGCCATTTTGGATTTACACATATTCGGAATTAGTGTACTTTTCTGAGTAATTTGATATATCATATGTTATATTTTAAGAAAAATAGAAATAATTTTATTTTAGTAACCAAAAATGGCCTTGAATAGATGTAAACTGTCAATACATATGTATTAAGATTTATTTTACATTTAATATTTTAAATAGTTACATTTATGTTATTGACAATTTAGAACTCTTAAAGTCCAATGTTAGTTTGTAAAATCTAATAATTTTATTTTTTTTTTAAATATGACATATGGTATACCAAAATACTCAGAAAAAAATACTGATTCCGAATATGTGAAAATCCAATATGGCTGCCATAAGAAAAAAATAAGTTTGGTTCATTTCCGGTCAATCCGTTGGCGAAAAAAAAATATTCATTTGTTTTACTGCATTGTACGCAAAAAATTGTCTTTATTACGTCAAAAAACTTTTTGGTACCACAGAAAATAAAGAAGTTATAGTCATATTTTAAAAATCGCATTTTCTTGTTTTTTCAAGATAGCGTTGGAACGATGCGATATTCATTTTTTTTTTCTAAATGAATTATTAATATTCGAAAAAATCTCTACTACTTTGTCCATTTAACCGACTTTGTATCTCTAATAAAAACAAAGATACCCATACCGACCAATGTCAAATGGGACATTCTGTATAGATATTTAATTAAATGAACTAGTTTTAAGTTATGTAATATTAAATAAAGTATATTTGACAAATGAAAAAATAAACTACTGTTTTTGCAGTAATCCTTTTAAATGAGTCCAAATTTTAAAACTTTATAAACCGCAATTTTTATTTTGCCTATTACTTAGTTTTACTCAGATATCTGTACCACTAATCTCAATGAATAAAAAATATTGGGTTCGATTGAGTTAGTCCTAAATGTTTGGTTATCTTGAAAGCTTTTTCGTTTTCTCAGAACTTTGAAAATTTGGGCTTCACTGGTTAGTTTTTTCTTTCTAAATGAAAATTTGCTGTTCCATCATGAAGGATTGGGGGCAACGTCTTGAAAAACTAAACTCAGCAGTTTTTGAATTTCGAAGGCACATTCACACATTCAATGTTCATCATCAGAGTCGATCACACAAATAAAAACTAGAAAAAGTTGACATGATATTATAAAATTTTAAACAAGGTATTAGTCCTACTTACATGATCTTTTAAGGGGCACCACTAGTGCGACCGTCCAAAAAGAAGGTAATTTTCGGGAATTTTTTAAAAGAAAACTATTGCAGCAATTTTGTGAATTTTTTAGGCTATATTTATACATTTACTATATAGTTAACATTAAAAAAATTCAAATAAAAATCTATAATATTCTCGTAGTTATTGGGTATCTCTCCAGCAACCAAAAAAATAAGTTGCCCCACTCCTGCAGTGAATGCGGCCTTCACAGTGCCTGATATAAAAAAAAGACGTTAAACTGGAAGATATTTCTTATACAATGAGCCATAATAGAAAAAATATTTAAATTTAAGAAAATGGTGGAGTTTTGAAGAAAAAATTCTAAATTTCGCTCAAAAATCTAATGATTTCTAGCTTGCCAAAATTACAATTTTTATGCAATCAAAAAACTGGAGAGTCATTGTATAGAGAATTAAGTATAAAAAAGATAAAAAAATCAAATTGATCGGATAACGAGTTTGGTTTTTCAAGACGTTACCTCCAATCCTTCTTGACTGGTTATTGTACCAAAGTCTTCAATTTAACTAATATGCCTAGAGATTAAAAAAAATATTACTAGAAAGCTAAAACCACCTTCTTTCAAGTACTGTGGTTTTTCTTTCAGTTTTTTTCATAGGAGTAAATTCCGAAGTGAATGAAGACAAAAGCTACGTTTTCAAAAAATTTGGTGGTTTGTTGAGAATATGAAGAAGTTTCAGAAAACATAAAAAAAACCTTAATGAGACTTGTTTTTTTCTCAACATTTTATTAACTATTTCTGAATTGCGAGTGAATTGCTAAACCCTAGTTAATTTTGCTTCAGTTTCTGACGTTTGCTGAGCCACGAACGCAACACTCTGTATATTAAACTAATTTTTAAAAAAGCTTTGAAATAAATGTTTTTTAAGTTTTTAGAAAGCTACAAAAATATCTTGAAATGATCAATTGTCAGTATATAGTCATGCGCAAAGATAACGACGAGGATATCGAATATCGAGGATATAAAAGATATAATATTCTGACACAATATCAAGAGTTCGCAGGCACGAGATCACACCAAATTTGAAAGAAATTAACACGACTTAAGATGTCTGCGGGGTACTTTCAAATTTCGTGAGATTTCGTAGTTACAAAGGCCTGTCATTGAGTTAGAATATTTCTTTGGTGATTGGTGTTCTCGATATTTTTGCGCGTGATTACATTATAGAACGCGAAATCATGACTTATGTCATGCTTTTTGCACTAGTGCCTCAAAAAATTGTCATCCATCATTATTTGACAAATTTAACTAAAGTAGCAATAACGTTGAAGCTTATGACATTTTGACCACCTCTGGCCTACTAATCCTAAGGAAAATGTTCATTTTATAGACTTTATGTTTTAAATTTTATTTAGTTTTCTCATCATATTATTTCATAAATAATGAGTTTTGGAAAGGAAGTGACATTACCCATCATTCAAAGCTAACTTCACTAAAATTTTGAATAACAGCATGTACAGGCTGGAAAAAAGTTCTGCAAGGTCCATTTAATTTTGAACAAAGAGTTTTTGAGAAAAATATTTAAAATAAAAGTTGTACAATTCTTAATGAAACATTATACAGGGTGTAAAAAAAGTAAAGCATAATAGCTGTAACTTCTTAATTTAAAAAGTTACATAAAAAGTTAAATACAAAAGTTTTTCAGTTAATTTCAGAGCACATTTTGGCATTTATAGTTTTTGTATATCTTTCTCTATTTTGTTGCTAGAGCAACCAATTATTGTTTTTTCCTCGATATTTTCTTTACACTTTTTAATTATTCTGCAGTTGGTAATGCTCTTTACGATAAAAAAATATAAATTAAAATTCTGAAAAAAATTAAGGGTGTCCCTTTTATTAAGCCTCAAAATTTTTTTATATGGTAATAAATATCCTCGAAAATATCATTCTGAAAAAAAAGTTTCCCATGAACCACTATTTTTTGATTTTTTAAAAAGTTAACATTAATTTGAAAATTTTAATAATTTTTTCGTTACATTGCCATAATTTCTTAGGAAGTCGAAAATATACTAGTTAATAAGGCATTATTTTTTCATAATTTTGCAATTCAAATAAATTTTTACGTGTTGATAAATGGGATATCCTTAATTTTTTTTCGTTTTTTTTTTCAAAATTTTTGTTTTTTTTTATTTAACATAAAATAGCATTCCTGAATACAGAAAAAATCGCTATTTTAAAATGTTGAAAGGAAACATATTAGCTGGGTTTTATTTGCATTTACAAATTATCAGATACAAAAACAGCTCTTGTGATAGGCTATGATTTCAAAGCCAAACATTTGATTGGATAGGAAAAATTACACGATCAAAATTAGATGATCAATTCAGATGAAAGTGGCAAATAAAACACACCTATAGTTGCTATTTAAAAAACAATAGTTGGTTGCTGTAGCAACAAATAAGGGAAAGCTGTGCAAAAACTACTAATTTACTGAAAAAGTATTGTGTTTAACTCTTTTTAAGAGATTCTGCTAGATCAATAAAAATAGGACACCTTGTATAGTATCCCAAAATGCAGTTATCGATCGAAGTTAAAAATCAAGTGGGCTAATGATTAAAAGACAATTTTCTTTCTTAAATATTAAAATTATCATTTTATATTTTAGTATTATAAAGCAGGTTCATCAAAATTTCCAATTTTTTTTTTAACTACAGAGGGGTGCACCAAAACGATGTAGCTTCGTTATTTCCTATTGGGAATTTCGACTACGGATAGATGGCGCTATTTTGACGTAAATTTGAAAAACATGGAGGAAAAAGTAATAAAAGATTTTTGCGCCGATTTAATTTTTATTGCTTTTAGTAACTGCGGCTCTGTTTGGATCAAGTTTTTTGTGTTTAAAAATTGTGTTTATCTTTTATTGACCAGTGTGTGTTATTTCTTACTTGCATAATTGCTTAAGGGGTTAGGCCACTCTAGGATTAAAAAAAAAAGAAATTTTAAAACAGGCACGGATCAACTTAAAATCGGTTAGAAAAGAAGCACAGGAGCAGGATATTAATGTGGAAGGCCAATTGTATGGTAGAGGCATCGGAAATTGAAGGTAGGTACATAAAAAAACTTTGAAAGCATTTTTTTCGAAACCATATTTCTCGAATTGGCCGGACTCCTAACTCATACAATTCTTGACCTATTGACTTTAAAATTTAACTGTTTATTCAAAATTACATTCTCTATAGAAGTACGTAGGATTTTTTTTAATATATTGATTTTTTGCAAAAACGGCGCCCTTCTGAAGTAAAAAAGAAAAAAATGCCATGAAAAATCGCTATAAAATTACCTATAACAAAAGATCTATTCAATATAATAAAAAAATCCTACGTACTTCTATAGAGAATATAATTTTGAATATACAGTTAAATTTTGAAGTCAATAGGTAAAGAATTGTATGAGTTAGGAGTCCGGCCGATTTGAGAAAAGTTGTTTCGAAAAAAAACGCTTTCAAAGTTTTTTTATGTACCTACCTTCAATCTGCGATGCCTGTAGCATACAATTGGCCTTCCACATTAATATCCTGCTCCTGTACTTCTTTTCTAACCGATTTTAAGTTGATCCGTGACTGTTATAAAATTTCAATATTTTTAAAATCCTAGAGTGGCCTAACCCCGTAAGTACATTGTTTTGGGGTAAGTAATAAATTACAGCCTGTAAAAATTTTTATTATTTTAATATAGTAATAATAAACCCAAGGAAACTGATTTATAACTGCACGAAAATAAATTTTACAAAAACAGGTTATGTCAACGTAGACCTTTTCTAGCTTCAGAAAATAACTCCCAGAGGGCGTATCCCAAGCCGAAATTCCCAATACGATTTTAATAAGTGATATGTCAATTTAAATGGTTTGAAGAATACTACTGTCAGATTATAATAGATTAATTTTATTTTTGAAAACATCAGAGTAGGAGGAGGCAAGGAAAGGAAAGTTTTTTTCAAATGGCAACATATTTTTTTTAATTGAAAAAAATCATTAAAAAAATAATCTAAACCAATTATATCAATAATTTTTTTTAAATTCATTTTTTTTTCCTATTTGTTTTCAATTTTTTTATTATTATTAATTTTTTTAATTTAATTCAATTGGTTTTTTTGTTTTTGAGTTTTCAGTATTTAATTTTTTTAAATTTTGGTTTATAGTTAATTATTAATAAATTAAAAGGCAAAATTTAAAAAAATAAAAAACTTAAAAACAAAAAAAAACAATGGAATTAAATTTTTAAAAAATTAATAATACAAAAAAAATTAAAAAAAAATTACAAAAAATTAATTTGGTATAATTGGTTTGGATTATTTTTTCTAATGATTTTTTCAATCGAAAAAAATATGTTGCCATTTGAAAAAGAAAAGTTGCCTCCTGTTCCTCTGATGTTTTCAAAAATAAAATTAATCTATTGTTATCTGATGCTAGTATTCTTCAAACCATTTAATTTGATACATCATTTATTAAAATCGGATAAGAAATAACGAAGCTACATCGTTGGCCGTTTTCTGTGCACCCCTCGGTATTTTTAAAATTTTATGCAATATACAGGGTGTAGACAAAACGTTCATATTTTATTTATGAATAAATTAGTTATGAAGATCTCAAAAAAATTTTAACATCATCTCCGGTTTTATTGATAAAAATTTCCAAAATAAAAAAAAAATAAAAAATAATGAAATTTTAGATTTCAATTTAATTTCTCATGTAAAATAAGTAAACTTGAAACTGTAAATTCTAGGATAAATCTCAGGTCCTTTATGCTAAATCAACCCAAAATATTGTTAAAAAATTTTACAAGTGGTGCATTAAAATAATTTAACTTTACACACCGTCACCTAACACCACCAAACAATGTCATAAATAACACCTTATAAAAGGGCAATGAGTTTTATATTTTAGGCAAAAAGAAAAATCATCCCCTAATCTTTTGGAAACGCCGATTGGCACGTACCAAAATTACACCCGCAAAAATAGGAGCTACCTGTGTCACCTGTGCTTATCTTAGCGCAATAAACCGAGCCTAACAACCAACAACCGGTTTAAGAGATAAGAACCTCTTTTATCTGAGCGGGTGTAAGCGGGGAACATGAAACGCTTGAAGATACAGGTAGGGCATGGGCATGTCTGAGGTCTGAGACGAGAAACCGGCTCGCCGCACGTTGTGTGCGTGAGTCCTCCAAAAAACAAAATCCAAAACAAAAAATAAACAAACTTTACCAGACGTCGGGGCAACAACCAACGAAATAAATTTCAACTCAAATAAAAACAACACTAAACTGACCTTGAACAATCAAATACTAAAACGTAACAAAACAGCAACAAAGTCAACACATTTTCGTTAAAATTAATGACGCACTTGACACTGGACGCGTGTTTTTCGCGTCGTTTTTAACGTAAAAAGTTGACAGTCGGTGGGCGAAAATCTATTTCGTAGTTTGTTTGTCATATGTTTGAAGCAAAATGTACGTACGTACTTTACGGAACGTCTCGATGGACTGGCGGTTTAGCGCTGGGACTGGGATTGGGGACTACGCTCAACGTGACTCACTCCGGACTCCGGAGCGTAATGGAGAGCGGGACGATGCTCTCCCACTCCGGGGACTCGGGACCGCGGGACCGCGCGACGCTCTACACCCACGCTACGGCTACGCAAAATTCCTTCTTCCGCATTGATCTCCCATCCCCCACACCGTACGTACCATCACCATCACAAAATTAATTCAAACATTTATTTCAATTAATTTAAAACTCATTAATTATCGTTTATTGGTAAATTATCAAAACTTAACAATTAATTACAATTATACATATACAGGTTGTCCCAACACTGCGAGGAAGTAACATTACTCTAAAATAAAAAAAGATATCCACATTCGGTTTGCGACAGAACATACAATAGGGGTCTTTACACGCAAACGATTTTGCGCACGCATTCGCTCGCGATTGTGTGTACGATTTTCTGTGGAAGACAAAGCGCATGCGCTATCCTGCGCTAAATATTTTTTTCCAAAAATATAGCACACGGTTTGCGCTTGCAATCCTGGAAACAGTACACACAATCGCGCGCGAATGCGTGCGCAAAATCGTTCGCGTGTAAAGGCCCCTAATACTTTTAGGCGCACACTCTAAAAATATCTTAATAATACACCGTCAGTGGCGGATTAAGCCATTTGGAGGCCTGAGGCGCAACCTGATTTTGAGGCCGCTATTTTTTAGAAATAAAATAAGATGACCTTTTTAGTTGACATCAGTTTCAGAAGTGCAAAATTTGAATATAGCGCTATAGGTGAAATTTAAAAAAAATGGCAGGTCAAGCATTTCCAGATACTTTGGAAAAACATCTCTTTTTTCTCTTTTTCAAAAAATTTCATGGAATTAGATGAACTGTAAAATATAACCAAAAGTTAAAATTAAAGAAGAAACTAAATTATACAGGGTGTTCCAAAAAGAAGTGTTCAGAAGAAAATCTTAATTGACAGAGTTTAATGTGAAGTTTTACGGATATAAAAAATGGTACCTTTATGGGGCTTGTTTCAAAGATAGTGAAAATATCAAGAAAAAGGTGAAATCTCGTTAATTTTTTGAAAGAAGAATTTTTTTTCGATCAAAACATTCTTCTGATGATATTTTTTAACTTCAAGCCAAAGTGGCATTAATTAGCTTGACTTTTCAACTTATTTCTTTTAAAATGATCAAATAGTTTATAACTACAACAAAATTTCGAATTAACAACATTTTTTGTAGGAACAAAATTCAATGACCCATCAAAAAAGCTGGTCCTGCCTATTAGTTTTCTTGTTGATGAATCCTCGTCTATTGTCTAGGATTTTCTTCTGAGCACTTCTTTTTGGGACACCCTCTATATGTATAACTGGTTCGTTCGAACCGACAAAATTTTAGAAAGTGGGTCTCAGAAATTTCAGAAAGAGAATCTTTTTTATAGTCAACTTGTCTGGAACTGGAAAGAAAAACTCCTTTGTATAATTAGTTTGTTAGGTTTATGGTTTATTTGAATAGAAGTTTTCAAAAACGACCATGACTGGTAAAAAAATGTGACTGCATAATTTTTTCAATTTTTTTGAGGCCGGTTCAATTAGGAGGTCACAGGCGCGCGCCTCATGCGCCTGTGCGATAATCCGCCACTGTACACCGGGTGTCCATTCCGAGATAGAAGACAAAAATTACTTTTTTTTAATGGAACACCCAGTATATTATGACATTTTTGGATTCCTTATGAAAAAACTTTGTACAGCCTTTTATGGGGGTCTATGAAGTCAGGGCCGGATTATGTCCTAGACAAAAGAGATAAATGTCTAGGGCCCGCATTTTACAGATTCGTGATTTTTAATTAAAATCTTATATTGACAAAAAAAATAACAGGAAGCCCTTTTTTATCAATTTAAATCAAATTGCTTTTATGTAATTTGCGACAATATTGGATTAGAATATAAAAATCTTATCTTAAATTTCGTTGTAACTCTTGAGTTACAACGAAATTTTCAAAAATTTTTTATTCCAATGTGGATATGGACGACATTTCAACTATTTCTGAATTCTTAGAGTGGAGTTAAAAATGAGTCTGTAAACCATTTTTTTTTATAATTTTATATAAAAGAGTACCTTTTAACTTGAATTTTGCAATTTCAATTTTTGGCCTAGCACTTCAAATGGCTTCGCAATTAATTAACAAAGTTTATAAAATCGCGCGGCGCTACTTTTTATCCTTGCGAGCGACTAGCTGCTGAGTGACGTCATTATTTCCTAGTCGCCTCGCGCGGGTTATACGGTCGGCAAAAGTGCTAAAACTGTGCGGCTTCGATTAGAAGATCGGCAGGTAAAAAAAAATCGCGGTTTCTTGATTTGTCATCTGCAGACCGCGCTACGTCAGGAAACGAGCGTTTTTTTTGATATCTTAATTTTTTCTATACTTTTGACGCCCTCGAATTTGTAGTTTGAGATTAGTGCTTTTTCTACGCCGACTTTGAAAATTCGTAACTTATGATCCCGACCGTGTATAATATTCCATTGTTTTTTATTTCCCTTCTTTCTTTATTATTTATGCGAGAAAAAATCAGCACGACTATATTTTACCCCTGGACTTGAAAAAAAATCCCAAGTGAAATGTTAATAAAATAGCTCAAACGCGCGCTTTGGTCAGCCCCCTCTGCAGCCGTCAATTTTTAAAATTTTCTCAATTTTATATCAGATTATCAAAGAACAACAATATTTGTGGTGTAATGAGCATAGTGCATTTTTAAATTTTGCGCTGTTAAAAAGTTATGGCGTAAAAATGTTGAATATAGGGGTCGGCGGCTCCCGTCGGCCTATTTTTTAACGGATTTTCATTTTTAAAAATTCTGATAAATCTACTCTTGGTATTAAAACCGCCCACGCATAGGGTTTTTTAAATTTTGAAAAAATAACGAAATCTTTAATTTTTTAAGATCGCATTTAAAAAAAGTCGCATTTTTATTCGAGTTTCGGTTTAATCAGCCCCTCAAATTTTATTCTACCCTAACACAATGTACATTTTCTGAAAGCTTTCATGGTCCACTTTACGACAAAAAAAGAATCACTTCGCTATCTCCTTTCGTTATCGAGTTATGGCTGAAAATGTAGCAAAAATATGCAAAATCTCCGTTTGGAACCAAAATTGCAGTCTGAAATTTTTCACTTTTCACAAAATAATTAATATCTTCTAATCTATTAGAACCGCCGAGACGAGTAATAGCTTAAAATTCGCACCGTTATCTCCCCCACCAAATTCCGTGAAAATTTTAATTTTCGATATAAAATTACGTCGTTCAGGCCCGTATTTGTACCAAAATTTTGCCAATTTTTTCCAAAAAACGGTTTAACCGATTTTAACCAAATATTTTTTAAAACGCGTCTATCCATGGTGTTTACCTTTGGTAAAAATTTGAAATCGCTAACTTTTATAGTTTTCGAGAAAAACAATAAAAATCGATTTTCATGAAAAATATTAAGCCTTAAAAATATTTTTTCGAATCTTTTCAAAATCGACTCCGCAAATGAAAGATAATAGAAAATAGATGAAATGTAGGGGTCACTTGCCCTTTACACCCCCCCCCCCCCAAAAAAAAAATTTTACACCCCAAAAACTCAAACAAAACCAAATTTTTCTAGGTAATGTACCTTAAAAAATAATTAAGTTTTAAAAAATTTAATTAGATAATATCGATAATTTTTACAAACTTATCTGTACGAATTTTCGTTTCTTAATTTTAGTTATTAAGCGAAATATGAATTTTTAACAAATTGTTAGAACGCCATATTTTATTTAAAAATTCATATCTTTTGAACAAAAAGTCGTACTGCCTTGAATTTTTTTTTATTTTTTTCTTATTTCTTTATACTACAACCCAAAATTATTAACTTTTAAATTTTTAATTTGAAACGCTACACACTTGTAAAAACCACACTAAAGTTGTATAACAAGTGAAATTTCATAAATAAAAAATTATAAAGAAGTAAATTTTAAATTAATAAATAATTCTCCTACTTTAATTAATATCTAATAGTAATATTTTATCAGAGTATTAAAAGATAATAACTATAAAAACGTCTAGAAACAATCAAGTGCACTATACGCGTGTACGGAAGAAATGACGTCAGAGTACATGGCGTAGTTGAAGCGAAGGGGCTAATTTTCTTAAAATTCAAACGCTTATATTTACGTTAATATTTGTCGTATCGAATTGAAACAAAAAACAACTTATTTATCATTATGATTTCTAAAATATAAGATATAAAAATATCAATTATTTTTTTCGTTTTTTTTCCTCATTGTTACAAACACGATGTTGACATTAACAAATTAGATGAAGAATAGCCACAATTTTTGATACTTTGCAAAAATCCACCGCTTCAATTTATAAAAAGGGTACAACATTGTATCTTCATTTCCTATTGTTTAAACTTTGTTGCGAATGTATTTAACATTGCCTATTTCAAATGCTGCAGGTGAAGGAACATTTTCAGTTTTACGGCGAGTAAAAAATTCTCTTTAAGTCAATCGAAATTAAGTTATTTAGCTGAATTATGCATAGAACAAGATGCTATAGACCAGTGGTTCCCAACCTTTTGGACCTCACGGACCACAAAATTCATAGTTTTAAATCTCGCGGACCACTTTAGTACAAAAAAATCATTTCCAAAAAAAATATATTTTTATTAATATAACATGCAGTTTGCAAAGCCTGTGATCGTTTTCCAATTGTATTTCAGAAAATACCAACTCAATTTCAGAAATCATCAATTGTGATTTAGAAACGTAAATTGTATTTTAGAAAACATCAATTGTATTTCAGAAAAAAAAAATAATTTCGGCCAGTTGTCAATTGTATTTCAGAATCATCAATTGTATTTCAGAAAGCATCATTTGAAAATAAAAATTCATCAATTTAAATTCAGACATTATGATTTGTATTTCAAAAGCAATATAATTTCATTTTAGAAATAATCACTGTTTCATTAGAACACTTTATTTCAATTGGGTTTAACTTTAATGATTAAAAACCTAAGCGTAATATTGTTACTGGCATAATGTTTAAATTGCCAAAAGCACATCGATGCCAAAAATTCTTGTCTTCCTCAATTTTTATAATTGGAAATTAAATTGACTTTTCTGAAATACAACTGATGCTTTCTGAAATACAATTGATGATTCTGAAATACAATTGATGCCTTCTGAAATTAAACTGATTTATTTGGAATGCAATTGATGCTTTCTGAAATACAATTGATAATTCTTAAATACGAAATAGAATTATTTACACTTTCTGAAATTAAATGAAGGTATCTGAAATACAATTGATGCTTTCTGTAATAAAATTGGAAAAGGTGAAGGTGAACGTAAAAACGAAAATGGTCAATCAGAATCTTATTATATTATTTTAAATAATATCCAGATTTTTTTACGGACCACCAGTCGTCCATGGACCATCGGTTGGGAACCGCTGCATTTAGACAGTATTAATTATGTTGAAGCACATGATAGGTTTGCAGAAGTAAGAGCAAAGAAAAAGGAACTTTAATTTTTTTCAAATTTTGATTAACTACTTTTAGTTTAGTTGTATCTGTAATGTCGTAATCATGACCAGAATGAATATTTATTTTAGACCCCCTCCCCCACTCCGGCAATAGAGGGCCCGTGAGGAAAAAATGTCTAGGGCGCCAAAAAAGGTTAATCCGGCCCTGTATGAAGTGATATAGTACAGATCACAACAGGTATCCCCCAGGGATCAGTGCTAAACCCATCGCTTTGAAAGGGTGTTATACGACCAGACCTTATTCTAAACTATTTTCCCGACTGCACAAATATGAAATTTTCTTATTTATGTAGGGGTGGGGGTTGGCCCCAATAGCGCTGCAGGTGAAATTTTTTAAGGTTTTCAAGGTCATGCATTTTCAGCGAGAGACCCCCACCACCGTAATTTTAAATTTTTTCGAAAAATGCTACTACACAAAAATGAAGCCCATTTTTAAGAAACAGAAATACAAGAATGAGTGTTTACATCAAAAACAAGAAAAGTACCTAACTTAAATTTTTAATCATATCAGATAGAACGAAGAGTAAATTATAAATAATTAGTTGTCCATATCCATAGCCGATACGTAGTGACTACGTTATAGGTAAATTTACTCTAATTTACCCATTCCACGATTCCACCCTTTATCGAGAAGATCGCTACGTAACGACTAGTCCGGTCAATTTAGCCTTAAAAATAGTAGTAAAGGTGCAAAAATTAGCGTCGAGCTAAAAATTGGTATGAATGTTTGAAGCACCATTATAAATGAATTCTGAAAAGTCCCCACCGACCCCGTACCTCGAAAAAATTTTATTCAACGTCAAAGGTCATAAAAATGGGTTTTTCGCGTTTTTCAGCAAAACGGTAAGTTTTATCATAAAATTAGACCGCACAAAAATTATAGATCATATAATTATCTATAAAAAATAACTTAATAGTTTTTCTCCTAAGAGCCACCGTTCTTGAGATATAACGATTATAAAAGTTGTAATCTTCATAATATGCCTAAGTACGCTGTAATACAAGTAAAAATATTTTTCTATCGGTCAATATAAGCCATAAATCATTCTAATCAGCCAACTGGTTCGGTCAAAATTAATTATTTTCCGATTAATCAAAAATTTCATAGCAATTTCTTCGTACAAAAGTGAAATTTTCAAATTTTCAACGGTTATTCGGTCATAACTTCTAAACGAATAAAGATATCAAAACGAATCTTTTTCTGTGTGAAAGCCTACGTAAAAACGTTTAAAATAAGCCATCATTCGTTAAAATCGATGAAGAGGCAGGGGGTAAAAAAAGTTGTCAAAATCGCATTTTTTTACAAAGTTTTTTGCGCGATTAAAATTTTGAGTTTTTTTTTCGAAATTGAAAAAAGTCAACGCGTAATAGTACTTGAAAATCTCATTCCAACGCATATTTTAGTTAGACGATAGGATGTGTCGCTACCTTACAGCGATTATTTTAGTCGCTGGGGGTTGAAAGTTGAAAAAACACAATTTTGACTTTAATAGGTCGGTGTGAGGTGAAATGAAAAGATAGAGATTTCAAAACTTCTAACCAACCTTGTTCGATCAATCCTCTTGCAGATCACGTG
Organism: Stenus bimaculatus; assembly: GCA_963971135.1. NCBI lineage: Eukaryota > Metazoa > Arthropoda > Insecta > Coleoptera > Staphylinidae > Stenus > Stenus bimaculatus. The sequence goes on from OZ020180.1 coordinate 38,688,425, forward strand.
TAGCGATTTTTAATTTTTTTTGTCCCGTTTTGGCCCCATTTCCTCTACCAATTTCTCTACGCGCCGTTTTTATCGATATTTCTCTACGCTTTTGGAAAAAAAAAATCCCGACGCCGCTGGATGCGCCGGACAAAACCGACTATTTTTCTGGGTATTAACGGTATTTTTAGTCACAATATAAGCCGCGTTTCGTTAAAATCGGTCCAGTCGTTTGGTAGGTACGAATTTTTAAATTTCTTTAAAATTGTCCAAAAATGTCCAAAATTGTACCCCGATTTTCAAACGTCAGAATATGAGATAAAAACAAAAATTTCGAAAAAAGTGCTCCGCTATGGGTACGTAAGTCTGTTTCCTCTTTACGAAAATACCATTCGCGATTTTTTCCTTCCGGCTACAGTCAAAAGCTAAGTAATATTACCTTTTTGTTTTTTTCCCTAAAAAACGCGACATTTTGACGTTTTCAAAGAAAAATTCGCCCTCGCCATAGGATTAACCTAGACGAGTCGGAAATTTTGGATATAGTAAATGAGGATGTGGGAAAAAAGGGGGCCCGATTTGGTCGGCGGAGCTACGATTTATCAAAGTCGGAGCGGAGGACGCTCGAAAAAAACCGCGAAAAAATTGACTTTTTCGGGAGCGCGTTTGGAAGCTTTCCCGTCGATTAAAAAAACTCCATTCCGATAGGATTATAAAAGAAATATTCCCCTTTAATTAGAGACCGGGTTTTAAAATTTGGTTAAAAAATGTACCCGTTATCGTGAATATTAGACGATTATGAATCTGACGAACAATGTGCATATTATGAAGATTACAATTTTTATAATCGTTATGTCTCAGAAACGGTGGCTCTTAGAAAAAAAGTATCAAGACATTTTTTATAGATAATTACATGATCTAGAATTTTTGTCTGACCTAATTTTATGATAAACTTACCATTTTGCTGAAAAACGCGAAAAACCCATTTTTAAGACTTTTGACCTTGAATAAAATTTTTTCGAGGTACGGGATTGATGGGGACTTTTTAGCATTCATTTATAATGATGTTCCGAACATTTATACGAATTTTTAGCTCTACGCTAATTTTTACACGCTTGCATGTCTAAATTGACGGGACTAGATAGTGAGTATAATATTCGCACTAGCATATCATACTGTACCAAAACTGTGCGAAAAGAATAAAAAAAATCGCCGATAAAGCATTTTTCCTTTAATTTTTGATTCTCGTCGCTTTTTTCGAAGAGTGAAATCGCAGATTAACTGCACAAATCTAAGTTCCCATTGCACAGTTTAAAATTCCCACTGCACACTTTGTGTCCAGCTGCACGTTAGAATAAGGTCTGTATACGACGGCGTGCTTAGATTGGAGATTCCAGACGAACCCAAACTTATTGCACATGCTGATGATCTGGCCATCGTAGTCTGCAGAGGATCTGACACAGCAAACGAAACCTTGCGCATAGTGAGCAAGTGGATAACTGAGTATTCTGTCAGGGAGGAAAAAGACAGGCGACGTTGCATTTATTGTTGAAGCCATCCCAGCTCATACTAAACATTCCATCAGGTACCTAGGGGTTGAACTTGATAAAAACCTGAGCTTTGGAGAACACTGTTGAGGACAGGTCCAAGAAAGCAACGGCATCACTGACAAGCCTGATACCTAGGCCAGGAGGCGCTGGTGAGGAAAAGAGAAGAGTCATCTCAAATGTAGCTGAGATTATAGTTCTGTACGCAGCACCCATATGGAAGAGGTAGCCACAAAGATGCAGAGGTACAGAGACATATTGGATCACTCGACAGAAGACTATCGATAGGAGTTTGTCGACGATATCGAACCATCTCCTCCGAGGCCGCAGCTGTACTTTTGAAAAGACCACCGATTGCCCAACTGGCACGCGAAAGAGGGATAATCCGTTAGACGAATGACAAAATAAGTGGCAGAAAACCGCCAAATCGGCGTGGATGCACGAGGTCATACCAGATATTAGGAAATGGGCTAGGGCAGGGATGGCGAACCAATGGCACACGACACAATATTTTGGGCACGTCACTGATAACAAAATTCATTATGATGCACTACGAGTTTTGAGTTGATAGTATTATTATTATATTTTCCAGTCAAAATTATATGACCTCATTAAACATCTTTTTTTCAGAAAATGGTACGTTGATACTTAAAGGTTCGCCGTCCCTGGGCTAGGGGGAAGCATTTCGAGAGGTTCTTACGGGTCACGGCTGCTTTAGAAGCTATCTCTCCAGTATTATAAGATTGTAGATCCCACCTGCATTTATTGTAATAAAGTTAAAGATACGGCTAAAAATAAGCATTTCGAAATATCAGGAAAATAAGTGAAGATAGACCATAAAAGATTATACAAAGAATGATTATTTTTTGATAAGGAATTCTCAAATAATATAGTGGATGTTCCATTTAAAAAACGTAATTTTGGTCCGTTGGTGAAATGAATACACGATATATTATTAAAATATTTTTTGAGTGTCCGCTTAAAAGTAATGTAGATTCAGTCGAAAGCCGCATGTAGATATCTGTCTTCATTTTAGAGTAATATTACTTCTTTGTAGCGCTGGGACACCCTGTAGAAAACAAAACGCTACAACGCCACAAGATTATTAATATTATTGCGTATCACTTGAGATAAAGTAACGGTGATATTATGCTCGATTTTCAAGGAAGGAGTGAAATATTAAACGCTACTCTTTGTAAACAAAACTGCAAGTATGTATTTACAAAACTTTTGTACAGCTTGACATTCACAAAACGGAAACAGTTGCCAAAAATGGAGTTTTAAGACCATAATAATGGGTTATTACTACATTTTCACTAAGCAAAACAAAAACTGCGGTTTTGAAAAATATTTTATGTCAGTCGACTTTCTTGAAGTTTGTTTTGTGGGATTATACTTTAAATCCATCCAATAGTCGCCAGAAAGATGCGATTTACAAATGTTTTTTAAATGACTATAAAAACTTAGTTTAGCTGAAATCGGGTAAAGTTTTTGCCCGTTTAGTGGAAATACGAACTTGAAATAATTTTATCTTTCTTAGAACAAAAAATACGAAATTGAAAAATAAAGGATTTTGACATGAAAGCTAAAAGGATTGATTCACTTTAATAAGTATTCAAAACATGTACGATATAAATAATTAATTACTCTTGCCCTTTCAGAGTATTCAGAGTAGGCGGGAAAAATAATACAAAATACTTATATGTACCTACTACATAAATCTACACAAATGTGGGCATGTGGGTTTTGATTTTTTTAAACGTAGGTCTATAGCTTATTCAACAATCAACAAGTTTTCACGTAAAAACAAAAATGATGATATAAAAGTACACAAATAATAATTAAAATACGCAAATAATATAATGGGAGAATGTAAAATAAGAAAAACAGTAAATAAAAATTATATGCCGCGATATTTTTTAATAAATTTTTAAACCTTACTTTGAAAATCAAAATAATAAATTGTACGCGACTACTTAAGTCAAACTTTCTGGTATTCTAAATAACGTTAACAAAAAGTTTTAAGAGTTTTAATTTTTAATATTATTTTACTTATAAAGGAAGTATCCAATTGAAATTAATAAAAAGACTAAAAATAATGCAATTAATTTAGACACTATGTTTTATTATTTCGATCGAGAAGACGTAGTAAATATGCAAGAATTATATGGATAATGGTGCGGGAAATTCCAGTGGTGTAATTATACAAAGGTGTTACTGGACAAGTAGATAGTTGTAAACTTGTACAACTTCTTTACAAGTACCGAGTGCCAAGCAAACTGCTCAAATATCAAAGATGGTTCGAAGGTAATTTACACAAGCTTCTCCCAAGGAAACCATTAATCCACCATATTCGTAGCTAATCATACTAATTTCTTTATTAAAAAAGCGTTTATCGATAAAGCGATGCAGTTTATTATTTAAATAGTTCCAGAATTATACTTAAAAGTAATAAAATAGACTTACCCTTGATTTCGGTGTATGTTTTAGTCCTATGGCTGGTTGACTTCGATTACTCTGCAACAAAGTGTATCATAAAGTATAAAATATGTATATTTTTTAATTGCATTACACAGTACACTGGGTAAATTAAGTGTAATTTAAGTCGATATTTTTTAAATAATGAATTTATCAAATTGTAGATTTGGCATCGCTTAATAAAGGTGTTCGTATAAGCTATTGTTTTTTCCTATCTATCAACTATACTCGAACGTACTTTCAATCGAAATGAAGTTTTTATTCAGTTTAAAAAATGGAAGAATTTTTAAGTTCCCAAAAATACAAAAGAGTTTATATTTCGTAAAAAAACCATGTTACAAAATTCACAAAAATTTTTAAAAACTTTTTTTGAACTAATAAAAATAGAATGATAGCGAACTTTATTACTAAACAGTAATCTGAAATATATTTGGTATCAAAATAATAGTTTTTGAAGAGAAAGGTTTAAAAAGACCCAAAAAGGAGTAACCAGACTTATTGAGATAAAAAAGGAATAGGGGTAGAATGATAGTTGTGGATTAAAATCACAATGTTTCTTTACTCAACTTAATTCAAAAAATAATCCTACCCCAAACTGCAAACATCAGTGCTTCACATTTAAAAAAAATAGTAGTATGTTGTATTGATAACAATTATAATAGTAAATAAAAATTTAGAAACAACATAAACCTTTATAAGAAATAATTAATAAAAACATATCGACTTCTAGCGTTCTAAAAATATTGTTTTATGTGTATTTATATTAATGTAAAAATTTGAACACGCAAAATTTAATATACATACATATTTATTCATAAGCAACCTTGCAAATAATTTTTGCGTGTGTCCTAAATTTTCCTGTCCCTATTTGTCTCCTGCTACGTAAAAAAAGTTTAAATAAGAACTTTTTCTTCAAACGCCATTAAAGAACAGTTATGAGTACAGTCTTCTACGACGTTTGACAGGCTTTAAAATGTCACTTTTTATGTTCATTGATTCTATGGTCACTAGGAGTAGAAATTACTACTTTGAACTGACAAGGAATAAAAGGGCGAAGTAGAAATGAATTTTAGGCAACCCAATATACACTAACATTGTATTGTGAGTTGTATTAAACCAAAAAATAGATATTGTATTTTTATCCTTTGTAATTAAAATTGTATAATAAATAATAAATAGAAATATGTAAAAAAAATAAAAATTCACCAACTGAATAATCCTGGAGAATTACATTTAAGATTTTTAAATTAGTTTAAATTTTAGTGACTTTTGTTGCACTAACTTTAGAAAAATATTAAATACTATTTTGTATTTTAAAATTAAGTTTTAGAACAGGGTGTATCAAACCACCAGTACCAAAACCATTTATTTCGAGAACTCTTTGTCCTACATCCACAGGAAGAAAATATTAACACCAATGCGAACTTAAAGAATATTTTAGTGTTATACGTAATATTTAAACTAAATTGTTGAACGTAAAAGTGTTGAAACGCAAACGTGTCGAACTGCTACATTGTCGAATCGCAAATCTGTAAATTCAATGGTAGAACGCAAAAGTGTTGAAACGCAAAAATGTCGAATCTTTACGGATACTATAGGTGGAAGTCTGTAACCCTTACGAGTTGATCTAGGTTGAGAGTTGACTCGTTAGATATTTTTTGCGCTACCAACCTATATTTGTACACTTACCGTTCATGTCTACAAACGCGTTACTATGAAATTCCCAAACGAAGGTTGAATGCTGTGGCAACGACAAAATACAGTTTCGTTCTGATTTATAACAGAACAGTGTTTCGTTATGAAATAGTTTGCCTTAAATATAAGAGGTGGCGCCACAACTGCTTTGACAATTAAATAACGTAACTTTTCAGCCCGCTCTACAATCAAACGGCAAACGAGCTGAATCCCGCCAACGAGATCGACGCGACGTATTACGATACACTTCAGATGCACAACAAAAACCGGAATCTGAGTGTTGTCTAACCTTAAAATCTATAGTTTTCTTATATATAGGAACTAAAACAATAATTATTATGAATCTGATTTTAATTCTGATGATTTCTTTTTATATGCTGGGATGGGTTCAATCACAGGGTTTAATTTAGTGAGGTGCTGATGTGACATCAAATATACGCATGTGTCGTCCAACTCGTTCTGTTCGAGTCTGTTGTGCATATGCGCATTAGATTTCAAGTTTTAATTTTCTTCGCGGATCTCGTTGGCGGGATCCGACTCGTTCACGTTCGATTGTAGAGCGGCCTTTAATTTCTTTCAAGTTTTAATTATGATATAAGAATTTATGAACGGTAAATGTACAAATACAGGTTGGTAGCGCAAAAAATAATATACGTTACAGGGTCGTTAAGTGCGGTATGACAGGCCTCGAAAAATAGAAAAACTCGCCCATACGGGGCTCGTTTTTCTAACCTTTTTCTCGTTCCGTCATAACGCACTTACCGATCTTGTATGGTAATATACTATTATGTATCTCTCTTACACATACAGACGTCATAATGTGGAAACGAGAAAAAAACTTAGTAATGTAGTAAACAGTCCACCGTTCTCGTTACGTTAGGCGTTACAGAGGTGGAAGTTTATATAACTTCTAACGTAACGAGAACGGTGGATTGTTTAGTACATTACCGTGGATACGATTTCTGTCTTGTTTCCACATTATGGACGTTTTTATGTGTAAGGGAGAGACATAAAATATCTAACGAGTCAACTCCCAACAGAGATCATGTCGTTAGAGTTACAAACTTCCACCTCAGATTCTACCTCAAGTACATAGAAATAAACAAATCTAACCTAACATATTTCTATTTACCTACTATCCGTAAAGATTTAATAATTTAAGCTGTTTATTAAAATTAATTCGGTTGGGGATACATCGGATTCGACATTTTTGCGTTTCAACATTTTTACATTTCGACATCTTTGCGTTTCGACATTCTTACTTTCAACGTTTTTGCGTTTCGACATATTTGCATTCTGCAAGTTTACGGATCGCCGATTCGACATTTTACCGTTCGACGTTTTTACGGTCGACGTTTTTACGGATTTGCGATTCGACAATTTTTCGTTCCGACGTTTTTGCTTTCGACTTTAACGTTCTGCAAATTTACGGATTTGCGATTCGGCAATTTAGCAGTTTGAAACGTTTACGTTTCGAAACTTTTACGTTCGATATTTTTACTTTCGACGATTTTATAACCCCGTGGTATTGTCGCGATTTCGATTATCTGTAGGCGGCGCCAGTATCGCGGAATCACGAGATTATTGGTGGTAGGGTAAATTAAAACCAACCTCAGTTACTTATACTTAATAATATCTAATACATTTCGAGGATGATTCCTCATCTTCAGAGATACATTTAGTTATTAAACATCTACAAAATAATAGAAAAAACTAATAAATAAAAAGAACACATATAAGGTGTAAGGTAATACTTACAGAACCTATTAGATGTACAAGTAACAAATTTTCAGTTAAGTGGAGGTTCACACATTGGACGCATTAAATTTTTCGCTTAAAGTCACAAAACCCTATAATTCCCTTTATTTCAAACGAAAACTGCGAAAATACGTATGATCGGCGTACGTAATATTACTGAGAGGCACTCACCGATTTAGTTCAAAACGCTAAATCCAGAGGGCGCATGGAATTCCGAAATCGCAAATTGTCAGTGTGGTATTGTTAGGAATTGTATTCTCATTATAAAATCCCCCTGTACGTTTTTCTTAAAAAAACTGTTGGTCAAAAATGGACAGCTACAAGACAAAAAACCATATTTATTGTTTCGGAATGGTTTAGTTTTTTTTTCCAAAAATAAATCTCGTTAAAAAATATTCACCTGAAGGTTTTTTATGTTATTTCAATTTTGTTAACAACAAATTTTCATGAAAAAATAGTTAAAATAAAAAGATTGTAATTATTTGTAATATATGTTCATATCTTTAAAATAATGATTTTTTGAGATAAAATGTATTTGTAATTGACATATCAAATCTATGATAAAAATACTGCATTATTTATTTTAAAATGTTATACTTGAACAATAGAAACTTCACTATCGTATTAAACATTCACATGCTGCATAAAGTTTTGGCATGTCTTAGGTATCTTTGAAATAGTTTAACCCAATACTTGATAAACTAAAATACAATGACGATTGACGTACATTTATAATTCAAAAGTGTCGATGATAAATACGAAAATTAAAGTGGAATAATTTTTTTTTGTATAAAAAATACAATAGAAATGGATATACAAGTGATAAGAAAAATGAGTATTATTATAATTAGCACAAAATTCATGTTCTAGATCTAGAGAATATTTCATTTTTTATTTATTAATGTGATTACCAACGAGAACTACCCCAAAACTTCCTAACATTTGTATTTGAGATGTTGATTTTAATTTAATCTTGTTATACAAAGTACAAAATAGAAAAAATAATATAAAAAAAACTAGTCGGTTAAATTAAAACGCAACCCTCTACCCTGTTCGGATTTTTTGGCGAGGTGAAGATTTTCGTCTGACTAACATTGATACTGACAACCGATTTCAAAAAGAAAAAAGACATGTTTTCAATACGAACCCAAAATTAATGAATCGTAGTATTGAAGAAAAATGGTTGGACTAGGTTAAATTTGGTATTAGTATAAAAAGTAATAGGTACTAATTTTTATTAGGTTCTATTTAGGTTTAATACAATGTTGTATGATTTAAACATTTTGTTACTTTTTTACTTTCTTTAGTCCAGTTCCAGGAAGATATGTGCTAATAAAACTCTAAAATCTCGCCTGTAATACATACAGGGTGTTTCTAAATGGATGGTCACGGGCTCGTGTGCTTATACTACAAGTAAAAATAAGACAAAAAGTACGTACAAACATTTTTCCAAAACTCAACTGTTACCGAAATACAGGGTGTTGAAATTTCTTTTAATTTTCACTTTTTAATTATTTTCTCTTGATTGGCTGGATGAATATTAATAAAAATTTTATAGCGAGTACTTTTCATCGGTAGTCATCATTGGCTTGTACTTTTGTCTTAATTTTACATTCCAGTGGCGTAGAAACAGGATAAGGTGTCCCCCTTTTTTAATTTATTTGATACGCCACTGAAAAATTTTAGAATTTTCTTAGGATTTTTTAAACCTTCATTCAATTTACTAAAAAAAGTATACCTGTTAAATTTTGATAGGAGTAGTGGTATTTCAGTAATTTCAAATTTTATGGTCTAGTGACCTTGCTAAAATAAAACAAATTTTAAACTTTGAATTAAATAAACAAAATTTAAATTGATAACTCCTTGTAAGGTTTTAGTTTGTGTTTTAAATAAACAAATAAGTTAGAAACACTTTATTTAAATTTAATAAAAAATGAAATTGGGCAGCCATTTTCAACATTTTTCTAAAATTTAAAATTAGGTGTTTCTGACATGTTTATTTATAGAATATACCAACAAAATGTCATACTAAGAGTTTTTAATTTTAATTTTCCTAATTCGAATTTAACTTTTTTCAAATTTTGAAAATTGGTTTGATTTAAAAAAAGGTACTGGATTATAAATCACCAAATTACTGGAATACCACTAACTCTATCAAAATTTAGTAGGTATACTTTTTTGTGGTTAATTGAATGAAGATTTTAAAAATTTAAACAAAATTGTACAATTTTGCAGTGGCGTATCAAATAAATTCAAAAAGGGGGACACCTTAATCCGTTTCTACGCCACTGGAGTGTTAAATTAAAACCTAAGTTATAGCTAAAGATGATTACCTTTGCGAAGTACTCACCCTATAATTTTTATTAATTTTCATTCCGCCGATCCAGAGAAAATAAATAAAAAGTAAAAATAAAAAGAAATTTCAACACCCTGTATCTCGGCAACAGTTGAGTTTTGGAAAAAAAATTATAGGTACTTATTGTCTTATTTTTACCATTAGTATAAGCACACGAACCCGTGACTATCATTTTAGAAACACCCTGTATATTGCATTACTTTTTTGATATCCTTTATCTTATTCTGATGAATTTAGTAACAGGATTCATACTGTTTTTCTGTTAATTTTGGAAATTTTAGTGAGCTTTTGCCTTTATGATAGTCTCTAGTGTATTGTTCTTAAGGTCATGATATAGAGGAACAAATTTTATGTACCTTGGCTATTTTAACTCAAAACCGTAATTTTTGAACTCGTACTGTTTTTGGACTCACCTATTCAAAAATAAGTTTCTTATTATCGCTTAGAGCCTTTATGGCTAGGGAATTTTGATTAGTTTATGAAGTGTTTTAATAGAAAAATTTTATTATTTGCTGTGTTTATTGATACTATGTGCGTATCGAATTAAAAAAAATCTTAAAAATAAACAAGTAAAAAAAATTAAAGAAAAAAATAAAAAATATATTTTTGAAGGTATTTGTAAATTAACATTAAATTAACATCTAAATAAAATAGTACTACATGAATTTCACTTTTTTATTTTGATCATTTTGTTAGCAAAAACATATAAAAACTTTTTTATTTTTTTTAAATTATGTGATTGGACACCGACCTAATATCTACAAACAGGATAAATAATAAAATTTTCCTATCAAAACACTTTATCTTGGACTATTTAGAGTAAATATTGGCTATTAATAAATATCAGAGTTGTCTATTTCATTATAATTTCTTGTTTATTTGCATAGCTATTTTTATTTCTGATATTTTTTGTAACCGTTCTAACTTGTTTGAAACAGATAAATTAAATGTTCTTAAAGATTTTTTTTTAGTTTACGAAATCCAAATTTAATCGCTAATGCTAACGAATGTCATGAAATAATTCAGTTAATTTACATAACACGCACAATACTGAGTCTAATCAGATAAATAAAACAAAACGAGCACACAAATCTAAAATTCCAACATGCAACATAGTCTGTAAAGGCAAATCCCTGGAAATCATTCATAAACTAAACGAGATAACATTGATTTATTCATCAAAGTCTCAATAACGATTATTGTTATTATCAATTACGAAAGGCGCTATCAAGGCCGTTAAAAATTAATTAAAGCGTTCATTAAGCGTAATCAGAGTGATGTCTTATTGCTCTTTCTTTAATTATTTACTTCTCAGTTTCAAGCTAGCGATGAAGTGATTTTAACATTTTTAAAAGAGGCCACCACATTCCTCCGCGTGCTCGCCTTCAAAACAATTGAATTTAATGTTTAGCGTTTAATGGGAGTCATGGTGTAATTCTTTTGGTGCACACTTATACGTGATTTTTCACACATTTTATCACCTCGTGTTTTTATGCATAACTCGCACAATTTTAGCGTGAACGACCGCTAATGGCTATAGCGAACCAAAACACTTCTTGTATAATCTAAAAAAAGTTCATTCGTTTATAGAACATGAAGTATCCTTGGAAAAATATTGGAAAAAATAAAATTGCTCTTAACTTATCACATATTAAATTTAAAATTCTTTGGATTATTAATTATTAGAAACCTCTCAATGAAGGGAGAAATAAAAGTCTTCACAACCAATCAAATGTTTATTATATCCAAATCTAATGCATTTCGAGGGTACTAGGACACCTCATCTTCAGAGACATTAGTCAATATAATGAACTATAAGAACAAAAACACAATTACAATCAGCGCAAAGGTACCAACAACAACCACTTACTTGAACTTAATTAGACCAGCATCATGGTAAGGAAGCAGAACTCAAGCAAACGCATAAACGACCTATGCAAACGCATGAACGCATAAACGACTTATGCCAACGCATTTTCGTTTGGAAATATTAAAAACCTAATCACAATACTAGTGTAAAGCATTAAATACTAGATGTCCCACAGTGAATTAAATTTCCCGCGCTAAAATGCCAAAAATTAACGTCCCTGATTGGTTACAAATAAGCAAGATTTACACCGGATAATTATTTTGGATGATTTTTGACATATAATCTCAAAATATTAATCATGAAATTTGAATTACTAATGTATTTACATGTATAAATTTGTATTCAGTGCAAAGAAATGAGGAATTTAATTAGGTTTCTGTGCATATTTTATCATTAAAAAGCCAAAATAACCTAAAGTTCCTGTCAAAATCTGTTTGGCTATTTTTTTAGCAACTTTTATAGTGTAAGTTGTCCTTTCCTGTCACTCCTCCTAGTTAAACAATAAAGTATAGACGATGTTGAAAAATTTTTGAAAAAATTTCAAGCCAAAATGTTCATCTGTTTTAGAGCAGTGATTCTTCAAAAATTGATCTTTTTTTGGCTTAAATGGCAAATATCAGCAAAACGAGTGATAATAGACCCATAAAAGTTTATACAAAGTAGAATTATTTTTTGATAAGGAATCCAAAAATGTCATAATATATTGGGTGTTCCATTTAAAAAAATATAACTTTGGTTCAGTAGGCCATGACACCCTGTATATATCGAAAATATTTTTAAATTGTGGGGCATACATGTATCTATATGTTGGTGAAAACCGCAAGTCGATATGTTTTATAGCAACGAAGCTATAGACATAGACCCTGGGCATATGACTGGGTCACCCTGTATACAGGGTGATTCAGACCACCCGTGCCACCCATTTATCTCGAGAACGCGTTATCGCACATCACTAAAATAAAAAACTTAATTACAAAACTGAACCTAAAGAATCCATAGGTGAACTTATTTTTTCCGGAACTATCCCGAACCGGAGGTAACTTTGATTTTTTAAATGGCAACATAGGTCGAGTTTGGTATGGTTTGATAGGTCTTTTAAAAACAAATAACTTTTATTAAAATATTTTTTAAATATTTTCCATAGTTTAGAATTTATTCGAAAAAAAAAATTGTTAAAAAAAGTAAATAAAAATTATTGCATATTTTGAAGAATTTTATAAATTTATAAACTCTTTCTTCAAATTCTAATGCTTTACCAACTTTAGATATCATACTTATCCATATTTCAACAAAACTCACATGTATCTTCAAAAAAAAAATTTTAATTTTTTTTAATTTTATTTTTTTTTTTTTTTGTTTAACTTTTTTATTTTTAAGATTTTGTTTGATACCCACATAGTATCTATAAAGACATAAAATAATAAAATTATTGTACGTAAAAACTTTTCTATTAAAACACTTCATAAACTAATCAAAATTCCCTAGCCATAAAGGCTCTAAGAGATAATAAGAAACTTATTTTTGAATAGGTGAGTCCTAAAACAGTACGAGTCCAAAAATTAATCAAAATTCCGTAGCCTTAAAAACAGCCAATAATGTTCGAAAAAGACAAAATCTAAATCATAATTGATTTAGATAAAAAATTATAATAAAGATTATGTAGGATATCCCACAAGTCATAAAAATTTTGCAATTTTAAAATTGAAGAAACTTCCAAAAATTGATTTTTTTGCAAATTAAATCGTTTATACTTTTAAGAATATTTCAAGCGTTTAATTATTCAAAAATTCCCAATATTAGTGAAGTTATAGTATTTAGCAGTGAATGCGTCAGAGTTGGCTCAAAACTCTGGAACTTTGGATTCTTATCGGCATAAAAATGCAATTTTTGTAGATGTTCCAAAAGTAATTAAACCAGTATACAATAGATTAACTGATGGCGATTTATTGGAAAGTTATTTAGACGGATAAACTCAAAATAATCTTGAAATTCTAAACGCTGTCATTTGGTCTATGGTTCCAAAAGTGAAAAGTGGTGCAAAAATTGTTGAAATTACATCTTATATTGCAGCTAGTATATTTAATAATGGATATATTAGTGTATTACATATGATACAGTTATTAAGAGGATACTCGGCAAATTTGAAATTCGCTTAATTTGTGGCTTTGGTCATAATTTTTTTCCAGTGGAGCTTTTTTAAAATGTCTGTTTTTTGGTATATAGAAGAATCTTTTAGCTATCAATTTCTTTATTTTTTGTTTTTGTAAGTCAAACCTAATAATCATACGGCAGCAGTAAAACGGGCTCTTTATAAAAAAACCTTCGCTTAGCGGCGTTTACAATACAGATTTAAAAATGTTTGAAATAATATTTGTCTTTCAACGGCAACATTTAGTTAAGATATAAATGAAGAAATCGTATAAATTGTTTTTTTAATTGAAAATTTTTTTAAACTTTTTGCAGCGCTCCAAAAATTTCTAAAAATTTTACCTAATTTTTGGAGCACTGTAAAAAGTTAAAAAAAAATTTAAATTAAAAAAAGAATTATAAAATTTCTTCGATTATACCATAACTTTAACTTATTGCTGCCGTAGAAAGACAAATATTATCTCAAACAGTTTTAAATCTGTATTGCAAACGCCTCTAAGCGAAGGTTTTTTATAAAGAGTCCGTTTTAATGCTGCCGTATGACTATTTAGTTTGACTTACAAAAACAAAAAATGAAAAAATTGGTAGCGACAAGATCTATATAACAAAAAAATAAATCTTAAAAAAGCTCCACTCGAAAAAAATATGTCCAAAACCGCAAATATCAAGCGAATTTCAAAATCTAGCGCTCAAATTTGCCGACTATCGCCCTAAACCTTGAAATTGGCCCAAGTGCGCTGCAATTTACTGAAAAGTTGGATTCTCAACGAATATCCGTAGCTAATGTAAGAGCTCAACATGAGACTAAAGAGGCCAGGAAATTGAAAAGAGCAGCTCAAAAGGAAACAGAGGACATCACAGCTACAATAAAAGAGCTCACGTATAGTCCCGGAATTGCAGATTTTGGTAATTAAAGAATATATTCGATTTTAAGTCGCTGACGTCGTACTTTTTTCTTTTGCGTTTTTTCGAAACTACTTTTTTCTTCAAACGTTATTAAAGTACAGTCTTATGTGACGTTTGGCAGGCTTTAACAAGTCATTTTTATGTTCCTTGACTCGATGGTCATATTCGTGTATTTCCGAATAAAATCGGTTACAATCGGGTATACTTTGCATTGACAAGGATTAGAAAGGCGGACTAGAAATTCATTTTAGGAAACCCAATATACATTGACATTGTATTGTGTATTGCATGTAAATTAAATGTGAAATTTTAAATTTATTTATTATATTACTATTTTAAAAATTTCAACGTTTGAAGAAAAAATAGCCTGTTTTATTCGGAGTAAAAGAACTTTTTGTGGCTTGCATGTATCCGCGGGACTCGCAAAAGTACTTCTTTTACTCCTAATAAAACAATATACTATTTTCAAATTTATAACAGTTATTTTCAAAATATTATGTAAAGTGTGACGTAGACTTTTTTGATTGGGTGTCAAGTTCAAAAGCAGTAAATTTTTTAAGATGGGGAAATTGCGAGAAAGAGAGAGAAGTATAGCAACCATGTGTTATTTTATTTTTTTTTTGCATAGTAACAATTAACAAAACTAAATAAAATTTACATGATCCTCTTCCTTATAAATTACTATTTGGGTTTCAGCATGTTTTTCTTAAATATGTGCTCCTGGAAGAGAGTAGAAGTTGAAGTAGCACATTTTTTCCACATTTCATCGTATTTCCACTTCTACGCTTTCCCAGAATTTTATTTAGAAGAAAAATTAGGTAAAACTTAAAGAACTACTTATATTTATAAGGGTCAGATAGTTTTTATTTATTATTTTTTATGATTACTATGTAAAAATGTTAAAATAACAAACGGTTGCTGTGCTTTTTCACAATTCCCCGGTCTTAAACTCAAAATTTCAAGGCAAATTTTAATTATTTTTTCAAACAGCTGTCATTTCTACAAAGTAACTATTACCCTTCTAAACAAGAAAAACATGTTTTGGCGTTTTAGATAATGCCTAGCAGAGAAATCAAGAACACCATCAGCGAGGATTTCTAAGACAGAGCTCTACTTGTTTGTTATTTTTAGTATTGCAAATTATTCATAAAAAAACTATGTATATGGGTAAAATAAAGATTACTTTATTATACAGCGTTGAGAGAATTTTTGATTGTAGTTTCTAGAATCTAGATTCTGTAAAAATTTGCGTCAGTCATTATTTTAACTTTTTCTTGTTATTCTTGTCCTCGCTACTTATTTGTATTATATGTTGTTGATATGTATTTTATAACATTGTTCAATTATTCAAGAATATTATTTTATCATGTATGTAGATATACCCGAATCATGGACCTAGGTCTGCTGGGTATTTATTTAAATAAAAATTAAATAAAATAAAAAAAATAAAATATTTAATTCTTTTACCTATTTTTCCAAACGTCAAGGGTGGAGTGACGCCTTAAGGAGTCGAAAAATATATTAGTCCATAGAAAATTTTTTGTTCAAAATGACATTTACTATCTAAACAATTTTTTTCTCAAAAAAAATGGAACACCCTGCATATCAATCGGAACAGAAAATACATTTTGAATAATCACAAAATATTTAATGTGCTTTACTACTTAAATAAAAATGTAAAATTTTATACAATCTATTAATTAAATAAATGCTGATTTGACATTTTTATCTTATGTAAAATAAACATTTTTTATGTTTTGTGTAATGAAAACTTTCACATACTTTACTTTAAATGGTTACGGAAATACACAACTTTTTTTATGTTTATGTGTATGGTGTGTGTGGTAAGAGAATACATGCTTCCTTATGTAATTAAATAAGGAACTATCGTAAATTGTAAAACATCCAAAATTGTTAACTATTTTTTGTTTGTTACTTTAGAAAACAGGTTTATTATTAATTTTTTATGTAAATGAAGGTACACAGATTAAAATAGATGGAACCAATTATGTGTCACAAATAAATCAACCTACACATCACCCTGCAATTAGAGGTAGATTAAAATCACACCTATAAAGAAAAATAAGCCACAGTACAGCAATTTGTATAAATAACACAAAACAATTTCGAAAAATAGAGGACTCGAGATTCCTAGATTTTTGCAATAATTCCAACCTACCTCACTCCATTTTCTATTCTGCGGCAACCTATACTCAATACTCTGCTTTTCCTGAATTATCTTCACCGTCTGCTGCAAGTCCGCTTGTAGCTTCTGCTGTATCTGCTTCTGAACCTTCAACTTTTGTTCAACATCTCCACTACTCTCCCCGTCGACTAAACAACTCTGACCCCCTTTCTTTGCAATCTTATCATTTCCCAATCTTTGCGAAAACAATTCCTCCAACTTCTTCGTTGATTGCTGGAATTGCCCGGACGCAATCACCTGCGCCTTAGGCCTGGGCTTTTCCTCAGTCTTTTCAAAAAGTAATTGGCTCGTTTGTGCTATATTGAGTTTAGAAATGGGTCTCAATTCCTCCTCTCGTTTTAAATATTTTTGTTCGCTTTGCGAAAGGAACGAAGCTAAAACCTGCGCTGTTGGTTTTTGAGAACTTTCATTTTTTTGAGATTTTGATGAATAATCAGATTTTTCATCAAAGCTCTGGGTTTGATCGTAGCTTTGTGAGGTATGCATGTATTTTTTCTGGTGATCAAGTTTTTCTTGACGTTCGTAACTTTGCGCAAGAATATGTTGCTGCTCATAATGTTTTTGTAAAACCTGCTGAGAGTGTTCATAATTATATTTGATTTGAGAATTAGTGGTTTGTTCCTGATCCAACTTGGATAGGTAAGTGGGATTTTGTGATAAATCTTGATGTTTCAAATGATTATTGTGGGAAGGAACATACATTTCTTGATGATCAATTCTTTGTGCATGGTCAAGTTTGTGTAGGCCTTCGATATCACTATTATAAGAATAATCGGTTCCATAATATCCAATTTTAGGTATTTCCTCATTTCTGTAAGGTTGACTTTTTTGTACATAATCGATTTTTTGGGTGTGATATTTATCTTTTGGTGCATATTCTATTTTTGGGGGTTGGTAATTAGATTTAGGTATATAATCGCACTTTTGTGCATAATTTAGTGCTTCATTATAGTCGCACTTTTTGAAATAATCAATTTTTTGGCTATATTCGCCTGTTTTAGCGAAACTATCTACTTGATCACGATCACTTTTTACACTAGTATCACTTTTAGGTATATTATCACTTTGATATAAATGATAATCGGAGGAATGAGAGTGAGGTTGGTAATCGTTACGCATTCCATGTTCTGACCTATTTTTCAACTCAGTTATTTTGTGCGTATGAACATAATCAACTTTTTGTGTATAATTTTTCTGCGAGTCATTTTTTTGTAGTAGATCAGGTTTTTGTTTATGTTCAAATTTTTCAGTGGCAAGCCTTTGATCAAATTGATTGCTCCTTTTATCATCAACTTGTTTTCTCAATGGACTGTCGTACTGTTCCAGTTGAGGAAAATCTTTAAATCCTCCAGAGTCTGAGGAATTTGAATCAACGGATTCTGTTTTCACAAATTTTCCATTTAATTCCTTCTTGACATTAACGCCGCAGCAATCGTGGGCGGTGTTGGAAAGAATGCTGCAGCAAACAGTGCTGGGCGATGTTGGAACTTTGGAATCATTCTTTAAACATTCTTGGGCAAATGAGGTCGGTCGTTGTTGATAACTCTCAATTGTTTCTGAAGATTTCTTCCCAGGTTTTAGGTTAACCGGCGGAATGTGTTTTGGTTTCGATGCAATATTGGGTTTCGGACCCAAAATTTTCGGCTTCTCAGTCACGTTACGATCCATCGCGCACTAAAAACTATCATCGTAGAAATTACACATCACAGAAAATGCAAAGACATGAAATGAAAGGCGACAAACGACCCATAACACCGGATTAAATGAATCACAGTGCTTATAAAAACAAAACTCCAACGCGATTTTCTATTATTTTGCGTGTTTAATATCGTTGAACGTGTGCATATTGCACCAGTTTCGTAAACACGTTGGGTTGTTTGGGGTCGACTCCCTTGCAGATAGGACGCAGGAGCGACGCTTGGCGGCGCGCGCGGCGTCGCGTTCGATAAGCGCCCCTAGGGATGCCAAGGTACACTCGTTCGTCTGCGGGATGGCGCAAGCGACCCCTTTTTTTAGACAAACAAAAGACGTACCTAGGCTAACACGATGAATAATCGAGAGCTGCATCTGTGCATCCGTGTTTGCTCTGGTGTGATTTCAATTGTAGAATAATGGAGATACCTATCACACTAAGTTGTTAGTTCATTTTCCTAATTTCAGCTAATTAAGGAGGAAACAGTACAGCGGTGCTTAGTTTAATGGATACTAATGAGAAATGAGCTTTTAAATATTTACTACTAATTGCATCATTTTTTAAATTAACTATTTATAGTTTAGGAGCGTGTTGTTTTTCTTTGGGTTGAAGGTGGATATAAATATTTTTTCTAATCTTCTCCTTGATTTTATTTCATTTACGAGTTGGTCACATTAATAAAAATTACCCTAAACGAAACTACTATTTTACCATTGTACATTGTACAAATTGTACCATGGAACTTTTGAAATTTTTAACTCACAAGAATCAAATGATTTAAAAAAATTTAAACTTCAATCTTAGCACTAAAAAAATTGACAAATATACAGGGTGTCCCATTTGACGTTGGACTGATGTATGGGTATCTTTGTTATTATTGGAGATAGAAAGTCGGTTAAATGGACAAAGTAGTAGAGATTTTTTCCAATATTAATAATTCATTTACAAAAAATTTGAATATCGCATCGTTCCAACGCTATCTTGAAAAAACAAGAAAATGCGATTTTCAAAACATGGCTATAACTTCGTTATTTTCGGTGGTACCAAAAAATTTTTTTTACCTAATACAGACATTTTTTTGTGTACAATGCAGTAAAACAAATGAATATTTTTTTTCTCCAACGGATTGACCGGAAATGAACCAAACTTATTTTTTTCTTATGGCAGCCATATTGGATTTACACATATTCGGAATTAGCGTATTTTTCTGAGTAATTTGATACATCTTATGTAATATTTTAAGAAAAATAGAAATAATTTTATTTTACTAACCAAAAATGGCCTTGAATAGATGTAAACTGTCAATACATATGTGTCAAGATTTATTTTACATTTAAATTTTATATAGTTACATTTATGTTATTGATAATTTACATCTCTTAAGTCCAATGTTTGTTTGTAAAATCAAATAATTTTATTTTTTTTAATATGACATATGGTATACCAAATTACTCAGAAAAAAATACTGATTCAGAATATGTGTAAAACCAATATGGCTGCTATAAGAAAAAAATAAGTTTGGTTCATTTCCGGTCAAGCCGTTAGCGAAAAAAAATATTCATTTGTTTTACTGCATTGTACACAAAAAAATTGTCTGTATTATGTCAATTTGATATTGTCTAAACACTTTTTTGGTACCACAGAAAATAAAGAAGTTATTGCCATATTTTAAAAATCGCATTTTCATGTTTTTTCAAGATAGCGTTGGAACGATGCGATATTCAAATTTTTTGTAAATGAATTATTAATATTGGAAAAAATCTCTACTACTTTGTCCATTTAACCGACTTTCTATCTTCAATAATAACAAAGATACCCATACAGTCCAACGTCAAATGGGACACCCTGTATATAATATATTTCTAAATTGTCATTGAATTTTTATCACTAAAAAGTCTCATTTTAGAATGAAAATGTCGTTCCAGCTGTTCGGTTGGGTTTCTAAAAACTTGATTAAAAACTTAAAAACTGTCAGTTTCGATAAAATTATAACAAAAGTTTTGAGTTGAAATTAAAGATTAGGATATAATCTATAATACGAAAAGTCTAGAATCAATCATGGTCCAAAAATAAATTCAATATAACCAATTGAAGTTAAAGTTATTTTTTGGGGAAATTTTGAATCGTACTTTAATGACCAAAAAAGGCTATTTATCGTCAAGATCTGTTTATAAAATAAGTTGTATTATAAAATTTGGTTAATTTTTTATAAATTGGATCATTTGAAAAATAAAATTATATAATGAACTGCCATTTAAAGTTTTTTTACGCTTTTATTTAAACTGACGTTTTTTATGAAAACTTTGTATGCACTTTGAACGCAAAAAAATCACATTTCCACTGCAGCTAGACTTACAAAATTAATTCCATTATAAAATTTAAACAATTTCGTATAAAATAGGTGTATTTAAGTAATATTTTCCTTTTTTGAGAATTTATTTTAAAAAAATCCAAAGTATACTTGATTAAAATTAAAAAAATAACGAAACGAATGAAAATATATAGGGTGTTCCACAAGACTCATCTCATAAAAAATTTAAAACTTGCTGCAATTTTTTTGGAAGCTGATTTTTTTTTGTTCACAATGGCATCTACTTTTTTGCAAAACTTTATTTTGAAGTTAAAATGGGACCCCTGGTATTGTTCTTGCTATTAATTTTTTCTACTCATGTTGCTTATCATTTCTCCGATGTTTTGGAAAAACTGAATCAGATTATTGTTTCCTTTTTTGTTTTCTTTTTTAAAGTTTTTAACTCCAGTAACTTTCATAATAATTTTGAATAACCTACTGTGGTTGCATAAAATTGCATGGCGCCTAAATTTTACAAATAACTGAAACGCGCTAATCCAAAAAGTCTTTGAGTTCTTGAAAATTGTATTGGAAGCTTGATAAATTTTTTAATCAGGTTTTTTAAATAAATCATAAAAACAACAAATGGAAAATTCTAGAACTCAAGAGAAGAAAAATGTGGGGGGGGGGGCGATCGCCCCTATCGCCCCCTCTCTGTATCCGCTGCTGTTATAATCACTAAACATGTGTTTATTCTGAGCTGTTTATGGGTATCAATTCAAATCGGATACTAACCCAGTATAACGTTTTATTACCTGTGTACCATATGACGCTGGATGGTATTATGATTTGTCATGAATTGATAACATAACCAAAAAGGCTTGAAGTTTTTCTTAATTCTTTGAAATTGGTGCATTTTTTTATATAGACCGTCAACTCATTGTAGAACATTTGGTGCTGATCCTACCAAGCATGCAAGTATATGGAGAAAATATAATTGCAGTTTAAAGAAATGGCTTTAACTATGGACAAACTATGAAATGATTGATTTGCACTTTGGAAACGGTTGATTTAAACTATTACATAACAACCTTAAAATAACAGGTGTCAAGTTTGAAAAAAGATTTTTTAAACATTAATTGCACCAGTATAAATTGAACGGTGAGCACATTGGATAAAATAAATTGACACTTTGAGCTTTTAGCTATAAATTGATGTTTTTGCACTTTGTATAAGGTATATTTAAACTAAATTTTTTCGCTTTTAAGAAATTTTTCGCATCTTTCGCATTATTAAACACAGTTTTCTTGAGCCACACTTTATTACACGCAGACTTTCTTTTTTTGGGCAGTGCACTTTTGGGCACAGTAATATTGTTGTCGGATTCGTCTTCGTCGGTCTCATAATTGACAATAAATTCTTTGCACTCACTCATCATTTTTGATGGAATTTATTCACAATTAAGCAAGAAGCGCGAATATAAACATAAACATAACCTACACAGTTTACGTTTCTGGTCGACCATCGAGCAGATTGCTGGAGTTGGCGCGCGCTTCGTTCTAACAGGAGAATAGGAATGTGTGTACTTGCGTTTCAAAGTGCTTGCCAATCGTTTATATGGTGTAAATATTTTTTTAAAGCCATTAATAATTATTTAAAAGTTAAGTACATATTTTTTAATTAAGTGGAAGATTATTTTTTTATGTTATGTTAACTTTAAAAATGTGAAGGATATTTTTTATAAGTGCGTTACATAATTTATAAGTGTAATGTCTTTATATAAATGTTAAAAACTATTGGTGTTTTGTTTTTTTAAGTTTTGTCAAATTTAATTAATGTTAATGGTGATTATTCAAAGTGGAAATTATTTTATGAAAGGGATATACATTATTTTTCGTTGATTGGAATTTTATAAAGTCTAAAATATTTTTATAAAGTTTTCTTTCTTCTTTACAAAGCTATCTTGATCTATTTTAAAGTGCAATTAAATTAGGATTTTGCACGCTCGGGCAAGTGCTAATCAATCCCTAGATTTTAAAAAATAAGTCCAGTCATTTGCGCAGATAATAGAAACCTAGAAAGTGTTAAAGAAACATCCCTTTTGGGTCAATAGTACCCCGTATATGCCATGAAAACCAAACTGAAGTTAATGAAAACATTTCAGCGGAAAAGCATCGGCTTACGCATGGGTGGTGGTATAAGGGCTGAAAGCTGAAATCGACTCTTTCATTTATTAAAAAATAATTCGTTTTGGATCAATCATACCCAGTATACCATTAGTTCCAAGTGCATATTTTTGATTCATCGCAAAATCATTGCCATAAGTTCAGCGCGTGCTCTAAGGGCAAATATCGGCTCTTGTGTCAACAATTTTGTGTATACGTAGACCAATCCACAACTCGTACCCTGTATGCCCTTTGAATTTTAAACTAATAATCATTAAATTAGGTCATTTTTCAATAAGCATAAGAATCGGTAAGTAAAATCCCAAAAAGATAATAGTCCAAAATTTTCTGTGATTGTGATCGTACCAAAAGGACATACTGGGTACGATAGTCCTAAAATGTCATAAAATACATTTTTAAAATGATTTTCTTTTCGGTTTTCACTCGCGCTATACGTATACCTACCCTTTTATATATCATCATTTGACAATGGTAATTTAATGGAAACTAAAAGGGAATACTGAGTACGAGTAGCCTAAAATGCAATAAAATGTTCGCATTTTCAAGATGATTTTTTTTTATTTTCACTCGCACAATTCAAATGCCTTTTAGATATAATAATTTTGAAACGAAATAGTTTTTGTTTTGGGTAAGATTGATAGTAAAAGGGTATTTTTATTCATAAATGCGAGGGCCGATATACAGGGTGTACAAAAAGTTCGGCAACGCCCGTTTATTTTTGAAATGAAGCATTTTTGAGAATAATGCCTAATATGCAATATCCTTTTAGGACATATTGGGTACGATCAGCACCAAATTTTCTAAGTCTATTAAGCTTGATTACCAGAAATATTATTTAACAAATTATCCATAAACTGTTGAAAAGTTGCAGATGCTATAGATACTCCAAATTGTTTACTATTAAATAAATGTGTTAAATCTAGTTTTAAAAAATATTTTACTTCGGATAAAACATTCCTAATTTTTTAAGTGTTGGTAATGGATAAAGATTTTGGCAAGTATTTAAATTAACACAGTACTTCTGTAGTTTAAGTTCAAGGAAGAATGTCACCATTAACTTTAGAAACTACAACAACTAGAGTAGCTCAAGCAGAATGTCGTACAGCTTTTAAAACACCATGAGACACCAATTTTTGTATTTCTTCTTCAGCTTTTTCCTTTTTCGCGCATTGGAAAAACGGTTGGACTTGCTTTACAGAATTTTGAAACTGCTTCATTTTTTAAATTGATACTCCTCTCCAATATGACAATCAATTTTATTATTAAAAATATCAGAATATTTACTTGCAATTGTGTAATAATTTCTGAAGAAAATAATAAATGAAGCACCTCAATTGAAATTTCCCAAGAATGAAAACAATTTCTTATCTATTTATCTATTCCCATTTATAATTATTACTGGAAAATCAACATCAATTTCTTTAAATCTAACATTCAAATTTGACAAAAATATCAATTTTTCTTTTAGAATAATCTAATTAACTTTCAGTATCCAATTCCATTTCTATAGTAGTAACTAAATATTCAGTATTTTCTTCTGGATATTTTCTTTTGATGTAACATTAATCATATATGTAATATAAGAAAAAAAAATAAAATAATTCAGTTATCTGACTTGGTCAAAAATATAATCTTGTGCTTAAGAAATAGCAAAAAAAAGAATGTTAAAAATAGGAATACAGTGTAAGTGTAATATAAAAATAGAATTAGTCAATGCCCGCAACAAATAAGTTGAAAGGAATACCTATGTGTTTTAAATGAAAGTCTTTACTTTATAAAGATTAACAAAGGGTCATCTATAGAAAGGCGATTGGCGATTCTAGCTAAGCGATCTCCCTCTTGCGGGATAGCGCGGAACTATGAAATGACGTCACGTCGGTGATAGTTGTGCAGACGAATTTAGCGTTTAACGTTTTTTAATGTTCGTTATAGTCATAGTCGGCAAATTTGAGCGCTAGATTTTAAAATTCGCTTGATATTTGCGGTTTTGGACATAATATTTTTTCCAGTGGAGCTCTTTTAAAATTTCTTTTTTTTGGTATACAGGGTGTTTCGTAAGTAGCGTATAAATTTGAAAACCCATGTAGGAAATACTTTTCTAAGAAGAAAAGTTCATATGAACATGTCCAATATTGATTCATAAAAAAGTTATAAGCATTTGAAGGAAATTAAATTAAATCAATTTATTACTAAAAAAATATACTTTAGCATGCTTTGAATATCGTCTTTTTTTAATTTTGGCATTTAAATAATAAAGATTAATAGGCAGATTCTGGTCAAAATTAAAGGCATTTAATTAGAAACAAATAAGGTAACCTTGGAAATTGTCCATTACAACCCATATAACAAATTTAAATTTAAAAGCCTTTAAATTTAAATATTTTGACCAGAATCTTGGTATAATACCCAGATTCTGGTCAAATCATTTAAGTTTAAAGGCCTTTAAATTTAAATTTGTTATATACGTTGTAATGGACAATTTCCATGGATACATTATTTGTTTTAAATTAAAGGCATTTAATTCTGACCAGAATCTGCCCATTAAACATTTATCGTATTTAAGTTTGAATCAAATAACAAAAACTACAAAATTATTAGTAATTTTGAATATGCCGATATAATTTTTATTTATGGATTTTGTAATGGTAATAGTTTGCAAGCAAGTAGAGAATATCAACGCAGGTTTCCCAATAGACATCACCCTTCTTACCATGTATTCTCCAAGACCTTTCAAACATTAAGGGACACCGGAAACATACATTGTGCACCAAAAATTGGTACCCCTGAAAAACATACATTTGAAGAAGAAGAAGCAGTGATAGACGCCTTTATTGAAAATCCTCGTACAAGTATACGCAGTGTTTCTTCAATGCAAGATATTTCTCAATCATTTATTTGGAAGACGCTAAAGAGGGAAGTAATGCATCCATACCATTTTCAACAAGTACAAGCCCTTCAGCCAGAAGATGAGATCAGACGTTTAAACTTTTGTCAATGGTTGTTAGAAAAAATGGCAGCAGATCCAAACTTTTGCTCAAAAATTATTTGGACGGATGAAAGTCATTTTGGCAGAGGAACTACACCAAATTACCACAATGAACATGCGTGGTCATTGGAAAATCCCAAGTTAATAAAAAGAAGAGGATTTCAGCAAAGATTCTCAATAAATGTCGGTGCAGGGATTTTTAATAATCAATTAATATCAATGCAAGTACTGTCTACTAGACTGACATCGAATGATTTCTATTAAATATCAATGTACAGGATATTGTTGACAACGTAGCCTTAAATGTCTTAAATCAGGTTTCGTATCAACACGATGGAGCGCCACCTCATAGGGGAAGAAATGTGACTAATTGGTTGAATGATAATTTCAATAATAATTGGATAGGTTTTGGAGGACCAATATCGTGGCCACCGCGATCTCCAGACTTAAATCTGTTAGATTTTTATCTTTGGGGGTACTCTCAAAACAAATGTGTACACGATTGAGATAAATATTCAAGCACAATTACTTGAGAGGGTAAACACTGCGGTTGCTGAAGAGCAAAATAATTTTAATTTCAATGTTAACGAAGAGATGTTACGTCGATGCCGTGCCTGCATAACAGCAAGAGGTGTATTCGAACAAAATTTAAATTAATTATGTAATTTTCAAAGCATGCTAAATTATATTTTTTTAGTAGGTAATAAATTGATTTAATTTATTTTTTTTTAAATTCTTATAGCTTTTATATGAATGAATATTTGATATGTTCATATGAACTTTTCTTCTTAAAAAAGTATTTCCTACATGGGGTTTCAAATTTATGCGCTACTTACGAAACATCCTGTATAGAAGAATCTTGTGGCTACCAATTTCTTAATTTTTTGTTTCTGTAAGTCAAATCAAATAGTCATACGGCAGCAGTAAACAGGCTCTTTATAAAAAACCTTCGCTTAGCGGCTTTTATAATACAAATTTAAAACTGTTTGAAATAATATTTATTTTTTAATGGCACCGATAAGTTAAGTTATAAACGAAGATTTCGGTGTTTTATTTTTTAATTTAAGTATTTTTTTAAACTTTTTACAGCGCTCCAAAAATTAGGTAAAACTTTAAGAAATTTTTGGAGCGCTGTAAAAAGTTTTTTTGTCTCCTAAAGTATGCCAACCTACCAAATTTGAACAAAATCGCATAAGCCGTTTTAAATTTATAACAAAAACAATTTCAAAATTGTAACTTGAAACCCGTATAGCGCCCCAACTAAGCAACTTTATACTAAGATAAGTTTACTTAAATCGATTTGTTTTGGTGGAAAACAATGTATTTGAAATAATCTTAAATACAAATGTTTTCCTTCTTTTCTGCAGTACAGTTTTGCTCTTACTTATACTGTTATCTGCTATACCTGCCCATAATCACAAAAATTAATACCTAATACAAAATCAATTTCTAATAAAAGATTAGCCATAAATACTAAAATGTTTGTCCTTTTCTAACGTTACAATAAATACACTTAGTTTTAATTGAAGAAATAAATCCTGTTACTTTAATTGAGTACATATGAAGGTAAGTACTTTAAGCTAATCTAGTTTTGATTGGATTTTTATCATAAAATTGAAATGAGCCTTTAACATACCTATTATATTTAACTGATAAAATATAAAACTAAATAATTAAAATTTATCTTTTAATTTCAAATCATATCGGCTACAAATATGTTAGCAATATTCCTTCTTGTTAATTTACTTGTTATAGTTTTGGGTAAGTTAATTATTAAAATAAATTAATCGATAATAAAAAAATTATACGTAGGTAACGAAAATGCTAGAATCGTGGGGGGTGATAAGGCACCAGATGGGAAATATCCTTACATGGCTTCCTTAAGAAATGAAATGGGTTTCCATGCTTGTGCTGCTTCCATCCTCGATGAAACAACCCTTTTAACAGCAGCGCAATGTGTCGCTGGGTATGTACAATAAAATAAAAATATCGATCAAGTTTTATAAATCTTGTGCAATTGTGATCACTCTTACCAGAGCCCTAGACAATTTTTATGGGGTTTTGTAAATAAATATATTACCAAGTTCAAGAAACGGGCCCATTCTATGTAAATGGATGCATAGTATTTAAACTGTTATGTGCTGGATTACTTTAAAATCTGAAATTTTTGATAAAATTAGAGCTGCCACTTGTTTCTTAAATGTGGCAATCTTATGATGATCAAATACAAAAGAAATAATAAAAGTATTTCTATTACTTACACGAAGCTTTGTTTGTTATTGTATCTTTAATAGGTAATGAAATCACTTATTATTACATTTTAACTATCAATAAATATTTCATAAAATTACATTATACCTAATACCTTACTATAATGTCATATTTTATTTTAGTTACGATCCTGCAGATATAAAAATTCACGTAGGAACGAACACTTTAAACGAAAAAGGCGATAAATACGAAGCATTTATAACCAAAGTCCACCCTAACTACTCAAAACCTAATTTCAAAAACAACATCGCTTTAATTAAAGTTGCAACACCTATAACTTTTGGGCCTAAAGTTCAAGCAATTAAATTACCAATTTCTGATATTCAAGAAGAAGAGGTAGTGTTGACAGGCTGGGGCTCACCTTTTTTGGGAAGTATAGCTTCTCGTGATTTAAAGGAATTGAAGGTTAAAACTTTAAGAAATGATGTTTGTGAATCATATGGTCCACGTTGGAGTATAGATGAGATGCAAGTTTGTACTTTTACTAAAGGAGAAGAAGGAGCTTGTCATGGAGATAATGGTGATCCTATTGTTAATGAGAATAGGGAACAAGTTGGTATTTTGTCTTGGATGATGACGCCATGTGGGGAAGGAAAACCTGATGTATTTACAAAAGTTTTTTCTTACAAAAAATGGATTGAAGATAATATATAATTCTATGCATATTTATCTTTAAAAATAAATTACTTTCTTAAAGAAAATTATTATTATTTTTAGAATTAATTTATACCAATTTCGTTTTGCTTGAATTACACTAGTCTACAACAAAATTATCTCAAATAAAACAACATAGTCTTTTTAAAAATTTTCGTACGGTGAATTTAAATCTGCAAATATATTTTTCTATTTAAAAAAAGGGTAGTATTTTTTCTTGTTATTTTTCTACAAGCGGCTATATTTGGGTCAAATTGGGTAGACCGATGTTTTGTTTCTTTCAAGTAGTCTGGGATGTCAGTTTGTTAATAAAAACAACAATGTTTGCAAAAATTAATTTCTTGTACAACCAATTAGATTTTTTAACCTCTAAAAAGTTGTCATTTTTTAGAAATAAACCTGCAAAAACCTTATTTTCAACACCAGGTTTGAAATTTTTATCTTAAATAATTAGCCGTAGAATCGGCCTAAAAATGGCGGTTTAATTTCGACTCA
Organism: Stenus bimaculatus; assembly: GCA_963971135.1. Classification (NCBI taxonomy): domain Eukaryota; kingdom Metazoa; phylum Arthropoda; class Insecta; order Coleoptera; family Staphylinidae; genus Stenus; species Stenus bimaculatus. Next base: position 38,717,940 of record OZ020180.1, read on the forward strand.
CCCTGTATACAGGGTATTTCGAAATGCTTAGGCGGTAATTCTACAACTAATTTTTTGAAAAACTTTATAATAGAAACCTATATCCGATGTCGCCTCCTAAGGGAACTATACTCCATTCAGTTTTAAGATAGAGTGAATGACAACAAATTTATGTCAACGTCACCTTCTACAGGACCGTATTTAGCTAATAAGGGTTATTCCCCTAAATACTTTTTTTTGAGAAAATGCTCGTGCACAAAAATTTTGTCGGACCCCGTACTTCCAAGGATGTTCGTCGGCCTCACTTTTTACCAAATTTTCAACTAGTTCCGTAGATTTTTTCATACGTTCACACTTAAAAACATTAAGTATCATTTGCTTTTACTCAACACTGAGATGATTTATTTTAAGTCTTTTCTTAGGAGGACTGGATTCTAAATTTTCAATATAATTGTCGGTATCGGTGCTCGACATTTTAAAAAAAATAAAGAATTAAGAGGATACTCGGTGAAATGTGTAACTCCGCATTTCGTCCGCAAAAGTATTTAAAAATGGTGATTTTTCAAACCATCAAAATGAAAAATTTTAATTGCATTAGAAAAAAGGTTTATTGTGTTAGTACGATAGAAGACGCCTTTTTCTTTTTTTTTATCAAAATTGTGCTAAAAAGGTCTAAAAAATAGCATATTTTTGCACATTTCAAGATTTTTGATACAATTTTGAGTAAAAAAAAAATAGAAAAAAGCGCCTATCTATCGTACTAACACAATAAACGTTCTTTCTAATGCAATTAAAATTTTTCATTTTGCTCAATTAGTAATCTCACCAAATGGTTTGAAAAATCACCATTTTTCAATACTTTTGCGGGCGAAATGCGGAGTTACACATTTCACCGAGTATCCTCTTAATATTTCTCCTATTCTGCCAAACTGGCAATCGCGGGCCAAAATTTCTGAATACGCTTCTGAAAAATACAACGACCAATCAAATTCGTTTCTCCATGTGACACTCTATGTTAAAACTGAATGGAGTATAGAGCCTTTGACATGTAAAATCAAAAATTGGGTTTTTGCTCGATTACGGGCGCGTTCCAGTGATGAACACTAAAGCCCACGACCACGACCGCAAAATTTTCCCGTTCCACTAGCTCAAAAGGTCACCATACACCCAAACAACCACGGAAACCCACGAATAAATACGGTCGTTGTGAGCTTCTTGCGGTCGCCATCGATGCACGAAAGAAAAAATCGCGGTCTTATGTAGAACGATTTTGCGGTCGTCGTGGGATTTAGTGTTCATTACTGGAACGCGCCCTACTTGAAATCGAATTACTGTACAGATTGGAAATTTGATGTGAGTCAAGAGGACACTTAGATACGTTTTCCTAATTTTTTCAAATTTTTAACAAGCTTTGAAAGGGCAGATTTGGGGAGGGTTGTCATTAAAACACCCCCAACTTTTTTTATGGGTAGTAAGAAATAAAAACAGAGCTTGTAATAATGTTCTTCAATTAATTTTGGGTAAAAAAGGTACTCCTATACGAAAGTGGGTTTAAATTTTATGATTTTTATACATTATGTACTATATGTATAATTAATTAATTGATGGTTTACATTTATTAAAATGCACTTTAACGCATGCGTTCATTTAATAAATTATTTGAATTTCCTTTAGCAATGAGAAGAATGTTCTAACGGAAATGCCAGGGCCGCCGTGCGTGAATATCAACTTCGATATCCCCAAAGAAGAGTACCGTATAGATCGGTTTTTCATAGGATTCATATCCAACTGGGTAAACGTGGTAATTTTTAAAATAATCATAGAATATGATTTTCCAACAGGTTGGTGCTCCTCCACATTATGGTCGAGTTATCAGTCAATGGTTAAACAATAATTTTCCAAACAGATGTATAGGGCGTGGAGGGCCCATTAGTTGGCCACCCAGATCACCCGACTTAACTCCGCTCGACTTTTTTTATGGGTATATGTCAAGGACAGAGTATACAGATATCGCGTACAAAATCGCAATACTCTCATTTTAAAAATACAAGAAGTGTTCAATGTAATAAGAAACTAGAGGCCGACATTTTGAAAAACTTTTATAGTTCACAATGATATTTTTAATTTTAAATAAATTCAATTAAATTAATTTAACGTGCAATTTATTATTTTAAAAATACTGACACTTATTAATAATAATAGTTATTTATGCACCTAGGTAGTAAAGTGACTGATTTTAATCCCGACAATCAGAGGAGGGATTAAATTCACTTTACTACCTCGGTGCATATAGAATTTTTTGCACTTTTTTAATAGGTAAAAGTTTCCACAATAGTTTAATTATATGGCTATCGCTGTGACTAATATCGGTTGTCATCGGACGGCGACGGGTATTTTTATTCGCCCGTCATAATGTTTATACAGCAACTTTCATAAAATATAGATAATTGTAGATTAATATTATAATTATTGTAATTGATTTTATAAATTTAAAAAAATAATAATTAACTTCACAATAAATAAAGTAGGTAAGTTTTGATGCAGGAATAAAGTTTACCAAGATTTTGCCACATTTACAGATCTAACTAATTGATTGAATCGATTCTGTGTACACTTAAAACACCTTTAAATTTAAAATTTAGTATCAATCTATAAAATAATAAACCGTACATAATACAATCCCCGACCCCAGAATAAAAATCAAGTTCCCTTCCCTTCCAAACCAAACCAAATAAATTTATTAGAGGTTAGAATTCACTCAATATATTGGTGGTGTTTAGACTAGACTGAAGTTTGCAACGATTGTGATTTCGCGGCAAATTCAGACAAATTACAAGATTATGACTAATTTTAATTTTTAATGACAAGTGACACGTGAGCGGGAGTAAAGTGATGACAAATGACGTGGGCGGGAGTAAAGTAATGACAAGACAGGGAGTAAAGTAAAATTTGACAAGAGACAGGAAATGTAACGTTTTAGTTTCTATCAATAAGGACTAAACTAGCTCATTATATATAGAAAGTGTAAAAAATAAATTAAAACTCCTTGTCATTTTAGTACCTACTGATTAGAAAACAAATCACTTTTAGGATTAAAAAAAGACCCAAAAGAGGTTTTTCATAAAATTACAAAATAGAAACAAACATCCAAGTCCACATAAATTTATAATTATTTCCGTTGATTTCTTCCAGTTAAAAATCTTCAAATACATGGTGGGTATTGTAAAACTGCATTTTTTCAGATATGTGCATTTTACTCAATAATTAATTGTGGAACTTTACTATAAACATTATTTTTATTTTTTACGTTTTTTAAACGTTGGCCGCCTAATTTCGAAACAGGAACAGCCTGTATATTTTCGAACGCTGAGCGTATGTTATTTCGTGGTATTGTTGAATTGCGCCTTTAAATTATGAAAACTTACATATTTAATTATCTAGTAAATAGAAACATCCTAGCTAAATACATATAAATATATGGAGATGTAAAATCTCTTCTACTTCCTAATTTCTAATGCTCCACTCACCTTTCCAGATCCTCGAGTGTTAGCAGAAAGTAATGCTCCCAACGCGTGTTCCCTGTATTCTTTATCCAAATGATCATATTGTGCTTGAATACGTCTACAAATAAAAGGAACAATTTAATTAATTACATGAACATAAGAACAGATATTACTTGTTTAAAATTTTTTAGAATTATCAAAAACAGAAAAACGAAAATGTATACAGGGTCTCCCATTTTTTTCAGCAATTTTTTAAACAGGGTGTTTCATATTCATTTTTGAAATTAAGTACGGTGGTGATTATTCGGATCAAGATAAAGTTCCCATAAACATATGTGTCCGATTCCGCTTCATAAGGAAGCTGCCTGCAGTTCTTTCAAGGAGTTGACAGAAAAGACGTTTTTGGTTATTTATTTCAAAAAGGTTCTTATGCTCGTGTTCCCCGTACCCCCTACTTTGCCTAAACAAATACCTAACTAAGCAATACCTAAGTTTTTTAATATTAGTGCCAGTTTCTTTTAAGTTGCTAGGTATTTTTTATTAAATACCTAACAATTGGCGCTATAAGCAATGACTCATAACGTTGGTGAAAACCAATTTTCCTTTATATTTATCTCCGTTTAGGCAATACCTAAGTTTTAAGTATCGTTGGTGAAAATGGGCATTTGTGTAACGCTTAACGTGTGTTTATCACCTAATATACACTTTATTCACTTCCATGATTTTTTTATGATTTTTTTGATTATTACTTTGCGACTATTGGTTTTAAAATTTGAATTAAAAACATGCGGTTAGTTGTGTGTCTTTTACATGTTTGTCTACCTTTATTTTATTTGTACAAATAAAATGTTAAATTCTCAACCTCCAACGGGCCAATACAGGTAAATGTCATTTTACGCCGGGGTTCCTTTCCGAGATACACCGCGGCGTAAAAAAAAAATCGGCGTAGAATGAACACACATTTTTCACACAATGTTTGGGTTCTGAATCACTATTGGCGATTCTAGCTAAGCGATCTCCCTCTTGCGGCAGAGCGCGGAACTATTAAATGACGTCATGTCGGTGATAGTTGTGCAGACGAATTTAGCGTTTAACGTTTGTTAACGTCTGTTATAGTCAAGTAAATAATGTCAACTTGCCTAATTTACTTTGTATTATTAAATGCGTTTGATTATTTCTTTGCAAGTTATTTTTTTTATTTATTTTGTCACTGATGTGACGTCATTAGAGTATGTAACCAAACATACATTTGCGCGGGAAATATTAATTTGAATCGCCAATTGTCGCCCATAATGAAACTACAAATTGAATACTTTTTAATTTTATAATAAAATAAAAACTATAATCATATCTTTTTATTTTTCTTAAAAACAAAAATTAACTCGGAAAATCCTACACCGACACCAACCGGCGTAATTATGAATCGGTGTAAATCAAACCGGCGCAAAACGATATTTAAAAATTTTGTTTTATCAGTTGTAATTTTTGCAACTATTATAACAGCACAATATCGAGTTTCATTCACCCTTTTTTGAACATTTTTCTTGATACTCATAGAGTTTTGGCTCGCTGGAGATTGAGAATTTTACATATTATTTGTGCAAATGAAAAAAGGTAGACAAATATCTAAAAAACACACAAATATAGTACATCAGCCGAATAAATACCTTTTCCAACCTAACATGACACGCAACAATCGCCTCTTTGTATTGTTAATTTCTGCCACCTCAACCAAACGCATATTATTTTTGTTAACCCAACATCAGTACACAAAAAAGTAGCCTTGTTTACGGATTTTTAAATGTAAAAGAAAGTGAGCAAAACTATTTGATATTCTTTCGGTAGTCCAGACGACATCCATTTATTCAGCGGACAACCTATAAGAGCATTTATTTCATTCAAATTTTAATAATATTTGTATTTTCTTAAATCGTTTAGTGTGTGATCGCTACAGGTATCTAAAATATTCTGGTGCAAACAAATTACATCAACAGAATTTTACATGAGTGGCGCGCTCTTTATGCGAATTTAATATATGTCTTTTCTTGTTTTAAGTAGTTAACATCAGTGTTGTTTTATTAAAGAGAAATATTTTAAAAACTTTTCTTGGATTCATATAAAATGACGTGAAAGAAATATTAAAAAAACGTTTCCAAGTTTTGGGAATTGGTGCACAACCAATAGCAATCTTTGATTTTGTTGGTGTTTTGCCTTGTTTGTGTGTTTAATCAAGTCTCAGTTTCCTTTATTTGATATTTCAATATCGCATTTGGATAATGTACAGGATACATAATCTTGACCATTATTGCTAAGGATATATTTTTGTTAAAAAAACAAGAATATCCTTTTTCCTAAAATGAAGGAAAAACCGGACGATTAATTTATAAAATTCAAAAAGCGGTTTTTAAACCTCAAAAGAAGGACGGTCCGGCCTAAAGCAGAACAGAACATTTCCCCCGAAAAATCTGGGGAATTTATTCGCTTCAAGTTCTCATTAACATAAAATCATGTCAAAATTATAACTAAGTAACTGAATTACATAAAATCAGAGGCGTAGGTTGAATTTTTACAGTTGTGTTATTTCATAGATTTTTTAAATATAGAAACCCTCAGAATGAAAATATATTTATTATTATACTATTACCATGCCTTGAAAATGAATCTTATCAACATTTGTTATAAAAAGGAGCCAACTCTACCGTTTTTTTCTGTCAAATACACAAAACCTTAATTAAATAACTTTAATTTGTATATTTGTTTAAAATTCTTGATTTGTAAAAATTGTCAAATAAATATTCTGTATGGTTATTATTATTAAATGTTGTATTTAATTTTGAGAATAATATTTGCTACGTTAATGTATTATTAGAGGATTTTCTTTTAAAAGTTTCATTTGTATCAACATGTGTATTTGGTTGCCTACATGTCAATCCACAATAATTTTAGCTCACCCTGTATCATTTCTTTGCAGGCATTTTTTTTATTCTATAGGATTCACAGCTGCTTATTGGCGATTCTAGCTAAGCGATCTCCCTCTTGCGGCCTAGCGCGGAACTATGAAATGACGTCACGTCCGTGATAGTTGTGCAGACGAATTTAGCGTTTAACGTTTGTTAACGTCTGTTATAGTCAAGTAAATAACGTCAACTTACCTAATTTACTTTGTATTATTAAATGCGTTTGATTATTTCTTTGCAAGTTTAAATTTTTATTTATTTTGTCACGTACGTGACGTCACTAGTATATGTAACCAAACATACATTTGCGCGGGAAATATTAATTTGAATCGCCAATTGATTTTCGTCCAAATTTTATTTCAGAAAACTATTATATATTTTTTTTATAAAAACGTACTGCTGAAGAATTTGCCAATAGTTTGACTAATTAGCGTCCTTATAGTAATAACATCGTAGTAGGTAGTGGGTATGATGATTCCAATTAATTGTTTAAATTCGCAATTTTTTTAACATCAACGATCACTGAAAGTGGAAACTGTTTTCAAAAGAGACATCTTTGTGCCAACTCCTCTAATGACCTGCAGCTTACTTAAGAAACTAAACATAGAACATACATATGTTTATAGGAACTATTAATATAATCATGGTCCGAGGAATCACGACTAGAAGTTTTAAAACATAAATATGAAACACCCTGTATATAAATATCCTGAACTGAAATATTCCAACTTTTCATAACAAAAATATTCCTTTTTATTGCTTAGAAACAATCATAGTTATTTGTGTTTTTATATACTTGAGCAAATCTGAGCAAATCAGTTGCTTACTTGCTCAGTTTACTTTTTGCGTTTTCTTTTTACGCGCATATATTGAACTGAAGTAATGCTTTCCCATTTTCTCTAACTGCACCTGGAATAAAGGGCGCGCAAATACATTAAGTTGCTAAGTTTAGATAATCCAAACCCCAATAAACAAATATTAAATAAAAAATAAAATTAGTTTACGATTATTATTACTATTATTCTTATTAGTTTTTACGTGTGTTTGAACTTAAAAGTATTTGAACTGAACTGAGCAAAATGAAAAACACAACTATCATAATGATATTTATGAGACACCCTGTATAAATTCCTTTTTTATTATTTTTTTTATACAGGGTGTCCAGAAATTAAGCGGCCAAACTTTATAAGGCGATTCTACAACTAATTTTAAGTAAAAACTTCCTATAAACATGTGTCCAATTTAGCTTCCTAAAGGAGCTACAGCCTTTTAACTATTGTGACTATTTGTCATTTATTTGAAAACGGTTTGTAATAAAAATTTGAAATTTGGTGCGAAGACTAATACGTTTAATATATAATTTCTCAATTTCTCAATCGTATTTAAATACTATTCGTCTTTTGTTTCAAAGCCGCCTTTAAATGATAATGCTCAAACCTATTTTTTATCACCATTTTTATTGGACTGTACCTGTAGCTCCCTTAGGAAGCGAAATCGGACACATGTTTATAGGAAGTTTTTTTCTTACAATTAGTTGTAGAATCGTCTCCTAAAGTTTGACGCCTAATTTCTGGACACCCTGTATACAAGGTGTTTCTAAAATGGTGGTCATGGGTTCGTGAGCTTATACTAGAAGTAAAAATAAGACAAAAAGTCCATAAAAGTATTGAAATTTATATTTAGTTATACTTTTTACTTATTTTCTCGGGATCGGCTGAATGAAAATTAATAAAATTTTAGGGGGGATTACTTGTCCTGGATTTTGTCTTAATTTAACAATCCAGTGGCGTAGAAACGGGTCAAGGTGCCCCATTTTTTGAATTTTTGGTACGCCAATGCAAAATTTTACGATTTTGTTTGAATTTTTGAAATCTCCATTAAATCTACCATAAAAAAGTCCACCTGTTAAATTTCCAATTTTATGGTGCAGTAAACTTGCTAAAATCAAACTAATTTTCAAAATTTTAAACAAATTTAAATTAAATAAACAAAATTTAAATTTTATCTCTTAGTAAGACTCTTAGTTGGTGTTTTAAATAAATGAAGAAACCAGAAACACTATTTTAAGTTTTATAAAAAAATTAATAAGGGGGGCCATTTTGAGCATTTTTCTAAAATTTAAAATTGGGTATTTCTGACATGGTTTTTTTATTTAAAATACGGACAAAATGTTATACTAAAAGTTTTTAATTTTCATATTCATTATTAGAAGTTATATTGTTTCAAATTTTGAAAATTAGTTTGATGTTAACAAAGGTACTGGATTATAAAAACAATGATAAAACGCAAGATTACTGAAACTATTCCTATCAAAATTTAATAGGTGTACTTTTTTGTGGTAAATTGAATGAATATTTTAAAAATTTAAATAAAACTGTAAAATTTTGCAGTGGCTTACCAAATAAATTCAAAATAGGGGACACCCTGACCCGTTTCTACGCCACTGGATTGTTAAGTTAAGAAAATAAATAAAAAGTAAAAATAAAAAGAAATTTCAACACCCTGTATCTCGGTAACAGTTGAGTTTTGGACAAAAGTTTATATGGACTTTTTGTCTTATTTTTACTTGTAGTATAAGCACACGAAGCCTTGACCACCATTTTAGAAACACCTTGTATATCAAGTAAGTGTAGAATGTTCGTTTTTTAACTTTGGACCAATCACTTAAATTAATTTTAGAGCGAAAAATTTAAAATATTCCTGTTAGTTAAAAGATGCAATTGGGCAATTCTTAAATAAAAAAAAATCATATAAAAAAGAAGTTGTCCTACAAAAATCATATATTTTTTTGTTTTCCATGAAATTTACCATCTAAAAAAATTCATGAGAAAAGCAGGTCACCCTGTATATTATATCAATTATTTTAAAAATGTATACTAAAATTAGATATTTAAAAAATAAATCACGCTTAAAAACCGTAATTACAAATAAATTTAGAATTTGTTTGAAACTCGGAGCGTATTTTACATAAAAAATTTCTAAACAAAAAATCAGCACCTATAAGATCTTTAGAAAATAGTAACCATTTTAAATTTTTAAACATTCAACAACGTAATATAGTTACAACTGGTAGAAATAAAATTTCTATATATATAATTCTAACATTACATTGTTAATATAGGCAACCACGTATACAACACTTTAAGTTGAATATATACGAGGACAAAAACAAGAACAAAATTTTCTATTAAATTTATACTTCAACTTTATCAAAAAAACATTTAGAATTTTGATTCTATAGGTTTTACTGTCTCTTACAATTTTCTCTTCTTCTACAGGGAGTATCAAAATTCTACCAACAACGTGGTTAGGAGAGAACGTGAAAAATAAGTTGGGGTTTCAAACAATTTAGTTAGAAACTAATTGCTTTTGTAGAGAACTAGAAAAAAAGAATTTGCCTCTGCTCAAAATGTTCGATTCACGTGTAAATTTGGTAGCCTAAAAATTAAAGAACAACTCATTTTTTAAATTTATTTTTAAATATATTATTTTTTTCGGTCAAAAATTAAGTTATATTAATTCTTAGTTATTTCAAAACCAACTTTAAAAAGATCTAAAAAGATGTTTTTTAATTTTTCTGTTAGCCGTGAACGCTACATGTAGTTTGGGTTGTCTAACTTTCTTACCGTTTCCTAATTTTCTTTATAAGGAAAAGTATCGGATGAAAAGTTATGACGGATAAAAAATCTTGAAATTCTCTTTAAGTACTAACAAATAATTTATAAGTAATATTTTTGAATTTCTAAAAAGTATTTTACGTCCTATCCTATAGAATCTATGAAAGTAGTGGATTGGTTTAATTTATACCAAATAAATTTCGTTAAAAAATCTTTACTGCTTTGATCATTTCGATTTTGGATACAGATAAATATGGTCATATCGACTATCGACCTATTTCTTATGCAACCACTGTATATTTGGTGGCCTAGCTACAATGTCTAAGAACTTAATAAAATCAAATGATATTTTTTAAAAATAGAATAAATATTTTTTACACGAATGCTTTGTTGTATGAGTATAGATCCTATGTAATTATAAATTATAAACTGGATATTTTTTACGTTAGATGTTTATTCTGTGTTTTTGAATTTAATTAATTTGATATCAATAGTGAGTTTATAGTACATTACAAAATTGCCTGTTTTATTTATGCGCATAACTAGAAATAATTTTTCTCTATACTGGGTGTTTCGTAATTGGAACCTTTCCAACTTTTTTTAATGTATATTTTTTGATATTTGCATTAACACTAAGTCAAAGAATACTATGATATCTTTTTTTGAAAATTTGAATGTGCCCTTAATTTTTTATCGGAAATTTTCTAAAAAATTTATCACATTTACAATTAGACATATTTTCAGAAATTTATATTGGCATTATTATGAACATTTAAAAAACAGTTTTTATCTTATTTTGTAATATTGATTTTTAGGTATTTTTAGTAAACTTTTTTTTCCAATTTTATTATAAATGGTGGCAGCTACGGAAGCGTGAAATATGAAAACTGATTGGGATGTATTTTATTCACCCTGTATTTTTTTACAAAATATTGTTCCTCTTTCTGTGTTCTTGAACTTTTATAGAAACCACTTGTATATAAAATGTCCGAAAAAAAAACTAAGTGCGCGATCAAATTTTCAAAAAACAAAAAATATCGTTGTATTCTTTAAGTTGGTATTAATTCAAATATCAAAAATATACAGGTTGTTCCATTAAAAAAGGTGGAATAATCTGCGCTCCAATTACGAAACACCCAGCATAGAAAAAAGATAATTTCTGGTTATGCGCATCCAAAAACCATGCAATTTTGTAATTTATGTAAGTTTTTTTTCTATCTCTTAAAATAAAAGATATCTTCCGATATCGCGCTAAAAACTCACCCTGTATATTGATGCCAAACATTTTTTGGGTAATAATGTTCACGGTGATGATAAAGATTTAGTTCTTTTGAGAAAATCGCTCGAACAGGTCATTTTTAGTTTTTAAAATGGTGATTTAGCAATGACGTCATTATCGATTTTTTTAAATGATAAAACCCATTTTATTTAATCGGTTTTGATAGGCATTCATATGTCACACGATGATATAAAAAAATAATTACATTTGTATACAAATTTTTGAATTAAAAATTTTTTATGTCAACTTAAAATTAATTTGTACTACATATTAAATTTGAAAGATTTTAATGTTGTGTAAGATTTATTTCGACTGATATCAATAAATGGAAAACCTCGTTTATATTTAAAATTTTATTCTTTGTAAATTTTCTTACATTTAAGTATACATATAGAATTAAAATAATTTACTTTTCAAGTTTATTTGTTAAATTCTGTTAAATGTAATACGAATTATTTAAACAATTATTTTCTTTTGTTATTATTAACTTAGATTTTTTATTTGAATTTAAAAAGTTGCTATAAATTTTGTTATTAGTAACAAGAAATTCATTTTAATTTATTTTAATAAAACCTTTTTAGTTAAAAGTAAAATTGTCGTTTTTTAAAGTAAAAAGATTTTTTATTCAAAAATGTGTTTACAAATTTAATCAATTGTTTATATCATCGTTTAAGTGACATGAACGAATCAAAAAAACGAGTAAAAATCGATAATGACGTCATTGCTAAATCACCAGAGACGTTATTAATATTTTTTATACCAAGAAATACCATTTTACAAACTGTCGAAGCGATTTTATATTATGAAGTTATGTCTATTTTGTGAATATTTTTAATTTTTTTTGATACGGAGGTCTCTTTCTTATCACTGCAGAATAATTCTTATACAATTCTAATTACCTAATTACAATTGAATAAATAATAGTAGTACAAGTTTAAATTACAGGCTTTAAGTAATAAATTTAAATCTTACGTTATGGCAACTAATAATTCTTGTTTTTGATGTTCCTTGGCTTTAATTGAACCCCCTTCTTCTAGGGCAACTTTTAGCTCTCTTTGCAAAACGTTCAGTTTTCTTCTTTCTGCTTCTAACAGTAGACTTGTCACCTAAAAATAAACCAAAAATATTACTACAATCACCAGTCACTGTTTCTGCAAACGAAAACGTTATAGATGTAAGTGAAAAAAATGCCCGAATATAATAAAAGACTGTTTCAACAAACCAATTTTGCATTATTTGGGAAGTTTAATATTTTTTAATTTTACGCTAGTTATATCCCCATTAATAAATGATTTTTTATAATAAACAGATAAAATTGGGATTTAGTTTTTTTCACATAAAAATCAAGTTGAATTTTTTAAATTAAGAGTCTGCATTGCGGTTGTTGGCATTTAATATTTATTCAAGTGCGTGTATTCAATTAAATTATTGTTATTAAATATAAATTTAAAAAGTTCCATCTAAAAATGATATAATTATTACGTAATATTAAAAAAAACTAAGCATCAAATAAATCATAACAATCATAAATTTTAATGGGAAAAACATGATTTTATAAAGTACGGCTTAAAGTCAATTTATCGATCATATGTGGAATTTTTTTCCGCCAAACAAAGGCTTGAATTATAAAAATAAAACAGTTGAATTAATTCTGTATTGTTATGTGGAAAATGATGCATGATTATTTAATAACGGAAGAATTTTATTATCGGCATGAACAAATGATTCAAATATTACTAATAACGATTATTTGAAATAATTGAAAATACACTAGCCTTGTTTATTTGCATACTTTCTTACAATCCTAAAAACTCGTACCTCGAATAAGGTTGACTCATTCTTGTAAAAATGTGTTGTATTTCCAAATTTTATTACTACCTATAGTTAAGATTTTATTGAAAAAACAGCACAAAGATCAAAGATAATGGTAATTGGTAACAACATTATACATATGTTACACATTCCTCTGCCCTTCATTTAATTTAATATAAATTTTTGTATTTATGTATATAAATATTTGGTAAAATTGAACTTCAAAGAAATTCTAAACTATAATTAGCTACACCCTCATCCGTTTGAGTATAGAAAGTTTACCAGTTTTTGAAAAAAAACTAACTGCATTGTGGACCCGGAGGAGGAATTGAACAACCACGAGAAGAACAAGATCTCTTACATTTCGACTACCAGAAGAACAAATTTCATTTCAACCACGAGATGGATCAACTTCTCTTTTATACTTCAAGAACAACATCTCTTACTTACACGTCGTACCTTCAGAAGTATAAAATTTCTTACACTTCGACCATCGAAGAATATCATTTCCTATTACACTTAAGGTGATAGGGAGTCATTTATTGAAAAACCGATGTTTTTATCTTTCCCGAATTTTTTTAAAGTGTTTCGAATTGGAAACACAAAAAAATATTAAAATACCGAACTTAAGTAAGACTTGTACTTGTATATACACTTATTGTTTTTCATGTATCTAGATTTATATAAGCGTAGTTTTGCAAAAATAAAAATATAAATATTGAAGTTTTTCTTGCAAAATTACACAAAAATAGTTGTAGATATATAAATAACAAAAATTGCAAATGAATGTAAAATTCTTACTTTAGTTTGGTATTTCTTTATTTTTTTGACTTTCCAATTCGAAACACTTTAAAAAATTCATGAAAGATAAGTACGTCGTTTTTTTCAACATTTGACTCCCTATCACCTTAAACCACCAGGAGAACAGCATCCCCACATTAGAACAAAAATAAAAATAAGATGGATCTTCAACCACTACGACAAGAAGAATTATTTTTTGCTATAACATGCAAGTACAGTATTTCAAAGTTATTCGTCGAAAACATTCTTACAATAAAAACTAAAGAAAGCAATATTTCATTACTTTTAATCATGAACCTTTTTTGAGTGATGATTAATAGTCCTTTAAAGTTTACAGCGCTTTTAGTATTATTATTGCATGTGCTGAAGGTTTTTATAAAAAAATGTTATTATTCACTTAATAACGTCGATGATTTACAACGCTAAGCACTTCGTTATAAACTGACCAATGGTAAGTACATTTTTTCATAAATTTAAAATGATTTTCTATGCAAAGAAAAAAGTAAAAAGAAAGTCTTACGTGAATATTTAGAGCATATGGAAGTTCAATTAAGATTTTTAAACGATGAGGGTTTTAAAAAATACATAGCAAATGAAAATATGACAGTATTGTTTAGGTCTTACTCACAAATCTACTTGCTAAAACTGTCACGAGACTCCATGTGCAATTCAAACCAGTGGCGTACCGAGCCAATGTAGCGCCCGGGTCAAATTTACGAATTTGCGCCCCCTCTTATAATTTTCATTAAAATAACATCAAATCGGATAAAAATAGATCATTAACATTGTTTAAGTATTTTATTAGCATTTAGAATATAAAATAAATAAAACAAGATAAAGAAATTAAAATTCCTTTAAAATCTTTAACAAAAATAAAAACAAATTCTCAATAAAAAGATATTACAAATAACATAAATATACCGAATAGATTCATAATCCATTGGTAAAATATAGGTATATGTAGGTAAAATAACATTGGTATAAAAAGAAAAATCCCTAAAAATACATTAACAAAAACAAATCCTAAATAGGTATTAGATTATTTAAATATTCAGTTTTCTAGCTTTAACTGATGCGAATTGATGAATAACTTCCTGTAAATTAATTTTTTCCAAAGTTTCCTTTTCGATACTTAGAAGAGCCAGACTACTTAGACGATCTTGTCCCATCGTCGTTCTTAAATACGAAAGAATTAACTTCAGTTTACTAAAAGATCGCTCACAACTTGCGATCGATGTTGAAACCGTCAACAAGATTTGTAGCGAAATGCGCAAATTCGGAAAGACATCTTCACCATATGAAATAATAAAAATTAAAAGGTCTATAGGGTTTTTTGGTAACGCATCTCCTCGAGTTTTTAGCAACATCCTACAGTCTAAAATCTCCGTATATAATTCATTCCCATCAACATCAGTGCTATAAAATTTCTCGAAATCGATACACTTTTCTTTTAATTTGCGATTGTCATCCTCATTATTTTCGTCCTTGTCCTGATTTGTACCGATTAGATTTTTGACATTTAAAAGAAAACCAAATTTTAAATTAAGGTCCGTTAGGCGACCAAAGCGCGTATTTAGTTCTTGATATAATCGATCTAGAACTGCTTTCATAACTCTTGACATTTCTTCTTCAGCTGAAAGTCCGGCATCTCTAGCTGATTCTCCAGACATCTTACATCTTCTCCTAATTCGTCTTTGAGTTTCAATTCCCCATTTTTCGCAATTTTCTTTGCCATTTTTAATTGCATCTTGACATATAGAATCTCGATATTGGTTAAAGTCAATTTTTAAACCTTCCACTTCACATGACGCATCCAAGAAGTTTATAGTATGATCTTGTAATCGTTTTTGAATACGGTCAATTTTTTTTAGAACTGTATTCCAAAATTTTAGCAGCACAAGGAAATTATAATTCAAAATGTTTTCTAACAATCTATCTGCTTCACTTCTAGTTTCAGAGTTATTATTTACATCATCTGACATTTTTTCTAACAAATCAACAAGCTCGTTCAACCCAAGAAAAATGGCACTAACGGCTTCAATCCTTGAGCTCCATCATGTTTCACACTCGCGTTTTACAGTTACTTTGACAGCATGTTTCAGTAATTCCCATCGAAGGGTAGACCGGGGGAAAAAATTATATATGCTTTCGATTGATCCAAAAAATGTAACAATAATCGGGTCTTGTTTTGCTGAATGTAAACATGCTAAATTTAAACTATGGTTATCACAATTCACAAATAATGCTCGAAGATTTTTTTCAATGAGTCGCTGTTGTACTCCTGATAAATTTCCCGCCATCACAGCCTTTTACTCATGAGTTTTCTTTCACACACACAAAAAACAAGGTCGGAAAACCAAATAAAATTAGATATTAAAATTCACAATTCAATATTATTTTCCCAAGGGTCCCGGATTCCAGTTTAGGGACACCCTGTACAATTGTGAGAAATTAATAGGTATGGTATTCGTTTCAATGGTATTACTTTCATATTTTAATTGTAAGTCATAAAGTTCGAAATGCAGGGTCTGTCCGTTTTGCAAACAGGATCTTTCTCTCGCTTGCACTTATGAACGAGTCCTACACCTGCAGTGTGCAAGAGTGCAAAAGAAAATCCTATTTGGAAAGTACAGCCCTTTAAAAGTATCGTTTATTTCAAAATAAATTGAATTACAGATTTCAAATTTGGTGTGAATCATGTGTACAGTTATAAGATAAGTGTTCGTGAAATTTTTTTAATTTTTTTTGCATTCTTTAAAAGGGTGGTTTTAAGGAAACTTCGGAATAAATATAGTCATAATTTATTTTTAGTTAACTTTTGCAAACTTTTTTTTAAATTAATGTTCCCCTTGTAATTATGAAAAAACATTCGCTCTTATTTGAGGTCCGTAAAATGCAACTTTTTTGAAGAATACGAAATTAACTACTAGAACTTTTTACAATTTTTACAACAACAAAAATAAAGACTTAAATATCTAAATAATAATTTGCAGGGTTTGCTGCAAAAAAAGGAGGTAGCAAAAAGTTAGTTTTAGTTGTACCTAAAAGATAACTTGTTGTACACCTTGGAGTTACCTCAGTGGCTTAGCCAGGAATTTCGGTCAGTATAATTTTCTTTTTTTTCAAAAGCCATTAAAGTACAGCCCTATGTGTCGCTTGCATTTTAGGGAACGCAATATATACTAACATTGTATTGTGTATTGTATGCAAATTAAATGTCAAATTTTAAAATAAGTTTTTATATTACTATTTTAAAAATAGCATGTTTTATTCGGAGTAAAAGAACTTTTTGTGGCTCTCATGTATCAGCAGGACTAGCAGAGCTCGTCCCGCAAACCTACATGCTCGCCACAAAAAGTACTTCTTTTACCCCTAATAAAACAATATACCTACTATTTTTATAATTCTTTTAAATTTTTATAATTCTTTTAAATTTAAATAAATTCTCTGAAGTTTGGCAAAAGGGACTTAAGAAGATAGTCGGTGAAATTAGGTATAGGACTTGGCAATGTAAATTTCGATTACTTTAAAGAAACAGAAAAGACGAACGGTTAATTGAAATCGAATAATTTTTTTTATGTTCAGTCGATGATGTTTTTAGTTTAAATTTTTTTTTATTTTCACCTTTTGGTTGTGCCCAAAAATATGCAACTTTTAGGCTCAATTTACAACCTTATTATGAAACTATTTTAAAAAATTAAAAACATCATCTGCTAGTCCTCTTAATATACTTTCAGAATTAATTTACAAAATTCAAATCGAAAAACTAGTGGCATCTCTTTTGCACGCATGTATCATTCGCCCATCGCATTTCCAAGGGACAGAGAAATTGGAGTTACATATTTTGCCGACTATCCTCCTAAGCCAATCAGATAGATTTAGTTTCATAAAGAAAAATTGATAATGGTCCACTTACTTCAAAAACAGCCGATAATGTTCAAAGAAACAAGTTGGCAAAGACAAAATCTAATTCATAATTGATTTAAGAAAAAACTGATAAGAAAGAAAATTATACAGGATGTTTCACAAAAATCATAAAAATTTACGAAATTTAAAATTGCTGACACCCGCCTGTTTATTTTTAATTTTTTTTAATTTCATAAATGAAATAATCTCAGGTATATCTATAAATTATCTTGATGTTAAGACTGCTTTGTTTTTAACATTTTGTATCCTAGAACTTTAGAAGTTTAGATTATTCAAAATTATATTTTTATATAGCAATTATGGAAGAAGTTAATTCTAAGTGGTGAGTGAACTAATGATTTAGTTTTGTAGATTTTCAGTATTTACCAAAAATATCCGGAAATTTGGAATGCAGAGGATAAAAAACACAAGACGGGAATGAATTTAGTGTCTTCATTTCAATTAGTTATTTAGAAAGAAAGAAAGAAAGTTTAATGTCGACTTATAGAACATAGAACCCTAAACAAGAAACTTATATTCTCCATGAAGTCTGGAATTTCTTCATCATCACTCAGGATTCACAAAAAATATTTAAACTATAAAAAAATAGTACAGTGTCTACGTTGGGACAAAAGTTGGTATACAGGTTCGCTTAAAAAATCAAGACCAACGTTGGCCGATGTCGTGTGGAGGGTGCTTAAACATTTGTCTAAAACTCAACTGTTACCAGTATATCGGTACTGCATGCAAAATTTTACGATTTTGTTTGAATTTTTAAAATATTTTTTAAATGTTACACAAAAAAGTAGTAGTAGTTGCTAAATTTTGATAGGAGTAGTATTTCTGTAATTCTGTTTTCTGTAATTTAAACTTTATGGTCCAATGAACTAAAATCATTGCAATTTTCAAAATTTTAAGCAAATTTAAATTAAATAAATAAAATTAAAATTGATAACTCTTGGTAAAACTCGTAATTGGAGTTTTAAATAAATGAACAAGTCAGAAACGCTAATTTAAATTTTATATAGAATGAACAAGGACGGCTAATTTGAACATTTTTCTAAAATTTAAAACTGGGTGTTTCTGACATGTTTTATTATTTAAAATACGCACAAAACGTCATCCTAAGAATTTTTAGATTTAATTTTCCTTAGTTGAATGCATTTTTTTTTCAAATTTTGAAAATTAGGTTGATGTTAACAAAGGTACTGGATTATAAAACGCTTAATTACTGAAGTACCACTAATCATATACAAATTTAATACTTTTTTTGTGGTAAACATAATTAAAATTTTAAAAATTCAAACCAAAATTTAAATTTTTGCAGTGGCGTTCCAAATAAGTTCAACAAAGTGGACACCTTGACCCATTTCTACGCCACTGGATTATTAAATTAAGTCAAAAGTAATCGCCAAAGGTGGATACCCATGAAACCATGAGAAGTACTCACACCTAAAATTTGATTTATTTTTATTTAGCCGTTCTAGAGGAAATAAATAAAATGTAAAAATTAAAAAAAATTTCAACACCCTTATCTCTTTATCTTATTTTTACTTGTGGTATAAGCACATGAAGCCGTGACCTCCATTTTAGAAACACTGTATATGGTGTCCCACTAAACTTTTAAAATTGTTCAAAATTTTTTACTTTTCAGTACACGCGCTTTTTTATAACGTAACTGCTGTATGAGATAAGGTCAAAATGTTACTTCCCTATTCCCTACTTAATTTTTATTTAAAAAAATGGTACATTTATTTTGATTAAGTTGACGTGATTTTGGGTGACTGTAACTAAACCGTAACCAAACTGCTAGAATCGAAATCTCGAAACAAAATCAAGTTTATGCGCTTACCGATTAAAGGGTAACTAGTAACTACTACTAAGGCTAAGTTTGGATACAAATTTTTATTTCTATTTATTTTTAATTTAACAGTTTGATTACGGTTTTGTGACGGTCAGAATTCCTTGTTGGAAGAAAGCTATATGCAACGTCTGGAAAATGTATTTATGTGTGAAAATATTGTATGTAAAAACAACAAGACTATTTTCATATAACTTTGAATTTTGAATATATAAACGTTTGTTACGGCACTCTTAAAACTTGCAAAAAAGAGTTAACTCTTTTTTGCACCAAACCCTTCATTTATGTTAAAACGAGGAAAGGGAACTATAAAAATAGAAAAAAAATCTAGAACAATTTAATGAAATGTCAAATCAGCACTTAAGTTTGTTTTGAAGTAAACTAACAAAAACCAAAGGGTAAATTTTGAATCACCTTGTATAGTTATTAATGGCTCCATTAAATATTTAAAAAAATCTGAAAGAAACTTGGACATGTTGACTTTAATCTATGATAATTTTTAGTACAAGAATTTTATTTATTAATTCATTCAGTTTTTAAAAAATAAATAACTTGAAATTCTATAAGTTACACATTAAAATTAAGCTCTCAAAAAGTATTTTTATAATCTGATAAAATTTCTTATTTAAAAATAATTAACTATGTGTACTTATGTATACAGGGTGTCCCATTTGACGTTGGACTCTATGGGTATCTTTGTTATTATTGGAGATAGAAAGTCGGTTAAATAGACAAAGTAGTAGAATTTTTTTTCGAATATTAATAATTCATTTACAAAAAATTTGAATATCGCATCGTTCCAACGCTATCTTAAAAAAAACAATAAAATGCGATTTTTAAAATATGGCTATAGCTATAACTTCGTTATTTTCTGTGGTACGAAAAAAGTTTTGGACATAATTATGACAATTTTTTGTGTACAATGCAGTAAAACAAATGAATATTTTTTTCGCTAACAGATTGACCGGAAATGAACCAAACTTATTTTTTTCTTATGGTAGCCATATTGGATTTACACATATTCGGAATCATTATTTTTTCTGAGTAATTTGGTATACCCTATGTCATATTAAAAAAAAATAAAATTATTTGATTTTACAAACTAACATTGGACTTTAAGAGATGTAAATTGTCAATAACATAAATGTAACTATTTAAAATATTAAATGTAAAATAAATCTTAACACATATGTATTGACAGTTTACATCTATTCAAGGCCATTTTGTGTTAGTAAAATAAAATTATTTCTATTTTTCTTAAAATATTACATATGATATATCAAATTACTCAGAAAAATACATTAATTCCGAATATGTGTAAATCCAATATGGGTGCCGTAAGAAATAATAAGTTTGGTTCATTTCCGGTCAATCTGTTAGCGAAAAAAAATATTCATTTGTTTTACTGCATTGTACACAATACATTTTCTGTACTAAGTAAAAAAAATTTTTTGGTACCACCGAAAATAACGAAAATCGCAATTTTCTTGTTTTTTCAAGATGGCGTGGGAACGATGCGATATTCAAATATTTTGTAAATGAATTATTAATATTTGAAAAAATCTCTACTACTTTGTCCATTTAACCGTCTTTCTATCTCCATTAATAACGAAGATACCCATACAGTATAAAGTCAAATGGGACACCCGTATTTTTACCAAAGATTTTAAATCTTTTATTTTATAAAAAAAATTAAAAGTGGCGATTCATTTTGTATTTTAATTAAAATTATTTATAACTGCATGAATGAAAATAATTAGAAGAAAATGTGAATCTCATGTATAATATAAAGACCCCTTAATAATATCGTGTGCAAACAAAGCGCGCTTTTCCAATCATGTAAATAGTTTCCCTACGATTAAAACATAATAAATTTCCACCCTGAGTGCTTATACTGTTAATAACTCCTTTTTTAGAAAAACCTCCCCCATGCCTCGCACTATAACTAATAGCGCCAATACAAACTCCATTCCAATCAACCTCCATTGAATTTTTTTTGTGTTTCAAGAAAAATTGATTTTCCCGTCCGGGACCCGGTTTTATCGATTATTTTCCGGCTAAAAGTGGAAATTCGAACGGCGCCAGGGCACCCCCAATCAATGTACAATAGTAGTTTGTTTGTGTCGGTTGCTTGGCTACAGCGCCGCGTGCGGACAGCACGCGAGGCCAGCCGCCCCCTCTGAAACGTCAAGGCTCCTTCCAACGCCGCCCCCCTTATCGTTGCGATTCTTATCATCACGGCCCCTGCCGCACACGTTTTTTTCATGCAGCTCCTTGATATTGCCCAGCCATTTACCCCCTCAACTAATTGCCTTCCCACGAAATACATTTTATTTTTCTAATCGCTGAAAAATTTAAAACGCACTTAATTGGTACGTAATAAAATAAAATGAATGAGTTAATGTTCACTCCTAAATTATAACAGATTAGATCTTATAGCGATTTTAAAGTTATTTTTCAAAATTAAAGCAATATACAGGGTACTGAAAAAATGGCGCACAAGCACAATGGTTTTGTTCCATTCCTTAAGATATACCGGGTTTTGGAAAAGTTTAAAATTTTCACAAAACTTTTCCTAAATTTTCGACCCTTGACCCAATGAGGGGTGCATGCCAATTTTTTTATGGGAGTTTTATGACACAAACTTTAATTCTTTTCATTAGAATGCATTATGAAAACGCGGAAAATCATATTTTTTTATTACAAGATCACCTGACCTTTTGGGACCATGCGAATCGGATGCCTGTAATTTTCAAGACTTTATTTTAACTATCTTTTGCTAAAAAGGCAAGCAATATTAAATCAGAGAAAAACTCAAAACTTTTGTGAAAATGGAAATGCAATTTTCCATATGATCGGAAAGCGTGCATGGGTTTAGTACCCGCTTTTTTTGTTCTTATAGGGCAAATATTCTCTCCTCCAAAAGGCATGCTGTATGAAATCGGAGACCAAAAACTGTAACGAGCTCCCGGTCCAACACTATTAGCTACCTAAGTGCCCATCAAGTAATGGATTCAGGACCATATTGGCTAATATTGAAAGAAATGAAATATTTCCTTTCAATTGCACCTTGAAATCTATAAAAAAAGTGCCAAAAAGTTTTTTAAAAAGAACCATTATAAACTCCCAAAATCTTAATTCGTAGAACATCTACATCCCAAAAATTCATTCGCCAGAAAATTTCCCGTAGAAAATGCTTGGAAAATCTACAATTTTTAATAATCTAGCACCATCTGGCATTTAGTTTAAATTACTTAAATGGAAAAATATCCCAACGGAAACTAATCATCATACATTTTGGCCCGATACCATCGTTACAGATTACTCCAAAGTTTGTTTTTTGAATTTGTATGATTTTGCCGCTATTTTGTCCATTTTTATAATTTTGTTGAGCTGTCTGACAATTTGATACTTTCATAGATTTTCGTCTAAAATACGAGGTAATGTGATCGACAGACAATTTAGTTGGTAACTATGCGTTTTAGTCCGAAATATCGATCCTTTTGTATAAAATGTTTTTATTTATTTATTTAAATATTTACCCAGCACACCTATGTCCATGATTCGGGTATATCTACATATATGATAAAATAATATTCTTGACTAATTGAACAATGTTATAAAATACATATCAACAACATATAATAAAAATAAGTAGCGAGGACAAGAATAAGAAGAAAAAGTTAAAGTAATGACTGACGCAAGTTTTTATAGAATCTGGAGAAACTACAATCAAAAATATCACAACTGCTCTGAAAGCTGTTATAATTACGGACAATACTGTATAGTGGCGAGTTATAATGATAGTTGGAACTGGTAGTGTTATAATGAAAGGTTAAAGCATTCCTTGAAACTAAGCGCGGCACATGAACATTAATTAGTGCTAAAAATTGACAATCATCAATATAGGCATGCGTTAATTTATACAAGTAACAAATAAGCAAGTATTTGTGCCTGTTTACAACTGATAAGAATTGAAACTCTGAACAAAGCTGCGCATGTTATGTTCATGTCCGGATAACTGCCATGTTAAAAAAAATTTAGGTTTTTGAATTCTTTCCAGATTGTTTTGATAAAATTGAGTATAAGGAGACCAAACTGCGGCGCAGTAATCTAATTTACTAAATATAAGAGCATAATACAATGTTTTGTCCTTAAAATCTTTTGCATTCCTAATTATAAATCCACTGAGTTTAAAACATTCACTAACCAGCTTTAAAATGTGATAATTAAAAGTAAGTTTCACATCAAATACTACGCCTAGAACCCGAAATGTAGTTACTCCTTTTAATTTTACTTTATTAGGTTCGTATTTAGTATTTATATTTTAAACACTCCGGTTTGCGAGTATACGACATAATAGCGCCCTTAGGAATGTTTACTTGTAGCCCACTTGTTTCGCACCATACCAAGAATTTGTCCAAGTTATATTGAAGTTTCTGACAGTCAGTTTCACAATCAATCACCAAAAACAGTTTTACGTCATCGGCATATAGAAGTACATCACAGTCAATAACATCACACACTCCATTTATAAAGATGGATAACAGAAGAGGTCCTAAATTCGAGCCTTGCGGTACACCACGTATAGCCATGTAGGGATCCGAGGTGACACCACTGAAATGTACCATCTGAATCCTATTTGACAGATACGACTGAATAACTTTAATCACATTATGAGGAATTTCTACTTCACATAATCGTTTTATCAATATATGTATTATGGTCCATCCTGTCAAAGACTTTACTTAGGTCTGTATAAACCACATCCATTTGTTTCCTTTTATCAAAGGCGTTGGATATTGATTGGGTAATATTAATTAGATTACTGGCAGTGGACCGACGACTCATAAACCCATGTTTATTATGCGATATCTTGCTTTTAACTGAGCCAACAATAGTATTACACAGAAGGCACTCGAAAATTTTGGAAAAGTTATTCAGAACGGGATTGGGTCTATAATTTCTTGGATCACTTTTATCACCTGACTTAAACACGGGTGTCAATCGGACCTTCCAGATTTCCGGAAATTTTCCAAATTCGAATCATCATTTGCACCCAGCCAACTTGTATGGCGACTATTTTTCGTTGGGTATTTTTTTTGTTTAAGTAATTAAAACAAAATGCCAGATGATGTAAGATGATTTAAAATTATAGAATTTCCATACAATTTCTTTAAAAAAATTTATAACCACTAGCCAGAGATTGTGTATGACGAATCAATTTTTCCGATGAACATGTTCTACAAATTAAGATTTTGGGGATTTCTAATGGTTCTTTTTCCTATTATTGGCTCTCGGATTATAAGCAGTATTAAACGTGTGTAGCAACTAAAAATTTGACTTTGAAGTTTACTCAAGCACGTAGTATGTGGTGCTCAGTATAATCTCACTTACTAAAAGATTAAATCAATTCACTGTAGATCGGAATCGATACACATATCAAGTGTTCCCCCTCATACTGATTAGGTTAAAGATATAATCTAATTAAATAATTGCCATTTTTATGTGGGAAGTGTAGGCATATGTTTTATTTGGAATGTTCCAAGAGTCTTGAATATCGTCGATTGATAACGTAGTAAAATCTTAGAGTACTTAGAACTGGCCGCTGTAGATTCTCTCAAGTAAGTTTTCCTGTATTACCCGTTAAGGCCTATTTAGTTTTATTGAAGGAAGAAAAGGTATTCGAAATTTCTCAGGGGTGGTGTTTCCCAGAATACGATATTTGTTTTGCAATGTGCCAAATACTGTTTCTAAAACCCGTCTAAGCATAAGCATTGTAACTAATCTAAAAGTATATCGTAGTGCAAAATTGTGTTGAATAGATTATTTACTTAATTATTAAATATAATGAGGGCTGGCCCTAAAGACAATATATCCCTTTTTTGGAATAAAGTACGTCATCTTCTGTGATCGATAGTCCCTTAGTGGATAGTTGAAATGATAAGTATGTATAATCTACGAGTACAACCGCAGAATTCGGATTAACTCTACACAGTAGGTTTGAAGTTGCGGTACAATGAATATTTGAATATTATTCCTTTATAATGTGATTGCATCCAATATAATTGGTGAATTTTAATCAATTATTTAATCCTTGTTTCGTGAAAAATCTCACTGATAAGTGACATCACTGAAACTAATTACTGGGAAGGATTACATCTCAATTTTATATTCGATATTCCAACAGAATTTCTCTTTGAAATTTGTCTTATTGGTCTTATATTTTCCAAAGAATTTATAAACTAATTAAATTGGAAACTGTTTCCACCAGTTAGGCAAGAGTATTACTATCGTCTAATGCTGGTGAATCAAAATTGAATTTTCGTTAATATGTTAATGGGGTAATCATTCTCTCGCTGGTTAAAAAATTAGCAGTAGAATGTTTCTCTATTTGAATAATGAAATCGGCAAATATCCATCAACAACATATTCGACACAAGTTCTGTTATTGCTATTGCAATAAATCCCATTCCAGTCTAGAATGGGATTTATTGTTTATACATATAGGAATTACATCCAAAGCACTTTGCATAGGGTATTATTTTATTGTAATTTAACAAAAATGCGAAGAAATAACCTATTGAATACAAATTTAAATTGTAATGACAGCTGTTAAAGTAAAAATTAATTGCGCGGTTGCCATTTAGAGATGAAGGTCTAGCTCAAAATCGCATATAAAGTCGACATGGACCTTTATTGAAATTTTTAATTGCTTCCACAAGTTCACGAAAAAAGAGTAATTTGTTGTAACTTGTTTCTGCAACAAACGAACAAACTGGTGGTGATCTTCATTTTACATCAAGAATTATTTGGACAGATAAGCAAATTTAAGTAGAGATGGTATATACATCAAGAAAAACAATAATTGTTGGAATGTTAAAAACCCGCATGTTGTACGTGAAGTTTACAATCAACACCTTTTTAGTGTGATAGAATATTATTAGATAATTGCGTGTTGCTTATTTGGGAGAGATTTACGGGAGAAAAATTTTTAGAATTTCTGAAAACCCATTTTGAAGGCATAATTGTTACTATTCATTTAGCGCAAATAAATAATTTGTGGTTTTAATTATTTCGCATTATTTTAGAATGTTCAGGCTTAGTTGGACGAAAATTACCCCAATATATGGATTAGTCTCGGAGGTCAAATTGCCTGGCCTGCAAGATCCCAAGACTTAATTCTACTTGATTATTTTCTGTGGGTACATGTCAAGAAGACTGTTTGCCAATCTCTTGTTAAAAATCCAAAAGATTTGATTAATCGCATAGTAGAAGCAGATAGATTAATCACTCTGATTATGTTGGGACATGTTCAAAACAATGTTGGTAGGCGAGCTCAAGCATGTTTAGAATTTTGAACATCTACTATGAACAAAATTTATAATATATATCTTGTTTGTTGTTATTATTATTAATAATAGCTTTATTAATAAAGTTATTAAGTATTGTTATAATATTTGCCAAAAGTTATACTGTCAGTAAAGTATTTTGTTATCTATTTTATGGGAACCTAGAAACGAATTAAAATTCTTTATTAAATTTTACCTACTGAGAATTTCGATTACGTATGCGGGGTGTTTACGTTTCACTTGTTAACTTTGTAAAGGGTGATGTACTAGAACTAGAGGCAAAAACAAGTCGATTGACAAAAAATCATCTTATTAAAACTTTCTTTATAAAGGAGTTACAGCCCATTGAAGGTGCTGCCAAAAAGTAAGTGAACCGTAAACACCCAATTTGACATAAATTTTATAACAAAATGGAGGAAAGCGAGTAAAGGCTTTGTTGCGCATTGAGTTCTTATTGGTTTTCGTAACTGCACTAGTGTTTACAGCATTTTTGGTGTTAAAAAATTTATTTATAAGTATCCGCACATAGAGTTTACATAAACAGGTTTATTTATTACTCCACTACTAGCTTTATCAAATGACCACCGGAGGTCGTATCTAATGTCTGAAATCGCGAAGAGAAAAAAATCTACCTTGAGTACAGAATTGCCAAGTATACCTCTTTAAAAATTGCCAATAATTTAGTAATTTTTTTACTATTTTTTTCATATTTCTACGAGTACCCCTTAGGAATACACCATGATTTCCCTTTTCCAGCATCATGTATATTATTGGAATAAGTACATTCTGATTAAAACTTAATGCTTAAGTCCTCTTTTCCCTACTTGTGTTAAAACGGTAGCTTTATAAATTCAGAATGCATTGTAACTATTTAGAAACATTAAACATTTTGGAGTAATTAATATTATATGCATTTGAAGACAAAAAAAGGATAATATAAAAAATAATAATTAATGTTATTAAAAGTCACAAATTTTTACTGAATTATTGAATAAAAATAAGATTTTTTTTGTTTATACATTAAAATAAGTGTTTTCTCACGCCTTTTATGGATAGTTTCTATCACGTCTAGGATAAACATGCAGATATTCAAGTAATTGTCTTCTCATTAAGTCTTCTTTCCGTGTTTCATGATTTTGTAAATTTTTTACAAAGATCTGGGATGCAATTATCGCGTGTTGCACCGCGACCAGAGTTTTATTTTAATTAATTTTCTCATTAGGACAATTTCGCGTGCATTGCCTTGTTAACTGTATTTAAAAGATTAGCAGCTTACCTTTCAGGAAATAATTGTTTTTTAAATTGCAATTTTATCACCGTATTGTTTTATATTTTTTTATAATAAAAACAAAGACAATATACTTTTATAAAGGTAATTGTTATCGTTTTATATTCTTTTTTTTATAATAATTAATTAACAGTACAACCAGAACTTATAATATATTAACGGTGATTGCTACGCCGATGTAGGCAATTTTAAATATCTGATTGGCAAATTTTTGCACATTAATTGAAAACTATTCCGCGTATTATTTATGTTTTTCGGTTTTCCCTGCTCGTTGCTTTTGAATTGGCGCCATTTTAGGGGTAATTGTTTTAAACCGTCCTGCCAAGATATCTTAATTTTTAAATCAAGATATTGGAAGGAGGTCTAATCCTATATATCCTTACCAAATTTTATTAACTTACTTATCTCTATCGGTTCCGAAGATATGGTAAGTCCAAAATTGAAAATTTGCAATTTTTTATTAATTATATCTTCGGAATGAGAGGAGATGAGCTAATTATATTTTGCATGGGTATCCAAGTTTATTCATCCTTCTAAATTTTTTACTTGAAATTGTGGGTTTCCATTTCATGACACAAAATGCTCGCAATTGCAAACATAGTTTGACTTGTCAAGCCGTTTATTGAATATCGAACTGTCTCTGACATTTTGAATTTATTCCATGTTACAGACTGTATAAGTTAAGTATACAAGGTGATACACTTTTACGTTAAAATCTCTCGGATGGTGATGGATTGTATTAAAACAATTTGTTGGGCCACCCTGTATATTAATATAACTAACTATAACTATAATAATAAAAATAATCTAGTCATCAGGATTTCTAAACATAAATATTAGAGGGAATTTATTAAAATAATTTGTAAATTAATAATTGAGAGGTGATAGTAATTTCAATTAAATGCACATTAGGACAATCTTAGAAATGCTTTCGATTTAATTGCATTTTAACGATAGGAGCTAATGTAACCGAAACAATATGGAAACTAGTTGTAGGAAGCGCGTCTAAAAGTAAAATTAATTACGATAAACTCTGATAATAAAAGACGCATTGTTATGCAAATTTTCGTATTGTTACCCTTTTTCATGCGAAGCGATCGATTAGAACAAGAAGTTTATTTTTCCTGGCGCATTATGTGCTTTTGATGATGGTTAGTGAGAAAGCGAGCGGAATCGTTTTGTTTCTTGTGTAAGAGATAATTTAACTTTCCCTATATTTAAATAAAATTATATGAACACATTATTTTATGAAAGGTACTTACTTCAAGTTGGACTCCAAAGAGTTCTCTAGAACGATCCTGCTTGTTGCGTAGTTCCACACATTTTCCAGGATCAGGAGCCAAATTTGTCACCATAGGATTTTCTATAGGACTCATCTAAAACAAATAAAAAGTTTTAAATTTTTTGATACTAAACAACTAGTTAAATATAATTAGGTATTGTTCCTATTCACCGAATTTAAAACATGTGTTTACTCCTTAATCGATGTCCCAAATAATGGAAAAACGATCTATTATTGACAAACAATTTGAGGTGAATAGCGGCAAGTAATTTTATGGATAAAAAGCACGGTAGGGAAATTTTTCTAAAAAACATTTTGAATTTATACTGTAAAATGTATAAAATGGATATTTAATATTAAATTAAATTCCAAAACCACGGTAAAAGTCCAAACTCAAAATATAAAAAAGGCACCTTAAGAAATTCATGTAGTAGTAGTATGTAGTAGACTCAATAAATTATTTGCCATCAAACATCAAACGAATCAAGTTTAATGTGACTTTTTAAATACATACTTCTTAAAAGACTGTTAAATTAATGTCTCAATTGGGAAATCTATAAATGGAGGATATTCGGTACTTATCAGTGTCAAAAATTGTGTTTAAAATGCATTCTTGTACCTTATAACTACATATTCAACAAAACGCAAATAGATTTATTATTAAAAGCTTCAGTAAATCTCAAAAAACATGTACCTATGCGTTAAACTAAAAAAGTAAGTACCGAACATCACTTGTGAGCTGAATAGCCAAATGAAGTAAGTGCAAAAATAGGATTTTAAAAATAATTTCATACAAAATTTTATTTCTTAGAAAACAGTGTAAAAAATTGTTTTTGTCTGTTATAAATTTTTCCATTTGCCTTAGTTTACGTAGAAAAAATCATTTTCATTTGATGCATCAAATAACTTACAGAAAAAAATCAAAATTTTCGCTAAAAGGCCTGTACACAAAAATTATGCAATTCCGATATCAAAACAACGATGTAATCTTTATCAAAAAATGATAAAGATATCTATCGACCATGAAAAATACTTAAAAGGATAATCTTTTTTTAGGATCAATATAAATCTCCTATAGTAAAATTAAAATGTTATATAGACATATTCACATTCAAAAATTACTTTTTATATAAAATTAATTTTTAATCTATAGAATTAATTTTTGATCTATGGAAATAATTTTTGATCTATGGAAATAATTTTTGATCTACATAAATAAATTTTGATCGCTAAAAGTTATTTTTGATCTATTGGTATTATAAATGATCTACAGACATAATATTTTTAGTACATAAAAATAATTTATGATCTACAGAGATAATTTTTGATCAAAGGAACGACTTTTGATCTATAGCCATAATACATATTAACTTGCAAATATAATGATAGGAATAATTTTCGATTTAATCTATAGAAATAATTTTTTATACACATAATAAATAATCTGCAGATATAATATTTTTGATTACTTGCTGATCTATAGAATTATTGAAAATATTTCTTAACTAATTTAAAGAATCTTTGTAATTATAAACTTAATATGTGTTGAAAATCAGGAAAATTTAATACTTTTTATAAGAGAATAGTTTCTTCAGTAAAGAAATACTAATGATATTTGTAATTTCCAAAAAAATATTCTTTAAAATTGATAAAAATAAGTCCATAATACAAACATGTGGTATAATGAAATAACTCTTATTGTTTGTTTAACAAGTTTGTATAGTATAAGTATGGTATACAGGCGGGCTATTTTCCACCTCGCTCGAACTTGTTCGCATGCGATCAAGTTCGAGTGAAAAAGTTCGATTAATAATCCATAATTGTATTTTCGAGATGTCCCCGAAGAGTTCGTATGCGACGTAAAAGTTCGAGTGGTTCTACTTGACAACCTTGCAAATTGATCAATACCAACTATAGAGTTTAAAAAAACCCTGTCATAAATTATAAACAAACAACAAAATCTAACCTCATTCTAACCTAGATGAAATTAATTAATTAGTAGTTCTCGTAGTTGCGCCATTAAAAAATTTATAAAAAATGGAAAATAAGCGAAGTGCACAGTTGCACTTGTTTCAGAGAGACCACGTTATTGCTTTTATTGAAGAACATACTGAATTAAATACATAGTGGGAAGTTCAATAAGGATTTTACATTCAAAAGAGCACAAGATTTGTGGGAACAATTAACAAATGCCCTAAATTCAATGCCTGGTGCAATAAAAAACTTGAAGCAATGGATAAGGTTGGTTGATGAAATAAAACGTTTTTCAATAAAAAAATGTATGTTTTTATTTATATGTACATTAATAATCCGACCACGTTCTGCTAAAATTTCTACCTCTTCCAAAGCCTCCATTGCCGCCAAATTAACGATTTCGTCCATTTCTGTTTATACATAGTTAGAAATATAAGATTAATAACAGTTTGGAAATAATAAGGAAATATATAAACAAATGCACTAACTTATTATTAACCTTTAATTAAAATTCGGAAACGTCAAAACGATGACCGACGACTGGCTTTGCGCATGCTTGGAGTCAATTTCGTGTACGAACTTGAAGTTCGTGCGGAGCCTACCCACTCGAAATGCCTTCGATCGAAAAAGTTCGTATACGAACCATGTTCGTATGCACCAAAAACCAAAATGCACTTTTTTCAGTTCATTCGAGCTTTTGACATAAGCTCATATGCGAACCAAGTTCGAGCGGTACGAAAATAGCCCCCCCCCCCAGGAATATACACCCAATAAATGTTTGCAACCAAATGTGTCAGGGTTCTCTACTCTACTTCATTTTCAATTTATTACTTTTTCATATATCATATTTTTATTTTACTCTAGATCGTTTTATCTATCTATATAAAGATCTCTTAACGGTACTGATTTTTTATAGCTCAAAATTTAATTTTCTAACTAATTTTGTATAGATCATTTTAATACGATCCATTTTTTATGGTGGGTAGTGCTTAAATAAGCAGTTTTGGACTAAAATAAATTTAGTTAAATCGTTTTATTTTAACTTATCTTTTAGCAAAAATTTTGAAAAAAAATTATGGTTAGGTATGTTGTGTATCCTTTGTATATTGTTTCTTCTATATAAGAGAAACAAAATGTTTATAATTAAACTGTTTGGCTACAAATAAAGTTTTATGCTCTTTTGTACAACCACTAAAAATACAAGAGAAGACATTTTGTATGCCAATAACCTACTACTGACCACTTACATAATATACAAATGTACAAACATATTGTCTAAACTATTTTTTTTTCCATTATTTTAATCTCAGGGGTAAGTCTTACCATTATTTTGTAAGGAGATTTTAGGGACACTCAGTATTTTGCCCTCGGTTCTCGGTTCTATGAAGTTTTTCATATACAGGGTGATTCCGACCACCGATTTAACTCGAGAAAGCGTTATCGTACATGACTGAAATAAATGTTTTATTACCAAAGTAAATCTAAAGAATCCATTGGTGAAATTATTATTTTCCGGAACAACCCGGAACTATCCGGAAACGGAAGAAACTTATTTTATAAACGGCAACATACATGTATATGTCGAGTATGGTATTGGATGATAGACCTTTTAAAAAGAAACAACTTTTACTAAAATGTTTATTTATAAATTTGTATATTTTATACAGGGTGATAATAAACTTCGGAAAGAAATTAACTGCTGTATTTAATTTTTTTGAGAAAATCGCTCGAACAGGTCAAATTCAGTTTTCAAAATGTATTGATGACTTCGTAATGACGTCATCATCGATTTTTTAAATGAAACTTCTACTTTTTTACTCGCATTTGATAGACATTCTTGTTATTTATACAAAAATTTATCGCAAGTTTATAAATTTAAATTTTCGTTTTTTGTAAGTAAAGAGTTATTTTAAAATTTAAATATAATATCAATCAAAGTTACTAGATGCTTGAAGAACTTTAATCAGGTTTAAAGAGTATTTTTATAATAAAGTGTAAAACGTATTTTGACAGTTAAAAACTTTGAAGGTTAAATGCTTTTAACAAATTATGAATAATAAATTTTAAAATATTAAAAGACGAATTATTTATAAGTTTATAAACTAATGTATGGCCAAAATTTTAGGCCATTAGTTTTATGATATTTCTTAATATAATAAATTAAGTAAATACAGCAATTTACTTTAAATTAAATATTTTACACAATTTCTTGTCTTGTAACATTCATGAAGTTTAAAACCAAAATGCCTTTTTAATGATCTAAAGATGAAATAATAAAGCATTACGCAGCTAAATTTGGAAATAAGAAAATTTAGCAAATCATCATTTAAAGATTCAATTTAAATTTACAAGAGAAAAAGTAAAAGTTTCTTAAAAGTAATTTAAATATAAATTAAGTACGGTACAATTATTATGCTGCAATACCTGAATAGATAATGACGGGAAAAAGTGTAACCAATCGTCAAAGTTAATAAAACATTTTTGTAAAGTAATCGTCCTATTTCATGTCTTTTCAGTAAAAAATATAAAATTAGAATAATATCCCCACGAATTAAGTCTTATATTACCTACATGCGATAACAAGTAACAATTTTATTATTAAATCGTTAAATTTATTAATTGCCCAATTAAAAATAGCTTTAATTCATATGACAAAATTATAATTTACAATCCCTCTATAAATTCGAACTGAATAATTAATATGTAATTAGAATTGTAAGGAAATTTTTATACTAAATGTGATAAAATATTCATCCAAAAGTAATTTTTGTGAAATTATTATTTTTATTTGTTATGCCTATTATTTGGTCTAATAGCTTTTCAATAATATATTTATGGTTCAAAATATGTAGGTAGAAAACTTATTTTTACATTGCAACAAGTAATTATTACTTATCGTCAATTAAAATAATACTGTGTGTTCCAGACCACCCTCTCTATATTTGAAAAACCCCCTGTCGTACATTGATGAGAAAAAAAAAGTTTATCATCAAAGTGAACCTAAAGAATCTTTTGGAGTAATTGGAAATTTCTAAAAAAAAACCGGAAGTACCCGAAACCGGAAGTAACTCTAAAAATCTAAATAGCAACCTAGGTTAACTTTTATTAAAATATTTTTTTAATGTCTTGCATACTTAATTGTGGTAAACTGAAAGAAAATTTCATAAGATTGAAGAAGTCCCAAGTTTCTATTAACTATTATGGTCCTAAATTCTATAATAAACTGCCGAGTTATTTAAAAAACCTTCCATTAAAATCATTTAAGAGCAAGGTAAAAGAAATACTCACTAAGAACGCATTCTACTCACTCGAAGAGTTTTTGCAATATAATTTTAACTAGGTAATCTTACACATTATTAATATTTTTCCAAAAGGCGTTGCTTCTGTTTGCTGCCCTTATCTTATTGTATTTTATCACATATATTTTGTAGTAATATTTGTGTATCGTAATTAAATTTTTGTACCCTTTCTTTGTACTTTTATTCTCTTTTGTTGACTTGTGTAAAATATTTTGTATATTATCAAGCACTAATAAACTTATTATTATTATTATTATTATTAACAAACTGATCGTAAAAATAAAAGCAAAGAAAAAGTTACAATTATAACGTTATGGGTATAACATACCTATCCTTTCAATGGGCATACAAAGATTTTATAAAAAAAATACAAATTATTTCTTAAATTATGGAAAAGTGAAAACACTACCATCATCCTCAATGGGTGGGGGTCGAGTCAATTATGATATTTTAAATAGAGACCTGTATTATTTACATATTTCGATTCGATTGTTAAGATAATTAACTTTTTTAGGTTACGTATTTTCTATTATTCAAAAAATAAAAAAAAGTTGATTATTTTTAACGAATAAAGCGAAAAATACAAAAAAGAGTTCCCATTTAAAAAATTATCTCTCCCCTATTTGCGGATTATTGAAGCTGGTTTAATTTTTACATAATTTAAGAGATGAATGGTCATTGTTTGCATACTTTTTTTTCGTTTAATTTGCTATTTGTGCAAGATATTACAAAAATCTTTTAAAAGTCCCTTCCAACAATAGCATACTCAACCTAGGTTGCCATTTACATTCGAAAGTTTCCTCCAGTTTCGGGTACTTCCGGATTATTTTGGAAATTAAGAATTACACTAAAAGATTCTTTAGGTTCACTTTGTTCGTAATTTTTTTTTCATCAACGTGCGACAAAGGGTTCTCGAAATAAAGAGGTGGCACGGGTGATCTGGGACACCCTGTGTAATAAAAGTTGACTTCTTGCACGATTGATCCTACTTTCAAATTTTCTATAAGCCTACAGACAGTTTTTGAAGAAATAAGCTCACTTAAAAATGCTGGAACCTTAGGTACAGACGGTATTTCTAACATGTTCTTAAAAAACTGCATTTTTACTATCGTCAAGCCAATTTTTTTGCTATTTTCAAAATCTTTAAAGGAGGACCTTTCCGAATATTTGGAAAAAAAGTTTTGTACATCCCATCCACAAGGCGGGGAAGCGTAATATAATTGAAAATTACAGAGGAGTTTGCATCCAGTCAACAATTCCTAAAATTCTGGATAAGGTACTCTCCTCTCAACTTTCTTGGGCTTGTAAGAGTTATATTATAGAGGAACAGCATGGCTTTTTGGGAGGGCGCTCTACAGTCACGAATCTGCTTCAATACATTGAGTTCCTGTCGGATGCCTTGGAGAGGTCTTGCGAGGTGGATTCTATCTACACGGACTTTTCCAAGGCGTTCGATAGAGTCGATTTTCATACACTTTTGGCTAAGCTGAGATCTATCGGATTTTCCAGTACAATTGTTAACTGGCTTTCTAGTTTTCTTTTGGATAGGACTCAGTGTGTCAGAATTGGGGACTATACATCTAAAATCATCAATGTGACGTAGGACGTCCCCCAGGGATCCCACTCTGGACCAATTCTATTTTTACTTTTTGTGAACGACATTAAACGCTTCATCAAGAATAGTAATTTATTACTATTTGCTGATGACGTGAAAATATTTAAGGTGATTAATGATGATAATGATAGTCAATTACTACAGGATGATGTCAATGGCTTATATTCATGGTGTCTTTTAAACAATTTACACCTGAATATCGGTAAATGTCAATCCATTTCATTTACACGTAAGAAAAATTCAAATCAAAAAAATACTACATTAATCACGTTGAATTAAAGACGGTTAAAGAAATAAAAGATTTGGGCATTACATTCTCAGCGGATGTGTCTTTTAATAAGCATATCTGCAATATATCTAATACAGCCCTCAAGACTTTAGGTTTCATTAATAGGTCCACCAAAGAATTCAGCATTTCCACATTTAAATTATTATTTATCTCCTTGGTTAGATCGAGATTGGAATATAGATCAATCGTGTGGAGTCCATATTACTTAAATATGTCAGGACTGATCGAGAGAGTCCAAAGAAAGTTTCTGTACCAAGTTGCATTTAGACTTCATATAAAAAATCAGGATTTCAATTATCACGATATGTTAAATAAATTGAACTTACTTCCACTATCACAAAGGAGAGTGTTAACCGACATGAATTTTCTTTATAAACTTGTACACGGGTTCATTGATTGTCCTTCAATCATTTCCAAACTACATTTTCTTGTTTCTCCACCACAAAGTAGGAATACGAGAAACTTTTATTGTTTTAGACTTATTTACCATCATACTAATTATGGTCTCAACTGTCCCCTAAGCAGACTGATGAGAACAGCCAACGTATTAGGCTCAGATATTAATTTTTCAATTTATACGTTTAACTTTTGTAAATTTCGCAATCTCCTTCGCCGTATTAATTTCGCACAATATAATTTATAGTTGTAATTATAAATGTATGTGAACAATCCTTTTATTTAAGATATTAATTTAAATTTACCTATATATAGTTGTTTGTTTAATTATAGTTGCGTTTTACACTATTTGTAATAGTTTATACATAGGCTCTAATATTATTGTATATGTTGTAAAAAAGGGGTTATCGCGTTAATAAATAAACTAAACTAAACTAAATAATGTAATAATTGTTCCTCTTTCTTGTGTATTTAAAGATTTGATGACATTTTTCTAGTTCGAATTGCTGTATCTTGACCCTCACATTTTTCTAGATATAATAAAAATTCAAAAATTATTCCAATATTTAAAAATGGATGTAAAAAAGAAATTGGTAATTATAGACTTTATTAAATCTAATGTTAAAAATTTATGAAAAAATGATTAAAAATAGATTAACAAATTTGTTTAATAAATGAAATTTTTTTGATGATTATCAATACGGGTTTCAACAAAATTAAATACTTAATCAGCGTTATTGAAAAAGCATTGGATATAGTTAATCATTAACTTTATGGGCAGTTTCCATGGTTACCATAAAAATATCTCCTCAAAACTGATTTAATAATAAAAACATATTAATAAACAAATTATTATCATATTTCAACTCGCCAGTTAGCATGCTAAAATCCAAAATGACATAAGCCAAATTTCAGTAACTAGGATTTTAACAGAAGAAAACTATCATCCATATAAAAAATAACTCAGGAGTTGACCGAAAATGATCAAGACAGAAAAGT
Organism: Stenus bimaculatus; assembly: GCA_963971135.1. Classification (NCBI taxonomy): domain Eukaryota; kingdom Metazoa; phylum Arthropoda; class Insecta; order Coleoptera; family Staphylinidae; genus Stenus; species Stenus bimaculatus. The sequence continues at coordinate 38,756,149 of OZ020180.1, forward strand.
TGAATTTTGTGATCAAATGATGGATCAGATTGGTACAAATGAGATTAGCACAGAAAACATTATTTTTTCGTAGAAAGCAGCGTGAAATCGTAAATATGCAAACAGCATCATCACCAGAAGAGATTGAAGTTGTACCATGTATATCATTCAAATAAACTACAAGCAATAAAGGTCCTAAAACTGTACCTTGTGGTCGACCTTCTTTTATTAACAGTGGGTCACTCATGGTATCATTAATCTTTACATATTATATTTCAGATGATCAAATTATAAAATGTTAAAAAACAACAAAATATTCGGGATTTTTTTAGGGACAAAAAATTATGATGGGTATTTCATTTCAATTATCATGTACAGGCGGAACTTTAAAAAGATTAAAATATCTATCCGACAAAACTAAACAAATAAGTAAACATTCTATTATAATTTCAATTTTAAGATAATAATAACAAATACTTTATCCATTCAATAATTGACCTTTGAAGAAAATTCAAAAACATAATATAAAATATACAGGGTGATTTTTTTAACCTGGAAAATGGAATTATCTCGAAAAATACGCATCGCACAGAAAAATTTGCCAGATCGAAACTTTATCTCTCCGAGGGAGGCATATGTTAGTACTAAATTACTCCCATCCCGACACCCACTGGGGGCAGGTCCGGCGGCAACTTTGAATCTTAAATACGAACACCCATTTTTTATCGCAGATTCGGATTCAACGTCAAAAGGTACGTACGATTTGTCCGAATTTTTTTTTTCCATTCGCGACAGATGGCGCTGTAATCACAAAAAATGAACAAAAATCAAAAGAATCAAAAATCAGATAAACATGCATTTATTATTTTTCGACGGGCTATTCAATGATAATACGGATGCTGGTATGTTAAAAAACTACATTTAGCATAACCCAGGAACAACGACGGGGACGTAGTAGTTTTCTGTTCCCTTCGGGGTGCTTGATTAACGTGAGTCCCCTTGCCTCTCATCTTTTGGGGTGCTTCATTAGCGTGAGTCCCCTTGCCTCTCACTATTCAAGTAAATGCTCGAAATGGTGACCTTGAACTTCAATACATTTGTCGATCCGCCCTTCAAATGACTGTACACAACTGAGAAGTACGTCTCCAGGAATATGGTCACAAGCATTCCTGATTCATACACTTTATCTTTCAGGTACCCCTACAAAAAAAAATCCGGTGAAGTAAGATCTGGTGATCTGGCAGGCCAATTTATCGGACCAGCTCTACCAATCCAGCGACCGTGGAAAACACGATCAAGTACTTCGCGTGATAATACCGAATAATGCGCCGGACAACCATCATGTTGAAACCACATGTTCCGTCGCACTCTTAAACTTACGTCTTCTAGTAACTGTGGCAGTTCATTTTCCAAGAAGTCTCGATACATTTCACCGTTTAAATTGCCTTCAAAGATGTGGGGACCTATGAGTTTGCTACCAATTATCCCGCACCAGACAGTGACAGACCAAGCACGCTGATGCTCAACCTGACGCAGCCAGTGTGGGTTTTCAATACTCCAGTAATGCATGTTATGTCGATTAACAGCTCCATGGTTTGTAAATGTTGATTCGTCAGAAAATAATACCCAATGAAAGAAATTACGATTCATTAATATTTTTTCCCGTTCCCACTGACAAAATGTCAAGCGATTTTCGAAATCAACGCCATGAAGATCTTGGTGAAGAGATAAGTGGTAAGGATGATGTTTATTGTGCTTTAAAATTGTCCAAACACTGGACATTCCGCTATCGCGAGCTATTTCTCGTGTGCTGACGTGGGGATTATGAGCCACTGCGGCTAATACATCAATTGTATTTTCTGCTCCAGTTACTGTTTTTTTACGGATCCTTTTCTTCGGTTGAACACTTCCTTCGCGAGTAAACTGTTGGACAACACGGAAAAACGAAGTGCATGATCGCGGCCTGTCTGGAAAACCCTGAGCATAAAGGTTGACAGCATTCTCTAAATTTCTGCCCGCTTCTCCATAAACAAGAATCATTTCAATTTTTTCTTGTATGGTTATTAACACCTCCATTTTCACAAAAATTGTTCGTACGCTGAGACGGGTTAATAACTACAAATGCAAGCGACTGAACACAAGAAAAGTTTAATTATGAAAGAGAATTATTTAGGTCTCCAGAAGGGACATGTGGCGAGAGTTACATTTGTGTACAATCATTTGCAAGGCGAATCGACAAATGTATTGCAGTTCAAGGTCACAATTTCGAGCATTTATTTGAATAGTGAGAAGCAAGGAGACTCACGTTAATGAAGCACCGCAAAAGATGAGAGCCAAGGGGACTCACGTTAATCAAGAACCCCAAAGGGAACAGAAAACTACTACGTCCCCGTCGTTGTTCCTGGGTTATGCTAAATGTAGTTTATTAACAAACCAGTAACCGTATTATCGTTGAATAGCCCGCCGAAAAATAATAAATGCATGTTTATCTGATTTTTGATTCTTTTGATTTCTGTTCATTTTTTGTGATTACAGCGCCATCTGTCGCGAATGGAAAATTTTTTTTCGGACAAATCGTACGTACCTTTTGACGTTGAATCCGAATCTGCGATAAAAAATGGGTGTTCGTATTTAAGATTCAAAGTTGCCGCCGGCCCTGCCCGCAGTGGGTGTCGGTATGGGAGTAATTAAGTACTAACATATGTCTCCCTCGGAGAGATAAAGTTTCGATCTGGCAAATTTTTCTGTGCGATGCGTATTTTTCGAGATAATTCCATTTTCCAGGTTAAAAAAATCACCCTGTATAGTGATATTGATAACCATCTAACTCGAAACAATAATAAAATTCAGTTTGATATTTCAAGAAAGAAATGGAAAATATATTATAAACTTCAATACTTTTGTTATGAAGTTCAAGAATTACCTACCATTTTAAATCGTAGAAGAAAATGTGAAGATTCTGACGTTTACGTGTACTTTATTCTATATATTATTTTCTTATACAGGGCGGAGGAAAAGGAAAATGTGAAATTTCAGATTTTTCATGATATTTCAGGACTAGAGCAAGATATCTCGGATTTCTAAATAGATTCTAAAGGAGTTTGAAAAGGGGAAACTTTTTTCTAATTTAAGCCACTTTGTAGCTCCTTAGGTTCACAATATCAAAATGGTGTGAACCGTAAGAGTGACCCCCGTGTATACCCTGTATACCCTAATTATTAATATTAACCAGATTTTTACCCAGATTCTGGTCAAATCATTTAAATTTAAAGGCCTTTAAATTTAAATTTGTTATATGGGTTGTAATGGACGATTTCCATGGTTACCTTAAATGTTTCTAATTAATACCCAGATTCTGGTCAAACCATTTAAGTTTAAAGGCCTTTAAATTTAAATTTGTTATATGGGTTGTAATGGACAATTTCCATTGATACATTATTTGTTTTAAATTAAAGACATTTAATTCTGACCAGAATCTGCCCATAAAGCCCTTTAACTTTGACCAGAATCTGCCTATTTATCTGCCTGATTGATATTATTTATGTTATTTGTTTGTTAATAAATATTAAAGTTAAAATTTTTTTAAATATATACCATAAACGAATTACTTAATTAAATTTATAGAAGTTCATGTTATAATTTTGAAGTCAATATTGATCATTAGTAGTTTTAGATTACCCGGTGCGATTGAAAATTAGAGGTCGTGCTCAGTGGTCAATAACGAACAAAGTCCTTCTTGCTTTTCAAGCGGGCGTAAAATGATTATTATTATTATTATTAATGGTGGAAGTAACGTTACCTTTACGACTCATACTCACGTTTCGATTCATTGTTTTTCATTAAAGCATATTTTACGCTTTGATGCATAAATTGCTCCGGGAAGCACTCTCTAATCCATCACAATTTGCGATAATGTCGATATGTACGTATACTGTTTGGTATTACAAGGAAGTAATTGAGTGAAGAAAATGAAGGGTTTAATTAAATACACAAAACGGAAATTTATTAATACGTAACCATAAATAAAGCTTGTTACAATAATTTATTATATAATTTAAATGCAAAAAGAGTATTTTTTAAAATTAATCCACACAAAATATAGTTTGTTTAATGTACTTTTAAGATAATCTAAAAAATATTAATTGTATTAATTAGTTTTTAAATTATATTGGAAGTAAAATGTCAATATAAACAGAAGGTTCAATTATATTGGCATCTCTTTCGCACAGTTATATGTATGTTTCATACGCGCATCGCATTTCAAAGGAACAGAGGAATTGGAGTTACAGATTTTGCCGACTATCCTCTTTTAACTATACCTACTATACTAAATTCCCAAAATATTTACAGAAAACTTGCTAATTACTAAAGTACTTTCTCGAAATAAAATTGAACTATTTTGGTAATTTGAGTAATCATATAACAAATTAAAACCTAGAAACCTAATTTATCCTAGAGACCCCAAATAAGTAGCTCTATTAATTATACCTAAGATCCATAAAATTTGTATAGGTATTTTAGTTAATACTTTGTCAAAAAGAATGAACTTCAACGGCGCAAATTTTATAACCATACTAAAATATGTAAATATTTATTGCTAACGGAATACTACATCTAAGCAATGGATAAATGACAGCTGAACAAAAATCAGAAGAGGCCTTTACAAACAAATCCATTAGGTCGATTTTCGTAAACACAAAATTTGCTCAAATAACGTATACCCTTTAAAGAATATTTAATTAGTTTGCTCAAATAACATATGGGTTTAAAAATATTTTATGATTCTTGTTCAGTTGAAGCCTTTCCGTCAAAAATACATGAACAGTTCTTGGAATTTAAACTATACTTAAGTTTTATTTATAAACAGAGAAAACTTAAAGGTAGCTTCTTAAGTCCAACTTTATTAATTATGCCCGGGGCTTTAAAAAACTATCAATTTCCGACCATTCCATCATCAGGTTTTTACCTGATATATAAGAATACCTACTATAATAAATTTGATATGTTTGTACGTAAGATTAATATTAATATTGTGCCATTCAATAAGTCGACGTTCCATTTGACTTTCTCAATGTCCCTGTTATTTTACATATATACAGGGTGTTTATAAATACGTGTCCAAAAATTATAGGACGCATTCTTGGTAAAATTTTAAAGTTAAAATCCTAATACATAAATGTTGCATTCATCGCCGTTTGCCTGCAAGAGGTCTTCAAAGTTGCAAATATCTACTATTCCCTTATAATTTAAAGATTATTACATCAAATGCATGCTGTATGCCTTCAAGAATTAAATGACAATGTTTTATTACTACTACAGTGTTTTTAACGCCTAATAATGAATTTTCCTTAAAAAAAATCAATTTATTTTAGATAAATTAAACTTGGCAACAGTGTTAAAAATTAAAAAAAAAATGATTAAAAACGTTAGTGTCAATATTAATTCAAATAGTTTTTTGTGTTTTCGATATTTATTAAAATGGATTACTCTTTCAATGAATGCGCTGACATGTATCTTATTTATGGTCGCTGTGAAGGAAATGCTCAATTGGCAAAAGAGGAGTACCAAATAACTTATCCCAATCGGCGACATCCCTGCGATAAGACGTTTCAGAGGCTTAACCAGCGGAATCGAGAAACGGGCCAGGTTGTTCCCCAACACCAGAATGGTGGAAGGCCGAGACATCGACGCACTGTACAATTAGAAGAAAATATTTTGGAGGCTGTTAATGAAGATCCTAATCGAAGTACTCGGGAAATTTCTTGAGAACTTAACATTCGTAGCCATACAACTGTTCAACAAGTTCTTACAGAAAATAATTTATATCCTTACCATTATACAAAGGTACAACCCCTATATGTAGGAGATAAAGCAAAAAGACTAACATTTTGCCACCAAATTCGCCGTCGTATACGAAACGACATTAACTTCTTATAACGAATTTTGTGGAGTGACGAATGTACATTCACAAGGGATGGTGTTTTTAACAGTCACAATTTGCACACTAGGGCTAAAGAAAATCCAAAGTTAAGTCGTGAATTTGGACACCAGCGGAGGTTTTCCATTAACGTATGGCTGGGTATTGTTAATAACTCTGTTGTTGGACCAGTATTTCTTCCAAATAGATTAAATGCGGAAGCATATTTGGATGTTTTGGAAATAGTTTTTGATAACTTAGATTTGCTAACTAGAAGAAATGTTATTTTTATGCATGACGGAGCCCCAGCTCACAATTCACAATGCGCAAATGGTAATAAGGTGGTTAAATACCAATTTGGGTAATAACTGGATTAGGAGGAATGGTCCGATTCCATGGCCTCCGAGATCGCCTGATTTTAACCCACTAGATTTTTTTGTTTGGGGTTATTTAAAGGAAATTGTGTATGCCTCACCTCCACAAAATAACCAAGAACTTAGGGAAAGAATAGAAACTGCTGTCCTTTTAATAACTCCGGAACAATTGGAAAAAGTATTAAATTGTTTACCAACTCGCTTGCAGCATTGTTTAGATGCCGACGGTGGACAATTTGAACATTTTTGTTAAATTTTCATTTTCGCCAGTTTTTTAGGTATTCTGCTAAACTTAAACTTAAAAGAATTATTTTTATACTTGTATTTATTAAATAAATTTGATTTATTCTATCATTATTATTGGTAAGAATTCCAAGAATTTAAAAAATCACATCTCGTTTTCGCTGTTGATATGTTTTTTTTATTGGCTCATATAAAATGAAGTAAATATAGTCTTCTTATTATTTTACAATGTTGCAATTTATAAATTTCTTTTAAACAGCTCCTGAAGATTTTTGGAGCCCAATACAATATTTTTGTATTAAGATTTTAACTTTCAAATTTTACCATGAATACGTCCTATAATTTGTGGACACGTATTTATAAACACCCTGTATATCAAACTTATTATTTTATTTTGATAGATATTCTTATTTTTACCTGATGATGGCGCACAATCTGCTATAAAATCGATAGTTTTTTAATGCCCCAGGTATAATAAATAAAGATGGACTTAAGAAGTGTTACCTTTGAGTTTTCTCTATCACTAATTAACTAGTCCAAATCATCGCGTTAACTCCAATGTTCATTTACTTAAGGTAAAATTGTGTTTAACTTTATTTTGAAATAAATAAGCAGAATTGAAATAGTTTATAGTAAATAATTTATAAACATTTACGGTTAATGACCAAAAGTTATGCCAGATTCATTTTATCTAGTTTTTTTATTAAATTATAAAATACGTTGAATATACAGGGTGAGTCAGACTACCCGTAACAGCCCTTTATCTCGAAAACAGTTTGTCGCACATAGATAGAATACAAATTTTAAATACCAAAGTGAACCCAAAGAATCCATTGGGGCACTTATTATTTTCCGAAACAAACCGGAAGTGCCCGGAACCGGAGGCAACTTTGATTTTTTAAGTGGCAACATAGGTCGAGTATAGTATCGTCTGAAAGGTCTTTTAAAAAGAAACAACTTTTATTAAAATATTTTTTTAATATATTGCATAATTAACAAATTAAACGAAAAATCATAAGCAAACAAGTGACAAATGGTTTCTTAAATTATGGAAAAATTAAAGCACTACCAGCATCCTTAATATGGGTAAGGGTAGAGGCAATTATGAATTTTAAATGGAAACTTGTAACTTTTTCATTATTTGTTTCGCTTGTTAAAAATAATAAACTTTTTTAGGTTTTGTATTTTCCTTAATTCAAAAAATAAAAAAAGGTGATTATTTTTAACGAATAAAGCGATAATAACTGCAAAAAAGAGTTTCTACTTAAAAAAATCTCTTTTGTCCATTTGCCGATGATGGTAATGATTTAATTTTTCCCTTTAAGATACCAATGGTCACTTATTTGCATATTCTTTTTCGTTTAATTTGTTAATTATGCAAGATATTACATAAATATTTTAATAAAAGTTGATTGCCATTTGAAACTTCCGATTCCGGTCACATTCGGATTGTTCCGGAAAATAATAAGTGCACCAAGGAATCCACATTTTGAAATTTCAAAAGGCAACATAGGTCGAGTATGATAGTTGGAAAGGTCTTTTTAAAAAGAAACAACTTTTATTAAAATATTTATGTAATATCTTGCATAATTAACAAATTAAACGAAAAAAATATGCAAATAAGTAACCATTGGTCTCTTAAAGGGAAAAATTAAATCGTTACCATCATCGGCAAATGGGCAAGAGAGATTTTTTTTAAATAGAAACTCTTTTTTGCAGTTATTATCGCTTTATTCGTTAAAAATAATTAACTTTTTTTTTATTTTTTGAATTAAGGAAAATGCAAAAGTTACAAGTTTCCATTTAAAATTCATAATTGCCTCTATCCTTACCCATAATAAGGATAATGGTAGTGTTTTAATTTTTCCATAATTTAAGATACCATTTGTCACTTGTTTGCTTATGTTTCTTTCGTTTAATTTGTTAATTATGCAAGATATTAAAAAAATAATTTAATAAAAGTTGTTTGTTTTTAAAAGACCTTTCAAACCATACCATAATCGACCTATGTTGCCATTTAAAAAATCAAAGTTACCTCCGGTTCCGGGCAGTTCCGGTTTGTTCCGGAAAATAATAAGTACACTAATGGATTCTTTGGGTTCGCTTTAGTAATTAAAATTTTATTCTACCGATGTGCGACAAACTGTGGTCTGACTCACCCTGTATTTTCCAAAATGTTTTGCCTAAAAAATTACCTAAAATACTACATGAATTTTTTTGACTTTACTTTTTGCTGGAATAATAAAAAAGTTTCCGACACTTAAGATCACATGTGTGAAATCTTAAATTAAAGTGAAAATGACAGTACTCAAATAATTTTATGATGCATTTCTTAGTGCATCGTTAACTTCTCCTTACTTAAATAATAAAAGAGTAAGTTTCTACAAATAAAACGTTTTATATACACGCAGATTAGGAATAAAAAGTTTATTGCTTTTTTCACGCTAAATGGGTTAAATTTTTTCGTCCTATTCATAGTTGTAGTACAAAAAACATGTTGCATAAAGAGGGATGTACTCGAATATTTTTATATGCAATTCCATGTAAATGCCGGACATGATAATAGTAAAACTGTAATAGTTAATTAAAATCGGTTTTTAAATTCAAAATATTACCCTTTGAGCTAACATCTCTCATCGAGTTTTTTTACTTATTTTTTTTAATATGGTAAATATTGCTCATCAAATATAGTAAAATTAGGTGTTTTTAAAATCCTGTAAATTTTTAAACATTTAAAACGACAAAATCTCATCGAGAGTATTTTATGGCATTCATCTTCTTCAAATTTGGAACAAAAAAAAATTAATTTCGTTCTTTGGTTATTTAAATATTCCGTCCAGAAGAGAGTAACTTTTTCTACCAAAAGTGTCCAAAATGAGACGCCACCTGCCAAGAATTTAGATTAGATATCTGAACATATGAAGTGTCAAACTCTTTGTTTTTACCTTAATTTATTCCTTGCATAGGAAAAAAATATTTCAATTAGTTTTTTAGAATTTTGCAAAGCACCGGTAAGCGAACGTTTTCTGTCAAACTCCCGTTTTACTGCTGCCGTATGAGTATTTGGTTTGAAAAGAAGAAATTGGGAGCCACAAAACGGCCGAGTTGCATGTGATGTGGAGTACAAATTGCAGCTTGAGTCAAGACTGAAGTTGGACTTCAAAAATTTATCAATTTTTTTAGAATTTATTGAAATAAATATATGTTAAGAGCCAAATCATTAATGGGGCATTATTCATAATGCCCGGGCAATATAAAAAATTCCACAAAACGATCGGGTAAGATAGTAAATAATATTATTAAAAATATTAACTTGCACGAGCGTTATTGAGCAGAGTGAATAGGTTCACTTTGGTGTATTTTCCTCAGTAATGTACAATCACGACCAAAAATATAGAGGACACAAGAGAAACCAAACACGAAATCTTTCAAATTTTAGAATATTTCTTTTGTATCTTTTAAATCTTTACGAAAAAGCGTGTTCCAATCAAAGAAGTGGTATGGTTTGGTGGATCCTGTATATTAAAGATTGAATTCAAAAAGTTAAATCATATTTACCGATGATTTTATCAAAATTATTTTTTAGTAGTTTCAAAATTTACCAAAAAATAAATAACTTTTGTCTAAATGGTTTTTATTTGACAGATTTTTAATTTCAAAAATTTCTATAAATTTTTTTTTACCCTTGATATTGATAGGTTCTTTGTTTTTCTCCTCTTCAAACCAAACAATTTTTAATTGATACTCTTTTAAGCCATTTTTTATTAAGAGGATTCGTACCGTGTGCGACGTTAAAAAAATGATTGTTATATTTATTTAATAAATTGCTTCTACACACTTATAGTTTTCGCTTGAACTAGGACACTTGTCATAGTTTTTTAGCAAGTTTAAACCATCGAAAATAAAAATTATAAATATGTATCTGAATTTGATTGTCCAAATCGCGGCTAAAATTTAGTTTTAACATTTTCGCTGTAGTCCCAGTTCGGGCAAGAACTATAAGTTTGTTGAACATACAATAAATATTTTAGCAAAATCGATTCAGTGGTTTTTAAGATATCGTGTCAGCCAATGTAAAAAATGAAGTTTGAATAAGACGCCTTTGAAAATTAAAGTAGGTATAAAATAGAAACAAATTTCGTACCAGATTATTCGTCTAAGCCTGGTTCATATGAACCTTCTTCTGATTCGTAGAATTCACATAGAAGCAATTCATTTTTTAACCTGGCACACAGTACGACTCCCCTAAGCCATTTAGTTTCTGAAATATTTACTTGTCTCAAGTTGATTCACCGTATGTACTATTTTTACGAATGTTAAACATAGTTTAAATGATTTCTAGGTGCTAAATAGGCTATGCAGGATGTTTCTAAACATATGTCCCTAACTTCAGGAATAGATTCTTTGACTTATTTGAAGATCGAAAGGAAGAATAAAATTTTTCGCCAAAATGCTTTTCTGTTGCACTCTTACACACTCCAGGTATAGGACCTGTTTCATAAGTGCAAGCGAGAGAAAAATCCTGTTTACAAAACGGACAGACGTTACCAATTATTATTGAATAAAGCTGCGAACATTCAATCCAAATTATCTTCTGGGGAAAGGACTCCTTTTTACCCTCCCCCATTTTATTTATCTGAAGCCAATATAAGTTCAATTTTCTACTTTTATGCACATTCCTAGAACTTTTTTTATCCCGTTTACATTTTTAATACCTCTTTGCGATCAGAAAGAATTATTAAATTTTTTGAAATTAAACTCTTATTACGGAATATTTTGAACAATTAAGTATAAACAACGTCGTACATTTTGTATCAAAACTCAATACGGCATATCTTCTAAACCAAAAAGATATCAAAAAAGTAAAGGGAAGGAAGTTTTAGAAATACCCAAGGAAGTAAAAAATTGAATTTATATTGAACACTGGCGTGAAATATGAAAGATACCCCTATATTTTTTCCCCCGGTAAAAAAGGATCGATCTCACCGAAAAAACTGCACCCCAACATTTGTATTTAACTTTCGAAGTTGTATTCAATGATGATCGGCAAAAGTCTCTGTAAAAAATTTCAACAAAAAATGGAGCATTTTGATGAATAATTATATTCTTACTTTTTATCTTCAAATAGGTCAAAAAATCTATTCCTAAAGTTAAGGACACATGTGAATAACACCCTGTATAATATGTCAAATTAAATTAAATTTAAATTTAAATCTCATTTAAAACTCGTTAAACATTTTTGATAATTCTGGCCGTTAATGAATATCAATTTAAATAATACAATATACATACTGGGTGATCCATTTCCTCTGTTTTCCATGTTAATTAAAAAATGGTATTCATATTATAAGTTTGATATTTTAACATTATTAATAATATTATTATTGACAACATAAATTAAAATCCAAACCTTTTAAAAACAAAATCTGATAAGACTAAAATGATCAATCAACTCATTGCACTGGCATTATAAATACTGCCAGAATTAATCACTCATCATAAAATATATATTTTATCCTCTGTAGTAGTTTCATTGAATTTGAAGTTACATACAACACAAAACTGTTGCAATAAATATCTTATGAACCATAATTAATGAAACTTATTATACAAATCCATGAAGTCCTCAATAAAGTTTTGACAAAATAAAAGATGCCATTTTTAAAATAAAAATCGACATGCACGAGCAATTTTCCAAAAACCATTAAAAATTCCAAAATTTAGGATCTACATGTATATTTGATTGAAAAAACAAAGGTTCAAATCCTAATTTTGCAAAAACCTGTCTGCACTTTTTTTAAAATATTTCAAAGGCCATTAAAAGAAATTTAATTGTAGATAAGGTATCGCCAATACATCATTTTCAAAAAAATATGGCAGGAAATTGTAGAAATTACATATTCTCTTGTTTACCTCATTTATATTTACTTCATTTGGTTTTTAATTAATTTTCTGATTAAGTCTTTATAATTAATTGATAAGAAACTTTGTTTGTATAACATAACGTAGTATAATTTCTATACTTGATTTAAAACATGTAGAAAGCACAGATTAATTTTAAAGCTCTGCATCATTTGTAGGAGTAATATTTTTCTTTATTTTAAATTAAATCAAACTTTTAAAAATCTTAAAAAGTATTTAAGATATTTTTTTTGGAAATCATAATTTTAAAAATGTTGATTATTTATAGTAATTCTGTTACGTTTATTGTTTCCACAAATAAGGTAATCGATAAGGAATTTATTGTTATTAATTTCAATTTGATAGTAAATAAATCTGGGTTATTTAAAGAAGTAAAATAATAAATAAACAAAACACAATAATAAATGTACAAAATTGTTATATATTTGCTTTTTTATTTTATAAACATAAACAATACAATGGATCAAAGTACAAAAATATTTATTTCAATTCATTTTTTAATAATAAAATTATAGTTTCTATAAAAATTTACCTAAATTAATTTACAAATACAAGTTTTCATTATAAGGCCAGTATGTCAAGATTCTAACAAAAAAAATGTCTTAAAATTTTGCAAAAATTGTAATAACAGGATACAATATCAAATGCGAGTTACGCTATATTTTTGCTATGGATTAATATCATCTTATTTTTTATTAACATTTAATATTATTTAAATGAACTATTAAATTTACCTAGGTTCTATTTTAACTCCCACTATCCCAAAATATGGTATACTTTACAGGCTATATATTTGGCCCAAATCATCGTATACAAAATTCTCAAATTGAATTTGTTTTGGTTTTAGTTTACCGAAACTCAAATTAATTAAAATAATAACAATATATAAACATATTTTCAAATTTACTGATTACTTTTTATTAAAATTTGAGATATTTTGCATTTTTCTGTATTGCATCACAGCTTAAATTATTCCTACTTTTGGTACACGAAAAATTGGCGGAAGATGTTCCTCTGTTCAGCATGTAATTGCTTCCTTTTGATATTTTTTCTTGGGAAGAGATGCTTTCCATATTTATAATTGCTTTATTTATTGAATAATAGATGCAGCAAAATTTTGATTACTTTTTGAAGATATTACAACTGTTATTAAAATAAGAACTCTCCAGTACAATCTAAGAAATGGCTACTAAGTATACACGGTGTCCAGCCCTTGAAATATTGCGTCTAAAAGTAGATTTTTCGTCATTTATTTGAAAACGGATTGTAGTAGAGATTAGACATTTGTTTGAAGCATAATACTCTGAAGATACAATTTTATGATTTTTTTCAGATTTTTTTGACCCCTTCGAAAGGGTAGTTTTAAGAAAGGTTAAATTAAAAAATAGCTTTTACTTTTTTATGGTTAACATAACATAATATTTATTTTCACAATATTATTGCTTATTTAATTTTAGACAAAAATTGTACTCTTATCCCAACTCGATAGATAGCACCCTTTTCGAGAAAATACGCATTCACGTGCAGAGTTCCAATCATATTTTACTATTTTATCATACAATAATTTCGCTACCCTTGTTCTACAATACTCGTCTTTTATTATTAGTACCTTAATGAAAAGTACTTATTTGTTAAGTTTGAATAATATTTCAAGGGCTGTAGCTCCCTTAGGAAGGAAAATTGGACATATTATGTTTTATGAAGTTTTTTTCTTAAAATTAATTGTAGAATCGCCTTCTAAAATTTTGCCGCTTAATTTCTGGACACCCTGTATAATACATAATAGTAAATTTTATTTCTATTCATATATGTACAAAAAACTGTACTTTTCGAATAATCATCCACAATTAGTAGTTTCTTTTAGAATGCATATCATATTTTGGATGAAATTTGCTATTTTCATTTATTGTACCCAACAAATATAATGAATAAATAAAATGAATTCGTAATACCAAGTAATCGAGAATAGGAAAGTCTGAAATCGTACTGAATATAAGATTCTCCTAATAATTTTCAGTCATTTCATTTTAGGATAAATATGCATCAGTATTAAAATTCCCCATTCCATTACAGCCCTAAAAAATATCATAGGATTTTCTTCTTTTTGTTAGCCCTGGATAAAAAGAATAAAATTCAAAAATGTACATGGAACTGTAGACTTGAAGTTGTAGAGATCTTATTACTTAATACCTAGTATTTTGTATTTTTAAGTATAACTAATCTATCCTATTAATTTTTGTTGACACTTGTCTATCTCAAAATATGGCATTAAAAGAATCACGATTTCTTAAAATATCTGTGAATTCTTCCAGTGCCAAGTTTTGCAATAAGACTATAGTTAAAATTAAAGGAAGACAGAAAATTAATAAAATATATTTTATGTAGAAATATAACTAATCATTCAAATATACATATAAATTAGTTTGCGTAAGGATTTTATACAAATGCATGCAAAAGCTGAATATTTAAAGCGTGTGAATAATAAATACTTAAATGCTTGAAATATAAAATAGTTATTTATATAACGAGAGTGTAAAGTGAAGTTTTATGGCATGAGGTCGGAAGTATCGAGATGAGCCGATTGAATGACGTAGAACTTAATTTTACACGAGGTACATACAAAATTTTTTGCATGATCGCAACTTTAAACAAAAACAAATTTCATAAGTTAGTGTAAAAGTAATCTTAAATCTTAAATAATTAACCAATTTTACTGTTTGTTTATTGTTTATTTGGAGCAGGGTACTGATGAAAATGAGAGGTTAACAGTGTTGCCAGGTTAGTATAAGAGCAGCAGCGAGTAGCTAAAAATGAATGAATGAACGAAAGCATCATTTTTTTGTGTTGGTTATAGTATATACGCAAGGCATATAATCAACATGAACAGTCATGATGATTATATACTTGCATATATACACTGCTCAACAATTGATAGGGATCGAGGTGGAGTTTACTGGTAATTTTGGCTAAAATGTTGAAGTTGAATGGGGTCTAAACGTCTTCGAGGCACAAAATTAATTCCGGAAAGCATCACAATATTTGGTTTTAACCAAAACGTAACCTGCTATAGCAAGTTGCTATAGCTATTAGCAACAATTTTACCCATTGTTAAATTTTAAGGCTTACGATAATGTCGAGTAGACGTACCTATATAACTTTAAAGTGAAAATAACCTAAATTACGTAAAATTTCCTTCATCCACTAACAAACAAATTGCCTACAAAGGATAAAGACTATAAAGTCCGTAAAAAAACGAAGTTTTACCACAAAGTCATCAATAAAAATTTATCGACTATGATCAACTAATTGGCGACCATTAAGGCAATTGGACTTTTAGGTAAAAAAATATCCAAATTTACTACAATTTTACTATAAAGTAATTTTTCCTTAATGGTCGCTGTGGGAAGTTAAATTGTAGTTAGTTTTCCTTTAAGTTTTACCTGTAACACCATTTTACTTTAAAGGCAAAAATAGGTAAAATTTTTAAGTAAATTCTTTTTCAGAATTTTCCTATTTTCAACTTTATAATAGTCAATTTAACCTGCTATTCGCCGTATGGGCAAATCTTAAATACAAGAATATTTACTATGCCCTGTTACTTGGGGAAAGAAACAACTCAAAAAAAAGTTTAATGGAGAAAGATTATTTTAAATTATGTAAATTTGGCAACTAAAACATCATCAGGACATATATTAAAATATACTTTATTTTAGCCAAAACTATTAAGAGAATTTGCCTTGATCCCTATAAATTGTCGAGCAGTGTATTACCAACAGAGCATAATGACAGTTCTATGACAGATAAATCCTAAAAAAATCAACTTTTCGCATTGATTAGAATTTGTAAAGTGATAACTTTAGGAGTGGTCGTGCAAAAATACATTTATGATTTATAAACCTTTAAATAAAATTTTAAAAGAATAATTGCTTATTAAGATTTTTGTACGTAGAAAATTTTAGAACATTAAAAACAGCTACCAATCACCGCTTGTTATAATTTTTAATTTATAATAATTTGATTTTGGACAAGGTTTAAAACATTAGGATTTTATTATAATTAAAAATTACTATAACTGGAGTCTGGTAGCTGTTCTTTTTATTATACTTTCAAAGAGTTGAAAAATTATTTTTAATTGAATTTTATAAGTATGCACGTCTGGTTTGTCTAATAGTGCATCTCATAAAATGTCACTTATTATCAAGGACGTGGCATAATTTGACTCAACAAATATAATTAAATAATATACTTATTTAACATAGTTTTTACAGGGTTTTACTGCTTAAACTTTAAAAAATATTTTATTCAATTCTTAAATTTTGGATAGAAAATAAAAATTATAGGTACATATTATGTGAAAATATTCCGGATTATTTTTCCTGAATTGGAGTTCCATAAAGTATGGACAAATTAACTACAGAGTGTTTCTAAACATTGTGTCCCTAACTTTAAATTTTGCAATATAAATATAAATTGCATTCAGAGTAAACATTTGAATTTATTTTGAGTAGTAGTTTAGCTAAAAGTAAGCTCCATTCATAATTTAAGTAAGTAATATTTAAAAAACTTGAAAATATGGAGAACACCCAGAATTTTGAAAATGGAGCTTTATGGCGCTTCATTTCGGTTATGGTTTAAGTATGGTGTTTTTGCTAGTTCTTTTCTAATTTTAGTAAAAACGATAGTAAAAAATCGGTTATTAAAACGGTTGAAAACAGGTTAGTAAACGGTTAAAAATCAGTTAAGAACTGGTTTCGGTTACGGTTAGCTAAAATTAATTACCTCAGTTTCGATTTCGTTTCAAATAACACGGCTTTTACCGAAATTCATTAAAGACGGTTCGGTTAGAATCCCTGATAGAAAGTATATTTAGATAATGCTATACCGGGTGTACATAAAAATAGGGCCATGTCTGTCATGTCTTTATTTATTAAAATAAAACTTTGAAATTTTACTATGTTATATGACATAGGAAAATGCATTTATTGAACAAAGCAAAATTCAAACCACTTTGGGTTTCACAGGAAATTACAGCATTTAATTATAATTTATGAAATTCATTTGGCCGTTTTTGAGATATTAATTATTATGATTTTAGAAATGCGTTTTTTGCAAATATCTTAATTTTTTTAAATGGCATGATAGTAGGGCTACCTCCTATTTTTTATGATTACTGTGATAACATCTAACATGAAAGTGTAAACATCAAGTTTTTTATCTACTAAAAAAATCCAAATTTTCTTTTAAAGGTTTGGAAATTTTTTTTTGTTAGCAAGATACTTTCAATCTCTCAATGATTAATAATATGCACAAAAAACTAGGGTGGTACATTTAAAATAAGGAAGTAGGTGTTATATCATTCGTCACCGGAAGTAAAATTGAATTTTCTTTTAATTCAATAAATGTGTTTCGTTAGTCTACCGGGTGGAAATGAAAACCGGGTCACCTCGATAACTTTTTTATTTATGAATAAAAAAATTTGAAATTTGGCTATGTTCTATGGTTCAAAAAAACAAATTTTATGTGCATTTTTTATTTTCGAAATCACTTCCGGTTTCACCGGAAACACCATGAACTTTGTTTTTTTAAATGTAACATCCCATATTTTTATTCATGGCTTAAAATACTTTTAAAAAAGAAGTATTTTTGAGATATTAGTTTTTATTTGTTTTCAAAAAAAAAAGGTTTTCGAAGTCGGTGAAAAGTACCAAAACTAATTCTAAATAATTCAAATACCTAAATAAAATTGTAATTTGAAAAAAAATTTAAGTGGTTTTTGAACTATTAATTTTTAAACTTAGTTAATGAAGATTTTATCAAATATCTCACATTTTTTAAATGCAATGATGCCGGGTCATTCGACTTTTTAAAAAGAGGATTTTATAACGATTATTTATTTTATGTATTTGAATTATTTAGAATTAGTTTTTGTAATTTTCACCGACTTCGAAAACCTTTTTTTTTATTGAAAAAAAATTTTTTTTTCGCTAAAATAAAAACTAATATGTCAAAAATACTTCTCTTTTAAAAGTATTTTAAGCCATGAATATGAATAAAAATATGGGATGTTACATTAAAAAAAAACAAAGTTCATGGTGTTTCCGGTGAAACCGGAAGTGATTTCGAAAATAAAAAATGCACATAAAATTTGTTTTTTTGAACCATAGAACAGCCAAATTTCAAATTTTTCTATTCATAAATAAAAAAGTTATAGAGGTGACCCGGTTTTCATTTCCACCCGGTATAGTCGATCAAAATAATATATTATATTGATGTGAAATGTATTTTATCACCGAAAATGTTATTTTAGATAGCCATTAAGTTACAGTAATGTTTACAGAATAGCGTTTTTTTGACATCAGTGTGAATGTCAAACTTAACATCGCTGTTACGGCTAACATTTTTTGTTCAGAATTACCCCATTAGTAAATTTTCTGGTAGTTGGCAACTCCATTGTCAGGTTTATGAAATCATCAAATAACCTATAAATCGCTTGGCAATTGCCACTTTAAAATCATGAACTTCAGTGCTACCTACTTCGAAAAAGAAATTTGTCAGTGAGTTACTAGCCATAGTAACGAACCAAAATAGAAAAAAAATTGTTATGCAACAAGTTCAAAAAGTATTTTAAGCCATGAATAAAAATATGGGATGTTAAATTTAAAAAAACAAAGTTCATGGTGTTTCCGGTGAAACCGGAAGTGATTTCGAAAATAAAAAATGTACATAAAATTTGTTTTTTTGAACCATAGAACATAGCCAAATTTCAAATTTTTCTATTCATAAACAAAAAAGTTATAGAGGTGACCCGGTTTTCATTTCCACCCGCTATATAACATTCTAAAATTTCAATTTTATATTTTAATAAATAAAGACCGTAGTGGCCCTAGTTTCGTGTATCCCCTATATAGTCATAATAGGGTACATAATTGTGGTAGAAAAACATGGATAGTTAAAACAATACCTTAGTTTGCAATAATACTGAAAATCACTTTTTTTCTTGATAAAATTTGTCAAACTCCTAGAAAATTTGTTAAAATTAAATAGCTAAATTTGAATTTTTTGTCACATGATCGTAAACAGACGAAATTGCAAGAAACAGTGAGTGACAACACAACTTAGTAAATATAAAATACAGCCCCTCTTTAACGGTATTTTTTGGCAACTTTTCTGAGACTTCTTTGTAGTTTTTTAGGGTAAAAAAATTTTTGGGAATAAAAACTGATAAAAATAGGTATAAACCGCAAAAATAGCTAGACGCTTTTTGACACTAGTAGGTTGTGACATTTTTAAGCGGGCGCCGATCGTGAGTGTTTTGGCGGGAACATTTTATGGGGTAATTCTGAACAAAAAATGTTAGCCGTAACAGCGATGTTAAATTTGACAGTCACCCCGATGTCAAAAAAACGCTATTCTGTAAACTTTAGTGTAACTTAACGACAATATAAAATAACATTTTCGATATTAAAATGCATTGTACATTTATATAATGTATTATTTTGATCAATTATACATTAATGTATTATTATTACTTTGCTGTATGTTATTTTAACACCGAAAATTTTATTTTAAATAACCGTTAAGTTGCAGTAAAGTTTAGAAAATTGCGTTTTTTTTTGACATCAGGGTGACTGTCAAATTTAACATCGCTGTTACGGCTAACATTTTTGTTCAGAATCACCCCATTAATTTATTTTAAACATCAGATTTTATTAAGCGGATCATCGAAAAAATTTTTATTATTAGGTGCATCTGTAGCATTTAAAGTACTTTTTAAAAAATTGTCATCTACCCTAGTTTATCCATTTACCTTATAATTGCAAAATTGGAACTAATTTTACTTTTTCTTGGCATCTAGAACTTTACCAAAAGAAGTTGTTTCTCCTATTTTTGCACGAGGTATTGCACCTAAAGCATCAAAAAATAAATAAATAGATTATTATTTTCTAAACATGTTGATAGAACCTCCACATATCAAAAGTATTTATCTATATTGAAGCCAAACATAATCAACTACCTATTTCTTTAATGATAGAATAACCATGAAAAGAAAAAAGTATAATGTAAGTTTCTGTTTGAATTTATACAAGGTGTTCCTAAATGTAGCGTATAAATGCAAAAGCAGACATAGGCATTTTGTAATAAAAAATATACTTAAAATTATTGAAGTATCCGATATTTTGACCTTCAGAAGTATAACACACATGTCATAACCGCACATTTTAAATTTTCTATCAAAACTGCAAGTTGATTTATTAGCTTTTTAAACCTTGATAAGTTTGTTTGCGTTTACTCAAAACATCTTATGAGTCAAATGTCTGATTTTGGATTTATACGCTTCAAATACAAGCGAAAAAATAAGGAGATAACTTTTGATCAAATCTAAGATAAAGGGGATGAAACAATTGTTTTATATCTAAAATGCTGATTTTATAGTTTAATTTTTAAAATAATTCCTAAATTTTTTATGATACTTTGCACACTCTATTTTTTACTTTGAATGGCAGAATTACAATAAATTAAATAAATTAAAATACCGTCAACTAGGCTAACTTTGGCCCAGAAGATAATTAGTTACCAACTTTCATAACTCATATTCTAAGTATTTTAGCTGTGTCTTTCAGTTAGTACTGTTGTGTACCTACTCGGTCAGGACGATAGGCGTTGTAGATAAGGTGACAAATAACTAAATTTGCAAGAAACAACATTGTAAATTCAGAATAAAAAAATATAATATGGTTTTTGGACTCCTTAATCCTTAAAAACTTACAGCAATTTTAGAATTTCAAATTTATAATTTTATGGGACACCCTGTATAAATTTTGTTTTATTAACAATTTATTAAAATACTTTATCTTCGGCGGATTTTTTGATTTAAAAAACATGATTCATTCATTTACCCTCATCCTTTTAAAAATGCTCCGACGTCTTTAGGAGACGAAAACAGTATTAGTTCATGGGATTTGTTTGTTCAGAAAGACATTTACCATATAGAAAAATTTTCTGGAAATATTTGGACAGGGTGCTGAATTGTCCATGATACCTGCTACTTTATTTACAAGCAACCATTCAGCACGAGTAAAATAATTTAAAAACATTTGGATGAAAATACCGAATATCTTAATATTTAAATTATTGGTAAGTTACGTTTAAGTACAACCTAAAAAATATTGTTCAGTTAAAATCAATGTGACATTTTTCAAATATGTAAGAATCAATTAGACAAAATACAATCTATAATATTTTATTATTAAAATACAAATATCTTTAAAGAAATATAATAACGATACAATTAACTTTATATGTATTCTGTACTACATTGAGCAAAAATAAATAGAAATGTATACAGAAAAATGTTTAACTTAGAGCACTCAAAAGGATTTTTTTATATATTTTTCTATTGTCTGCTACTTAACAGCGCAGCCTGTAGCGAGAACGCGATTTTCTTAAGCACCCTGTATAAATTAGTATTTTTAAATTTATGAAAATTTGCCGCGCTAGGCTATAGCCTACTAAGCCTATATGTAAATCTGGCCCTACAAATACCTAAATTGAAATCACTAAAAATATATTTAATTTTTGAAAAAATTTGTTATGTATCTCAACTATAACACGTGCATAAATACCCAGTAAGGATTGCAAGGAGTTTGAATGGTTGGCCAAAGTTGTAAAGTTCATCGTTGTGCATTAAGGTGATGTCCAGGGAAGGAAATCAATTTAAAAGGTTATTATCGTCAGGGGTGATATTGATTGTTCACATTTCCTCTACATACAAGTCCGCCTTTGATATCTATTATACAATATGTATAATTTTCATGTAAAAAAAATACGTTTTTAATTAATAGGATATTGCAATTCAAGTATGGTAGGTATTGAGTTAAGTGGTAGTTTAATAAATAAGTTATGATAGAAAAATATCATCAAAATGTTTGATACTTTGTTTTGTGTTCATAAAGTTTTAAAACAATATGAAATATAGTCTCAATGGCGGATTTAATTTAAATTTAAAGATAAAAACTTCATATCATCATTTATAAACATTGTATAATAACCTCCATTAAATTCCAAACAAAAAAAGTTTCTTTTAAAAATTCGGTAGAGTTCAATTCAGTTCAGTGTAATTCAATTATAGAATATTTTTGGTGCTGTTTCAAAAATTATTTTTTAAATGTACATTTGAATTAATTTCCTTTAAATTGGTCTTAAAATCCACTCAGATGCATTGGTTTTTAATTTGAGGACAATGTTTAAAAATTTTGGTAAAATCTTAGATTTGGAAATTTTGGTATAATCCGCCACTGTATACATTAGGTTGATAGTGAAAGGTGTAAAAATTGTGAAAAAGGGTATTTTTTTGAAAGAACGTATAGTTTAGTGAAATTTATTAAAAACAATTAAATGCATCAAAAGGGATTTATTATTGGTTAATTAATTCAGGTATTACCCAACATTTAACAACGGTGGTTGGGGTTCTAAAAATATTTATGGATTTAGTGTAATATTAATATTTAATCTCTGATCAAAAAGATAAAAATAATTATAGTTCAAATTTCCAATAATTTGTTTCTTGTTATTTAGTATTTAAACTAAATATTTAATCATAAATTGGTAATTACCCAAACTTGGGAAAAAATAAAATTTTAAATTAACTTTTGAAAAAGATTTGATTAAAAATAACTTATCTCTTTATTAACATAGTAATATGTCCTAAAATAATTTATTTGAAAAATACTACTTTTAGTATTTTGAAAAAGTATCAAAAATAGTTTCATATTTTTTGAAATTTTAAAATGATTTAAATTGGTGTTATTTCTTAATTTTATTTTCTGAATGGGTGGGTCTAGTGGGTAATTTTTGTGAAAACGCATATACTGAAAACCTTGCAGCTATCATCATCATAATAAAGGAGGTTGACGTCATTCTGTCACGATAGGCAGGTGGAAAAGTCGATATGGGAAAACCGCACCCCGCGAAGAAATAGCGCCGGGTGGTACCGTAACCTGTGCCAATGCGGAATAGAAAATTGCTGATTTCGTTTTAAACCAAATTGCATTTTAGATTAAAATCTAAATAATATACTCCGTTTAGATTTCAACTTTATTCATCAAAATTATTTTGGGCAATAAAATTTAATGGTGCAGTTATGATTATTTAAAGAAAAGCGGATTTTTTAAATTATTGTTTTATGCTGATGTATTTGATTTCAAAACAAACTTTAGAAGAAAAATACAATTGATATGCAAAAAAACCCACCGTAACAGTTTTTTTGATTTATTATTCTATTTATTAAAATTAAAACAATAATAATAAATTTTATAATATACAAAATCCAATAAATTAATTAAATCCTTGAAAATGAAACACTTCATTTCATCACATAATCTTTTCAAAGTACATAATATTATGAACTTCAATGTGAGGAAAGATTTATTACCAAAATTACTCAAAATAAGACACTTGAGTATAACTTTATTAATTCTATTTCTGCGACATGTTTCGAGAAATCCATATCATCAGGTACAAAATTCTATTATTACACAACTGAACAACTGCGCAAAAATTTAATTTATATTGTTAAAAAATTACAAATCATTCAAAATTGTTTTTTCGTCAAAATATGTTTGCGCAATTATTAAGTTTCCTAATATTAGAATTTTCTGCCTGATGATGATTTCCTGAAACATGTCGCAATACATTTATTAAAGTTGGATCAAGTGTCCCATTTTGAATATCAATTATCCAAATCTTCAAGCATCAATTAAGTTATTTTACTAAACTTACGTTATGGTATAATAAAATTAAAAAAAAACTTTTACTGCAATTATCTTGTACCTACTTAAAATGAATGATTTTGGCGGTGCCGATTTAGCTTTAATTAGTCACCAAAATTCTTTAGAAATAAAATCTTATTTTCTTCTATCCTATAAACTAACTCAAATTAATTTTAGAAATATATGTTCTTAAATTAGTGCTTTAATTACTTTAGTTACTTGATCCTACTTTATTAAAGTATTTTTACAAAGCTTTTGGTTTCTAAAAAAATGTTTCTTTCAAACAATTTTAAAATTTTTAAAGTGATATATTGTAAGGAAATGTTTTTTTCTTGTTTAATTTCAAAATTTGTCTTTCCACAAAATTTATGTCTTTATGCCATCATATATTATTTTATCTATTTTCAAAGTATTTAAAGCAAGTAAATAACAGTAGCTATTTTAATAGTAAGGGAAATTTAAGAAAAGCATTAAATAATTTTTGAACTAACCATGTAGTATTTTTTCATTAATTTTAATCACCTTAAAATATAAAATAAATTATGGTTTTAAATATTTATTGTCTATATAGTTATTGTATTAAAATTAAAAAAATAAGCTTTTTGAATAAAACATTTAAACAAAAAAATCTTAATGTTAGTAGCCATTATAATGTGGGTTTTTATTAACACTCCATCAGAAGAATTTAAAAATGTAGGCTTTAGTGAATACAATTAATAAATATTTTTTACAACCTCCTACAAATCGTCATCAACTAAATATATTATGTGCAAGATAAATATATTTCATATAACTTAACATTGTATTACATTAATACAAGTAATTCTATTTCTAGAACTTTTAGAATATCTTTTATTAGCCTATTATACATTGTAAACAGTAAAAAGTTTAAATTCAAAATAAATAATTTAATCTTTGTATTAAGTCACATGCAAAAATTGGATGTTTACAGATAATTTATTTTATGCTAATTACGAAAAAACCCATAAAAATACTTGTTTCCGGCAGTTTTGATTTTTTAATAAAGAATTTTATTATGCATCTATGTATGTACCTACTCTAACGGATAATTTGGATAATTTAGATAATTTTTAAATAAAATAAAAGTGATTTTTTAAATTTTTTCTACTTAAATTATCGTAAAAATCGGATAAACGCAAATTTTTCGTGAATATAGAAATTTCTACTGAAAATTTTTGCATAATTTTGAAGACCCAAAATCAAAATTTTGGTATTTTCGAGTTATACCTTTTTATAGAAGTCACGGTTATCAGCAAAATTATAATAAAATGAAATTTTAGAACTTTTCGCCGAAATTTTGATTTTATTATCAAAATGAATTTTAAGTAAAGTTATTAAAAAGTGCATTCTTGGAATAAAATGTTCAAATTCATGCGCAAAAATAATTGGTACTAATTTAAAAATTAAATATTCTGAATAAAATTATTTATATAACTCCCTAATTTAGTCAAAACAAATTAAAAGCGCTACTCACACAAGAAAACAATCGATAAATTAAACAATAATCAACATGTACCTAGAATTAATCAATTACACGCAATTGCAATGACCTCGCCGCATACAATTATTATACAATAAAGATAAAAAATAAGGCAGAACCTAAAAACCTAAATAAAAATTAAAAGCATTGAATTAAATTTTTGAAAAATAGTCATGTGCTTTAAAACCAAGTTCCTATTTCAAACACGGTGGTGCGTTTGGCGTGCATGCGTTGGTGCGTGCAGTATCCAACCCAAGAACCAAGAAAAAAATGAAAACGTAAGGAGTTTATTAGAAAAGATGCAGAAAAGTCACTTTTCGTGTGTTGCACTGAACTGAAAGCACTGAAATTCACATGAAAACTGTAAGTAGTTGGGCGGAAAGTTTTTCACGTAGATATTCAAATGCTACAACAATGCACATGACAACGACGCAGGCGTACGGCGTCGGCCACTCAAGGTTTGCCGATACCGGAAATGGCCGTCATGCAACAGTGCTATTTTGCGTCCCCAACCATAATAACGCTTTTTTTCCACATAAAATAAAACACAACACGCAAAAAAAGGAGAGATGACCTAACGAAAAGCGGCGATTGTAATGAGTTGTTAATTTTGTACCCCCGAAAAATTAAAATGAAATAAGGGGGTGGGGGTGCGTTGCTATTTGATGCATAATTATCCACCCGCAGTGTTGTTGTTAGCGCAGGGTGTTGGAGCGTTTCGTAACACTAATGTTAAAATCGATAGGATTTTGGACGTAATTACGCGATTAGACGATTTGATTACAAACAAACCGAAATTTTATACACGAATGTTCATTATGAAAAAAGTATAAAGAAGGAGACGAAAACAAATGATTAACCTGGATTATGGAAAATGTTAGTGTTTAAAATTACCCACAGCGTTGCCAAATATAAATTCTAAACGCTCAACGGTTTCAGCATATCTAAACCTTGGTTTTCATAGAGAATAGAGATAGGTGCATTTAATAAACAGTCACTTTACTAAAATTTAAAATACATAAGGGATCGTATTTTTAACCTTAAATGAAGCGCGCAATCCAATCAAATTTCAGGACTCTGACCGTTTAAGAATAATAGCATACGATGATATGATTTTGTTGGTAGCGGGAAATACGAGCCATTATATTTGAATAAAGTGGGTAATGAGTAAATCTAAATTTACCAAAATATTTACAATTTTGTTCTCTTTTGATATACCATTTGGTTGACGTATACTCAATTTACTGTTTAATCGACATTTCACATAATAGTATGTAATTTGGACAGATCGGAAGCTGGAAGTGGAGGTTTGCCATCAACCAAGTTATCAGGAAGGTCGTATGACCGACATCTTTCGACCGACCGAGTGTCCAACTACCCAACCTCGTCCGATCGTGTGGAGGTTCATTCCAACCAATTTGAATGCATTATTCGTCTGTCCCACTATTTTTGGAATTTCTAGTGGTTTGAGCCACGTGCAAGTACTTCTCATTCACTAAAAATTGATACGCGAAGTCGAAACCCTATTATTTTAATATGTTTTTGAATTAAAGCTATGGGCCTATTTTTTTTCTTTTGAATAAAATTTTTTGTCCACCTTTTTTCTTCTTTTCCTCCTGTTTTTTTCAAAGCTAGCGACAACGCATTTACTACTCCAATTTTGATAAAATAATTTAATATTTAAGGAAATTTTCAGGAGCTGCGCAGAATCGGACAACAAATCAAGTAGAGTAAGATCTTCGGATTTTGATGACCTGCCAGCTGTGAAAGAGGATAAAAGTTGCACAACTCTGGCTGATAAATTATTTGTCATCTAAGAACACTCAGCAAGATGTGGAATTAATAAGATGGGTCTAGCATGAGCTCTCAAACAATATCAAGACCGAACGGATTCAAATTTTTACGAATTTGCTCCAGAGAAAATAATTTATTCATAAAATATCAATCGTTTGTTAACGGTCTCGTGGTTATCATTGTTTTTCGCAAAAAAATGCACGCCTTTGAGTTGCAAAGAAAAAACCAAAAGTCTTTTTTAGGTACTTCTTTATAGAAAAGACTGGGGAATAAAATTTTCTTTTCTACGGTATTAGTTTTTGTACTTAATTTGGATACATTGATTACTTGGCGTGTATGGTCCATGTCACGAACAAGTCAGTCTTGTTTATCTCGCTCGTACACACCAGAAGTATAGTCTTGAGCAGTGGCGTAGCTTCACATTTAGCGCCCTGGAGCAATTCATTGGTGTGCGCCTACCCCCCACAAAAATAAAATACCGGGTGTCCACGAAACACGAAACTAGGGCCACCCCTGTAATTTCTTTATTTATGAAAATACAAATTTGAAATTTTAGTATGTTATATACTATTGTAGTGCGCCTATCATGTCATTTGAAAAAAATAAAGATATTTGCAAAAACCGCATTTTAAAAATTATAAAAATTAATTTCTCAAAAAACGTGCATTTCATAATTTACAATTTATTTCACCTATTCAAATTATTTAAGAGAAGTATTAATAGATTTTATTAAAAAAAATTACCAAAAAAAATTTTTTGTGAAAGTTTAGAAAAAAATATTTTTTGTTACAAAAATATTTGAAACTTACCAATGTTTAATAATAAGTACAAAAAAATAGGGTGTTATATTTAAAATAAGAAAGTTGATGTCATATTCGGTGAAACAGGAAGTGAAATTCAAAATTTTTTTAGTGCAATAATTGCCTTTTTTTATGCCATACAACATACTAAAATTTCAAGTTAGTATTTTCATAAATAAAGAAATTACAGGGGTGGTCCTAGCTTCGTGGACACCCGGTATATTTGAAAAACCAAAATTTCTTTCAAAAACCAAATACAAACAAAGATGCAAGATATCCATCGAAAAAAAGTTACTTACGATTTTGCGCCCCTTCAATTCTTGCGCCTGGAGCAGTCTGCACCAACTGCTCCATAGTAGCTACGCCACTGGTCTTCAGTGAGATGATAGCGCGGCTTACTCGTGAAATGGATTTTAGATATTTTGTTTGAACTGACTCTACTTCTTATGAAAAACTGTACCATCCAAAATCAAAAATTATTTCGTGACAAATACGTAGGTATTGTTTTCCGAGAATTTTGATATCTCTTGTGATTCATCTGTTTTAAGGTTTTATTGGTATATTATTAGTTGGTTAGTTTATTACTTCATTTGGTGGTTCTATTTCGTAAAAAAAATATGAGTTCTTCATGTATGCTTTGTGTTAACGATTATATCAAACTTGTACTTATAAAGGTCTATGTAGGCTCAAAGACTTATGGTTTAAGATTTTTGGAAAATTATAGGATTTTTGCCCCCGATTATAAGAAATTGTAAATCATAAATCTTAGATCTTAAATCTCTAAGCTTAAATATATGTTTAAGCGGTGAATTTTATTGAAGCAATATTATTGAAGCACTAATATGGACATATCCTACAAAGGTTCAGCACGGCAAAACGGACGCTATTGGGAATTTTTAGATTAGAAGCTTTGAATAATAAATCTATTTGTGTTTTGTTGAAGACGTAGTTATTAGGTACAAGAATGCATTTTAAACACAATTTTGGACAATGACAAGTACCGAATATCCTCCATTTATAGCGCCATCTATACGTAGTTAAAATTCCCAATATTCTGCAATAGCGTTCATACGTTCAATATATTGTATATTGCTACACCTTGAATATGTTGAAAGAGCTTCAATAAAAATCAAATCGTTTTAATTTTCTTCAATAATTTTTCCTTCAACATTATTGCTTCAATATAGCGTTCACCCGGTTAATATATTGAACAAAATCAATATCACTTCAATAATATTGACCGTGTAAGCGAATAGTGGGTGTATTTCGTCGACCCTTATGTTTTTGATCATAAAAACTTTTCTTCCAAAGCTTTTTTAAATCTTCTTTTTTGTAAAATTTTAAATCTTGTGGCTATAATTATTTACGATAAAAAAGATATTCCCGACATTCTCTTAAATATTTTCCAAAAGATATTTGAAAATCCATTTTGATTATTTTGATCAATATGGCTGTACTTTGTCTTTGAAATTTACAAAAATTTATAATGTTATTACAACTATCTTTTATAAGAGTACGGATTTGTGGTCCATCAAAGATGCCTACTTTTAATTTTTCAATAGTTAGGCCAGGAAATATTTAATTGCCCCTTAATTTCTGTACCCCCCTGTATTTTTGAAACAATTACTACTCTTATGAAAAGCTTTGACATACTGTTTTAAGGTGTATTTATGCTCAAAGATTTAAGACTTAAGATTTTAAGATGCATTTTGAGTATATATGTATATTATTTAGTTTAAGTGTGGTTTAAAGCTTAAGCTTAACTGTGCAACCGGGGCTAAATTTGAGGCCCATAAGGATATCACCACAGTAACGATTTCATTATAGGCGCCAAATTATAGAAAATGCCCGTAATGAATACTTTCAATAAATTTTAATTTATTTTAAATTATTTCAATTTTTTCATGATTTATGCAAGCAGGTAAAGTTTTGTATGTAATTCGCCTCGCCCGCATAAATATACACGACTTGAACCATAATGATTGACTTTACGATCCTTACGACATAACGAATTTGTAAAATTTTTATTTTAATCATTTTTTGCAAAATAGAACAAAAAATACAGTGGATTCCGCTTAATCGGACCACATCGGGACCACCGGGTTTTGGTCCGATAAAGCGGCTGGTCCGATAAACCGATGTCAATTTTTTTTCATAATTTTAAAAAATAAAACGGAAAACGTAAAATAGAAGAGACATTTATATTCAAAATAACATAATAATCAATTATCAATGTAAAATGTAATTATCATAAAAACAAAATATGTACAATTATTTGATGATTATTTTGCTTACCACACGTCTTGAGTAGGAAATCCTCTTAAGTAACATTTTATTATTACTAAGTATGCTTCTTTAGTAGAATGACGACAAGTACAATTCCCTTCTTTTATTTGCATAAACATTAAAATTAAATAAAATGCTGTAGGTTCTTCATATTTTAATGTTGAATTAAAGCACGGTTAAATTAAAATATTGCAATTAACTCGTAAGAAAGGAGATTAAGTGCTTAGAAAATTTCTCATTATTCATAAAAAAACCTAGAAACAGTCATGACTATTTTAGTATTTGATAGGAGTATAATCAAAATCTTAGTCATTAGTGGCCCATAGAGGGACGTTCATTCCTACATTCTTAATAAGAAAATGATCTCATTGTCAGATATGAGGTACCAAAGAATTTAGAAAATCGATTGACCTCGCATCTTTTTTCTTAAAAAAAAAAGAGTTACTTATTCGTTCTTTAAAACAATAAAAAATTAATATTTCAAAAACGACTCGAATAATTTTACAAATTATAATTTTATTTGGGTAGTTTTATTATTTAAAATGGGTTTTGGCAGATTAAATCTATTTTTTATTTTCTAAAGAGGTTTTAAATTTTCTACAAAAAATGGGCCGTTACGTTTAAAAAATAAAGTTGATATTTTTTCCGGTAAGACCGGAAGGGTTGAGGAAAAAAAATAGCGCATAGAATATGTTGTCTTGAACCATTCAACATAGTAAAATTTCAAGTTTTTATTTTCCCCAATAAAGAAATTATACATAGCATGTTTCGTTTTAATACGGTAATATCTTTTTTAGGAAACTGATTTTACAGAGTTTTGTGTACCATTGTATATCCAATAAAGATAATAGCCTGTATTCAGGGAGCGTGATGAAAATTTTAGTCTCTAAATTTTCATCACTCGCTGAATACAGGTTAAACTGTTTTAGATAATATTAAACCAAAATAAAAATAGCTAAACCATAACGTGTTAAAACGCTATTATTGATCTAACTATATCCTTTTCTATTCAACTTCAATGAACTCGAAATCGTATAGTTAATATGAAAACCTTCGAGCAATAAAATTTCCCAACTGTATTGCAAAATAAATCCATCATAAATAAATAAATATATTTATTTTTTCTATTGAAAAAAAAGTTGAAAATGCTTCTAATTTAAAAAATATTTTAAAAAGTCCTTAAAAATATATAACAATAAAATAAATTTAAAAATTTTACTACTAATCTAAACAACCCCTAAGAAGACATTACTTGAAAAAGCATCAGAAGCTTATGTTGAATGTCAATTATTTCAATTACGTAGATCACTTTATCATTAACCTTCGGACTACTGTGACAAAACTACACAACCTGAATAAAAAATGTTAGCCGTAACAGCGATGTTAAATTTGACCGTCACCCTGATGTCAAAAAAACGCTATTCTCTAAACTTTACTGTAACTTAACGGTTATCTAAAATAACATTTTCGGTGCTAAAATACATTGTACATCAATATAATATATTATTTTCATCGATTATATGTTAATGTAATATTATTTATTTTGGTCGATATTATTTTAACACCGAAAATTTTATTTTACATCGGCGTTAAGTTACTGTAAAGTTTACAGAATAGCGTTTTTTTACATCAGGGCAACTGTCAAATTTAACAGCGCTGTTACGGCTAATATTTTTTTTTAGAATCACCCCATTAGAACTCTAGAGTTTTGTGATCTTTTCCTGGTGAGATGGTACACCTTCTTTTACTACCAGCAGACTTTTGTTTTACAGTTTTTAGTTAGAAGGATAGAATGTGGGAAAACTACATGCACTGTTTTATTATATTTTGTAATTTGGTGACTACAAATTTTCTGATTATATGTCCTTGAGGCAAATCTTTGCCCAAATTCAAAAATAATAGCGAAAAAAATTTAATGTAAATGTTGTTTTCTGATATAAACAAGGAACAAAGTCACAAAAGCCTTAATCGGAATACAATAGCCTGTATTCAGCGACCGTGATGAAAAAGACACGTCGCGTCGTTAACGTTAAAAACGTGATTAAAAAATATTTCTTCAAGAAATATTTTTTTAAAGACGACTTTTCATCACGGTTCCTGAATACAAGCTTATACTTCTATGAAAAATAACGCACCAAAAACAGACTTGCTATCAAAAATAGTTATAAAATTTACACTTAAATAACAAAAAAATAAAAAAGGCAAATCGTAATTTTAGGACAACTTTTATTTTTATTTAGCAATTTTAAAAATTATTTCGAGAGTTTCATGGAAGAGGGGCGTATGAGCCAATTGAAAATTTTAAAGGAACCACAAAAAAGTCTGAAAATTTAGAATATTTCGAAATGGTGATAATTCAAAATATTTTCATGTATTAGTATTCGATTTCGTATACGGATTTTTATCAAGAGTAATTCAAATTTTCTATCAGAAAGTTTAAAAAAATGGTTTATACGTTCCTCTTTCATGAAACCCTCGCCTTGATTGGATCTACTTTTTTACACCAAATTGAATTTTAATTGTTTTAATATAAACAAAATATTTTGAAATAATAATTTTATTGCCGTTAGCTGTTAGCTATAAAACCTCTTAAATAAGAAAAATGATATTACTCTTATTAGAGAAAGTGAAATTCAAAGCGATGTGCATTAATTGAATTAATCGACGCAAATCCTTTTTGAACCAGTTTCAGTTTTATTAACCATTTTATGGTCAATATTCTGTGCATGTCGACGCCGATTTTTTAATAAATAAATGAAATCATAAATCATTTTCCTTGATCGTTTATGTATTAGATCAGGTTACATTGTCAGCTTTACCATTATTTTTTATTAATCTGTATTGTACTTTTATTTTGAATACGAAATTATAAAACTTCTTAAAATAGAAAACTTTTTCAAATATTTTCCAATGCAAAAATACTTATTTTTAAAAGAAAATATAAAAACTTTTTCTTTAATTTAGATTAATGAAAATAATATCAACGTTTTAATTTGTATAGAAAAGTGTCAAAATTTTTTGAAAAAGTACAACAAAAAAGCAAAAGTACATAAAAATATAAAAAATTATGGTTTATACTGTATACATAGTATTCTAATTTGAGTTGCATTATATGGGTATCTTTGTTATTTTTAAAGTTACAGATTCAGTTAAATAGGTAATCTTGTGCAGTTTTCTTGTACTTATTTAGATGCTATCTAAAAAAATAAAAAATTCTGAGCCTTTCTGAAATATAACAAAAAATGCATTTATTAAAAAGTCGATTGTTTCGATAACTAGAAAAGTTACAAGAAATTTTTCGAATAGAATTTATTTATTTCGTTAAGACGAATTTAAATGTTTTTCAAAAAAATATGACAAACTTAGTTTTCAAAATAACCATAGCAACTTTTTTATTTTAAATGGGCATTATATTGGTTATTAGATTTTTCAACAAATTAATTGCATTTTTAAGTAACCCATGAGAATTTGACTATTGACAGATCTTCCTTAAAATAATCAAGGTGTCACTAAAGTATACTGTATCAGTTTTTTTTGTTTACTGTAAAACAAGTTAGATTTTAAGTAAGTTTTGACCATCTAACCGATCCTGTAACTAATTAATAATAAACATAGATAAAATAGATAGCTAACTGGGATACACAATTTTCGGACATCAAAAATAGCCCATCTGAAAGGGTTCCCCCGCAACCATAGATAAAATAGATAGGTAACTGTAATACAAAATTTTCGGACAGCAAAAATACCGCCCTCTGATAGGGTTCCTCCGCAACTTTGACGTTTAAACGGCGGGAGAACCTTAGATATTTTGTAAAATTAGTTTATCATTTTAAAATGTATTTAATATTTCCTTTTTAATAAATATTGTCGTTTAGAATATTTAATAAAAAGTAAACATTTTTCTGCACCTTAACATTTAACTATTTGAACGAAAAGAAACAAATATAATTAAGTGGTTAATATTTATTTATGTTTCTGTACATGAGTACATTTTATGGATACTTACAAAACATTTAATATTTAATTTCAAAAATAAAATAATTTTGAGGTCTTGTGCTGGTGCTCTTTGAAGAGGTACTTGGGATATTTTATTTTTACAACAGTTGCAAATCACTTGTTCAAGTTCCAAGTTAGAAATTATTCTTGGTAAAAATTCACAATTGATTTTATATCAGGCCATAATACTTAAAATTTTAAGACAAAAACTCACACCGAAAAGCCAAAAATAAAAACGAAGTTAAAAATAGAAGTATGACGGTGACATTACTTCCAAAGCTTACTATAAAAATTATAATTTTTTAAAATAATGCAAAGTCCTGAAAATTAAAGAAACAATTCAAAAAATGTAATGGATTTTTTTTACTTTTGAAACATTGATTTATTTATCCAAATTTTTATTTATTTTATATTTTTTGATTAAGGGGAAGCATAGAGGGGTAAGGATTTGTAAAAAAAGTTGCCTAAAAAACTAATAAAGCAGCGCCATCACGTAGGGGTCCTCGCGAACTTAGGGAAAAAACTTTTAATATGGGAGATTCCCTACCTTGATAATAATGATACCCTCAAATTGGGAGACGCTATATTTTTAATAGAAGTAGGTGGAAGCATTAAAAAAAAACTAAATAATTTTAAATTTTTAAGGGCGATGTGCAAAACCCTGCGTATTTCGTAATACTTTAAGGTTGTGCATCACAAGAAACCGTATGTTATAAAATATCGTTCAAATGAAATGAAAATTAAAAGTTATGAGGTATAAAAGTGAAAAATGAAAGATATAGTATGTAATTTAATATATTTTTTGTTATACTGGATTTATAGAAAGGGTTTTGATATTGAATTTAATTGCCCTACTTTATTGTATTATGCTTTTCGGTACTATTAATAAAAATCATATAATTTTCATCTAAATTTATAAAATCCGTAAAGAAATTAGGAACATTTGATTTAATTTTTAAATATTTTTTAATTGACCTCGAATTTACCAAAAATGTAGAAATAAGTTTAGAGCATATTTTTATTATTACGAATTAATTTGAAATCTAATATTAGTTTTTTCCGTTAGTTGGTTCTAAATTAGAAAAAAAATAAAAAGTCCATGTGAATACAGCGCTGCGAGGAAAAAACATTAATCTAAAATAAAAAAAATATCAACATGCACTTTTCGATAGAATATAGAATACTCTAAGGAGCCTACAGTATATTATGACATTTTTGGATTCCTTATCAGACAATAGTTATACTTTGCAAATTCTTTTATGGGTCTATATTCACTTGTGCTGATATTTGGCAGAGAAATAATCACTGCTCTACAACAAATGACATGGGTTGAAATTTTTTTGTCAAAATTTCAACCCAAAATTGTCATTATTTCGTTAACTATGAAAGTTACAAAAAAATATTGCGGATAAAAGTTATTCGATTCGTTTCGACGAACTTAAAATTTTAGACAATTGGTTTTCAATATATCGATAGCAACATTATTTTTAAAAAGGGCGCCGTATTGGATTTTTGATAAAATAAATTCAAGTTTGAAGTAATAGATTACCAAATATTTGATATTATTTCATTTCAATTAAGTAAGTCATGACCATTTGACAGGTCTTCTTTAAACAAATGACGATTCGAGTTGCCATTTTAGATAATTGTACAGGATTGACAAAAACATATTGTTTATTTAGTTAGTGAAAAGTTTGTCATTTGTAAATGATTAATTAATCATTAAAACTTATTAATTCTACCTTGCTGTACAACAAACCGATATGATAATCTATCAGTTTGATGAGTTGACAGCTTGAATCATCATTTGTTGTCAAAATATCATTGAAAGCAGAAAAGAAAATGCAATTTTTTTCTTAAAAAATTCAAAATGGTGTACCCATTAAAACAAGTTACTATTGATATCTTGATAACCACGTTTTTGATATGTTTGTAAAATACATATACAGGGTGGCCCAACTAAGAGTTCCCACCCAGGTTATTTTGAAAAAAAATAATTTTTGAAAAAAACCCTGAAACCGGTCAATTTTTATTTGCTGGGGGACCAATTTTTATGGCAACCCAACCCCTCACCCAGTTATGCAGGGAAACTACCCCTTCAGAAATCTTAAATGGCAATAGTGGTCGAGTGATACATCATTGCAAAGCTGCTACTATTCTCTATACGGCTGTCATATTTTTTTTAATTTGATGGAATATTTGAGAAGTTATAGCATTTTCACGTTAGACATGTAAAACGCGTTTTTAATAGGTAACATGGGTTAAAAAGGCTTTTAAAGCTTTATTTTGTTAAAAGTTAAAATAAAAATAAATACAACCATACATTGGTCCCCACTAAATAACAATTGATCAGTTTCAGACTATTTTTCAAAAATTACTTGTATTCAAAATAACCTGGGTGGGAACAAAAAGTATTTTGAAAAAAGACTCTGAAACCGGTCAATCCTTATTAGATGGGGAATCAAGGTATGGTTGTAATTATTTTTAACAAAATCAAGCTTTAAAGGCCTTTTTAGCCCATGTCACCTGTTAAAAACATGTTTTACATGTGTAACGTGAAAATGCTACCTACAACTTCTCAAATATTCCATCAAATTAAAAAATAATATGACAGCTATATAGAGAATGGTAGGAGCTTTGCAATGATGTATCATTCAACAAATAAAAATTGACCGGTTTTAGGGTTTTTTTCAAAAATTATATGTTTTCAAAATAACCTGGGTGGAAACTCTTAGTTGGGCCACCCTGTATAAATTCTTCTTAATGAAACAAAAAAAGATTTTATAATTTGTCTAGTTAATTCGACTTTTTTAAAAATTAAATCTTCGGAATGGCTTTGAATTTTTAAATATTTTAAATAGCATCTAAAAGAGTATAAATAACTGCAAATCTGCCCATTTAACCAAATTTGTAACTTTATTAATAACAAGGATACCCATGCAATGAAAGTCAAATTAGGACACCCTGTATTACGAATAAAAACTTTATATCCGTTAAAAAATGGAGGGTAAAAGGCACCTGAGGAATGCCTAAATAAAAATAGATACAACTATTATAGATTTTAAATTTCGTAAACTTACAGCAAAAGGTTCACAATTGAAAGTTATGCACAGCATAGGAAATTCACCTGAAAAAAAAATACTAATTATTCATATTGAAAAACTATTGAAAACAACGTTAATAAAAAAAGTTTAAAAATCTTAAAAATAATAAATAGGCATAAATTTAAAAAAAAATAACATATATTGTCCAATTTTGTGCGATGTTTCTATTACTTTAGGAAAACATAATCAGAATAACCAATTTTCTTTACTATATGTGCATTATTTACAGAATAAGAGAAGAACTTGGTAAAATTGTTTAAACTTACAATTAATGAAGAAACGAATTATCTTCCCCAATGTTAATGATGTTTTTAAGTCTTAAAAATAGAAAAACAAACAAAATAGGAAACTGGAACAACCGTCGCACGATAGGGAAACTAAAGCTACCAAGACAACTAAATACCAAACACTGTCGTTATTTTTGTTTTAAAGAAAGCAGATGAAAGAAAAGACATAAGGCCGGTGGTGCAAGGGTGCAGTCTGTGGCAACCAGGTGCGCCCCCTCGTCCTCCAGAAGCAGGTGAGCGTGAAGTTGCATCGTTGCGGATCGCTTCATTCAGAAAAGAGGAAACGGCTAAAAATATATCTAAAAATGTGGGTGTCACAGCAAGCATTGATCGCTGCTAATGGTTTTATCAATGAAAACCTCGCGATGCTTATCACAACCTCAATCGATACATCCACCAAGGTGGAGAGTAAAAAATTCACGTTAAATGCGCAGCAAACACGAATTTATTAACTCTGATAAGGAGGAATGAACATTCAAGACATAATCAAATTCTATGTCTTTAAAATATGAAAAGTCAAAAGCCACTTAGTCTTTTTGTAAGTTTTGCTCCTACTAAATGAATAAAATAAAGAAATATAATGAATGTACTAGTAAATCGATCAGAAATAATAATGGGTTTTAGAACCTCCTCTACAAGAATTATTCAAAATTAAAATAAAAACTACTTTGCGCATAAAACCGGTTATGTACGTAAAAGCAAAATGAAATTTTTTTGGTGATGTTAATAGTATTTCGAACAAAACTTAATGGAAATGCCAGGAAATTTGAAAATAATGTGTGCTATTTTTACCATATCTAATAAATTTAGGTCTCGATTTAGGTTCATAAAAAGTGTGGTGCGTTTCAAATTAAAATTTAAAAGTTAATAATTTAAATTTAAACTGTAAATAAAGCATAAAGAAAGTAGGAATTTAATTTTCAATAATTTTCTCAAAAAGTATGAGCGCGCGGGTTTTCCGGGCCGCGCGCGTCCTTCTCGTCCGGGGCCCGCCCAAAAAAAAATTTCAACAGCGAGTTGCAAATTTTAGCGCAGCTAAAGGTTCTAAGTAGAATAGGGTAGTAATAATTATACTTGTCCTTATATATATCAATTTTATTCTATTCTCACTTTGACCGGCTTCGGCTGTGGGCCATCCTCAGAAAGTGTACGTCATGACTAAAATTCGGTGTTAAGAATTATCATTATAATGGATCACCCCAACCTTTTACATTCTAAGTAGAAGTATTTTAAGTTTTTTTTCCAAAAAATCCAACGTTTTTGAAAATTTGAGATACAACCAGACGCAAAGGATACAAATGAAAAATTCTGACTCAATAACAAGTCTTCGCAAACACGAGATCACAGAAAATTTGAAAACAGCCCGCCCGCACCTTAAGTCGTATTAATTTCTTTCAAATTTCGTGTCATCTCTTGCCTTCGATCGCTTGCTATTGGGTCAGAATATTATGACCTCGGTATCTTTGCGCGTGATTGTACATATCCAAATTTTGCAATTTTCCAGTGGAAAAACTGCCCCGGCGAAGTTTAAGCTCTGTAGTCATGATCGATTGAATAGTTTTCGAAATATCGACATATTTATTAAAAGTTGAAAATTTTCTATCAAATTTCTCTTTAAAACTGAAAATTTTGCCCGTAACTCCGGAATGTATTTAAAATGAGTCAAAGGGATTTTAAATATAATAAATTCAATCTAAAGGGATTTCAATAATTTTAATTTTCTACGATTTCGAAAATTACTTTCAACATGGTAAATTTTTTAATAATTTTTTCTACTTTAATAAACTTAAAAAAACAAATTCTTTGGAATCTATTTAAATGTAAGAAAATTTACAAGGAATAAAATTTTTTACTTAAACTATTTACCATTTTGAAATCAGTAAAAACTCAAAATTAATCTTATAAAACATTCAAATCTTTTAAATTTAATAGTACAAATTAATTTTAAGTTGACATCAAAATTTTTTTTACAAATGTAATTATCCTTTAAGGACATGAATGTCTATCAAAAACGACTAAAAAAAGTGGGGGTTTTCATTAAAAAAAATCAATGATGACGTCATTTCTACATGCGATGTCATTAATACTTTTTTATACCAAAAAAAGGCATTTTAAAAACAAAAATTGACCTGTCCGAGCGATTTTCTCAAAAAACTTAAATACGGCACTTACGAATTTTGTTGCAAACTTTATCATCACCTTTCGATTCAAAACCCGGCGACGTTGCTATTTTTCTGATTTGGTGCGTTTCAACTTTTTCAGAGACACTTTTGTTGCGGATGTATGAAAATTTTAAAATTTGGTCCACTTGGGTGAACACATTCCCCTTTAAGATGAGACCGAAATTTGAAAAATCTATAAATAAGAGTAAAGGTAAATGATTTGAATCCCAACTGAAACAGTATTGATTTGAATCATTTACTTTTACTCTTATTAATTACTCTCCCAAATCATCGTCAAGTTCTCATATTTTGAAAATCGGTCAAGCAGGAGAAATACCCGTTGCGATGAGTATAACAAACTCGGGTCCATTCGAGGTTTAAAAATTTTGGTTACAACTGGCAGTTTGAAGATATCGAATTGGGGTGAAACTTTTCATTTTTCAATTTTACCCGACATACTACAATTTGAAAACAATCGGACAATTTTGAAAAAAGTTGAGGAGATAGCTCGGCCGTTTTAAGAGAATGATGTGGACAAATTGGGCATTATCTATTAAATTTGGGTTTTCTTATAAGGAATCAGGCCATATTAGTGCTACCCAAAGCGGATATTAAAAAATATTTTGAGAATTGGTAAAAATTTAAAATTTTAAAAAACATTCTCAAAGATTTTCGAAATTTGTAGATTATTTTGGTTCGTTAATTATGGTGTATTACCTCTGCGACCAGTGTCCTTCTTGTAACACTAAAAAATTGTATAGAAGACTTTTGCTTGAAAATTGTAAAGAATTTATAAAAAAAAGTTTTTTTATAAGAATCTATCAAATTTAGGTTTGCTGATAACACAGTTATACCCACTATTACAATTTTGACTCAAAATCTGATATATTCTCTAATATTCGCAGCATATATTTTTAGATAACTCAGTGTATATTGTAAGGACTACTGTAAGTCAATAATAAAATATTTAAACAAATAATTTGAATATTTGAAATAATTTTGGTCGTGCCTGCCATCTAGTGAAATAAATATATATATAGTAGTTCAACATGACATTCCTGGATGGCGATATATTAACCCCACAACTGGAAAAACATAGTAAAAATAATCGATTATAATTACATTCCAAAATAAACTTTATTTTAAAAGATTTGATTTAGAATCAAAATGATTAATATTTTTTATAGCGAGGTTATTTTTATAATAGCACCATCTTTTATAAGGTTAACAAAATATAATTAAGAACAATTTCCGTTTTTATAAGTTGTAAATTTTATATTACATATCTTTTTTAAATATAGCTGTAAATAAATATTTTTCCATGTCTACATTTTAATTTATTTTATATTGGTACATTATAATAATTTCTATATCATATATTTTTAAATATGTTATTTAGATTTATATATAGATTATTTAAATAAATATATAATTTTTAAGGTGAGAAAAAGATATGTGGCAATTATGGACTCTTAACCCTAATTGTTTTTAAACATAAATCAATCATAACCAAGATTATAAAAAATAAATGATATTGTATTCGATTCCGTAAGTAGGTTAAACAGTTTTACAGTGAAACGTTCAAATTCGTTTGTTTGTATTTTAATGCCATCACGCAATCGGGCTAAAACAATATAAGCGAAGATTAAAATAATTGATACAATTTTACATAAATGTGATTCCCTGAAAGCAAACCCTAATCAGTCAAACATCATTTTAAACAGCCTTAATATGAAAAGCGTTAAACGTGTTAATGGTTTTTAAATAATAAAAAAATATATTTATTAAACCTTTCTAGGGTGATAAATCATTTTAATTTTAATTGGGTTTGTATACGCGAAATAGGAAATTTTATATAATTTTTTTAAGGTAAAATTTTTCGTTTTAGGTTTTCATCATCAATATTATCTATTGTGCGAAATCTTGGAAACCTTGCCAAAAAGTACTTCTTTAAAAGTTGTAAAAATTAACCTATAATAAACAGGTATGGTAAAACCCTTGTTTCAATTTAAATTTTTCTACAACATTTAATGTTCTGTAGGTAAACATTAACAGTAATTTGAGAATGAAGAAGGAATTTGTATTAGCAGTATACATATAGAAGAATAAAATAATATTTCTGTTATTATTATAATTAAACTCTAAAACTTGTATTCAGTGACTGTGATGAAAATCTTATGAAAAAATATTTTTTAATCACGTGTTTAAAGTTAACTACGTCTCTATAGAGACTCAAATGTTTCTGAAAATGGAATCTAAAAAGATTCAAAAAAAGTTGCAAAAAAACGTTTATCGTTTATACAAGTTTTTTTTATTTGCAAATAAAAGATTTTAATATCAGTTACTTTTTGCAAATTTCAAAACTATTGATGTTGAACATTATTATAATTATTTATAATTCTACTATTTTTTAATTAAGTTGGAAATCTAGTTGATAATTTTCTGTTTATTTGATAATACAAATTATCCTCTTAAATGTGTTTAATTATTTTTTATACAGAAAAAGTTATTATGGTTATAGCTACAAATAATTCTACGAAATTAATAAAAATTGTACTTGTAAGTCACGGAGCAAAGACAATTTACATTTTATGTGTAACATGAGAACTTTTAACTGATTAAGTTAGGAATAAAGTTTAGTACAATAAACTTAAATTAAATTAAAATATTTTAGATGCGAATAGATTTATTGCAATATGATTTTTTAGAGTTTTACAAAAATACAGTCTTAATGAATGAAAATGAGGTAATATACATAGTTCTAAGAAAAGGTGATTGGTTATAAGGTTATGTATGTGAATGAAATAAAGATATGGTGTACTGCGATGGTAAATGTTCTATGCTATGGATGTAACTGTTGAAACCGGCTATGGTTGAAAAAGAGTCGAAATGGGGTGATGTTCTCTGTCTGTATAGGTTTTCAAGGTCAAGAAAATTTATATAATTATTGACTACGTTTACCTCGTGTAACTCTATCCGGATTGGATTGAAAATAGGATTATGACAGGATTCAGTCAATCACGTAAACAACGCGTTCATCTCGACAGAGTTCATTTAGCCTGGATTGAATTTTTCAATCTATGATTAATCCTATAGTTACCAACTAAATAGAAAGGAAATTCCTAAAATAGTTTTTGCGTCGACTTTTAATTCTCTGTTCACTTTGATTTTATTTTTGTTGTTTCGTATTTTATTGAAGAATTTATGTTAATTAAAAACGTCTAAAACAAAGAAAATGGAAGAAAATTACGTGTATTTTGCAATTGTTATTCAGCAGTTAGATGTGGCAACTTCGATAACATAATTTACTAGTAACTTTTGTAAAGTCAATCGCG
The DNA here is from genome assembly GCA_963971135.1 of Stenus bimaculatus. Classification (NCBI taxonomy): domain Eukaryota; kingdom Metazoa; phylum Arthropoda; class Insecta; order Coleoptera; family Staphylinidae; genus Stenus; species Stenus bimaculatus. The sequence goes on from OZ020180.1 coordinate 38,799,617, forward strand.
TTTATGTCGTTACAAATTTTTGTTCAATCGCGATTACAAAGTCCAATCCCATGATTTTGTAGGATTGGATTATTAAACTGAATCCTGAAAGTGAATCCAATCCTACGTGAATATATCGCATAAAATGCGTACTGAGTCAATCGCTTTCCAATTCAATCCGGATCGAGTTACACGAGATAAACGTACATTTAGAGGTTGTTCTAGAGTGAGGTTAGGGTGAAAATTATTTATGGTGTTATGAAAGATGTTGAGTTCATTTTGCCTGGTTTTCCACAGACAGAAAACATACATAGTAGCCCAACTAAAATTATTTTGAAAATAAGTATTTTTTCAAAATCTGCCATAAATCAATTTTTATTTGGTGGGGGTGATCCCATTGATATGTATGGTTATATTTATGTTTATTATCACTTTTAACAAAATCAAGCTTTAGAAACCGTTTTAACCATGTCACCTCTTAAAAACACTTTATACAGATCTACCTGCTATGCTATAAAAAATTCTATGATTATATGATTTTTTTCTGCATTTTACTTCAGGGCGTCCCGTTTTAAGGCCCAAAAGCAATACGCGCCAGTATACTTGTGCTTCACCCTGGTATCGTTTTTTTCTATTGTAGAAATATCCTGGTGAAAACTTTTACCGTGCTCATCGCTAGCGGTACCCACATTTTTAGGAAAGAAGTTTAACAAGTACAACTCAAAGGCTTCTAAGTGGTTATAAGCATATTTTTCTTAACTTGATCGGTGATTTTAGAGAAAATTTGGGGAGACTTCCATGAAAGATTCCCAAGCTAATTTTTCCATTGAGTTTTTCTTTAAATATTTCATCCACAAATATATCCTCTTTAATTTTGGTATTACTGATTTTAGGAAATTTATTATATTTCAAGTATAAAAATCCAGCACCATCCTTATCCACCGCTTGGTTGTATGACAAACCATTCATTTAATCTAGATCCCAAGAGTTCTACCTGCTAATTGGACAAATTTTAATTACGAACCAAATCATTAGGATCTTCTTGAGATAGCAGATGAGGTCCGTCAGATAAGGAAGCTTTTTAAAAAGTTTATAAAGTGTAATAATATCATCGGGATATTAAATATATACTCAGCTTTATATTAAACGTTTTAAAGAAATATTGAATTCTACCAAAAAGTTGATATACAACCATGTGGTGTTCGTTTTCGTTATGGAGGAAGTCGACAATCAAAGAACCACAACACCTGCTCAAACAAATTACATCTAACGAAATCCCACCAATACAAGCATTCAAATCAATAATAATTTAAGAAGGGCCACTAGACTTGAAATTTCATATTGTTAAAAGAAAAGAAAATGAATATAATTTGATTTTACCGAAGGCAGGTAGACAGGTAGAGTTCCGATAACAAGATGGGTATAACAACATAAAGTTTGGAATATGGAGCATTGGGGCTGATGTTTGCTTTCTGATGAATCAAGATTTACCCTACATCATTGTAATGTAATGTAATGTAATGTAAAGAACAAAATATGGCACAGCGTTTAACATTTGATAATGGTGATGTTGCGGTGTGGGAAGCAATCACTTTAGATGGCCTCAAAGAGCTTCTAATTCCAAGGCAATGAATGCTGTAATCTATACCGAGAGATACATTCTTCTAATGTGGTGTGTGGAACAATCTGCTCAAAACTATGGTCCAAGTTTTGTATACGTGGATGATAATGCCTGTCCACATAGAGCTGCAGGAGAAACTGCTACTCTTCAGCATAACTAAATTGAAAAGATGATTTGGCCTGCCCGTACTTCTGATTGTAACCTAATTTATATCGTGTTATCCCATACGTATTACAACTATCACAAAAAATTAACCACTCCAAACGTTACCTCAATTAGCTCCCATGGGAGCCGAAAGCTGATACCCAAGTAGTTCATAAACAATTTGCTAGGCAGTATGCCAAGAAGATTATATTATCAATAATGGTAAGAAACGACGTTAATAGGTTATTAGTTGAAGGGCTTATAGACTGATTATAATAGTTTAAAAGTCTTTATCAAAATAATTATACAGATATTTTAAAAAGATAAAAGGAATAGTGTTTATAATATCATTTAGGGCTGCACCATTTTAGTTCAAAATTAAGGGGTAATTTAATTTAAAAACCCACACTATACAAATAAAAATTGACAAGTCTGCATATGGTTAATTAGTATTAGTAATTAAAGGACCTGGAGAAATTACATAAAAAATTTTAAAAAGTGACAAAACTATAACAACGGTTATTATATACATTACTACCGTCAACTGGGGTAACTTTGGCCCATTTTATGTGTTTTTTCACATAATTTGCTTTTTCTAAGTATATTTTGACTGGATATTAAAACTCAGAACTAATTTAATTTTTTTCTAGGATTTTTTGAAAATTTGGACCAGTCTTGCCTTTAATTGGAGTAACATTGTCCCAAATATAAAATGTCATAATGAGTAAGGCATGATATGATTTGGAACATTTTTACCGCAATTACAATTAAGATTTAGGTAGGTACTGTACAATGAGTTGGGGATAAAATAAAATGAAACTAAACATTTTACATAAGTAATAAACATACATGTATTTCGAAAATGTTAGGTACTCTAAATGTGAATATAAATTCTACATAATTTACTCTTCATAGAAATGGTAGAAAATTGAACAAAAATACTAAGTAAAAACATATCCTGCTCCGGTACAATGAACTGGTTTCGTTTTGAAGCCATTATTGGTGGTTTTATTTTAAGTCATCTTCCCAGTCATAAGAAAAAGTATCATTCTTTTCGGATCAGCGCCAGAACAAAAGCTTTTTTCGTGCACTAAACTGTGGGACCACTGCTGGAAATACTTATAATCTTTCCAGGGTACTTTTGTCCATTATAATTCCCAACAACAAAATTTTTAACGGCAAACTCTGACGGGTCGACAAGAGAGGAATTGAGAGGGGAGACTTCATGATCTTGAATTTCATATATCTTCAAGCTTCAAGGTCTGATAATATTTCAGTAACTTCAACAGACTCTAATATAACTTCTATATTTTGGCCCAACGTCCATGTAGGACCAATCTTGCCCCAATACTTGGGCCAAACTTTGGCTAACTTGAGGCCATTATTGACGGGCATATTTTGGTATGCGCAATGCGCAGTCGATTGGGATCAAAATTTTGTTACCAAAATATGCCCATCTAAAATGGTCTTTAGAAATTCAGATTTTACAAATAAGTAAGTATCAGAAAAGACGCACTTAAAATACTTTGAATAAGTGTTAAATGAAAGTTTTCATGTACTTGTACTTATCATTCAAAAACCATAAGTAGTTCTGGATGTGCCAACAAAAGTTGGTTTGTAACAAATCATTCACAACAAGTAATAGTGAACATGGAGCAGCACTGTAGCGGTGACAAAAGATGGAACTACAACGCGCTTGGCATTGGAGTCTAGCCATTGCTGTTAGCTGTCGTTTATCACAAGATTAAAGCCGATAGCTCTATTTGGTAACTAATAGTAGATCAAACTATCTTTTCCCAAGATTTGGGCCAAAGTTACCCTTAAAGGCCAATTACCCCAGTTGACGGTATCGCTTCTTAATATTTCAAATTGCAACATATTATGCATTGAACATGGACCATGGACATGAACCATGAATTTATATAACTGGAATAGTAAAGGAATTAATAATGTTCAAGAAACTTTAAAGGAATTCCTTTCCGAAAGTATTATCGACATATTAATTGGATTTATGGACTTGGAGGATCTTACGGTATGTGTTCGATTTTATAAATATTTATTTATTTAGAATAAAGTGAATTAAATATTGCAATTTAAGAATACCTATATTTATTAAATTGCCAATTCCATTATGAGTCATTAAAATGTATAATTAAAATTTATTCACGTATTTGAATACTTTTAATGCCCGTTTTCACCAACGATTCCTAAAATTTAGGCATTGCTTATTGCGCTAGTTGCTAGGTATTTTTAATCAGTAGCGCTATAAGCAATGCCTAAGTTTTAGGAATCGTTGGTAAAAACGGGCATAAGAGATTTTGGTAAGTAAATGTGGTATGTAAATAGTTTAAAATTAACTAATAAATATTTAAAATAGTCATATGTAATAACACGAGTGGTCAAATTTAAGTCCAAAATTTTTCACTGTCATTATGAAAAATAAAGAAGTTATATTGCCATATTTTGAAAATTGTACCATCTTGTTTTTCTCATGATATCGCAGAAAAGATGTAAAATTCAACTATTTTAATGACGAACTATTGATATAGCAATAAATCTGCACAACTTTGTCCAATTGAACAACTTTCTATCTCCAAAAAATAAGATACTCATACAATCCAACGTGTCGAAAGCCAACCTGCATAAAAGGTCGGAAACAGTTTTCTTTTGTCCTGAATACCCCATCAAACCTATCCATTAATATGGATAGACATTAACAAAATAAAGCAAAACTATCATACCTACATAAATAATATTTACATATAAGTAGTATGGTATTAATAAAATTGTTTATAAATGCATAAAAGGCAATCAAAGTCCATTATAAAAACAACAATCTAAAACAATAACTAACAGTATAAAACGATTAAACTTATAAGAAATTTATTCACAATATGTTTGCGAAAATATTTCTTACGTTATTTACACTAGAAAATAATAATTTAAGCCCAAACAAATGCATAGAAAAAATTATAAACAATTATACAAACCATGAGGTGTTATTATTAATAAACGATGAAACAAATCTTCAAATTAAACCAAATTATCCCTACAAAATATATGGTTTAAATAATCCATTACTTTCAACTAAATTAAAATCTGACTTTTACTACATCGAGGTTCAAGATTTGTTAATTTTAGAAAATGCTTTTAAGGCACTACAAAACAAAAAAGTTTCAAACTGGAGAGTGCGTCTATTATTAAATAATCTAATGGGGCAAGATTATAACAAAAGCGTTTTTAATTTATCCAGAATATTTAATTTTTGGGATGTTTTGATAATCAACGGATTGAGCTTATTTTCATATAATCCTTATGATTGTGATTTTGATATTAAACCTACACTCGTTAGCAATTGTCGCAATATTAAAAACTTGTATAATTGGAATGCTCAAAAAAATGAAAACTGCATGTTTCGTTTTTATACCTTTCCAATACCACCATATATTAATAAAGATTTAATAAAAGGTACCGAAACCTGTCCATTTTATGAAGCAGCAAAGGTTTTAAATCTTAATTACACCATTACTGTAGAGTTAACTACAGAAGATTTTAAGGTAAGATTTCGAAAGCTTTTATTGGAGAACATAACAGATATTTTTATTGGATTTATGAATTTGATGGATCAAACTGTATGTATATATGATTTTAGTAATATTTATAGTTTTTATGGCTTCAGTTTTTATGTGGCAAGTGCACGCGTTATAGATCCTTGGATGAATATTTTTCTTATATTTAATTATAAAATTTGGGCAATATTTTTGAGTACCTTAACTTTCCTGATAATATTTTTAAAATTTATATTGCTACCAAAAGAGTCACTATCAACAAGTTTTATAATCATAATTGGTTTAATTTTCGCAACAAACTTCCGACCTGTTGGGTTTCAGGTAAAAATTACTTATTTGACCACAGTTGTTGGTTGTTATATTTTATCAGCTGTATATCAAAGTCAAATTATTTCGTTTTTATCTTTACCAATTTACGAGCATCAAATGAGAAATTGGAATGAGATGGTAAATTCTGGTTTAGAATATGGAGGTCACGTTTGTTTTCGACGATTTTTCGATACTGAAATTGGTGTAACGAAAGAAATTTATAATAATTATAAGCTTTGCAATGTTACTCTCAAATGCTATTCTCGTATGGTTGATGGACGTGATTTTGTTATGATGTCCGAAACTCGAACTGCTAATTGGATTATGGAAGTGATTGGGAAGAAATTTTATAAGCTGGATGGTACAATAATGAGTTACTCAACGATTTATTTTCAAAAAGATTCACTTATAAGTAAAAAAATTGATATTGTAATTACTAGATTTATTGAGTCTGGATTGATTACTAAGTGGGATGTTTATGGGAAATATATTGGGATTGAAAAGGAAGATAACTCGGCGAAACCTATGAATCTGCAGCACTTTTTGTCGGCATTTGTTCTTTATTTTATTGGGAGTTTTATATCAATTTTATTACTTATTTTAGAAATAGTAATATAAATTTTTCCGACGACCATATGAGAAAATCGTATATGTCATTCATATTTCGAATCAAATATGGCGCCGAACGAACAAGACGTGACATGTTCCGGTCCATTAAAAATTGTAAATATTGCAAGCAAATGCCTAGATCTGGCAAAATCTGTGTTAAGTACAATTCATTAATCCACCCTGGATGCGTTAAATATATCAAAAATGTAGTAATAATCAACAGTGAAAAGCTAATCTGTTGTGGTGTTAATGAAGAGGACAATACGGCATGATTTGATCCTCTGGAAACCGCTGATTCAAAGGTATGGGATACAACTAGCAATTGTTAAATTGCCTACTTAAAACAACTATTGTTTCACAAAGACCTACTGATCCAAGAATTACAAGAAAAAAATGTTATTCTACATGAAAGGTTAAATGATTTTAGAGTTGCTAATAATGAACACAAGGCGTCAATCATGCCATCTAGTGTGGAAACTTCATTTCCCAAAATACATAACTTAGTAAAATGTAAGGAAACTTAAAATGACATTACAAATGACTCTGATGCGCTTGGCACTGGAACTAAGTCATCAGCGTATCAAAACAACAACACAAATTTAACCTTACTTAACCAAGCAGGGGCTTTTTCGAATCAACAAAATAACAAACCAAAACATCGCAAACAAGACAATAACAACGCAGCGTTCAAAGATAATCCAATACCTACTAATGTAATTGATGAAAGCATATTGGAATTTAATATTGCACTCAAGAATAAACAGAATAAGGCAAGTACAAATGGCAGAATAAACTACTACAAACCTATCACAGAAAGACTGATGATATCAAACCCGCAACAAAGCAGGGTCATTTGTATGTTCACAAATTACACCCTGACACTACTAGTGATAAGTTGGGACCATTCCTTGCGGAAACGGCTGCTAACATCCCGTTCTTCATTCAAAAGGTGGTTCTGAAGACTGATGACAACATTTCGTTCCATGTATCTTATCCGCTCGAACTGATAGATCAAGTGTATGATTCCAATATTTGGCCTGAGGGAGCTCTTGTCAAGAGGTTTATCTTCCCTCAGAAGAACAGCCAAGACAACACGAATTTTTACTGGAGACGTCAAGTGAGAACTAATCAATAGTACCAGCTAATCAACCTGAAGAAGTAGCTGACTCCTTTTTATTTTCTATATTCTGCCTCAATATAAGGTCACTTAAAAATAAAATTAATCATATTGACCTTTTGCTATTCTCAAATAATTTTAAATTTAAATTTCTATGTTTCAGTGAACACACTGGTGCGTGGCACAGCAGTTGGAGGTGTTGCACATTGCTGGATATTCCCTGTTGGATAAATTTTGCAGAACCACAGAGTTTTTGAAAAATTTTCGGTTGGAGGAAACTTTAGAATGTTGTGGCGTATCTATTTTTAAGAATGTATGTATAGTGTGTATCTACCGGCCACCTTATATTAATGCCGAGAGACTATTCTTTAATTTGTTTAACGATCTAGTCCTTGAAGTTCTGCGCACATTTCAATTAGTATACATATGGGGCGACTTAAATATTAATAAGGACGTTAATAATACTCATTACAAGACTCTATTAGATATTATGACTAGTCATAATTTAGTGTCAGTGACAAATGGTCCCTTTTAAACCACCAGTCTGAATCCACAATTGATTATATTCTTACAAACTGTGCTGATAATGTTATAGAAACATCTAATTTTAACCCCAATCTCTCGGATCATAATGCCTTGATTGCTAAGTGTAGAGCCAAGTTAAGTAAGCCTGTTGGGGTTAAGGATGATTCTTACGTTTGTCGTAATTTTAGTGGGATTACAATAAGTGAATTCAAACTAAATTACTACAGACTCTTCGATGTGGAGATTTTTAATGAGAATTATCCCATTGAAGAAGTGTTTTCAAATTTTTTTAGCCATTTCTGTTGGTGTTATGATGCATCGTTTCCCAAATATATTGTAAAAGCTAATAAGCCCAAATTAAAGACAAATTGTAAATTTACTTTCTCTAAACACTTACAAGATGAATACGATAATTATCAGTAGAGAGTACTCAAAATCTTAAAATTTTGAAAAAATCATTAAATGTCAAAATCGCTAACGAAAGAAAGGCAAATTTTGAAAAGTACTTTAATTAAAAAAAACAAAACTTATGGGGAGTTGTCGATGAACTAAAAAATAAACCTTCTCATTCTTGTGACATAACCTTAAATATCGATGGGGATAGAATTCAGGAATCGAATTCTTTAGCAGATATACAGGGTGGTGATAAAGTTTGGAACCAAGGTCATAACTTCCGTAAAAATTTTTTTTGTAAAAATCGATCGTACAAGTCAATTTTTGTTTTAAAAATGCCATCTTTTGGAATGAAAAAAATATTCATGACGTCACTGATAACTTCACTATGACGTCATCGCCAATTTTTTTAAATGGAAACCCCTACTTTTTTTACACATTTCTCATAGACCTTTTTATCATATTAATGATCACATAAAAATATTTAAAAAAATTTCAACCATTTTAGAAAAAAAAAATAAATTTACTCAAAAAAAAAAATTATTAATTCTCAATGAAAATATTACAAAAAAAAAGTAAATTTTTAATTTACAAGTAACAAATTTTAACGAAAATGTTCAAATTGTTCCCCATTGACCATTTGGCATTGTCCCATTCGAGTGTAGACACTCTGAATACTATTGTTAATAGCTTCTTCGTCAATTTGTTGCAATTCCGTCCTAATTCTAAGCTCCAATTCTTGTAAATTATTAGGTCTATTGAAATAAACTTTTGATTTTAAATGTCCCCACAAAAAAAAATCTAAGGGCGTTAGGTCGGGAGATCGCGGAGGCCACTCAATTGGTCCCCTCCGACCTATCCATTTGTTGGGAAACGTGGTTTTAAGGAATTCTCGCACCGCCTTGCCATAGTGTGGAGGAGCCCCATCTTGTTGAAACCAAATGTTTTGGTTAGGAATGTTGCGATTTTCATAATTGGGGAAAATACGAAGTAAAACTGGTAGCAAATCAGTCCGCAAAAAATTCAATTATCTTTCGGCAGTAAGGTTTTCATTAAAAAAGTAAGGTCCTATAAAAAGTCTGCCAATCATTCCCAATTCCCACCCATACATTTAACTTTCCCTGTCTTTGACTATGGGATTCTACGGCCCAATGAGGATTTTCCTGTGACCAATACCTAAAATTATGTCGATTCACTGATCCATTCAATTGAAAGGTAGCTTCATCGGAGAAAATTATACTACTTAAAAAATTTGGATTTTGATCACATCGCGCCATCATTTTTTCACAAAATTGCAGTCGGCGATCGGGATCATCTTCATTTACTCTTGTATGAGTTTTATTTTGTATGGGTGATACTTTTCCTTTTTTAATAATTTTGCGACATAGGAATGATCCACATTATTATTTCTTGAAATATCTCTTGTTGAAATATTGGGATTTTCTTCAATCGCAAGTAATAAATTTAATTTGGTTTCTTCATTCACTTGAGGCCGTCCTTGTCGAGGCAAATCTCCTACAGATCCCGTTTCTGCAAATTTGGTAACTAACTTACTTACTGTAGATCTTGAGATTTGCGGTCTATTTGGATATTGCTCATTAAACAAAGCACAAGCTTCCCCGTGGGTTCTTTTTCTATCGCCGTATCCAATCCAATTGTTGATTATTATTAAACAAACGAAGTAAGCTCTTCAAGCATTGGTAAATGGATTTAAAATTTTATTTGCCATACAAAATAACGTCAACTAAAGCACTTTTATAAAGGCAATTTTTATTTCAATAAATTTTGAATATCAAAAGCTTTTTCAAATTGATAATAAATTACAATTTTATTTAAAGTTTATTATTACTCAAACATTTTATTTTAATTACCTTTTTCATTAAAAGTTATTTAAAATTAGTTTTAATTTTCATTGAGAATTAATAATTTTTTTTTGAGTAAATTTATTTTTTTTTTCAAAAATGGTTGAAATTTTTATAAATATTTTTATGTGATCATTAATATGATAAAAAGGTCTATGAAAAATGTGTAAAAAAAGTAGGGGTTTCCATTTAAAAAAATTGATGATGACGTCATAGTGAAGTTATCAGTGACGTCATGAATATTTTTTTCATTCTAAAAGATGGCATTTTTAAAACAAAAATTGACCTGTCCGAGCGATTTTTACAAAAAAAAATTTTACGGAAGTTATGACCTTGGTTCCAAACTCTATCACCACCCTGTATTTGCATCATATTTTAGTACATCAATTGATAATCTATCAAGTAGATTTAGTAAAACTAAAACAAATTTTACTGTACCGTATGGTAGATGTAATTCAATGGTCTTTACTCCGTTGTCGGAAAGGGATATTATAACAATCATTAAGAGCATAGATAATAGTAATTCGGTTGGCTCTGATGATATCTCGATGAAAATAATAAAGGAATGTAATTTAGATATCTGTGTCTTTCTAACATATTTTATTAACCTGTCGGTGTATAGGGTTATTTTCCCTCTAACCAATCTCTCTTCTCAGCTTTTTCAAAAATAATAGAAAAGGCAGTTTATTTGAGACTCAGTAGTTTTCTACTCAATAAAAAAATTATTTGTGATAACCAACACGGTTTCAGGGAGGGTTTTTAACAGAAACAGCTACAACATCCTTGGTACAACATATTAATGGTAAACTAGATAGTGATCACTACGTTTTTGGTGTTTTTTTTTTCGATATCTCCAAAGCGTTTGATATGATTAATTTAGATTTTATTCGGTCTAAACTCTCTGCTTTTGGTATTAGAGACTTTTTAAATGATTGGTTAATGTTATTCCTAAGAGAGCGCTCCTATGTTGTAAAATACAAACAGGCCCTTTCCGACAATATGTTTGCTAACCGTGGTACTCCGCAAGGGAGCATTTTGGGTCCCTTATCTTTACTCTTTACATAAATGACCTTCCCGATCACATTAAATGCGGCCAGGTTTCCATGTACGCTATCGTTGTATCATCAGCATACAAGTTAGAAGCCCATAACAAGGTCATTTTAGCATTCAAAGAATTCGAGTCTTGGTGCACCAAGAATCAGTTAATTATCAACATAAAGAAATCTGTTGTGATAAATTTTTCAAATGCGTATCGCAGGGTTGAGACGGATAGCTTCATCATTGATAGCCAAACTGTAAATGTATCAAATAACACGACTTTTTTGGTGGTGAAAATTGATAAGAACCTGCAATGGGTTAATCACATAGAGTATATGTGTGGTAACTAAAACAGATCGTATTATCTCTTATCTACTTTGAAGAATAGCTTGAATCAATCTGCATTGATTACAGTTTATTATGCAAACTTGTACTCACATATAATAGTTTGGGGTTGCTTCAGCGTCAGCAATAGTGTTTTTATTTATAATAAAGATTTATGAGATTATTGTTTAATTTACACTACACGGATTCTTCTCGTAATCACTTTATATAACATGGCATTCTGACAGTGCCTTGTATTTTCTTATAAAAAACACTATGTTTTATCCATAAATCTAAAGATAATTTTTTGCGTGTGGGGGATGCTCACTCTCATAATACGCGCAACATGTCCCTGATCCGTACCAGCAGGCACAGGCATTCATTCTTTGAGAAAACCCCTCACTTCGCTTGGGTTAAACTATACAACTCCCTTCCCGTGTGGGTCCAAACTAAAAAATTCTAAATTATTTAATAAACAGCTAAAATTGTATTTATCAGCTAATGCATTTTATTCCATTAATGAATTCAACACATCCATCAGGGAATGGACGTCATGAGATGCCATGCTCCTGCCTTATGCCACTCACCAGTGCTGTATGTTTCATATGTGTGTATAATTATTGTTGACTTGTCTTTGTTCTTGTTGAATGTACAGATGTATATTTTAAAATAAAAAAAATAGGAATATTAGTGATTTAAAAAATCTATCATTGCTACACAATTTAAATTAAAATAAAATTAACAAATTAAAAACGAAGCATTTTAGAGAAAATATTTATTCTCGTTGGGAATTCGGCTATTTTGGACTAGGTAGCAAATAATTAAACCATTAAAGCTGACCGGTTTCGATTTTATTGTTGAAAATCTTCATCAGAGCTACAAAACAGTACATATACTACACACAATTAACAGAAACAATAAAAATAAATTATAAATTTGGACGATAAATTCATTACATATTTATTCTCTGTTTTCGTCTTAAAATTGGTCAAATAGTCTTCTAGGAAGTCTCTGCTATTTATTTTTTTAAAAAAGCCACCCCTGTTTAATGCAAAATTGGCATACAACTTCGTACATGTTTTTAAATAACTTCTAAACCGTACCAGCTGTGAAAAAATTAAACAGATCAAAAATTTTTAGAAAAAAGCAAGGAATTAGAATACCTCATTTAAAATGTTAAGTGGGGTAGCACAAAAAAGTTATGGCATATAAATGGGGTCTATACCCCCAAAATACACCCCCCTGTATTTTATTTCGATATTTGACATTTTTATCTTGTTCCGACTATAATAACTAGAGTGTGTTTCAAATTTGATCAAATTATCTTAAAAAATAAAGAAGTTATACTCAAAAAATAAAAAAAATATAGAAAGTTTGACACCCCATAACTAAAAAATAGAGCACTTTTGAGAAAATTTTTATTCTATACTTTTGTCTTAGAATTGGTCAAGGAATCGTCTGTAGAATTTCTTCGCATATATTTAGAAACACCCTGTATAGTAAAAATTCAAATTTATATTTTCATAAATAAAGGAGTTACATGGGTGGCCCTAGTTTCGTGGACACCCGGTATTGTCAAAAAGTTATTAAAACTAAAATATAGAGCTTTATTGTATAAAATCTATTATACCTGACAATGGGTACTCAGTAACAAAAGCTTCATATTTTAAAAGTTTTAATAAGTAGTAACTATTTAATAACTATTTAATAACTTTTTCATTATATTCTTTTTTATTTCTTAATGGTAATTTTGGTTTTATAAATGGGATGTTCTAATTACAATTATGTAGTTACTTAGGTGTAATTTTAACGGCTGACATTTATTATTTTATAGCTTGAAAAAGGCAATAAAAGGCGCCGAAATTGGTAGTTTTTTTGTTGTGAAACAATTAATATGGATAAGATAAAACCAACCTGTTATACCTACATAAATAATATTTGCATATACTATGGTTTTAAAACCATCAACAATAAAAATTGCAATCTTAAACGAAAACTAAAAGTATAAAACGATAAATAATAAACTTTTTTATAAGGAAAATATTTATTATGTTTGCAAAAATATTCTTTACGTTATTAACATTAGAATATAATAATTTAAGCATAAACAAATGCGTAGAAAAAATTATAAACAATTATACAAACCACGAGGTGTTATTTTTAATAAATGATGAAACAAATCTTCAAATTAAAACTAAATATCCCTACAAAATATATAGTTTAAATAATCCATTACTATCAACCAAATTAAAATCTGACTTTTACTACATCGAGGTTCAAGATTTGTTAATTTTGGAAAATGCTTTGCAGGAACTACAGAACAAAAAAGTTTCAAACTGGAGAGTGCGTCTCTTATTAAAGAATCAAATGGGGCAAGATTATAACAAACACCTTCTTAATTTAGCAAGAAAATTTAAATTTCTGGATGTTTTGATAATCAGCGTATTGAGTTTATTTTCATACAATCTTTATGATTGTGAGTTTAATATTAAACCTACACTCGTTAGCAATTGTCGAAATATTAAAGACGTGTATAATTGGAAGGCTCAAAAAAATGAAAACTGCACGTTTCGTGTTTATATCTTTCCAATACCACCATATGTTAATAAAGATTTAATAAAAGGTACCGAAACCCGTCCATTTTATGAAGCAGCAATGGTTTTAAATCTCAATTATACACTTACTGTAGAGTTACCTAAAGAAGATCACCGGGGAAGAATTGAAAAACTTTTATTGGGGAATATAACAGATATTTTTATTGGATTTATGAATTTGTTAGATTTAACTGTATGTGAATATGATTTTAGTAATATTTATAGTTTTTATGGCTTTAGTTTTTATGTAGCAAATGCACGCGTTATAGATCCTTGGATGAATATTTTTCTTATATTTGATTATAAAATTTGGGCATTATTTTTGAGTACATTAACATTCCTGATAATAGTTTTTAAATATGTATTGCTACCTAAAGAGTCGTTATCAACAAGTTTTTTAATTATAATTGGTTTAATTTTCGCAACAAACTTCCGGCCTGTTGGGTTTCATGTAAAACTTTTTTATTTGACCACAGTTGTTGGTTGTTTTATTTTGTCAGCTGTATATCAAAGTCAAATTATTGCGTTCTTATTTTTACCAATTTACGAACATCAAATGAGAAATTGGAATGAGATGGTAAATTCTGGTTTAGAATATGGAGGTTACGTTGGTTCTCGACGATTTTTTAATACTAATGAAAGTGGTTTAACGAAAGAAATTTATAATAATTTCAAGTTTTGCGATGGATCTCTCAAATGCTATACTCGTGTGGTTGATGAACGTGATTTTGTTATGATGTCCGAAACTCGAACTGCTAACTCCATTATGGAAATGATTGGGAAGAAATTTTATAAGCTGGATGGTACAATAATGAGTTACTCAACGATTTATTTTCAAAAAGATTCACTTATAGGAAAAAAAATTGATATTGTAATTACTAGGTTTATTGAGTCTGGATTGATTACTAAGTGGGATGTTTATGGGAAGCACACTAAGATTGATAAGGAAGATAATTCGGCGAAAACTATGAATTTGCTGCACTTTTTGTCAGCGTTTATTCTTTATTTTATTGGTAGTTTTATATCATTTTTAGTACTTATTTTAGAAATTAAAATATTAATTTAAGAGCACATAAATTATATTATATTAAAATATCTTGTAAAATTGTGTCTAATTAAATTATCACTGAAAGTGTTTATTGCTTTGTATCGATTATTTTATATTTTACAACTAAGGAATTCGAAGTTAAAAGTCATTTTCTAATAGGCAAAAATAGCAGTTTACGGGCAACACTAGATATGCTAGTGCAAACAATATTTTTGTATACTTTTTTTTATTTTAGATTCTAGAGTCATTCAACTAAGTATGGACAGAAGGAAAAAAAATTGGAGATTCTAAAAAAATATAATTACCCAAAAGTACCTTAACTTTGCTCGCTTATAATTAATTTTGGATAAAATTGCAATACAAAAGCAGTTGTACAGTTTTAGTTTAATTAATCTAGTTTACAAATCAGAAAAAAATTTGAAAATCTGTCAAAATAAACTAGAGATATGCTGTTACCAGTAATGTTCGATTTCATGATTTTTCACAATATTTTAAACGCAGCAACAAAAAAAACTCATAAACTCGGTAATTACATAAAAATTAATCTTTTATATCAATTCCTCTGGGGGATAATTAGGGTCTAAAATTCATAGATGTATTTCTCTCAACGTTAATGCAAAAGTGAACCTTATCGACTTAGCATTAAGGTATAGTATGCTTAATTTATACCTGCTAAGACCTTAAGAGGAAAGAACCTAAGAATTGGGGTAGTTTTAATATACACAGCACAGTAAAATTAACGCATATCTTTAAAAGTCGGGATATTTAAAATCAAAAATACTTTTAAATAATATAATTAATGCAAATGTTTATTTGAAACCCTTTTCACTCTATTTACCCAAAATTCTTCCACAATTGAATAAAAGGTGTGTAATCAGTCTAGTTAGTTCATCATCTTAAGTAACTGTAAAAATGTCTTATTGATTTATTCTGCAAATATGGAAGTTCGTGTGCTTATACTAGAAGTAAAAATAAGACAAAAAGTCCATATAAACATTTGTCCAAAACTCAACTGTTACCGAGATACAGGGTGTTGACATTTCTATTTATTTTTACCATTTATTTTCTATGGATCGGCCAAATGAAAATTAATAAAATTTTAGGAGTGAGTACCTTTCGTAGGTTCAAAAATCCAGTGGCGTGCAAACTGGTCAAGGTGCTCCCCTTTTTGAATTTATTTGGTACGCCACTTCAAAATTTTACAGTTTTGTTTGAATTTTTAAAATCTTCATTCAACTTACCACAAAAAAGTACATCTATTAAATTTTGATAGGATAGGTAGTATTTTAGTAATCTTGCGTTATATAATCCAGTACTTTTGTTAACGTCAAAATTTGAAACAATTTAACTTCAAAGAAGGAAAATTAAAATTAAAAACTCTTAGAATAACATTTTGTCGGTGTTTTAAATAAAAAAACATGTCAGAAGCACCCAATTTTAAATTTTAGAACAATGCTCAAAATGGCCCCCCTTGTTCATTTTTATATAAAATTTAAAATAGTGTTTCTGGCTTATTCATTTAATTAAAACACCAACCAAGAGTCTTACTAAGTTATCAATTTAAATTTTATTTGTTTCATTTAAAAAATTATTTTGATTTTAGATTTTAGCAAGTTCACTGGACCATAAAATTGAAAATTTCAGAAATACCACTAATCCTATCAAAATTTAACAGGTATACTTTTTTATGGTAAATTGAATGACGATTTTAAAAATCCAATCAAAATCGCAAAACTGTGCAGTGGCGTACCAAATAAATTCAAAAAATGGGGTACCTTGACCCGTTTCTACGCCACTGGATTGTTAAATTAAGACAAATGGCAAAGGTCGTTATCCAGGAGAAGTAGTCATCCCTAAAATTTTATTAATTTTCATACAGCCTATCCAGAGAAATAAAAAAAAATACTAAAACTAAAAAGAAATTTAAACACCCTGTATCTCGCTAACAGTTGAGTTTTGGACAAATGTTTATATGGACGTTTTGTCTTATTTTTACTTCTGGTATAAGCACACGGAGCAGTGACCACTATTTTAAAAACACTCTGTATACAAAATAATCGAAATTTATCTGATCAAGAAGTTGCTCTTGCCCTATATGAAGATGGTAGAAACCAAGTTTATATCGCTCAAAATCTGCATGTAACACAATCAACAATCAGCCGAGCATTGGAACGATTTCGTGAAACTGGTAATTATGGTAGAAGACGAATAACTACCCCCATCCAAGATGGCTTTTTACGACTACAAACACCAGTGTAACGATTTGTAACGAGTACTTCGCTTATAAATGAAATTATGCATGTATACAATGTGCAGATAAGTCAAGATACAATTAGACGAAGATTAAGAGAACATACTTTTTATCTTATTGAGTAACAGGACCGCTGACGACCCCAGTCCATCTCAGGGCTCGTCTTCAGTTTGCTCGGGTGCAAGCTGAATGGAGATGAGCGCTATTCACTGAACAATCGAGGTTTTGTCTCAATACCAATGACAGTGTAATGGGTGTCTGCAAACGTTCAGGTGAACGATATAATCAGTGCAACATAGTGGGAACAACTAGTTTTGGTGGAAGCTCCTAAACCTTTTCAAACAAAAAGCAAGGATAGGTCAAAGTTTATTTTCAAATGGGATATTTTTGTAATAGAGCTGACAAAAAATTCTATTAATCTCTGGACGCTATAAATACACATCTAAATTGTTAGGTAACACCTTATTGGAAAGAACTTTTTAATCCAAGTAACATACAAAAAACAAAACGATATTTTTAACGCAAATATAGTGATTTACAGTTGCAGAAAGACACGCTAGTACAAAGAACATATTTATATAATTTTTTTCTTATTCTAATTAATTTTATACAAGTTTCAGAAGCTGAATATACACTCAATTGGAGCCTAATAAATTTAGCATATAAAATTGAAAAAAACAACTAATGCTCGATTTCATGATTTTCACAATTTTTCCTATCAAACTCGCGCGCCCTCTATCGATTCGCATTAAATCTCAGTAATTCGCTGATTTTGCAAAGAATATCCAGAAAAATTGAATTCTTGTAGAACTATCAGCTTTTAAGCAAGATATTCTTAATGATGTAGGATTGGAACTGGCTTTAATCAGATGTGTAAATAATCTTCTCCAATTAACACTAATTGATATTAAACACAAAGAAAGAAAATGGGGTAACAAATTGGAAACTGGAAATTATACAAACCTTTAGGATTTTTTATGATGAAAAGGTTGAAAAGATTATTTTTACTTCTGTGATTGTATATACAGGGTCTTCAAAAATGATTGATACTGTTGATATTGCGTGGTGGAAACCTAAGTTTCTCACAGTTGGCTAAACTGAAATGAATACATTCTGAATTAATTTTAGTATTGAAAAAAAAAACAGTTTTTTATAAAACTTGCAACATACTTAGAAATAACTTGAAATAATACCCGAAGAAAAAACTGCTGACAGGCGCTTTCGTTAAAGTGACAGATCAGAATTAAATTTGAATTAAAATTAACATCTACACCAACTTAGCTTGTCTAAAATCTCTACAGATTATGTTTGGTTGCGCAGTTGCGGTATAAATTTAATTTGAATTCACTGTACGATATCCTCCAAGATAATGAGGTGCACAAAAGAAATGTTAGTGCCAATATGAAGCTTTCTTGCGGCTTGAATATCCGTTAGTCTCGCCCACCGCAATTCAGTAGAGAATTCGAAGTAAAATTGTTTGTATCGAAAAGTCGGGGAGTGCGTGGTTAATCTCACTACCGACTAAACGTGGGGCGAGATGTTCCAAGCCGTAGGAAAGCCTCTGCTTATTGGCTGCCTTAGCATTTCTTTTGTGTACCACATTATCGTGGAGCATATCGTACAACGCTTGTTAAAGATTTTGAGCTACTCACTTTATAATCATCACTCTTCCATAATTTCATTTTTTGTACCAGAAGCAGCAGTTATAAAACCTTGGAAGAATCTAATTAAAATTTTCAAACTTGAGTATATTTTTCTTATTTTTTTTAACCTAGATAATTAGTACTTTTGTAATTAATAGCAGTCATCAAAATATATAAATTCAATAATGCATATAAAAAAATTCAAGTATGCAATATTCACCCTCTTTCAATAATTTAGTTACTGTCACAAACCATATTAGGAACAATTTTTGTGAAAATGGAGGTGTTAATAACCATACAAGAAAAAATTGAAATGATTCTTGTTTATGGAGAAGCGGGCAGAAATTTAGAGAATGCTGTCAACCTTTATGCTCAGCGTTTTCCAGACAGGCCGCGATCATGCACTTCGTTTTTCCGTGTTGTCCAACAGTTTACTCGCGAAGGAAGTATTCATCCGAAGAAAAGGATCCGCCAAAAAACAGTAACTGGAGCAGAAAATACAATTGATGTATTAGCCGCATTGGCTCATAATCCCCACGTCAGCACACGAGAAATAGCTCGCGATAGCGGAATGTCCCAAACCAGTGTTTGGACAATTTTAAAGCACAATAAACATCATCCTTACCACGTATCTCTTCACCAAGATCTTCATGGCGTTGATTTCGAAAGTCGCTTGACATTTTGTCAGTGGGCACGGGAAAAAATATTAATGAATCGTAATTTCTTTCATTGGGTATTATTTTCTGACGAATCAACATTTACAAACCATGGAGCTGTTAATCGACATAACATGCATTACTGGAGTATTGAAAACCCACACTGGTAGCGTCAGGTTGAGCATCAGCCTCCTTGGTCTGTCAATGTCTGATGCGGGATAATTGGTAGCAAACTCATAGGTCCCCACATCTTTGAAGGCAATTTAAACGGTGAAATGTATCGAGACTTCTTGGAAAATGAACTGCCACAGTTACTAGAAGACGTAAGTTTAAGAGTGCGACGGAACATGTGGTTTCAACATGATGGTTGTCCGGCGCATTATTCGGTATTATCACGCGAAGTACTTGATCGTGTTTTCCACGGTCGCTGGATTGGTAGAGCTGGTCCGATAAATTGGCCTGCCAGATCACCAGATCTTACTTCACCGGATTTTTTTTGTGGGGGTACCTCAAAGATAAAGTGTATGAACAAGTACCAACAACTCGTGCTAATATGATTGAACGAATCAGGAATGCTTGTGACCATATTCCTGGAGACGTACTTCTCAGTTGTGTACAGTCATTTGAAGGGCGGATCGACAAATGTATTGAAGTTCAAGGTCACCATTTCGAGCATTTACTTGAATAGTGAGAGGCAAGGGGAACGCTAATGAAGCACCCCAAAAGATGAGAGGCAAGGGGACTCACGTTAATCAAGCACCCCGAAGAGAACAGAAAACTACTACGTCCCCGTCGTTCTTCCTGGGTTATGCTAAATGTAGTTTTTTAACATACCAGCAACCGTAATATCATTGAATAGCCCGTCGAAAAATAATAAATGCATGTTTATCTGATTTTTGATTCTTTTGATTTCTGTTCATTTTTTGTGATTACAGCGCCATCTGTCGCGAATGGAAAAAAATTTTTTGGACAAATCGTACGTACCTTTTGACGTTGAATCCGAATTTGCGATAAAAAATGGGTGTTCGTATTTAAGATTCAAAGTTGCCGCCGGCCCTGCCCCCATTGGGTGTTGGGATGGGAGTAATTTAGTACTAACATATGCCTCCCTCGGAGAGATAAAGTTTCGATCTGGCAAATTTTTCTGTGCGATGTGTATTTTTCGAGATAATTCCATTTTCCAGGTTAAAAATATCACCCTGTATAAGAAGCTGGATAAAGAAATGACAAAAACTGATAAAAAACCAAAATATTGGTATTGACCACTTACTTTTTTGGTATATTTTATTGGACTTTATGAGAGTTAAAGTTTTCTTGCTTGAAATATTTAAAAATATAAATGAGTGAGAAAAATATGTTAAATTACTGAAAAATGGTTGAAATTATAATACCTATACATATTCAGTGGCGCACCCAGGGGGGGCCGAGGAGGCCTTGCCCCCCCACCTAAAGGAATGTATTTTATTAGTAAATTTTTAATAAAATTAATAAAAATGAGAAAATTTTTATTATTTTTTGAGAAAATGCTCGTGCACAAAAATTTTGTCGGTCCCCCGTACTTATAAAGTAAGGTCACATCCCTCCCCCCCAAAAGTAAATCCTGCATGCGCCACTGTACATAATATTATGGTTTTAATTGTAATAATAAAAGCATAAATTTTATTTATTTTTATTAAAAATCTCAACACAAAATGAAATTATTGCAACTAAATTTCCACCAACAAATATAACTAATAATAAAAATATATGCTCCAAGCCAATTTTTTTGAAGTCTTGAGCATGATGTAACTTCGGATTCTTTTGATAAATATCCACTTTATTCATAATTCCGTTTTCAATTAAACTTGTAAGAATCTTTCTTAATCTATTCGCATAAGGCAATCCTCTCGACATATACATAGTTATTAACATTTTGAAATCAGGTCTAAGGATATAGGCATATTTTCCTTTACGTCTCTGTACCTCATAAATCACAGTACGTATGGATCTAAAAATAGCATAATCTCCTTCATTTAAAAGTCTGTTATAACAATAATCATCCAGCAATGAGCAAATAATTAACCTTTCATTAATAGCTTTCATAATTTGACTCTCATTAGGGTTAAAAAATTGTTTTGAATCAAAAACTCCACCAAATACAAGTTTTGATTCCAGTAAATCTTCGTGGTTTTTAATTTGGTTTTCATATGAAGGCTTGAAAAGAATTGAAGTTAGAATACTTTGATAGGAGCTTGTGATAACGTATGATGTAATAACCCAGCAAATAAATAGCGATTTTAATTTAAAATATTTAGGTGTTCTAACCGTTGAAGAAAAGAAAATTTTAATCACTACCAAATAAGAATTTATAATACTTGATTTGTCGTCATATTTATACCATAAAATCGGTGTAATCAGTATTGCAATTACTACACAAATCCAAATACTTCCTGAATAAATCAAAAAAATATTTTTCCACGGAGCCGACGGTTTTGCAAGTGGAACGAAAAATGCCAAATTAGCCATAAAATGAACAACTGTAAAATCTAATTTTTCCATATACGATTCATTTACAGGCAAAAACGATAGCCCTATTTGATAGTTTCTTTTGTAAATTTCTCCATACATTCCTGTTAAAGTTCCATTTGGTAAGCGTTCGCCTTTAACCTTAAAACTATGATTAAAATCCGTTTGTAACTGCAATTTATTTATAGCTTCTCTTAAAAGTTGAATCTCAAATCCTGAATTTTTATCGAAATCTGTGGGATACACATAGGGTTTAATTGGAACTGACGCTATTTTAATCACACAGTCTTTAAAATACATTAATTCACTTTCATTAAAACTATTTATTTCTATCATTTGATTGCAGGTATTTATTACCCTAGGGTAGGAAAATTTACAATTTCCTTGACTTAAAGGATAATACGTATAAATCTTTTTATCCATCGTAACAACTAAAATATTAACCAAGTAAAAATTCCAAAAGTTTTTGAATATTTGAAATAATGTACGTGGTTTTATCATAAAATTCAATGTTATTAAAATAGGTACATTACCTTTAAAGTACTTTGATTCGTAAAGCATTTTTAATACACCATTTACGTTATTCAATTGTTCACTTAGCTCAAAAAATATAAAATCATATTTATTAACTTTTTTTAAATTAACCAAACTTTTGTTTAAGTTAAAGTTAATAACACCTTTATTGAACAGTCCCCTGTAATTATAACCACTATTGTAAAAATATAAAGGTTTCAAAATTTTTAAATTTTTTAGTATGTTTTTGTAGCAACTTATATCTGATTTAGTTGGTACAATTAGGAATAAAAACATTATGTAGTAAATATTAAAATATAACATGTTTTATTTTAGAACTGTAAAAATAATTTCGCTTAAAGTAAATATACCTCTGAGTTTTATTTAAACTATATTATACAACCCTTGCGTGATTAATTCTAGTTATTTACAAATTTACTGGATAATGGTTAAAGCTTAAAAGGAAAGTTATATTATGTACTTGTTAGTACTGGGTATAATTATACATTTTAAATTATAAACATGTTCGTTAAAGATAGAAGTGGAGATATAGAAAATATTTTCTGGATTTTTTATAACGTGTTCTGTCTCTTAAGACTTAAACTAACCAATTGGTTATCAAATTATTAAATGTTATTGATAAAACTGATACCTTTAAGAAAATAATAATTTGTGAAATATTATTTTTAATACGCAAACTTTTTATAATTCAAGTCACTTTCTTTACTTTTCACAAAAAAATTATTATGTGCGTATAAGTGAAAAAAATATTTGAGAAATAATCTTTTTTGGGCACCAATCTATATTTCTACATTACCTGTTCATGTCTATAAACGCCTTAAGATAAATTTCCCGAACGAAGGTTGATTGCAATGCCAACGAAAGAACGAAAAATGCACGTTCGCACTAAATTCTAGGGGAACCCAATTTCGTTATGAAAAAGTTCGCTTTAAGTACAAGAGGTGGCGCCACAACTGCTTTAAAAATTTGCAATTCTTAATCGGTATCTAGATTTAGCTTCGAAATCTTCTCTTTTAATGCAAATTAATTAATAAGTACTTGGGTTAAAAAATTCCTTATATCCAACTTGATTATTTATTTATAATTATGCTACATGTTTCGCTGGAAACTCCCAGCATCATCAGGCAACTACTAAAATTCTTATAATGAGTAAATATCTTACGTAACAAAAAAGTAAAAGACGTAAGATATTTAGTTTCCAGTGAAACATGTAGCATAATTATAAATAAATAATCAAGTTGGATATAAGGATTTTTTTAACCCAAGTACTTATATATATTTATCCAAATTTTTGCAAGTTCACATACTTCTGAAATCAATTAACATTGTCTCTTATTTTTATTTTTCTAATATAACCATACACCAAGAATTTAAAGAGTGTTCAATTTGTTGGTTGACAATCATAATAGTTGTGTTCTTTTAACATGATCCGTTCAAATAAATCAGTTATTCAGTTCAATTTACAATTTGTGTCTGTACTTTTTACTCGATGACTTCGGTATCACTTTGAACAAATTGAACGAGTTTCCTCCCCTCTTTCCCCTAAGTTCACTTGCTCTAGAGGGGCATCACAAGAATGTCAATTGTCAATTTTTAATTGAATTTACCAATAAGCTGAAAGAGAAATGAACCAGAGTTATAAAAAGAACACAACTAATAACTTGATATTTCAGATTAGATTATACAAATATCTGATCTGGAAATTTTATATGTATTTATAATACAAAGAGTTCTTACTTAAAATCAAGTACAGGAATTAACGAAATTGGCCAGGATTTTAACCCTGGACCTCCAACTACGTTTGGACATGGGTTCTAGGTAGTGTAGAGTATTGGTTATCACACCAAACATGGAATTTGGTGGTCCCAGGTTCAACGAGAATTTTACATTTATAAAAAATTATATACGGTACATGATCGTGCGGTTTGAGGTATGGCAGGTCTCGAAAATAGAGAATCTCGCACCTAGTCGTTTATCTATCCTTTATCTAGTCCTGTTAATTATAATATAACTTCTTTATTTTTTGAAAATCGGATTCTTTAAGATAGGACAGGAAGGATGGGTATTTCAAATGCTTTGTCAACGAATTATTAATAAACAAAGAAATGTTACTACTTTTATGCATTTCGACGTCCCATGAGACACCCGGTATCAACAACATCGAAAATACTTACAATTATTCAAATCTACTCCTTGCATGGTTGTAGAGATACCTGCTTTAATTTAAAGTTTCGTCACGGTAAGAAAACAATTAATAAAATAAGTCTTTATTATTTATTGACATTACATACACACCAGTAACGTTGTTTTATTTTAAATCTTTAAGTATTTAAAAATTTATATAACTAAAGTGAAATATGTATTTCAGTTAACTTCTGAAAGTCGAAACCTGTCCAGTGATAAGATTTACCAATACAAGAAAAATTTCTGTCTAATTCTTCACACATCAACCTTTCTAACAATCAAACATGTCATGAATTTTACTTTAAATTTACTTCCAGTTTGATATTTTTCCCACAATTTGACTTAAAAAGTTTCGTACTTTATTCAGTTTTCTAATAAAATAATTTTTCTAGTCTATTTGGTAATGGTGTGAGGATGGAAATATATGAATATTTGTTTCATAAATGCTAAATGCAATCTAATCTTAATATAGGTATAATTTAGAAAACTTGAACTTTAAATAGAAAGAGAATATGTATTATCAGAACAAAGTTTTAAAACAATTATTTTAAATTTTAGAGTTTTAGAATTTTTCTTTATATTTTTTAAAAAACCTCACAACAGTTTCTAGTTCTACTCTTGCTAGATGGTTTAAAGATGCTTTATGTGCAGTTGGCATCAACATCAACACACGTATTTTTTGTGCTCATATTTCTGTGGAGGTAATTAGGAAACTGTAGGTTGGACTAAAAGTTCTGTAGTTCTTACAAATTTTTATAATTTACCTTTGCCTTTCAATTCTGAAGAATTATTTACAAATGCATTATTGCTTTAATGTTTTTTTTTTCATTTTAATTAATTAAACGTTGTTTATAAATTATAAATAAAAGTAATTTGAATTTGAATTTTGTAACTTTTGCAGACATTGAAGGTACTACAGTGTTTAATTCCAGAAGAAGCGTTTCATACAATTAAGGTTGACCATCACTTAAGGTAAATTCGGTTAATCTTATATTTTTTTAGTTAATGGAGATTTATATCTTTAAAGATGAAGATGATGATCTGAAGGTCTTTAAAAAGTAAAATATCTTTCTTCTTCCATAACACTATTCTACAACAAAATAAAAAAGTGCTGGGTCTGAAATTAAAGTTTATAATTATTCTAAGTTTTTTAAGCAGAATTTAAATCTCTAACCAGATTTACTCTAGCAAAATTTTTGAGATATTATCATTTGAATATGCTAAGACAAAAAGATAATTTTTATGGCAAATAATTTTTTTATTAAACAAATATAAATTTTGAAAATTGAGACATTTTTATTTTTTTTTAATTTAAAATTAATGGATATAATTCCAAACTTAAAGAAAAATAACAAGAAAAAATAATATAATTTTTCGAAGATATTTTAAATTTTAAATTTGAATAATTTAAAAAGCTGATATGATACAAAAATATTATTAGCATATTTGAGTAAATTTTGTTGTAGACCAGTATAATATATCGTTTATTGATTGTTTTTTATCTTTCATAATTCTTTAATTTTTTAGTGCACAATTGTTAGAATTTAGAATAGGTACTATTACGATCAATGATATCAAGGAAATATTTAATTTTTTTAACTCACCCAATTGGCATAGATATATATTACTCTCTCACCCATAAATAAAAATTGAAATCAGTTTTAAGAGTGATTTTCTAAAGTGCAAATATAGTGGTTTACGGTTGCAACCAGGTCTTTGAAGTCTTTGAAATAAATTCTATCGTATTAAAAAAATCGAAAATGTACAAAAAATAGATGATCTAAAAGAACTTTGGACCCCTCTGATTAAGACAGTGCAAGCTTTTAGAAGGAAAATATATAGTTGAGAGTAGCCTAATTAAATTAGCTCATAAATCAGAACCCAAAATGAAAATCTAATTGAGGAAACTTGCGATCTCGCTGCAGCCGTGATGCTCGATTTCATGATTTTTCACAATTCTTCCTCTCAAACTCGCTAATAATTTGCAAAGAAGCTCCAGAAAACTGGGATGAATTTTCTATTCTCAGTTATTATCACCGAAGGAAAATTTATCGAGGGCGTCTAGGAAAATACTCTTAATGACAACACAGATTTTATTTTTAGATTGTCTTTGACAACTGCCCAGTGGCGTAGCCAGGAATTTCGGTCGGCATGGTACAAACTCTAATAATCTATACAGGGTGTCGCAAAATTCGATGACAACGGTTATCTCCAATATTGGTAGACCTAAAAATATGTGTTTAGGACCCAAGGTGTTCCACTTTCTCCATCAATTTTTTTGGGTAGTAAATGTTATTTTGAAATAACAATAATTTCCAATGAATATTTTAAGGAGAATTTAAGGAGTTGTTTTTAAAATTGCAAAATATTTAGATTTTTGTAAAACTTGTATTGTCGTGTATATCATTTCAATTACAAAAGACAAAAATACATTATTTTTTTTGTTACACAATTATTGGCACAATTTAATACTTTTAATTTCAATTTCTATAAAAATCGTTGAGTTTGACCTAAGGCTTTTTTTTAGAAACTTCAGAGTTTTATATAAATATACAGGGTGTCCCATTTGACGTTGGACAGCTTTTTATCTAAAATTCATTTTTATCTAGAATGCAGAGATAGTTTAGTGAAATAGCTTAGAATATCTGTGTAATTTGTGGAACTGAAAAAAAGAGTTTGTGTCCCGTATCCTCAAATTTAGTGTAAACTGGGTTTAATTATAAGACTAAGAAACAAGATGTAGGTTTATTTTTCTTCAATAATTACAGCTCTTTGAAATCTTCACACTCCAAAACTGAAATTTAAATTTGAAGACTAAGTAAATAAAAACATATGATTTAAGAGTGATTTTAAAACAAAATTATGTTCATTTTTACAATGCTAATTTATGTATTTTGATGTTTTGATTAAATTTGGAACTGCCTCCTGCTTTTTTTCGCATGTATTTAGAAACACCATGATGTATTAGGTTTTTCACTTATAGAAAATTGAAAATAAATTGTTTTCTTAGTTGAACATCCTGTATTGTTTGTTCTCCAAACGTATTTCTTTTTGTTGAAACTTGCCTTTCCTTAAATTTAACATTACAGCGTTAAATGATTCAAGCATTAAAGGCAATTAATAAATATTTAAGTATCAATACCATTACCCTTAAGTAATTTCCTAAAATTAAACCCTGAATGCAAATAATAATTCAAAATAGGTCATTATTTCTAAGGCTCATTCATAAAATTAGAAAATAATGAAAAACATTATGGAGAAAATTGTCTTCTTAAGTTCTATATTAATTCAAATAAAAGCTTTTGACATAAATGATTGTTTAGAAACAATATTTAACAATTTGGAAAATACTAAAGAGATTCTGCATTTATACGAAAATGAAACAAAAATTGAAAACTCAGTTTTTATGCACAGAAGAAGTAGAGTTTTGATAAATTTGGACAAAGTGTATAAACTCGTGGAGCCCCATAATGGAAATTTGATTATTTTATATGAAACTATAGTCAGCTTAAATGGTATTTTATCATTTTTAAAGCACATAAAATATCAAAGTACAATACGAATAATAATAGTTTTGCATAAAACAAAAAATTTATCTAAAATGTTCGAGAGCGCATGGGATTTATTTTTAGTAAACGTTATTATTATAACAAATAATTTGAATATTTACACGTACTATCCAATCAAAAATAATAAATGTAATTACATTCATCCCATTTCTCTAGGATTATGCCAGGAATTACAGTTATTAGACCCAATTTTAAATGGAGATAATTCGTTGTATTTTGAAAATTGCACTTTGAATATAAAACCTTTTTATTTACCTCCTTTTGTTGGTGATTATGGACATTATAAAACTAAAGGCGTTGAAATATTATTATTAAATGATATCATAAAAGCTTTAAAAATAAAAACAACACCATTTCAATTATCTGAGGAAAAAAACTTTGATGTGTATTTTAATTATTTCTTAAACTCCAGTGTACACTTAGGAATGGGCGGTTTGGTAGCAACAAATGAAAGATTAAGAAAATTTGAAATGGTTTATATATATTTAACGGACTCTATACATTTTTATGCTCCAGTAGCTAAACCTTCAGATCCTTGGAAAAATCTAGTAATTATTTTTCAATTAAATGTTTGGGCATTATTATTGATACAAGTAATTCTTACACCATTCATTTGGAAGTTTATAGCCACAAATTTAAAAATATCTGATTCTTTCATTTATTTAATAGGGGCTTTCTTTCAGTCCACCAAACAACCAAAACTAAAACATTTAAAAATTTTATTTACATTTTGGATTTTTTCATCACTGATTCTCCTTAATTGTTATCAAAGTTTATTAATTTCATTTTTGTTTAAACCATCATATGAGTCGCAAGTTACAACATTGGAAGAACTTTTGGATTCAAAACTGGACTTTGGAGGTTATTCAGGTATTTTAAAAGTTGTTGATAATAGTAGTATAACAATTCAAAAAATAATAAAAAGGTTTACTTCGTGTACTTTGATAACCAATATTTGTCCATATAGAACAGTTATTAAAGGAGATTTTGCTATAACTTCAACTTTTAGAGAATCACAGATGTTTAAATCCACAAATTCCAACTTCAAGTCCTTTAAACTTATACCTCCCATTTCTACATTGTATGTTAGTATGTTTGCAAAAATTGGCTTACCTTATTTACAAAGAATGCGAGTTGTTTTAATGCGATTAATTGAAAGTGGTTTAGTAAATAAGTATGATGTTTATAATGTTGATTATATCGCTAATATTGTAAAAGATAATCAAATTATTACAAGTCGAGATTTAATTACGATTTTTATTGTTTATATTTTTGGTAATTTTACTGCGCTTTGTGTATTTATTTATGAAATTAAAATTGTTAGAAATTTTGAAAATAAAGAAAATTATTAAAATATCTTAATTTGTTTTTAATTTGGAAAAAATGACATGATTGAAAATGTTTCATAATTTGATAGAATAAAGGGTAGCAATCTAATATTACTCTAATTTAAAAATAAATCCGTTAGGTATATAAATTATTAACATTAAATAATAGTTGAACTAAAATTTGGGAAGGTAATTTCTTTTTATAAAAAAGGTTTTGAACATTTATTAAATGTTAAAACAAAACCTTTTAAGCAACTTTTTGTAAATAATGTTTCAAAAATTCATATATTAATAAACACTAATACATCGAGAGTCGAGCTAAAAGTATTAAAATGAACACAAATAATAAAAACCTCATTTTCTTGTATTGTAGTATTTTGACGATCTTGATGATACCAAAAACATTTTACATGTTTATACAAATGAAACAAAACTTGACAACTCAGTATTTGGAAGTAATAGAAGTAAAGTTGTGATAAATTTTGATAAAGTCACCTCTACACTGCATACAATAAATTTAAATGGGATTATATTATATGAAACTAAAACTAAATTGAACATCTCATTGCTATTAGTACAGGTTAAATATAAAAGTAATACAAGAGTTGTTATAGTTTTACATGAGAACACGAGGAAATCAACGAATTTTTTTAAAATTTTATGGGATTTATTTTTGATTAATGTAATTATTATTACGTATATTTTAGATATTTATACATACTATCCAATTAAAAACAACAAACGTGGTGATATAAAACCCATTTCGTTTGGATTTTGTAAAGAAATACAATCTTTTGATTTTGTATTTAATGAAAGCAATTCGCTATATTTTCAAAATTGCAACTTAAGGGTAAGGCCTTATAATTTAGCACCTTATGTTGGCGATAATGGTTACTGGAAGACGAAAGGTGTTGAAATATTAGTTCTGGAAGATATAGTGTTACCTTTAGAAATATCTAATAAATCTGTTTATGACGATTATATAAATGAATTTCAAAACTCAAATGCGCACTTAGCTATAGGTAATTTAGTTGCAACAGTTGACAGGTACAATAAATTTGAAATTGTCAATATTTATTTGAGGGATTCTTTATATTTTTTTGCTCCTGTAGCTAAACCATCAGAACCATGGAAGAATTTAATAATTATTTTCCAATTAGAAGTTTGGATATTATTGTTATTTTAACTAATTTTTACATCAATAATTTGGAACTTACATAACTGGAATAGGCAACTATCTCATTCTTTTATATACCTATTAGGTGCATTTTTACAATCTAATAAGATACCAAAAATTACCAATATTTACATTTTGGATATTTTCAGCATTTACTATTATAAGTTGTTATCAGAGCTTATTAGTTTCGTTTTTATTTCAACCATCATTTGATTCACAAATAAGTTCATTAAATCAACTTGTGGAATTCAAACTGGAATTCGGTGAAATCCCTAGTATTTTTAATTTTACAGATACCAATAGTATTACGATTAAAAAGTTAATCAAAAAGTTTATTACATGTTACAGTAGAAATATATGTGTAAACAGAACTCTTTTTAAAGAAGACTTTGCTGTTTCGGGAACATTTAGGGAAGATGGTTTTATCAACGAATCTAAAGTACAAATTTTTTAAAGTTTTGCCTGCACTTGCTACCTTGCATATGAGTATGTTATCAAAAATTGGTTTGTCGTATTTACAAAGAATCGGGGAAATTTTAACGAGGATAGTGGAATGTGGTTTGCTAAATAAGTATGATGTTTATACACGTAATGTTAATCAATATAACATAATTGTAGAAAGGAATATTCAAAATTCAAACTATTACAAAAGAACACCTTATTTCTATTTTTGTTATTTACATTTTGGGTAATATTGTAGCTTTTTGCGTGTTTCTGTGTGAACTTAAATTTGTATAAAATTTTATTGACTAACAAAAAATAATCAAATTGTCTACTCCTATTTTGTAAGCTTCATCCTTCACATTTTTGTTAAAAATTCGATTTCTTTCGAAAACCAATAAATGTGTTACTTTTATTTTTAATAAATACATAAGAAAATAATTTATTTAATTTCAATGTTTACTAGAGTACCTATTCTAACTACCGTTATTTAATTTTTGATGAGATTTTTTAAAATAAGAGGATTATTTGAGATTCAATTAAAATTATTTTTTATTTCGAAAAGAATTAACGTTTTATTTCTTTAATATTTCATAAAACGTACTTTCTTTTCCATCAGAAAAAATTGTGCAAGTTTACTGCTCGAAAATAATTAAAAAAATTGCTAATAAATGTTTAATGTGTTCCGTTTAGTATAGTAAAAGAGATCAATTTTCTTAGATTTACGAGTTTGCATTTTAGATCAGCCAAATATCAGAAAATCGTTAAGAGCATCTTCCTAGACACCCGCGATAAATTTTCCGTTGGGGATAATAACAAGGAATAGAAAATCCATGCCACTGCTTCTTTGCAAATTATATATAATTACTGATAATTAATACGTATCCCTAGAGGGCGTGCGAGTTTGGGAGGAAAAATTGTGAAAAATAATGAAATCGAGCATTAGTTCTGCAGTCATAACTCAAGTTTCCCTCTTTAGATTTTCAATTTTTTTTCAGATTTATAATCTAAATTTATTAGGCTACATCCTGCCAGAGAGTTACCTTCTACAACCTAGCACAAAATTAATTAGAGGAGTCCAAAGTTAAGGTACTTTTAGATAATTATATTATTTTTTGTACATTCTCAAATTTTTTTTCCTTCTAGCAAAAATTAAAGAAATGACTTCTAAGTCATCTACAAAATTTTACAAAAATGTTGTTCGTACCTACTAGCTTCTATGACTGCAGAACTTAACCACTATATTTTCCGTTTAGGAAATTGCTCTTAACATTTCAATCAATTGGCTAAGCGATCTCACTCTTGCGGCCAAACACGGAACTAACGGAATGACGTAAAAATTAGAATATAGTTGCCATTATGTTGTTATTTGTCATAGTTGTCACATAGCTTTCATTTGTCACCAAGGTTGTGCCGCTTTGCATTGACCTACTTCTGACGTAATTTTTAGCGGGAAAAATTAATTAGAATTAGAGTTAATTAAACAACTAATATTATTCTCTTTCAATTTGAGTAAACAGTACCTAATATAAAAAGTACATTTTTACGGTTATTGAAAAATAAGACTTAGTAGAGTTGTGTTTTTTTAAGTTATTTGAAACTTTTTCATATTCTCGACAAATAAAAGATAATTAAAGCCGGCTTGAATTCGAGCCAGCTTGCTCAATCTGCGAACTAGTCCAAACCAATAAAATTACAGGCTAAAAAAATACAGGGTATCTCATTAAAAATTGGACGTTATTGTGTATTTTTGTAATTTTGGGTGATACCAAAAAAGTTTTTTGACCTTATACAGGCACTTTTTTGTGTACAATACAGTAAGACAAATGAATATTTTTCTTCGCCAACGCCAACGAATTGACTTTTCTTCTTATGGCGGCCATATTAGATTTACACATATTTGGAATCAGTATTATAGCATACCATAAGTCATATTTAAAAAAATATTTCATTTTACAAACTAGAGTCGATTGCAAAAAAGTGGACAAGAACAGTTTCCTCTAATTATGTTTTCCCAAAAAATTATCAGTAGTAATACCATGAGTAGATTGAAATCTGCGATAATTCTGTCAATTTATTGACAAATGAAATTGTGTTGCTTAGAAACACCACGAGTCCGTAGGACGAGTGGTGTTTCTAAAAAGCAACACAATTGAATGTCAATAAAGCGATAGAATTATCTGCGGATTTCAATTTACGAATCGTATTTGGAAAGATTATTTCAGGCCTTATTTTTAGAAATTACATTATTTAATAATAAGTCTATTTGAATGTCAAATATAAACTGCATTAAAACAATAACAAAAACACAAACTTTATCTAAACGAATAACTTAATCAAATTTTAATATTATTAATACATAAATATTTATAATAATTATTTGTAAATTGTCTCCATAGATTTTCTTTTGACTTTTTGGTATTTCTTGGTGTTTTATTTTTTATATTATCATTTATAATACTTCCCGAAGCTTTTCCAAATCGGCTCATTTTGAAGTAGATGCTGCAATAAAATCAATAGATAATTACAAAAGAGAAACATTTAAAATACATTATTTTTGATGTTTTTATTTAGCTTAAGTATCTATATTTTTTAAATTTAATGTATTATTCTATTTCAATATGTATTATTTATAAGTATTTATTTTATTACTTACCTCTTATTCTTATACTTCGTATTCTTGTCCGAAGATTACACCAGGTTTATCTATAACTAGCAGATTACACAAAATACAAAATAATTTACACGACAACTTGATTTAAATTGAATTTTAAATATGATAGAACTGTGATATGACAGAACAAACTCCTGTCATAGAAGCGTAATTTGTAAATTTAAACGTCAATCTCTACTTCAAATTTCAAATTCAAAGAAAAGTCAATGTCAATGTCAAAAAGTTTGACTTGATAATTTAGGTAAGACCCTAATTATCACGATAACCCGATGGCAAATGGACCAATCAGAACGCTTGTTGAGAGGAAGGCATGAAATAATCATCTAAGGGTGCGTTCCAGTAATGAACACTAAAGCCCACGACGACCGCAAAGTCGTTATACATAAGACCGCGATTTTTTCTTTCGTGCATCGATGGCGACCGCAAGAAGCTCACAACGACCGTATTTATTCGTGGGTTTCAGTGGTTGTTTGTTGAATGGTGACCTTTTGAGCTAGTGGAACGGGAAAATTTTGCGGTCGTGGTCGTGGGCTTTAGTGTTCATTACTGGAACGCACCCTAAATAGGACTTTATTGACAACCATTCAAATTCAAGAATTTGAAAGCTCTCAAAATTGACAATATCAAATTTTGAATGAGGATAGTAACAGGATGGTATTAGCTTACTAGTGATAATTTTTGTGACCACGCACCTCGGTGATCAAAAAATAAAATCGGTGTAACTACAAAACCAAAAAAAATTAAGTATTGAATTCCTGGGGTGACGATTCTTATTTTAAAATTAAAAAAGGATATCATCATGTTATAAAAATATATTCTTACTTTCTTCGTTTTTGGTTGATTAAATTTACTCTGGTTTATATTTTTGGCGTTTGGTAAAGGAAGAAGATTCCCGATGTAAAAAATTTAATTCAATCTACACTATGTGTGGTTTTTGTAGAAAACCTGAAATTTTATAACAACTGGCATCATATTTATACCAGGTGTTAGAAGTATTAGTTTTTTGCATCAGTGTAACATAACCATGGTTACTATCAAAATAACTACTAATATTTTCATAATTTTATTTAATATATTGTATGATATGCATGTAAAAAATGCATTAGGGCACGCCTATGAACTTTCATACATGTGCCATAAACATGCATTTTTAACACTTACATCATAAATACAGGGTGAGCTAAAATGATTGTGGTCAATTCAAATTTCCCGCCTAAAAATCTGGGGAATTTGTTTGCTTCAAGTTCATAGTAACACAAAATCATGTCAAAATCAAAACAAGGTAACTAAACATCACAAAAGCAGAGGCGTAGGTGTAATTTTTACCGTTGTGTCAAAACTTCAGATTTTAGAATTTCGTTATTGTGCCTTCTATTTTATAAAGTCAGTTTTTATCAAAATTAATTTGCGTAAATCTTTGTGTTGTGTTAGCATCTGCCTCGAAAATGAAGAAAAACATTTTCAATATTTGACATTTTCTGTGAAATTAGAGATTTTGGAAAAAATATTTGCCACGCCATTGGATTACTAGGAGATTTTCTTTTTAAAATTTCAGTTGTACCAACCTGTGTATTGGTACCTAATATAATCAATTTATTTATTATATAAAGCGTTTCGCATAGCTATAGCGATAAGTGGTGATAGTAGATCTGAAAACTAAACCCTATATATCCAAAAAAAATGCACCCCTAAGAAGTTAGAAGCATCTAAAGTTGGTTTAAAAAAGTTTGAGGAAAAACCTTTTTTATTGCTGTCAAGGTAGTAAAGCCTGCAATTTTATATTTTATTTTATATTTTATTTTGTAAAAATTTTACCAGTTCTTGATAATCGAAAACGGTGTTGGATGTTATGGAGGACATATAAAACAATTTAAAACTTTTTAGGTATTCAACATTTTATTTACATGTATACTATTTTCTTTTGTAGAAAAATGCAAGAGAACGATTTTATGTCCCTTACAAATTTTTCATAGGATGTGACGCTTTTGAATAAAATTAAAAAAGAAAATATAAAATCTACAGATTTTTTAGTACACAATGTGTGGTTTTTGTAGAAAACCTGAAATTTTATAACAACTGGCATCACTTTTAAAGAACATATTTTAAATATTTTTAGTGCCATTTTAAATTTTGAAATTTCTCGAGTCTCGAACGATAATTCCAGGGTATCAAGACTGTAATTTTTTCCAATAACCCTAGCAAGAACGGAACACACTGTAGCATGACACATATTAATTATTTTTAATAGGTAGATTCTGGTCAAACCTAAAGACCTTTAATTAGAAACAAATAAGGTAACCATGGAAATTTTCCATTACAACCCATATAACAAATTTAATTTTAAAGGCCTTTATACTTAAATAATCTGACCAGAATCAGAGGTTAAATTTTCTATACAAGCAATAAATGAATGTTTTACAACCACTTTTATAGAAACACTAATAATAAATAGAAAATCTAAAATCAATGAACATTTAGTAAAACCCATACCCTTTAAAGCATAGTTACTTTTATACAAATGAACAAAAATAATGAAAATACTTACTCAAATAGATTTCTTTTTAAATTGCGTTATTCTACAAATAAATGCTTTAA
Source organism: Stenus bimaculatus (assembly GCA_963971135.1). Lineage (NCBI taxonomy): Eukaryota > Metazoa > Arthropoda > Insecta > Coleoptera > Staphylinidae > Stenus > Stenus bimaculatus. The sequence goes on from OZ020180.1 coordinate 38,836,306, forward strand.
ATTTACAACAATGTTTAACAACAATATTTGACAATTTGCCGAATAATAAAAATATTCTACATGTATATGAAAATGAAACAAAAATTACTAATTCCATTTTTGAAAATAGAAGTAAAATTCTAATAAATATGAACTTAAATAATTTGGATAATACAATGGGGTTGATTACTGAAAATTGGATTATTTTATATGAAACCCAAGGAGAACTAAATAATTTTTCAAAGATTTTATTAGAAATCAAATACCAAAGCAAAATAAGAGTAATAATGGTTTTAAAAACAGATACAATAAATTTATATGAATTACTTACTAGTTCTTGGGATTTATTTTTGGTTAATTTAATCATCATAACATACCAGTTGGAAGTTTATACTTATTACCCAATTAAAAATAATAGATGCACGGCAATAAAACCTAAAAAAATTGAGCATTGTGAATACTTAAAACATTTTCATGATTTATTTAATGGAAGCATTTCGTTATATTTTAAAAATTGCAGTGTAATTGTGCAACCATTTACTTTGGCGCCATATGTCAGTGATATTGGGCTTTGGAAAAATAAAGGAGTCGAAATGATGGTTTTGGATGACATTCTTTATGCATTGAAGTTAATCCCAGTTTATAAGAAAGTAAATTTTAATACATTTAATGCTTTCTTAGATCACTTTTTTAGAACTGGTGCACATCTAGCAATGGGAAATTTAGTTGTATTAGCAGAAAGACTACCAAAATTTGAAATTGTTAATGTTTATTTAATGGATTCAATATATTTCTTTGCTCCTCTAGCTAAACCCACAGAACCATGGAAAAATTTAGTAATAATTTTCGAAGTAGAGGTCTGGCTCCTAATTTTACTACAAGCAATATTGGTACTACTAATTTGGAAGTTTCTCAAAAGAAATGTTAGCGTTTCTGATTCTGCTATTTATTTAATAAGTACTTTCTTTCAATCCACCAAACAACCAACAATTATTTATTTAAGACTAATGTTCATATTTTGGATTTTCACCTCATTTATTATTATTAGCTTTTATCAAAGTTTGCTTATTTCGTTTTTATTTAAGCCAGCATATAAAGAACAAATTAATACAATTGATGAACTCGTTGACTCCAAACTTGAATTTGGTGGTTTCCCAGGAGTTTTTTCGGTATTTGATAATAATAGCGTTACGATTCAAAAAATAATAAAGAAATTCGTCCCTTTCTCTTTGGATGAATACGAAATTTATACAAATAGGACCTTTACTAAGGGTGACTTTGCTTTCATATCAACATACCGAGTTACAAATATGATTTTATCTATTAATTCAAACTATAGTGCTTTTAAGGTTTCTCCTGCTGTTGCCACGATGTATCTAAGTACGTTTGCTAAAATTGGACTACCTTATTTAGATAGGATAAGGATAATATTATTGCGTATTATTGAGAGTGGTTTGATTAAGAAATACGATGTATATGATGTTGATAACAAGTTTCAATTAAAGAAACCCTTTCAAACTATAACATTGAAACATTTCATTTTGATATTTGTTATTTATATTTTGGGAAATATACTAGCCTTTTTAGTTTTCCTATTTGAAACTATGGTAATGAAGAATACAGCTTAAAAACTTAAAATAGATACTTACTTTAAATATGAAATCTTAATAACCGTATGTGTAGGTTTTCATTTTTTAGATTGTTTTCATGAAATAATGTTTTCTTGTCGAATTTTCTATAAATAAACTTTTTAAAACAATATATGTTGATTTTTAACAATTTAAAAGAGATTAGTATTTCGACCTTAGATGTTGTTATTTTCAGATGGAAATTTTGTCTAATATCATTATTGAACCAAGGTAGATCGGTATTTTTGGGATGGCCAAGAAAACTTATTATGCGTTTCTTCGATTACCTGTCTTGATAACGATTGACTTTTAAGGTACTTTTTATTGTTAGCTAGGTCAAATTTCAAAAATCACAGCGACGCCGACGGTGGGTATTTGAAAAACGTCTTAAATTTTGGAGAGATTCGGGAGAGCGCAAGTGGCGTCTGTAAAAAAAGGCGGAGGTGGACAAGAAAAATTGATTTTTCATAGCCTACAATTTAATCGAGTCCTGGAACTATATTTTTGAAATCAATAACTAAAAATTTTATAAAATTTTCGGGAAAAGTTTTATGGTCCTCTCAATTCTTTTCCATATTTAAAAGTGAAAAACTTAAAGAAGAAATCTGTGTTTGGCAGAAATAACGCCCGAAAGTTATGTAAGTTAAGTAAAACTTTACTTATAGCTAAACAGTGTAATTATAAAAATTTTTTGTCTTTTACAAAATTTTTCCATCTTCTTTATATTAGATAGAAAAAAAAAACTATTTCCTTGTGGTACATAACCTAACTTTGGGAAAATATTTAAATTTTTCGCAAAAAGGTCTGTACAAAATATCATAGTATATTCCTAAGACCAAAATGGAAAGATTTAACCAATTTTAACATTATCCAAAAGTGCTTCTTTAAGCCTCTATCAACCATGAAAGTTATTTAAAAAGATAAGATTTTTCAAGGTCGCTAGACATTTAACGAAGCACTTTTCGATGAAAATAAGTTTGGTTAAATCATTCTATTTTAGTCTCAAGAAGATGTGGTGTTACTTTGTACAGACCTTTTGGCGAATGATTTGAATATTTTTCTAAAATTAGGTTATGCACCACATGGAACTAAAGTAGTTAAAACATTTGTATAAGAGACAAAAAAGTTTATAATTACACTGTTTAGCTACAAGTAAATTTTTATGAATTTTTATTCGGCCATTAAAAAGTTACAAGAAAATCTGCATGTCAATGACCTATTTTTGACCACTTACATAACGTGCAAAAGTAAAAACAAATTGTCTACAAATATTTGTTTTTATTACATAGCCACAGACCAATTTTTTTTGATCGTATGAACCAATTTTTAGTAATAAAAAAAAACAAAATACTTTTAAGAACTTTAATGGTCTGTAGCACCTTATCGAAGAACTTTTGGATAGAGATAAGTTTAGTTAAATTGTCTTATTTTGGTCTCAGGAGTATGTGGCATTTAAAAATAAAAATTGCAGGTTTAGTAAAATAATTTAATAATAAGGTTGGAAAAAAGTAGCCCAACAATTAAAAAAAACTTATTATTTATTCATATAAAAATACAAAAATTAAAGTGTAAACTAATATTTTGTCCAATACCCGTTGTTCTTAAGTATATCACCACATCTTCTGGGCATTGATTTTAAAAGATTATTAATTAAAATTGGATCTACTTCATCCCAAGCATTTTGAAGCGTAGAAAAAAATTCGACCAGATTTTTGTAAGTTTTATAGCGAGTTTTGTTAACCAAAATACTCCAAATGTTTTCGATTGGATTTTAATCCGGAGATTGTGATGGCCAAACTTTGATGTATGCTTCGGATCATTATCCTGCTGAAAGAAGTAACGTAGTGGGAGAGTTCTATCAGCATATGGGACCATACGTTCTGTAAAATATTTTTATACATAAACGATCCATTATGCCATTTATACGATGAATGGGGCCCATTCCGAAACCAGAGAAGCACCCCTAAATCATTACAGATCCACCACCATGTTTTACTATATGTTGAACATATTTGGGATGTAATCTTTTGCCCTCAGGACGTCTCATATATTGGTTTCCATCACTACTTCAAGCTAAACTTTGATTCGTCACTGAATATTACCCTATTCGAATCTTCCAAAGTCCAATTAATGTGGTCTTGAGCAAATTTAATTCGGGCAAGTCGGTTTTTCTTTGAAAGTAGAGGTTTCTTTGCTGGTCTTCTATCTATAAGATTGTTCTCACTTAGTCTATTTCCGACAGTGCGTGATGTAATATTTGAAAACTGATTATTATCAAATTGGGCCTTAATTTGGTTTAAAGATAAAAATGGGTTTTGTTTTGAAATATTTATAAGCGCTCTATCTTCCAGTAATGTTGTTTTTCGTGGCCGTCCAGAATTTTTTTTGAAATCTACTGTTCTACTTTCATTATATCATTTTATAATTCTAGATATAATGCATCTATGCAACGAATACTGTCTAGAAGTATCAGCTTGTGACATTTTTTTATTGAAATTACTAATTATTAAATTTTTAATTTCTTTTGAAATTTTTATTCCTCTTGGCATGATGGATAAGCATAAACAAAGTATTTGAGTAAAATTTGAAATAAAATTTTTCATTATTTTGTGTATTATAATAAAATGTTGCACATGTTTCTCTACTATTTTCCAACAATAAAGCGTTAATGATAAAAATTCTTTAGAAATATTTAAATTTTTAAAGAAATTTATTTTAAAATATACTTTATAAATTCGATACTAAATACTGAGTGTTAAAATTAAACATTATTTTCACTATTTTTAAAAATTTTAGAAAAAAAGGAAATTTTGCTCTACTTTTTTCCAATACTGTATATTATTTTGTAAGTTCAAAACAAACTAAAACTGTAGTATTTATTAAATGAAATCACGGGTAAAAATTATATGATCTTTATTTTAATTAAGTTCGGATTTAAATTTTAAAAACATTCAGAAATTCAAGAAAGCGCCATCTGTAATGGTTTTGGGGATTGATTGCGTTCTCGAACAAGGTTTCCTATTTATATCACTTTTATGACCATGATGCATATCCATACTAGTTCAAATATTTTTTTAATATTATTAATAGTGTTAAATAATATAGTGTAGATAAAGTAATTCTTATATTTGCTCTTGATACGTGAATATCTTAAAGAACAATAATGAATATTCTACAAGTACTTACAGGTAAGTTCTTTAAACAAATATAAAAAAATAGCCAATGAACACTTAAAACAATAAAATTTACATGAAGAAAATAAATAAAAATTGGAGTAATAACTAATAATTTATTTTTCCTATTTAATAATTTATAATATAATTACATGCTTTTAATATGCAGGCATGTTGAACAAAAATATTTGACAGTTTGCCAAATTCTAAAAATTTTCTTTGTGAATATGAAAATTCAATTAAAATTCAACTCAATTTTAAAATAGTTGAAGCGGAATTTTAATTAACATAAAAAATCTGGATTTGACAGGAATTACAAAATTCTAATGAATTATTTAATCGAAGCAATTCGTTACATTTTCAATACGTATACAATGAAATAGTACAAATGTCATACGGCTACTATACTCCGCCAAATATTTTTACTTTTTGATATCATTAAAAAAATGGATAATTTATAAGTCAAATATAAAACTATTAGCAAACTTATTTTTAAAGTTAAAGTTTGAAAATTAAAAATAAACATATTTTGCGTGAATATTGTTGTTTCTTGAAAACCACTGGGAATTCAATAATAAACATAATTTGTTGATATTATAATTAAAGTATTTCTAGATGAATACATTATAATTAAAGTATTTTTTGAATATTATAAATAAGTTGTGGTTATGAGTTATGATCATTTCACTAAAGTTATTTTTACGGTTATTAATATAATAATATAACGCCACTAAAACCTCTTTAAAATAATACAATTAAATATTCACGGCAATACATTTTTGAAAATTAAGTACATAGAAAACAAATAAGGAATAATTTATCTTATCACTATAATGATATCCTTCTATCGAAATTATTTATAATGAACAAAAATAATGAAAAAGCTTTATAACTTCATTTTTCTCTTAAGTTATACCATAATATTACAAATAAAGGGACTCGATTTAAATAATTGCTTAACAAATATATTTGACAATCTAGAAGATACAAAAAACATTTTACATGTTTACGAAAATGAAACGCAAATTGAAAATTCAATTTTTAGTAACAATACAAGCAGAATTTTGACAAATTTAAATAAAATCACGAATAATTTGGAAATGTATATGTCGTAGGCTAATTGAAAAATCCGGCTTATTGCAAAGGGCGCCGTCATTTTGCAATGCGCACGGCTGACTGGAAAATGATCGAGCAGTTTCTAATGAGCCTGGTATTTTTTAGGCTTCTTGCAATAAGCCCATACTTCTTTAGGCTAATTGGAAAAGCGGTTGCTCAAACAGCCTAACTTCATCAAAGCTTTGGCAACATGTTATGTGAACCTTCATTGTACATGAAGAGCAAGACAGAAACGACAATTCATTAAAATTTGGGAACAAATTGGACATATTTCTTCTTCTAAATTAACAACATGATTTTCTTCTTCTTTTTCAACAGGTGCTGCGTTTCCATTTTCCAGGCTGCTTTCTTAAAACCTCTCCAAATCTTCGTCGCTGTAAATTTTTTCTAATAATGTTTCTGGAATATTCGTTGAGCATGATATAATTGGTCTGATTGAGCAACCGAACCATATTTTCCAATAATCCTAAAGATGTATGGGCATATTGCAATAAGCCTAAAAAATACCAGGCTCATTAGAAACTGCTCGATTATTTTCCAATCAGCCGAGCGCATAGCAAAATGACGGCGCCCTTTGCAATAAGCCGGATTTTTCAATTAGCCTACGACATATACATATTTCCCAATTAAAAACAATAAATGTAATGACATAAAACCCATTTCTTTAAGCTTTTGTCAAAAAAATGACCCTTCAAATATTTTATTTAATAAAAGTAATTCGCTATATTTTCAAAACTGCAGATTAAGGGTTAGGCCTTATAATTTAGCCCCTTTTGTAGGCGATATTGGTTATTGGAAAACGAAAGGTGTTGAAATTTCAGTTTTGTATGATATTGTACAGGCATTAAAAATAAATATGGGACCGTTAGAAATATCAAACAAATCGAATTATGGTGAATACATAATTGAGTTTCAAAACACCAACACACATTTAGCGATGGGAAATTTAGTTGCAACACCAGAAAGGCATAAAAAGTTTAAAATTGTTCATGTATATTTAATGGATTATTTATATTTTTTTGATCCTGTTGCAAAGCCTTCAGAAGCGTGGAAAAATTTAATAATTATTTTCCAATTGGAAGTTTGGATATTATTATTAATTCAATCAATTTTGACACCGATTGTTTGGAAATGCCTTAGTAGAAACTGCAGCCTATCATATTCTTATATTTATCTAATAAGAGCTTTTTTCCAATCAACTAAACATCCGAAAATAGCCCACTTAAAAATGTTATTCAGTTTTTGGATTTTTTAGCATTTGTTATTAATAATTGTTTTCAAAGTTTGTTGGTTTCATTTTTGTTTAAATCATCATACAGTGAATTCAAAAAAGACTGAAACTACCAACTATGCAACCAAACATACTTTGTAGTGATTTTAGACTTGCTAAGTTGGTATACCTGTTAATGTTCATTGAAATTTAAATTTGATCTGTCACTTTAACCAAAGCGTCTCTCAGCAGTTTTTCTTCGGGTATTTTTTCAAGTTATTTCAGTGTATTGCAAATTTTATAAAAAAACAGTTTTTTTCAAAACTAAAAATAGTGCAGTTAATAAAATATTTGCGATAGCTTTCTCAACGGAGCACAACGGATTCATTTTGATGGCACATTTTTGAAGTGGAACATTGATCGATGGAACATGGTCTTACGACTTACAATATTGAATAGAACAATTTAGAGAAGCTTTTCCGGAATACCCGTTCGAGTATGACAATTTTAAATTGCATAAGTTTCGAATTGTCCATAAATTTGAGAATAAACATTGCATTTGTAAAGGAAAAAGTAGTGGGGCTCCTAAAAAGTTAACCGATAATGTTTTGAGGGACATTAGCAATCGCATGGAACAAAGTCCTACAAAATCAATCGTAAAACTTTCAGCTCAAACAGGTAACAATAAGTTATGCAAAACAATATTTAAGAATAATTTTTAGGATTATCCGTGGGAACCTGCCACACGGCCCTAAAAAAAAAACTTCACATGCATGCATATAAAGTGAGTGTAGTGCAAGAATTATTACCACCTGATTATCCAAAAAGATTAGAGTATTGTCAATGGTTTAATAACAATTTAAACAATGATATTTTGGATGTTACGTTCTTTTCTGATGAAGCGTGGTTTCACTTATCGGGTTATGTGAATTCCCAAAATTATAGAACATGGTCTACACAAAATCCACATATATTTGTTGAAACCAGCTTGCATCCCCAAAAAATTGGTGTGGGTGGCCATGTCACGAAGAAGATACCGAACTTTGCTTATGGAACCGTTTATTAACGAACTTCATAATGACGAACTTCAAACAGGATATTTCCAGCAAGATGGTGCAACAGCACATACTGCAAGGACCACAATTGAATTTCTTCAGGAGTTTTATGATGAAAGATTTATAAGACAACATCTGTGGCCTGTCCGATCTCCAGATCTAACACCCCATGATTTTTATTTATTTGGGCGTATTAAAAACAAGATTTATAAAAATCGAATACACGATCTGGAAGAATTAAAACTGGCCATTACTCAAGAAATCAATCTCATCACCCAAGATGAACTTCAGCGGGTATTTGAAAATATGTAACGACGAGTAAATTTTTGTTTAGAAAACCTGGGAAACCACTTCCAGCATTTATTGTAAGTTCGGGTTTCTCAGAATAGTTAACAAATACCCTCGTTGGTAAGGGCTTCACGTTGGTTAGGGTTTTTCACAATAGTTAACAAACACAATTTTGTAATTCTAAACTTTTAACTACTTCTTTAGGTTATATTGTGATTTACAAATAATACGAATAAATATTATCTCAAGTTTTTTGTGCATTCTTTTTGAATAATATTTTTCATAAAATTAAATTAAATAAAAATATTAAAATTAACCCTAGTTTTTTATTAAAAATTTAGAAACGCCACTGAAGTATTGATTTTTAGTTTCAGTGTAGCCAACTTTGGGAAATTTAGGTTTCCTACCTTGAAGTGTCATTGGTTTCACCCTTATTTGAATTCACTGTATAATTCACAAATACGTTCATTAAATCAACTTGTGGATTCGAAAATTCAATTTGGGGGATACTCTGGTGCATTAAATTTTGCAGATACTAAAAATATTTTGTTTAAAAAAATTAAGGAAAAGTTTGTTTTTTGGCCTACTAGAGCAATATTTAACGTAACAGTTATTAATGAAAGTTTTGCTAGTGTAGGCACTTATAGAGAATCGCAAATGGTTTTATCAATGGATTTTAAATACAGGATTTTTAAAATAACGCCTCCTATTGCTAGCTTATAGCCCTATAACTTTAAGGAATAATCAAACTATTACAATGTTGCATCTTATTTCTATTTTTATTGTTTACATTGCTGGGAATGTCGCAGCATTTTGTGTATTTTTGTTTGAACTTAAAGTAGTTTCAAGATTGTTTGCCCATTTAAACAATAAAAAATGTATTCGTATTGTTTTAGTTTTTAAGTTTATACCTAATTATAATGAAATGAAATGAAAAATGATAACAAATTTTCAAAAAATAAAATAAAAATTGAAAAGAGGTCACTTATTACGTGTCGTTAGATTCAGAAAATTATACACAGAGTGTCTCACTTTTTTTCTAGCAAACATTTTTTTAGATAGTAAATGTCATTCTGAACAAAAATTTTCCGTTTTTTCGACTCCTTAAAGAGTTACAGTAATTTTAAAATTTCAAAAATTTAATGATTTCTGTTGGACACCCTGTATAAATTTCATTTTATTTTAAATTTTTTTATTTAAATCAAGTATGCTTTGGATTTTGAATATCTTTAAGCCAATAAGATGCTAAATTTTAACGAGGGAAATTTAATAACCTCGTCGTTCCCGTATTTTAAATACAGTCAATATTGTTCAAAAAATTCAATTTGGCAAAGAAAAAATCCGAATAATAATTGATTTAAATAAAAAAAATATAATAAGAAAGAATATTATACAGGGTGTTCCACAAAAATCATGAGAATTTATCAATTTTAAAATTGCTGTAACTTTTTAAGGAGTCGAAAAAACATAATAGTACATAGGAAATTTTTTGTTCAGAATGACATTTACTATCTAAAAAAATTTTTTTCTGGAAAAAAAGACACCCTGTAGATTCAAATTATTAAAAAGTTTGAACTATTCCGTTTGAGATTTCAAGTTTGACAGTCTTATCTCAGTCACGTGATGTAGAAAAACAAAAAAAAGAGACACAGATAAATGTAAATTTTTAAACCTTACCAATCATTTATAGGAGTATCAAACGTTTTTGGATTCAACTAATATAAAAGAAGCTATAGCTATTTTAACCTCATAACTGTAAAGACGAAACTTTAATAAAATTTTGGCACTAGTAACATCTAAGAAATAAACAAGTGATTTTTTTTATTGTTGGCAGAGTAGCGGCTTGAAATGTCTAAAAATTTTCAGGCATCTATATTTATTCAAAAGTGCACAGAGTGACGTTTGTGAAAGGTGGAGCCGAGATGGAAGTCTGGAAACTATAAGATTGTTTTCGTATACCGAAAAAATGGATTATTGACTAAGTTGCTTGATCCGTCACCATAGCAACATTTCCCACAAACGATTTTTTCGTTATCGAAAACAATCTTATAGCTTACAGACTTCTACCTCTGGATACGAAAAATTTTCTTTTCATAATCTATAGTTTAATTGAGTCCATAAACTATGTATTTTCTAGATCAATATCTTTCTAATTTCAAAAATGTACCTTGTTTATAAGAAAACATTTTCGGAAAAGGTTATGTACGAAGTACGAAGATCTTTGGGAGTCTTTTAATTTAATAAGTGTGAAAAACTTAAAAATATTAGTGTTTCGCAGAAATATGATTTGAAAGAAAAAATGCAAATTCTCGTTTATACATTAGATTTTAAGAAAAAAATTCGCTTTAAAAATGGTTTTGATTTTTTTCTGACGTAACAAAAATAGTTTCCACCATGATATGTAACACTCTACAGTTTATCAGGAAGAGAAAAAAAATCCATATTTTTAAAATTCCTGATTTTTAACAAGTGTCATATCCTTTACATAATATTCCAGTGAGCGTAATAAATGATATGCTGAGGATGCAATATCTAGTGAGTAACGAGGATGTGAGAGAATCTCCCTACTAAATTCAGAAATTTTTTCATGTTTTTTTTAGATGCGTGAGGTTGGACATTGTCCTGTTCTTCTATTCACAATTTCTGGCGCTCTGGGTAAGTTCTGATTCAGTCGATCCAATTTTTCACAGTAGACATCAGAATTAAGAGTTTGATCTGATTTAATATTTCATAATAAATAATTCTTTTATAATCTAAAGGTGTATTTTGCTAGCGACGGAAATGTTACGTCGCGGACGACTTAAAACGCCGAGCGGAATACTACACTTAGCAACGTGCAGCAAAATGGTAGCGTAAACGACATGTTGCTAAGCAAAGTTTTCAGTTTGGCGTTTTACATCTACCGCGATGGAAAAATTCCGTCGCTTCCAAAACGTACCTTTACCAAATACTCAGAAATACGTTCGTTTGGTCATACCATAACCATTGTTTATTTCGTGTTCTATTATCATAAAGGATAAAGAATACATGTTTCGTTATCAGTAATAATTCTTTTTAAAAAAAGGGTCTGCCGAAATTTTTATTTTTAATGCTGTATTGTTGTATACCTACTCGGTCAGGACGATAGGTGTTGTAACTAAGGTTGACAAATAATAAAATTTGCAAATATCAAACTTTAAACCACTGCATAACAATTTAATAGAAGAACTTGTAATAACGTGGACAGAAATAGTAGAACGGGTTAATCACGTCAAATTAAGATGACAAGTTCCTCTAAATCTTTGCCCAAAAATGATTCCCTGTAAAGTTCACCTTTAAAAAAATAAAAACTCACATAACTTTTCTCTCTAGAAAGGTAACTCGATAAAAATCACCATAAGGGACTACTATTAAGTTCTTTATAATAAGGATTGTAGTTTTGCCATTTCGCATTCATTTACCACCAGTTAACCTAAAATTAAAATTAAGTTATACCATAAACTTTTTTGATTTCACTTTTTTGCAATTTCACCTTATTTTCTCATAAAACAAATAATTTACTATGGAAAATAATAATCTGTTTAAAATCGATAGACCTAATAGTTTTAAAGATAAAGTTTCATAATTTAAAATAAAATTTATTTTTATTATTGAATCAAGTAGGCCGAAATTAATATATAGGACCAAAATTTTTAAAGAAATTAAAACGTATTTACAATTTGATTATACAAAGAATTGCGCTTTTGTATTTTCTAATAGTCTTTTAAAATAATACCCAATCAGACATAGTTTTATTTAGGGAATAACCTACTTGATTTTTATCGAGATAGCTTAATAGGAAGAAAAGTGGGTGTAAATTTGAAGGGAAGAATTTTTGGGTAAAGTGTTAAAGAACTTGTCATCTTAATTTCCACGTTATTACTGGAGCCTGTATTTGTTTTTCAAATGCTTTTGTAATTCTGACCTGAGGTGGAAGTCTGTAAGCTATACGATTGTTTTCGTATAACAAGAAAATCGTTTGGTGACAAAATTGCTTGGAGACAGATTTTCGATCTCTCTTCCTTATGCACGTATTTTATTTTTTGAAAGAAATGAAAATCCATCACCTTAGCGACATTTACAATAAACGACTATTTTCGATATACGAGAACAATCGTATAGTTTACAGACTTCCTCAGGAACAAGAAGGCAATTCTTGGATCGTCAATTCTGGATTAAACTCGACATCGTTCAAATATTTGGGGCATCCAAGATCGGGTTTCATCATCCAGGCATAAATTTCCTGATAAAAATTGTTTAAATAACGGTAAACTTGTGCGTAGACTTAGTTTTTAATACCATAAACAGAGCAAATGTTTTTTGTAGCTGTAACTGTCCAATACCTCTTATATTTTAAAATCGAAAAGTAATCCAAAAATATTTTGTAAGTTGGAAACAAACTAAGAGTCAAAAATGAAATCTCGGGTAAGAGTTATATGAAATTTGGATTATTAAAAAAATTTGTGACTTTTAGAAAATTATAAACCTAAAAATCTTGTGCTTCCTATAACGGTTTTGAGAATTAATTGCGTTCTCGAAAAAGGTTTACCATTTATACGTTTATAACTTTGTCGACCACGATACATTTTCGTACTATTTCTTTCAATATCTTTTTAATATTATTTAAAGTGTTAAATAATACACTGTAGATTGTAAATAAAGTAACAATTGTTTTATTTAATCTTGATAAGCTCATATTATTAAAAGCAATAAAGAAAATTTCACAACTACTTTCTGGTTTTTTGAAACAAACATGAAAAATGTAATCTATGAATAAATACACTTAAAACTTTAAAATTTACATATGAAGAAAAATATACCTTTTAAAACAATATTTAGTAAAAGATTAATAATTATGTTATAAAAATTAATATGAATTGTTATTCAATTATTTAATAATAATATTTTCTTTATCGCCCTTTATAATTTGACAAGGTAACAGAAACATGGGAGTGTCTATTAATCTAACTCACGATAATTGGCAAATATTCTGCGTATTATTATTATTTAACGAGTGGCAATCGCATTTTCATAGCCCATAATATGTGTGTGGATTGCGTATCGACAATATTAATCGCCATAAGAATTTAAGCTACCAAATAAAATAATTTCAATAAGATTAAATTATTTTATGTTTTTAGATAACTTAAAGATAACTTTTAAAATAAAATGCAAACATTTCCCTAAAATTATATTATTTTGCTAGGAAATTTATCTTAAAAAGAAACTACTTTTTTCGTGCAAATAGCTCTCCTTGCATCGTTCATGCTAATGGAAAAGTTTTGGGCCATTAACAAATATTAACACCACTTTTAGAAACCATTTTGAAAACTATGTACATAGAAAACAAATAATGAATAATTTATGTTATCACTATAATGATAGTATAGAAAACACGAATTATTATACTTATAATGAATAAAAATAATGAAAAAGCATCGTAAGTTTCTTTTTCTCGTAAGTTACTTGATATTGAAAATAAATGGATTTAGTTTAAATAATTGCTTAAAAAATATATTCGACAATCTTGAAGATACAAAAATCATTTTACATGCTTACAACAATGAAACACAAATTGAAAATTCAGTTTTTAGCAACAATAGAAGCAGAATTTTGACAAACTTTAATAAAATCAGCAATTTAATGGATAAAATAAACGAAAATTGGATCATTTTGTATGAAACCAATACCAGATTCATTAACATCTCATTGCTATAAGTACAGGTTAGATACGATAGTAAAACACGAGTAGTTATAGTTCTACATAATAACTCGAATAATTTGACCGATTTATTTCAAAGTTTATGGGAATTATTTTTGATTAATGCAATTATAATAACGAATGATTTAGAAATTTATACGTACTTCCCATTTAAAAACAACAAATGTAATGATATTAAACCCATTTCTTTAGGCATTTGTCAAAAAATTGAGGCCTCAGATTTTTTATTTAATAAAAGTAATTCGCTATATTTTCAAAACTGCAGATTAAGGGTTAGGCCTTATAATTTAGCCCCTTTTGTAGGCGATATTGGTTATTGGAAAACGAAAGGTGTTGAAATTTTAGTTTTGTATGATATTGTTCAGGCATTAAAAATAAATATGGGACCATTAGAAATATCTAACAAAACGAATTATGACGAATACATTAATGAGTTTCAAAACACCAATACCTTAGCGATGGGAAATTTAGTTGCAACACCAGAATGGCTTAAAAAATTTGAAATTGTTCATGTGTATTTAATGGATTCTTTATATTTTTTTGCTCCTGTAGCAAAACCTTCAGAACCGTGGAAAAATTTAATAATTATTTTCCAATTGGAAGTTTGGATACTATTGTTAATTCAGTCAATTTTAACACCGATAATTTGGAAGTTCCTTGGTATAAACTACAGCCTATCATATTCTTTTATTTACCTAATAAGTGCTTTTTTTCAATCAACTAAACAACCAAAAATGGGGCACTTAAAAATGTTGTTCACGTTTTGGATATTTGTAGCATTTATTATAATTAGTTGTTATCAAAGCTTGTTGGTTTCATTTTTGTTTAAGCCAACACATGATTCTCAAATACGTTTCTTGAATCAACTCGAGGATTCAAAAATACAATTTAAAGGTTACCCAGGTATCTTTAATTTTGCGGATACTAATAATATTGTGATTAAAAATATTAAGAAAAAGTTTGTTGCTTGTCCCATTAGAAGATTATGTATTAACAGAACAGTTATTAACGAAGATTTTGCTATTGTGGGAACTTATAGAGAATTGCAAATGGTTTTATCTATGGATTTCGAGTACAAGGCTTTTAAAATAACTCCTGCTATTGCTAGCTTACATATGAGCATGTTTGCAAAAATTGGTTTACCTTATTTACCGAGGATACGAGTTATTTCAATGCGTATAGTTGAGAGTGGATTGTTAAAGAAGTATGATGTTTATAATTTTAATTATAACCCTATAACTTTAAGGGATAATCAAACTATTACGATGTTGCACTTTATTTCCATTTTTGTTGTTTATATTGTTGGGAATTTAGCAGCATTTTGTGTATTTTTGTTTGAACTTAAATTTGTTTAAATTTTCACAATAATTAATAAAACATTTAAACAATAAAAATTTGTATTTTTTTGTTTTTAAATTAAAAAGCTTCAATTTCATTAATACGTTTAATATTTATAATCATGTTAAATTATATTACACTTAAATATAGCTTACAAGTTTATTAAATAAGAAAAGCTTTATTAATGTCAAATTGAACAACAGACAAAAATATGTATACTAAATTAGTGTACAAACTAAGTTATTAGTAAATTACATCCTGCGTTAATAAAAGGTAAGCTAAAAATATAAATACATTTTAAAAGTTAGTAAAATCAATATTTAAGATTTCCTCAAAAGGAATACTGGAATGAAGATCTCTAAGAGTTTTTCACTAATTTTAACTTACTTAATAATACAAACAATGGAATTTAATTTAAATGATTGTTTAAACAACATTTTTGGAGAATTTGGAAATCAGTAGAGAAATTTTGCATGTCTACGAAAATAAAACAGGAGTAGCAAACTCAATTTTTATAAGTAACAGAAGTCTAATAGTGGTAAATTTGGAAAAATTTAACAAACCATTAAATTACAATCATGAAAATTTCATAATTTTATATGAAACTGATAGAAGTTTCAACAAATTGTCAAAGCTTTTATTAGATATTAAATATAAAAGCAAAGCACTTAAATATAGCTTATAATTTTATTAAATAAGAAAAGCTTTATTAATGTCAAATTTAACAAGAGACAAAAATACGTATGTATAATGTATACTAAAGTTGTATACAAACGAAGTTACTGATAAGTTACATCTTGCTTTAATGAAAGGTAAGCTAAAAATATACATAAATAAATTTTAAAAATTAGTAAAATCTATATTTAATATTTAAGATTTTCTAAAAAGGAATACTGGAATGAAGATCTCTAAGAGTTTTCCACTAATTTTAACTTACTTAGTAATTCAAACAATGGAATTTAATTTAAATGATTGTCTAATAACATTTTTGGACAATTTGGAAAACAGTAGAGAAATTTTGCATGTCTACGAAAATGAAACAAGAGTAGCAAACTCAATTTTTATAAGTAACAGAAGTAGAATAGTGGTAAATTTGGAAAAATTTAACAAACCATTAAATTACAATCAGGAAAATTTCATAATTTTATATGAAACTGATGGAAGTTTCAACAAATTGTCAAAGCTTTTATTGGATATTAAATATAAAAGCAAAACAAGATTTGCGATAGTTTTAAATCGGCATTTAAAAAATTTAAATGCAATTTTTGAGAGAATCTGGGAATTATTTTTGGTAAATGTAATTATAATAACCAGTGACTTACAACTTTATACTTATTTTCCACTTAAAAAAAACAAATGCAATAAAATTAAACCCTATTCTTTGGGACATTGTCAAAAACTACAGTTCTTGGATTTTATCTTTAATGGAAGTGAATCGCTATATTTTGAAAATTGCAGCTTAAGATTTGTACCTTTTTATTTTCCCCCTTATGTAGGTGATACTGGTTATTGGAAAACAAAAGATGTGGAAATGCTAGTTTTAAATGATATTATAAAAGTCTTAAAAATTAAAATAAGGCCTATGGAAATATCAAACATATCCAATTTTGAGGTGTATTTGGATGCTTTCGTAAACTATAATTTACATTTAGGTATGGGAAGTTTAATTACAACACCCGAAATGTTAAAGGAATTTGAAATTGTTCATGTGTATTTAATGGATACCTTAAATTTTTTTGCTCCTGTAGCCAAACCTTCAGCAACCTGGAAAAATCTAATTATTATTTTCCAATGGAAAGTCTGGTTGTTACTGTTAATTCAAACAATTTTAACACCAGTCATTTGGAAATTCCTTAGTACAAATCATAACCTATCTTACTCTTTTATTTACCTGATAAGTGCTTTTTTCAAATCAACTAAACAACCAAGATTATTTCTCTTAAAGGTATTATTCATGTTTTGGATATTTTCAGCATTTATTATTATAAATTCTTATCAAAGCTTATTGGTTTCATTTTTATTTAAGCCATCATATGATTCACAAATTCGTTCTTTAGATCAACTCATAGATTCGAAACTTAAATTTGGAGGTTATCCAGGCATTTTTAATGATATAAATACTAATAGTGTTATAATTAACAAAATAAAAAGTAAGTTTCTTTTTTGTCCTGATAGAGGAAAATGTTTAAACAGAACCGTTGTCCACGAAGATTTTGCTTTCTTGGCAACTTATAGAGAATTACGGATGGTTTTATCCTCGAATCATGAGTATAACTCTTTTAAAATTATGCCTGCTATTGCCACTTTACATATGAGTATGATTGCAAAAATTGGTTTACCTTATTTAGAAAGGATACGCGTTATCTTAAAACGTATAATTGAAAGTGGTTTGATTAATAAGTACGATGTTTATAATTTTAATTATAACAAAATAATTCCAAGGGATTTAAGGGATAAGAAAATTATTACAATGGAACACTTAATTGGCATTTTTGTTATTTATATTATTGGCAACTTTATAGCATTTTGTATATTTTTATTTGAACTGAAAATTTTTAAAATTTGTTTTTAATAAAATATTATTAATCTGGTTGTTGATTGGTATACTTGTCTTTTTAGAGTAAAGAAAGTAAATTTTTATATTTATTATCTAATTTTAAAAAACATTTTAGCTTGTTGTGAATTTTTTCCAAAATATAAAACATTAAAAGAGTTAATATGTATTATGTTTTCTTCACTAAAAGATATTACAGTTTTATCTTAGCGGTCTTCTCTTTAACTCATAACATAAAATACGAAAAGAAAAACAATTATTCCATTGTTATTAATAGATATTCATCTGTTTCGAAGAAAACTTTCAGGTACTTATTTTCGAGTCACAAGTTTAATAATACTGTTAACAAGGGTTAAAACCATTCAAGATCTATGACCTACTTCAGATCGACTTGGACAACCGAAGAACAAAGGCTTATTATCAAAGACCCAAGTGGTTACTGGTATTCTGATACAAAAAATGTTATAGTTTAATTCGGGAGTCTTTAAGAAAGATTCATAAACTTTAATATTAGGGTTGTGTAATTAGGAAATATAGTCTGATGGTAAAGGGACGTTCAGGTCATAGCAATCAAAATTTGAGCTATAATATTAACATTCTGTAGGTTATCTGGACAGCCTAAAAAGATAAGGTGTGGTGTATGACTTTCAACACGAGTGCATTTGGGGGAATCAACCACCACTAGTCTAATTTTGCAGACTTTTTTGTATCTATAATGCTCGCTCTTTGAAGTGCTAAACTCATCAAAATAAGATTACCTTTGAACCATTATATTAATAATAACTAAATGAAGCTAATATCTGACAAATTTTGGTACAAACCTTCATAATTCCCCGATAACTTTGAATTCAACAAATTAAAGGTATCTGTATTAGTTCAAATAGATCGTTTATCAAAAGTATGAGATAGTCGATTTTGTAGCACATACCAAATTAAGAGACAGGAGAAAGTGATGACCTATCCAAGTAGACATCGAGCCTATTCCTCCATCTATACTTATACTCACGGAAGGTTTTCCGGATGATTGAAGCATATACATACTTGCTTACCAGAAAATAACTCACAGGAATCAGCAAAATTAACGACTTGTACTTAAAATAAAAAAGACTAACACTCAGTTTCTCCTAAATGTCTTTAGACGTAGCTTCATCAAGCTCAGCTCAGATTGAAGTTCAGCTTTAGTCGAGCTTGCTTTGCACCATGGCTTTATTCATGACCCCTTGAGCTAGGTTCTGGATAGATTTCTCACTCCCATCCTTCTTCTAATTGGCTGTTTCTTAAATTAGCTATTTAACTAGTTGCCAGGTCTAACATGACCATACTTTCGTTCTGTAAACAGTAAACACTTGGTAATTGTTTAGAAACTAGGGATTATCGTTTAATTTTAAATGAGTGCTATATTAAACAGAATACCTATTCCCAAGAAGAGGGGCAATTTAGTTAATCCATAAAATTTTTATAAAAATCAAAATAACTTGTACGTACATATATTTGGCCTTTTAAAAGGAGCCACCCTAAATAACTCTCAAAAAAATAATTAATTGTAAAAATGCCGTGACAGGTCGATTTTTACCTTCAGAATTACTAAATAGGTCATTAACTTCTTTCCAGCATTTATCCCATGGGAGCAAAAATTCTGCAAATGAAAAAATGATCGGGAAATGACAACTTAGACCTTAGACCTAACATACATCTGAACCTGTTATTTGGTGGAATGGAAAGGTTATTGCAATTCCCTGGAAAAGGAGAATGGAACATTTCGAGAAAGTGATGCTGAGACCCAGAGAATCCAGAAATGCAAAAATATTGCTCAAGGCGAATGGATTTCCAGTAAACGCAATAAATTTAATATTGTCCCCAACAGTTCTTGAATATCACTAATATAGAGGTTCAAAAGAATCGGTATAAAGGGACTTCTTTGAGGGAGACCATTTTGAACAACTTCTTATGTAGATGTTCCCCAACAATTGAAACATCCTTCATCTTGATTTAATGAAATTAAATATAGATCAAGTTGTTGAGAAGAGACTCGGGAAATCATTGTGAAAAACTTGTTTATGTAGATGTTCCTCAACAATCAAGACATTCTTTATCTTGATTAAATGATATGGAATATAAGTAGATCAAGTTGTTGAGAATTACACCTCCCCACCAACTCAGGAACAATAACGTTGCGGAGATATCCAAGGACCATAAAATAGTATGCTTATTTCCAGAGAAACCCTTGTAAATATCAGAGATAAGGGCCGCCAAAAAATCTTCCTGAAATCACAAAATTGTTCAGGAATGATCCTATTATTTTTTAACCACCATAAATAAATATTTTAGCCCACTTATTTGGAATTACAACCCTCTTCAAAATACTATTGAAAACGGGGTGAAGTATATCCGATTCTTTATCCATCTAATTGATGATCTTATTTATTTTTCTCAATAACCAATATCTATTTCAAATAACATAAATTTAAATTCAAAATATTTATTAATACAATCACTTATTTTTAAACTTGTAGTAAAATTTTTAGATACGTAATTATATTTTAGTAAATATTAATTTAAAATTATTTTTAAAAAGCTTTTATAATAACGACTTAAAAAAGTATTTATAATAAATAACTGTCTGAAAAAGCTACAATTTTCATTTTTTAAATCAATAATAACATACACGAATTATTTATTAAATAAAATATCGACAATAATTTACAAAACCCCACTAAACTGTTATAAAATTTATCAACATATGATGATGGATTAGTTTTTATATTCAATGATATAACACCGCACTTATAAGTATGATACCTTTGCATTAGTTCAGCACTATTAATCTAAAATTAACGAGAAATAAAGAGATTTAGTCAATAAAAAATCAAAAAATTATTATACTATAAAAATTCTTAAAATTCAATTTTATACGTAATTATCAAAAAAAATACATTCTACTCTTAAATTTGGGTAAGTTTATTAAAGCACCTAAAAGTTAATAATTACATATAATAAGCATTGGATTTTCTTAAATAGATAGCAATAATGAAGTTCGATGGTCTATTTCTACTTCTGTTAAATTACCTAATAATACAAACAATGGAATATAATTTAAATGATTGTTTGGGTGGACTATTCGAAAAGTTAAATAACAGTAGAGAAATTTTACATATTTTCGAAAATGAAACAAGAGTTGCAAACTCAATCTTTGTAAATGACAGAAGCAGAACTTTGGTAAATTTGGAAAATTTGGAAAATTTTAACAATAGATTAAATTATGTTCAAGAAAATTTAATTATTTTATATGAAACTACTGGAAGTTTCAACAAAATATCCAAGGTTTTATTGGAAATTAAATACAAAAGCAAAACAAGATTTATTATAACTTTGAGTACCGAGATAAATAATTTAAACGAAATTTTTGAGCAATTATGGAGTTTATTTTTAGTTAATGTAATTATTATTACAAATGATTTACAAGTATACACTTATTTTCCACTTAAAGAAAACAAATGTAATGAGATTAAACCATTGTCTTTAGGTTACTGCCAAGAACTAAAGTATTTAAAAACTTTATATAATGGTAGTGAATCTTTATATTTTAAAAAATGCAATATAAATGTGAGTTTATTTAATTTAGCTCCATATGTTGGTGATACTGGTATTTGGAAAACTAAAGGTGTTGAAATGTTGGTATTAAATGATGTAAAAAATGCATTAAAATTGTCAAACACTCACATTAAATTATATGAAGAGCAGGTTTCATTAAATTTTGATGGATATCTTAATAATTTCTCAAATTCTAATGTGCACTTAGGAATTGGAAGTTTGGGTGTAACTCCTGAAAGATTTAAAAAATTTGAAATAGTTTACATATACTTTATAGACTATGTATATTTTTATGCTCCAGTTGCTAAATTTACAGAACCATGGAAAAATTTATTAATTATTTTTAATATGAACGTTTGGGTATTAATTTTAATGCAATTATTTATGACAACGATTTTCTGGAAGTTTGTCGCAGGGAACTTAAAGCTATTGGATTGTTTTATTTACTTATTTGGCGCATTTTTTCAATCGGTCAATCAACCCAAAATAATTCATTTAAAAATAATCTTCATTTTTTGGATTTTTACCTCTTTTATTATAATTAGTTATTATCAAAGTTTACTTATTTCTTTTTTATTTAAAACAGCATATGATCCACAAATTTCTACATTAGATGAGCTTATAAATTCAAAACTGGAATTTGGAGGATTTCCAGAAAGTTTTAAATTTTTTGATAACCGTAGTGACATTATGCAAAGAATTATACAAAAATTTATATCTTGTCCGTTGTATGATGACAGCTGTATGAATAGACTTTATATACACGGTGATTTTGCTTTAACAGGAGTATACAGAGGATCAAACATGGTTTTATCGTCGAATCCTGAGTATAAAACTTTTAAACTTCAACCTCCCCTTCATACTATCTACATAAGTATGTTTGCAAAAATTGGTTTGCCGTATTTAGATAGAATTAGAGAAATAATAATACGATTAATTGACAGTGGTTTGTTAAGCAAGTACGATGTTTATGATGTGGAAAATGTAGTAAGAATATCAAATGATAAGCAAACTATAACATTAGAGCATTTAGTTTTGATATTTGTCGTTTATCTTTTAGGAAATTTCATTGCATTTATAGTATTTTTGCTAGAATTAAAATAAATAAATATTATTAAGGAATAATGAGAGAATAATAATGGCCAAATTATAATTTAAATTTTTAAAGAACGTTTATTTCTAAAAAATACCCATTGCTATTATTATTTTTCAATTATTGTAAACTCATTCATATATCACATTAATCAATAAAAACTTTTGTTCAATTATTTAAGTGAACTACAAGCAATAAAAAATAACTAAATATTCAAAAATATATATTTTTTCAAATGTCATTAAAGTACAGCCTTATGTGACGCTTGACAGGTTTTAACAAGTCATTTTTATGTTCCTTGACTCTATATGTTCATATTCGTACACTTCCGAAGTAAATCGGTTACAATCGGGTATACTTTGCATTTACAAGGATTAGAAAGGCGCAGTAGAAATATTTTTAGGCAACCCAATATACGCTAACATTGTATTGTGTATTGTATGTAAATTAAATGGCAAATTATATAATTATTTTTTATATAACTATTATACTATTTAATAACTTTCGACGATTGAGGAAAAAATAGCATGTTTTATTCGGAGTAAAAGAACTTTTTGTGGCTGACATGTATCCGAGCAAATCTACATGCTCGCCACCAAAAGTACTTCTTTTACTCCTTATAAAACAATATACTATTATCATAAAATTATTCTGTGTAAAAAGCATTACAATAAGAAAGCAGAATTGTAGAATATAGTTTTTCATAACTAATTTTGAAATGCCGTCCCTATTGGTTAAATTATTTATTTCTTTTGTTGAATTCTACCAATCTATGTAGGAATTATTATTTTTTACTTAATTTATTGTTGAGTATGAAACTCCTTATTTAATTGCTAATTGCCGTATGAAAATCCTTTTCTAAAATAACACTGGTCTACAACAAAATTAGTTCAAATCAAATTATGTATTATGCAAATTTTCTAACACCTCAGCTTTTCAAATCATTCAAATTTAAAATTAAAAAAAGCTTCGAAAATGCTATTTTCAGGGGTTATATTTCGGTGGAACTGGGCCACGCCAATGTTCTGTTTTTTATTTGAAATTGAAGGTTTGTTCCGATTTGTGTATTTGAAGAAAACAACTTTGTAGTCTTTATTCGGAATTTGCTTTATTTTCTAATCTTTACATTAGGAAACGTTTCGACCTAAACATTGCAGGTCATCATCAGTCCTAGAACGAGTTATAACGTGAACATTATGTAGTATTAAGTTATAAAAAATAATTAAATACAAATATAACAAATTTTTATGAAGTTTACAATTTTATATAAACACGCTATTCTTATTTAAAATTACAAACACATTATTATTAATTAAAAGATTACCTTCGTAAATTATTGAAAATAATTGTCAGAACGTGTAGAATATTAGGTATTAATTGAAGCTGCTCTGCAGGAATTACGTGATAAAATTTGGATCATAACCAAAAAGAAACGGCAATTGGTAAATTCGTCAAAATGTGGCGCACTATGGTTAAAAGTTTAATTACTGATAAAAACCATGGCAATTTTATCTTGATAATTGCAAGGATGTTCAACTCACAATAAGATTAAATAAAAATGACGTTTTAGACCACCACGAATTAATTAAATATTGACAGAAACGACAACTTGATTGGTGACTATTGAGCTGTACATCATAGAACTTAAATAATACAAAATTATAAATACTAATAATATAAAACGCAACCAAATTTACATGAATTTGGTATATTAGAGGCAGAACGTTTAAGTTATAATCTTTAATGAAAGTAACAAACATTTGAACAATTTTATCGATGATCATGAGGCATGGATGATCATGAAACATGGAAAACATCAACAAGGAAGATCAGAACTTTAAGATATGACAATATATTTTACTGAGGTTTTGTGTATCTAGTTTAATATTTACTGTGGAATTTCTATTTATGTGTATCATTTCACTGATCAATCTTTTTTTATAATTGTGTTCAGTCTCTAAAATCTCTACTTTATCGAAATCAAATTCATGGTTTAATTCAAAATTATGTTGGCTAAGAGCTGTTTTTTCTTTCTTATTGGTGTTTTTCACCCTACAATCTCTTGTATGTTGTTGAACCCTGGTTTTGAGTCTTTGAGATGTTTGACTCACATATGCTAGTTTACAATTTTTACATTTAATCTTATAGACTAATACCCAGATTCTGGTCAAATCATTTAAGTTTAAAGGCCTTTAAATTTAAATTTGTTATATGGGTTGTAATGGACAATTTCCATGGATACATTATTTGTTTTAAATTAAAGGCGTTTAATTTTGACCAGAATCTACCCATACATCACATTTATCCAATTTTGTTTGACTATCTTTTCGTTTCGGAAACAAATTGCCTATAGTTTTAGTTTGGTAACCAACAATTTCCGAATTGTCCGTGACCAATAATTGTCTTAATTGATAAAAAATATTATTTATGAAGGGAAGTTTGTAGAATATTTTAGATTTTTTATTGTTGATTGTTATAGGTGGTGAACTGTTGTTGTTAATAACTCTATTTATCAAACTTAGTGGATAGTAAAACCCTTAAAACTGTTGCAATATGTCTTCAAAAATTAATTTCCTTCACAAACATTTAAATTTTCCCCGAAAAATTTGGATGTGTATCTAGTGAACATAGAGAAAGATTCTATCAAGATATTGATCAAGTGGAATACCGTTAGATTCATCTGTACCCTGCGGTTTAGATAGTATTTCCAATTTATTTTCTAAACCATTGCGTATTCTATTTGATAAATCACTTAGGGATGCTAAATTTCCTAGGTATTGGAAAAACAGTTACATTACAAGGGTGATGTAGAAAATTATCGTGGAGTTTGCCAACAATTTTCTATACCGAAGTTATTTCATAAGCTAACAGTAAACATTTATTTGCTACCAAGGCGTTTGAGAGAGTTAACCACAAGATTTTAGTGGCCAAATTGGAGTCCATTGGTTTATCCACAGAACTTACGAGATGCATAAACAGTTTCTTATCTACTGGGAAAGAGGCTGTAACATATAAAAATATAATTTCCAAATGAATTGATGTTCATTGCGGGCTTATACTATTTTTACAGGCATTATTTCGAGATAAGAGCTAATCTGCGTCTTTATGAACTAAGAGTCAGAAGAATACCTTTTGATATACATTTTATATACAGGGTGGCCCAAGTAAGTGTAACAATCCAGCATATTTTGAAAACAAATAATTAAAAAAAAACCTTGAAACCGGTCAATTTTCATTTGGTGGGGGACCAATTTTTATGGTAACGCAAGGGACAACCCCTCACCTAGTTATGCAGGGAAACTACTCCTTCAGAAATCTTAGATGGCAATAGGGATCGAGTAATACATCATTGTAAAGCTCCTATTATTCTCTATGCCAGCAGTTCATGTCAACTCAAAAGTTATTTTATTTATACGATAGTTTTGCTGTTTTTTCAATTATTTACTAATGTTATTCTCGAGTCTCCCATGCGCGGGCCCTAAAAAAAAGCTTTGCGGGCCATCAGTTGGACTTTGGATTTCTGTTTTGTAACTCTGAAATACTTCTTGTAATTTTCAATAAAGGCGCTGTGAAGGAATTCCGAAAGCCCTCTCTTTAGTTTTTAATAATTTGTAATTCTACAAATTGTCTCTTTTGATTTTACTAATTTTAAACATAAAACTGAAGTTTTGTAGAGTGGATTGTTTTCAAGTGATCACCCTGTATATATTACATATATCTTATTTAAAAAAACTGAGAATAATTGCAAATATAGTTTTTTATACTTTAGAAAAAAATTGGTGCAAGGTACAATTAGTGATATCAACATCTATACAATATTTCCGTGACGATCATAATAATGTTTACAAACACTGGAAGCTTACATATAAGTACTTCGGTAAGTTTAAATGGATAAAATTCATACACACATATTTAACTTTGGAAGTAGTATTTAATAAATATTTAGTTAGGTATTGGATTTACGTCAAAGCAATAGTTAAAGGTAAGTTTGTCAAAATGAACTAAAATAAGTATAGAAC
Organism: Stenus bimaculatus; assembly: GCA_963971135.1. Lineage (NCBI taxonomy): Eukaryota > Metazoa > Arthropoda > Insecta > Coleoptera > Staphylinidae > Stenus > Stenus bimaculatus. The sequence continues at coordinate 38,863,090 of OZ020180.1, forward strand.
AATTAAATTCAAACCTTGTATAATACCATTCTTTTTTAGAAAAAATAAGGGTGATGAATTTATCGTTTATCATTATCGTTCTTTTATATTACAAATCAGTGCAAATACAATCATTTAATTTAAATGACTGCTTAAGTGTACTATTTAATAATTTGGAAAATAGTAATGAAATTTTACATGTGTATGAAAATGAAACAAGAATTGCAAACTCTTTTTTTCTAAAAAACCGAACCAGAGTATTAGTAAATTTGAAGAAATTTAATAATTCAATGAACTATCTTCAAGAAAACTGGATTATTCTATATGAAACTGCAGGAAGATTTCATAAAATCTCCAAGCTTTTATTAGAAATTAAATACAAAAGTAATACGAGGTTTGTAATCGCTTTGAATAATGACATAAACAATTTAACTAGTATATTTGAAAATATCTGGGAGTTATTTTTACAAAATGTTATTATAATAACAAATAATTTAAAAGTTTATACATACTTTCCAATTAAAAATAATAAATGTAACGAAATTGAATCCATATCTCTAGGCTATTGTAATGAAATAAACTTTTCAGAAACTTTATTTTTTAATGAAAGCAAATCTTTGTATTTTGAAAATTGCAGTATAAATACATCACCTTTTGTTGTACCTCCATTTGTTGATGATATTGGTTATTGGAAAACTAAAGGCGTAGAAGTATTGATATTAAATGATATAATTAAGGCATTGAAAATAACAAACCAACATCAAGAAATGATTAAAGGTTATTCTTTTACTACGTACTACAACTATTTTTTAAATTCTAATGTGCATTTGGGCGTCGGAAACTTAGTTGCTACAAGCAGTCGACTTAAACAATTCGAAATCGTTCATGTTTATTTGATAGATTCTATATATTTTTTCGCCCCATTGGCTAAACCTTCAGAGCCTTGGAAAAATTTAGTCATCATTTTTCAAATGAAAGTGTGGATATTGCTATTAATGCACGTAATTATTACACCGATAATTTGGAAATTTCTTGGAAGAAACTTAAAAGTATCGGATAGTTTTGTTAACCTAATAGGAGCTTTTTTTCAAATAAGATATCAACCGAAACTTGCGCATTTAAAAATAATGTTTGCGTCCTGGGTATTTGCATCATTTATCGTTATCAGTTGCTATCAAAGTCTACTTATTTCGTTTATATTTAAACCATCATTCGAGTCACAAATTACTTCAATAAATCAACTTTTAAATTCGAAAATTGAATTTGGTGGCTTCGCAGGAGTATTTTCACTTTTGAATAATAATAGTAAAATAATTCAACGGATTATGAAAAATTTTATATCTTGTCCTTTGCATAGTGCTAATTGCATAAAGAGAACATTTCTACATGGTAATTTTGCTATAACTGGATCATATAGAGGAGCACAAATGATCTTATCTTGCAATCCTGAGTATAAAGCTTTTAAAATCAGCCCTGCAGTTTGCAGTATGTACATAAGCATGTTTGCAAAAATTGGGTTACCTTATTTAGATAGAATTAAAGTTATAATGTTAAGACTAATTGACTCTGGGTTATTAAAAAAGTACGATGTTTATAATGTCGACTATAAAAAGAGAATTCAAAAACACCACCAGGTTATTACATTGGGGCATTTAATTCTTATTTTTGTTATTTATATTTTAGGAAATTTCATTGCTTTTATTATATTTTTGTTTGAAATGTTTGTAAAAAATCAGAATTGAATAATAAATAAACATACAAATTGCTATACTAATTTAAAAAATATTTTTATAATTCATTCTAAAATTTACTAGTTTTACCTGTTAACTAAGTTTTAAATATTTTTAATTAAGTTTTGAAGAAATATATTATACAAATACAACAATACATATGTATACCTAGTAAAGAATTGGAATCTGATGATATTATAAGTATATGTCAAATTTATCCTCCAAGAAGAAAAAAGATGTCATTTATTTGGTAAAAAATTAGGAATATTACGCAAAAAAAGGACAAGCTATTTTAAAAAACATTTCGACATTAGAACACCATGATTCTAATTTAATATCAAAATCTAATGAGGATTTCCTTGAAAAATTAATTGTTTCAAAAAAACAGTGGTTTATATAAAAAGTATACCTTGTATATAATGTTGTGTATAAAAACTATATTCTTATAGACTATCAAGTTATTACATTGGGGCATTTAATTCTTATTTTTGTTATTTATATTTTAGGAAATTTCATTGCTTTTATTATATGTTTGCTTGAATTGTATGTAAAAAAATCAGAATTGAATATTAAATAAATATATAAATAATCACTTGTTTTACTAATTTTTAAAAGTAACTAATTTTTTTTACGATCGTGCAAAATGAAGGCGATTCATGATGAGCTGTCAGTGCATAAAGACATGCTTTTTTGCACGAGTGTACAAAAGCGTTATTTTGTGCAAAAAAGCATGACTTAAGTAAATAGTAACTACACTTTATTTTTTAACTAGGAAGAGTGATAGGAAAGGATAACTTATACTACAAAAGTTACTAGAAAAATGCCCAAACAGATTTTGGTAGGAACTTTAGGTTATTTTGGCATTTTAATGATAAAATATGTACAGAAACATAATTAAATTCCCCATTACTTTCCACTGAATACAAATTTATACATGTAAATACATTATCCTTCATTTTTTTACTGGAGTGATTTAAATTTCCAGCGCTAAAATGCCAAAAATTAACGACCCTGATTGGTTAAAAGTCAGGAAGATTTACACCGGATAATTATTTTGGATGATTTTTGACAATTAACCTCAAAATATTAATCATAATATATAGAATGATCTATAATATAAATAAAATGTAGCCTAGAATTGAACCTTGTGGTACATTAACTGGTAGGGTATCTACCTTATTTCCTTTTCTGCCGAAGTGAGTAATCCCACGATTACCATAGGCGTGCAGATTTTTAAGAGGTCTATACCTTTTCAACTTCAAATTGAGACTAATCAACTTCAAATTAAGAATAATTAATTTCAAATTGAGAATAATCAATTTCAAATTGGGATTTATTATTAGTTTCACCTAAAAAGATCATTTTATTTAAAGATAGAAAATTAGCCTACATAGTCTATGAACGCAAATGAATTAAAAATACCCAGTGGTGCGTTACCAAAAAAGGCAATTGCCTAAGGTCTCAAGCAAGCATATTTTAGTACTTGGCAAGAATTGGGCAAATATTTCACAAACCGAGTATTCTATAGGGTAAAGGCAACCGCTAGAAATATCATGCAAGAAAGTATTAGGAATAAATTCGCTGTTACTTATGAGCCATTTTTGAAGTATGCTAAATGTAGCACCCTATTTAACTCATAAAACACTTCCTTGTTTTTGAACAAAAGTTGCCCAATTTAAACGCAGCAACAAAAAAAAACTCATAAACATAAATAATATGTACAATAGTTTTCAATTATTATGTAAAATTGTGTATATTGTTGTTATTATTTATTTAAATTGGGCATTTAGTTTTTAAATCGGTGCGCGGCGCGAGTAACATAAGTGACCCTTATTATTGTACCAAATTCATTGCTTACATTCAAAGAGTATGTATGATTTATTAAATATGTCTCGATTTGAAGTTAAAAAGGTATAGAATGAGGAACACAATTAAATGCCCTACTCAGATCACAAAAATTCCGATTGAAAATTGGCCATTATCGACATTTCTGATAACTTCCTTATAGAATTAAGAGCTGGTTTTAGCTTTAAAACCATGATGTTGACAGTTGCTTAAGATGTCACTTTTAGCAAGAAAACTTTATAACCTATCTAAAATGACATATTCAAAAACCTTCGCTATTGAACAGGACACAGAAATTGGGCAATAGTTGCCAATATCGTTTCCTTTTTTAATAATTGCCTTTATAGAAGAACATTTTAGAGCGTGCTTAGGACATTTCTATTCTCTTTGAGAATTTTACAGCTAAGTTCAACTGAGCCACAGCTATCTTTATTTTTTAGTATTAAGATCAGATTATCATATTCGTCAGGTGAAAAATTTGTTAGGTAAAGACTTCGAAGATTAGACTTAAAAACTTGTATAGCTTTAAAACTTTTGCCGATGTTAGATTTTGTTAGTTTAGCAATTTCTCATTAAAATACTCGAAGAAAGAAATTGCGACCATTTAAGATTCCTAGATTAGCTTATTATTGTAGTTGAGTTCTATATTATCGGACTGCTGTATTTTATTGGAGCAACTATTTATTTTATCCTAAGAACTTTTTTGGGGGTTTTACGAGTTCGAGATAATACTATTGAAGTAATTTGACTTGCTGGTTTCATAAAGTTTAACTTTTTTTCTTGATCTTTTGGTAGAATAGGATACATAGATCTTTTATATCTGTGCCTTATTTCTTAATTGTATTTAAAATCCAGGGAGATTTGGTCCGATTTGAATTTAATCGCTTAAAAGAAAAACCGGTATTATAACGACTAAGTAGTGTGTGATGAAATCCATCAAACTTCTGTTTCACTGTTGGAGCATTATTGTATATTTAATCCCAGTCTTCCATTTGTAAGGAATAGAGAAAAATATATTTATTAACCCCGTTGAATGTTATTGTTAATATTGTTAGCAAAAGTGCTCTTGTTTGCTTCACAGACTAGCAAACAGTGGTCTGAAAGCGACGTATGTTTAGACATAACTAATGTTTTTTGGGTTCCGCCAGATTGATTCCATTTTGTTATCTGATTTCCTAAGCAAGATTATTCATTATAAGTATCAAGCATGAGTGAAAAATCTCTGGATTAATTGGTGTCATTTAAAAAGTTTATGTTGAAGTTTCCTATTTTAAATATTTCTGAGGTAGCATTATAGTAAGTTTGTACATACACAGATTAAAATCTCCAGTTGCTGAGCGGTATATATTAAAAATGAAAATAACTTTGTCATTTATGTGCCAAGATAAACCGCAAATTTCCATATCTTGTTCAACGCAAAATTAATCTAAAAATATAGAGGTAGTTCTTAGTTCAAAGCGAGTTTCTTGCCCACATACCGCATCCTGGAGGTGGCCAGGAGGTGGCCCTCTTAATTTTTTTCTACAAAAGTTTTTCTAAAGAAATTAAATTGTACCCTTCAAAATTTGGGTGGTTCATTTTCACCTTTTTGCACCATAGGTGGAAGTCTGTAACCCTAACGAGTTGATTCGTTAGATATTTTACGTCTCTCTCTTACGCACAAAAATGGTCATAATGTGGAAATCAGATAAAAATCGTAACCATAGTAATATAGTAAACAGTCCACCATTCTCGGTACATCAGGCGTTAAAGACTTCCACCTCAGGTTTCAGATAGTCAAATAAAATTTGAGCTATAATACAATAACTCTGTTTCTAAAGCAGCTAATTTAAATTTGATACTTTGAGTATAAAGTGATATTAATAAATTAATATGATGCCAAAAAATTAATTAAATGTAAAAGTTGACCCCGTCAACTTTTTGTAACTAGCATAAAGTACATTGGTAAATTTAAACGAAGAAAACCCAAACACACATTTAACTTTGGAAGTAGTATAAATATTTACTTACGTACTGCGTTTAGGTAATAGTAATGGTTAAAAGTAAGTTTGTTAAAATGGAATAAAGTAAGTATAATCCAATGAATTCAAACGTTTATAATACCATTCATTTTTAGAAAAAATAAGAGTAATGGATTTATCGTTTATCATTATCCTTTTTTTATATTACAAACCAGTGCAAATACAAGCATATAATTTAAATGACTGCTTAAGTATACTATTCAATAATTTGGAAAATAGTAATGAAATTTTACATGTCTATGAAAATGAAACAAGAATTGCAAATTCATTTTTTTATGAAAACCGATCCAGAGTATTAATAAATTTGGAAAAATTGAATAATTCAATCAAATATTTTCAAGAAAACTGGATTATTCTATATGAAACTGCCGGAAGATTTAATAAAATCTCCAAGATTTTATTTGAAATTAAATACAAAAGTAATACGAGATTTGTAATCGCTTTGAATAGTGACAATTTACCTGGTATATTTGAAAATATATGGGAGTTATTTTTACTAAACGTAATTGTAATAACAAATAATTTAAAAGTTTATACATACTTTCCACTTAAAAATAATAAATGTAACGAAATTAAATCCATATCACTAGGCTACTGTAACGAAATAAACTTCTCAGAAACGTTATTATTTAATGGAAGCAAATCGTTATATTTTGAAAACTGCAGTATAAATATATCACCTTTTGTTACACCTCCATATGTTGGTGATATTGGTTATTGGAAAACTACAGGTGTAGAAATATTGGTTTTAAATGACATACTCAAGACATTAAAAATAAAAAACGAAAATCGTGAAATATTTAAAGCTAATTCTTTTACTGCATATTTAAATCATTATTTAAATTCTAATGTGCATTTAGGCATGGGGAATTTAGTTGTTACAAATGAACGGCTTAAAAAATTTGAAATCGTTCATGTTTACTTGATAGATCCTATATATTTTTTCGCCCCATTGGCTAAACCTTCAGAACCTTGGAAAAATTTAGTAATTATTTTTCAAATGAAAGTATGGATATTACTTTTACTGCACGCGGTTATTGTACCGATAATTTGGAAATATTTGGGAAAGAATTTAAAATTATCGGATAGTTTTATTAAACTAATTGGAGGTTGTTTTCAAGCAACAAGTCAACCGAAAGTTGCGTATTTAAAAATATTTTTTACGGCCTGGGTATTTGCATCATTTATCGTCATTAGTTGCTACCAAAGTCTACTTATTTCTTTTATGTTTAAACCATCATACGAGTCGCAAATTACTTCATTAAATCAACTTTTAAATTCGAAACTTGAATTTGGTGGTTACACGGGAGTATTTACACTTACGAATAACAACAGTGAAATGATTCAAAGGATTATGAAAAAATTTATTTCTTGTCCTTTGCTTGGTGAACATTGCATAAACAGAACATTTCTACATAGTAATTTTTCTATAATAGGATCATATAGATCAGCGCATATGATCTTATCATCCAATCCTGAGTATAAAGCTTTTAAAATCACACCTGCAGTTTGCACTATGTACCTAAGCATGTATGCAAAAATTGGTTTACCTTATTTAGATAGAATTAAAGTTATAATGTTAAGACTAATTGACACCGGTTTATTAAAAAAGTACGATGTTTATAATGTTGAGTATATAAAGAGGATTCATAAAGACCACCAAGTTATTACATTGGGGCATTTAATTCTTATTTTTGTTACTTATATTTTAGGAAATTTCATTGCTTTTATTATATTTTTGTTTGAAATTTATGTAAAAAATCAGAATTGAATAATAAATAAATATATAAATTAATCACTTGCTTTACAAATTTAATATACTAATAACAATATACTATTAATAATTCATTCTCAAATTTACAAATTGTACCTGTTAATTTAGTTTTAAATATTTTAAATGAAATAAAATCTTGCGAAGGTTTGGAATTGTTTTATTTTTAATTATTTTGTGTTGGAAATCTTTATGTTAATTTATATTTCATATACATATTTCATATATGTACATATTTCATATACATATTTTAAACTTTTATATTGTAGCTTCAGCGTCTGATGAAGCCAGTAACTTGGCGAAACAGGTAACGCTATTTTAAAGATTTTGCATAATAAGGTTGAATGAAGGAATCTTTTTATTTACTTTCACAACATTTTAAATACTTCTAATTAAGTTTTGAAGAAATATATTATACAAATACAACAATACATGGGTATGTATACCAAGTAAAGAATTGGAATCTGAAAATATTATAAGTATAAGCAAATTAATCCTCCAAGAAGAATAAAGATTTTCATTTATTTGGCAAAGAATGAAGCATTTTATGAAAAAAAACTAGGCTGGTTAAAAAAGATTTCGTCATAAGAACACCATGATTCTAATTTAATATCAAAATCATGAGGATTTCCTTGAAAAATTAATTGTGTTAAAAAATTCCTGCTTATTGATGAAAATAATTCCAATACAACAAAAATATAATATTTATTCGAAAAACAAAACAAAATTAAAAAAAAAATTAAATAAAACTTATTTCATATTTTGAAGAATTTTATAAATTTATAAACTCTTTCTATAAATTCTAATGTTTTACCAACTTTAAATATCATACTTGTCCATTAGGGTGGTCCTTGTTCCTAAGAAAAATATATTTTTTCTTTAATTTCACGGGGCACCACATAATTTGATTATATACTATGAGAAACTATTTCAGTGTTTTTTTTAAATTTTTTAAATGACATTTAAGGGTTGCTACTAAGGTTTGAATTTTAAATAAAAACTCAAAATCTCTACACATGTATGTCGGATTCTTTTATTCATAAGTTAAGATATAAAAAATACAAAATTACTGTTGTTAAACATTAAGATATTATATAAGTAGTATATAAATATTTGAATCATGTATTTTTAAGATAGAAGGCTTGAGGCATGACTTGTTAGTATTAGGGTACTTTTTCCTATACTCTTTCACCAACAAAAGCAAATACAGGTAAACGTCATTTTACACTGGGGTTCCGTTCCGAGAGACACTGGCGTAAAAAAAATCGGCTTAAAATGAACACACATTTTTCGTGCTTTTTTCGCACAATGTTTGGGTTGTCACTATCGTCGCCCATGATGAAACTACAAATTGAATATTCTTTTAATTTTATAATAAAATAAAAAGTCTTTTTATTTTTCTTAAAAACAAAACGAAAACTAACTCGGAAAATCCCACGCCGGCACCAACCGGCATAAATCGAACCGGCGCAAAGCGACGTTTACCTGTATTGCTTTTGTTCTTCGTTAGTTGTAAACAATTTATTATAGCCCTCCATTAAAGCAACACCGCGCTCTGCTATGTCGTTCACTACTCGCAAAGAATGAACGATGTTTTTGGCAGCTACACCATCAGCGTCTTCGTTCCAAGTTTCCACGTCTTTATTCAAACAATTTGATGAGATACCCAGGATCTAGAAGAATCGTAAGAAATTGCTACTTACGATGTTTTCTATATTTTTTTTTGTGGATATGTTTGATATCATAGTTTATTCCGTTTGAGTAATCTTCTGTGTTCTGTGCCTTCAATTTTTAGTTCTTTCTTCTACTCTTGAACTGAAAGTACGTCATCTAACAATGCAAATGAAACTAGCTCTTCCGACAAATACCACAAATGACTTATTAGATATTTTTGAGGGCAATAGTAAGTTTGTTAAGGCTTTCAGGGGCAGTAATTGTGAGCCGCTTCTTGGTGCTGACTATCCGGTAGAGGCTTGAACCCAGTATTTTATTTATCAACGTGAAAACGCATATTTCTCTAACAGGTTTTTTGTCCTTCTTCGTTAGCTTAAACTGATGTTTAAATAAATAAATTTTCAAACAGTCCAAGGCTCTTGCCATCCATCTAGCTCGATGTAGACCAGCAGGTCTCCTAAAGGAAACGCCCTTTTCAGGAACTCCTCCTAATAAAATTATTGTGAGATTCAACAGTTCCCTGTAGTCATGTCGAGGTTGATATACTTGTAGTTGTTTTCCCGCAAAAGAAATTCTGACTGCTGCCACTTCTGCACGGCGTCATCTGTTATTGTTTTTTAGACCCTTTGGTCAATTGTGTTCCGATTGTTTCTTAAATTTTTTGAATAATTGTGTATCAGAATATGTAAATACAATTAGGTATTGTTTATAATAATAATATGTGTTTATAATAAGTATATAACATGTTTATGTAATAAGTACATAGTAATGTTACATAGTTTCTACACTAATAAGTAATATACATATTACATCATTTCTAAAATCTAGTTAGCTGACATTACCCCCTATAAATGCTACATAAATATTGCAGAAAAGTTGATGTACTCGCTATATAGAATTTAATTGTGTTTGCGGGGTGGTAGCGACCTCTAAATCGGAACAAAAAATAATAGAAAAAAATCTGTCATATTTAGATGTATTTATATCGAATGACAAAGTGCCGTGGTGATAATTCAAAACTCGAAAAATAAAGACCACCCTATTGTTCATATATCAACAAAATTCTTCAAAATATGCAATAATCTTTATTTACTTTTTTTTAACAATTTCCTTTTTGTTTTTTTGGAATAAATTCTAAACTAAGAATTTTGTGAAATTCAACAAGTTGGTGGAAGTGCAGCGTCGCTGTATAAACGCATGTTGATTATTTGATAGAGCATTGGATACTTTATAATTGATATGTTGAGCAAGAATGCTCTCGAATGTTTTGGAAAAAATACTAAGAATTGCAATCGGACGATAATTGACAATGTTATTTCCTTCGCCGCTTTTAAAGAAAGGACATATTCTAGCTAACTTCCAGATGTTGGGAAAGGTTTAAAATTTCATTAAAAACAGGGTGTCCCACTATTTTTCCAGCATTTTTTTTAAAGTAAATCTTATACCGAACAAAAATGTTTCTATAAAATATTATGTGTTTTCGATTCCTTAAAAAATCACAGCAATTTTAAAATTTTCAAAACCTTAATGATTTTTGTCGGACATCCTGTTCCACAAAAATCATGAAAATTTATCAATTTTAAAATTGCTGTAACTCTTTAAGGAGTCGAAAAAACATAATATTTCATAGGAAAATTTTTGTTCAGAATGACATTTACTATCTAAAATAAATTTTTGCTGGAGAAAAAGTGGGACACCCTGTATACAGGGTGACTGGTAAGTGGCCGTATTTCTTTCAGGGGGTGATAGCCAAGCTCATTTGCAACAAATTTAATCATAACATGCATTATCCAAATCCTCATCGAATTTTGGAAATAATTGATGGCGCAGAACAACTGAATTGAATTTTGTTTTGAAACAGATGTGACTTTTACCTCGTGTAATTTTTTTTCCATAGAAGCAATTTACATAATTTTTGTTATATACCAGGTACTATTATTTAAACGGATAAGGTGAACCGACATATTATAAAAAAAACTTTATACTTTTCTAAAAAATTGCAAAATAGGGATAACAGGTAGTGAAATTTAAAAAAAACTTAAATCCTGGAATATCTCGGAAACGATGAGGATTTGAATAATGCATGTAATGGTTAAATTTGTTGCAAATGAGCTTGTCTATCACTTCCTGAAGGAAATACGGCCACTTACCAGTCACCCTGTATTCATAGATTCTGGTCAAATCCTTATAAACAAATTACAATTATTTTTTGTAAAATCAGTAAAAAAAAAGAAATTTAGACCAGCACTCAAAAAAATTACTCTAAAAACAAAATTTCAGGAAAGAAAGGGTTAAATTTAAATTTGCATTTTTTGTTTAAACGAAAAAATTCATGGATACCGTTTTCAATTAAAGAGAATTTTGACCAGACCGCTAATAATCTGTTAGTTGAAAACCTAAATTCCATTAATATGCTTTTTGATTAAAAACTATGCATTAATCACTTATCCAAACTCACCAATTTGTCATAAAATTAATATCAATTATGATATATTTATTAATCATATTAAATTATATTACACGGCACTTAAATATAGCTTATAAGTTTATTAAATAGGAAAAGCTTTATTAATGTCAAATTTAACATGAGACAAAAATACGTATACTAAATTAGTGTACAAACTAAGGTTATTAATAAATAACATCCTCCTTTAACAAAAGGTAAGCTAAAAATATAAATACATTTTATAAGGTAGTAAAATCAATATTTAATATTTAAGATTTCCTCAAAAGGAATACTGGTAATGAAGATCTCTAAGAGTTTTCCACTAATTTTAACTTACTTAATAATACAAACAATGGAATTTAATTTAAATGATTGTCTAATAAGACAATTTGGAAAAAAGTAGAGAAATTTTGCATGTCCACGAAAATGGAACAAGAGTAGCAAACTCAATTTTTATAAGTAACAGAAGTAGAATAGTGGTAAATTTGGAAAAATTGGAAAAATTTAATAATCCATTAAATTACAATCAGGAAAATTTAATAATTTTATATGAAACTGATGGAAGTTTCAACAATTTTTCAAAGCTTTTATTGGATATTAAATATAAAAGCAAAACAAGATTTGCGATAGTTTTAAATCAGCATTTAAAAAATTTAAATGCAATTTTTGAGAGAATCTGGGAATTATTTTTGGTAAATGTAATTATTATAACCACTGACTTACAACTTTATACTTATTTTCCACTTAAAGAAGACAAATGCAATAAAATTAAACCCTATTGTTTGGGACATTGTCAAAAAATACAGTTGCTGGATTTTATCTTTAATGGAAGTGAATCGCTATATTTTGAAAACTGCAGCTTAAGATTTGTACCATTTTATTTTCCCCCTTATGTAGGTGATACTGGTTATTGGAAAACAAAAGGTGTGGAAATGCTAGTTTTAAATGATATTATAAAAGTCTTAAAAATTAAAACAATACCTATGGAAATATCCAACATATCCAATTTTGAGGTGTATTTAAATGCTTTCGTAAACTATAATTTACATTTAGGTATGGGAAGTTTAGTTACAACATCCGATAGGTTAAAGAAATTTGAAATTGTTCGTGTCTATTTAATGGATACCTTAAATTTTTTTGCTCCTGTAGCCAAACCTTCAGCAACCTGGAAAAATTTAATTATTATTTTCCAATGGAAAGTCTGGTTGTTACTGTTACTTCAAACAATATTAACACCATTAATTTGGAAATTCTTTAGTAAAAACCATAACCTATCTTACTCTTTTATTTACCTGATAAGTGCTTTTTTCCAATCAACAAAACAACCAAAATTATTTCTCTTAAAAGCTTTATTCATGTTTTGGATATTTTCAGCATTTATTATTATAAATTCCTATCAAAGCTTATTGGTTTCATTTTTATTTAAGCCATCATATGATTCACAAATTCGTTCTTTAGATCAACTCATAGATTCGAAACTTAAATTTGGAGGTTATCCAGGCATTTTTAATGATATGAATACTAATAGTGTTATAATTAACAAAATAAAAAGTAAGTTTCTTTTTTGTCCTGATAGAGGAAAATGTTTAAACAGAACCGTTGTCCACGAAGATTTTGCTTTGTTGGCAACTTATAGAGAATTACGGATGGTTTTATCCTCGAATCATGAGTATAACTCTTTTAAAATTATGCCTGCTATTGCCACTTTACATATGAGTATGATTGCAAAAATTGGTTTACCTTATTTAGAAAGGATACGCGTTATCTTAAAACGTATAATTGAAAGTGGTTTGATTAATAAGTACGATGTTTATAATTTTAATTATAACAAAATAATTCTAAGGGATCTAAGGGATAAGAAAATTATTACAATGGAACACTTAATTGGCATTTTTGTTATTTACATTATTGGTAACTTTATAGCATTTTCTATATTTTTATTTGAACTGAAAATTTTTAAAATTTGTTTTTAATAAAATATTATTAATCTGGTTGTTGATTGGTATACTTGTCTTTTTAGAGTAAAGAAAATAAATTTTTATATTTATTATCTAATTTTAAAAAACATTTTAGCTTGTTGTGAATTTTTTCCAAAATATAAAACATTAAAAGAGTTAATATGTATTATGTTTTCTTCACTAAAAGATATTACCGTTTTATCTTAGCTGTCTTCTCTTTAACTCATAACATAAAATACGAAAACAAAAACAATTATTCCATTGTTATTAATAGATATTCATCTGTTTCGAAGAAAATTTCAGGTACTTATTTTCGAGTCACATGTTTAATAATACTGTTAACAAGGGTTAAAACCATTCAAGATCTATGACCTACTTCAGATCGACTTGGACAACCGAAGAAGAAAGGCTTATTATCAAAGACCCAAGTGGTTACTGGTATCAGAAACAAAAAATGTTATAGTTTAATTCCGGAGTCTTTAAGAAAGATTCATAAACTTTAATATTAGGGTTGTGTAATTAGGAAATATAGTCTGATGGTAAAGGGACGTTCAGGTCATAGCAATCAAAATTTGAGCCATAATATTAACATTCTGAAGGTTATCTGGACAACCTCGAATCATGAGTATAACTCTTTTAAAATTATGCCTGCTATTGCCACTTTACATATGAGTATGATTGCAAAAATTGGTTTACCTTATTTAGAAAGGATACGCGTTATTTTAAAACGTATAATTGAAAGTGGTTTGATTAATAAGTACGATGTTTATAATTTTAATTATAACAAAATAATTCTAAGGGATCTAAGGGATAAGAAAATTATTACAATGGAACACTTAATTGGCATTTTTGTTATTTACATTATTGGTAACTTTATAGCATTTTGTATATTTTTATTTGAACTGAAAATTTTTAAAACTTGTTTTTAATAAAATATTATTAATCTGGTTGTTGATTGGTATATTTGCCTTTTTAGAGTAAAGTAAGTAAACTTTTATATTTATTATCTAATTTTAAAAAAAACATTTTAGCTTATTGCTTTCATTTATATTTAAGCCATCATATGATTCACAAATTCATTCTTTAGATCAACTTATGAATTCGAAACTTAAATTTGGAGGTTACCCAGGCATTTTTAATAGATACCAATAGTGTTATCATTAAAAAATAAAAAATAAGTTTGTTTTTGTCCTGATAGAAGACAATGTTTAAACAGAACCGTTGTCCAGGAAGATTTTACTTTTTTGGGAACTTATAGAGAATTGCGGATGGTTTTATCCTCGAATCATGATTTTAAGTCTTTTAAAATTATGCCTGCTATTGCCACTTTACATATGAGTATGATTGCAAAAATTGGTTTACCGTATTTAGAGAAGATACGCATTATTTTAATGGGTATAATTGAAAGTGGTTTAATTAATAAGTACGATGTTTATAATTCTAATTATAACAAAATAAATCGAAGGGATAAAAAAAATATTACAATGAAATACTTTATTGGCATTTTTGTTATTTATATTGTTGGTAATTTTATATCATTTTGTATATTTTTATTTGAACTGAAAATTTTTAAAACTTGCCTTTTTAAAGTAAAGTAAGTAAATTTTTATATTTATTATCTACATTTTAAAAACATTGTAGCTTGTTGTGAAATTTTTCAAAAATATAAAACATTAAAAGAATTAATATGTATTATGTTTTCTTCACTAAAGTTGCCGTTTTATTTAAGCTGTCTTCTCTTTAACCCATAACAGAAAATACAAAAAAAAAACAAATATTCCATTGTTATTAATATACATATATTCGTTCTATTTTGAAGAAAATTTTCAGGTACTTATTTTCGAATCACAATTTAATAATGCTGTTAATAAAAGTTAAAACCATTCAAGATATGTGGCCTTCTTCAGATCGACTTGGACATGAAGAAGAAGGGCTTAAGGAAACAGTTATCAAAGACCCAAGTGCTTTAAGAAAGATTTATAATCTTTAATATTAGGGTGGTGTAATTAGGAAATATAGTCTGATGGTAAAGGGATGTTCAGGTCATGGCAATCAAAATTTGAATCAAAATATTGACATTCTGAAGGTTATGTGTACAACTTAAAAAGATGTGGTGTGTTCTATGTCTTTCAACACACCCCTAGTCTAATTTTGCAGACTTAATTGGCTTAACTTTGAACCATTATATTAATAATAACTAAGTAAAGCTAAACATCTGAAAAAATTGGTACAAACCTTCATAATTCCCTGATGACTTTGAATTCAACAAAAGAAGATCTATTAAAGGTATCTCTTATTGTTCTAATAACATCTATTATCAAAAATATGAGATAGTTGATTTTGTAGCACATACCAAATGACGAGACAGGAGGAACTGATGATCTATTCAATTCCTTCATCTATGCTTATTTATAAGTTTTTCCGGACGACTGAAGCATAAAAATCCGTGCTTACCAGAAAATAACTCTCAAGAATCAGCAAAATTAACGACATGTGCTTAAAATAAAAAAGACCAACGCCCAGTTTCTCCAACGTGTCTTCACCAAGCTCAGCTCAGATTGAAGCTCAGCATTAGTCGAGCTTGCGTTGCACCTTGGCTTTATTCACGACGACTTGGCTAGGGTCTGGATAGATTTTTCACATTCCCAGCCTTCTTACAATTGGCTGTTTCTAAAATCAGCTGTTAAACTAGTTGCCAGTTCTAACATGACCATATTTTCATTTTTTAAACAGTAAACACTTGGTAATTGTTTAGAAACTACGGATTATCATTTAATTTAAAATGAGTGCTGTATTAAACAGAATACATATTCCCAAGAAGAGAGGCAATTCAGTTAATCTACAGGTGCGTGAAGTTAGAAATGCCCGAATTAAAAAAACGTGTTTTAACATATTCTTTAATTAGTGCTAATTTGTGCTGCAAATTTTAAAATTTGTGCTTTTGTACACAAATTGGCACTAATTATTGCATATGATAAAATTAATTTTCGTGACATGGGCATTTCTAGCGTGAAGTTAGAAGTGCACAACAATAACGCGGTTATCTACAAAACTACAAAAGCACAAATTTTAAAATTTGCAGCACAAATTAGCACTAATTTAGCACTAATTAAAGAATAAGTTAAAACACGTTTTTTTTAATACCGCCATTTCTAACTTCACGCATCTACTTCTTTAAAAAACTGCTATGTATACAGGGTGTTTCTGAACAAGTGACGAATAATCTAGGAATGAGTTTTTCGACCAATTATAAGACAAAAAGTAAGAATGTTTTTCGCTAAAATGCTCCATTTCGGAAATGCAGAGCATTGAAGTTTATTAATTTTTTTCAATTTTTTAACATAAAATCTACATTTTTAATAATAATTGATTCAAATTTTGCACATACCTTACTATTGGCAGCCGCCTTAAGATGGATTAGCAAATTGTCAAAAAAAGTTAGGGTGACGTTTTTCGGGTGAATTAACCCTTTGAATCCTCTTTAACTTTTTTGTACAACATCATAGTAATGAAAAAAATTAAATATTCACTTTTTTACAGGTTTTTTTAACTTTTTGCTCTCTTTAACCTTTTTGATAACTTGTTGCGTTTAGAAGTTATGGAATTAAATAAACCACAAATTTCTAAATGTCTACAAAATTAAATTAAATTATTTTATTACTGTGCAAAATTAGATAAAATTTGGAATGTTTTTAAGAATACAAGTTTAATTAAGAGTCTGAAAAAAATTATGCAAAAAAAATTAAATTATGAAAAAAAATTATGAAAAAATGTGTAAACTTCAAAGCCCTGCATTTCCGAAATGGAGCATTTTAGCGAAAAAAATTATTCTTACTTTTTGTCTTGAAATTGGTCCAAAAAGTTACAATAAAAATAAATACAACCATACATTGGTCCCCCACTAAATAACAATTGATCAGTTTGTGGCTCTGAAACCGGTCAACACTTACTAAATGGAGAATCAAAGTATGATTTTAACAAAATCAAGCTATAAAACCCTTTTTAGCCCATGCAAACACGTTTTACATGTCTAAAGGGAAAATGCTATAACTTCTCAAATATTCCATCAAATTAAAAAAAAATATGACAGTTGTATAGAGAATAGTAGGAGCTTTACAATGATGTATCACTCAACCTCTATTGCCATTTAAGATTTCTGAAGGGGTAGTTTCCCTGCATAACTGGGTGAGGCGTTGTCCCTTGCGTTACCATAAAAATTGGTCCCCCGCTAAATAAAAATTGTCCGGTTTCAGGGTTTTTTTCAAAAATTATTGGTTTTCGAAATAACCTGGGTGGGAACTCTTAGTTGGGCCACCCTGTATGTATAGGTTAAAGGTTTGGAAAATGTATTTGAACATTCTTTAATAAAAAATTATGGTATCAAATCTATACCAGCAGTTGGTTTACAACTTATCCTTTTTAAATGCTTTAACACTGTATCTTCGTCCACAATGAAGTTACACATAAATCTATGACAAGCGATTGATGGCGTTACTTGGTGTTTTAAGATATGAGGAAACAAAATGTTCAGCAAATGCGTTTACTATGCAATTTGTAACTTCATGTGTTTCATTTGTACCATCTATCATAATACCCAGAATTCTTGAGGAGTTTTTTTATATTGTTGATATATGACAAAAATTGACTTGGGTCGTTGTAAATATTAGTTTCCGCTTTGTGAATAAATTCTTCTCTCCTGTTCTGTATATTAATTTTAGTTAACTACCTAAGCCTATCATATTCTTCCTTATACTGCGGTAGAGATATTTTTCGATATTTTTTGCGTAGTTTTTCTATTAGTTGTATTTGGCTTAAAATAGACTGGTGTTTTTCTACTTAATAGTAAATAGACTGTAGCGTTATTTTTTTGTAGCAACTTTTAGGGTTGTTCTCAAGTCTCTCTCTTTTATTATTTTAGTTATTTTTAATCTTTTAACCTAGGCAACCAGACACGTACTTATCGTGAGCTGCAAATTTGGATTCATTTTTCGAATTTGTCCGCGGATCGCTCGTGTGGCTTGCGCTTCAATTGTTTAGCGTTCCGATTGTTTGTTCTCGATCTTTGGAATTATGCCATTTTTCTGAGGCTCCATTTTGAGTTTAGCTGTTGCTCGAAGTAGTTCGAAGTGCGTTGAATTCTGTAGTGATTCAGTCGTTTGTTAAACGGATTTTTGCTTCTTCTACTTTGGATAATACCTGATTTGCTGTATCCAGTATATGGTCGATTATTCGAGTATTTTGGTGATTTGGACCGCTGGCTGCGAAACGACGAAGTCGGAAATAAATTTTTGGTATTAGCAGCAACACGTGCTTAAATAAAATAAATTACGAACAAAACCTGTCCATCTGGGTTTTTCTTACGGGCTTAGTCCCGGCGTTGCAATTTTGAATTGCCATTTTGTTGTATTGGAGTTTTCGTCTACGGTGCGATTCTTCCGCGCTTTGTCTTTGTTGGAGCCGCCATTTTGCCGCTTTCGTTGGTTTGGTTCAGGGAAAATTCGGAGGCCAAATTGTGTGGAATTCAGCAGCATATTTGGAACAGTGGAGCTGTGGAGGTGGATCATTCTTGGACGTTATTCCCTGAGTGGTGGCCAATGGTTTAAAGCAGATAAGCGTAGATCTTAAGTTTTGAACATTATTAGAAGTTTTTTTTGTCAGTAATCAACATTTTCAATGAGAGCTGGAATTACAATTTTCTTGCTTTATTAGAGTTAGTAAAGTTTATTAAAGTAACAAGCAGTAAAATTAATACTGTCTTCCTTTGTTTATATACAAAAAAAAAATTCAAAATTTTACTAAAGATAAATTCTGCGATTTAAATTCAAGCTTACGTTTTAAGATTGTAGAGTCTAAGATAACTTTATTAGTTTTTGTGCTCAGCTCAAGCAGCATTTGATTTTCATTCAATAACGTATGGTTACTAATTTAGAAAAGTTAAGCAAGTTGTTTCTGGGTGTCCAAAGCCAACTTGGGTTTTTAGCACTTGTGGCCTACACCGTGTTTTGTTCTAATTTTAAACTAGATACATTACATATTACTTAGGTTTTTTTATTTAACATTAATGGGGTCAAAACTGCAAATGCAGCTGATTGATAATTTTGTAAATTATTTGTAAACGACAAATAACGTTATTTTTCGTACCAGAGTTTGTTTAATTTTTGGAATTCCTTTGTCAAACAATTTTATACTACGTTGGTAATTTCATAGGTAGTTACATCTTATTTTATGCCTTACATTTACATCTAAACTGTTTGCAAAATTTATTTACTCAAATAAACACATTTATTTTAAGGTATCCCATAGTTTGAATTTGTTTGTCACACCTTACCAAAAAAAAAAACCTAAAATAAGTAGTGGGTATCTACGGTTTCTTACCTAAACAATATTGCGTATTTATATTAACCTGTCAATACTTATCCTAACTGTGAGAGCTACGCAGAAATTAGTAATTGTACGTATTTGTTTATTTTATTTTGCGAATCTAGGAAATACTTTCGGGATTTCAGGATTTTCGTGACTTATTCCTGAAAAAGCAGGGTAGTTGCAAAGTCGCGTGGCGCCCAGGTAATCTATTTTTTTTTTAAATCTATTGTACTCACTCCCATCTTCATTGAGCTGACGGAGCCGACTATCCGTCCCGTGAATATTTCGTGTTAGTTAACTAGATTCTGGTTATGTTTTAATTGTTTTTAAATATATTTTTCTTAAAAAAAAAAACGTCACAAGACTTAAAAGTCTAGAGTATTTAGGAACAAATCTATTAATCAGATTATACAATATGTCATAACACACTTCACAAGCGTGATTAACATTTTTAATTGTGTATAAAGTACTCAAATCAATGCTTAACATTCCAATATATAAGGCTGGGAAATTGGCACGCATAAAGTTATAATTTCTACTTCTATCATTAATAAAATTGAGAGGGTCTTCGTTTATAAATCTCAATACGGCGCTAAGTGTTGGGTGATCCTCCGTAACTTTTTCAGAGGAAACAACAAGTCCAGAATATGACACCCAGTGTTTAAGGTTTATTTAATTTATATGAAAAATAAATTCAAGGGAGCAGCATTTTTGATTATAAATGCCCAAAAATTAAATTTTACCAGTGAAGTACGTTTTTTTAACTTTTTGCCAAATATCTTGTTACTTATTTTTTTTAATCTTTTTCGCTCGACTTTTAAATAAATACTTTTGTGAAACTAGCAATTACTACCCATAATAGAAAATTTTTTCAAAAATAAAAATTACTTACATCAAAAAATATTCCTTTCAACTCTAGATCAATGCGTTTTATAAACCTTGCTACTTATGAGTAAAAGCTATTTTAAACAAGTTAAAAAAAACGAGCAGTTGCCACACAAATTTTTTGGTAAAATTGTATAAACAATGAAAGTATAGAAAACTTAAAAAAAAAATTATTTCGGTAATATAATATATTATTCGAATTTATTAATAGTTTCAGTTAAATAAATTTGTTTAAATCAGAATATTCGTTTTTTTGTATTTTAAAAGTGAAACTATCGTGTTATATTAAAAACAATTGATTTTTAAAAATATTTATTAGTGGAAAGTTGCACATTTAAATTAAGTACTTTGTTTTATGACTATTGGAAAGCTAAAATGGCGGCCTGAATAATTCTACCTATTTAAACTAAATGCAGTTACTAAAGAGACAGCTGTTTATGTGCCATAAAATTTTTCTATCGATTATTACCTTGCAATTAGAAAAGCTTATTTAATAAAGCTTTTGAATGATTGTTTTCATTTCACGTTTGCGTTGAAGAATTTATTAACGCTTTTAGCATGGCTGTATAATTTTAGCAATCCCTTGAAACTAACTACTATAATAGACCTACATAGGTGTTTGGTGATTTATAAATAAATATTATTAATACAGTATTATTAATTTTAGTACCTTTGTTTTTTACATAATAAATACAATCATAATAATTAGAATTTATTGTAAAACTTTTCACACAAAAATACCATAAACGCTAACAAATTTCCAATAACGTACAAATAAAATGTTGATATCAGATGTTTAAAACTCATTTCGCGAAATTTATTTCTCTTGATTAAGGGTTTATTAAATTTTTCATAAATATCCCATTTAGACACTAAACCAGATTCATAAAGCCTTTCCATGATAGAATTTATTCTTCGCTTATACGGCGAACCTTTTTGTAAGTACATAGTATAAGGTCGGGTGATTTGGTAATCTAATTTATCTAAATATCTATTCTTTAAAATTTTATTAAGGTAAAAAGATGCCATTCGACTATCAGCCACAATACTAAAATCTTTTCGCTCCAAAGCTCTATCAAAGCATTCTTTTCCAAATGCAGAGCAATTTTGGAAATTCCTATAAATTGTATTCATATACTGCGTTTCGTTATTTTCGAAATACATTTTAAGATAAATATATCCACCATAGTTTAAATTGGATTTAGATAATTCTTCTAGAGAGGTGATACGTGCCTGATAGCTTGGTTGAAATACAATACTTATAAGCAAGCTTTGGTACGCACTAATCAATATAAATGTAGTAATCGCCCATGACAAAAATAAAATTTTTAAACACCAATTTCTTAAATTAACATCAGCCACTGAGACAAGAATCTTGAAAATAGTTAAATAACATTTTGCTACATCCTTTGATTTAATTAAATACATCCAAAATATAGGCAAAATCAGTAGGAGTAAAATAATAGTTAACCAAATCCATTGATCAAATACTAGAAAAATATTTCTCCAGGGTTCCAAAAGTTTCGCTGTAGGTAAATAAAATCTAAATTGAGCAAAACTGCAATCCAAAGTATGATCAAAATAGAATAAGTTTTGTTCATTTGTGCTAACAAAACCCAAAACAACATCGGCGTTACCAGCTTGTAATTCTCCAAGCATTTTATCATATGAACCATTTGGATTTAAAGCTCCCCAATCAGAGAAACTATGGTTAAGGTAGATAGGTGTAAGTTTTAATTTCTTTACAACTTCACGTAAAACAATAATTTCAATTCCAGTATTTTCGTAAAAATTTTCGAATCCTACATACGGTGGTAAAGGAAAGGCGTAGATTTTTAAGTTGCAATTTCTAAAGTGAAGTCCTCTGTGTTCAGTATAATACGAGTAAATCTGTTTTTCTGAAATTGTTTTACAGTTTGATAATCTTTTAATCGCTAAATCTAAACAAGCACCTTTACTTAAAGGGTAGTATGTATGCACATCAAAATTTTTTATTGAAATTAAAACAATATTAATGAAATTAATCTTAAATAATATTTTAAAAATTTGGGTATAATTCTCATCATTATAAATTATTAAAAGCTTTGCATCGATATTTAATGACTTTGTTTTAACAATACTTATAAATTTATTTAAAGTTTCAATTTTTTTAATTATTATTATATAAAAGTCTATTTTACTGTAATCACCATTTAAAGAAAAACTAGTGTAGTTTAACCTCATCGTATAAAAAGGAAGATTTATAGACCAAAATAATTCCTCTTCAAATTCAGCTGCTTCATAAAAATATCCAATAATTTTTAAACCACTCAATTGTGGAAAAAAATATTTAATGCAATCCTGTAGTTTGTTGTTCCCAATTAATGATGAAAAGTTGTGGACTTTATTAATAATTAATAGTATCACTAAACACTTTAGAGCAAACATTTTCGGGTGAGTACTTCCAATTTAATTATTCTTGTTTAACCCTAAAGCACTGAAATTTAAACTTTTCTATTAGAACCGTGTATGATGATGGTTAAATTATTCATTTATTACTAAATTGGAGGGTATTAAACACAAATATAAATTGGTTTAAAAGGTTTCCTTTTACCTTCTTTTATTGGTATTGTTATTATGATTCTAGATTATAGTTGACTTTAGAACTTTTCTTCATTATTTAGTTAGTATGCTTTTATCAAAATAAATTATTTGCTTTATATGGTGTTAGTTTAAATTACGCATAAAATAAAGACAATCTTACAACTTATTTTTCTATAACTTCTTTTTTCTTTATGTAAATTGTATAAATATTAATTTGTCAATCATTTAACATAAAAAATCTACAAAAAAAAGTGAAAGACGCATTTATGCGTCACTAAACAGACAAAAAAAATCGTTCATTTGTTTCTTGTAGCTATTAAAGTAATTTGAGTTATTAATCATTTTTAGAATAATAGGGGTTGGATAGTCAATGTTTTCAATTCATATATCTTATTTTTCATATTAATAAAAGAAAGCTTGTTATTAATAAAAAAATAAAAAAAAATATATTATTTATTGATTTTATTCTAATAAACCTTAAAATACATTGAAAATTTATAATTTACATAATTAATTATGAAAATTTGGGTAAAATAAGTATTTCGACCAAAAAAGTTAAAAAAGCACAAATATGACCAACTGTATACATAATCCAGACCACAATTAAATGCAATTGGGTAATTTTTTGGAACTCATTTTTAAACGCTTTTTTAGGATTATGTATGTATTCATCTAATTTAGTACGCATTCCATTCTCCACTATTCTTAACATCATTTCTCGTAATCTTTCAGCAAATGGTAAACCTTTTTGAACATAAATGGTAATTAGTTTTGTATAGCATGGTTTTAATAAAAATGCATATTGTTTATTCTTTTTCAGATAATAAACGAATGATCTTAGTGATCTAAAAACTGCATAGTCATTAGTATACAGCAATCGGCGATAACAGGAATCATTAAAAATTGAGCAGACTATTAAGTTTTTATAAATTTTTTCGTCCATTTTGCTTGATTTCGGATCAAAAAATTCTTTCGCGTCATAAATTCCACCAATTGGAAGATTTGATTCAATTAATTCATTTACATTATCAATTTGCTTTTCGTATACAGGTTTAAATAAAATTGATATAAGCAAACTTTGATATGAATTAGTAAGTACAAAAGCAGATAAAGTCCACAAAATAAAGAATATTCTCATTCTAGAAACTTTTGGTTGCCTTATAGTCGACGAAAGATAAATTTTCAGTATGTTAAAATATATTAATATTAAGCTTTTTGATTTTCCTTCAATGAGGTGCCAAATTACAGGTAGAGTTAAGAGAAGTATTAGAGTATATAACCAAATTTGATAATTATAAACAAGTACTATGTTTTTCCAAGGAGGCGATGGTGGTGCAATTGGTACAAAAAATGCAATACATGCAATAAAATGTATATTTAAAAAATCCATATCCTCCATCTGGGTTATATTCAAAGGCAAAAATCCAATAGCTAAATGTGCATTTCGTTTCATTAGTTCCCCAAATATTCCAGTATAACTACCATTATTTAACTTATATCCCTTTTCAGCAATATTGTATTTAAATTTGGGTTTTAGTTTTAATCTACTAACTGCCTCTTTCAGCATCAATAACTCAAAACCAGAATTTTTATCGTAGTCTTTAGGTTCTATATAAGGTTTAGCAGGAAATCCATTTATCATTAATTCGCAGGATGGGAAGTACAGTACATTAATGTCTTCATTAAATAAATTAAGACTATTATCAAAATTGTTACAAGATGCTAACAATTTTAATTGTAAATTGTTGCACTTTCCCTCGCTGATTGGATTGTATGTATAAATATTTGTATTATTCGAAATAATTGCTGTATTTATTAAATAGTAGTACCACAGTATTTTAAGAAGTTCATACAGATTACTTGTTTTATTATTAAGTGCAATTAAAATTGGGATATTTGATTTATAGTATTTTGATGTATAAAATAGTTTAAGAGCATTTTCTACATTAATTAATCCATCTAAAATTTCTATCACAATAAAGTCATATTCTTTAACATACATTAATTGTTTCATAGATTTTTTCATATTAAAATTAGTCACTGATAAATTATTTACAAAAATTTTCGGGGAATCTTCGTATAAGTAAAGCAATTTTTTTATTTTCACTCGTTTAAGTAAGTTGTTGACACAGTCGTTGCAGGATACTAGTTTTAAAATTACTAATATTGATAGAAACAACCAGTTTGTTTCAATTTTCATTTTAATCTTCTTTATTTATCTTAAAATGCATTTGTCAGCATGGTTATAGATTTTAGCGGTACATGATGTACGTTCAAGTATTTGTTTTGGTAAAAGGTTTGTCTATGGATAAAAATTAAGGTATTATTTACTTGTATACTGTTTGTTACTTATACATTTGTATAATCCAAATAAACATACTTACATAAAGTGTAAATAAAAATTGTACCTATTTGTAGGTACATATACAGGGTGTTTTTAAACGGAAGATGTATCTTTTTTTAAGAGATGGGAAAAAACTTAAATTACAAATTGCATGGTTTATTGATGCGCATAACCAGAAATTATTTTTGTCTATACTGGGTGTTTCGTAATTGTAGTGCAGGCTATGCCACCTATATATTTTTTCATATTTGCATTAACACTAAGTTAAAGAATACAACGACATTTTTTTTAATTTCGGGGTACTTTTAATTTTTTTACGAAAATTTTCTATAAAATTTATCACATTTAGACATATTTTTAGAAACTAATATTCGCCTTATTATGAACATTTATAGAAAAATTTATATGTCATTGTGTAATATTGATTTTGATGTATTTTTAGTACATTTTTTTGGAATTTTATAATAAATAGTGGCGGCTATGGAGGTGTGAAATATAAAAACTCGATAGGGATGTATTTTAATTTTTTTAAATGGAACACTCTGTCTTTTTTTACAAAATATTGATCCACTTTCTTTTATACAAATCATTTATAAAATTGAGACATACCTTTACAAAATTTTAGCGAAAAATCATTTGTATTAAAGTTAAAGAACGTGGATCAATATTTTGTAAAAAAATACAGAGAAAAGGTCCGAAAAAGATGCAAGTTCAAATTTTCAGGAACAAAAAATATCGTTGTATTCTTTAAGCTAGACTTAATTCAATATAAAAAAGTATACAGGGTGTTCTATTTAAAAAAAAGGTGGAATAGTATAAGTGAATTAATTTCAAATTCATGTTACTTAAACTTAAAAAAAGGATGGCTTTTGTTACAAATCTTTAATATTTATAATAAATTAATAATACCTTATCCTTATTGCCGAACTAAACATTAAAGAAATGCTTGTAACCCGAGAACAACGAGTATTACAAAAAAATGATTTCTACAAAAGTTTATTCAAATTAATCGTAAAATCAAAAAATAGAAAACTTTTTTTTTAATTTAATTCGGTTCAAAAAATATTTAGGTTATTTTTTTATTACTACCATATTTAAGAGTGGTGAAAAAACTGATGTCCTCAATTATACATGGACCTATTAGTATCCTGAAATCGGATAAAATAACACCATAATTCAAAAGCGTAATTGTTAAGGAACAGCATGGCTTCTGCAGTAGTACTCTTACTAATCTTACAACCCTTACTCAATTTATTCAGAGAGAGTAGGTATCAGGTTAATACCATATACAATGATTTCTCTAAGGTGTTTGATGAGGTTTGCCATAATCTGTTAATATTCAAGTTAAGAAAGTTATTGGATTTCCTCTATAATTATCTTGTGAACAGAGTCCAAATTGTAAGGTTAATAGGAATTTAGCCCTAGGGAGATCCCGGTCATTTCATGTGGGCCACTCTTATTTTTGTTGTATATCAACGACATCCTGCTTTGTATACTGCAAGTTTCTATTGTTTTCTGACGAGCTAAGGATTTTCTATACTATTGAAAACTTTCTTGTTATTCTTGTACTACAAGAAGAAACAAGATCTGAATACACTCTGCAATTGGTGTTTGAATAACTGCATGCAATTAAATTTGGAAAATTGCAAAAAAAAGTCACTTTCTCTAGAATTGCAAATCCTTTATTATCTGTATACATTCTACTTGGTACATCTTTGGAATCGCATCATAGTTTCACTAACTTACATTCACTTCAAACATTTACTGAACACTATAACCATATTTCAAACAAAGCACTTAAAGTGTTGAGTTTTGTAAAACAAAATGCAGCAGAGTTGAACAATCTCTCTCAAAATACTATAATCACAAAAGTCAACTTTAGGTCCTTTAATAATTTTGATACCTACTATTATTTGTGTTGATAATTTGCGAATACCGAATATTGAGTTTTTTTCATAATTTGACAAAGTTAAATAAAAATTTTATGTTACGTAAATTTTGTATTAGGTATATTAGTATTAAATTATTGTTATTGTTAAATTGTTATTATATAAATTGTATTTAAAAATTGAAAACTATAGTAATTATAAAATTTGTTATTCATTGTTCTATTATTTTAAATTATAAACGCTCGCTAAAACTATAAAAAGATCTCGAATATTGCAAATACATTCTTTAGATTTCTACGAGTTACACTATCCATAAAACCATTAAATTTCATTAAAAGTAGAATTTATGATAATTATTACTCCTATAAAATATTAGTCAAAAAGTGAATATAACTATACATATTTTTAGTATTTAATAGCATTAATAATATCAGAACTACATGTAATGTGCAGGTATATTATCTGAAAGCATAATTTTTATATTATTCAATTTAACAAAATTTCTACATATATGTTTTATAAACAAACCACAATAATTATTTTTATTTTAAATTTTCCTTCTGCAGTATATATATATATATATACATGTATTTTCGCATTTCTGAAAACAGTCACATTTTGAAACATCCCAAATTCGTGCAAACAGGTGATCGAACTGATGATTTTTCTACACGATGTGACTAATTTCTGACAATTAGTACAAGTGTAGCTCCGATTTTTACAGTTAAATCACTAAATAAAACAATGTTTCCTAATTTAACAAGAAATTCTCAATATTTTATATACTGGGTATCCACGGAACTAGGGCCACCCCTGTAACTTCTTTATTTATGAAAGTACTTATTCATCTGTTTTTTTTAACTTTCAAAAAAAATTTGGATTATTTTTCTTTTTTTTTAATAAAATCTATTAAAACTATTCTAATTTAAAAAGGTAAAATAAATTATAAAATTCATTCAGCCGTTTTTGAGAAAAGAGTTTTGAAAATTTTAAAAATGCGTTTTGTGGGGTAACCCCCTATTTAGATTGAGGATTTTTTTTAGATTACAGTCATACCCAACACAGATTTTTTTTTAAAGTTCAAAAAAAATTTTTTGTCTAAAATTTACTTAAAAGTTACCAGTGTTTAATAATAAATACAAAAAAAAATACGGTGTTACATTTAAAAAAAAGTTGATATAGTTTTCGGTGAAATATACAGGGTGTCTCACTTTTTTCCAGCAAAAATTTTTTTAGATAGAAAATGACATTCTGAACAAAAAATGTTCTATGAGCTGTTATGTTTTTTCGACTCCTTAAAAAGTTACAGCAACTTTAAAATTTATAAATTTTCATGATTTTTGGGGAACACCCTGTATAATTTTTTCTTATTATATTTTTTTTTATTTAAATCAATTATTATTTGGATTTTTTCTTTGGCAAATTGGTCTTTTTGAACATTATTGGCTGGTTTTAAAATAAGTAAACGACGAGGTTAAATTTCCTTCGGCAAAATTTAGCATCTTATTGGCTTAAAGATATACAAAATCCTAAGCATACCTGATATTATTATTATTTCAACTCGCACTCATTGTATTTCGTCCTGAAATGCCTTTTTTAAGCAATTCGCTAAAAAAAGCAAGAGTTCCAATTAAAACTCCAATAAAATATGCATAAATTGCAAGTAATATATGATTTAAAGCTATTGCCTTAGCATTATTTTCGGTTTCCTTATATTTAGGCAAATTTCTGTAAACATCCAGTTTTTGAGACATCCCATTTTCATGCAAACGAGTGATCATTGTATTAATTCTAGGAATATAGGGCAATCCTTTTCGAAAAAGCATTACGCAAAACATAGTAAAGGACGGTTTCGCAGTAAATAATTGTTGTGTCTTATTTTTACTAAGCAAGTAAAATACTGTTTTTAAAAAAGCTAAAGTCACCATCGTATAAACTGCGGTTAAAGCACTCTGTACCTACTAGGGAACATTCTTCATAGCGTTGATTAATTTTCATAAGATAAGGATTGTCAGTATTAGTAATCATAAAACGTAGATTCACAAATCCTCCTACATGTAGTTTAGAATTAGCGAGTTCCTCCACAGTTGAAATTTGACGTTCATAATTGGGCATGAAAAGAAATGCCATTAGTAATCCAGTGTACGCATTAATTAAAATGAACGATGTAATTACAAATGTTACAAAAATAATCCTTGATTTTATCATTGTAGGTTGATGTGGAATTGAGTTTAAAAATGTACAAAATACAAGAAGGAAATATTTTACTAGGCTATAGTTTTCTTCCCCTAATAGAAACCATACTATAGGCGTGGTTAGTAGTAGTATCAACAAACATATCCATATCTTGAAGTTGAAGATAAGAAACAAACTTTGGGAGTTCTTGATAATTTTCGCGGCCGGGACAAAAAACGTAATATCTGGAAACTGATGAGATGTAGCACTTTCAAAATCCGGGCGATCAAAATGATAAACAGTAAACATTCCAAGTAAAACATCTGCTTTTCTGTTATACAAATCACCAATCATTAAAGTGTATCCAACACCCTTAACAAACATTCCATAATGAGGATAGCTATGATTAATAAGATAAGTTTTAATTTTAAGGTGGTGAACAATCTCTCGTAATATAGTAATTTCAGTTCCTTTGTTAACTTCAAACGGTTCTTTGTCCACAAATGGTAATAAAACTGGAGCAATAGCTCTGATTTCACATCCATGAAAATACAAAATTCTATCTTCGTTGAATAAACTACCATTGGCTTTGAAGTCTGAACAATTAGAAACAAACTCATGTTTTCTGTAACCACAATGGCCGCTACTCATGGGGAAGTAAGTATAAATCTCATCCCTAATAATAACTATAGAATTTATTAAATAGTATTTCCACAATAACTCAAATACTTCTACCAAATTTTCCTTATTTCCTTCATAAAATACAACAGTAATAGCAATAGGATTGAAATTTCGAAAAAAGTATAATAGATCCAGTAAAGTATCTAAAGTTGTTAAGTTTCTTTGAATTTCAATGATGTAGTAATGAAAACGATCCATTTCTATAAAATCTATGAAGTTTGATCCAGTTTCCAATAAAACAAATGAAGTATTATATGCTGATAATATTCCTCCTAAATCAAAGCCATCATTAAAGTAAAGGGTTCTATTCGCTGAATATTCTGATAGTATATTTCCAGCGCACTTTTGGATTATGGCTAAATCAGATTCATCCAATAATAGCGTTTCTTGTAAAAATATGGAATATATTATTGAATTAAGAAAATATCTAAAAATTAGGTATTTTAGTTTTCGATTTTATCATTTCTAGGAGTTTTATATTTAAATAAGGTGTTTTTATCCGATCAACTAATACAGGGTGAGCTAAAATGATTGTTGTCAATTTAAATTTCCCGCCTAAAAATCTGGGAAATTTGTTTGTTTCAACTTCATAGTAACACAAAATAATGTCAAAATCATAACAAAGTAACTAGACTACACAAAAGCAGAGGCGTAGGTCGAATTTTTATCGTTGTGTCAATACTTCGAATTTTTGTATTTAGTTATTTTGACTTCTAACTCATAAACATCAATTTTTATCAAGACTAGCTTACGTAAATCATTGTTTTAAGCTAGCACTTGCCTCGAAAATTAAAACACTATTTTCAACATTTACTGTAAATTTAGAGACCAATTCTACTTTTTTATTTTCAAAAACACAAAACCAACATGTGTATTTGGTTGCGTAGGTACATTTATTAAATACTTAAAATTGAAATCTAGTAATGGGTTGAGCTTTTGATGTATGTTAAATACATAATAAACAAATAATGATAAAATCAAAGAACGAAGTGTGGTACTTTCCAAATTGTAACAAAATTATATGCTGCGTTTATTATTATATTCGTATTTTCTCCATGAAGCACTTCTTATAATTTGATTTAAAAATAGCTTACTATAATCAAAATTTTATATTACACACAAATATAGAAAAACCTTTGTTTATAATAAATAATTTTACTTTTTTAATTATGCGTATACATGGTTGTTTTTATTTTTATGAATTTTAATGCTTACTGTCATTTGAAATTATAAAGTTGCTATCAACTCACCGTTTGGGGTTGAAAGCAGCTAACTGGTAATTATTTAAAAATCCGCCGCCTAAAATCAAAAATCGACCGTTTTCTCCAAAATTGAAGTAAAGTACTGAAAACAGACAT
The DNA here is from genome assembly GCA_963971135.1 of Stenus bimaculatus. Lineage (NCBI taxonomy): Eukaryota > Metazoa > Arthropoda > Insecta > Coleoptera > Staphylinidae > Stenus > Stenus bimaculatus. The sequence goes on from OZ020180.1 coordinate 38,894,792, forward strand.
GATAACTTTATTTACATTAATGAATTACTTAAAATTTTACCGAATTTTCTCAGCAAATACTGCACCGAATTTTAAACTAAAAACTGTTGTAAATCTGGTTTCTTGTAGTTTTTATTTTTATGTACTTTGACCCCAATTGCCATTTCATATTGTAAAGTTGATATAAACGTCGAAATCACCGAACAGAATACTTTGCTTAGCAATGTGCAACGTGGGAGTGGTAGAAGATGGAACACAAAAAGGGAAGAGCAAGAGGAGGGATAGTGACATGGATTAAAAATGGAATGAAGGAAGAGGAAGTTGAATGTAAAGACGGGAAGGGAATCAAATAAGAAAAGTGAAGATAGATAATGATAGGTGTAGTATGGGGATGGTATACATAAACGGAAATATAGAAAGGATATTGAAGACAATAGAAGGAAATGGAAAGGAGAGGAAGACGTAGAGGCAAGAGAAAATGTGAAGGGTAAATAATAGAAAGAAATAACGAAGGAAGTTAAATGTATATCTTGCAGACGTTAAGAAAGGGACAAGAGGGGGAATAGTAGGGAGTAGGGAAAAAGTATGGATGTTGGCGTATGCGGAAGATATAGCAGTTGTGGCAAGGAGTGCGAATGAATTAAGAGGGATGATAGGGACATTGCAAAAATATATGGGACCGGGGAAATAAGAAGTGAATATAATTAAAACTCGGGTAATGGTGTGCAGAAAGAGAAGAAAAGAGTGGAAAAAAGAAAAAAAAATCTGGGGAGAGTCTGAGTAGGAAATAGGAAAAGAATACAAGTATTTTGAGTATATGTTCGGAACAGATGGAGCTACACATAAACATGTTGAGTATATACTCGGTAAAACAAAAATAGCAGAAGCGAGATTGTGGAGCAAATGGGGAAAAAGTCGCGATAATGAATGTGTGTGTGAAAACAATCCTTTTGGTTGGATGTGAAGATTGGAGAGTGAAAGAAGAAGAGAGAATAGAAAGTATGCAAGTGGGATGGTTAAAAAGAGCATTAGAAGTAGAAAAATCTACTCCAGACTATACATATAGTATTAAAAGAAACTGGAATGGAGAAACTAATAATAGAAGCAGCAAAAAGATCAGCAAAGTTTGAAAAAACTGTAGAAATAGGAAGAAATAACAGAATAATAAAAGAAGTTTTTAGATTAAGTAGAATGCCAAAAAAGAGGTAGAGATGAACGAATGGGAGGTAGAAGGGAAGAGAATGTATAAAGACTTGGGATGGCCAGAAGAGGAATTGTATAGACAGATAGAGACCGGAAATATAGCAATGAGAGTGAAATTGGGAAGAACAATGTGGACGGGCAAAAAAGATTTGAGAAGATTCAGAATTTATCAAATATAATGACAGATATAAGGAGATGTATGTATGGAAGAAGATCAAGATATTTAGAAAGTGAGGAGATGAATGAATGAAGAAGAATGATTGCGAGATTCAGATGTGGAGGGGAAGAAAGTGGTTAAAAGGTATGGATGAGTGAAAATTATAGAGAATGTAGAGTCTGTGAGAAGGGAGAAGATATATAGGAAAATTGGGAGAGAGAGTGCAGAGGGATAGGATGGAATGAGGAGGAAATGGAGAGAGCGGGGAGATTGAGAGTGAGCTTGGATCAAAATGGAAAAGGGTGGGACATATTAAAAAAAATATGGAAACGTATAAATAATTAATTAATTGTAAATAGTGTAATATTTGTGTAATTATTATTATACCGGGTGGAAATGAAACTAGGGCCACCCCTGGCATTTCTTTATTTATGGAAATAAAAAACTAAAATTTTAGTATATTATATGATCTAAGAAAACAAATCTTATGGATCGAATAAATTTTTAATTTTACTTCCGGTTTATCAGGAAATGGCATCCACTTTCTTATTTTAAATATAACCCCCTGATTTTTTCTACGTAAAATCAAACATTGGTAAACTTTAAGTATGTTTATGACAAGAAAATATTTTATTTCAAAACTTTAAGAAAAAAATTTGAATTTTTTTTTGGTAAAAAATTTGAGTAAAACCTACAAAAACTATTTTTAAATTATACAAATACGTAAAATAAATTTTAATTTATAAAATTTATTCCGCCGTTCTTGAGATATTATTTTTTTTAATTTTCAAGTAACCGGAAAAAAACCCTCTATTTAATTAGGGGGTGGCCCTTATATCATCCCAATTAAAAAAGTAAAGATATTTCCATAAAACGCTTCTTGAAAATTAAAAAAATAATATCTCAAGAACGGTGAAATAAATTTACAATTTATTTTACGTATTTGTATTATTTAAAAATAGTTTTTGTAGGTTTTACTCAAATTTTTTACCAAAAAAAATTCAACATTTTTTCTTAAAGTTTTGAAAAAAAATTTTTTTTTGTCATAAACATACTTAAAACTAACCAATGTTTGATTTTACGTAGAAAAAATCAGGGGGTTACATTTAAAATAAGAAAGTGGGTGCCATTTCCTGATAAACCGGAAGTAAAATGAAAGATTTATTCGATCCATAAAATTTGTTTTCTTAGATCATATAAGATACTAAAATTCTAATTTTTTATTTTCATAAATAAAGAAATGCCAGGGGTGGCCCTAGTTTCATTTCCACCCGGTATGCCAATAACGGTTTTGAATATAGAACCGTGATATGATGAAACCAGGAAAGGAAATACCATCAATGTTATACACTAATAAGACTTTATTATATTTCTAATGCATTTTGAAGTCCAATAACTTCATGTTCAGAAAATACATTAACATTTTATCAACTAAAATACATATAATAAGTAAAATTAATCGTAAAATCTTAAAAACTTACTGGAACTAATGTATGTTCGCGAAGCAACGTAAAAACAAAACGCACTAACAGTCTAATGGTGTAAAAATCTTATCATCTTAAACGCAATTAACATCAAAACAATCCATATGGGCGATATTCTGAAAACCTAAACCAACATTTAATTAGGCAGTAGGATATCCTAAAGCAACTAGACGAATAGATGGCCCACACAACTAGGCGTAAAAAGTAAGAACAGCGAAGCATTTGTTCAGACTTGATATATTAAAAGGTTAAAACTTAAAAAAAACATGTGAAAATGTGATATCACAGAATCCAAAACCAATTTTTTTTTAAATGAAGAAGAGGATTTCATATTATAATTTAACTTACAAAACAACATGAAATTGCCACACCTCAACACAATGAAAAGTTCCAAAACCGCTGGCAACATGGACGTTATAAAAATTACATACATCGAAGTAACGGACTCGTTCCGTCAATTTTGTTGCGTTCATTACATTTAAAGTATAATTTTAAAAGCACACGTGGCCCTTAAAATATTTATTTAAAAAAACCATATACATTGTTCAAAGTAATGGCCATATTTCTAGGTGATGAGACACTAAGTATTGGACACCTTTTATTTGAAACATTTTTTTTCAAAAATGTTTCATTTTAAAAATAAACGGGCGTAGCTGAACTTTTTGTATACCTACCCTGAATAATTGATGGTAGACGGGAGACATTGATAGTATTTATATAGCATATTTTTATATGAAAAAACGTAAAAATGGAAGCGGAACAAAAGCCCGACTTGGACGAAAGGCCGAAAGCAAATAGGCCGAATGACAAAAAGCCGACCTGGAAAAAGTCCGACTAGGACAAAAGACCGACTTCGTCAAAAGGCCGACAAGGCAAGAGGTCGAAGGAGAAAAGGTCAAACGATAAAAGACCGACATGTACAAAAGACCGACATGGACAAAAGACCGACGTGAACAAAAGGCCGAAAGAAAAAAAAACCGAACGATAAAAGGTCGACTTAGATAAAAGGCCGAATTGCAAAAGGCCAACATGGACAAAAGGCCGACGCGGCCGATAATAATAGCTATTCTGTTTCTCCTTTGAAAACAAATGTTTATTTGAATTTTTTTTTCATAAAACCCTTAGTTTCGGAAATATTTTCATCTTTTAGGTTGTGTGACTCACCCTCACCTTATACAGGGTAATTTTTTAGTTGATATTTTTTTTCGAATAGATGTAAAACTCAATATACTAAGTCATTTGGAAATAGTATATTACGCAACGAGCTAGAAAGTGACGAATTTTGTGCGATTGTGAAAATAGCCGAACGAGGCGCTAGCCGAGTGAGGATATTACACGAGCAACGAAATTCACTTTCTGCGAGTTGTGTACGCTATTTTTCCGATGACCACGGAGATTTTGCGACCATTATTAATATTTTGTAGTAACAACATAACATAACCTATGTTAACAGCAGCTGACATTGAAGTTATCGATTATTTTTAGTTAAATGTAAATAATTGTAGGTGGCGCTATTTTGACGGAAGCAATTTATCGAAACGAATAAAAAATGTTCCTATTTTATTTAAAATTTACAGAAAAGTGAATTATATAATGATTTTAATAATAAAATTAGTAATATTGGCGGGGTTAAATATAAATTTTTATTTGAACTATCCTTTTTTTGCAAGTTGAAAAAAATCCAAGAGAGGGCTTTCGGACTTCCTTCGCAGCGCCTCTGTCGAAAATTACAAGAACTATTTGACAGTTACAACATAGAAAGTCAAAGTCACTAGTGTTGAAATGAAAGATTTTCTAAACTACTAATATGAATGACATATACGATTTTCTCATATGGTCGTCGGAAAAATATTTTTCCAACTCTTCCTATCTATAAGCAGCGATTTTCCGGTGTCTAACAAATTGTCTATTGTCTATTCTGTGAACTTCTCGACCGATTGTTTTGGTCGGTCGCCACTGAAATTCACTGTGTACTGGGTATATGTCATAATTATGTGGCTCGAAATGTACAATAACCACAAACTATAATATTCTTACCTTCGCCTAATAACTACAATAGATAATTAGGACACTTTATATTTTCCTTCTGATTTTTCTTGCGATATCTATATTTAAGAATTTCGCTAAGAAATGCAATACTTCCAAGTAAAACGCCAACAAAATATGCGTATATAGCAATTAGTATATGATTTAAAGCTATTGGTTTAGCAGTATTTTCGGATTCCTTATATTTTGGCAAATTTCTGTAAACATCCAGTTTTTGTGATATTCCATTTTCATGCAAACGAGTAATCATTGTATTAAGTCGAGGAATGTAAGGTGTTGCTTTTCGAAAAATCATAACGCAAAACATAGTAAAGGATGGCTTCGCACTAAATAATTTTAGTGATTTATTTTGACTAAGCAAGTAAAATATTGATCGACTATTTTTAAAAAAGCTAAAGTCACCATCGTATAAACTTCGATTTAAGCATTCTGTACCTACCAGGGAACAATCTACATAACGTTGAGTAATTTTCATAAGATAAGGATTGTCACTGTTATTAATCATACTTCGTAGATTAAAAAATCCACCTACATGTAGTTTAGAGTTAGCGATTTCGTTCACAGTAGAAATTTGATGTTCATAATTGGGCAGGAAAAGAAATGCTATTAGTAATCCAGTATACGCATTAATTAAAATGAACGAAGTAATTACAAATGTAATAAAAATAATCCTTGATTTTATCGTTGTAGGCTGATGTGGAATTGAGTTTAAAAATGTACAAAATACCGAAAGGAAACATTTTACAAGACTATAGTTTTCTTCGCCTAAAAGAAACCATACTATAGGCATAGTTAGGAGTAATGTCAACAAACAGATCCAAATATTATAGCTAAAAATAAGCATCAAACTCTGGTAGTTTCTCATAGGTCTTGCAGCGGGGACAAAAAATGTAATTTCTGGAAACTGATGAGATATACTTGTTTCAAAATACGATCGGTTATAATTAAAAACAGAAAACATTCCAAGTATAATATCTACTTTTTTGTTAGTTAAATCGCCAAGCATCATGTTGTATCCAATACCTTCAACAAGAACGCCAAAATGAGGATAGCTGTGATTAATAAGATACGTTTTAATTTTAAGGTGATGAACAATCTCTCGTAAGATGGTTATTTCAGTTCCTTTGTTAGTTTCAAACGTCTCGTTATAAACAAATGGTAATAAAACTGGAGCAATAGCTCTGATTTCACATCCATGAAAATATAAAATTCTATTTTCGTTCAATAAACTATCATCGGTTTTAAAGTCTGAACATTTAGAAACAAACTCATGTTGTTTGTAACCACAATAGCCGCTACTTATAGGGTAGTAGGTATAAACGTTATCCCCAATAACAACTATAGAATTTATTAAGTAGTATTTCCACAATAACTTAAATACATCTACCAAATTTTCCTTATTTCCTCCATAAAATACAACAGTTCTAGCTATTGGATTATAATTTCGAAAAAAGTATAATATACCCAGTAAAGTATCTAAAGTTGTTAAGTTTTTTTGAATTTCAATGATGTGGTAATAAAAACGATCGATTTCTACAAAGTCGATGAAGTCTGATCCAGTTTCCAATAAAACATATGAAGTATTATGTGCTGACAATATTCTTCCTAAATCAAAGCCGTCATTAAAGTACAGGGTTCTAATCGCTGAATATTCTGATAATATATTTTCAGCGCAATTCTGGATTATGGCAAAATCAAATTCATCCAATAATAACGTTTCTTGTAAAAATAAGGAATATATTATTGCATTAAGTAGATATCTGAAAATTAGGTAGTTTAGTTTTCGAGTTTAAAGTCATTTGTAGGAGTTTTAAATTAAAATGAGGTGTTTTTATACGATCGATTAATTATTAAATTTTTTGTAAATTGAAGCATAATTTTTAATAATAAATTCGTTACTAAAAAGCGTTAGGTGACACCTTATTTTAAATAACTATACAGGATGATTTTTAAGTTGATATTTTCCTTTTGACAGAATGTAAAACTCAATAAAATTAGTAGTTTAGCAATATATTTTGTATATAAGTCTTTAAATAAGAAAGTTATTTGAATTTTAAATTAAAATGTGTGGTTGGTTGGTTTTATATAAGATGGTTTTACACGATCCTCAAGTTTACCAAAATTTAAATTAAGGAACAGACATTCAAATTTTCCGCACCAAAATTCCTCATTCCTGCTCACTTGCTCTCATTTATACAGGGTGTCCCACTTTTTTCCAGCAAATTTTTTCTTTAGATAGTAAATTTCATTCTGAACAAAAAATTTCCTATGAACTATTATGTTTTTTCAACTCTGTAGCCATAGATTTAATTTTTGTATTAGTGTTTTTATTAAAATATCAATTTTAATTTATATTCATAGTTGCTTTGAAAACAATTGTTGTTATAATTAATTTTTGATTTTGTCAAAATAAAACGATTGTTAATTTCTTAATTTTAAATAAAGTACTACTAAAACTCCTTAAAAAGTTACAGCAATTGTAAAATTGATAAATTTTCATGATTTTTGTGAATAATGCCCAAAAATAATTTACTATGGAAAATTACGTCCTGCAAACATTTTGCAGACTATCTTCTAAATAAAATCAGTCCTTCTCATAATCAAGGTTGTCAATTTTGCGTTTGTTTTTATGATGGATTTTGAATTTCAAACCAGTACAAGCTACATATATGATACCTTTGCCTTTACCTCCAAAATGCGTAAGCGGTGGGATTTTTTCTAAATTTGTATAAATTTTAAGTACCTATAAATAAATTAAATAAAATACTGTAAATTCCTACGTAATCCATGGTGCAGTTATTTGTTTATAGTAATATAAAATGAAATAATTTCCTCAAAAATAAGTAGGTATCTGGTGATTTTTCTGGTAACTTTTATAAAGTAAATCAGGCTTTCATATTTACTCTTCCAAGTTATTAAACAGAGTATTAAATTTTGTGTGAAATTTGAGCGAAATTTTTATGAATAAAGTTATTAAAACCCCCATTATAATACAGTTGCCCACCTTATTTTAATTTACTATCTAATAGAATATCTAATAAAAGATGTAAGTGATATCAACACCTCCACCTCGGGAATGAAAGGAGCGTTAATCAAAGTATTCGTGCAAATCATAAAAGAATTGTGGTCGCAGGATTCATTGGATCGTGTTGTAAATACAACATCCTTAAAATCGCAAATACAACGTTTTGCACCACGCATTATAGGTTACCCACAGCAGGATACTCAAGAATTCCTCAGGTATTTATTAGAAGGTTTACATGAAGAATTAAGTGATTCGGAGAAAGGAATTGAGTCTTGAGAAAGGTATTTACGAAGAGAAAATTCTAAGGTGATAGATATTTTTGTTGGGCAGTTAAAGTCGACACTTGTCATTGCTCAGTTACATTTTATTCTTTCTAGGACTTGTCGCTTCTCATACCTCAAAAAATAGAACCTACACTTTCACAGTGCCTCGATAGGTTTACTAGAGATGAAACCTTGAATGGTGATGAGAAGTCTACATGTTTGAAGATCCACAAGTTCCCTAAAATATTAGTAATTCATTTGAAAAGGTTTTCACCAACAGAAAGGTTTAGGGTAAAATTGAATGTTACAGTTGATTTTCCTCTGGACCTCTGGAGGGTTTGGATATGACCAATTACGCTGCCGAACCATATACACAATGCCGATACAATTTATATGCTATGAGTAACCACAGGACTGCGTTCTAAAAATGAGGGTTGTGGGTAAGAGTTACGCTAAACCGTTCGTAAACGCGAGGTAACTCCGCCCACTCCCGCATTACCTTTACTTTACGAACGCTTTTGGGGACACTCAGAGTGTGTCCATCTTAACCCACTAGGATAGAGGGTGAATCGTTACCCGTCATGCGCAATGGTATTTTTTGGCTTTAAAGCACGAGTCGAAAGTGGAAACGAATAAACATAACCAAACATATCGTGCCTAACGTGCTTGAGTCCTTGAGTGGTTTATATTATTATCAATAATTTTCCATTATAATAATAATTTATTAATATAAACAAAAAGTGAATATTGACAGTTTTAAAATCAGATGGTATATGTCCCCAAAAGCCGTTCTTAAATTCGGAGTAAGGGAACGTCACGTGCTCTACCCATCACTCTACCCTCACTCACAGTTTTAGATCGCACTCCAGCAGTGGTACAACATACACTGGGCACTACTCTGTTTATTGTCGACACCCTTATTCACAAGCATGGCATGAATCATGAATATAATGATTCAAGGGTAACGACGATTTCTGTGAAAAGCACATTTAGTGGTGAGGCATACGTATTATTTTATGAGCTGGAAGGAAAATTGGGAACTAGTAGATTTTTATTTATTTACACCGCTTCCATTAATAATGCCTTTTTAATATATATATATTTATAATTTTTATAATTTCAATTTTTATTTGTTAATATAATAAATATAATATTTACTATTTATACGGAAATTTTAAAGTATTACATACCTTTTTCTCATTCTAATATTTTTAAATATGTTTATTACTTCACTTTTAATTTATATTTTAAATGACAATGTTGTTATGCGCTAAGCTTTTGATGTTTGTTAAATACGTAATGTACAAATAATGATAAAATCAAAGAACAAAGTGTGATACTATCTAAGTTATAACTAAATTATATGCCTAGTTTATTATTATTTTCTCATTTTCTACATGAAATACTTCTTATAATCTAATTTAAAAGCCGCCCTTTTTTAATCATAATTTTATACAAATACATGCATACAAATGTAGAAAAACTTTTCTGTATACCTAATATTGTATAAAAAAAATTCAATTATATGATAAGGTAATAAAAATAAATTTTAAAATTTAATAAATATCTAAAATAATTGGGAATCTTGATTCGTATTCGTTGATGTTTGTGAGAGGGCGAAGTATTAAAAGCATTTTTACGAATTGTTGGTTTTTAATTAAACTTTTAAGGGAGTCGACTAAAATGAGGGAGTGCAGAAAGTAATTTCTTGTAAAAACATGGTTTATCAAAAGTCAAAACTATAATGTCAACAGATAAAACTTCACCAACTCTACCCGTAGTCATAACGTGCTCGTTCCATCAATTCCGACTTATCAAACTCTCTGGATTTGCAGCGATTTGGTGTAAAAAAAACTAGTAAATATTTCATATTTAAATTTATTGCAATTTTAAATAGATTTTACATGTAATTTTATAAACGGTGAACAAAAAATTCGGCAACGCCCGTTTATTTTTTAAACAAAGCTTATCTGAAAAAATAATGTTTCAAGTAAAAGTTATACGATTCTTAGCGACGCACTATCTGGAAATATTACCCAAGACCTTGCAAGATGAAGGTCAGGTGATAGTCACTTAACTTTTTTTAAATAGTGGTAACCCATTTTTATTGTGTATTATTAAAGCTTGCTTTCAGAGGTTTACGGTTTATTTTTCTAAAGTGAACAGTTTAGATGTTACAAGGGTTTAAATTTTCAATACGTAAAGTTCGGCAACGCTGCTTTATTTTGGAAACTAAGCATTTTTGAGAAAAATTATACCATTCCTAGTGACGCATAATTTGAGAATACTGCCATGACCTTGAACATTAAGTTGAAGATCAGGCGATAAGTTCTTATATTTTTTTAAATACCAAACCCCCATTTTTATTGCATATTATTATAGCTTGCTTTTAGAGGTTTGCAGGCCATATTTTTTTATTTTTCTAATGTGAATAATTTAGAACTTACAAGAGTTTAAATTTTTTATACGGAAGTTTGGCAACGCCGATTTATTTTAAAAGTAAGAGTTGTATGTTTCTTATGGTGTAATTCCGTGCAAATCTGTAAGCCCTTACAGAAAATATCTGTAAGGAAACCATGGAAACCATCCATTACAACCCATATAACACACTTTACAGATTTTTCCTGTAAGAACTTACAGATTTGCCTGGATGCACCATTAGTCACGTCTGAAGTCTTAAACCATAGGTACTGTCTACCGCCAGTATTAGCATCACCCAATGCGGACTACGGGGAGGTTACTTTCTAAATACTTACGTATCTAAACTCTTGTAACTTCTAAACTATTTAATTTAGTAAAATAAAAAAATATGCTCCATAAATCTCTGAAAGCAAGCTTTAATAATACACAATAAAAATGGGTGGTTGCTACTTAAAGAAAGTTAAGTGATTATCACCTGACTTTCAACTTGCTGTTTAAGGTCATGGCAATATTTCTAGAAAGTAAAAATAAAAAAATATGTCCCGTAAACCTCTAAAGGCAAGCTATAATAATTTGCAATAAAAATGGTGGGTTGCTTTCTAAAAAAAGATAAGTTGTATCGCCTGACCTTGAACTTAAGGTTTAAGGTCATGGCAATATTCCCAAATGGTGTGTTACTAAGAATGGTACAATCTTTGTAATTTTTCTCAAAAATGCTTCAGTTCAAAAATAAACGGGCGTTACCGAACTTTTTGTTCACCCTGTATAATACATGTATAATAAATAATATAACTAAAAAAAGCTAAACAACTAAGATAAACCTAACTTAATGATTAACAAAGCTAACCTAATAAAATAAATTAGAAAGAAACTATTAAAATAAATGAAAACCTAAATGAAACTAAATAAACTACTGAAATTATAAAAACTAAATTATCCAGAAGAAAAAAATACAGAAAAAGCACGGGAAAATCTAATTTGCCACAAAAGGCGAATAAATTAGATAGCAAACTGCGAGTTGTAGAGAATAAAAAATAAAAATCATAGAAACCATTTTTATTAGAAAAGCAAACTGATCGAAACCGTCCATAAAGCGTCATCTGAGGACTTAAAGGAAAACGTTTCGAGGAAACACTCTTATTACATGGGAGTTTTGATACCGTGATTCGATCCAGAAATATTTCGGCCCAACGATTTTCAGTCTAGCAATTTTCGATGCAGCAACTTTTTGGTCTTGTAACCTTTCGACCGAGCAATGTTTCGATGAAGCGAAATTAGATACTGCAACGACGACCCGAAAAAATACTAGCATATTTTTTAAGCAAGCCATTATTTAAAACAAAACTTGAATTTTGTATTATTCAACATAGGTATAGGCCCGAAGGAAATAACGGATGATAGTGCACATGAGATGATAATTATTCAAGTCGTTTTATCTTTATTTTTTTCTTTTTTTCCATGAATATCCTGCCGTTTAAAATTTTCAAAATTATTTTCGCACCAAATCGTCAAGTTTTTGTGGTTATTAGTATTTTCTGAGTTAGGTAATAGTATATTATTCAACGAGCGAGTAAAGATATACTCAGGCTTGTTACGACACTCGCCTACCGGCTCGTATCGCAATTTTAGCCTTGGTGAGTAATGGCTATTTACTCACCCAGGCCAGGCCAGCTGTTACAGACTTCCACCTCTGAGGTGGAAGTCTGTAACAGCTAACGTCTCGACTTTACACGTTAGCACGTCATTATTTATTTGTTTTGACGTCATTGGTTTCGTTCCTAACCGAGATTGACAAAAATGGTAGTCTGTAAGCTAAAATCTCGTTAGTAACGTGTTTTTGATAACGAGTTTCAGTAGTATGGGGGAAGGCAACCGCGTTTGAAGCGTCGTTAACGTAAATGAAAATAAATAATAATAAAAATTACTAAAAGAAAATTATAAACTAGTTGAAAGACATATAAATGCCATGGAAGAATTAGTAAATTTATTTACAAAAAAATCCTGATGAAACTACGATGTAGTATTTATTCTAGGCATACAAATGAAGATTGCAGCTTAATCATATTGTAGATAGAATACAATTTTACCATGCAGCCAAGAAGACCTATCTATTTTCATGTCTTCTTAATTCTTTTTTAGGTAGCTCTAATTTCAAATGAAGGCATTGTGTGTCGTGTGATCCAGCGGTATTGGAAGCATTAATGCTGAGTATCTTACAATCCACATTAAAAATCTATTAGGTTGAGGAATGATAATTATTCGCTGTTTTTTCTGGAGCAAATCCGTAAAAATTCGAACTCTTTGGGCCATGTCGTTGTATGAATAAGCTTGTGCGGGAAAATCCAGTTAATTTCCACACCTTGCCGAATTTACAGAGATGAGAAATGATCTATATTTAAGTTCTCAGCCCGTGTTCTAAGAGTGCAACGTTTGTCCTCTTCCATAACCGCTAGAAGGACCTAGATAGCAAAATCTGAAGATCGACCTCTTCCTGACTTGTCGTCTAAGTTGGTATCATCAGGTTTATAGCGAAAAAAACACTTTCGCATAACGTTCCTTCTCCAAAAAATTGTTGAAATTGAGAAATTACTTTCCACCCTTTCTGTGCTAGAGCATAACTGAAACATATAGATACATGGTTTTGGATGCGCATTACAACATTACATTACAACAAAACTTTATTGAATGTGAACAATTCTATGAAATAGGTATTATAAAGGCAAAACGTATTACTCGTGCATCTGATAATCTGTAAGCTTGTAAATTAAGTGGCATAATGAAGTGCTGTAGCACCTCTTTTTTAAAACTGGAACAAGGCATTTACAAAGACTATATACTATATAGTTTATTGTTCTTATTAAAAAGACCACTTTAAACTTTATTATTTTTTACGTCAATTAATTACATGCAAAAATCAGTTTGTGTGTTTTATTCAAAATGCATTCAAAAACTGCTAAACCATAGACAAATTTCATAAAATAATGACGGCAACGTTGTAAGTCTAGTCGGTTGCAATTTCGTCCCGTTTCGTAAGTCGGTAGGAATTACAGACTACCAAAAACTCGTAACTAACGACTCAGCTAACGTGAACATCTGACAACCGAGATCAACTCGTTAGGGTTACAGACTTCCACCTCTGTTACGACACTCGCCTAACGGCTCGTGTGTTTTTCTATGAGTATTTGCTAAAGGCAAAACTATTTTTCTAAAAAATTAGGTTATTTGACGTAGCATTCATTAAATAATCAAAAAGCTATTTTAAAATTTTGAGTTATCGGTAGATCAATTGATTGATACGTCGACTGTGGATTCAAAGGTCACGGGTTCGAATCCCGATCACTGACGATTTTAATTTAATAATTGTTTGAATTTGGTGAGTTTTGCGTACTTCCACCTCCGAGGTGGAAGTCTGTAACGTCTCGACTTTACTCGTTAGCACGTGATTATTTGTTTGTTTTGACGTCATTAGTTTCGCTCCTAAGCGAGATTGACAAAAATGGTAGTCTGTAAGCATAAATCTCGTTGGTAACGTGTTTTTGATAACGACTTTCAGTCGTTTGGGGGGAGGCAACCGTGTTTGAAGCGTCGCCGTCGACGTCGTTAAAGTAAATGAATATAAATAATAATAAAAATTACTAAACTTATTGAAAGGCATATAAATGCCATGGTAAAATTGGTAAATTTATTTACAAAAAGATCGTGATGAAATTTCGATGTAGTATTTAATCTAGGTATACAAATGAAGATTGCAGCTTAATCATATTGTAGATAGAATACAATTTTACCATGCAGCCAAGAGGACCTACTCCATTTTCATGTCTTCTTCTTAATTCTTTTTTTACGTGGCTATAAATTACAAATGGAGGCATTGTGTGACGTGTGATGCAGGGGCATTGGGAATTGGAAGCATTAATGCTGAGTATCTTACAATCCACATCACAAATCTATTAGGTTGAGGCATGGTAATTATCCGCCGTTTTTTTCTGGAGCAAATCGGTAAAAATTCGAACTCTTTGAGCCTTGTTGTTTTGTGAATAAGCTTTTGCGGGAAAATTCGGTTAAGTTCTCAGCCAGTGTCCTAGAGGTGAAGTGCAACGTTTGTCCTCTTCCATATCCGCTAGAAGCACCTACTTATCAAAATCTAAAGATCGACCTCTTCCTGACTTGTCGTCCAAGCTGGTATCATCACCTTTGAAGCGAAACAAATACTTTCGCATTTCGCATATATCGTTCCTTCGCCGAAAAAATCGCTGAAATCGAGAAATGACTTTCAACCCTTTCTCAAAGTGGTACAGCATAAATGAAGCATATAGATATATGGTTTTGGATGCGCATTTCAATTTCCTAAGCATATACAAGAAGACTCAAGAGTTTTACTCAACTATTTAACATTAATCCAGATCAGCAGTGTCACTTATTACCCAATTCCATATTGAAGAATTATAGGTACTATGAAAAATGTTAATTTTAGTTACAAATTCAAAAGAAAGCCGCAACCGTTCTATTAAATTGATAATTTCCTCCAACAAGTCTATATTCAATCTGAACAATTCTATGAAATATAAATCAATTAAATAGGTATTATAAAGGCAAAAATTATTATTCTTGCATCTGATAATCTGTAAAGCCTGTAAATTAATTGGCATATTGAAGAAAACAAGTGTTTATATCTTAATATAGAAAAAAGTTCAAATATCATTCCTTAAATATCGTTCTTCTTCCAACAAAAGTAGGAAGCGAGCTATATAACATCTCTTCTTTAAAACTTGAACAAGGCATTTAAAAAGACTACACTAGTACACTATAGTTTATTGTTCTTATTAAAAAGACCACTTTAAACTTTATTATTTTTTTACGTCAAATAATTACATGCCAAAATCAGTTTGAGTCAGTTTATGTGTTTTGTTCAGAATGCGTTCAAAAACTGATAAACCACAGACAAATTTAGTAAAATAATGACGGTAACGTTGTAAGGCTAGTCGGTTGCAATTTCGTCCCGTTTTGTAAGTCAGTAGGAGTTACAGACTACCAAAACCTCGTAACTAACGACTCAGCTAACGTGCAAATTTGACAACCGAGATCAACTCGTTAGGGTTACAGACTTCCACCTCGGTAACCAAAACTCACGGGTGTGAGTAATAACTATCATTGCTTATGTAGAAACGCGTTCATAAAGTACCCATTATACAATAGTTAAAGAAAAAACATTTTACGTTAGTGTAAATTAAATTACTTAATTTCAACACATCAAATAGCAAATGACATGACAGTTTTAAAAAAAAAATTACAAGACCAAAGATTTTATAGTAGGCACAGCCATTTTATTTTGAAAGGAAAGAACGTCGGGAAAGAACATAAGGAAAGAACGCCGGAATGAATACCCTTTGTAACAGTATATTATTCAACGAGCGAGAAATGATAGCCGGCATGCGAGTATTGTAATAGGTCTGAGTGAATAATGATAATGATTATTTTCTCGCGAGTAGAATACTATACTTTTTCCGGTATTTTTTTATTTTACAGCGCTTTTGTGCAAATTTTTTGAGGTTATTTCTCGTATTGTTAACATTTCTTGATTTATTCTTATATAAATTTTATTCTATGTTTAAAATTACAGATAATCCATTGCTCATTACCGAGTAGGTTGTCCAATGAATAATGAAATTACCCATAATTCATAGCTCATTACCCAATGGGTTGGCAATACTGCAGATTTGTGATTAGTCTATTGGTAACCGCACGGTCAGAGCATATTGAATAATGTCAAAAATTTAGTAATAAATTTCATTACTTAGCAAAAAAATCAAAAGTAATGAATCGTTAATTCAATAGTCGTGGAAAAAGTCTTTATTGAGAAAACTTTTTTACTGCGCCTCAACACATTTTTAGCAATTTTTTAAGAACTATTTCATAAATGACAAAAAACTATGCAAAAAAAATATTTTAACTTAAATTTACCAATTTAATCAAATCCATATTTTTATACGACATATAAAAAAATGAGGTATTTATGAAATTTCTTATTATTCGTGCTCTTTGAAAAGATTGTTCTCGTTTGTGTTTTGTCGCGGTTTCTAAACTCAACACCGGTTATCGACAATCCGCTGAACATTGTTACCATCATCATTGTTGTGCTTCTAGAATCTCCAGATGTAAAAGTAGACGTCGCGGATGAAGAACCTCCGCCATGCAAGCGTGACTCACGCCGAGCTGGATACTTCCGGAATTGGTGTAAGCTTACAAATCACCCAACTCGAGACTTTAACCACAAATCAAAAATTATCATTAATATAACATCAAGGTGTGGTTTTAATATAAATCAAACCAATTAAGGAACCTTCTCAAAACTTTTTAAATGACAAAATTATAGTAGATATAACTAAATTGTTATATAAACAATTGCTCATCGAAATCATTATGCGCCTACGTTAAAATGAGGATTACTATTATATTAAAGTGATCAACATTAATCTTCTAGAAAGTCCTTTCTTGAAATGGACGAAACAAACGTCCTTTCATTGATTGGATACGGAAGTGAAAACAGTCTTTAGTTTTTGTTTAAATATGTTGTAACACGCAAAGATAAAAGACAAAATGCAATTATTGTTCTTTGGAACGAATTTGGTTTTACGATAATACGTATTAAATATTAGTTTCTATCTGTAGTAACTGAAGGATCTTTTGTATTTTCCATTCTCTAGAAAGTACAAGTTACCTAGCCCTGAAATAAATAGGTACAATAAATAATAATTGCGTTAAAAAGATCTTAAATTTTCATGGGATAGACTTAAGTAAGGTCGTTTAATGATCCCTATTACACGGTTGGATAGATGGCGTCCTTGTTGGCGATTAAATTCCTAATGAAAGAATGCAGGCCGTTCAAAACAAATATTACATAAATCTTTATGACTTGTAAAAGTTGTAAGTAATGAATTTTACAAAGAGTTCACGTGGTTTTTATAAATTATTACTTCCATTGCGTTCAAAGAAATGATAAAATATAAATCCAGACTTTACCTGTCAACGTTTCGTGCTCATCAGATTTATTATTAAATAACGCAGTGGAACTAATTTTATGAATAGGGTCATGAATCAAAAATTCTAAACTGCGAAAATGATAAATACTTTTTTATTTAATGAACTGATTAAATTGGTTTTGTGTAGAATTAGTAATTGACGGCAGTATTATTTTTGGATGGTTTATTCCACCCCGAAAGAAAGATCGAGTTCATCTCCTAATGCACATTTTTCTTGATTTAATAAAAAATACCTAGCAACTAACCCTATAAGCAATGCCTAAATTATAGGAATCGTTGGTGAAAACAGGCATAAGTGTCCCCGAATTCCACCAAATTTTTGTATGTTTTGGAGGACCCCGAAATCGGACGTTTTTTGCGCAGAGCCACGAAAAAGGCAGTTTTTTCGTCAGATTTTAAAAATTCCGGTTGCACCGTGAATGTCGATTCCAAGCGAGGTTCGAATTTCAAATTTTTCCAAGCACCCTAACACTCTGAAATGAAAATCCAAACTCGATCGCTTTTTCTTGCTTGTTTTTCGGTTTTCGTCGGCGTCAACTTTTAAAAATCGCACACCCGCCCGGTGGCAAGCGACGAAATTTGGCCACTTTTATTCTTACATCCTGAGGAGTAATCGGTACAATCTTTGAGTCTCCAGGAGGAACGATATGAAGCCACGTCGCCGAGACTTAAAGTGTGCAAATTTAACATTTTTTCAGGCGGCAAAAGTGCTCAAACTGTATTTGATCGCCAGGTGCAAAAAATAGAGGGTTTTTGATTTAGAAAGTAGATACCTGTTGTAATGACGATCCGAGACATTTTTTTGATATCTTGATCGAACGTTAAATGTTCAAAAAATCGCACCAAACGACAGTTGTACCACTGGCGCCCACAGTTTTTATACTCGAAGGAATTAGGAAAATAAAGCAAAATTTTTAAATTTAGGTGTGGGCAGTTCCCGTCCGGCCATTTTTTAACGGATTTTCATTTTTAAAAACTCTGCTGAATCTACACTTAGAACTAAAACTGGCCACTTATGGTTTTTTTTTTAATTTCGAAACAACAATCCAAAAATATTCTATTTTAAGATTGCGTTTAAAAAAACTCGCAATGTTTGACGCGTTTCGGTGTAATTAACCCCTCAAATTCCATTTCACCCCTAGTAATTGCATTATGCTCTTGCGATCCACTTTACGACAAAGGAATCATTTCGATATCTCTTTTCGTTATGGAGTATGACTGAAAATGTAGCTAATAGGCCCCATATACTATTAAACAATTTGCGCAACAGAGAGTGTTGTGCAAACATGTTGACAGTGTATGGCGATGTTTGTGTTGTTGCACAAACTGTGGTGTAAATTCAAACATGTTTGAAATAATTTGTGCAAGATGCTGCGCAAACATGTTTGTGCAAACTGTTTGATTGTATATGGGTTTTCTAAGTGTCAGTATGCTTTGAAAATTTAGCAACTAATGTTACCAAGGAAATCCTTATTTTGTTGAGTTTTGTTTTAACGCCTTTTTCTGTACTTTTGGCAATAACTAAACCGATATAGTGAACTCTTCTAAAGAAGAAATGGCAAATATGCTGTAAGCGCTTGGGGAAGCTGAAAGAAATCCACTTCTAACTATAAGAAGAGAGCGTAAAAACGAAATTCAACAAAATAGGGGTTTCCTTGGTAAATTTTCAAAACATACTGAAATTTAGAAAACCAAAATTGATAATTGCAAGTTTCGATTTTATTTGTGTTGTAAAGCATAAAAACTGCTTTGTAGTTTATACTGCTGTTATCAGCATTATTAAAAAAGCAAAATAGAGAAAGACACAAATAAGTTTTAGGCAAATTAAAAAAAAAATCCGGAAAAAAATTCACCAAGAGTGCTATTTTGTCTATTTTCACTGTTTCTCAGTTTGGATATTAATATCTTCTAAACCATTGATAAGCGACCATACAAACATAACATCCATAGAAAGCTTGTAAAAAATGCCATCGACTGACGTTAAAATATACGACCAGTAGTTTGGAAGTTACAACCATTTAAGTGGCCCTAAAAAAATTTTACAAAATCAAAAAATTAAAAAAAAATAAATTGCCCTTTTAAGCGTTTTTCGATTGATTTGGGTTTGCTGATAACGAATTAAGCAATATTAGCGCGATCCAATGCGTTCTTTTTAAAATACAGCGTTTTGAAATATGGAAAATTTTCAAAAATTTCAAAAACTATAGTTTTTTTTCGAAAATATTCGAATCTCATATAACTAATAAACCACGATTATAGACTCAAGCCTGCTGATTACGGAGAAATCAAAATTTTTGGGCTACGACCAGTAGGTTGCAAATTACAACCATTTAAGTGACCCTAAAAAAATGATACAAAATCGAAAAATTAAAAAAAAAAAAAATTGCCTTTTTTTAGCGTTTTTCGATTGATTTGAGTTTGCTGATAACGAATTAAGCAATATTAGCGCGATCCAATGCGTTCTTTTTAATATACAGCGTTTTGAAACATGGAAAATTTTCATAAATTTCAAAAAACTATATTTTTCTTTCGAAAATATTCGTATTTCATATAACTAATAGACTATGATTATAGACTTAAGCCCGCTGATTACGGAGAAATAAAAATTTTTGGGCTACGACCAGTAGTTTGGAAGTTACAACCATTTAAGTGGCCCTAAAAAAAAATGATACAAAATCGAAAAATTTTAAATTTTTTTTGCCTTTTTTCCATTTGAAAATTTCGTGTAACTGTTCAATTTGCGTTTTATAAGGCACCCTGATAAAAAAATATCACAAACTTAAATTTGAGATGATAGTTGTAGACTAGACGATGTTAAAAAATTTTTGACAAAATTTCAAGCAACATGTTCTTCTGTTTTAGAGTGGTGATTTTTCAAAAATTGATCTTTTTTGGCTTAAATGGCAAATATCAGCAAAACGAGTGATGATAGACCCATAAAAGTTTATACAAAGTATAATTATTTTTTGATAAGGAATCCAAAAATGTCATAATATACTGGGTGTTCCATTTAAAAAAATATAACTTTGTTTCAGTAGGCCATGATGGGACACCCTGTATATATCGAAAATATTTTTAAATTGTAGGGCATGCATGTATCTATATGTTTTCACCTGGAGGACTTCTTCATGGTCATTCTACCCTAACTCAGTTTTTTCAAATGGAAAGCCATATTTTTTTATTTGAATCTGAATCCAGCAAAATAAGAAGAAAATACTGTTTGAAATTCTTTTATTTGAAATACTACCCAACTCCGTATTTCAGTAATATCACAATGTTTCGCGGGAATATTCATTTATATTAAATTTTTGTAATAATATTAATTTAATATTGGCATCATTTAAAAGCTTTTAAAATAACGACTCAGTATTAATATTATACAAAACTGTATTAAACTATCATAATATTATTAATATCGAATTGTGATAGATTCATTATTATATTACTCAATCATATTATTCCATACTTACCATATTACTGAATTAGTACAGCACTAATAATAATTTCAAATTAACGAGAAAAAAACCGGCTTAGTCAATCAATGGAATTATGTTGAAATGAGATAAATAAAATACAAATATACTGCATAAAAAATAATAAAAGTAAGTTTATAAATATTACAGTAGTAAATTATAAAATATAATTTGATTTTCTTAAAAGGATAAAAATAATGAATACCTACATCAGTATCATATTTCTATTAAATTATCTATTATTACACACAATGGAATTTAAATTAAATGATTGCTTAGTTGGTTTATTTGACAATTTGGAAAACAGCAGAGAAGTTTTACATGTTTACGAAAATGAAACCAGAGTAGAAAACTCAATTTTTATAAAAAACAGAAGTAAAACTTTAATAAATCTGGAAAAAATTCACAACACATTAACTTATTTTCAAGAAAATTTGATTATTTTATATGAAACTACTGGAAGTTTCAACAAAATATCTAAACTTTTATTGGAAATCAAATACAAAAGCAAAACAAGATTTATTATAATCTTGGATAACGAGGTTAATAATTTAAATGAAATTTTTAAGCAAGTATGGGATTTATTTTTAGTTAATGTAATTATTATAACAAATAATTTGCAAGTATTCACTTATTTTCCAGTTAAAGATAACAGATGTAATGAGATTAAACCTATCCATTTAGGTCACTGCAAAGAAGTAATATTTTTAAAATATTTATATAATGGTAGTGAATCTTTATATTTTTCAAAATGCAATTTAAATGTGAGTTATTATAAACTAGCTCCATATGTTGGTGATATTACTGGTAGTTGGAGAACTGCAGGTGTTGAAGTATTAGTATTAAATGATGTAATAAATGCATTAGAAATAACAAATGCACACCATGAATTATATGAAGATGCTTCATTAAATTTGGATGAGTATCTGAATAATTTTCTAAATTCTAATAAGCACTTGGGAATAGGTGATTTAAGTGTAACGACGGAGAGATTTAAAAAATTTGAAATAGTTTATATTTACTTTATAGATTATGTATACTTATATGCACCAGTTGCTAAAATTACAGAACCTTGGGAAAATCTAATAATTATTTTTCAAACGAACGTTTGGGTATTACTTTTAATTCAAACAATTATTACAACGATTTTCTGGAAGTTTCTAGCAGGGAACTTAAAATTATTGAATTGTTTTATTTACTTGTTTGGCGCGTTTTTTCAATCTGTTAATCAACCGAAAATTATTCAATTAAAAATAATCTTCATTTTTTGGATATTTAACTCTTTTATCATAATTAATTATTATCAAAGTTTACTTCTTTCTTTTTTATTTAAACCAGCATATCAACCTCAAATTTCTACATTAGAGGAGCTTATAAAATCAAAACTAGAATTTGGAGGTTTTGCAGAAGTTATTAAACATGTAGATAACAGCAGTGAAACTATGCAAGGAATTATTAAAAAATTTATTTCTTGTCCATTGTATGATGATAGCTGTATGGACAGACTTTATATACATGGTGATTTTGCTTTAACAGGAATATACAGGGGGTCAAACATGGTTTTATCATCGAATCCTACGTATAAAAGTTTCAAACTTCAACCTCCTCTGTGTACCGTATACATAAGTATGTTTGCAAGAATTGGTTCTCCATATTTAGATAGAATTAGAGTAATAATAATGCGATTAATTGACAGTGGTCTGTTAAGGAAGTACGATGTCTATGATTTTGAAAGTATAATGAGAATATCAAATGATCAGCAAAATATAACATTAGAGCATTTATATTTGATTTTTGTTATTTATCTTTTGGGAAATTGTATTGCATTTATAGTATTTTTGCTTGAATTAAAAGTTATGAAAATGTAATATTATTTAACAAAATTTATAATAAAATTTAATCTCTAATGTCACTGTTTGACACTAAAAGAATAATTTAATATAAATCCTTAAAAGACATTTGTATACACTCTAACATACCACATTATTTAATCACTAGAAAAATTCAAACATTAGTATTTCAGATATATACATAATACTGCTACCAAGTAATAAAAATAATAAGCAAATCCAATTATTCATACCTATTTAATGTCTTATAAAAATGACTGTTTTAAACGATTTCCAAAAAAAAGGCGTGGCACTGAAATAATACTTATTAATGCACCAAGGGAGTAAAGCAAGTGTTATAGTCCGGACTATAAAAGTAGTTGCCCTTGACTTCGTCTCGGGAAACAATCACAGGAGGAAGGAGAAACCAAAAAATCAAGAATTCTTAATCGAGAAGAAATTTATAAATTTCTAATGAAACAATTTTAATCCTAAAATACAAAACTCAAGTGGATCCAATTTATTCTATGCAAAAAATATAAGTATGTATAATTCTGTAGGTGTTTTTAAGCTGAATTTAACTCTGTAACCTCTAGCATATGAAATTTTTAAGCTATTTCCATTTGATTATTTAAGAACAAAAGTAATTCTTAGAGCAAATAATTATTTTTTAATTCACAAGTATAGATTAGACAATTGTACAGATTATTTTAAATAAAAATTAATAAATTTAACACTTGCTTTATTATATATTTTTTATAATTTGTATAAAGTATTTCGCAATTTATTTTCCTCCTCTTGATGGAATCACTCTCTATGATCAGCAGCTGCAGCGCCAAGGTTTTCGGATACAAAACCAAACGGTTACGTAAGAAAGCAGTAAGAAGAATGAAACTCTTGTTTTTAACGAATGCACAATGCACTATAGTTTTTTTTTAACGTACCCTCAGGATTTCTCAAATTTTAAATTTTGTACTACTATTAATTAAAAAGCTGAATGACTACTTTTTTTTCGAGTACACCTTGTCGTACAATCACACGCAAAGGTATCGATGACACAAAAGAAGTATTTTGACCCAATAGCAAGCCTTCGCTTACACGAGATCACACGAAAATAAAAAAAAACCCTGCCCACATCTTAAATAGTATTCATTTCTTTCAAATTTCATCTCATCTCGTGTCTGCGATCGCTTGCTATTGGGTCAGCATATTTCTTATGTGTTTTCGATATCTTTGTGCGTGATTGTACATTGCTGAGAAAAAAATACCACCGAAGTGAATCTACTGAATCTTTAGGTGTAATTAGTAATTTATGAAAAAATCGCAAGTATCCGAAACTGATAATAGCGTTGCTGTTTTAAATGGCAAGTATTTTTTATTATTTCTTAGAAGAGAAAAAAGAACATAACTAAAAAAGGTATTTCTTTTTAGAGGTAAAAAACAAATTGAAAAAATAATTGTGTCTATTTAAAAAATCATAGCTACCTTCACTATCGCCCATTGCGGATGATGGTAGTGTTTTCATTTTTGCATAGTTTAAGAGAAAATTTCATCTTGGTCTGATAATTTAAGAGACACTTTAATTATGCAAAATCTTAAAAGGGTATTTTAATAAAAGTTGTTTCTTTTTAAAAGACCTTTCCAACAATACGTCACTCAAATTACATCAAAAGATTCTTTAGTATTGTTTTTATAAATATATTAACCGATGGCGCCTTTTCAAGATTTAATATAATCGATTTATTTCTACTCTGTATGTTATTCGAGAAAATATAAATTTCTAAAAAGTCTCAATTTTCAGAACTAAAGTTTACAATTTCAATAATTTTCTCGAAAACTACTAAAGTTAACAACACCAAAATTATATACCAGAAATATGTAGCACCTAGACGTATTTTATAAATATTTGGTAAAAATCGGTTGATTAGTTTTTTTCCTAATAAAATCACAATGTGTTTGCTAGAATTTGAGCACAAATCCTGAAAAGTTTATTTGAAGACTTTCAAGCTTTTTATTAGAAAGGTCGAAAAATACAATTTATTGCTTAAATTTGGAGCCTAAAATGTTTTTGGACCAAGTTTACTTTTCGAGCAATCAACTTTTCTGAAAATTTTAAAAAGTTTGGACTAAATTTGACTTGATAGTGGGATTTTCCACATTATTGTTCAGAATTCAAAAACGAAAAGTAATAACAAAATGATTCATTTTTCGGCTTACAACTCATCTAAAGCCTTTTCTAAAAATATACAAATTTTTCTAGCTGATTCTATGACTAATTTTAAGATAAAAACTTCAAATGTCCGATTTCGTTTCCTAAGCGAGCTACAGCTTGTGAGGAACAGATGGTGAGAAAAAGAAGGGTTATAAAAATAAAAAATCGCCTTAATTTAATGAAAACATCCCAAATCTGAAATGGTTTGGCAAACATTGTTTTGAAAAAATAATCCTAAAAAATGAACCCATAAAAAGTTAACACTATTTTTATTACCAACCGTCTCAAAAACTACCCTTTAAAAGCATGCAAGAAAAATCTCGTAAACATATCTAAGGTCACGCCCAATTTGAATTTTCTACTATAAAGCATTTTCAAATAATCGTACAAAAATCTTCTTTTTTACATTTTTACACCACCTCCGAAGAGCTGTAGCTACCTTATGAAAAGCGAAATCGGACATATGTTTATATGAAGTTTGTATTCTAAAACTAGTCGTAGAATCGGTTTAAAAAAATTAATGGTTTATTTCAACTTACCCAGTATAAAACTTTAATTTAATTAGTTAGGTTTTTTAAAAAGTTTTATTATGTAAATATTTTCCAAGTTTTTAATTTAATTTGCTTGAAAACTTCTAACGTTATCAATACCAAAATTTTATACCAGATACATTTAGCTTCTAGATGTATTTAAGAAAATATTTAGTGTAAATCGGTGGATTAGTTTTCCTGTAATAAAAATCGAAATGTATTTGCTAAAATTTGGAGAGTTCGTTTGATCTCTTTCAAACATTTTATTAGAATATTCGGAAATAATAATTCATTAAGCAATAATATAAAAGAATACAATTTCGGAAAGCAAACTTATACAGTTTGTATGATGCTATAACTTGTATTGATTGGACATCCCTAAACAACTGTAAAGATGTTGAATTAGCGTGTCACACAATGTATCGAAAAATTCACAATACATTCGAAAAACATAAAGAAGTCACTTCTAAAACAAGAATGAAATACCCACAATGGTTCACTTCTGAAATAATAAAAGATATTAAAATGAAGACAAATTACATTAAAAGATATAGAGGTACTCAGTCATACTACCTTAGAACAAGAATTCAAAACCTTAGACGGTCAATTAAAACAAAAATAAATAAATCTTACAAGGAATTTCTAGAAAATGCAGAAAAAGAAATTGATAAAAACCCAGATCACTTCTGGTCATTTATAAATACTAAAATAGGCAAAACAAGAATACCAGGTGAAACGGTTTATAATGGAGAAATTGCTACAAAACCAAAGGAAATAGTCAATAAATTTGCTGAATACTTTAAAGAAGTATTTGTAATTTCAGAAAAAAATCGACACTAAAAAAATCAGCAAACAGCAATCGTTGGAAGTCACCTCAGAAATTGTAAGTGAGTTAAAGTAACGTCAATATATAAATCCAAGGACAAAGCGAACATTACAAATTACAGGCCTATTTCAATTAAATCAAACTTCTCCAAAATATTTGAGATGATTTTAGCAGCACATATTTATCGAAGAGTCCAAAGGGAAATATCAATTCAGCAACATGGGTGCATGAAGGGTAGGTCCACAGCAATTAATTTATGCAACTTAACTCAATACATATCAAATGCAATTGATCAGCAAACTCAGGTGGGTGTGGTTTACACAGACTTTGCGAAAGCATTTGACAGGATCGATCACAGTGTTCTTCTTAAAAAAATTAAAGAGTTTAAAAGCATTCATTTATCTGTGATAAAAGTTCTTACATCGTTTCTGAAAGGTCGCGAGCAATATGTTGAATATATGGGCTGCAAATCAGAAAAATATACATCAAGTAGTGGAATTCCTCAAGGCTCCAACCTCGGACCAGTTAAGTTCCTGCTATTTATTAATGACATTTGTGAAATCCTTTCTTGTGAATATCGGCTATATGCAAACGATTTGAAAGTGTTTAGGACTGTAAGAAGTTATGATGATTGTTTAGAACTACAGAATAACTTAGATGCGGTCACAAATTGGTGTGATACTAATAAACTTCATCTAAATATTGAGAAGTGTTATAGTATGAGTTATACGCGAAAAGTAGAAAATATATATATTACAATTACAATATACTAAATACTAATCTGCCTAAGCTTGATGAATGCAAAGATCTTGGAATTGTATTCGACTCAAAACTTTCATTCAATAATCACATTGTGAATCTTAAGGGTGATTCGTATGCTGGGTTTTATTATTAGAAACGGTAAATGTTTTCAGATTAAAGCACTACTCACTTTATACAACTCTTTCGTTTTGAGTAAATTAGATTACTGCTCATTAGTTTGGGCACCATTCTATCAAAAATATATTAACATGCTTGAGGCAGTTCAGAAACGTTTTTTGAAATATTTGTTTATTGTGGAAAGAGGGGAGCATCCAGATGTAACAGTTTCTTATAATCAGCTATCACAGCACTTTCAGATTCTCTCAATAAATAATAAGCGGATTTTCAGATCTATATCCACACTTTACAAGGTAGTGCATAATTTAATAGATAACCCATGTATGCTCAATTATTTGAATTTTCATGCACCTAGATTTTTGAGTCGAAATTCCATGACCTTTACTTATAAAACTCCAAGAACAAACTACCATTATAGTTCACCAGTACATTATATGTGCAGAAACTATAATCAGTATCAAAAAGCAAAAAATACATGTTTCCATTTAAAAAATCTTAATTGCCTCTACCCTTACACATTGAGGATGATGGTAGTGTTTTAATTTTTCCATAATTTAAGAAACCATTTGTCACTTGTTTCCTTTGGTTTTTCGTTTAATTTGTTAATTATGAAACATATTAAAAAATATTTTAATAAAAGTTGTTTCTTTTTAAAAGACCTTTCAAACGATACTCGACCTATGTTGCCTTTTAAAAATCGAAAGTAACTTCCGGTCCAGGGCACTTCCGGATTATTCCGGAAAAAATAAGTGCACCAATACATTCTTCGGATTTGCTTTGGTAATATTTTTTTTATTTCAGCCATGTACGAAAAGGCGTTCTCAAAATAAAAGGGGGTGGACGGCTGGTCTGAGACACCCTGTATATTAGTGTAAACTTTCTTTAATGTATTTAATTATTAATGTATGTAATTATTGATTGTTAATCTATTTTGTGATGTTTATTTGTTGTCAATTTATGTATTTTCCCTGTAATTGGAGAATCTCTCTGTTGGGAATAAAGTCTATTTATTTTTTATTATTTATTCGTCCCATATTAATGAATTAATGGCGGTTTTTTGAAATATCTAATACCATCTGATGGAAAATCCTGGGATTGCCACTGGTGGTACGGATGCTTTAAGCGAATTTTGTTGAAGATTAGTATAATTTGATAAAAAAAAGAAATTTTGACACAGAGAAAACATGACAAAAATTACAATATTTGTTTAACTATGGCTGTAATTGGTCAAAAATGCCCGAGAGGTGAATATGTTGCATGTGGCTATCTAAGGACCTTTTATTGAAGATAGGAATAATAGCCAATGAGCATCATTGTAAATTAGTACTTACTGTACTAATATTAGCTCGTCTCAGTTAATAAAAGCATGCTAGAGGTTTTCAATAACCTACTTAGATGTGTAATAGATATTATTTTTAGATTGTTTTTACTATGTGGTCCTATGAGTACATAATATAATGTAATGTAGCGCAAAGATATCGAGGATCGCTGACACGAGATGACACGAAATTTGAAAGAAATGAATACGACTTAAGATTCGGGTGCAGTCCCTTCAAATTTCGTGAGGTCTAAAGCTAAAGGTTTTATTGGGTCAGATTATTTATTTTTTGTGTCCTCGATGCTCGATATCTTTGCGCGCGATAGTACAGTTGGTCCCAGTTGGAAGTAGGATAAAAGTAATGACTATCACGTATTCTTTGTCCTACTTCCGACTGGAAGCAACTTTACATACGCAGAAGAAATTCCTTTACCAACCTAACATGACGCGTAACTGTCGTCTCTCTGGATTACCAATTTCTGCCACCGAACGCGTATCGTTTTTCCTAGCCTAACATCCATACACAAAAAACTTACCTTGCCAAATATCATTGCAACTAAAACATACTAAAGATATGAAAATACACCCTACAAAAAAAACTTCCTGTACATATTGGGGTTTTGAAAATAAAGCTATATTTTATTCAATTTCAATTTCAGTACTTTGTCTTATTTATAATCTAACTTAGTTCATTATTTTTAATATTGGAGCAATTATCCTCCTCGCGGGATACCACAACGAGAGCGAACGAACGTCCATAAACGGTAATTTATTCCAGGTCGAGTTTTCCTGCAGAGAATTTTTATCCTGTTCTGCGTGTGCTTCTTCCACTAGCGTGCAATATTCATCGTATCTAACGGCACCAATCTTACTCTGATTCACGTAACTTTAACAGTACACAACTCCACTCACGTACCGGATTAACAGCTACGAATCGATATTCCGTACCTTGCATAAATTTCCCGAGTACAACACGCAATAATTTGTTTCTTCTACCAGTCTTGTCAGAAACGAAAAAAAAAGCAAGAATTATTAATGGAATCATTTATTTGCCTCCACATATAAATTCAATTACAAACAATGATAAAGCCACCAATAATCCTACAAAATACAGGTAAAATACAGGTCCCAAATGTGTGAAGCTTAAAACAGTCTTCTTCGAAATGCATTGTTTGGGTTGTTGAAAATCAACCGTATCATAAACATCCAATTTACTAATCAACCCATTTGATAATAAAAGCATGAGCAATTCATTAAATTTTTGGGTAAATGGTGAATTTTTATTTAAATAAAACGTGTTATAAAAAGAAAAAGTAGTAGGTAACACAAAAATTGTATGGGTTTTGTTATTTTTTAACAAATAATTAATATTTCTTGTATTTCTAAGCAAGGCGAAATTGTGTTTGGTTAATAACCTTTCGTAACACTCCAATGCTTCAAATGAGCAAATTTCAAACCTATTTATAATTTCTTCAGTTTTCTTATCGTCTTTACGCAAAAAGTCTAAAGTTTTTGGAAATCCTCCCAAACCCAACTGTGATTTTAATAATTTTTCAATGGTATTAATTTGCGCTTCATGATCAGGCCGGAACAAAAATGAGGTCATTAAAGTTTGATACGAGCTTGTGGCAAATAAGCAAAAGAATGCCCAGATTAGAAATAAATATTTAAGTATTCTTGTTTGTGGTTGCTTTTTAAGAGGTGCGAATATCATTGATATTATGAGAAATAGAGAAGATAAATACCTTCCTTTTCTACTTGCATAATTCCATAAAATACTCATAATTATAACAGTTACAAAAAATAGAAATAGTATTAAAGGTTCAAATATAAGAAAAATATTCTTCCAAGGTGCAACTTCTTGCGATAAAGGAACGTGGAATGAAAATTTTACCTGTACATGTGGGTACGTGTAATCAAAATCAGTTATATAAGCACTATCCACCCAAATTATTCCAAAAACAATACTCAGTGGTATTTCTTTCAAATACCTCAATAAATTAGTATAACTGCCATTTGGTAATTTGGTACCCCAATCAGGATAATTGTGATGTATCATTATTGACCTGATTTTTAATTTTTCGCAAATTTCCCTTAAAATAACAACTTCTAATCCAGTGTTTAATTCATAATTTTCCAATCCAACAAAGGGCGGAGATTTTTGTGCATAAATTTTTAAAGCACAATCTTTTACTATTAAATTTAAGCCGTCGTACCAAGATTGATTTAAAGTAATTTCTTTTGGGTTAACGTCTTCCCAACATTGTGAATCTTGGTTTTTATAGAATTTTTCTCCATTAAAAACAATTGTATTTATTAAATAGAATTTCAGTAAAATTTTAAATATTTTTGTTATATTCTTATTTTGAGTGCTTATAAAAGTGGGGGTTTTAGATAGAAAATTTTTCTTTTTAAATACAATTTCCAAAAATGTCTTCAGTTTTAGTAAGTTTTTAATCACAATAAAATAAAAATCAGATGGTGCTACATTGTTTTTATCCAACATTTTTAAATCGTGCACGTTTACAATTGATAAGGTTGTATTTAATGCATATAATATTTTTATATTAAAATCTTCGGGCCAGTCGTTCACGTACAGAATTTTACTGAACTTCTTTTTATTATCAAATATTTTATTAAATATATTTCTATATTTAGTTTTGTTATAATTATAATCTGCATTAGTACTTATTGCAAAATTATACATATTATGCTTGTTACTTATTATTTCTGATTTCATTAATTGTGTAATTACTGCAATAAATAGTAACAACTTTAACATTTTGATTTCTATTGAGGTTTAAAAAGGTTGATTTTAAGTTTGTATTTTTTGTTGTTTTGTTGGTATTTCACGCGCCATTCTAGCGTAAAGTACAAAATTATCACTTACATCGTATATGTTTATTTGAATTATGCAAATGTAGTTTTTAATAAAATTAAAAGTAAATATTGTTTTTATGGAAATGGATATTTATGTAAATAAAAATTAGATTTAAAAAAGATTTAAATTTTTATTGTGTTAAATTTTTACTTAAAACCTCACAAGAAAATCAACGAGGTCTGACCTGGTAGATGAATAGAAATGAAAAAATTATCTATAAACTTTAACTAACGTTTTTCGAGTTATATCATAAATGCTAAAAAAATAAATTCTATATGGATATTCTGGAAATAAAAAAAGGTTTCCAAGAAAGATTTTTGGTAAAAAACTTTTAATTTCATTTTAAATATAAAGAAATTTTAAGATAAAAGTGTGGAAAAACTCATTCTATTTACAAAAATAAGAAGTTTGCCTAATTTGTCTCGCAAACCCAAAAAAATCGTAAGGTTATAAATTGTTGGGTCCTCAATGTAAAATAGGTATCGCATTAGGTATGTAACTAAAATTAGAAGAAAATAAGAAAACATATTTAACGTTTTAGGCGGAAAATATGTTTCGCTAATCTGAATAGTTATTTTGGAGGAAACAGAAAAATGGATGAAAAAGTGACTTGAAAATAATTAAATACTTTGCCAAGAAGTAATTTATTAAAGAAAATTTACAAAGCTATTTTTTTACTTTATTACGGTTAACATTTACCTACCAGTATTTGTGTATAAACTTCGTAAATTAAACTGTACCAAAGCAAAACGTTCCAGTTCGTAATTTAAAAAAAAATATTTAATTCCTGTTCGCATTATAATTTTTTTTTACAGACAATCACCAGACCAGACCAGGTCTGGCTCATAGTTTTCCTGTTTTAATGAATATGAATTTATGCAAATATGATATCCTGTACATGAACGGAACCTTAATTAAAACAAATCACCCAATACTGTTGTCTTTTGAGATGCAGAACAATAAAAAATATTACCAGGACAGTTATTGAGAAGCAAACTATAATTAATACCTTTATTTATTAAAATATAAATTTTAAATTTTACTATGTTGTATGGTTCAAGAAAACACATTTTATGTACTACACATTTTTTTAACATCACTTCCGTTTTTACCGGAAATAACATCAACATTGTTTTTTTTATTGTTAGTTTAAAACAAATTTGGAAAATAAGTATTTTCGTGATATTTTCGTAAATTTCTTTTGATAATTAAAAAAATAAAAAAATTTTTTCTTCATCCGAAGTTGATAAAAACTACCAAAACTCATTCTAAATAATACAAATACCTAAATAAAATTGAAATTTGTTAAATTAGTCAAAAAATTTTTAAACATTTTTACAAATCGCTCTGCTTTTTTAAATGCAAAAATGCACCGGGTCACTCGGTCACTCGGTTTTTCTAAAAGTTGATTTTATAAAGATTATTTTGGTACTTAGGGTCAAATGAATTTGCGTCTGCCAGGTATTTTTATTTTTTCGTACTAAAAATTTAAACGCGGGCACGGGTAATTTCGGTCTTTCGTGAATTATTTCTCGCTTGTTGAATAATATTAGGTACTATTAGTGTATAAAATGTGTTTTTTCTATTTTGCGTCTATAAGAAGGCTATATACGCACTGAAAATAGTTCGTTTATAGCTATAAACACACTGTTTTGAGTGCGTCCTTTCGAAGTCGGTAGCACGGTAGTTGATTTTAAAATGGCAGTTGCCAAGCGACTTACAGATTATTTGATGATTTAACAAACCTGACATTAGAGTTACCAACTACCAGAAAATTTACTAAAATTGTAAACTACAATATTTTATTTTAAAAGGAAAAAAGGCGCAAAATAGAAGAAATGGTATAAAAAACTCGATTCATAAGTCGATAGTAGCACTTTTTCATTGAACGCGTGCTACAATATGCGACTTATTAACTCCTTCTTAAATATACTATTCTTTAACCTTATAATATACCCAAGTTTCAAATTTATAATTTCATAAATAAAGAAATTATAGAGATTACTCATGTATTGTTTTCACCCGGTATAGTATTAAAACTACAAACAAGCAACATTTTCATTGGAGAAATAATCATATAAAATACAATTTATATAGTAAAACTAATTACTTCTAAATAAATATTATTTTAGATAATTAGATTTAATCACCAGTTTCTTTTTTGAATTTTTATTTTTTATCTTCATTATAATTTACGTAAATGTCTATAGGTAATTTGTAGGAATATATGTATGGTTTGATTGGACATGTAAACTAAAGTAATTTTAAAATTTTTAATTCCTATTTTTCTTCAAAGTTTTAAAAAACTAAAAAGTATGTTTCGCTTATTTATGACAATTTTTAAAGAGTTTGGTATATTGCATATAAAACATTTTTTTCTTGTTTTAACGATTTTGATGCATCTTTTATCTTTTTAAATTTTATGGTCAGATTTGTTATTTAAATAAAAATAAATAAATAAATGCACCGTACAAGTTTCATCCGGATAAATAGATGTAGGTGCAAATTTTAAAATTGTTTTATGCATTACTAGGGTATCCATTTTTGTTTTTCTGAAATCCGGAGCATCAGACTTCGATGGGGTACCAAAAATATATTCAAAAACTACAACACAACACAAAATATTCTCGTAAATAAAATTTTAAAAAAGTCACATTCTATTAAAATAATATAAAAAATTACATTGTTTCACCACTCCCAAAAATTAATAGTCAAAAGAACTAATTGAAAGTTCTACGAAAGAAATTATAATACATCCAAAACATGGAAGATGAGATGCTATTATTGTCCTTCATCGAAGACCTCCAAAGCTTCATATCGAAAAATTATTTGATACTTGGATGAAGTTCATAATTTTCTTCCTTAATATTGTTGTCATCTCTTCTTTAGGTATCTTTTGCTTCCTAAGGATGGCTGTTCTTTAAAATATTGTAACTTTGCATTCACTTAGTAGATTATTATTATTTTTATATTATTATAAGTTTTTCCCAAGTGACTGCGGACCTCTGTGGATTTTTGCGGATACTGTGAAGTAGTATCATTCTTCTCTAGAACTCATAGGATAGACGAGTTCTTTTTTCTCTTTACTCGAATTCTATGCATACCCCAGTAGAAACGAAAATTGTAGTTGGAACGTGGTAATATTGTAGAAACATGTAAATATTGTAGGAATTCTTGTGAAAATATTGTACAAACATTTGTAACAATATGTTTGGGAAATATTGCGGTAAAATTCTGACAATGTTGTAGTTTAAATATTGTTCTAGTATTGTGGCTTAAAGATTCTGAAATGATTGTAGTAAAATATTGTGTTCATATTTCATTATAATATTGTATCAAATACATACTTTTAATGTGTACACAATGTTGAGCAAACATTCTGAATACAAATATAATACAATATTATGTTTTATTATGTGCACAATTATAAAGTAAAAAGCCACTATCGATATTTTCTAATTGAATCATACATGCATAGATAATTTAATGTGTATATTCACCCTGTCATCTGGTCGACTTAACTCGATGAAATTTTCAACTATTTGATTGGTAGTCATAAGTTGCTGTATTTAAAATGAAAAATTGATTTTTTAAAGTAGATAGATAATTTGAATAAAAAAGATTACTATATTTCCAGAATAGGGGGATGACCTATTTTAGATACAATTTAGGAAAAATTATACTAATATTTAATACAACCTTTCACAAGTAGGTAGATTCGGTGATGTAAGTGATTGGGAATTTTTAGATTCCACTCGGCCTTTTGTGGAAAAAATATGAATTTCTGTATTCAGTACTTACGTCTTTGATTTAACGCATTGGTTCATGTTTCAGCTTTACTGAAACTTAAAATAATAAATCTATTTGTGTTTTGTTGAATATTTAGTTACAAGGTACAAGAATGCACTTTAAACCCAATGTTTGACACTGACAAGTACCGAATATCCTCCATTTATAGCGCCCTCTATACTTGGTTAAAATTCCCAATAGTGCGCATGCTTAGAAGTCTAAAGGTCTAGAAATCAATCCCCAGTTGCAGCACTTTTTTTTGACGTGTAAGAATATTATCACAGGCACATACCACAACTTATGGTAATGTTCCAGCACAATATCAACACAATATTATCGCCGATCGACATTTGCTGATTCCACAATATTGTACTCAACCTTATCACAATATTTTAAAATTATATTATAATTTTATAGTAATATTTTCAGAACTTTGGTTTCTGCTTGGGTATATTTGGTTAGACTTTTCGTCGAGATTTTCGAGGAAGTCCTTACGAGAAAGAATTTAGTGTGCTTCATTATTGTTTCTACCTCTTTTTCTCTTAGCTTCTGAATGGCTATTCTTGTAGCGTAGAGGATTCTTTGGAGTCTCATGTCTCATCTCTCATTCTCCTCTAGGCATGCATGAAATATACAGGGTTTTCAAAACATGGCGGATAGTTAAAAAACCTTTTGGCTAATTTACCTAGATATGAAGGGTCAAAGTGTTTAATTTAACTTCTTTATTTTTATGAATTTTGAAAAACCACTAGATTTCATGTAAAGTTAGGCTCCTTTTTCGTTGTTCAGTAATAAATTAAATTTAAATCGTATTTTAATAACACGGGAATGGCCACATTATTAGTATATTTGCAGGAACTTTGTAAGAAAAATATTGATAATTTGAAAAATTTTAGAAAAATAAAAAAAGTACAAAGTTGCATGAATAAGCAGATAGCAGATGCAAAGTTTAAAAAATAAAAGTTTTCAATTTCAATTTTGTTTTTAAGAGTAAGATATTTATTATCAGCATACCCTAACTTTATACCACATTTCTGATATTATTCACGCACTCTGAATCAACCACAAAGCTGCACTTACTATTATTCATGACTCTTTTAGCTCAGTCTAACAACTTTCAGCTTTTTGAAACAAACAAAAAAAAGTATGTATTTCAATAATAAATTATCTTGGAAATGTAGGTATAAATTTTCCGATGTTTACATTACCATTTCGGTATTTACAAAAAATAATACCAAGAAAACGTGAACAGCTTACATTAAAGAAATCATAAAAATGAAAAATTATATTTTTTAAAGAAAATAATTTTTAAAAGCTAATATTTGTATTTTCTCTTTATAGATTAAAATATAAAATAACCTTGCCCATTTTCCTGAGATTAGATCTTTGGTACTTGGCTCACCTGAAACAAAAATTAAGTTAATTTTTATGTATTTATTTAATGAAAGAGGTGCTCGTAGATGATTTGGAATGAATCGTAAATGAGTAAAACAATTTGATGATTCCTATGCTCCAACTTTATTGTAATGATTATATCCTGTGTTATTTAACCCTACAATAAAGTTGGAGCATAAGAATCATTAATTTGTTTTACTTATTTATTTATTTAATTCAGAACATATTTTATAAAAAATGAAAACTAAATAGTATTTAAAATAAATATTGTTATAAAAAATAAAAGGGACTAACTTTTTTTCGAAGTTTTTCATCTTATAAATGTTAGTTAATAGCCAGGAAGATATATTACCAACAAAATTTTATTATATTCTTCCCTGTAATATGTCATGATTAAATGGAAGTTAATGAGCGTGTAATTGGTCTAATTTGGAAGTCTTGGCATATTTTTTTCGTCGGACGAGTGATCGAACGGAAAGCATAAATCTTCTAAAAGAGACATAATTTAATCGAACTCAATTCTCTCACAATTTTGTACATCTAAAAATTACTAGTTTAATTAACGTATTATAAGATTGCCTGGGAAAACATCAATAAAATCCTGCAAAACAAAAGGATTATTTTTTCCGTTTATAATTATTATGCTTTTAGTTTTCCTTAGACAATTATTGCTGTAATATTTTGTAATTTTAATTAAAGTACTCGTTGTGTCGTGTTACTTTTACGCCTTTTGGACATCATGTAAGGTGCTTTATTATAAAGACAATTGCTGGTACCGGTAAGGTTGAAACCCTGAGGCCAGGTTTGACCGTTCATAATAAGAACATTAAATATACTTTCACTAAAATCACAGCTTGAAAGTAGTTTTTTCGGTATTGAGGTGGGAGGAAGTATCGTTTTATAGTGTATCCTTTTATGAATATGTCATAAAATGATAATTATGTTTTATAAGGTTAATCAAAATTATATAAATTATTAATTGAATAATTTGGATAGTACAGTTGATTATATGTTGTTCTGGAGAAATGTTTATGAGAAAAATAAAAAAATGTTTATGAGAAAAATAAAAATTTATTTCCTGGAAACGCGGTTTTAATTTACGAATAAATTTTAGCTACCGGTATTTAAATCTCAAGTATAACCCGTAAAATATATAATAATCCTTGAAATCAAATAAAAAGCATTTCTTTTCTAGGTTCATACTTTTGTGACCAATGGGCGAGCAGAACTCTAGAAATCCCAATACTGAATATTTCATAGAATTAATTATTTCTTAAAATTAACCAGAAAATTCGTGTGACTTTAAAGTAAGTAAGTTAAAAACGTAATAACGAATAGTGAATATATTTAGAATGTAGAGCTCCAAGTAAGGGTGTTTAATTAATTATTAATATCCAGAATATTCACCTTATATTTTTAATTGTGTATTTCACATTTCACCTAAATAAGCCCAATTTGTAAGTAAATAATTAACCTTTTTAATACGCGTATTTAAAATAATTGCATCTCATAAAAAAGCACTTGTATCAAACAAACACAGTTAAATAATTCTTTCTATTGTGGAAGTAGTCTTAATCAGACTACTAAAGCAATCATGTATATTAAAATACTTATTTTAAACACAATCGTAAGTGTTTCTATTACATACAAAATTGGTTTAGAAGAAAAAAGTAAGGAGATTAAAGATGCACAACAGTTACTAACGAAAAGTATTGGAAAAAAAGGAACAGCTTATTTAGGATTTACTTATCCATACTTAGATGTGGCTTCGGAATTGGCGCCAATATTATCCAAGAAATCAGTTACAATTAATAATTTAAACAAATTCTTTTATCAAAGAAGGTTTATTAAGTACGATGATTACATAGTATTAATATTGGATAATTTTGAACAACTCAGAAGGTATTTTCGAAGATACTTATACACATCATATTTTAGTAATCAATCAGTTTTTATAATTATTTATTATGGATTTGATGTCCTAAGAATAACCAATACTTTAGGTGCGCTGTTTTTAAAACGTTCAGTAGTTTTGGATAAAAGTGGAACATTATATACAACAATTAAGGAAGATAGCTGCGATTTGGTAAGATGACCCAAAAAGTTAGGGAATGATTATAATTTCAACCTCATCGAAAACATATTTAATTCGACTTATGATTTTGCAAAGTGTGATATTGAGGCATTCACAGTTGAATTACCACCTTATGTCATTAATGTAAGTGATAAATCAAATCCAGGACTGGAACCAAAAATTCTAAGAACAGTTACACAAGTTTATGATTTCAAAGTTAACTATTCTCAGCGCAAGTTTATGCACTGGGGTTCAAGAAATCGAAAAGGGCTTTATGATGGAATGACACGTGAGTTGTTTGAAAGAAAAGCACATTTAATGTTTGGAATGATAATGGTTAATGAAACTTACATGCGGTATTTTGAAACGTCTGTACCACATATTGATGTGATATTATCATTTTATGCACCTGCACCTCGTTTAGCTTCGCCTTATCAATATTTTCTAGTAACTTCAAATATAGATCATTGGATTCATTTATTAGGAATTATGCTTGTAATAACTTTCTTGCTTTTAATAACTTCAAAAATTGTATATGAAAATACTTACAACAGTCTAAGCTATTCGGCTTTAAACGTTTTTGCTATTTTACTTGCTAAATCGATCAAAATTCCAAATAATTTAGCTTTACGGATCATTTTAATTTCATGGATTATTGGTTCCTACATTCTTTCAAGAAATTTTGAAAGTACGTTAATATCAATTTTGGCACGACCTAATTATGAATCCAAATTTATTTCTCTTAAAGACGTTGCTAAATCAGGACTGAAATTTGGA
Organism: Stenus bimaculatus; assembly: GCA_963971135.1. NCBI lineage: Eukaryota > Metazoa > Arthropoda > Insecta > Coleoptera > Staphylinidae > Stenus > Stenus bimaculatus. The sequence goes on from OZ020180.1 coordinate 38,934,390, forward strand.
GGAGATATTACTTTACGTGCATTATTTTCAGAATGTTACGATACTTACTGTAAAAATATTTATAAAAATTGGATCCCGTGCAGCCTTGATTTGACTTGTATTAATTTTACTGCGAGTAAGAGAGATTTTATAGCCTTGCAGGAATATCGTTATATAGAATATCATATGGAAAATTTTGTTGATCGAGATGAAAGCTGGATGATCTACCAAATGCCGCCAATTTCTAAAAATTATATATGGTTTGTAATGATTAAAGGAAGCCCTTTGAAAAAATTATTAAATGATGTTATTTGTAAATTAACAAGTGGAGGGATTATACAAAAGTGGATGAAAGATTCAACTTATCGTAAGAAAAACTTTCAAGCAAGTAATGACCCTGTACTTCATTTAGTACATTTCAGTCATGCTTTTTATTTTTATTTCATTGGGTTGGCATTCGCAACTATTGCTTTTTTGGTTGAAATTGTGAAAGATAATTTCTTTTATACCGTGTATCCTTTTATACATTAAATTTATGAGTAAAATTTTATTGCCCCATCATTAGCTATGAAATATTAGCAATTTATTCCCAAAACCCATTTTCTACATTCAAGTAATACAAACTCTGCAATTAATATAAAATTTGCTTGCACCTGCGGTCTTAAGGTCGCTCTATGTCGCAATCGAAAAACTAAGCAAGTCGTCGCAATTCGCAATCGATCCTGATAATACCACCTGTGTAATGCGATAATTGCGGAGCAAAACAAAATCCGAGCCTTTCTTTTGGAGCGCAATTTTATCCGCAATCAAAGCGAAGAAAAAGTGCAAATCGGAGTATTGTAATTACACCGTTGTTGCGTAAGGCCGCGGCGGTAATTATCTGAGAACATTGCGCAAACACAAAACGACACCATAATTGCACGCATTAATTGGCTCTATCTATTAATATCAAATAAAATGTAGCTAATTGTAATTAATACCTTGTAAAATTCTAAACATAAAAGGACCAATTTCATTTTACAACTTGCGAAATTCAAAAAGTGTAATATTATAGACATATTGGTCTTTTCGTTCACTAACATATTAATATATCAAATACCGAAAGTATTAGGAATTTAATCTTGGGAAAATTTTATTTAAAAAATTAAAATTACAGTTTATTTACGCTAAACTTTCTTTGCAATAATCAAACATGAGTCATATTTTCAAGCCTCATCTTATTTTCGTTCAGTAATGATGTGGGTAATTTTTGGGTCGAGGCGAAATGAAAGTGAATCCGTTTTTGACATACCGCGGTCTACAAATTCTCTTAATGGCTGTTGCCTGTTTTTTTGGGCATTCAATTAAAGCACTGAGCATTGAAACCAATTTAGTCATAAATGTCGTTGACTGTGGAAGCATTGAGAATTACTTTCGTTGATTAATAAGCAGGTACCGTATATAATTACTTTCAATTAAATCGAACCAAGTGTGAATAAGTAATAAGAAAAAGAGTTTTGATTTATGAATATCTAAATCTTAGATTTAACATAGTACATACATCTAGAATATAGAAATTTATATCAATTTAATAATATACCATCTTTTACAAATTATTCACTTTCCCTTTAACAATCGCTTCATCCCATATTCTTAAAATATAATTACAAAATATGATTTTCTTTAATAAATTCAGTTTTATAAATATATTAAAATAAACATACTTAAACTGTTCTCCTGTGTTTGGCAAATTTTGCTTTTGAACTTCAAAAAAGAGCTTAAGTTTACGTATATTTTGAGTCTTCGTTAGAGCAATTTTGATTTGGTGTAAAATAAATTCGTGTAAGGTTAATTTTGGATATTTAATCTATTTATGTAGCCCAAAAAATGTTAAAGTAATAAAAGGAAATTTTCTGTTAAAATTTAAGCAATGTTTTCCATAATTAATCATGTAAATCATGTAAAGAACAATTAAAAAACATTAAAGAAAACAAATTACTGATAGCATATATAAATTGTAGCGACACTTTTTGTCTGGTTTGGCAGAGTAATTTGTCAAGTGTAGTGTCCAATCTCACTAAGTAAAATCAATGATCATATTTATTTTATATTTTATAACCTTCTTTTAGAAGAAAAGCTTATAGATCTGAAAGGACTTTAAATATTTTCTTCGGCCTTCGAATTTTGAGCAGATAGACCTCTCATCATTATAGAATATTTCTTCTCATCTAAAACAGTTGAGACACTGAGAAAGTTGTATACTTACTCCTTACGCCATGTTTTATGAGGTATGGGAAGCGACAAATCCCAGAATGAATCAAAAGTTTCCGTTATCACAGTATGTATATTTAAAAGCGATTTCGAATGGTTTTGGTTCGTCTTTTGTTCTTAGATTGGTCTGTCATATTTGGACAACCGCATTCGAATATTTGAGCTAATACTGAGAAACTTTCAGCATTAGTTATGCTTTTAAGACGTTTAGATCTCATTCAACTGGAACAAATTGTATCACCGAAGGGTCGAGTCAACGTGAAGTGGGTTTGGTTTTGAATTGTTCACAGAGTGTTATGAACAGAACTTGGAAGCGCTGTGTGACTTATTAGTCAGTAGTAGTATTCTACTGCCATATACATTCATGGCGGAGGAAGACAACGCAGTACAACCCCTGCTGAAGACCGTCATAACCCAACTTTTCCTGCGTCTCGCATTAATAGGTCGTTACGTAATGCCACAGGTTCGTTAATTTCCAATCAAAAAGTTGGAAGAAGTTTGCGTATGATCGGTCAGAGGGCAAGAAGATGTGCAACACATCCATGCTTTTGGTGGAGGCTCTATTAGTGTATGGGGTGGTATTTGCTTTAATGGCCGCACAAACTTAGTGGTTTTACACAGCGCTACAATGAACGCGGTAAGATGTAGTAATGTTGTTATTGAACCAATTATTGTACCATTTGCTAGTGCAATTGACAAAACAATGCCCGCCGCCACCGTGCTGAAATAGTCAACCAATGATTAGAATTTCACGGTATGAAATGTATAGAGATCTTTGGGCCGAAATGTTGACGGTATTTAACACAGTCGAACATCCAGTGGAGACGTTGGAACAGTTGGGGGCCAATTTAGATCAAGAGTATATAAATAACTTTTTAGGAAAACATTTTTGCGTTTACCAAATAGTCATAGAAAAAGTATAATAATCTTTCAGAGTGTGTTATCTCTGAAAGATTTTGTCATATGTCATTACAATCCGTCCTTTTGTAAATTAATATTTATACAGGGTGTTTCAAAACTATTCCGCATACTCTTAAGGGCAGATTCCTCTCATGAAAATAAGACGAAAAGTTCAAATAAACATGTGTCCGATCTCGCTTCATAAGGGAGCTACAGCCTCTTAAAAGTGTTGCTAATAAGAAGGTTTTTCTTCGTTTATTTCAAAACGAATTGAAGTACACTTTGAAATTTGGTATGAATCATGATACAGTTGGGACACGTTTTCGTTAATTTTTTCAGTTTTTTTGTTAACAAAAGAATCCATGGCTAAAACGATTTTTTTAAATAATTTTATTTAAATTGTGTTGGCAGTCAATAAATTGAAAATGCATTTTCTCCGAAAACGGCGCAATCTAGCGACTTTAAATAAGAGCACCTTTTTTGTTAAGAATTAAATGTGGAACAATAATTTAAAAAAAAACTCTTGTAAAAGTTAAGCAAAAAAAGTTATGACAATTTTAAACCTCAACCTTGTACCAACTGTATCATAATTCATACCAAATTTCAAAGCTGTACTTCAATTCGTTTTGAAATAAACGAAGAAAAACCTTCTTATTAACAACACTTTTAAGAGGCTGTAGCTCTCTTATGAAGCGAGATCGGACACATGTTTATTTGAACTTTTCGTCTTATTTTCATGAGAGGAATCTGCCCTTAAAAGGATGCGGAATAGTTTTGAAACACCCTGTATTTTGGATTATTATTATTATTATTAGGGGTTGGAAGTGGGTAAGGGGTAATTATTAGAAAATCTGTCCCCCTAAAAACAAAAATCGACCTGTTTAACATTTTTTATAAAAACTGAACAGAAATACTGAAAAACAGACTTGATCAGTTCATTTACGTTATTTACGTTAATTAACTAATAATAATTTGAATATAAGTTTCTCAGTGAGTTAGGCACCGACTTTAAAAATAACGGCACTTTTGTAAAGCTGGTTCCTTGTACTTTTTATTTTTATGCATTTTGATCCCTATTGCCGTTTGAAATTTTTAAGTTGATATCAACCCCAGTTAGGAGTCAAAAGTGGGTAATGGGCAATTAGGTAAAAATCGTTCCCCCTTGAAACAAAAATCGACCTGTCCGAGCGTTTTTCCAAAAAGTCAGGTTAAATACCGAAAACCGGGCTTGTGAAGTTTTCGTTGGACCACCCTGTATAATTGAATTAAATAACAGACAAGGGGAGATTAGTAATGCTTACTCAATTTTTTATACCTGGCAATTTAAGAGTAGGGGGAGAAATTACACGTTGGGGGAGAAATTAAAAAAAAATTATATTATTTTTAATTATAGGTAGTCTCATTCAAACAACAGAAGAGGGTAGGTCAACCTTATTTGGGATATTGTAATAGGTACACCAAATTCTTGAATAAAATTGTATTGTTTATTTGTGTAAAATAAAGGATAAGGATTCATTTTAGATTTTCAAAGTAGTCGACGATTACTTATACATATAATATTTTGAATGCTGCGTTCATCACAGATTGACGCTATATTTTTCAACGGGCACTTTACAACTACGTAACCTAACCTAACCTAAATATTGTTTGAATATAAAAATTAAAAATATTATTTATGTTTGTATTAATTAGACCTATTTGTTATATCTACTCATTACAAAGTTAAAAGGGAACAAAATAGAAAATTGTAACTATTGAAAGCACTGACTTCTCCAATAAGACGAATTAAAAGTTTTCCCCGATTAACTTTCAAACAAACCTTTAATATCAGTTGCAATTTTCACTAAAATTACCATAAACTATCTTGTTAAATTGATTTAGATAATGTTCTATTAAATTATATATAAAAATTGTAGCCATTTAACAGTAGGAATTGGAAAAAAATCAAAAAGGCTTGCTTTTGCCTGGCCTCTCGGGGGAATGGATACATGAATTTTAAAACCCTAATTGGTTGATGGGGGAATGGTCATAAGGAATTAAAAATATCATATTGCTCGGCGGAAAGAATACACAGTCTTACAGATTAGACTAAAGTTCGTTTTTGAAGTTGTGTGATTTTGCTAGATTTTGCCGCTTTTTTGACAATTTTTATAATTTTGTTGGGTCATCTAGCTCCTTGATAAGTTCATAGACTTTCGTCTAAAATATGAGGTAATGTGATCGCCATACAATTTAGATGGCTAAAAACGGTTTTAGTGCGAAATATCGACGTATTTGTATAATATGTCAGTTCCAAATTCGAACTGTTTCGAACAACTCTATATAGAGTCATTTGTACCCAGCCAACACGAATGTCCACTATTTTCCGTTTTATTTTCAGCTATTGATCATTTACTGATTTCTGGCAAAAACGGGCGATGCCAAATTCAAACCCCTGTAACTTTCAAACCATAAAAGATAGACCCCTACTTTTTTGGTTTTTTCTTGATAAAATTTGCACTACTTTCTAACCTTGACGTTTGGTGAACAACGAACGGGACACCCTGTATAGTCGTCGATAAAGTATAGTATTGAACTCGCGGCTTCCCATACCGGCTCGTTAAATAATATACTATTTTTTTATTAAAATACTTACTTTTTGAATTTCCTAGATTTATAAAAATTTTAGCTTCTATAGAAAAATAAAGTCTTTACTCTGCGACAGGGAATTTAAACTTTTTGGTGTAGCTGTCAATTTTTGTTTATTAAAAAGCATTGGTATATTTTTTAAGATTTAAAAACACATGCTATAAATGACTTTCTGACACCCTCCTGAAAACAAAAAAAATAAAAAAAAACGCTAAATCAAGTCAGATAATATTAAACCAAGAAAATTTGGCACATGCGTGGGAAAATGGGTATACGTATACGTCAAAAATAGGAAAATTTACAAATGAATATTTTAGTGCTTGCATTTTAATATATGTAATGGAAAGTTAAATTTTATTTGTCATATTGACGCAGTACTTCGATATAATCTTGTACCAGATTTTAAATATTTATTAAAACATAGACTTATGTCATTTTAAATAAATTACGTATTATTATGTTTGTATATCCCTTTTATAAATATTTTTTTTAATATAATCTTTTGGTAAAGGATAATAAGTCTACTTATTTTTTTCAAATATATGATCCACCAGTAAATATTGAATAATATTTTTACTGAAAGATACATGAATACATACCCTTTGCCCGACATTAAATGTTGTAGTTTTATCCCTCCACACGTGTGTTTTTACTTTAGAAGGAACAGAAAGTTAGGGATGTTTTATTTATTTACTTTAAATATTAAGATAGTTTTTATTAAAAATGCATTTGTAACGAAAAGTTATTGTTTGTGATATTTTATGATTATCTAATGCTGAATGTGTTTAGTGTACCAAATTATGTATATTTAATTAAAATTTCATAATTATAATTTATCGACATTAAAAAAGCTTGATTAACGGAAGTAGCTACTTAATATTATAATTTTAGCTAATTTCCTTGCAAAACCTAATACTGCACTATTTTCTGCTTCCTCCTTATTCTCAGTACCTCTGTTTAAACTTTCGAATTAAAATTAAGTTTCTTTATTCTAAAATTTCTCGCCTAATATTTTGAATACATAAAGTGGAGCAGTACATATTAACATTTAAAAGAAAACAATGTGGAATACATATCGTTTGAATAACAAAAAGCCAGTTAGATATGCAGTGCACACTTTGTGGGTTTATTCTAAAGGAGTAAACTTGAAAAATTTAAAATAATCGAGTTAACATGTAATAAAACAACACATTTTTATACTGGCTTAAACCGGAATGTAGAAATAGAATGGACATTTAATATTATGATCCCCTTATGCCTCGAACCAGATTTATATCGTATGCTTTGGCCGTTTTTCTCACGATTAAACATGTTAATTAACCCATAAAATATAACATGCTTAATTAAATTATAGCTGTTGAAAATATGCTTTATTTAATTATTAAAATTTTAAGTGTATGAAGAAAAAATGGCATTATTAGTTTAGGAAGTGAAAAAATATTTCTTCTTCTTTAAAATATTATTTGTCTTAAATTCTTTAATATTAAACAGTAAACAGAAAAAAAGTAAAAAACAAGTATGAACGTCACAGTAAAGAGAACTAATAAACATCAAATCAATACTCGACCTCGTAAACCAAATACAAGAACAATTTGGAGACCCCACAACTAGGGAGCATATGAACAACTATCGAGAATTTTACAACAAAGGCAACGCTTGAAAAAAGAAGCTAAATAAAGCTAATTTTTGCTAATTCGGACAATAAACAAAAAACAATCTGAGAAATCATAAATAAACAAACGGAAAGAAAAAAATAAACATCCTAAAAATATCCCATCACCGGAAGACCTAATCAAATTCTTCACAGAATCGGCTCGACTCAACAAACACAAAACCCAAAAATACACATAAAAATTCCTGTGAATGGGTTTAATTTCTTCTTAAACTGATGAAATTGAAACTATAATTAAGAATCTCAAAAATGCCAGGTCCAAAGAGATATACGAACTTAGCACCTTTATCATTTATCTTCAACGAATGTCTTTCACAAGGAATATTTTCAAATAAATTTAAGATTGGAAGAATCCTTCCTGTATTCAAAAAAGGTAGTACAGGTTACACCTCGTACTACAGGTCGATATCTATCCTCCCAGCCTTCTCGAATATCCTGGAGCAAAAACTGCTGAGTCGAATAAATAAATTCTTCGAAAAAAATCAAGTACTTCTGTGATGAGCAAAACGGGTTCAGAACCTAGCGTGTAATAGAAGACGCAATGAAAAATCTACTTGATAAAGTACACAACGCCCTATAAAATCACCCGGCATGTAAATCATAAAACTGTGACCTAAGCAGAGCATTTGACACCATGTGACATGAAATCTTCTTTGAGAAAGTTGAACACTATGAGGTTCTTGGAACTTGGATAACATTATTAAATCATACCTAAGTGACTGAAACCATCTAACTGAGGTGGAAAATCATAGAAGCAGTGTAAATATAATCACCAATCACCCAGGTAGTTCCTCAAGGTTCACTGCTAGGCCCAATTCATTTCATAACCAACAGGGTGTTCCGTTCGTGGTTCACCAAACGCCAGGGTTAGAAACTAGAGCAAATTTAATCGACAAAAAATGAAAAAAGTAGGGATCTATCTTTTTTAGTCACGGAGCTACTGCAATATGAATTTTAGGTCACAAAAAACGTTAATTACTGTTTAACCAATATACGTTGAATTAAAAGAAAATTATTACTAGAAAGCTGAAACCATTCTCTTTCAATTCGTAACAACAGCAATACAGAAGTGGATGATATAATGTTGAAGAAAAATCGCAAAGAAAAAGGAAGAAGAAATAAATTTTTTTTTCAGTTTTTGAAATTTTCAAGATTAATTTTTTTTAATTTTATGAAAGTACTTTATGTTTACAACAAATCAGGGAAAAATTGGACTCATAGCTCTTTTTCTTCTCTTACTATAGCCTTCTGAAATTACTCCTAGAAGAAGTATTCTGAGCACAGTGTGTTACCATCGGTATTCGGACTGACGTGAAACATAAATTATTTGGAATTTCATCAGGTATGGGGTATAGCCTAATTGACAAACTATATACCCTTTATGATATACCGTATACAGTGTATTTAACAAATTATGCTCATTACTACTTCTGATAGAAGTAGTAATTTCAGAAGGCTTTAATAAGTTTCAGAAAAATTTTTCTATTTTTTTTTTTCACTTTTTGTATTTTTTTCAACATTTTAACATATTTTTATATTACTGTTAGGCCCGCCGCACACTGCAACCGACTAAACAGTTTGATACGATTCATTTATGTCGGACGATGACTCGGAGGAGAATTTGATATGATTTTGTACACAGATTCCTGGACACACTCACACTGGACCCGACAGTCACGCCCGACAGCATGTGACAGCTTGAGGCTGTTTGCAACCGTCGTGTTCGTCTAGGGTTCTTTTCTTCCAATAAAAACAAATGGTAATATAGCACAACAGGATTAATGCGTTCCATACTGCAAAGACTTTTAATTTTGTAATGGATGTGCTAAATACGTTCCGCGACAATTTTCGTCCGACATTATGTCTCGCGACAGCTTCGGTCAAAAATTTCTGTCTGCCGACATTTTGCCTGGAGACATTTTGTCTCTGGCTGTGTCGTCGGTTGCAGTGTGCGGCGGGCCTTATTTTAAGAGAATGGTTTTAGTTTTTTAATGATAATTTTTTTATCCCATTTTTTTACACATTGGTTAACATGTAATTAGTAATTTTGTGATTTGTGATAAAAAAAGGCCATAGCTCTAAAACTAATAAAGCTTAACCCCCCACTACTTTTGGTTTATCATTTATTTTCTAGTGAACCATGAACGGAACATCCTGTATACGAATGACCCATCAACAGTATCTCATCTATGGCGGTGACACTACAATAACTACAGAAGGAACAACATGGTAAAATGTTGAACAGGAAAGTTCAAAAAGTATGCGAGGTGCCGAAAAATGGTTTAAAGATAACCAACTTCGCCTAAACAAATCGAAAACCGTTAGCATAAACTACACAATGAACAAATGGTGTCAAGCAGTTAACCCGGTAAAATTTTTGGGCATCCGCATTGACCCCCACCTGAACTGGAAAGCCCAGATTGAGCAACTCTCTCTAAAGCGGTCAAAAGCATCCTAGGCCATAAAGAGATGCCTGCAAACATCGGAAACTGCGGCCGCTCTATCCGTTTATTTTAGCCTCTTCCATTTTCTACTCTATATGGAATCGAAATATGGAGTCACATAGACGTAAACCATATGGACCATATTTTGCTGGCCCAGAAAAAGACCGAAGTCCGAAGTCTAGCCAATGTAATATTCAAGACAACTTGTAAGCCGCTGTTGGTTCAATTCAAGTTACCAATCGCTCCTGCTATAGTACCTACGCCGAATAAATGCATTTTCCAACCTAACATGGACCTCAACCAAATGCGAATTGTTTTTATTAGCCCAAATCAGTTAATAAAAAAGTAACCTAGCTTATGGATTTTTAAATGTAAAACAAAGTGAGCAAAACTGTTTAAGTTTCTTTCGGTAGTCCAGACGGCATCCATTTACTCATCAGACCACCTATACCTACATTTACAAGACGCTTAGACATAGTCACTCGAAAGCACCAGAAATGAGTATAACTGGAAAATCACCCCAATATAACAGAAGGCATGGAAACAAACTGAAGCCTCAGGCCATCAGACTGGCAACTTCAGCATTTCTAAGGAAAAGAACGACCTATGTCCTGAAGAATGGAAAGTCATAAAAGGGAGAGGGTTTGAAAACTCACTAAAGGAGCACCTAACTAAAAATCCACCATGGCAACTAATTTGCATTTATTTGCTACATACAGGTAAAGTTGCTCCCAGCTTGAAGTAGGACAAAGAATACGCGATCGGCATTACTTTTGTTCTACTTCCAGCTGGGAGCAACTGTACATACACACACCTCTGTATTGTATTGACTACATTAGTGCAGATAATCAATACATATTATTATTATTAAAAATATATTTTTTATAATTATAACCTTCAGTCAAAGCTACTTTTGATAATCAATTAAATATGATTTTTAATTTTAATTCAGTAGTCTGAGGTAGATTGATGTTTCTTAAAGGAAAAATATTAATCCTGGTACTGATCTGTGTTCATAAATCATATTATTCTGTACACAAATAGCCTTCCAATTTTGGCTTAATTATGAAAATATGACGGCCCAGGAAATGTCGGTTCGTTTTAGGAATTAAAACATGGGGCCAAATGAGGAATGGGACTTTCGCGTGGTAGAAGCCACGAATTCAAATCAATATTCTCGCGATGCAGCATAAATTACAACAAATTACACCCTCCCTTTCTTTATGCAGTCACGATATAAATCAAGGTAGGAAAAAAACTTGGTTTTGTAAGAAATACGTATACATACAGTAGCAAGGCAAAACTGTGTGTTTAGAAGTTGTAGGACAAAAGAATTTAATTACAACTTAACACTAATTACACGTAACTTCCTCGTGGTTAAATACTTGACGCTCAAGCAGCTAAATTCATTAGCACACAATGAAAGATTAATTTAAAAGAAGAATAATGAACGAAAATATTCCGCGTGTTTATCAAAAGTATTAAAAAAAGAGATATAAAACACAACCAAATTGTTATGCTAATTTTTTTATTATACACTTTTTCATGTAAAATTTGTTGTTTAAAAGGTCGCAATTATGCACGAAACAAAAGCAAGTCTCTCGCTATAAAAAATAAATTTAATACCATATTAGGAGGGGAATTTGGTGGGCTATTATTCTCTTTATGTTGTAATTATTATGAAGTGTAGCGTGTTTTGGATTTATGCCCTTATAATATTTTTTCGGGTCTTATTTGGGATTTAATGCAGAAATATTGACATAAAAACAAGGGTTTTAAGATTGCAATTTTTAATTTTTTTATTATAATATTTACACAATTATTATTATTTTTTTAAATAAATTTCAAATATAAATGCAACCAATGCAACAAAGTTTCCTATGAAGTAAATCAAAAAAATTAAAAATAAGTGGTTCAGGGTTATAATTTGGTTTTCTTTTCTTCCACTTGTTTTATAATTGATATTATAGACGTCATATTTTTGAACTAATCCATTTTCCATTAATCGTCTTAAAATAATTCGCATTCTTTCTAAATAAGGTAAGCCTTTTTTTGCAACAAAACTGACGTATACTGTAGCTATAGCAGGTTTTAGTTTATAAGCTTGACATTCTGGACTTACACTAGAAATTAACTGTAATGAACGTTGTTCTGTTAAATAGGCAAAATCGCCCTTATAAAACGTCCTATTAAAACATTCGCCACCTAATAAAGGACATGGTTTAAATTTTTTCATTACCTGTTGCATGATTTTACTTTCTTTGTTGAATAAAATGAAACTTCCCGTGTAACCACCAAATTCAATTCCGGATGCAAGTAAATCTTTTATAGTTTCCATTTGTGTTTGGTAAACTTTTTTAAATAAAAACGAGATTAATAAACTTTGATACGAGCTTGTTAAGATAAAAGCAAAAAAAACCCACGAAATAAAAAATTGTCGTTTCGTCATATCTTTGGGTTGCTTTATGGTTTGAAAAAAACCACCAATTAAATAAACGTAACAATCAAGTATTTTAAGATTATTTCCAAACGTTTTCCAAATACCTGGAACCAAAATTATTTGTAGTAAAATCAGTATCCATACTTTGTAGTTAAAAACGTGTGTTAGATTTTTCCAAGCTTCTGATGGCCTTGCTACCGGTGCATAAAAGCAGATATCAACAATAATATGAACATTTACAAATTCAAAATTGTTTAATACATTATCTACTAATACTAAATGTCCAAAACCCAAATGCACGTTTTTCTCTTGAAAATTTGTATAATAAGTACGAAATGAGTAATTTTTAAAATTTGTAAAGTTTGTCATTATGTCATTTGGTTTTAATTTTAATGCTTCGACCATATCATCAAAAATCATAACTTCAAGTCCTTTAGTTTTCCAATAACCAGTATCACCAACCATTGGTGGAATGGAAACAGGATACACGTTTATTGTACAATTATTAAAATATAAGCTGGTAAGACCGGGAAGAACTGATGTAAAATTTTGTAATTCTACACATGAATTTAAGTAAACTTCTCGTATTTCACCACAGGAATCATCTTTAATTGGAAAGTAAGTATAAACTGATAATTTTTTGGTTATAATCAAAACGTTAACCAAAAAGGAGTCCCATAAATTTCGAAATACTTCAGATAATTCGTTTAAAGTATCAGTATCTAAAATTAAAATAATTCGTGTAGCTGTCTTGTATTTAATAAGATGGAGTAAACGTGCGAATGAAATGTAACTATTAGTTTCATACAATATAATAGTATTTGGTTTGATGTTATTTATATTTAATGTATTATCAAATTTTTGTAAATTTATAATTATTACGCTTCTATTGTTTTGGAAAATCGAATTATTAATTTGCGAGTCTTCATCGTATATGTATATAATTTCTTCAGTATTTTCCAAACTTGTGAATATTTTTTCGACGCAGTTGTTTAAGTTAAAAGAAATAGCTTGTGATGAAGACATAAATATAATATTAATTATTATTTTAATACCAAATACTTTTGTATATATTAACATGATTAAATTCATGGACACTAATTTTAAATAAAATGTAAGTTTAGTTACATTTACAGAAAGCTTAATTTCGGTGCTTCTTTTAAAAGCATTATCATGTAAATATTTATTTAGATAGTGTAATTAAAACTGTTTTTTATTTACACAACTAAGTATATGTTGTGGTCGAAGAAACTTTTTAATTTTTATTGTATAAATATGTATACTGTGTATTTGAAAACCAAACATTATTTTAACTTAAAAAAATTAAATAGAATTTTAAAAGGGAGAGTGTTTTTTTATTTCAAAGCGAATCCTGAAGGGGGATGATTAATTAATTATTTCTAAAAAATTAAACGGATAATATCAAAAAACGCTCGATTTTACTTCATTCTTTTGATGCGTGTGAAGTTTGATATAAGATATAACTCTCCCATTCAAAAGAAAGGACAGGTATTTTGTATCTTTACGGGCCGTAGAAATTATAAAGTTCTCACATCAAAATCGGCCGATGGAAAAATCATTCATTCATGAACTATACTGGCTGTAACGAAACATGGGTCTATAGTTTCAAGAAAACATACTTACGCACTATTTTTTCTGTTATGGAAGGAGAATACAAAATAAATCTTTTTCCGAAGTGATATACCCAACCGTTTTTTGTTTTTTAATTCTACAGGGTGTCCCACGATTTAGTTTACAGACCATATCTCCGTTATTTGAAAAGATACAAAATCCAACCAACATAATCTTTTAATGGCATCAAATTGGCCTTCCATTTTTATTCTTAAAATTTTATTGGCTTTGACCACCCTTAAGAAGCCATCATCAACTTTTTTTTTTAAATGGCAGCTCCTACTTTTTTTAACAAAAACTGAATCTCAACTTTATACTGAATACGACAGTATGTTACTCACTTAAAAAAATTGTATAAAATTAATTTTATTTTTTATTTTATAGTAAGAGAAGAACTAAAATTAATTATGATAAATGTTCAAAACTGGCTCCTGCACATTGTACACAAGCAGAATAAAAATGGAAGGCCAATTTGATGCCATTAAAAGATTATGTTGGTTGGATTTTGTATCTTTTCAAATAACGGAGATATGGCCTGTAAACTAAATCGTGGGACACCCTGTAGAATTAAAAAACAAAAAACGGTTGGGTATATCACTTCGGAAAAAGATTTATTTTGTATTCTCCTTCCATAACCGAAAAAGTAGTGCGTAAGTATGTTTTCTTGAAACTATAGACCCATGTTTCAAATTGAGACTTATCAAATTCAAATTGAGAAGAATCAATTTCAAATTGAGAACAATTAATTTCAAATTGACAATAATCAATTTCAAATTGAGAATAATCAATTTCAAATTAAGAACCATCAATTTGAAATTGACAATAATCATTTTTAAATTGAGAAAAATCAATTTCAAATTGAGAACAATCAATTTCAAATTGACAATAATCAATTTCAAATTGAGAATAATCAATTTCAAATTGGGAATAATCAATTTTAAATTAAGATTTATAAGTTTCACCTAAAAATAATAATTTAATTTAATAAAAGAAAAAAATATTGCCAAATTTTCGTACAAAGTCTATGAATGAATGCCAATGAATTAAAAAATTAGGTTTTGCCATATTTAATAAATCATACGAATTATTTGAATATAAGCAATGAATTTGGTACAATAATAAGTAACAGCGAGTTTATTTTTAGTATTTTCCTGTATGATATTTCTAGCGGTTGCCTATACAGGGTGTTTCGTAAGTAGCGTATAAATTTGAAACCCCACGTAGGAAATGTCCAATTCATAAAAATTCATTCATAAAAAATAAATTAAATCAATTTATTACTAAAAAAATATAATTTGGTATGCTTTGAAAATCGTCTCTTTTTAATTTTGGCATTTAAATAATAAAGATTTAAACATTTATCGTATTTAAGTTTGAAACAAATAACAAAAACTACAAAATGTTTAGTAATTCTGAATATGCCGATATAATTTTTATTTATGGATTTTGTAATGGTAATAGTTTGCAAGCAAGTAGAGAATATCAACGCAGGTTTCCCAATAGACGTCACCCTTCTTACCATGTTTTCTCCAGGACCTTTCAAAGATTAAGGGACACCGGAAACATACATCGTGCACCAAAAATTGGTGCCCCTGAAAAACATACATTTGAAGAAGAAGAAGCAGTGATAAACGCCTTTATTGAAAATGCTCGTACAAGTATACAATATCAATCATTTATTTGGAAGACTCTAAAGAGGGAAGTAATGCATCCATGCCATTTTCAACAAGTACAAGCCCCTGAGCCAGGAGATGAGATCAGACGTTTAAACTTTTGTCAATGGTTGTTGGAAAAAATAGCAGCAGATCCAAACTTTTGCTCAAAAATTATTTGGACGGATGAAAGTCAATTTGGCAGAGGAACTACACCAAATTGCCACAATGAACATGCGTGGTCATTGGAAAATCCCAAGTTAATAAAACGAGGAGGATTTCAGCAAAGATTCTCAATAAATGTCTGGGCATGGATTTTTAATAATCAATTAATATCAATGCAAGTACTGCCTAATAGACTGACATCGAATGATTATTTGATTCTATTAAATACCAATGTACAAGATATTGTTGACAACGTAGCCTTAAATCTCTTGCATTAGTTTTGGTATCAACACGATGGAGCGCCACCTCATAGGGGAAGAAATGTGACTAATTGGTTGAATGATAATTTCAATAATAATTGGATAGGTTTTGGAGGACCAATGTCCGTTAGATTTTTATCTTTGGGGTACTCTCAAAACAAATGTGTATACGATTGAGATAAATACTCAAGCACAATTACTTGAGAGGGTAAACAATGCGGTTGCTGAAGTGCAAAATAATTTTAATTTCAATGTTAACGAAGAGATGTTACGTCGATGCCGTGCCTGCATAACAGCAAGAGGAGGTGTATTCGAACAAAATTTAAATTAATTATGTAATTTTCAAAGCATGCTAAATTATATTTTTTCAGTAATAAATTGATTTAATTTTTTTTTCAAATTCTTATAACTTTTTTGTGAATGAATTGGACATGTTCATATGAAGTTTTCTTCTTAAAAAAGTATTTCCTACATGGGGTTTCAAATTTATACGCTACTTACGAAACACCCTGTAGAATACTCGCTTTGTCCAATATTTGCCCTATTCTTGCCAAGTAGTAAAATATGGTTGCTTGATACTTTAGGCAATTGCCTTTTTTGCCTATATGGTAACGCGCCACTGGGTATACCTACATTTTTAATTCATTTGCGTATATAGACTATGTAAGCTACTTTTAAAAAATTTGTTCTATCTTGAAATTAAAATGTTCTTTTTAGTTCAAACTAATAATAAATCTCAATTTGAAATTGATTATTCCCAATTTGAAATTGATTATTCTCAATTTGAAATTGATTATTCTCAATTTGATATTGATTATTCTCAATTTGAAATTGATTAGTCTCAATTTGAAATTGATTATTCTCAAGTTGAAATTGATTATTCTCAATTTGAAATTGATTAATCTTAATTTAAAGTTGATTAGTCTCAATTTGAAGTTGAAAAGGTAGACAAATTTAAAAACAGGCATTTTCAAAAATAGGCAATCACCTTTACAAGACGTCAGTAAAAGTGGTTGCTTATTTTTGAAAATGACTTCCACTTTTACAAGACGACAGTAAAAGTGGTTGCTTATTTTTGAAAATGATTCCGACTTTTACGAAATGTCAGTAAAAGTGGTTATCAATTTTTGGAAATCTTTCCCACTTTCCTCGGTTCCTGTCATAGATAAAATAGATAGCTAACTGGAATACAAAATTTTCGGACAGCAAAAATAGCGCCATCTTATAGGGTTCCCCCGCAACTTTGACGTTTAAACGGCGGGAGTGGAGGGAGAAATTTAAATATTTTATAAAATAATCTTATCATACATTTGAAAATTTATTTAATAAATATGATCGTTTAGAATGTTTAATAAAAAGTAAACATATTTCTTTAGCTATTTGAATGAAAAGAAACAAATATAATTAAATGGTTAATATTTATTTATGTTTCTGTACATGAGTACATTTTATGGATACTTACAAAACATTTAATATTTAATTTCAAAAATAAAATCATTTTGAGGTCTTGTGCTGGTGCTGTTTGAAGAGTTCAAGGGCACTTGGGATATTTTATTTTTACAACTGTTGCAAATTAAGATTTAGTTAATGAAAGTTAGTCTATTTAATGAAAAAAAAATGAAAAATCGGGGAAAGACTAATTCCTCTAAGGGATCATTAGGGTCCAAAAATTCATAGATCTGTTCCTCTGAACGCTAAAACGAAAGTAAACATTATACAGGTTGCGTTAAAAGTAACGCATGAAACTACATTATTATTTGGAATTTTGAAAAACGGTAAAAGGCTTTCTTTTGGAAAAATTTTATTTTTTATTTATTTATTCAAAAAATAGTGTTAAAACATAAACAGATAAAAAATAGCATATCTAGTTAGTTTATTGAATTTCCAAAATTGCTTAAACAAAGGTGAGTTAAATTAAAATTTATATTTATAAAAAGTTAATAATACCTTATTCTTATTGCCGTACTTAACATTAAACAATTACTTTTGTAACACAAGAAAAACGAGTTTTATAAAAAAATGATTTTTACAAAAGTTTACTAAAATTAAACGATGAATTCAAAAATGTAAAAATATACAGGGTGTTGCATTTATGTGCCGTATCACTAATAAAACAAACACCCTGTATATTGAAATTATGTTTAAATGATAGTTCGTTTAAATTAATTAAACGTTTGTTCATACTTTTTTTTTAATTCAATATGGTTCAAAAATATTATTCAAATTTAAGACTTGACCTTTAAAATGGAATTTCTATATGAAATAGAAAATAGTTTTTACTTTTATAATTTAAGATGTTATGTCACAATAATGTTAGTCAAATTTTGAATTTTAGAGATGAAAGGTGATCTTATTTTTAATAGATTTTGAATTTTCATTTTAAAAAGTAGGTACTATTTAACAACATTTTTATTATTTGTTTTAACGCCTTTGTGCAAAATCAACTTATTAAAATTATTTTTATCTTGACACTTTCACTCCCTCAAAAAATCGTTTATTAAAGAAAGAAGATTTGGATTTCCTATTTTTTGCGTTAATTGAAAAAGTAGCTAAAATATGGCAAAACACCACTTAAATTTTAAAATTTTATTGCTAAAATTTTTCTCCGATTTTTTTTTTAAATCTATTAAATCGATTTAATTAAACATTTTTTTTGAATGCATATATTTTCGATATTTTAGGCGGAGTTTTAACCTACTTAAGCAAAAGATAGTGATAAACCTAAGATATGAAGTATTTTAATTCTTCCATTTAAAACTAAGCTAGTTCCAAAATACCGATTTATAACCAACCTAAAAATAAGATAGTGAGTGAGCAACCTAAGAAATAAAGTATAAAATTTGAATAATTCCTACAAAAGTAGGCTTGTATTATAAATTAAGGCTTTGAAATAAATATATTTCATTTCTTAGGTTTATTACTACAGGGTGAGCTAAAATGATTGTGGTTTGATACCTATGTAGGCAACCAAATACGCAGGTTGGTATAGCTGGAATCTTAAAAAGAAAATCTCCTAGTGATCCAATGGCGTAACAATTTTTTTTCCAAAATCTCTAATTTCACAGCAAATGTCAAATTTGAAAATGTTTTCTCCACTTTCTAGGCAGATGCTAACACAAAACAAAGATTTATTTTGATAAAAACTGACGTTTTTGAAATAGAAGGCACAATAACGAAATTCAAAAATCGGAAGTTTTGGCACAACATTAAAAATTATACCTACGCCTCTGCTTTTGTGAAGTCTAGTTACTTTGTTTTGATTTTGACATGATTTTGTGTTACTATGAACTTGAAGCAAACAAATTTCCCAGATTTTTTGGCAGGAAATTTGAATTGACCACAATCATTTTAACTCACCCTGTATGATTATTTAGGCTTAGGTAGGTTATAAATCCAAATTGACCATGGAAATGAATAATAGTTAAAATGAAGGACTAATTGTAACCCTTACATTTCTAACACTCCAAAAAATAAAAAAACAACTATTATTCTTGGGCCCGAAAAAATAAATTTATTTTAATTATTTTTTTTAATAAAACTTTTAATAAAGTTGATCGAATGAAATTTTTTTTTTTAGAAAAATCGTTAAATTTTTTTACTTCCGCGGGTTGGTAAAAAACATTCTTTTTTTGTGGAAACTTAAAAATATTCAATTAAGGTAATTTTTTGAATGACTACGCTTTTGGTTGAAGATTAATTACAATGTATTGAACAAAAACTCTCTTTTATTTTTCGAACTTCAATTTAAAATTTAATCAAAAAGAGAGTTTGATGGTTTAACTATTTCAATTTTAACGACTTCACAGTAAATGCTCTTTATTATTTTCAGATATTATTTCAAAATTTAAAAACATTTCAAAAGTGAGATGATTTCGCGCTAATGTTACAAATTTTGGGAAAAAAATTTGTATGCTCTTTGTGAAATTTTGTATTCAACTTCACAGATGCGGAAACTGATCAATCAAGAAAACTGTTGTTATATGTATAGGTCAGTTACTGTAAATACCCGAAAACCGGTAAATACCAATTTGATGTGGTAAATGTTCAAAAAGCTCTGTTTTTGATAAAATTCCGTACATTTACCAGACCATAATGGTAAATTTTGAAATTTACCAGTTTCTGTTGGTCAATCTAAGCATTTGTTTAAATTGGTAAAATTAATTAAAGAATATTTTTTTATTTAGATTGTAAGGGAAAACATAAATGCCACTAAAATTAGTAGATTTTTTTAATTTACCAACACTATTATAAACAACTAAAATAAAAAAATATAGCTTTGTATAACAATAGCTTACCTATTTGTTAGTACATGTTAAACTTCTATGACATTTTGAATTGCATTGTTTATCAGATGCTCTTCATAAATAAATCATAAGGTTTACCAACAAGAACTGGTAAATCCTAAGATTTGCCATTATCCTGCGGTAAAAACCCGACATTCTATCGAAACACACATTTTTTCGTACACTTACCACATTAAATTGGTAAATCCTAGGATTGACGCGCCAAATTTGCCGGTGGTTGTCGGGCTTTTACAGTATCATATACGTATAGAGAAGTAGATGGGGCTGATAGCTTGGAGATTCTATGACCGATCTTTCTTTTATGCTGGTTGTAGACGAAGCTGGTAGCTTGAAACTTGATGGATTAATTGGTCATTGTAAGTAATTTCCTTATAAGTACTGTCATTTGCAATTTCATTCTGTGATAAATTAGTTAATCTAGGATAATTTTGATATGATATGATGATAAGTCATTGCTTAACTCTTCAAATGTTAAATGTTTTAGATCAGTTTGTGATATTAGGTAACGACTGGTACCTACTTAATAGATTTCGACTTCTCTTTTTGCTCCTTAAGATTATTCCCGATGTAATTTTTAAATGTTTATTGGGAATTTCTACTATGTTTTAAACCCTTTCCCTTTAAGAATCTTTTAAAGTTTTCTTGAATTTTTGTTTCTTTGAAGTTTTTAAATCTTTAAGTATTGGTAAGCAAATTTATAATTCATATCATCCATATAGGTATCGGTTAGATTTCTTTATAATGTTATGTTTAGTGCTCCTGAGGATGAGTTTAAGGACCCGAAACATGTACCTTACTATTAAATAAGGTTGGATACAAGGAATCACCTGAATTTTAGTAGCACTATTTATCCAAATCTTACGATACCTCTACGTCTTCTAACAGAATATTATAATCCTCAAGAATTTATTTTATTTTGAACATCAGAATCGGAAAAAAAAGTTGATAATTTTTTCGTAAATATGTTAAAATTAATAATCGAGAGTAAAGTAGCAAATGTTTAAATTTCTAGAACTTGTATTTTTAGATGCTTACTAATACTCTATATTCTATATTCTATATGTATATTTTGTACCCATGTTCAAAAGGATGTCGTGCTAACTCAAGTTTTTTTTAACCATTTAAGATTAATTCAAAAACTTTAGTAATATTTAAGAGGGAATTAATTTATGTGGTCATAAATGTTATGAAATTAAAACGAATATAAAATAAAATTAATGACTAAAATAACACTTTACAAAACTATATTTCCGCAGTATGAAAAAATTGCACCCACTAAACTCAACCGAAGCATAATGCCCACGTCTAATGGGCAAAGTTCATCTACCTTGAGGTAAACCTGCACCGTAGAAAAATGCTTGAATGCTCTTAGATCACAAGATAATCCATTATGAGAAACAATGAGCATACAAAGCGAAAAAACTACTCTGCATTCACTGCAAGCACCGGTTTATATATTTTTATTAATTATTAAACAAAATATAAAGAACATTACCATTAAAATCAAAATATTTATGTATTAATCTCAATCATGAGCCTCTTAGATGCAAAACAAATTAATGCAAATTTAAATTAATAATAAAAACGAACCTTGATATTACCTTATAAAATAAAGCTAAACACCATTATTTCAAATGAACAAATTAAATAAAACCAGTCGGTGATTATAACTCGTGAAGATTTAGCCTTGATACATCGCCCATTTTTATCGAGCCTGCGCTAAAAAATAATTGCCACAGTAAAATAAGTGTAGAAATGGGAAAATGCATGCAAATAAATACATGTATGCACATAAGTCGAAAAATTTATAGCACGTGACTTCCTAACAACAGAAGTCATGCAAGGAAACCATTCATCAAGTCAAAGAAATTTATTTCCAGTAAATTTGGGTATAACTGTTTTTGTTAATTATATTTAATATTTTAGTAAAATTAGAGTTATAATTCGTTCAAATTGCAGTTAGTAATTAGGAGTGGAGTAGTAACCGCCATTAAGGTGATGTAAAAGTAATTCAATTACTTCAATCAAAGTAATGAAGAGATTATCTCATTGCGGTAAATAAGGTTAATTTTATATACAGTTGTTGTGTAAATAAAATAAATCAATTAAGTCATTTATCAAACGAGAGAATTTAATTAGTTGTGTACAGATGTTAAAATAAGAGTAAAAATTCCAAAAGACTGCAATATGCTTAAATTTATCATTTTCATTGATTCAAACTTACAATAAATATTAAAAATATTATTTGTTCCAAATATTTATTAAATTTATAAATCAACAATTTCTAATACGCGTTACACCGTTCAAATATACAGGGTGGTGATAAAGTTTAGAACCAAGGTCATAACTTCCGTACAAATTTTTTTTGTAAAAATCACTCGGACAGATCAATTTTTGTTTTAAAAATGCCATCTTTTGGAATGAAAAAAATATTCATGACGTCACTGATAACTTCACTATGACGTCATCATCAATTTTTTTAAATGGAAACCCCTACTTTTTTTACACATTTTTCATAGACCTTTTTATCATATTAATGATCACATAAAAATATTTAAAAAAATTTTAGCCATTTTTGAAAAAAAAAAAAAATTTACTCAAAAAAAAATTTATTAATTCTCAATGAAAATATGGCAAGAAAAATAAATTAAACTAATTTTTAGTTTTAAAATAACAAATTATTATTGAAAATATTTGAATTGTTCTTCTTTACACAATTGGAATTTTCTTAAAACTAATTTTAAATAACTTTTAATGAAAAAGGTAATTAAAATAAAATGTTTGAGTAATAATAAACTTTAAATAAAATTGTAATTTATTATAAATTTGAAAAAGCTTTTGATATTCATAATTTATTGAAATAAAAATTGCCTTTATAAAAGTGCTTTAGTTGACGTTATTTTGTATGGCAAATAAAATTTTAAATCCATTTACCAATGCTTGAATAGCTTACTTCGTTTGTTTAATAATAATCAACAATTATTAAGTTTTACGAAATTAAAAATGCCTCGTTTAAGCGAACGCGAAAGCATCGAAATTTTAATTATGGTAGGATACGGCGATGGAAAAAGAACCCATGGGGAAGCTTGTACTTTGTTTAATGAGCAATATCCCAATAGACCGCATATCTCAAGATCTACAGTAAGTAAGTTAGTTACCAAATTTGCAGAAACAGGATCTGTAGGAGATTTGCCTCGACAAGGACGGCCTCAAGTGAATGAAGAAACCAAATTAAATTTATTACTTGCGATTGAAGAAAATCCCAATATTTCAAGAAATAATAATGTGGATCATTCCTATGTCGCAAAATTATTAAAAAAGGAAAAGTATCACCCATACAAAATAAAACTCATACAAGAGTTAAATGAAGATGATCCCGATCGCCGACTGCAATTTTGTGAAGAAATGATGGTAGTATAATTTTCTCCGATGAAGCTACCTTTCAATTGAATGGATCAGTGAATCGACATAATTGTAGGTATTGGTCATAGGAAAATCCTCATTGGGCCGTAGAATCCCATAGTCAAAGACAGGGAAAGTTAAATGTATGGGTGGGAATGATTGGCAGACGTTTTATAGGACCTTACTTTTTTAATGAAAACCTTACTGCCGAAAGATACTTGAATTTTTTGCGGACTGATTTGCTACCAGTTTTACTTCGTATTTTCCCAAATTATGAAAATCGCCACATTCCTAACCAAAACATTTGGTTTCAACAAGATGGGGCTCCTCCACACTTTGGCAGGGCGGTGCGAGAATTCCTTAACACCACGTTTCCCAACAAATGGATAGGTCGGAGGAGACCAATTGAGTGGCCTCCGCGATCTCCGCGATCTCCCGACCTAACGCCCTTAGATTTTTTTTTGTGGGGACATTTAAAATCAAAAGTTTATTTCAATAGACCTAATAATTTACAAGAATTGGAGCTTAGAATTAGGACGGAATTGCAACAAATTGACGAAGAAGCTATTAACAATAGTATTCAGAGTGTCTACACTCGAATGGGACAATGCCAAATGGTCAATGGGGAACAATTTGAACATTTTCGTTAAAATTTGTTACTTGTAAATTAAAAATTTACTTTTTTTTGTAATATTTTCATTGAGAATTAATAATTTTTTTTTTGAGTAAATTTATTTTTTTTTCAAAAATGGTTGAAATTTTTTTAAATATTTTTATGTGATCATTAATATGATAAAAAGGTCTATGAAAAATGTGTAAAAAAAGTAGGGGTTTCCATTTAAAAAAATTGATGATGACGTCATAGTGAAGTTATCAGTGACGTCATGAATATTTTTTTCATTCCAAATGATGGCATTTTTAAAACAAAAATTGACCTGTCCGAGCGATTTTTACAAAAAAATTTTTTACGGAAGTTATGACCTTGGTTCCAAACTTTATCACCACCCTGTATTTGGACTAAGTAAAGTTGGAAGTGTACTTTATCAAAGTTTCTTCACGCGAGTTATATGGAACATTAGTTAAAATGACGGATTAGATATTAGAGGTACACAAGGTATTTCTAAAATGTTGGACTTCTTCCACTTTTCTTCTTGAGATCAAGTTAGTTACCGATTGTAGATTGTTTGTGGACCTTTTTCGCCTTTACCTCACTTAGCGTCATTTCTATTTTTCATCAAATTTCAAATAAATAAGTATGTAGAACGCTATTTTACTCAGAAAGTAGAACAAAAAATACATTATCCCATTTTTTACCTAATTTTTAAAATAGTAAAATGCACCCAAATTTTACGAAGTACTTACTGTCTTTGCTCCTGCCTTAAAATTGTACGGTTTACCCTCGGGTTTACCCCAAAAAAAAAATGGAACAAATAATAGCTACAATACCTTTCAGGACATCAAAAACAAATGATAACTGCAGGACTTTCTTAAATTCAAAAAAAATTATAAGATTTGCCGATTATCCTCTAATTCTTATAATTTAATAAGTAACAAATATACGCAAATTTCGTCCATAAATTTAACTTTAAACTACATAATATTTTATTAAGTTCAAAATAATATTTTAAAGATGTTTTATAGTTTTGCATATTTTCGAACACCTTACGTATAAGGATTAAAATACAGGGTGTTTCTAAAATACAGGGAAGATACAGGGTGTTGATTTTTTTTTTTATTTTTACTTTTTTTTCATTTTTTCTAGATCAGCTAAATGTAAATAAATAAAATTTTAGCGTGAGTACTGCTCATGGTTAGTCATCTTCGGCTTTTACTTTGGACTTAATTTTACAATCAAGTGGCGCAGAAACTGGATAAGGTGCCCCTTTTTTGGAATTTATTTGAATCGCCACTGCAAAATTCTATGGTTTTGTTTGGATTTTTAAAATCTTCATTCAATTTACCACAAAAAGTACACTCGTTAAATTTTAATAGGATTAGTGGTATTTCAAATTTTATGTCCAGTCCAGTGAACACTAAAATCAAACTAGTTTTTAAAATTTTGAACAAATTTAAATGAAATAAACAAAATAAACTCGTAGTAAGACTTATAGTTGGTGATTTATATAAATCAAGAAGTCAGAAACACTTTATTTTAAATTTTATAAAAAATTAATAGGATTGGTCGTCTTGAACATTTTCATAAAATTTAAAATGGGGCGTTTCTGACATGTTTTTTAAGTTACCAACTCATACTAAGAAATCAAATCAAACTATCGTGTCAATCCCAATTTACTTTATAAATTTAATTTTCCATATTAGAATTTGATTTGTTTATAACAAATTTTGGAAATTTATTTGATTTTAAAAAAAGTACTAGAAAAATTAATACGTGTACTTTTTGTAGAAAATTGAATGAAGATTATAAAAATCCAAACAAAATTGCAAAATTTTGCAGAGACGTATTAAATAAATTTGAAAAAGAGGTCACCTTCGCCCAATTATACTCCACTGGATTAATAAATTAAATACAAAACTAATAATAGACAAAGTGACTAACTAACCGATTCAGAGAAAATAAATAAAAAGAAATTTCAACACCCTGTATCTCGGTAACAGTTATAATTTGGACAAATGATTTTATGCACTTATTATCTTCTTCCGAATAGAAAAGTTTCAACTCTTGATGATCAGTGTCGTTACATTTTACTATTTTATTTTTACTTGTAGAATAAGCACACTGAGTCGTGTCCACCATTTTAGAAACACCCTGTAAATACAAGGTTTTTCTAAAACTAAATAGTTGCTTCATTTATAACACAATTAAAGGTGGAAAATACCAAAAAGATATTAGGTATAATTATTCTTGGGATTTGTGCTAATCGGGAAAGGTTTCTAGGTATGTATAGTTAATGAAACTAAAACCAGAATAATCAGTTTTCAGCCAGTCTGTATCTAATACTAGTAGAGAGAACATTTGAATTATTTCAAATCCGACTAGACTTTATTTTGATCTTCAAAGTAATATTAGTGAATTGGTCCAGGTAAATTATTAAATTATTTATTTTATAATAATTATTGGCTATCTTAATTTAGTGCATAATGGGGTATATGTTTTATTATAAAAATACAATTACAATCTGAAATTAAAATCTTTTTTTAATAATTAGTTTAATCGCTTTAAAATATAACTATTTTTATATTATATTACCGCTATTAAAATTTTAGAATTTTCTCTTTAATTATATAATGTGTTTTAATTATAATAATTAGTATGAGTCATGTAGCTTTTAAATGTAACAATTTATATTGCTGATTAGTACGCATATTGCGAAACTAATAATTAATAAATTAAATAATAAATTATGAACAGTAAGTACTAAAATAAGTTTACTCACACAGCTTATTTAAATTATTGAGATTAGATAAACGTATTTATATGACTAATAAATATTTAGATATTAAATTAAATTTTCTTATAATTTATTCCAAATCAAATCTTGCTTTACTTAACAAGATAATAACTCGGAATAAGAAAATGTAAACTTGTAAATACAAAATCAAAAATAATACGGGTACTTTAAAAGTCTAATTATCTTTTTTATAAAAATAAAGTATTCGGTTAAAATCTGCATCATAACGAAATTTTTCTTAAAATTTATACCGGGTGTACACAAAACTAGGGCCACCCAGCCATTTCTTTATTTATGGAAATAAAAATTCCATAAATTATAATTTATTTTATGTATATGTATTTAAAAGTAGTTTGAATAGAAATTTTTAATTTTTTTGACAAAAGTTTCGTTAAAATACCGATTTATACTTGGGATCAAACCGTTCTGAAAATAATTTAGATTTAAACGGTTCAAAGAATAGATAATAATTGGTAACGTACAACTACTTTTTATTCAACCCCAAACGAACCTAAAATTAACGGCTGGTTGTCGATTCCTCTAAATATACACCCCCGGTCGTAATTGTATTATAATTGTCCTCATCCCTTGAATTTTTTCCTCGCAAGCACTTAGCAGATATAAATTAGGCAAATCTTATTACTAAGTCGATAAAGTTCACTTTCGCATTTGCGTTGCGAGGAATCAAACTATGAATTATCCCTTTGAGGAATAGGATTTATTTTTAGTTAATTTCCTCGAGGAAACGCAACGTAGCCAAATTAACAATACAAGCACTTAATGCTCAAATTGGAGATAAAAATTAAAATTGTTGATTTTAATTTAAAAGTTGCCAGGATTGTAGGATTTAGTGCTTGGTTTTAAAATAGCTATTATTAAACAAATTGTTATTTTCTGAGAAAACAGATAAAGGATGCATCAAATTTTCAAAGTATTCGTTTAAATCGGTTTAACCGAAGTTTGACTATTATTTCGAGAAGCGGAAGAAAACCTTTCTTCACGTAAAATTCGTAGTAAAAGAACCTTATCGTTTTCTGGGAGGATCGTGTTCCAAAGTTGATATTCATACCACAATGATAGAAAAGTAAAATATTTAATTTTGTTAAATATTGGGTCATGAAAATATGCATGGGCTTTAGAAAAGGTTTTTGAAGTTGACCATTTTGCACAATTTGACAACGATGTCGGGATTAATGCAATGTTAGTTGCCGACATCATCTAAATATTTTAATTTTATGACGTTAATAATGTATTAATTATGTACTTAATTACATATTTATAAATATTTTATTTTTATTATTTAGCATATAGATTTATCATATAATTATTAACAATTTTTTAATTATTGCAAAGTTGCCGTTTTTTTAAATTTTTACAAAAACTTGAATAAAACACTTGCACAATTGCATAAGATTATGATATTACGTGATAAAATGGTTTTAATATTATAGTTTACGAAAGCTTTATAGATGTCTATTGACCAGAATATCTTGAAATTAAAATGTTACGACTTTCCCAGTACATTTCGGATTTTCTAAAACATTGGCAACATTGGATAATTCTTCACCTGCGAGTCACAAATAAATAGATTAATTACCAAACGTATTATTTAATGGTAAACATAAATATAATATATACAACCGCAGCTAAATATTTTTAATAAAAAAATACCATGTTTTGGATTGAAAATAAAATTATCATCAATTTTTACAAGCAAATCCGGGTTCTGCGTTGCGCTAAGTTCTAAGAAAATCGCACTTATTCTTTTGATGAGATTGTATGATTTATTTTCAATTTATAGATTTATTTCTAGGAAAAACCATTGTGCGTCCTTTTCTTCAAAAATATTTATAAAAAATTAAAATGTTCTTCGTTATTTTGCATGCACAATTTAAATCGATCTCTAATATACAATTCACAACAAGAATAACTAATTAGAAGAATATTTTAAATTGCAAATTACTGGGAATTTTAACTACGTATAGATGGCGCTATAAATGGAGGATATTCGGTACTTGTCAGTGTCAAAAATTGTGTTTAAAATGCCTTATTTTACCTTATAACTACATATTTAACAAAACACAAATAGATTTATTATTTAAAGCTTCAGTAAAGCTTTAAAACATGAACAAATGCATTAAATCGAAAAAGTAAGTACCGAATATAGATGTTAAGAAGTCCACCAGAGGGCGAGCGGGTTCTTAAAATTCCCAATGGTTCGTTTTGGTAAGTAAGATTTTATTTTCATATCTGGCAAAATTCCCATATGAAAACAATAAGGTTCTTTGACTTTGAAAATTGTAAAAGCGCATTGATAAAAAACATTAAAAAGTAGGTACTTAAATAATACAAACGATGCTTTTAAACATTTGTATATAGAAATAAAGCAATTTTAATAATTTTTATTTGGGAATTAATTTATAATATTTCTCTAAATGTATACTAAAACCACATGATCGCTTATTTTATTGCACATTAAAGAAAAGTAAAAGTTGGAATATAAAAAAACTGGTACAATGAAAACGTCTTCATAAATTATGCAAATTTTGAAGCTGGGTCAGTACCATAATGGTAAAATAACGCAAAGCTCAAAGCTACAGCAAAAATGTTTATAAATGTAAATTTTTTAAAAGCGATTTAAATTGAATAATTATTTAGATAAAATTGTTGACAATTTAGAAAGTAGACATTTTTCGTTATTTTCTTAATGATGTAGTTTAGAAATAAACAATAAGCCTAAAAATATCATCATCGTTTTAGATAATGAAAGAAAAACAATAAATCCAGCATTTTATTAAAACGTTGGAATAATTTATAATTTTACTACAGCTTTTCTATTTGCTTATAGTACAATACTTGATTGGTTTTCTTTTCTTTTATTTTTAATTTATTTATGTTTATTTTTTATGTATATCAACGAGCAAAAATATATATAGGTATTATACAGGGTGAGCTAAACTCATTGTGGTTTGATATACAGTGCGGACATAAAGTAACCCCCCCCCCCCAGCTAACTTTTGAACGGTTATGGTTTTGATATTTTGATTTAGACTCTACCAATTCACTCTTATATTATGTGTAAAATTAACACTTTTTAATGAAACATACAGGGTGTCCCAGCGTTGCGAGGAAGTAAAATAACTCTAAAATGAAAAAGATATCGACATGCGGTTTTCCTTAGAATATACAATATCTTAAAGTGCACATTTTAAAAATGTTTTCGTAATATACCGGGTGTCCATTCCAAGATGGCGGACCAAAGTTATGTTTTATTAAATGGAAGACCCAGTATATTATGACATTTTTGGATTCCTTATCAAAAATAATTATACTTGTATAAACTTTTATAGGTCTATCATCACTCGTTTTGCTGATATTTGCCATTTAAGCCAAAAAAGATCCATTTTTGAAAAATCACTGCTCTAAAACAGATGAACATTTTGGTTTGAAATTTTATCAAAAAAATTTCAACATCGTCTAGTCCACAACTATCATGTCAACTTTAAGTTTGTGATAATTTTTTATAAGGGTACCTTATGAAACGCAAATTGAACAATTAAACGAAATTTTCAAATGGAACACCCTGTATATTTTAACATCAATAGATGGAATTTTTTACAAGCTTTCAATTAATATAATTTTTGTATGGTCGCTTATCAATGGTTTCGTAACTATTAATATCCAAACTGAGAAACAGTAAAAAAATAGACAAAATAGCACTGAATTTTTTTGAGTTTTTTTTTAATTTGCCTAAAACTTATTTGTGTCTTTCTCTATTTTCCTTTTTGCTGTTTTACATCACAAATATAATCGAAAGTTTCGATTTTATGTCTGATATAAAACAACAAAAATTACTATTGTAATAAAACAACATTATAAAAAAGCAAAATAGAGAAAGACAGAAAGACAGAAAGACAGAAATAAATATTAGGCAAATTAAAAAAAAAAATCCTCAACAAAATTCATCAATAGCACTATTTTGTCCTATTTTTCACTGTTTCTCAGTTTGGATATTAATATCTGCTAAACCGTTGAAATGGGACCATACAACCATTTTATCAGTAGAAAGCTTGTAAAAAATGTCATCGAATGATGTTAAAATATACAGGGTGTTGCATTTGAAAATTTCGTTTAATTGTTCAATTTGCGTTTCATAAGGCTCCTTGATAAAAAATGATCACAAACTTAAATTTGATATGATAGTTGTAGACTAGACGATGTTGAAAAATTTTGGACAAAATTTCAATCCAAAATGTTTATCTGTTTAAGAGCAGTGATTTTTCAAAAATGGTTCTTTTTTCGGCTTAAATGGCAAATATCAGCAAAACGAGTAAAGATAGACCCATAAAAGTTTATACAAAGTGTAATTATTTTTTGATAAGGAATGAAAAAATGTTATAATATACTGGGTGTTCCATTTAAAAAAACATAACTTTGATCTGCCATATTAAAATGGACACCCGGTATGTTATTAAAATAGTTTGAAAATGTGCGCTTAAAAGTATTGTACATTCTGTCGAAAACCGCATGTCGATATCTTTTTTCATTTTAGAGTAATGTTACTTCTACGCAGCGCTGGGAAACTCTGTATCTAGGACAATTTTAACTTTTTTTAAAATTGAGTCTGTCCGTTCGAAAGGTTGATGAACGGACTTTATTATAAAAAAAGAAAATGAAAAAATATTAAAAAATAAACCGTCCTGGACTACGCAAGTAAACGTCTAAAAATGCACCAGGATGATTGCTCAATCCCAACGGATTTTAGCAAATTGTCAGATGGACCAAAAAAGGCACAAAATCGCACAATGGAAAAACCCAATGGAAACTAATCTCCGTAAGTTTTGGGTGGATATAGTCGCTACACGTTCATTTTTTGATATTCGAAATATAAGAGTTGACGTAAAAACTTTAACTTTTTTAAATAATCATAAGTCAAATCGAATAAATTTAATACTCTTAAGCCGAATGCGAACAGTCGTGACTTTCTCTCTCTTACTCACGCAGAACATTGCTAAACATCATTTCGTAGATTTCAAATACCACATTTATGAATTGACCAATATGCATCAATTTTCACACATGTATTTGGAAAACTTTATTCTGCGTAAGCTTCTGACCAAATTTAAAAAATAAATCAGAATCTTTGCGTAAATAGAGTTTAAATTTCTTGAAAGATATACAAAGTTTACTGGTGTAAAAACTATACAAAATATTTTAAAAAAAATCAAATTTGGTCAGAAGCTTACGCAGAATAAAGTTTTCCAAACACATGTGTGAAAATTCATCCATATTGGTCAATTCATAAATGTGGTATTTGAAATCTACGAAATGATGTTTAACAATGATTTGCCTGAGTAAGATAGAGAAAGTCGCGACTGTCCGGATTCGGCTTAACAAAGTTTTTTCAATTTTTAACATTGCTGAATTTCAGTTTTGTACATTTTAATTTAAATTTAATTTTTCTTGTTGGAAGTTAACACTTAGTTTCAGATTTGTGTTTCTTGCTATTATTGGTTTATAATAAATATCATATAGAAATAGAGGTAATTACTCTAACTCCCAGTAATACAAAGTAATCAACAGACATTCAATTTTAAATGAGGTTTGATTTGACATATACAGGGTGATTCAGACCACCCGTGCCACCCATTTATCTCGAGAACGCGTTATCGTACATGGCCGAAATAAAAAAATTATTACCAAGTGAACCTAAAGAATCCATTGGTGAACTTATTTTTTTCCGGAACTATCCGGAACCGGAGGTAACTTTGATTTTTTAAATGGCAACATAGGTCGAGTTTGGTATGGTTTGATAGGTCTTTCAAAAACAAATAACTTTTATTAAAATATTTTTTCAATATTTTCCATAGTTTAGAATTTATTCGAAAAACAAAAAACAATTGTTAAAAAAAGTAAATAAAAATTATTTCATAACTATAATATAACTATTGATCATTTACTGGTTTCTGGCAAAAACGGTCGATGCCAAATTCAAACCCCTGTAACTTTCAAACCATAAAAGGTAGACCCCTATTTTTTTGGTATTTTCTTGGTAAAATTTGCTCTACTTTCTAACATTGACGTTTGGTGAACCACAAACGGGACACCCTGTATAATCTTGCATGTCTTAGTTCAGTTGGTTTCAATAATGGGATAATTTAAATTATTGGGGTGAGTTGGAGTTTTTCCTTCCAGAGTATACTTACTGGAATTTCTGCACCACCACCGGTTTTAAATTTTTTAGACTTTCCTTCGCGATATTTTTAATATTTTTAATACATCATATTTAATTTTTAGCATTACAAATTTTTGATTCCCCGAAGTAAGCGTGCAAAATTTTATTAGTTTTTTATAATCTTTCAAAAGTCTGCAAAACTTCGGGAACTTTCAGACTCCTAATAATTTTTATTATGAGAGTTTTTAGTATTACAAAAAAAAACGGAAATCGAATGCTCAAACCATGAATTTAACCATGTTCTATTGTATTGCGAAATTAAAAATTTGAAAGTTAATAATTTACATTTAAAGTATAAAGAAAATAGAAATAAAATCAAGTCTCTACGATGTTTCGTTCAAAAGTTATGAAGTTTTATATAAAACATGGCATTCTGATAAATGAGTAAAGGTGTATTTTGAAAAATTCATATTTAGGTTAATAACTAAAATTAAGGAACAAAAATTCGTACAGATAAGTTTCTAAAAATTACTGATATGCAGGGTGTCCCGTAAGTGGACGATAAAACGAAATGAGCTAACAGAGAAGGGAATTTCCAATTTAAATAACCATATTTTTGTTATGAAATTGTTGATGGTTCAAGAGTTATTTCAGTTTTTCTATTTTTTCAGTAAGCGCGTACTGTGTTCATTAAATAATTTTTTAGGAATATACCATGAGTTGTTTGATTTTTTTTAATTATCATTATGAACCTCAAAGGGTCCACCTTTTCAATAATAGCATTTTTATAAACTCATTTATCTTTTAACAAACAAAAAAAATATTTTGCGAAAACTTTTTGTTCGTATAAAATTTTAGCTGATTTTAAAGTCACCCTGACAGAAAATAATGTACTAACATAATGTTGAACAACTATTAGAAAAAGTTCTCCATTTCACGTAGAATCAGAAATGGTATAACTCATAAAGGCAAATCCAACCGTTTATTTTTTAATGAATGTTTATGAGAAGTAATTCGTATTTTTGCTAAAAAATAATTGTACTACAGTTTTAGTTATGGTCAAAAATTAAAAAAAAGAGTCAAATAGTGAAATAGTGATTTTTATTAGCAAAAATTTACAAAAGGTGCTCAAAATGAGCTCCATGTGCCCTTACACATAATCGGCATCGACGGATAAAATTGGTTTGGATTAACCGAAATGCTTGTTCATTATTTTTAATAATTACGATTGCTCGCCTTATTTTTTGTCGCAGTTCTTGTTCGGTATTATTTTCTGTTGCGTAAACCAATTCTTTAAAATAACCTAAAAAAAAGTCCATAGGATTTAGATCAGGTGATCGCACTGGCCTGCCACAAATTCAACTATTTCGTCTTCGTCGATATCATGCCTAATAGGTCTTCCTTCTCTCCGTGGCTTCCCAGGGATTTCACCTTCTATGTACCACCGATGTACATTTTGAAACACTCTGTAGACCGGGATAATGTTCACGATTGGAGTATCGTTCTCGATTCTCTCTTGCAGCAGCTAGGGTATTTCCATCACAAAACCCATACACATAATACATTTTTACATATTCGCGAGAAGAGGTACGACATTTTTGTGAATCCGAATACAATTAAAATAACAGTTGCAAATATCTCAACTTCAAAAATAGGAAAACAAAAACAACTACCCTTCCTCCATTTTAAATTTATTAGAATAGGACTAGCCGTGACGATAAATAAGATGGAAAATTTTGATTATTAAAGATAACAAACACATCCTAAGCATCTTTCGTAATTTTTTATGCGCAAAAATCATTATTTTACTCATTTTGTTTGATTTCTGATCATAATTCGAAAATTGTAGTAAAATAATTTTTAGCAAAAATACGAATACCTTCTCATAAACATTCATTAAAAAACAACGCTTTGATTTGGCTTTATGCATTATAACATTTCTGATTCTACGTGAAATGGAGAACTTTTTCTAATAGTTGTTCAACTTTATGTTAATAGATTATTTTCTGCCAGGGTGACTATAAAATCAACTGAAATTTTATACGAACAAAAATTTTTCGCAAAATATTTTTTTTTGTTTGATAAAAGATAAATGAGTTTATAAAAGTGCTATTATTGAAATGGTGGACCCTTTCAGGTTGATAATGATAATTTAAAAAAATCAAACAACTCATAGTATGTTCTTAATCAATTATTTAATGAACACAGTACGCGCTTACTGAAAAAATACAAAAACTGAAATAACTCTTAAACTATCAATAATTTTATAACAAAAAATATAGTTATTTAAATTGGAATTTACCTTCTCAGTCACCCCATTTCATTTTATCGTCCACTTACGGGACACCCTGTATATATTTTTTTAAATTTAATTATTTTTTAAGATACATTACCTAAAAAAAATATTTTTTTGTGTTTTTGGGGAGTTTCAAATTTTTACCGAAAGTAAACACCGCGAATGGAAGCATTTTAAAAAATATTTTGTTAAAATCGGTTAAATAGCTTATTTGGAAATAATTCGCAAAGTTTTGACAATATTTTGGTACAAACAAAGTTCTGGGCGGCGCAATTTTAACCCGAAAATTATAATTTTCACGGAATTTGGGGGAGGAGGTGACGGTGCGAATTTTAAGCTATTAAACGTTTCGTGAAAAGTGAAAAATATCAGACCGAAATTTTGGCTCCAAACGGAGATTTTGCTAATTTTAGCTACATTTTCGGTGATAACTTGAAAACGGAGAGATTTTTGTTGTCGTAAAGTGGATCTAAAGAGCTTTTATGGTAGGTGCAATTAGTGGGGGTGGAATGGAATTTGAGGGATTAATAAGACCGAAACGCGTAAAAAATTGAAACTTTTTAAAGTGCGATTTTAAAAAAATATTTTTTGATTGTTTTTTTTCAAAATTTAATAAACCCTATGCGTGGGTGATTTTGCATCGATGAGTACATTCACTTAAGCTTTTAAAATTCAAAATCGGTAAAGAAATAGACCGACAGGAGCAATTCGCCCCTAAAATTAAAGTTTTGAGGTAATTTACGCATAACTTTCCAACCCATGTAAACATTATTCATTTTGAAGGAAATGAAGTTAAATTTGAAATTTATTATAAACTGTGGGTGCCAGTGGTACACGTACGGCCGCGTTTGACGCGATTTTTTTAACATTTTACGTTCGATTTTTTTCTGAAGCTCAGGGTCACAATTTAGCAGTGTTGATTTTTTTACTCATAAATATTAATGCAACGACCAAAATGAAAAATAATCGACCTTAATAGCGGTCCGATGGGAAAGGGACATTTAAACATTTATCTTAAAATTTTCTCCTTCTTCCACCTACAAAATTTCAACTCGATACGAAAAAAAAAATACCTTCCCCGTTACATGATCATGCGCGCAGCTATTAGGTTTAATCACACAGATTTTGCAGCTAACATTTTTTTCGTGATGAAAATTTCAACAACTAACTATCTCAAATTTCTAACTTCAGTAAAATGCCCCGAAAATCTATTTTTTCTTGCGAGATACGCAGCCTCTCAAAATCTTAAGTCACGGATCTGGACCAGCTAACAAAATAGAAGTGCAAAAAACGTCAAAAGCCCAAAAAACATTGTTGCCATGTCTCTTTCATAGCTAAATGTTCAGTAGTTACCTGACAGATAAAATAGAATAGAAATACCAATTTTTTTACAGGAGACCTGTAACCTGTAACTTTATTGAACAAGTAACTAACTGACACTTTACTGGACAGATGAATAAACCGGCCCTAAATCAATCAATTATTATAAAATTTTACATACAAGTAAATAGATGTAGGTATGTTAACGAAATTACCCAATCCGATTTTTGACAATTTTAACCGTTCATTGTATTTTTACATCTGAACGTTGTGCAAAACATGAAAAAAATAAATACCTATTATTAATAAAAATTTAAATACTTTTTTAAAAAGGCTTACAGCGTTTCGTAGAAGAAATTTACATTTTCAAATCAAAAAGGAATTATTAAAAAATATTTCTTTTTAAATGGTCTTATTAAATTATGTAAATATACTATCAAAATTGATGTTATTTATACTTATTTCTCGTTATTAAAATTCGTTACTGATTGATTCAAATTCAAATAATTGACCTTCATATGGCGAACGGAAAATAGTAGCTTGTATTGAGCGACTGCGCATTCAACGTAATTTCCAGCTGATCTTGAAACCATGCCTTGGCCATGCGTTCCATGCGAATCAGCTCGTCAGCTGCTATTAGTAAACGCTGTAATTTCACAATATTGTGATAGTTTTTAGGTTATTTGTTATTTTAATGTAAGTACGGTCCATTACTACTAGTGCTCTATAAATATATGTTGAGTTGTATTTTTGGAACTATTCACTATTGCATTGTATTAAATAATATACTGTTCCGCAATAATTTCTCACTGGGAGTAATATATTTTTATACTTTTGCCTTTGCACCAAGGACAAATATTCCGCTCAACGTTTCCAACATTGCCAACCAAATATAAAGTGTTTTATAAGTTGACAGATCTATTTTAGGTGTTTGGAATGTATTAGGTTATTATTTTGGATTGATTTTCTTGGATGGCATTTAATTTTAAAAATTCTTCTCCTAGAAATTAGAATTATCAAATTTTTTTGATACATCAAAAATTAGTTATGTTACAAGACTGATTTTTTTTTATTATTTTTCTTCCACTTATGGGCATATTGCATAATATGTGGAAGCGAGGAAACGCCGTCACTTACAACAACAATAGATTTATTTGGGTTCCATAGTTTACGAATCTCTTTTTAGATACTTTTAAAAAATGCATTAATTTTTTAAATAATTAATATTCAATTAATTGAGTTTTGGTTGTTTGCACCCATCTGGACTGTAAAAATAAAATAAGTATATGCAAGAAATTTTTAAAAGTCTTACTTTATACCTGCCTGGTGGTGCAAGGACTAGGGTCGTACTTGCCTATCATATTTCAAACATTTGGACCCTACCAGTTTTTAACCCAAATAACGGTTTTAAGTCGCCAAGGCAAATTTTTGAAGGGGCAACTCATTGCCAATAATAATAAAATTAATGCCTTCTGTACAGTGGCGTAAATATAAATTAGAGGCCCCGCAATTTTAGAAAAGTGGCCCCCTATACATGGTGTTTCGTAAGTAGAGTATAAATTTGAAACCCAATTTTTTAAGAAACGTTCATATGAACATGTCCAATATTCATTCATAAAAAAGTTATAAGAATTTGAAAAAAAAAATTAAATCAATTTATTACTAAAAAAATATAATTTAGCATGCTTTGAAAATTACATAATTAATTTAAATTTTGTTCGAATACACCTCCTCTTGCTGTTATGCAGGCACGGCATCGACGTAATATCTCTTCATTAACATTGAAATTAAAATTATTTTGCACTTCAGCAACCGCATTGTTTACCCTCTCAAGTAATTGTGCCAGATAAATACTCATCTCAATCGTGTACACATTTGTTTTGAGAGTACCCCAAAGATAAAAATCTAACGGATTTAAGCCCGGAGATCGTGGT
This sequence comes from Stenus bimaculatus, assembly GCA_963971135.1. Taxonomy (NCBI): domain Eukaryota; kingdom Metazoa; phylum Arthropoda; class Insecta; order Coleoptera; family Staphylinidae; genus Stenus; species Stenus bimaculatus. The sequence goes on from OZ020180.1 coordinate 38,973,253, forward strand.
GGCCACGTAATTGGTCCTCCAAAACCTATCCAATTATTATTGAAATTATCATTCAACCAATTAGTCACATTTCTTCACCTATGAGGTGGCGCTCCATCGTGTTCATACCAAACCTGATTTAAGACATTTAAGGCTACGTTGTCAACAATATCTTGTACATTGGTATTTAATAGAATCAAATAATCATTCGATGTCAGTCTATTAGGCAGTACTTGCATTGATATTAATTGATTATTAAAAATCCCTGCCCAGACTTTTATTGAGAATATTTGCCGAAATCCTCCTCTTTTTATTAACTTGGGATTTTCCAATGACCACGCATGTTCATTGTGGTAATTTGGTGTAGTTCCTCTACAAAATTGACTTTCATGCGTCCAAATAATTTTTGAGCAAAAGTTTGGATCTGCTGCTATTTTTTCCAACAACCATTGACAAAAGTTTAAACGTCTGATCTCATCTCCTGGCTCAAGGGCTTGTACTTGTTGAAAATGGTATGGATGCATTACTTCCCTCTTTAGCGTCTTCCAAATAAATGATTGAAAAATACCTTGCATTGAAGAAACACTGCGTATACTTGTACGAGGATTTTCAATAAAGGCGTCTATCACTGCTTCTTTTTCAAATGTACGATTTTCAGGGGCACCAATTTTTGATGCACAATGTATGTTTCCGGTGTCCCTTAATCTTTGAAAGGTCCTGGAGAAAACATGGTAAGAAGGGTGACGTCTATTGGGAAACCTGCGTTGATATTCTCTACTTGCTTGCAAACTATTACCATTACAAAATCCATAAATAAAAATTATATCGGCATATTCAGAATTACTACATTTTGAAGTTTTTGTTTTTTAATGTAGTGTGAAGAATGATGATTCTAATCCCAACTGTTACCATATGTTGATTAAAATAAAAAACCAATTACTAATAGTGCCTGATGATGCCCTAATAAAGGCGAAACTAGTAGCACAATTGGTTTTTTATTTTAATCAACATATGGTAACAGTTGGTATTAGAATCATCATTCTTCACACTACATTAAACTCTATCCCAAATCATCGTCAAATTCCAGTATCATTTTTGTTTTTTGTTTCAAACTTAAATACGATAAATGTTTAAATCTTTATTATTTAAATGCCAAAATAAAAAAAAGACGATTTTCAAAGCATGCTAAATTATATTTTTTTAGTAATAAATTGATTTAATTTATTTTTCTTCAAATGCTTATAACTTTTTTATGAATGAATATTGGACATGTTCATATGAACTTTTCTTCTTAAAAAAGTATTTCCTACATAGGGTTTCAATTTTATACGCTACTTACGAAACACCCTGTATACAGTGGTGTGATGTGAAAATTTTAACAAGGGGCTCGCGATTTTTTTGGCGTTTCTAAGAATGTGTTTTTTTAACAAGGGACTTCCTAGTATGCCCCACATGCACACCACTGCCTGTATAACACTTAGTCAAAAAAATAAAAAAAAGTCTAAAAAAATATTTTGATATACATACCGGGTGGAAACTCTTACGATTGATTTAATTTTAACACTTTGTAGCTAATTTAAAAGCGCTTAGTCTTTTTGAATTTTCAAAAACATTTTTTAATAGGTTGTAGAGAAAAATCTAAATCTTCCAATCCAACTTTTTTTTGATTTTGTATTATATTTTTATTGGCTCCGGAGTAAAATAGGCCGAAATATTAGTTTTATGGGGAAAATTGGATCGTGCGCATTCCAAGGACCGATTGGTTCTCCAAATTTTCAATATTTTGGATTTTTTTCCGAACCAGTTATGTAATTTTTATCACATATTCCAACTCTCAACCTTTATCTTCGGCAAAACTTACAACTTGCTGTTTTTAATAAATTTAATAACAATAAAACTTGAAGCCCTCCTCGAATGTCGCAATAAGGCGTATGATGCGAGAAAGCGGTTTTCTTTTAAAAGTATTTTTAATAAAAAACTGAAAACAATTTTCAAATTTAATTTGAAAACGATCAAAATTAAATAGTCAGGATTTATTATTTTTACTATTTTTATTATGTATTATACAGGGTGTTTCTAAATATATGCGAAGAAATTCTACAGGCGATTCCTTTAAAAATTTTCTCAAAAGTGCTCTATTTTTTAGTTATGGGGTGTCAAAACTTTCTATATTTTTTTCATTTTTTGAGAATAACTTCTTTATTTTTTAAGATAATTTGATCAAATTTGAAACACACTTTAGTTATTATAGTCGTAACAAGATAAAAATATCAAATATCGAAATAAAATACAGAGGGATATATTTTGGGAGAATAGACCCCATTTTTTATGCCATAACTTTTTTGTGCTACCCCACTTAACATTTTAAATGAGATATTCTAATTCCTTGCTTTCTTCTGAAAATTTTTGATCTCTTTAATGCAAAATTGGCATACAACTTCGTACATGTTTTTAAAAAACTTCATTTACACAACTGGCCCAACTTCGTTATTTTAAATGAAATATTTTGCAATTAAGGTAATAATATTAAAAAACAAAATTATGTTTAATAGTAAGTTCGAAAATTTTGCTGATTAACATAACCACCTTTCACGTCTTGACAGTAATAAAATCTACAGAAAATCTCTTGGATAAAAATTTTGTTTAAATTTAATGTTATTAACTTACTTGCAAAAAAATTCATTTAAAATAAGGAAGTTAGGGCACTTGAGTCCAACTTCTGGTGTAAATGAAGTTGCATAAAAATGCGATTTTCAATTGGGCGTAATTCCGAAAGTATTAATCGTAGACCACATTATGCTAGGTCAATTTAATGGTATTTTTATGGAGAACACGAAAATGCAAAAATATACCGGGTGTTCCATTTAAGATAAGAAAGTTGCCTCCTCTTTCGGTATAACCGGGAGTTCCACAAAATCAAAAATAGCTTTATTAGAAAGTTCGCAATTAGATTCCTCAGTAGACAAATTTTCAGAATCAAAAACATATGAGTTCAAAAGTTAGCAGGGGGGGGATTTACTTTATGTCCGCACTGTATGTTCGTTAATTTTCAGGATTTTGAAATTCCATTCGATATTTCTTGGCACTTTTTGAAAACATTATAATATGAGTAAAAGTTTGCTAAAGAGATGACCACCTTGTGGATACGATCAGCTTTAGGTATTTTTTAAATAAATAAATTACTTACCATCTTTTAGATTTGACATTTAACCAACTGACATTCATAGCTGACATTGTAATTATGATTGTAATGTATCTTTCAATTGAATTGTTTGTTCTCCCATGGCATGCCCGTGGCATTGTGCGATGTGAAGGATTAATACAAAAAATCGAAAAGTTTATCACACTTGTGCTATGTGGTATGTCTAAATCGTATACCCCTTAAATACTCTTTAAATATGCATTAAATAAATAAAATCAAATAACAACAATATACTATTAATAATTTATAATATTTATAAAATTTATTATTGTTATTTATTATAGTAAAAATTAATGTCACAAGTTTAACCGTTAAATAAAAAAATGTCAAAATTTTTAGTTTTCATTAATTTCGATTATAATTAATGTATTATTTTAATATTATTGGATGTTCATCATTTTGCAGACTGAGGTTACAAACAAGTATTCGTTAATTCCTATATTCATTATACTATCCTTATTATTAAAAGTATTCTCAAAGCTAGTAGTCATTAGTGGTCATTAGATATTTTTTTAATAAATGGCGCTGTTCGCCCTCTTTTCTGTTCTGTGTTACAATTTATGAAATATCGAGGTACAAATTCTGTTTTTATTTTTGGTGAAAATCGACAAGCTATTTAAATACGTAATAAAATAATACGAAGAATGATTTCTCTTCGAATTTTTAATTTTTATAGAGAAACTCTGATTGTAGTGGTGGCCTGAAGATAATTGTATTTATTTTATCAAAACTGAATTAAATAAATACGAAAAATTAAAACTATAAATACTCTTGCAAGAAAATGTCGATTTTAGAAAGTATTTTTCAAGGAATTTAAATGAAAATGTACCTAAGTACATATTAAAAGACTAAAAAATTGAACTAAATAATTCAAATGCGTCAATTTTTTATTATGGTATTTTTACTACATTTACGATGATAAACCATAAGCTGTAAAATGTACATTAATTTACAGGAAATAAAATAATAAAGAATTCTAATTTTGTATTTCTTTTTTAAAGATTTTCGTTGGCTGTGTTACATCAAATCAATAATGGCTGCTGGCTACGGTAAGAATAAATAAATGTTAATAACTCCAAACCTATAAAATTTTTATAATTAGATATGTTAACATCAAGAACTTCAATGACGTCAACATCGACTGGTACATTATTTGAAGAAGTAGAAGAAGATGAAAATACTATTCCCGAAAAAATAGTTTTCCAGTGTAAAAATGTTCACCATCCAGAAGGTGCTAAGAATAGACATCATTCAGCTTTAAAGGGTTTTAAAGTTACCGAAAAATATGAAAAAATCATCAAAGGCAAATTAAAGAAATGGAATAATATGTCCAAAAATGAGTCTAAATTGTTTGACGAGGTGGAAACTACTTTAAATGAGGAGGTAAATAAAACAAATTATAACGCATTTTTTAAATATGTTTTATGGTTAGAAGAAACCGCTGCCATCTCTGAGTTACAAAGATACAACATGTTTAATGTAAACATTAAATGCTATGGAAGAAATTTAATCCAAATAAACGTTCCCGGTTTGGCCGAAAAAAGACCATCGGTACTTCAAGGTGATTATATTTCAATTCGAATGCACAACGATCATACGGCTTACCAAGGAGTTGTTGACCAAGTACTTGATTCTTCAATTTTAGTTCGATATTTAAATGAAGAAATTTTATTGCTTCTTAGAGATTGCCCCAAATTACTTTGGGATGTAAAATTCGAGTATTCTCGAGTACAAGTTGTAAGAATGCACGAAGGAGTCGAAGTTGTAGCTAAAAAGATGCTAAAGACCCTGTTTCCAGAAAAACCGCCTACTGAAATTAAAAAGAAAATTTGGATCAGTAATAGTAACCTTATCAACTCAGAGTTGAATCAAGAGCAACTGATGGCTGTGAATAATATTGTAAATCGCTCCTCACAACACGCTCCTTATATAGTTTTTGGTCCTCCAGGTACTGGGAAAACAATTACAATTGTAGAAGCTATTTTACAAATGTTAAAATTCAATCCCGATAAGAATATTTTGGTATGCGCACCTTCAAATGCAGCCTGTGATAATTTAGCGTTAAAATTATACAATTTTTGCAAGACCAAAGATGAGTTAATAAGAATTCATGCTGAATCCCGCGATAAGTCTCTTATTCCTACCGAAATAATACCATGCAGCAATTTGGAGCAGGGAGAATTTTTTTCAATAAACGCAAAAAAACTGAAAAAGTATCGGATAATTATATCTACTTTACATTTAATCGGAAAATTTAGAGGAGAGTTTCGCCCCCATTTTCTGTTTATTGATGAAGCTGCCCAATCAACTGAACCCGATTGTGATATTGCAATTTCTTTAATGACACCAGGAAGTTTCATAGTTTTAGCTGGTGATCCAGAACAATTGGGACCAGTGGTTCAATCAAAACTTGCTGAAAAAAAGGGCTTGGGACAATCTTTGTTGGAACGGTTAATGTACACAAACAGTTTGTACAAAGAAACCAGCAAAGGACATTATGATGAAAATTTCATTACTATGTTAGTTAAAAATTATCGTTCACACCCCGATATTTTAAAACTACCAAGTCAATTCTTTTACAAAAATAAATTAGTTCCGTTGGGGCATGGAGATAACATTTCTAATATTTCTATATCTGGAAAGGTTAATAGTTCAAAACAAACTAATGGAAGATCTGTCGAGTTTTGCGGTTTACTTTCGCTAGAAGAGAGGAGTGGGGCATCTCCCAGTTATTTTAATGAATCTGAAAAACAAATGGTTATTAAGTACGTAAGGGTCTTAATGGGGTTAAAGAAGTATGATGTTAAGGAAAGTGATATTGGAATAATTACTCCTTATATTCGGCAGGTTGGTAAAATAAAACAGGCACTGCATTCTATGAATCTTCATAAAATTGATGTTGGTTCTACAGAGTCATTTCAAGGTAGTGAAAAGCGTATTATTCTAATTTCAACTGTGCGGGCACAGAATTTGTTATTAGAACATGATGCGAAATACAAGCTCGGATTTGTAAGCAATAAACGCAGATTTAATGTTGCCTTAACAAGAGCTAAAAGCAAATTGATAATTATAGGAAATCCACAGGTTCTTAGCATTGATAGACATTGGTTGGAGTATATAAATTTTTGTAAGAAGTTGGGATCATACAGTGGTGTAGATTGTGAGAAAAATTCGCCGATACGAAGTCTTTCAAACAATCTCTCAAATATGAGTTTGGATAATAACAGCAAGACTCGTAGAGCTAAAAACAAGGCCAAAGCATTGTGATTTCTTTGTACCTAATTTTTTTATTTTTATGTTTATTTTACGTTTTAACAACAAGTTTGTAAAATGTGCTGTGACATAATATTAAGTTATTCAATAGTCAGTATTAGTTATTATTACCATGAAGAAGTTAATAATTACATGCAATAACTATTAAAAAAGAGAAAGAGTTTATAAATTGACTTATTAATGGTATTTTTATACAATTATTCCATAAATAAAGTTTATTCTCTTATAATGGTCTTATTTTTATTTAATCCCTTTTTAGTTTAGTAACAGAAGATTTTTAGAAAACTTGGTTGTAATAAGAAAATGATAAAATCGTTTAGTTTTTATTTATTGATAGGATTCGCAAATTCATTAAAATAATTTTAAAATCACAGTTCATATTGCTTTCTCTAAAGGCATGGGACTCTTAAGATTTTAATTATGTTACATTTTTAGTTTTTTGAAGAAATAAATTATTTAAAAATCAAATTTAAAAGTTTCTGACAGACGTTCATGTCACTTATACGATGATAAACAGATAAAAAATGATTATTTTTATTCAAAAATTTGTTTACAAATAATTTTTGAATAAAAATTTTTTAATGTCGACTTAAAATTAATTTATCTATGTATTAAATTAGAAATATTTGAATGTTGTGAGTGGTAAATTGTAATGCGAATTATACAGGGTGCTTAAACAGTCGCGAACACGCTCCACGGTACGTTGTTTGGAAGCAATCGTTAAACAAGGAAAAAATAATTTAAAAAATATTTGGATAGAAATTACGAAGTTATTGGCATATTTTAAAGAAGAAAACTTGACAACATTGTTTTTAAAGTAGACTTTGAAGATACCATTTACCTCTTAATATTTATTTTAAATGTTTGGTAAGTTATGATTATGATCTAATAAAGGTGATAAAGTTGAAATTAACATGATATTATTTAAAAGTGCAAGAATGAATTAGTCAAAATATAGACCATTTTATTATTAGTAATTTTTATTTAGAACAAATAAAAAAATTTAAATTTTAAGTAGATGTTCAAAGTTATTTTTATCAGATTAAACTTCCAGGAAACCAAGAAATAATTGTAATATTTTAACATTGTTGCCATATGTAATTTTTATCAATTTTATGATAAATTATAAATTTTAAAATGCAAATATTTTTACATTCTCAATATAAATTAATATTTTTTGTTGAGAAATGCAATAACAACACAATTATCTTTATGTTCTGTACTATGAAGAGAAAAAATAATTAAAAATGTACAAATAAAATTTTTAACTTTGAGCACTCATATCTTGAATAATCTGCTAGAAGGATATTTTGAATATTTTTCCCTTCTCTAACGAGTGCTTCTTAATAACGTAGCGTGGAGCGTGTTCGCAACTTTTTAAGCACCTTGTATAAGCATTTACTTTCTTTTACTAAGCATTATTAACTTGGATTTTTTATTTGAATTTGAAAATTTGCGTTAAATTTTGTTATTAATAACTTGAAATTCAGTTTAATTTATTTTAAAAAAATCTATTTCGTTAAAAGTAAAATATTCGTTTTTTTATACAAATGTAATCACTTTTTATATCATCGTTTAAATTACATGAATGTCTATCAGAAACGAGTAAAAAAGAGGGGATTTTCATTTTAAAAAATCGATGATGACGTTATTTGCTAAATCACCAGTGACGTCATTAATATTTTTTATACCAAGAGAAGGCATTTCAAATACAAAAATTGACCGGCCCGAGCGATTTTCTCAAAAAAATTAAATATAGCAGTTACGAATTTTGTTCCAAATTTTATCATCAACCTGTATATCAGTTTCTTAAAATAAAAATCCACTTTAAATAATAGTTATTAACGTTTATAAAAATATACTTCACTTCTAATTATGAAAAGCACAATAAAAAATATCCTTCATATTGTAAAAGTTAACAAAACAAAAAAATAGTTTTCCACTAAAATGAAAATACTTCACTTTTAAACAATTAATAACGATGGAAAAGCAGTTTGAAACGCACATACCTAAATTAACCTAACCTATCATCAATTTATAGCTGAAAGCTCAAAGTTTAAATATATATTTTATCCAAAGTGCTCACCCTTCATTTTATAGTGGTGTGATTAAATTTTAAAAATACTTTCTCAAAGTTGACACCTGTTATTTTAACGTAATTATGTTATAGTTTAAATCATCTTTATCTAAAGTGAAAATTAATCATTTTATAGTTTGTTCAAAGTTAAAGCCATTTATTTAAAGTGCAAATATACAGGGTGTCGCAAAATTCGACCGACAATGCTTACTTTCATTTATAACTCAAACATTAAATCCCCGACATAAGAAATGTATTTATTTTTTTCTAGGTCCTAGATATTTCTGCACATGCGCAGTAAATGGAAGTGAAGTTGGTTGGTAGTTCATTTGTGGTTCTGAATTGTTGCTAATATGGACGAATTTGCATTTATATTTAAGAAAAAAATATAAAATTCTAATATAATTTTTGTTTAATTTTAAAATAAGACTATTCGTTTGATTATAAAATCCAAGCTTCTAGGAGTTTTTTTAACACAATTTATATTCTGTCTAGACGTCTAGATCCCTTTTATGCTTTGTTTACGTTTGTGTTTATTTCGATTATGCTTAGCTGTTTCTTTATTAATTAACAATTAATACACACGGTGATTTTTATGTATGGAACCAAAAAAAAATTGAAATTTGGTGGCATCAAATGGGACCTTGGTACAAATATTTTAAGATGAAAAAAAATATTAATCAGTCGGATATTTGAACATGCAGCCATCTTGAATTTTTTTAAATGGCAACATACATATGTCATGCAATACATCATTGGAAAGCTAATTTTTAGTACTTCACGACAGTACATAATAGTATATTACACAACGAGCTAGAAAGCGACGAATTTTGTGCGAGTATGAAAATAGCCGAACGAGGCGCTAGCCGATTGAGGATATTACACGAGCAACGAAATTCACTTTCTGCGAGTTGTATTTTAGTCTTCAAAGAAGGGCTAAAACATTTTTTGACTGCTAAAACATTGTTAAGTGAAGGTGACTTTTATTAAATTTAAAAAGTTCCAAAGAATTGAACGTGTAGACCACCATTTTGATGACTATTTGTTCCCAATTGATACACATTTTGAGTGTTGATGACGATGCGACACAATCTAATTATTAAAGATGTTACTACTTTTCTAAGCCTTGAAGAAGCCAACAATTTTTTGGCGAAACGTCGGCAATGACTTATGGGAACACTTAATTTATAAAATATTTCTGTCCGAAAATCGAGAACATTTTTTCTTTACCTTCATATTTATCTCACGGACGATATTATTTTGTGGATTAAAAAAAAACAAACTAAAATTAAAATTCTAACTTGAACTTTATAGAATGATAGGAAACTACAAAAAAATTTCAAAATCGTTTCTCTCCTGAGTCAAGCAGCAAGCAGTATCTCAAACGATAATAAAATGATACTCCTACATTACACTAAACTATCAGTGGTTATGGAATTGGATACCACATTTATTTTGTTTCGCATTTCTATTTATTTGATAAATGGTGCTTTTTAAATAACCCCAATAGAACCCACAGGGGAGAAATCCGAAGCCGGCCAAGCTAGGATTGCAGTAAAAGTGCTCTAAAATTGGCAATCTTCAAATTGCTGGTAAAACATTGTTCCTTAGCAGTTCAAGGTATTTTTCTGCATTTAAAGTACCTTCGAATGGACCGATTATTTTGTCCCCAATTATTCCAGACCGCACATTTAAAGACACCCGATTTTGGCTGGTAGTTATAAGCGCACGTTGTTCATTTTTTTTCACAATTTGCCATTTGTGCCTTTCAGTCAAAGGAAAATTTAGCTGATCGGTAAATAAAATATTTTATATAAAATTATCGTATCGCAAAATAACTTGCGGCGAAGTAACTCTTTTGGATTTTTTAATTCTTGGCAAACAGAATATTTGTAGGATTTATACCTATACCTATATTTAAAAATCCTATGGACTGACTTCTCCGCAACTGTGTAGCGATTCATGATTATTCTGATTATTAAAGAAATATAAAACAAGATAGGTGAACGTGAAAAATATGTTCCTTGGGCTTGGGGGCCCAAAATATTGACGGGCCCCACACATCATTCCCCCCAGACGATGCGCCTAAACTTGTAATGATTTGTACAGAATTTAGTATTGGTTTAACCAATATTTAGTTGAGTTTTCAACAAAAAAGGACGTGATTTATCTAATTTTGACGGACGAATTTTTTGTAGTTTTATTATCGTTTGGGATACTGCTTGCTGCTCGACTCAGGAGGGAAACGATTTTGAAAATTCTTTGTAGTTTCCTATCATTCTATAAAGTTCAAATTAGAATTATAATTTTTGTTTGTTTTTTTTAAATCCACAAAATTGTGTGTTGGGCAAACGTTACGTTCGGCAAACTCGATGAATGTTGCCCAAAAGTTGGACAAGTTGGCGAATACCAACATTCGTGGATGTTTGCCGCATCGTCTGAGGGGCGTTTAAGTGCCCTACAGCGCCAGAGTAAGTATGCTTAGCAATTCACTGCGCCGGCGCCGCATATGTGTATTCGAGGCGTTATGCGCAAATGGGTGCGCTTTAAATCGTTGCCTCCCATCGTCTCATGAAACGTGAAACATACTGTATATTAGAATATTTCTATATAAATTTTACATAGGTGAATCCCATAATAGTTACATAGTGCGTCAAAAGTGAGTTGCAATGCGAGTTACAATAAAAACTCATGGCGAACTGTTTGGGACATCACGGGGATTCCGAGAGTTGTGGACATATGGCAGTTGTATACAGCTCTCGGGGGTCAAAAGGGGATATTCCCAGAGATGCTCCTTGCTCCTGGTATGTAATTGTGCTTATTGGCGTGGTACGGGTGGACTTAAGTTGAGTACTGAAAGTGGTTTAAAATAGTGGGATGAACAGGTATTTAAAATTAAGGTTTAACCAAAGTTCGGTATTAACAATTTAAAATACATTATAATGAAGTTTCAAGGAACACAAATACATATACAGTCGAACTTCTATATAACGTTTCATCACGGGAACCTTAAAAAAATTCGTTATATAGAAAATTCGCTATATAGAAATTCGTAATTTTGATATAAAAAATTTGTTATTTACTTTATAGCTCTTTATTTTAACTAAAAATATGAAAAGGCGTTGTTTTTAATGCGCATGTTTTACAAAAACTAAATTTGCTCCAAGTCGAAGGTATAACTTATAAGTAAACCTTAAAAAAATACTCGACAAATCTCGGAATTTACGTTCATTTCTAAAAATTCTATTTACCTACCTGATTTTCTATTATTCTTTAAACTAATCTAATATAAAATTCTCCAAAATTTTTAAAATTAGCCCATTGACTAAAATTTATGAAAGATTCTAATATTGACGTAAAAAAATTCGTTATACGGAAACTTTAATTCGTTATAAGGAGTAAAAAATACATTAGAAAAGCCTTCAAGGTGAAGATTCTCAAAAAAAATTCGTTATATAGAGAAATTCGTTATATGGAAGTTCGTTATAGGGAAGTTCAACTGTATTTGGAACAGAACGTATCCGATATTCTATAGAATAACTGCTGTGGATCGGAATTACATGAAGTAACTAGTTATTTCCTGGAATACCGGCTTACACGGTTGAACGTTAACGATAATTCTCGCCCATCAAATATTTTTTCATTTGTATTTCTCAGGTATAAAACCTTTCAAAGGGAATTCACTTTATGGTTATATTTAAATTACACACCAGAAGCAATAAACCTCCATTGCATGCAGGGCCGGATTTACCTATAGATTTAGTAGGCTATAGCCTAGAGCGGCAGGTTTTCGGTAATTACAAATACTAATTTATACAGGGTGCTGAAAAAATCGCTTACACGCTACTCGTCGCGCTGTCAAGTAGTATTCCATTGTAGCCCCTACAATGCAGGATCCGGGACAAACTTCATAGACTATGGGAGGCAAAATTGTAAATCCGTCTCTGATTACATGTAGCATTGATTGTTTTTAAAGGGCAGTTTAAGTTTACGTCCAACCATTATTTTAATATACAGGGTGATGATAAAGTTTGGAACATAATTCATAACTACCGTATTAAATTTTTTGAGAAAATCGCTCGGACAGGTCAATTTTAGTTTTTAAAATGCCATCTCTTGATATAAAAAAAATATTAATGACGCCATTGGTGCTTGTGCAATGACGTCATCGGCGATGTTTTTAAATGGAAGCCCCCACTTTTTACTCATTATCGATAGAAATTCATGTCACTTAAACAATGATATAAAAAACAATTAAATTTTTGAATAAAAAATCTTTTTACCTAATTCAAAAAAGGAAATTTTGATTTTAACGAAAAAGGTTTTATAAAAATAAATTAAAATGAATTTGAAGTTACCAATAATAACAATAGAAAGTAAATGTTTAAATAATGCGCATTCTAATGCAAATGTTAAATGTATTTAACAAAATTTAATAAAAAGTCTTGAAAAACTAATTTTTTGATTCCATTTAAATGTAAGGAAATTTACAAAAAATAAAATTTTAAATTAACCATTTATTGAAATCAGCCAAAATAAATCTTATACAACATTCAAATTTTTCAAATTTAAAAGTACAAATTAATTTTAAGTTTACATTAAAAAATTTTTAAACGAAAATTTGTTTACAAATGCAACAATTTTTTTATATAATCGTTTAAGTGACATAAATGTCTATCAAAAACGAGTGAAAAAAGTGGGGGTTTCCATTTAAAAAAATCGATGATGACGTCATTGCTAAATCACCAGTGACGTTATTAATATTTTTATTATACCAAGAGATGTGATTTTAAAAACTAAAATTTACCTGTTCGAGCGATTTTCTCAAAAAAATTAAATACGGCAGTTATGAATTATGTTCCAAACTTTATCATCACCCTGCATAAAGTATAGGTATAATATTTTTTTACTATACAGGTATACAGGATGTTTCAGAACATGTGTTCCTAACTTTTGTAATTGATTTTTTGACCAAATACCAGATAAAAAGTAAGAATACATTTTATATAAAAATTTGGACATTTCCAATATACAGGGCGTTGAAGTTTACTCATATTTTTTTCATTTTTTTAACAGAAAATCGATAACTCGGTTCTACAAACTAAAAAAAAATTAAATAATAATTATATTGCTGCAGGTTTTCTTTGTATGCATATTTGAATAATTAAATGCTAGGGAATTTGTTACTTATTTATTGATTTTGTTGCAATTAAAAAAAGTGGTAACTCATTTTTTAGGTTATCTCCAAACAGCTAACTTAAATTTAAAATTAGCAGGTATCACGATAACTTGGTGATTTTCCACACGAGGACAATCATTAGAGCTTAGGGCAGTCAAAAATTTTACTTTAAAAGTATTTTAGATGTACTGGTTTTTTATGAAAATGATTTATCTTTTCAAAAAGAGAATAGGTTCATGAATAAGAAAAGCCGGGTGGAAATGAAACTAGGGCCACCCCTGGCATTTCTTTATTTATGGAAATAAAAAATTCAAATTTTAGTATATTATATGATCTCAGAAAACAAATCTTATGGATCGAATAAATTTTTAATTTTACATCCGGTTTATCAGGAAATGGCATCCACTTTCTTATTTTAAATATAACCCCCTGATTTTTTCTACGGGGTTACATTTAAAATAAGAAAGTGGGTGTCATTTCCTGATAAACCGGAAGTAAAATGAAAGATTTATTCGATCCATAAAATTTGTTTTCTTAGATCATATACGATACTAAAATTCTAATTTTTTATTTTCATAAATAAAGAAATGCCAGGGGTGGCCCTAGTTTCATTTCCACCCTGTATATGATACCTAATTTGTTACGTTAGTAAAAAATATTCTTAAAGAAAAACGATAGAGATACTATTGTAGAACGCTATTTACCATCTCTACCAAACACAAGTTTTGATATTAATGAGTTTAATGTAAAAAAAAATTAGTAAAAAAATACTTGAGAATGACCAGAAATTCCAAAGCAAGTTATAAAAATCAAAAAAAAAATTGCTGGCACCTAAATTAACAAAATAAAAATAAAGTTTAGGGGGATAAATATAAAAAAATAGTAACAAATTACGAAATGTCTTGAGAATAACTACACCTTTTCCTATTGTATTTCAGAAAAGTTAATTCAGAAATCATGAATTGTATTTCAGAAAGCATCAAATATATTTCAGAATAATTAATTTAATTTCAGAAAGTATCAATTATATTTCAGAATAGTCAATAGTATTTGAGAAACAATCAATTCTTTTTCAGATAAGTCAATTCATCGAAAATGTACTTTGGTTAAATTGGCAAAGCACATTAAATCGCAACAGTAGGCTTAAGTCTTTATTCACCAATGTTAAACTAAATTTAAATAAAGTTTTCTAAGCTTAAAGCAGTACTGTTAAAAGATAAATTCGGAATTATCCTGTTATGGTTCCTGGTATTATGAAGCAAATGTTGGTTTACTTAGAAATAATAATTATCGATGAAGCCAAAAATACCATTGTTGGTGGTTGGTGGTGTTGCGTTGTCCAGGCCTTGAAATTATGACAGAAGAAAGAGATACCATCATAGTACTCGTGCGTGTTCTCTCAGTTACAAGATGACAATTGTCGAACAGTAACAAACCTAAGAAAATCAAATAGTCCTAGGGTTATTTTTTTAATAATGAAAATTTGCCAATTTTAAACTTAAAAAAAATGATATTATAATTTAATTAATAAAAGTATGGTGATCTACCAATTTTTAATTACCGATATGTGGAACTATCTATATACATCTGTTTTCTGTGGTACTTGTTAATTAGAGGTTATGTAGAATTCCAAATTTTACTTTTATCTAATTAAAAATTGGTAGATGACCATACGTTTGTTAATTAAATTATAATATAATTTTTTAAATGTTTAAAATTGACAAATTTTCAATATTAAACAAATAACCCTAGGACTATTTGGTTTTCTTAGGTTTATTACTGTTCGACAGTTGTCATCTTGTAACTGAGAGAGCACGCGCGAGTACTATGATGGTATCTCTTTCTTCTGTCATAATATCAAGGCCTGGACAACGCAATTAAATTGATCTTTTCTGAAATGCAATTGATGATTTCTTAAATACAATTGGAAAACTTTAGTTCTTACTTATACTTTTTAGTGCAACCCACCTTTAGTATCAGACCATAGAACTAATATAGATGGAAGGAGCATATCTGCTGTCATTCGATGTTTTTCTTAAGTCGACATAACATCGGAAATGATCGGAAACATTCGGGTAGGGGGGGGGGTTGTCAAATTAATAACTTTTCCATAAGAACACATGTAAATAATTCGCTTTTATTTAGCTTCTTGGGACTTTTTAAATGCATTTTTTTAAATGAATCGATTATTTCATTTAAATAATTTAATAAATTGATGATTTAACTTAAAAATATTAATTTATTTTCTTCTATTTTTAATATTTAACTGCAGAAAGCTATGCACCTTTAAAATGAATATTTTCGTTTTTAGAGACTTTTCATGTTTTATTTTACACATAAATCAATATTTGTTAGAATTTTTTGTACAACTATTTAATTTATTCATATTTAACTTAATTTTATTTTATAAAATACAGGTTTTCATATCCGTAACCAAAAACTTTACTTTAAATTTAATTTATTCATATACTAGTAATGTGCTATACAATATGCTGTATAACTAACACTTCACTAAATAGGCATTGGCTCAAAACATACAATACATATACAAATTTTCATTAAATAATTGGTACGCTAATCTTTGTCAAATCGTTTACTTGTAAATGAAATAATACCAAAAAGAGAAGAAAATTGTAATATACTTTATAAATTCAAACTAAGTATTACAATAACAAATTAATTAAAATTATTTTTGGAACACTTTTAATACATTAAATTCCATTTTCGTATAAGGTTGCAATTGTCTTGATATCTGAAGTCAGGAGCAGAAGCTTCCTGCTAGTAGTGGTTTTGCAGCTAATAGGGGAGTATGTCTCCTTAGTGGGATTTCTCTTGCTCTGAATGTTCTAAACTTCGAAAGGAGGCGTTTAAAAAGTTATCAATTTTGTATATCATTAAGTACAGAATCGTTCCCTGTGTCCTTTTGTGGAGAACTACTCTTATCTTGTTTGGAACTCTTCACGTTCTGGTACCGAGTTACTGCATACAATTAATAGATCCGAATTCCTCCTAGCTGTTGGTAATCTAAAGAACTTGAGTCCTACTAAGAACAACATAAGTAATTCAATGATTTCTCATTTCCCAGAATCTGTTATTTCCTTCTTTGTTGAATTTATCAATAATTTTTTGGGTGGCTCTGAGGTTCTTAATGATTGGCGGTCAGTCCAAATTTATCCTATCTTAAAACCTGGGAGGAATCGTGGTGTCATCGAGAATTATAGACCGATTGCACTATAGGGTTGCACTTACTTCTAGTATAAAAAAGCTTTATGAAAGTAAAATTCGATTAAGGTTGGAGTGGTGGTTGGAACCAAAACATGTTTTAATTCCAGAGTTAGTTAATAGCCGATCCGCCCCTAAAATATGAATAATTATTAAATATCTTATTTGCTTGCCCAATTTTAATAAACCGATTTATACTTAACCGTCCTGCATCTTTCGTGTCAGGTTTATATGTATATGGAATGAAATTTTGGGTAAAAAATGACCCGAAGGACGCAGCAGGGTTAACTTTTAAAGTTTTTATCTATATTTTCCTAATGAATCTACTTACCAGTGAAAAGGCACACCACTCTTTTCATATTGGACCTTGCACTTATAAGCCGAGCATGTCTTAACCATTTTATGTAAAACTAAAACCTAAAACACAACATAATTACTCACAACATTCATTATAAACATTTTGTAGGCCAAGTTTTCTAACGATTTAAGTGAAGTTCAACTTAGAATCAAAAATAACCTAGATTTTTTTAAAATTACTTATAAATACGTACTTACATGAATTAAACAGTAAACGGTTAAAATTAAATATCACATTAATTAATCTAATAACATTTAATAAGCAAAAAATAACACCAAATGCGATTAGAGTATAAAAACAAGAACATAAACTATACGTCAACGCAACTGTCAAATTGAATTTGCCCCCTTAGCTCTATCTCACTTTATTTACTGCGATTTTCATGTATTGCTCCTTCCATCTTCCATCTATATTAGTTCTATGCTAAAAACATTATTAGTTGGGATGGTTTAATAGGTTGGGGACCAAAAATTTCTAAGTAAGGTTTGGGTACCATATATCGAACCTGTGCGATCAGCGCCGAATATCAAACAGAGTTCCTGTGATCGTGCTCAAATTCTGTCATTCAATATTTGTATGCCTATGTAAATTCACCATAATTGTAAGTGCTGTTTGTTGTCGTTTGCAGGTTTACGTTAAGGATTCGATGCATGTAAGTAATTTTTTTAAAAGACGGTTTTATAATAATTTAAAGTTTAAAATATTTTATTGATTTAATCTGTAATTGTTATTTACCTCTAATCCAATTCATTACGTGCAAATTTATCCTGGCTTAATTTAATTAACCAATACCGTCCACAAAAGCTTAGTATAAAATAGTGAACAGGCTAGTTTCAATCATATTTAAAAAAAAATTATTTTATAATCCATTAAAAACCTTGAAATGGAAATGTTATTATTTTCTCTTTATACACTGTATGTTCCAATAAATTAAAAAATTCAAGAATTTAAAATAATTTACTAAATATTTCAAATAAATATTCTTATTTGCGAATAGTCACATACATTTCCCAAGTAACCTAAAAATAAGAATTTGAAGTTCACATGTTTCTAGAAAATCATTTTTAAAATTTTTGTTATACAGTCGAACTTCTATATAACGTTTCATCACGGGAACCTTAAAAAAATTCGTTATATAGAAAATTCGCTATATAGAAATTCGTAATTTTGATATTAAAAATTTGTTATTTACTTTATAGCTCTTTATTTTAACTAAAAATGAGAAAAGGCTTTGTTTTTAATTCGCATGTTTTACAAAAACTAAATTTGCTCCAAGTCGAAGGTATAATTTATAAGTAAACCTTATAAAAATACTCGACAAATCTCGGAATTTACGTTCATTTCTAAAAATTCTATTTACCTACCTGATTTTCTATTATTCTTTACACTAATCTAATATGAAATTCTCCGAAATTTTTAAAATTAGCCACCCATTGACTAAAATTTATGAAAGATTCTAATATTGACGTAAAAAAAATTCGTTATACGGAAACTTTAATTCGTTATAAGGAGTAAAAAATACATTAGAAAAGCCTTCAAGGTGAAGATTCTCAAAAAAAATTCGTTATATAGAGAAATTCGTTATATGGAAGTTCGTTATAGGGAAGTTCAACTGTACTTTAAAGTTTTATGGGTTTTAATATTGTTTTGTTTTATTAAACCAAAGAAAAATACGAGGACCATAAATAAAGTATACTTCGTTAAATCGAGCGCTCTTTACTATTTTAATTTAATGATAAACAAAAAACATTAGAAGTACTCAGTAGATAAGGGTTAAAATAATAGTTCAGCCTTCCGATTGTTATTTTAAATATTTTTGATTATTTCATGCCTTCATCCTAACAAGCGTTCTGATTGGTCCATTTGTCATTGGGTTCCTACCTAAATTATCAAGTCAAACGTTTTGACGTTTACATGACATGTGTTTAAATTTCAAATTTGACATTTGAAGTAAAGACTGATGTTAAAATTTACAATTTTTTTTTGTATTTTGCAGAAATAAGGCTTGAATTAATCTATCCAAATACAATTCGTAGGTTGAAATCACTATAATAATTCTGTCGCTTTATTGCTACTTCAATTGTGTTGGATTTTAGAAACACCACGCGTCCGACAGACTCGTGGTGTTTCTAAGTAACACAATTTCATTTGTCAATAATCTAACAAAATTTTTGCGGATTTCAACCTGCTCATTCTGATTGGTCCATTTGCCATTGGGTTATCGTGATAATTAGGGTCCTACCTAAATTATCAAGTCAAACGTTCTGACGTTGACATGACATATGTTTAAATTTCAAAGGACCTCATCGGGTTTTGGGAGCATTTTGTACAAGAAAGAAACTTATGCCACATATAAATAAGAAATAAATATACAATAGTGTAAAATATTTCGCTCATTAGGAGACCGCTTTCGCCAAAAAACGCAATTGAAATTAATTAATTTTTGCACAATTAGACAACGATGCTGGTGTTTTCCTCGGTGTTTCTAACAAACAATGTAGTTTGGTTGCCTATGCCATTTATTTACTATGATTTATTGACTTTAATAGTATAAAAATTATACAATTAAGTACATATTTGTTATGACTTGATTAGAAATTAATTTTTAAGTATATATTTTATTCAAATAAACTTATAATTTAAGAATATATTTTTTACAATTAAACAATTTTTACACAGTTGTCGTTTTTTTGCAATTTTTAAAATATTTGATAAAAAATGACTTTTCCAGTTCTCTGGAGCTCTGAAACTTTTACTGTAAATTCAATGGCTATAGTTTTAATAGTTGTAATAAGATTTGTAATATTACGGCGTCAATTAAAAATAAAATATCTTTTACAGGTTATCTTAAGACTTTATTGCACAATCAGGCAACATTGAAATTATTACCTATCAAACGAAACGTCCAAATTAAATGCCCAATAATTATTAGTAAAAAGTAGAACCGATAAGGGACCTCGGTGGCGGCAAAGGGCTTGTAAATTCCTTCTATTTTTGTAGGACACACCCTCTGGCACTTCTAACCACCTCCTGTCAAGTAGGCAAGATACTATTTACGACATTCGGCAAGTTATTTCTCCTTTGCTAAAATGTTTCATTCCAGTATGTTACATGAGCGCGTACCGGATTTCTTTTTATGTGTACGCGCCGGTTTTAGCTGTTTTTATAAATAAACGTAAAACGCAAGCAATGTGTGCGCATGACAATAACACCCAAAGTGGGAAACATTTCAATCCAGTGTGAGTCACAGTGAGTCAGTCGCCAGATACCTTTGTAAAGCGCATACGAATTTGTTAGCCCGGGCATTACTTGTTGTTTGTACAGTAACCATTGTCCTAAAGTGCCTTATAATAAAGGTGATTTATATTTACCATCAGGTTAATACTTTTGGCGATTGCATTCGATTATTAACATAGGTTCCACAAGGAAAACACCCTATTAGTTTTAATTGTCACTTGCTTTCAATTTAAACGTAAATGAAAGGTAATTAAAATCTCATAAATGTATTTATAATTCATATTTATTGAAGAAATTGGAAATATAATTAATACTGGGGGTATTTTAGTTAATTTTTGTAGGTTTAACTTATTTTTCATGTTCATGCCCAAAAACACCTAGGAAAACGATAAGGTCCTTGACATTTAAAGTAAAGACTGACGTTAAAATTTACTAATTTTTTTTGTGTTTTGCAGAAATAAGGCTTGAAATAATCTATCCAAATACAATTCGTAGGTTGAAATCACTATAATAATTCTGTCGCTTTATTGCCAATTCAATTGTATTGCTTTTTAGAAACACCACTCGTCCTACGCACTCGTGGTGTTTCTAAGCAACCCAATTTCATTTGTCAATAAATTGACAGAATTATTGCGGATTTCAACCTACTCATGGTATTACTATTGATTATTTCATGCCTTCCTCCTGACAAGCGTTCTGATTGGTCCATTTGCCATTTGGTTATCGTGATAATTAGGGTCCTACCTAAATTATCAAGTCAAACGTTTTGACGTTGACATGATATGTGTTTAAATTTCAAATTTGACATTTAAAGTAAAGACTGACGTTAAAATTGACAATTTTTTTTTTGTATTTTGCAGAAATAAGGCTTGAAATAATCTATCCAAATACAATTCGTAGTTTGAAATCACTATAATAATTCTGTCGCTTTATTGCCAATTCAATTGTGTTGCTTTTTAGAAACACCACTCGTCCTACGGACTCGTGGTGTTTCTAAGCAACACAATTTCATTTGTCAATAAATTGACAGAATTATTGCGGATTTCAACCTACTCATGGTATTACTATTGATAATTTTTTGTGTCGTTTTGATACTATTTAAATCCTCTCTTCTAACCCCGAGTATTATCAAACACGTTTAAGGGTCATTTAATTTTAAATGAGCTTCAATTTGACATATACAGGATGATTCAGGGTTTATACAATTGTCCTTGCAAAATCTAAGTGAGACATTGTAAGGTTTTCCAGATAATCCTAGGAGAATGGATTTGGATTTTCAAAAGGCGTAAAAGTTTAAAATTTATATTTTCTAATTTATTTTTGAGTAAATCATACTTCTACTTTTATAACATCTAAAATCTTCTTTAAATCTGTTTTACTGATTTACCGTTTGGATGTAACTCTATACATTTTCTAATTTTTAAATAAAATGTTTAAATATAAAATTTTGTTTATTATGTTATATTCTACAAATTGAGTGGTTTGTAGAAATATGTATCTATAATTATAGTTAATACCTAAGTAATAAATTTGTATGAAAATTTAAAAATAACTCTATCAAATTAAAGACACATCTTTATAAAATAATAAAACTACAAAATACAAATATAAAAATTGCAGATTCAAAATTCCCGCGCGTCTAAAAATACTTGGCCCCAAAAAACCAGAGGGCGCTTTTACGTTATCAAAAGGTACTATTGAGTTAGCATTCTATACGTATTATGTTATCTATGTTTAGAATTTATTCGATAAACAAAAAAAATTGTTAAAAAAAGTAAATAAAAATTATTGCATATTTTGAAAAATTTTGTTTAAATATGGACAAGTATGATATTTAAAGTTGGTAAAATATTAGAATTTGTAGAAAGAGTTTATAAATTTATAAAATTCTTCAAAATATGCAATAATTTTTATTTACCTTTATTAACAATTTTTTTTTGTTTTTCGAAGAAATTCTAAACTATGGAAAATATTAAAAAAATATTCTTATAAAAGTTGTTTGTTCTTAAAAGGCCTAACAAACCATACTTATATTTTTCCGGAACTATCCGGAACCGGATATCACTTTGATTTTTTAAATTGCAACATAGGTCGAGTTTGATGTGGTTTGATAGGTCTTTTCAAAATAAACAACTTTTATTAAAATATTTTTTTAATATTTTCCATACTTCCGAAATTATTAGAAAAACAAAAAAAATGTTAAAAAAAGTAAATAATAATTATTGCATATTTTGAAGAATTTTTTTGAAATATGGACAAGTATGATATTTAAAGTTGGTAAAACATTAGAATTTGTAGAAAGAATTTATAAATTTATAAAATTCTTCAAAATACCTATGCAATAATTTTTATTTACTTTTTTAATAATTTTTTTTTTGTTTTTCGAATAAATTCTAAACTATGGAAAAAATATTTTAATAAAAGTTGTTTGTTTTTGAAAGACCTATAAAACCATACCAAACTCGACCTATGTTGCCATTTAAAAAATCAAAGTTACCTCCAGTTCCGGATAGTTCCGGAAAAAAATAAGTTCACCAATGGGTTCTTTAGGTTCTCTTTGGTAATTAAGTTTTTTATTTCAGTGATGTGCGATAACACGTTCTCGAGATAAATGGGTGGCACGTGTGGTCAGAATCACCCTGTATATGTCAAATTAAAGCTCATGTAAAATTAAATGACCGTTTAAAATTTTGATAATACTGGGAGTAAGTGGCATTAATAAACAAATTTTATTTCTTCATTAAATTGTTCCCGTATTACTGTGTGGACAGCAAAAACGAATCAAACAATTTTGAAAATGATAATAAAATAGTGACATTCATGGGTGGTAAATGGTAGAAGTATAAAAACGGCAAGAAGAAACTCCTGAAGTAGTACTAATTTTTTTACAATTAAACCGAAGCAACGTTTCAGCGACAATTCTCTCCTTATTCATGGCTATAAATAACAAACAAATAATGAAGAATCACCATCAGAGTAAAATCACATTATAAAATATTGCATACGAATGACTTAGGTTATAAAATTATTTCCCTCATTCTATCTTTTTTTTTTTAATTTTTCTTTATCGTGTATTCCAATTTATCACAAAAACGTAAAAAAGTTTTAAATTCTGAAGACAAAAAACTTTTTTTACAACATTAATACGAATAGGGACTTATTTTCTAAATTAAAGTCAAAAATTCCCCTTGATCTGAGAAAAAATGTAGTATACAGGGTGTCCCATTTAAAGTTGGACTGTATGTATATATTTGTTATTATTGGGGATAAAAAATCGGTTAAATGGACAAAGTAGAAAGATTTGAAATAACAAGAAAATGTGATTTTCAAAACATGGCTATAACTTCTTTATTTTCAGAGGTACCAAAAAAGTTTTTTGACATTATACAATGCAATAAGACAAATGAATATTTTTTTTCGCCAACGGATTGACCGAAAATAAATCAAACTTATTTTCTTTTTATGGCGGCCATATTGGATTTACATATATTCGGAATCAGTGTATTTTTCTGAGTAATTTCGTATATCATCTGTAATATTTTAAGAAAAATAGATTTAAGATAAAAGTATTTCATTTTACTAGCCAAAAATGGCCTTGAATAGATGTAAACTTTCAATACATATGTGTTATGATTAATTTTACATTTAATATTTTATATAGAAATGAAATTATTACTGATTCCAAATATGTATAAATCCAATATGGCCGCCATAACAAAAAACTAAGTTTGGATTTCAATGTAACACCTTTTTTTTTTCTTATTATTAAAAATTGGTAAGTTCTATGTATGTTTACGATATAAAATAAAAAAAATTCTGAACTTTCAAAAAAAAAATTTGGATTTTTTTTGGTAATTTTTTTAATAAAATCTATTAAAACTACTCTAAAATAATTTTTCCGACGACCATATGAGAAAATCGTATATGTCATTAATATTAGTAGTTTAGAAAATCTTTCATTTCAACACTAGTGACTTTGACTTTCTATGTTGTAACTGTCAAATAGTTCTTGTAATTTTCGATAGAGGTGCTGCGAAGGAATTCCGAAAGCCCTCTCTTGGATTTGCAACTTGGAACTTGCAAAAAAAGGATAGTTCAAATAAAAATTTATATTTAACCCCGCCAATATTACTAATTTTATTATTAAAATCATTATATAATTCACTTTTCTGTAAATTTTAAATAAAATAGGAACATTTTTTATTCGTTTCGATAAGTTGCTTCCGTCAAAACAGCGCCACCTACAATTATTTACATTTAACTAAAAATAATCGATAACTTCAATGTCAGCTGCTGTTAACATAGGTTATGTTATGTTGTTACTACAAAATATTAATAATGGTCGCAAAATCTCCGTGGTCATCGGAAAAATAGCGTACACAACTCGCAGAAAGTGAATTTCGTTGCTCGTGTAATATCCTCACTCGGCTGGCGCCTCGTTCGGCTATTTTCACACTCGAATAAAATTCGTCACTTTCTAGCTCGTTGCGTAATATACTATAAATAGGTAAAATAAAGTCTAAATTATGATATTCATTTGGCCGTTTTTAAGAAATTAACATTTATAATTTTTAAATGGCATGATAGTGGGTTCATCCCCTATTTAGATACAGGATTTTTTCTGATTACAGTGATACCCAAGATGTAGGTAGAATCCTTAAGTTTACTTACTTATTTATAAACAGCTGTTGATAAAATAAAAATATTTAAAAAAATGAGTACACTTATAAGGTTTATACCTACATGTGAGGTATCACTGTAATATAGGAAAAAAATCCTCCATGGAATCAGAAATCTTAGAAGATAGAAGATAGAGATTGCACGAGTGTAATTAGTTCATTCAAAGATTACAGCCTACTTTAGGTTTCCTCCAAGTAATTTACTAAAAATTAATCCTTTAAATCTATTCCTCCTGGGGATAATTAGGGTCCAAAAATTCATAGACGGGTTCCTCCAAACTCTAAAGCAAAAGTGAACCTTATCGAATTAATAATTAGAATATGCTTAATTTATACCTGCTAATACATGGAGAGGAAAAAATTCAAGGGATTAGGGTAGTTATAATATATTTACAACCGGGATTGTAAATTGGAAGGAATCATCATGCAGTCATATTACACGGGCTCTTATTTTTATGAGTTCATTGTTTATGCCTTTAATTAATTCATTAATGTTTTTTAATTTTTTTTAAACTAATTTTGCATGCTAAACAATTTTAGATACCTAATTTTTTTTTAATAGGACATTAAAATATAATATAGGTAATTGTTTTTTTTGTTAAAAGAAAAAAAATTAAAGAAGATAAAATGAGGGAAAATAACATAAGCAATTCGCATGTAATATTTTATAATGTGTTTTTAGTTTTTACTCTGATTTTTCATTATTTCCTTATTATTGCTACAAAAAAATAGAGGTAGCCATGACTAAAGCGGGAACTATGGCCGAAACGTCAATTCAGTTGTTAAAAATAAACAAACTACTTCGGGAGTTCATTGTTGCTTACTTCTACCAATTTTTAAAATATAATGCTTGGATTTACAAAACGAAAAGGCTGAACATTCATCGCTAGCTTGCCATTTTTATTATTTCGAAGTGGTTTTAGTTTTATACTAAATGACTTATTACAGTGTTTTGTTTACTTATTTTTTTTAATTTTGGTACGTGTTTGTTTGATAATTAAATTTATTGAAACAATTCTGCGTTGGTTTTATCTGGTGGTTTATTGAAAACGCTTAATTGGAAATTGGAAAAAAAGTAAGGAGGAAAATAAAGAAAGGGCGCGGAATTGTAAGTGAGTTTTGAATTAACTTTTCTTAGATAAATCTTCGATTTTTTTTAAAGATTGGAGAAATTAGTTTTTAGTTATTTTAAAGTGTTAATTGAAGTTTATGTTATTTTAAATCAAATAATCGATATAAAAAAAGTAATTTCGTATTAAGATTTAATTAAACTTCCTCTATTTAATGAAACAAAAATCGGGGAAAGGCCAATTTAAAGAGTATATAAAATTATTATTTATAATTTTAACATAGCGCATCTACAATCATTCATTAAATAAAAATCAGTCAATAATAGGGTCATTAATCATTAATGAATGATTTTGTATACAATAAAAATACATATTAATCA
Organism: Stenus bimaculatus; assembly: GCA_963971135.1. Classification (NCBI taxonomy): domain Eukaryota; kingdom Metazoa; phylum Arthropoda; class Insecta; order Coleoptera; family Staphylinidae; genus Stenus; species Stenus bimaculatus. The sequence continues at coordinate 38,999,909 of OZ020180.1, forward strand.
ATCAACGAAAAAACATTTAAAAGTTTTAAAATTAACTTATTTTTTCTTTTTTACAGAATAACTGTAACAAAAAATGCCAGATGCTATTAGAATAATGAATGAAAATTGATAGTAGAACAATGAAATTTAAAAACAAGGTAAGCTAAAAATAAAATTATTAAACTTTACTATTCTAGCTAAGACTTAAGATTTATGATTTTAGAAGTTTTCAGCGTAAATATACCTTAAGAGGATAGTCTGCGAAATGTTTGAAATGCGTACTCCTCGCTAGTAAAAATTGATTTTTTGGTGTTTGTAATAAAAAATTTAACAAAAACGCTCTTGCTTTGCCTTGAAATTGAATTTATTTATCATATAGAATTTTTTTTTGATGTATATAGTCTGTTATAAGGGAGTAATTTTGAAAAAATGATAAAAAATGCGTTTTTATCATTTTTTCAAAATTACTCCCTTATAACAGACTATATACATCAAAAAAAAATTCTATATGATAAATAAATTCAATTTCAAGGCAAAGCAAGAGCGTTTTTGTTAAATTTTTTATTACAAACACCAAAAAATCAATTTTTACTAGCGAGGAGTACGCATTTCAAACATTTCGCAGACTATCCTCTTAAGAGTCTATTTGTGATCAGAGATTTAAGATTTTAAATTTACCATTTGTTAAAAGTGGGTGCATAAATCGTATAATTTTCAAAAATCTTAAGCCTTAAATGTTTGAGCATAAATAGACCTCTAGAGTATTTTTCATTTTCTGAATTTTGTAATTAGAAATTTTTTTGAACGTATAAAATAGTATTGTAGGGATTTGCTTTTTAAATTTTCAGTAGTACCAACCTACGTTATTGGTTGTCGACATAACTATACTTCATTTTTTAACTAGGAAGAGTGACAGGGAAGGACAACTTACACTACAAAAGTTACTAGAAAAATAACCAAACAGGTTTTGACATGAACTTAAGGTTATTTTGGCTTTATAATGACAAAATATGTACAAAAACATAATTAAATTCCCCATTTCTTTGTACTGAATACAAATTTATGCATATATATACATTAGTAATTCAAATTTTATGATTAGGTTATATTTCAAAAATCATCCAAAATATTTGTTCGGTGTAAATCTTGCTGACTTTTAACCAATCAGGGACGTTACTTTTTGGCATTTTCGCGCGGGAAATTTAAATCACTCCTCCCAATTAAAAAATGAAGTATAATCACAATACTTTTAGCTCACCCTGTAGATTTGAATAAACCATTGTACAATAACAAAGATTTACCCCCAGTATTATCAACAGACATTTAATTTTAAATGAGGTTTAATTTGACATTCAGGGTGTCCCATAATATGTGGGACCCACTTCTAGGGTGGGTAGTAGATGTCAAAAGAATAAGAAAAGTTTATATAAACTTTTGTCCAGTTTTGCCTGATAAGGGAGCTACAGCTCTTTAGAAGTGTTGTTAAAAAGTAGGTTTTTGCTCGTTTATTTCAAAACAAATTGGAGTAGAGATTTGAAATTTGGTGTAAACACACCTAGGATACATTTTTGTGAATTTTTTCAAATTTTTTGCTTGCTTGGAAAGGGTAGATTCGGGGAGAGTTGAGGTTAAAAATTGTCCTAACTTTTTTGTAGTTAACTTTTACAACATATTTTCTTCAAATTATTGTTCCCCATTTAAATATTAACAAAAAAGGTACTGTTATTTGAAGTCGGTAGAAAGCGCCGTTTTCGAAGAAAATGCATTTTATTATTTTATGGATGGTCAACACAATTTAAATTTAAAAAAATCATGTTAGCCATGGATTATTTTATTCTACCCAAAAAATTGAAGAAAATCACGAAAACGTATGCTAACTGTATTATGATTCATACCAAATATCAAATCTGTTAATTTGTACTTCAATAAATAGAAATAAACAGAAGAAAAACCTACTTTTTAACAACACCTTTTCTTATTCTCTTGACATCTACTACCCACCCGAGAAGTGGGTCCCACATATTATAGGACACCCTGTATATAGTATTTTTATGAAGTTTGAATATAGTTTAAATGACATTTAGCAGCAAAATAGACTATATATGTCAAATTAAACCTCATTTAAAATTAAATGTCTGTTGATAATAATGGGGGTAAATATTATTATTTGCTCTCATATTCATACAAATCATTGCAAAACATGAAATAGTTCACGCCATGTAGCCTATTAATAAATTGACCAGTTGTAATGAAATTACATACATATATTTAGAATACAATATTCTACTGGTCGACTTGATCCAATTGAATTTTTTTTTTAATTTTACATGTTTTTTTCATGTTTTTACAGCAGCATTTTTTGGCAAAGTTTACTGGTATAAAACTATCAAAAATATTAAAAAAAATTAAAATTAGATTAAGCCGACCTGTAGAATATTGTGTTCCAAATATCTAGGTGTGTAATTTCATTACGATTGGTCAATTTATTAATATGCAACATAGCGTGAACTATTTGATGTTTTGCAATGATTTTTTTATACGTTACATGGATTTTAGACTTGTGTATGTATATTGGACTATTGGATAGTTTTACTACAAATTACCTTATTGCTCTGACGAATCATCCCATACTTTTTATCCTTTGATAACACTTAGATATAATTTTAGCTATAGCTTTGTGCGAAGAAAGCAAACATTAAATTTCATTAAATTCCTCATTCGGTTCCTTGAAATATGACTGGTATATCTAAACTAACATAAAATATCAAAAGATGAAATTAAAAACCTCGTATAATATGACTAGTGAACGTGACTATTATATTTACAACAAAATTTGCTTTTTAAAATATAAATTTGCGATAAACTTTAATCTTAGTATGCCGTTTGACAAAATTTAAAGATAATTTTACGATATATGTACATGCAATTTTACTATTTAATTATTTTACCTCATAAAACATATTAAACAGGTAATATTCGCCTTTTATTAAAGCGACTACATAATTTAAACGTATTTTTTTTACTTTCACGAAGTTCATAAAATTCCATCAGAGTTTTTTCAATTTAAATCGTAATAATACGATTAATATTATTTAAAATTTAAAAATATTATTTAAAGATATTATTTAAAAATATTATTTAAAAATATTAGGGCCAGTATTACGAATCTAGTTTAAACTTAGTTTAACGTTGAACCCCAGTTAAAATAAATGTTTATTTGTAAGGTGATGTTCGATCAGAATTTAAAGTTTTCTGTTATTTATTCAAAGTTCTTGCTATGAATACTACAAATAACAATAAGAGAGCATCTCATACTTCTTGTTCTGTTGTTGGATGCCAAAAAAATTATTTCAACATAAACAGAGATAAAAAATTTGATAAATTTCCTTGAGAGTCTTATGATGTAGAAAAACGCAAAACGTAGATTAAAATCATAAGCATAAGATTTACTATTTTATTAGTGGCATATTTGAAATTTTTATTATACAGGGTGTCAAAATAATAAGAAAAGTTCATATAAACTTATGTCCAATTTCGCCTCATAAGGGAGCTACAGCTCTTTAAGGTATTGTTAGAAAGTAGGTTTTCGCTCGTTTATATCAAAACAAGTTGAAGTAGTTTGAAATTTGGTGTTAATCATAAAACACCTCGGATAAATTTTTCTGAATTTTTTGCTTGCTTTCGGAGAGAGTTGAGGTTAAAATTTGTCATAACTTTTTTGTGGTTAACTTTTACAACATTTTTTCTTCAAATTAATGTTCCCCATTCAATTCTTAACAAAAAAAGGTACTCTTATTTAAAATCGGTAGAATGCGCCGTTTTCGAAGAAAATGCATTTAATTATTTTATTGATGGCCAACACAATTTAAATTAAAAAAAACATATTAGCCATGGGTTATTTTATTTTATTGTATTAACCAAAACTGTTTAAGAAATTGAAAAAAATCACGAAAACAAATCCTAACTGTATTATGATTCATACCAAATATCAAATCTGTTAATTTGTACTTCAATTTGTTTTGAAATAACAGAAAAAAACCTACTTCGTTAGATTTTCAATTTTTTTCAGATTTATAATCTAAATTGATTAGGCTACATCCTGCCAGAGAGTTACCTTCTGCAACATAGCACAATATTAATTAGAGGGGTCGAAAGTTAAGGTACTTTTAGATCATTATATTTTTTTTGTACATTCTCCATTTTTTTTCCTTCTGGCAGGAATTAAAGAAATGACTTCTAAATCATCTACAAAAAAAATATACAAAAATGTTGTTCGTACTAGCTTTTATAACTGCAGAACTAAACCACTATATTTACCGTTTAGGAAATTGCTCTTAAGCAAGAGTAACTATAACAAAACTAACTATTGATTGTAATATCTTATATGATCTTAATTTATTTATTTTTACATTATACATATGTTATCTCCGCTACAAATGTGATAATACTACAAAAGAAGTCTATTGAAGTAGAAAGAATAGCAATACATTACAGATATTGTAACTGAGATGAGTTAGTGAGAAATCGAGAAAATGATTCTCTTCTCTCTAACTCAGATTAGCAGAATTAAACTTTCGTATTCTATCTAATTGGATTTAATGGATTTACGCGCATTGCTCCTACTATTCGTTTTTTAATACCGTGACCAGAGATGGAAGTCTGTAAGATAGTCTTTCTTACAGACTTCCTCCTTAGACCACGTTGAAATAAGCACTATGTAGTAATTTCTTTTTTTCTATGATTATAACCAAATTTTGTTTTAGGATAATTTATTCTGCGTTAACGGAGCTCCAAACAAAATTAAACTGCGGATTTTATAGAATCGTAGCGTTGCTAGACGACCCTGGTGATAAAATTCCGCACAACCACAGTTTCTGCAAAGGTGCAACTTCGAGACATCATGATGTCCCTACAAAATACCACAATTGGAGAAGATTTCAAATGCGTTTCTGTAATTCTTCCTAATGATAAAAGGTACCAAATGCAATTATTGTCCTTGGATCGTCATAAAATTGCAAGTAAATATGAAAATTTAATGAATACAGGATTAAAAAAATGGGATGGTATGGGGGACGAGGAGCACCAATTACTTAAGAAAATTCGTGCGGTGTTTGAGAACGGAGTTACTCGAGAAAATTATGCACGTTTTTTTAAATATCATCTATGGCTAGAAGAAGCTGCGGCTTTGATAGGTTTGAAAAATTATACCATGTTTAAAGTGAAATTGACGTTGAAAAATAAAAATTATATAGAACTAGAAGTGCCCGGTTTGGGAGAAAAGCGTCCTTCGATTTGTCTAGGAGATATCATCACAGTGCGGTCACATGTATACCATATTGGTTATCAAGGAATTGTTCATACAATAAATGATAAATCTATTTTAATTAATAAATTTGACAATATATTTATTTTAATGATGAGACAAGGAGGAAATCATTTGCTATGGGATGTTAAATTTGAGTTGTCACGTATGCAGATAATAAGGAGACATGACGGAGTAAAATTTATGACTTCGGGAAAACTAAATAGAATATTTCCGGAGAAACCTACAAAAGAAATTATTAAAAAGGTAATAATCACTTCAACGGATTTAATTAATAACACAATAAATAAAGAACAACTAAAAGCAGTGGATAGCATAGTAAATTGTACATCTCAACATGCACCATATATTGTATTTGGACCTCCAGGAACTGGCAAAACAGTTACAATTGTTGAAGCAATTTTACAAACCTTAATAATATATCCTGAAAAGAGAATTTTGGTTTGCGCCCCTTCAAACAGTGCATGTGATAATATAGCTGCAAAACTAGTCAAATACTGCAAAGAGGAAGATAACCAACTTTTAAGACTCCACACGACAACACGTGATCCTTCTCTAATTCCAAGGGAAATATTAAAATGCAGTAGCCCAGTCGGAAGGGGATGTCGTTCAATGTCAAACATCTTAGTGAAACAATATAAGATAGTTGTGACTACTTTAGGTATGATTGGAAAATATCGAGATTTAAATCCAAATATTCTTTTTATTGATGAAGCTGCACAGGCAACAGAACCTGAATGTGATGTTGCAATATCTCTTATGGGGCCAGAAAGCTTTATAGTATTGGCAGGAGATCCACAACAATTGGGTCCTGTTTGTCAATCCCATACTGCCGAAGTTAAAGGTTTAGGCCAATCCTTAATGGAACGTTTGATGTTTAAAAATGATCTATATAAGGAAACACTTTTAAAGTTTGATGAAGATTACATCACCATGTTAGTCAGGAATTATCGTTCAAATTCCAGTATTTTGGAAATACCAAATAACTATTTTTACAAAAATAAATTAATTATCTCAGGATCTATTGATGATATTTCTAAAATTTCTATTTCCAAAATAGTACATAATTTAGATCCAAGTGGAATAGATGGGAAAGCTGTCGAGTTTTACGGATTACTTTCGATGGAAGAACGAAATGGATCTTCTCCCAGTTATTATAATAATATGGAAATAGAAATGGTTATTAAATACGTAAAGGCATTACTGGAATTACAGGAGTACGATGTTGAGGAACAGGATATCGGTATTATAACTCCTTATATTCGACAAGTTAGCAAAATAAAAGAAGCTCTCGTTTCTTTAAGACTAAAAGATATTAATGTCGGAACAGCAGAAGCGTATCAAGGAAGTGAAAAACGAATTATAATTATTTCCACAGTTCGTGCACAAGAAATATTGTTGGAGTATGATCAAAAATTTCAACTTGGATTTGTCAGTAATAAGCGTCGATTTAATGTTGCTTTAACACGAGCGAAGAGCAAGTTGATAATTATAGGAAACCCACATGTATTGGCAACCAATGAGCATTGGTTGGCATATATGAATTTGTGCAGGGACTTAAAATCATACTTTGGGGTAGATATTCGAAAAGCATCAGTAAATAGTATTGTAGATGAGATGTCAAAAATTAACATTAGTAAGCACAGATAATACAAGGAAAAGATTTACATTCCGTCACCGTTACAGAGATTTATTATATTATTACGTATTAATAGTTCAAGAATTATTATTATGATTCAATTATTACTTACAAGTATTATAATTTTATTCATTGATTTAACTCTAGATTTTAGGTTTAGATTTAACTCTAGATTTTAGATTTATTTATACTAAGTTTTATAAGTTTTATACTGCTAATAAATTATCACATTCAAATTTTAATTATTTTATGTGTATTATAAACTGTGAGGAATTTGTGCCTAAATGGTTTTATGAATAAAGGATTTTTAAACCTCTGCAACATTTCTAAATCCTAAACAATGGAAGAAGGTAAGTAAAATAATATTTTTTTTTAAGAAAAAGTCTATGCGATCGCGTTCTGTCATCGTTAAGTGCGTCAAAGATAAAGTTTTTTAATTAATATTTAATAATTATTTAAGTAATTGAGTTTTAAGTACAATATCACTGTTGACAATTAATTTGATTTAAGAGATAAAAATCATAAATTATACTTAAAATATAAATAATATTGTCCCCAAATGCTTATTAAGGAGGGGGGCGTTCCGTAAATTTTGATTATTTGATTTTTCGATATTCAAAACTCAAAACTTAACAATTTATCCAAAAGTGATTTACTTAAATGTACATAAATAATACCATTATTAAGTAATTTTTTGAATTATTAAGTATTTTTTTTAAATTTTTAGGTAGGTTAGAAATCAAAAAGTTTCCAAAAAAATTATGACTACCATTATCAGGGTAAAAATGCTTTCAAATGATGGATCACTCGACCCCTATTTCCATTTTAAAAAATTGAAAGGGTGGCTCCGTAGGGATGGGGTTTCAATCACGGCATTTTTACAATTAATTATTTTTTTCAGAGTTATTTAGGGTGGCTCCTTTTAAAAGGAATCAATTTTAACTTTAAACCCCGAAATAAATTCATTTTTTTTTAATTAAAAAAAAAAAAAATTTTATTAAAAGAAATCCGAGAATAAGTGATATCGCACAAACATTAAAAAAACTTTAAAAAAATCTATGTAGTTTTAAATTTTTTACCTTAATTAAATGCAGCATTTATTTTAATCCATAATATGTGGAATATCCAAATATACGAAAAAAATCACACACACTATAACACTATTTTTTTAAATTTTAAAATAAACAAACGGTTTAAGAAATTTTACGTAAACTTTGAGTAAAGAGCGATCGGCGCGCGCACTTTCGTTGTATACCGGCAACTGAAAGCTACTCACACCTGTTGAATAAACCAACGTGCTCAAATCCCTTTCCATTTCCCGCTTGATTTTAATCACTTCAATCCGCTAATCGCGTACCTAACATAATTTTAATTATTTCCGACCTTTATCCAGTTCACGTATCACGTATCAATTAAGGACAGACAGAAAGCCACCAACATTGGGGAAAATGTAAACGTGATGAGAGTTATAAAAAACCAAAATGCGAATTAAAAAATATCTTTGCTGATATTCGCCTCAATCTAAAACGCGGTGTTTATATAGATCGAATTTATTTAAAATTTAAAAAAAAAATTTAAATAAAATTAGAGACGCTACAATTTGAAAATTAATAATTTATATTTAAAGTATAAAGAAAAAATTTACAAAAATCAAGTCTCTACGATGTTTCGTTCAAAAGTTATGAATTTTTATATAAAACATGGCATTCTGATAAAAGAGATAATTTTTTTTTAATATAATTATTTTTAAAGGTATTTCCTAAAAAAATTTGACTTTTTTGAGTTTTTGGGGAGTAAAATATTTTTTAGGGGGTGTAGAGGGCAAATGACCCCCTACATTTCATCCATTTTCTATTATCTTTCATTTGCGGGGTCGATTTTGAAGAAATTCTAAAAAAAATTTTTGAAATTTTTAAAGGAAATCGGTTTTTATTTTTTTTTTGTCGAAAACTATAAAAGTTACCGGTTTCAAATTTTTACCGAAAGTAAACACCGTGGATAGACGCGTTAAAAAATATTTGGTTAAAATCGGTTAAATACTTTTTTTGGAAAAAATTCGCAAAGTTTTGGGAAAATTTTGGTACATATACGGCTCTGGACTGCGCAATTTTAAGCCGAAAATTAAAAACGGAATTTGATGGAGGAGGTGACGGTGCGAATTTTGAGCTATTTAACGTCTCGGTGGTGCTAATAGTTTCGAAGATATTAATTATTTCGTTAAAAGTGAAAAATTTCAGATCGAAATTTTGCTTATTTTACCTACATTTTCGGTGATAACTCAAAAACGGAAAGAGATAGCGAAGTGAATCTTTTTTTTATCGTAAAGTGGACATTAAATGCTTTCAGAGAAGCTGTATAACGCGGGGGTAAAATAGATTTTGAGGCGTTGATTAGACCGAAACGCCTCAAAAATTGCGACATTTTTAAATGCGATCTTAAAAAAATATATTTTCGTTATTTTATCGAAATTCAAAAAACCTTATGAGTGGGCGGTTTCAGATCGAGATGTACATTACATTGAGCTTTTGAAATTGCAAAATGGGTTAAAAAATAGCCCGACTGGAGCCGCCAACCCCTAAAGTCAAAATTTCGACTTTAATTCGACATAACTTCCGAACCCGTTCGAAAATAGGAAATCCCTACGTGCTACCGGATGTAGAACTTATTCCTTTATAGGATAGTGTAGAAAAATGTAGTCATTTTCGAAAACTGGGGGCCAAAAGTCGTACACCCAACTTAATGCGTTTAGTCCCATTTTTTGAACATTTTACTCGCGACTTTTTTTCAAAGTCCAGGGGTAAAATTGAAATATGCCGATTTTTTGGGTTATAAAGAACAAAGTGGGGAGGCAAATAAAGAATATTCTAGGTCTCTAGGAGGTCTAAATCAAAAGTTACGAATTTTCAAAGTCGGCGTCGAAAAAGCCCTAATTTCATACCACAAATTTGAGGGCGCCAAAAGTACAGAAAAAATTGAGATATCAAAAAAAGCGCCCGTTTCAAGGCAAAGTATTGTATGTAGATTAGGAATAAAAAAACGGCGATTTTATTTCACCTGCCGATTTTCTTAGCGAAGCCGCACAGTTTGGGCACTTTTGCCGCCCGAGAAAACGCTAAATTTGTACATTCGGCGTGCCGGCACCGCGACACCCCACCGTCGCGCCTTGAGACTTAAAATCGGCCATGGTCCATCTCCCGGATATGAGAATAAAAGGGGCCAAATTTTGTCGCTTCCCTTTAAAACCGGACGTGGCTGCGATTTTTCAAAGTTGGCGCCGACGAAAACCGGAAAAAAAGCAAAAAATGACCACTTTTGAGAATTTTTTTCAGAGTGTTAGCGTGGTTGAAAAAATTTAAAATTTGAACTCCACTTAGAATTGACATCCCTCGTGACGATGCAACCGGATTTTTTAAAATCTAACGAAAAAAACACCTCTTTTCGCGGTTAGGCGCAAAAAACGTCCGATTTTGGGGTAAAAATATAAAAGGGGTCCTATCTCCGCCCCACTTAATAGATAGGTTCGGGCGGGTCTAAGCCACCGTTTTCAAAATTAGGTCCTCTATAACATACTAAAATTTGATGCGATTCGGGGTGAATTTCGGACACTTGGGGGACGAATTCGATTTTTCGTTCGGGGTGGAATTACCTTTTTTCGGGGAGGTCCGAACGAAAAGGGACATTTTAACTTTTTTCTTAAAATTGTCTCCTCCTTCCACCTACAAAATTTCAACTCGATACGAAAAAAAATACCTTCCACACGTTTCTTACGGTTTTAGTATTATAGATAGAAGATAACTAGTAAAAGTTTTTTTCTAAAAATGTCGACATAAATCAAATATTAAAGTTTATTATTCCAGAGTTACCATATTTTTTCGGTATTGATAATCACTCGAAAAAGTACCTACCTATACAAAATTTGTGGTAATTTTTGAATATTTAATTTTTCAATACTGCTCCCATAAAAAATTGTACCGAAAAACGGGGTGAGATTGATATCGCAGGGTGAAATTGATCAAATGGGCAAACCACTTTTAGCAATAAAATATTTATATTTGCGATTGATGTGATGTGCTAGTAAAGCGATTATTCTAAAAGTGGTTTAGTATGTGATTAATTTTACCCTGCAAAAAAGAATACAGAATACTTATAACGCATACTTACTCAAGATTGGAAAAATGCGATATTTTTATCTTTACAATTCAAAAACTTAAAACAATGACCAAAGAATAATTACGTTTTTAAAAAATATACAGGGTGTACAAAAAGCAGCGTTGTCGAACTTTATGTATTAAAATTTTAAACCCTTGTAACTTTCAAACTATGTACTTTAGAAAAATAAAAAAAATATGTTACGTAAACCTCTGAAAGCAAGCTATAATAATATGCAATAAAAATGGGTTGCCCCTATTTAAAAAAGTTAAGTGATTATTGCCTAATCTTCATCTTGCAGTTCAAGTTCATGGGCAATATTTCCAGATAATGCCTCACTAAGAATCGTATAAGTTATATTTGAAACATTTTTTTCAAAAATGCTTCATTTTAAAAATATACGGGTGTTACCGAATTTTTTGTACACCCTGTATGATAATGGATATTTTTTTAATTTTAGTCTAATTATATAGATCAAGCCTAACTGAACACTTATATTCAATCAGTTTTTTGATCTTTTTTATAAAAGTAAAGAAAATTAATTTTAATTTCTCTGACGTCACAACTTCTCTTTTTACATTTGACAACGCTGCAGGTTTTATCTATAGTATATTGTTATTCTGTGGTTGGGTATCGTCGGTTGCAGTAGGCTCCGTCGGTTATATTAACGATTACGAATCGAGTTTTTATCAAAGACTATGTTCTATTGTTATACAGGGTGATTTTATTGAGTTTTACATCCTGTCAAAAAAAGTATCAACTTAAAAATCACCCTGTATATTGGTATAACAACAGGACGTGGATTCCTGAAATCCCACACAGTGAATGTTAAATTCGCAAACTTTCACTCGTGAATCTTGATTCGCCTGGTTCAGACCAAGTGAATTTGGATTCGCTGATGAGATTTTGACGCATGCGCTTCGTGGAAGGTGAATTTAACATTCACTGTGTGAGATTTCAGGAATCCACGTCCAGAAATCATAAAAGTCTTTGGTTTTTATAGTGTTATAAATGACATCGGAAATAAGCTTCAGTGTCGATCGTGAATATTCGTAAAATATTACAACGCAAAATAGAACTTGTGACGTCGCGAATCCAAAATTTAAAATCTGTGTGATTATTATACATAATTCGTTTCACCTGGCAAAGGCCCATTATTTAATCATTTTTAGAATAGTGAATAGTTCTTATAATTATATTATGTTATAACATAATATCGTGCGATAGCAGTCCTAAACATTAAAATCAATAATATTCATAAATAAAAATTATGTATTGGTTTGATACTGGCCTAAAAATTCCACACGATATCATGTACAATTACGCGCAAAGACATCGAGGACACAAAAGAAATATCGAGCGATCGCAGACACGAAATTGAAAATAAATGAATGCCACTAAAGATGCGGACGGCATCCTTTCAAATTTCGTGTGATCTCGTATTTGCGAAGGCTTGTTATTAGGTCAGAATATGTCTATTGTGTCCTCGATATCTTTGCGCGTGATTGTACAATGGTAGAAAATTTAAACTATGCCTTAGCCCTCAACTACACTGTCTAATAAATCTGGAGTATTTATTAAAATACCTATTTTTTACCCTTATATGGCAGCATAAATATTATATCTTGCATGGCGGAAGATAGTACCAGGACACCACTGCATATTTTATGTGGCATGTTGGCCATCTTTAGCCATATAAAGGTTAATGTACAATTACACCAATGTGTGCGCTTTGATTTTATAAACGGAGATATTTTTACGACAGTAAAGGGTGAAATGACCTTAAGAAAATAATTGTAAATTTAAAACCAATTTTAATCAGTTTTTATAATTTAAAAACATGTATACATTTTAGTTTTCTTTTTTAACAAAAAATTATATTCTAAATTATATGTACAAAAGAGTAAATTTTTAAGTACTAAAATTATTTCTTCCCCAGTTTCGCATGTCGTCGGGGAGTCCATCGTAATGCACTCACATCAACACATAGCCTAGGCCTTTTGTACTGGCTGGATTTTATATGTTCATCAACAAGTTTTGGTGTTACACAAATTACATGTTGTCCCTTCCAATATTTAACCATATTCATACTTTGGAGGGTGCTTATGATGTCGGTTTGTGTAATACTCGTCATTTGACTAAAAAAAAAGTAAATCAAGATAAAATAAATTAATCAAAACTTTTAAGAAATATGTTTATTCATCATCATTCAAACAATTAAGGATTACAGTCATTTTACTAATAAATAACCTTCAGATTTAACAAAAAAAAATTGTTACGTAGCACAGACGAAATTATATGAAAAAGTTATAATATTTAGAATAAAGATTTTCTATGATTATTTTAAAATTATGAAAAACAGGAACTAACCCTGATTAGCCTAAAACTTTTCGGTAGACGTCAATTTATCATCATTTTTATTCTTTATTTTAAGATTTTTATCAATAAAATATCAGATTAGATCACAACCACATCACGCATTTTGGAATGACAATTTTTTATTGCATTTAAGAATTGTTCTGGTTGTGAATAAAATACTATAGAAACCTCGGTGAAAAGTTTCCCTCCCGCCTCACGCTATAAATGACCTTGCGGGAATGAAACACTTTCCACCTTAGTATGTAATATACTATTTTTTCCATGACTAGTGAATAAACAATTCACTACATTTGAATTGAACTAGGTAATGAAATTCATTACTAAAATTTTGACATTTTCAACATGCTCGGACAGTGTGCGGACCAATGGACCAATTACAAAGCTGCAGTTTGCAGTATTGCCAACCCATTGGGTAATGTGCAATGAATTATGGGTAATTTCCAACACAGAATAAAATTTACATAGAAGAAATCAAGAAATGTCAAAAATACGAAAAATAATCTCAAAAAAATTTCCATAAAGGCGCCGTAAATTATCAAAAGTCGTGGAAAATGTATAGTATTCTACTCGCAGGAAAATAGCTATTATTTACTCAGACCTATTATGCAATTTCGGTCTGGCGTAACAAATATTTTTTTCCAAATAAATACAATGCTCATGTTCACCAGGTTACAGACTTTTTAAAAATGTCCGTTTTTCATTCAAATTAATCATGTTTTTTGGCCGTATCTTCAAGGGCATGAATAAAACCTTCGTGAGAATAATAAAGACCAAAACGTAATTTCTACCTTTGATAAAAATAAAATGCGGTGGAAAAAATGGCAATTATTTGAAGTTAGATCCACCGGTTACTACTACCGCTAAATCTGTTGAACGTAGCCAATAATCATAACAAATCAAGAATTCTAAACAAATATACAAATTTAAATTATTTTTTTAGGTTTTGTATTTTTGAAAATTAAATCGTAGAATTAGCTCTCTAATTTTACAACAAATGTCAAATGTTGAATATTATGACCTTCGTTTTCGAGGCAGATAAACTCTAAACGAAAAACAAAGATTTATGCAAACTAGTCTTGATAAAAACTGATGTTTATGAAACAGAAGACAGAATAACTAAATAGAAGAATATGTAGTATTGACACAATGGCAAAATTCGACCTACGCCTCTACTTTTGCATAATCTAGTTACTTTGTTATAATTTTGACATGCTTTTGTGTTACTATGAACTTGTAGCGAACAAATTTCCCAGATCATTTTAGCTCAACCTGTAGTATAAGTTTCGTCGTTGGAGGAAATAGGAAATCTACCCAAAATCCGATAAGGTCCTTTGTTATAGAGTATTCACTTAATAAATAGGATTTCCAATGTAACAAGACACCGAATCAAGTCAGCGATGCTCAATTTTCCACTGCGGCTGAAGAGTTGTAGTGGGAAAACCCAAGTTCATAATTACCCCAATTTTGTAACCACACAAATGGAAATTGGTATGAAAAAAATTGTAGTAAAGTGCAAAATAAAGACAGAACACAACTCTCTAGGTTGAAGAAGTTAGACAATCGCTCCAAATGTAACTCAACCATGGTTTTTTAGTTCAACCATTGTTTCAACATACGTTCACGCAAAAGTTACCCTGCTTACTTATTAGACAATGTAAGAGAGTGATCAAAACAATTTGCTTGTCTAGCTGTAGTTCACACAACAATTTATGAGGTGAATAATGAATATTGCATTAGTATTTATTAATTTTAAAAAGTGTCACCTTAAATCCTTAATACTCAAAGTCCCCCCTCTGAAATCTCTTAATATCTCTAGTAAAACCCAACTCCAATAACTTCTGTAGCTTAATTTTCCAAGATCACTAAGTGGTTGTTCAGGGCTTCCTACAGTCTCTTCTCGTCTAGATAATTCATAACTAAATGCTATTAATAATTTACCATAGCCCTGCCGCTGATATGGAGGCAATGTAAGTATACAAGCTACATTATTACCATCGGGAGATTCCTTTTCCTATTTTGGAATAAAAGCAAGAAATTAATATAAATGTAATATGTAAGTATTAAAAGAATTTAAATAAAGAAACATAATAAGAGTATTATATTTAAACAAATTCTTACAAAAGGGATAATCCAGGGTGCACCCCTACATATGGGGTACCAAAATAATCGTTATAAAATCCTCTTTTTAAAAAGTCGAATGACCCGGCATCATTGCATTTAAAAAAAGTCAGATATTTGATAAAATCTTCATTAACTAAGTTTAAAAATTAATAGTTCAAAAACCACTTAAATTTTTTTTCAAATTACAATTTTATTTAGGTATTTGAATTATTTAGAATTAGTTTTGGTACTTTTCACCGAATTTAAAAACCTTTTTTTTTTATTGAAAAAAATTTTTTTTACAAAAAAAATAAAAACTAATATCTCAAAAATACTTCTTTTTTAAAAGAATTTTAAGCCATGAATAAAAATATGGGATGTTACATTTAAAAAAACAAAGTTCATGGTGTTTCCGGTGTAACCGGAAGTGATTTCGAAAATAAAAAATGCACATAAAATTTGTTTTCTTGAACCATAGAACATAGCCAAATTTCAAATTTTTTTATTCATAAATAAAAAAGTTATCGAGGTGACCTGGTTTTCATTTCCACCCGGTATATTATTTTTTCTCCAATGAACAATAAATATTATTTTCTTATGGCGACCATATTGGATTTACACATATTTGAAATCAGTGTAGTTTTCTGAGTAATTTGGTATACCATATGTAACATTTTAGGAAAAATAGAAATTATTTTATTTTACAAACTAAAAGTGGCCTTGAATAGATGTGTTAAGATTTATTTTACATTTAAAATTTTAAATCGTTACACTTATGTTATTGACAATTTACATCTGAGTTTAAACGGTTTCGTGCAACCCACCCTTAAAGCTGAAGGGTCACTTTTGAAGTTAATTTCGTTATATTAAGCTAAGACATGAATTGATTGCTATCATAAACATGACAATCAAAAATTTCTTTTACCAGTTATATAGTTCTACGAAACGTTCTTTTTGCATAAAAGTACCCCAATTTCAACGCGGCAACATAAATAATATGCACTAAGATTTCAATTATGATGCAAAACTGTGTGTATTGTTGTTATTATTTAATTAAAGGGTATTTAATTTTTAAATCGGTGCACGGGGCGAGTAACATAAGTGACCCTTAAAGGTCAATGTTAGGTTGTAAAATGAAATAATTTCTATTTTTTTTTAAATATTACATATGATATACCAACTTACTCAGAAAAATTCACTGATTCCAAATAAATGTAAATCCAATATGGCCACCATAAGAAAAATATGTCAAAAAACTTTTTGGCACCACCAAAAATAAAGAAGTTATAGGCATATTTTGAAAATCGCATATTCTTGTTTTTTCAAGATAGCACAAAAACAATGCAGAATTCAAATGTATTTTCAACTAATTATTAATATATGAACAAATCTCTACTACTTTGTCTATTTAAGACGATAGTCGGCGAAATTTTGTGAGCGTAAAATGTGCCTCTACGGAATACCATTTTTTAGACAAACCAGTAAATGAAATTCTGTTTTTTTTGTAGTAGTAGTTCATTAATACTTGGCATAACATGTCTATTATTTTGTTTTTGTATTTTTTTATTGAATTTTTAGATTTATAGACAATCAACACTGACCTAAAAATGAGCAAGTTTTGCTTGCTGTTTTAAACCTTATACTCGATATAATCGGAAAAACAGAATAACACTTTTGTGAAGTTGTGTATTTAGATAAGAGAAGATTTTACAAATCTCAATTTGAAGGTCCCTTGTTAAAGAAAAATGGTATTTTCTAGGACCAGGTTTTTTTAAAAGTGCCAATTTTACTGCTGCCGTATGAGTATTTGGTGTGACTTACAAAAACAAAACCAGAAGAAATTGGTAGCCACAAGACTCTTCTGTGTACCAAAAAAAGAAATTTTAAAAAAGCTTCAATAGAAAAAAAATTATGAGCACAACCCCAAATATCAAGCGAATTTCAAAATCAAGCGCTCGCATTTGCCGACTATCGCCTTAACCCAGTCACCATCTCCAATAATAACAAAGATACACATGCAGTCCAAGGTCTAGTGGGACACCTTGTATCAGAAACAAAAATTAATTGCATTTAAAAATACATATTCTTACTTAGAAGAATAGTTGGTGTATTTTGGTATAGGCAATTTCAAATTCCAATGTATACAGGGTGAGTCAGACCACCCGTAGCCCTTTATGTCGAAAACAGTTTGTCGCACATAGGTAGAATAAAAATTTTAATTAGCAAAGTGAACTCAAAGAATCCATTGGTGCAGTTATAATTTTCTGGAACAAACCGGAAGTGTCCGGAACCGGAGGTAACTTTGATTTTTTAAATGGCAACATAGGTCGAGTATGGTATCGTTTGAAAGGTCATTTAAAAAGAAACAACTTTTATTAAAATATTTTTTCAATATCTTGCATAATTAACAAATTAAACGAAAAAATATAAGCAAACAAGTGACAAATGGTATCTTAAATTATGGAAAAATTAAAACACTACCATCATCATCATCATAAATGAAAACTTGTAACTTTTGCATTTTTCGTTTTGCTTGATAAAAATAATCAATTTTTTTAGGTTATGTATTTTCCTTAATTCAAAAAATAAAAAAAAGTTAATTATTTTTAACGAATAAAGCGAATATAACTGCAAAAAAGAGTTTCCATTTAAAAAAATCTATCTTCCCCATTTGCTGATGATGGTAACGATTTAATTTTTGACCAATGGTCACTTATTTGCATATTTTTCTTCGATTAATTTGTTAATTATGCAAGATATTACATAAATATTTTAAGAAAAGTTGTTTCTTTTTAAAAAGACCTTTCCAACGATACCATACACGACCTATGTTGTCTTTTGAAATTTCAAAGTATGGATTCCTTGGTGCACTTATTATTTTCCGGAACAATCCGAATGTGCCCGGAATCGGAAGTTACTTTGAAATTTCAAATGGCAACATAGATCGGGTATGGTATCGTTGGAAAGGTCTTTTAAAAAGAAACAACTTTTATTAAAATATTTATGTAAGGCCCGCCGCACACTGCAACCGACGAAACAGTTTGATACTATTCATTTATGTCAGATGATGACTAGGAGGAGAATTTTATACGATTTTATACACAGATTCATGGACAGACGCACACTGGACGCGACAGTCACGCCCGACAGCATGTGACAGCTTGAGACTGTTTGCAACCGTCGCGTAGCGTCGGATGAAACATGATGAGACAACTCGAGGCGGAATGTTTTGCCGCTCTGTCACTCGAGTCAAACGTAAATATAGTCAAACATAAATCTCTAGGGTTCTTTTCTTCCAATAAAAACAAATAGTAATATAGCACAACAGGATCAATGCTTTCCATACTGCAAAGAATTTTATTTTTGTAATGGAAGTGCTAAATATGTCCCACGACAATTGTCTCGACAGCTTCTGTCAAAAATTTCTGTCTCCCGACATTTTGTCTCTGGCTGTTTCGTCGCTTGCAGTGTGCGGCGGGCCTAATATCTTGCATAATTAACAAATTGGTCTCTTAAAGGGAAAATTTAAATCGTTACCATCATCAGCAAATGGGCAAGAGAGATTTTTTTAAAAAGAAACTACTTTTTGCAGTTATTATCGCTTGATTCGTTAAAAATAATCAACGTTTTTTTTTTTTTTTGAATTAAGGAAAATACATAACCTAGTTGATTATTTTTAACAAGCGAAACGAAAAATGCAAAAGTTACAAGTTTCCATTTAAAATTCATAATTCCCTCTACCCTTACCCATATTAAGGATGATGGTAGTGTTTTAATTTTTTCATAATATAATTTAATCTGACTCACCCTGTATATTGTTGATTTCAAAGAGAAACTATAGCCACAAAAATCAAGAAAACCAAAAGCAGTTTTTACCTATTTATCTAGATATTTAAGAAAATGACGACTTTATATTTTTTTTTAATTATCAAATTTATTTGGGATAATTTATAAAAATATTGGAGAATTTCGGACACCCACATCGTTTTTTATGATCAAAAACATATCTCAACTATACAGGGTCCAGAAAGGAGGCGATTCTACAACTAATTTAAAAAAAAAAAACTTCCTATAATCATGTGTTCGATTTCGCTTCCTAAGGGAGCTACAGCCCTTTAACTATTGTGACTAAAACTAGGTTTTTTGTCATTTATTTGAAATCGGTTTGTAATAAAGATTTGAAATTTGTTGTAAAGACTAATACGTTTAAGATATAATTTCTCAATTTTTTTCAGATTTTTTGAAAGCTAAAAAAAACAAAAAAAAAAAAAAGCGAAATCGGATACATGTTTATAGGAAGTTTTTTCCTTAAAATTAGTTGTAGAATCGCCTCCTAAAGTTTGCCCGTTTAATTTCTGGACACCCTGTATAAATATACTGACTATGCACTTAAGTTTCCTCCATATTTTATGCGTAAATAATACAAACAACTTCTATAATTTAGGTTTAAACCCACCTTCGAAAAATATCCAACAATGTGTGCTCCTTGTTTATCAACTTCACATAAAATGTAGAATAAAAATGGTTCAACATCGAAGTAAAGTGTTTTATGATCCAAGAATAGTTTCGCTAGTAAGCATAAATTTTGGCAATATATCTGAAAACAAAAATCTATTTTTTATTTAAAATTAATACCAGATATTGATTATCGCGAATACAAAAATTGTTTTAGGTGGTATGCTTAGCATAGTTTTTAGTTCAATTAACCACTAAATGATCAAGTAAAGTTCAACCAAAGTTCAATACAATTGCAATACATACTGGATGCCTTGGAGAAAAACTGTCATGTCTATCTACACAGATTTCTCCAATGCATTCGATAAGGTATCATAGAGTTCCATAACTTTTCAACTTCAAATTGAGACTAATCAACTTCAAATTGAGACTTATCATTTCAACCTAAGGGTGCCCACATGTCGAGCATAAATAAAGTGGGCACCCTTAGAATCTACACCCCTCTTTACCATGCACTTGAATTTTTTTAAATATATCGAAAAAAACGTCCGATTTTGGGGTAAATATACTGAAGGAGTTGTATCTACGGCCCCTTAATAGATAGACCACCCTGGTCCTCTGAAACATACTAAATTTTGGTGCTATTCGAGGTGCATTTAGGACACTTATAGGGCGAAACTGGAATTAGCTCCACAGTCGAATATCTTTTTTCAGGGTGGTTTGATCGAAAAGTGGTTCATACACTTTCGTCTTGGAATTCTCCGTCCGTCCACCTACAAAATTACAATTTTCTACGAAAAAACCACCTTACCCGTTCCATATGATTTTAGTATTATTGAGGATGATTATAAATTTAATTCAAAAAATAGGTGATCTTACTTTATAATCCTTTCCATCAACTTCATATACGGATAATGTTCCTTTTCGATAGATTTCTTTACCAACAGGTTGCCTCCAAGTACACTCACTCTAAAATGTAAATAATACAGAATATTAAGAATAAATAATATTCCATTTTTTTATGATAAATGTATTTTTTGCATAGAAATAAAGAAAATTTCAATTTGTGGGAGATATTAACCCTCAAATGCTATTATCTGAGCGAATAGCAATGTTTTTTTTATAGAATGAGGTATAGGTCTACACTGAGTGTTTTAATGTGTTTATATTTAAAAGCAATATAACCTCCACAGTTGGAAATAAAGTAGAAAATAGGAACGATAAAGGTTAAATTACAACTACTTTTATAAAATTAAGTTTAAGTTTATAAAACAATAAATTACCATATGATATCGATAGCTCTTTTCCAACCTCATATATTTCAAACAGTACTCGCATATCCATAATTTACTTTGACGACCATACTCTTCAGGATAAGGACTAAAATACCAAGTATCGATTTCAAAACGACCAATTTGTATCCTATCAATGTATTTAACTTTCGTAATTTGTTCATGTTCTTTTTCCAAAGCTGCTGTTGTTGGATCCATCTCTGCATAAGTTTTTTGCACATGATTAATTTCGTCATGACGTCTTTTTTGATTACGAGTTATTTTTCTATCACTAGTGTCGGATAATAAATCATTTGTAATTGGCCGTTCCTTCCATGCTTTGTCTTTACCGCCATCCATATTAAATTGAGAAGACATAATTCGGCCTCTTGGTACCTAAGAATAAGCAAAAATGAAGCGATTCAAGTTAGTTTAAATTGAAAAGCATAAAAACAATACTATATTAGCAATTGTGATTTTACTCATTTTTCTTGTTTGTGTATGGGTAAATTATTTAATTTTTATCCTTGTGAAAAAGTTTATTGAAAATTTATTATACATCTTCATTAACCCTTTCGCTGCTATGCTCGAACAAGCGAGACATGCGCACTGTGCTATCTTCGAGTATACTCAAGTGCGCTTATTATGCGTATTACGCTTACGGTTAGAGAATTGTTATTAGTTTACGAGGTGTTTCTACAACTAATTTTAAGAAAAAAACTTCCTATAAACATGTGTCCGATTTCGCTTCCTAAGGGAGCTACAGCCCTTTAACTATTGTGACTAAATCTAGGTTTTTTGTCATTTATTTGAAAACGGTTTGTAATAAAGATTTGAAATTTGGTATGAAGACTAATACGTTTAAGATATAATTTCTCAATTTTATTCAGATTTTTTGAAAGCTCTGAAAGGGTGGTTTTAAGGAGGGTTGGGGTTATCAACAGCGGCAACTTTTTTATGGTTAACATAAAATCATTTTTGTTTTTATACTAATATTCCTTATTCAGTTTATTAAGTTTCTTTTCTTAAAATTAGTTGTAGAATCGCCTCCTAAAGTTTGGCCGCTTAATTTCTGGACACTCTGTATAATTTAAAAAAAATCATCTTAAAAATAAAAAAATAAATTTTTTTAAGATATATGTTAATTCTGAATGCAGAGTATGTTTTATGGACAATTAGTTGATGTTTTCTGCATGATTAACACTAAAATGTGGTAACTTCTAACATAATAACACAGATAAATGTAGACCAACGTTGACTTTTAAGTTGCTGAAAGTTAAGGTGACCAGATTTTGAAAATGCCAAACCGGGACAAGTTCCTTTTTTATTTTATTTTTAACCTCAACTAACG
Organism: Stenus bimaculatus; assembly: GCA_963971135.1. Taxonomy (NCBI): domain Eukaryota; kingdom Metazoa; phylum Arthropoda; class Insecta; order Coleoptera; family Staphylinidae; genus Stenus; species Stenus bimaculatus. The sequence goes on from OZ020180.1 coordinate 39,022,555, forward strand.
AAGTCTCAGTGAATTATGATAACCTAACGATTTTCAGGAATCAGTAGTTTAGTATTAAATTTTAGATCTCTAATAAAATTTTAAATCTATAAAAAAACAATAGATACACAAAAACAAAAATCTCAAAAAGTACAATAAAAGTTAAAAAAACAAAAAACTGCATAAAAATCACGAATTATAAATAAACGAGAGTGTATTTCAGAAATTAATCGCAAATAAATTGTAAATCACAAAAAAATAAACAAAAAATGAAAAACGATGGCACCTTTTCCAATTGTATTTAAGAAAAGATCAATTCGATTTCAAATAGTCAATTGTATTTCAGAATAATCAGTTCAATTTCAGAAAGTATCAATTGTATTTCAGAAACCATCAATTGAATTTCAGAATAATCAATTGAATTCCAGAAAGTATGTATTTCAGAATAGTCAATTGTATTTCAGAATAATCAATTGTATTTCAGAATAGTCAATTGTATTTCAGAATAGTCAATTGTATTTCAGAATAGTCAATTGTATTTCAGAAAAGATCAATTGTATTTCAGAAAGGACCAATTATAAAAAAATGAGGAAGTCAAGAGTATATGGCGGTGATTGTACACATGAAGAACCACAACAGCAGAAACATTTCATAAAAAATGTGCTTTCGAAATTTAACATTATACCAGTCCTTATTCACCAATGTTAAAATTGAAATAATTTGCAAAAAAACTCTTGGCTTCCTCAATATTTTACAACAGGTTTTTACTAAAATTAAATTAATTTTTTTGAAATACAATTGATGCTTTCTGAAATACAATTGATCTTTTCTAAATTACAATTGATGATTTCTGAAATTGAATTGACTATTCTGAAATACAATTGATGCTTTTCTGAAATACAAAATACAATTGACTATTCTGAATTTAATTGATCTTTTCTGAAATACAATTATTGGAAAACGTGTAGCCTAGCTGGTAGTCTACAGTCTACTCTAGTATTAAATCTTAAACTACCAATAAAAATTTTATTTTCTTTAAAACCGGGACAAAAGAGGCCTCGCTCGGGACGCCGGGACAAACGCTTAGGAACCGGGACGTCTGGTCACCTTACTGAAAGTACAAGTGATATTAGGACGACCGGGCGTCATATGGCTCATTCACAGTGGCGGATCAAAAGGTTGGTCGGAGGGTGATTTCACTCCTTGAAAATTTACATTAACTGACTGCTCCTTTTTCAAGATATACGGCCGATATTATCAAAGTTTTTAACGATCATTTAATTTTAAATGAGGTTTAATTTGTCAAATTTGCATCTGCTGCTTTAAACCATTAAATGCTTGTATTACAAAGCAGTACTTCGCCGAACGGATACTTCCTGCAACAAACCGATATTTGCTCTGGCGGGAGTTTGGTAGGTAGTATGTTGCCGAAAAGCAACAATATGCATGTAAGGCAGTGGTGTAGTCCCAAAGAAAAAAGTACCGGGACGCTACCGCATGCAATTTTTTTTACATTTTACACGTCTGGGAGGGGTTTTCTTGATACAAAGTAGAATTACATAATTTTTGCTAGGAATATAATATTTGCTATTTAATTAGTTTATTTAAGATAAAAAATAAAAAATTCGCACTACTTTTTAAAATATTTTTTAGACGTTAAATGAAAAAAAAAACATTCGTTTTATGGAACCTAATGCAGTGGCGGGTATAGAGTAAACTTTTTCAGCACTCGTTTTAAATGGTAAATGTCATTCAAAAAATATTCTTATTTTATTTTAATTAAAAATTCTTATTTTAGCAAATAAGGTTTTTTAATGAATCATGAGTAATAAATTAAGTTAAATTATTTAAAATGATTTTTTTCATAAAAACATTATAGCAAAAATGACATTTCCAGTAAAGATAGACTTAGAAAATTAGTTTCATTAACAACTTCAGAAAATTTCCTATAAAATAGACTTATTTAAGTAATATTTTTCTCATAGGAACTTTTTTCAAAATTCATTATAAAAATACGATTTTTTTGGTATACAGGGTGTTTATAAATACATGTCCACAAATTATAGGACGTATTCTTGGTAAAATATGAAAGTTAAAATCTTAATACAAAAATATTATATTGGGCTCCAAAAATCTTCAGGAGCTGTTTAAAAGAAATTTATAAATTGCAACATTGTAAAATAATAAGAAGACTAGATTTACTTCATTTTATATGAGCCAATAAAAAAAACATATCAACAGCGAAAACGAGATGTGATTTTTTAAATTCTTGGAATTCTTACTAATAATAATGATAGAATAAATCAAATTTATTTAATAAATAGAAGTATAAAAATACATTCTATTAAGTTTAAGTTTAGCAGAATACCTAAAAAACCGGCGATAATGAAAATTTTACAAAAATGTTCAAATTGTCCACCGTCGGCATCTAAGCAATGCTGCAAACCAGTTGGTAAACAAGTTAATACTTTTTCCAATTGTTCCGGAGTTATTGAAAGGACAGCAGTTTCTATTCTTTCCCTAAGTTCTTGGTTATTTTGTAGAAGTGAGGCATACACAATTTCCTTTAAATAATCCCGAACAAAAAAATCTAGTGGGTTAAAATCAGGCGACCTCGGAGGCCATGGAATTGGACCATTCCTCCCAATCCAGTTATTACCCAAATTGGTATTTAACTACCTTATTACCACTTGCGCATTGTGAGCTGGGGCTCCGTCATCCATAAAAATAACATTTCTTCTAGTTAGCAAATCTAAGTTATCAAAAACTATTTCCAAAACATCCAAATATGCTTCCGCATTCTATTCTATTTGGAAGAAATACTGGTCCAACAACAGAGTTATTAACAATACCCAGCCATACGTTAATGGAAAACCTCCGCGCTGGTGTCCAAATTCACGACTTAACTTTGGATTTTCTTCAGCCCAAGTGTACAAATTGTGACTGTTAAAAACACCATCCCTTGTGAATGTACATTCGTCACTCCACAAAATTCGTTGTAAAAGGTTAATGTCGTTTCGTATACGACGGCAAATTTGGTGGAAATATGTTAGTCTTTTTGCTTTATCTCCTTCATATAGGGGTTGTACCTTTGTATAATGGTAAGGATATAAATTATTTTCTGTAAAAACTTGTTGAACAGTTGTATGGCTACGAATGTTAAGATCTCTAGAAATTTCCCGAGTACTTCGATTAGGATCCTCATTAACAGCCTCCAAAATATTTTCTTCTAATTGTATAGTGCGTCGATTTTTCGGCCTTCGACCATTCTGGTGTTGGGGAACAACCTGACCCGTTTCTCGAATCCGCTGGTCAAGCCTCTGAAACGTCTTATCGTAGGGATATCGCCGATTGGGATAAGTTATTTGGTACTCCTCTTTTGCCAATTGAGCATTTCCTTCACAGCGACCATAAATAAGATACATGTAAGCGTATTCATTGAAAGAGTAATCCATTTTAATAAATATCAAAAACACAAAAAACTATTTAAATTAATATTGACCCTGACGTTTTTAATCATAATGTTTAATTTATTTAAAATAAATTGACTTTTTTTTTAAAGAAAATTCATTATTAGGCGTTAAAAACACTGTAGTAGTAATAAAACATTGTCATTTAATTCTTGAAGGCATAAAGCATGCATTTGATGTATTAATCTTTAAATTATAAGGCAATTTTAATAGTCGATATTTGCAACTTTGAAGACCTCTTGCAGGCAAACAGCGATTAATACAACATTTGAGTATTAGGATTTTAACTTTCAAATTTTACCAAGAATGCGTCATATAATTTGTGGACACGTATTTATTATAGTTGTATACAAAAATTCTAAAAACTTGAATAAAAACTTAAAAACAGTTCGATAAAATTATAACAAAATTTTTGAATTTAAGATTAGGGTATAATCTATAAAACGAAAGTCTAAAATCAATCATGGACCAAAAAATTAACTAATTGAAATTCAAGTTATTTTTTGGGGAAATTTTTAATCGTACTTTAATGACCTCAAAAGGGTATTTATAAAATGGACCACTTAAAAAATATAATTCGCAATGGGAACATTTTTGAAATCCCAAGTTTTTTTAATGCTTTCATTTAAACTATTTACGTCAGCAGGCAACCTACCGAATTGTTCATGCCTCATCGGTGAATAGCAATAATTACTAAGTGTAAACAGATATTAAAAAACACTATTTCTGGAAGAAGTACCGGAACGCGTTCCGTCTTCCCTAAAAAAGTACCGGAACGCCGTTCCGGCCCCACTACACCACTGATGTAAGGGTTAAGTCAGCTGTTTGGAGATAACTCAAAAAATTTACCACCTTGAAGTTACATTCAAATGCATTCAATTTTACATTCTTTTCCAAAAAAAAAAAAAATTCTGTATGGTCCTAAACTTGCTCAAATATGTAAAAAACATAATTAATTGAACATCCCCATCCCCTCAATTTAATTTCTTTAAAAAACTTCTAACAAATTTTATTAAAAATATTTCCCAAATAAAAAAATATATATTGTCCATTCACGTTAAGAACAAGATTTCCAACCTAACATGACACGAATCAAGCGTACAACTCTGAAATTTCCCACTGCTGCTAGGAATTTATGGTGGGAGGCCCTCCACTCTCGTGAAGCAAGCAGCAGAGAAAAGTTGTTCGCTCTTCCGCCGTAGGAGAACGATAGGCCTCGCCCATTACTCAATTCAGCCGTACCTCCTAAAATTCAACGACGTACGTTTATTAAGTTGGCCTCTGTAGGACTATTAAAATTCGATACCTTAAATAAGCACGTATCGCGTGTATTAGTTCCACATACGTTCTCTCCTTATTTGACGAGGTTTTAAATGTAAAAGAGAGTGAGCAAAACTGCTAGCTTGTCTACACCGCACCTATTTTCCTGGAGAATAAACTATAGATCATAATTTATTTAATAAATTGAATTTATTAGTGTGGTCTTTTATATAGGATCAAATACGTTAAAAACTATATGTTTGGTTATCCCCACTCCCATACGAGCCCGTGATTAAATTTATAAGATAAAAATGTCTCATAACATTATAAGTTTTTTCAAAATATTTCCAAAACAAAAAAATGTAAGCCTTTCATTTTTTACTATATTCTTACTAAGGATGTAATACGCTAAAAAATATTTGGTTTATTATCCCCACCCCCGTACGAACCCCGTGATTTAATTTAATTGATAAATTTCTCATAAAAGTTTAAGTTTTTTGAAAATATTTCCAAAACAAGAAAATGTAAGCCTTTCATTTTTTACTATGTTCTTACTAAGGATGTAATACGCTAAAAAATATTTGGTTTATTATCCCCACCCCCATACGAGCCCCGTGATTTAATTTAATTGATAAATTTCTCATGCAAGTTAAGTTTTTTCAAAATTTTTCCAAAACAAAAAAATGCAAGCCTTTCATTTTTTTACTATGTTCTCTTGGAAACGAATGTAAAATTGAATGCATTCGAATGTAACTTCAAGGTGGTAAAAATTTTGGAGGTACAATTTTTTTATTGTAATAAAATAGAAACAAATTACCCCACCATTTTTGGGCGGTGTGCGAGCCACGAGAATCACATCCAAATACAATAATTGGTAAATTTAATTATAGTAGATCATCGATTATTGAGAAATGAATTAATTGAAACGTCAATTATCGGGATGCAGCCTCACACATCTGGTCTTATTCTTTTTAAAACTTGGCGGCCCAAAGAAGATGTTAGAATTTCAGAAAACAATCCTATTTCAATTTTGTAGTACATGGTAATATCGGGACCCTCAAACCTAATACTTTAGATAATCGACACTATATACTACTCGACAATAAAAATACTAAGATTACCAAGACTGCTGTAGTCACAATCAAAATAGCAGCCTTAAGGTTTCTTTAGAAAACAGTAAAATTCTTACCCACTCATCCAATCTTCGGTTGTACCCCTCGTAATGCACATAGTACTCATAATTTCTGTCTTGGTGATTAAATCTTGTTTGTATAACTTCTGCTGGATCTAAAACATAACAATAGATTGGATGAGGTTTTTTATTTACAAAATAATTTAAAAAAAACATTCAAAATAAACAAATCAATTATTATTTTGAGGTTATATTATAACTTACGCCAAGCATCGTCGGAGCGTCTCACTAAATAATGTTCCCCTATGTCCAAAGGTTGTTCTTCTCCACTTTCTGCATCTTCTTCGTGGTTAGAACTTGGTTTCTCCGGATTTTCTGCCTTTTTCAAAGACACTTCTTCCTCAGTTTTAGCAGTGTTTGCCATTTTTAATCAACAATCATCATAAATTATAAATCCGCAGATTGCAGCAAATTGCGAAATAAACAATTAAAGCAAGCTGCGACATCTATTGAATAATTTATGTACCCGTTAGAGTATTATTGGTTGCCAATAAAGAAAATATTACTACCATACTACCCTTTACCTAGGCAATAATTTGTTGTCGCCACACAGAACACAGTGGTCAAAAATCCCAAAAAGCTGGACATAATTAGAAAATATCATCCTTTTGCGATGAATTTTCCTACTCAGGGATTTTTGGGATCGGGGATCGCTGATTACGAATCTGAGATTATTTGTCCAAAAAACAAAATGGCATATGAGTTTACGAATTTAAATACCATTCTAACAAAATTTATTAATTTGGGGTTTTGGGCGTCGTAAATTACGAATCTGATATTGATTTTCCAAAAAAAACAAAATGGCGGATACAAAATGGCCAATAATTCTCATAAATATATTCATTTTTTTCGAGAATAAGTGTATTAAGTAATACTTAGGGGTTTTAGGACTATGAGTATGCATTCCTACTCATAGTACTGCTCAGTATCTAGAGAAAAAAAGTATTTTGTTCATTTACCAGTGGATATATTGATTTCGTTGATCAAAATTGATGAAACATCAAAAAAGCAAAAAAATACAATATTACCCCAGCCGACAATTTTACGTTGCTGTTACATTTCATAAACGTTTCCACTTGTTGCAAAACGTTTCAGGAAACGTAATCACAAACGTTGACGATACCTTTCTGAAACATGCAAATGGCCGCTTCTTGTACGGCACACGCAAACGTTACCGTGCTTACATATCAGAAACATAAAAGATGTACATGATATGTTGCATACCTGACACATTACCCTTTCGTATCTTGTAGGTACTAATTGAAACAAAGCATTTTCTTAAAATAAATATTTTTATTATAAAATTAAAATGTTTTTATACATACATCAGATTTATAAATTACATAAAAAACAAAAATTTCGCGTTGTCCCAATCCAGTCTACTATTAAAAACTTAATTTTTCATATTCGGGTAAATTTCCTTTGATGGCTTGTTAAATAATTTTCATCGCCAGTTTTCTGTTATCATATTAATCCTTTATTAGGGAACACTGGGTTCTTATTAGTTCTACAAATATAATACATAATACCCAATGGATAAAAGGAAAACCAACAATACCAAAGCCTACATGTTCTTTGTTGCTTTCGAAAATGAAAATAATTTCATCAGTCTCTTGGAATTTGGAGTGTTTCACCGTTTTTAGATGAGTGTGTACAGGGTGTCCAGAAATTAAGCGGCCAAACTTTAGGAGGCGATTCTACAACTAATTATAAGAAAAAAACTTCCTATAAACATGTGTCCGATTTCGCTTCCTACTCTTAGCTAAAGCCCTTTAAATACAGGGTGTTTCGTAAGTCGAAAGTAGCGCATAAAATTGAAACCCTATGTAGGAAATACTTTTTTAAGAAGAAAAGTTTATATGAACATCTCCAATATTCATTCATAAAAAAGTTATAAGCATTTGAAGAAAAATAAATTAAATCAATTTATTACTAAAAAAATATAATTTAGCATGCTTTGAATATCGTGCTTTTTAATTTTAGCATTTAAATAATAAAGATTTATACCCAGATTCTGGTCATATGATTTAAGTTTAAAGGCCTATAAATTTTAATTTGTTATATGTTATATGTGTTGTAATGGACAATTTCCATGTTACATTATTTGCTTCTAATTAAAGACCTTTAATTTTGACCAGAATCTACCTATTAAACATTTATCGTATTTAAGTTTGAAATAAATAACAAAAACTACAAAATGTTTAGTAATTCTGAATATGCCGATATAATTTTTATTTATGGATTTTGTAATGGTAATAGTTTGCAAGCAAGTAGAGAATATCAACCCAGGTTTTCCCAATAGACGTCACCCTTCTTACCATGTTTTCTCCAGAACCTTTCAAAGATTAAGGGACACCGGAAACATACATTGTGCACCAAAAATTGGTGCTCCAGAAAAACATACATTTGAAGAAGAAGAAGCAGTGATTGACGCCTTTGTAAGGTATTTCTCAATCATTTATTTGGAAGACGCTAAAGAGGGAAGTAATGCATCCATACCATTTTCAACAAGTACAAGCCCTTCAGCCAGGAGATGAGATCAGACGTTTAAACTTTTGTCAATGGTTGTTGGAAAAAATGGCAGCAGATCCAAACTTTTGCTCAAAAATTATTTGGACGGATGAAAGTCATTTTGGCAGAGGAACTACACCAAATTACCACAATGAACATGCGTGGTCATTGGAAAATCCCAATTTAATAAAAAGAAGAGGTTTTCAGCAAAGATTCTCAATAAATGTCTGGGCAGGGATTTTTAATAATCAATTAATATCAATGCAAGTACTGCCTAATAGACTGACATCGAATGATTATTTGATTCTATTAAATACCAATGTACAAGATATTGTTGACAACGAAGCCTTAAATGTCTTAAATCAGGTTTAGTATCAACACGGTGGAGCGCCACCTCATAGGGGAAGAAATGTGTTGAATGATATTTTCAATAATAATTGGATAGGTTTTGGAGGAACAATATCGTGGCCACCGCGATCTCCAGACTTAAATCCGTTAGTTTTTTATCTTTGGGGTACTCTCAAAACAAATGTGTACACGATTGAGATAAATCCTCAAGCACAATTACTTGAGAGGGTAAACAATGGGGTTGCTGAAGAGCAAAATAATTTTAATTTCAATGTTAACGAAGAGATGTTACGTCGATGCGGTGCCTGCATAACAGCAAGAGGAGGTGTATTCGAACAAAATTTAAATTAATTATGTAATTTTCAAAGCATGCTAAATTATATTTTTTTAGTAATAAATTGATTTATTTTATTTTTTTTTCAAATTCTTTTAAGTTTTTTTATGAATGAATATTGGACATGTTCATATGAACTTTTCTTCTTAAGAAAGTATTTCCTACATGGGGTTTCAAATTTATACGCTACTTACGAAACACCCTGTATTGTAACTAAAACTAGGTTTTTTGTCATTTTTTTGAAAACGGTTTGTAATAAAGATTTTAAATTTGGTGTGAAGACTAATACGCTTAAGATTTAATTTCTAATTTTTTTTCAGATTTTTTGAAAGCTTCCAGAGTTTAGAGACAAACGAATATCAAAAAAAGATATGATGATGAATTGGCTGAGAGCGAAGTAAGAACGTTGTCTTTCGAACAAAAATTTAAACATACTAATATTTATTGTTTAATAAGTCAAGTAGATAAAAGAGCAGAATGTGTTCGAAGTCTAAATGAAGATTTTGCGTTTTAAAATGGATTCAAGATATCGACCATTCCAACATCTAGTTTACAAAAATCTACGGAAAATCTAGTCTTAAACTACCCAGATCCCAGATAGTTAAATTCGGAAGATTTTTTTCATTAAGTTATCTCGTTACAGAATGCAGAAGCAACAGGGTCTATTGTTTGTTGAAATTGAAAAATTAAGTGCTTTCGATCTTCTTAAAAAAAATTAAGAACATGATTTGCAGGATGCCTTTCCTAATTTTTGTGTGGCGAATAGAATCGACAACGAAATTGTCAATCAATTGAATTTGGAGGAAAAGATAGAAGATTTTGTGGCCATGAAAGGGAGAAAAGTTATTATACAGGGTGATTCAGACCACCCGTGCCACCCATTTATCTCGAGAACCCGTTATCGTACATGGCCGAAAAAAAATTTTATTACCAAAGTGAATCTAAAAAATCCATTGGTGAACTTATTTTTCTCCGGAACAACCCGGAACTATCCGGAACCGGAGGTAACTTTGATTTTTTAATGACAACATAGGTCGAGTTTGGTATGGTTTGATAGGTCTTTCAAAAAAAATAACTTTTATTAAAATATATTTTTAATATTTTCCATAGTTTAGAATTTATTCGATAAACAAAAAAAATTGTTAAAAAAGTAAATAAAAATTCTTGTATATTTTGAAGAATTTTGTTTAAATATGGACAAGTATGATATTTAAAGTTGGTAAAATATTAGAATTTGTAGAAAGAATTTATAAAATTCTTCAAAACATGCAATAATTTTTATTTACCTTTATTAACAATTTTTTTTGTTTTTCCAATAAATTCTAAACTAGGGAAAATATTAAAAAAATATTTTTATAAAACCATACTTACATTTTTCCGGAACAATCCGGAACTATCCGGAACCGGATATCACTTTGATTTTTTAAATCGACCTATGTTGCCATTTGAAAAACAAAGTTACCACCGGTTCCGGATAGTTCCGGGTTGTTCCGAAAAAAAAAATAAGTTCACCAATGGATTCTTTAGGTTTACTTTGGTAATTAAGTTTTGTATTTTGGTGATGTGCGATAACGCGTTCTCGAAATAAATGGGTGGCACAGGTGGTCTGAATCACCCTGTATAATTATGTATAATTTGTTTATCTTTATTTAAAAATACATATTTAATTTCTTTTTATATTTTATATTTTTTGTTGTAAGAAATAATATTTTTTTTATATTTTAATTTTTTTTAATTATGAAAACTTTTTTACATGGTTGGTCAGCCGCCCATGTAAAAAAGTCCAGAGTCCAGGTGTTGACGTATAATATGTTCTTTTTTATTATTTTGTTATTTTAATTTAATTAAAATTTTGAAGAAAATATACATTTTTGGTTTACTTGTTAGAATTTATTGTTTTATTTGAAGATTAGCACGAGTCGAAAGTGTAAACGAATAAACATAACCAAACATATCGTGCCTAACGTGCTCGAGTCCTTGAGTGGTTTATATTATTACCAATAATTTTCTATTATATTAATAATTTGTGAATAAAATTGTGAATATTGACAGTTTTAAAATTAGCTGGTATATGTGTTCCCAAAAGTTGTTCTTAAATTCGGAGTAAGGGAACGTCACGTGGTCTACCCATCACTCTACCCTCACTCATAGTTTTAGAACGCACTCCTGGGCATAAAGTATATAATACAGGGTGAGCTAAAATGATTTTGATCAATTCAAATTTCCCGCCTAAAAATCTGGGGAATTTGTTTGCTTCAAGTTCATAGTAACACAAAATTATGTCAAAATCAAAACAAAGTAACTATACTTTATTTTTTAACTAGGAGGAGTAACAGGAAAGGCCAACTTACACTATAAAAGTTACTAGAAAAATAACCAAACAGATTTTGACAGGAACTTTGGGTTATTTTGGCTTTTTAACGATAAAATATGTATAGAAACATAATTAAATTCCCCATTTCTTTGTACTGAATACAAATCTATACATGTTAATACATTACTAATTCAAATTTTATGATTAATATTTTGAGGTTACATGTCAAAAATCATCCAAAATAATTATCCGGTGTAAATGTTGCTTACTTTTAACCAATCAGCGACGTAAATTTTTGGCATTTTAGCGCGGGAAATTTAAATTACTCCTCCTAGTTAAAAAATAAAGTATAGACTTCTCAAAAGCAGAGGGCGGTGGCGTAGGTGTAATTTTTACCGTTGTGTCAAAACTTCAGATTTTAGAATTTCGTTATTGTGCCTGTTATTTCATAAACGTCAGTTTTTATCAAAATTAATTTGTGTAAATCTTTGTTTTATTGTGTTAGCACCTTCATCGAATCAATCTTTGACATTTGCTGTGAAATTAGAGATTTAGGAAAAAAAAATTTGCTACGCCATTGGATTACTATGATATTTTCTTTTTAATGTTTCAGTTGTACCAACCTATGTATTTCGTTGCCGAACTACATATCAAACCACAATCATTTTAGCTTACCCTGTATGAGAGTGGTTGAAACACCTTATAACAATATGTAGATCTATACCCAGATTCTGGTCAAATCATTTAAGTTTACAGGCCTTTAAATTTAATGCTGCAATTCTGGGTAAATCTGTAAGTCCTTACAGGGAAAATCTGTAGGGTTTGTTATATGGGTTGTAATGGGCGGTTTCCTTGGTTATCTTACAGATATTTCCTGTAAGGGCTAACAGATTTGCTCAGAATTGCACCATAAATTTGTTATATGGGTTGTAATGGACAATTTCCATGGTTACATTACTTGTGTCTAATTAAAGGCCTTTAAGTTTGACCAGAATCTGCCTGCTAACCCTCTCAATCTTCTCTTCTCTTCTCTCTGCTCCTGGGTATAACTTTACAGGGAAGCTTATTGGGCAAAGTGTTAAAGGAACTTGTCAGCTTAATTTGAGGTGATAAACCCGTTACACAATGTACAATGTCTGTCCGCATAATTACGGGACACCCTGTATATTTATGGTAGGTTAATTATCAATGTACTTAAATTCCCCTGAAGAATCCATTTTGTTTCATGTAAATTAGTCGCTCCGTTCAAAAACTATGCAGTTTGCAAAATGCAAAAACAGTTTTTTTGTTACGACGTGCACACGTTTCGATGCGTTTTACGTCTACGAATGAGACAGAAAAAAGATATAATTTAATATTAATTAGGGTAGTGCATTGAAAATAATTATTTCTATGTAATTACTCTCGTACTTTAAATTCTATTTTATTAGAATAGGTTAGGGGATTGGAAATAAATAAGAAATATAAAATTTTCTACCCCCCGAATATATTCAAATTTTAAATTTGTGGTACGATATAATTATTATAAGGATAATAGTTTATTTTAAATTATTGCCTAAGTAAATTGAACTAAAAATCCGAAGAATTGCAACCACGTGCTGCCCGCCGACCAATCAGAGACCGCCGCACAGTCATGAAAAAGCAAACCGATTTGCTTTATGAAAATGCATCGTTGATCGTGCTGCATCACTATGGCCGGTCCTATTTGAAATACATTGGTTTGCTTCATCATCATTGCTCTACTACTTGCTTTATGAAAAGATTACTTTACTGCTTTATTACTATAAACGTGCCCTAAGACTACAAAGATAGTCGAAACGTTGGCAATGATTTTTCAATAAAGATTTTGGGAAGTGATAAGTTCGTTTTTGGCTGATACTGATACTTTTATTTAAGAATAATATTTTACGAACAAGAACTTTATATATTTTTAATCTTAAAATACCAAAAAAATATTGTTTTTTTGCATTATGGCCAGTTTTTTGACCACTGTGCGCCAGTTTGAACACCAATTGTTCTTGCACGCCAGTAAGTGTTAACATTGGTTGTATTCGTTTTACCAATTTTGCTCGAGCAATCTCATTTTCTCCTATAGAACTAAAAAGACGAGAAAGTGATTTGCTCTAGCAAATCAGTAAATTTGGTAAAAAGAACACAACTATTGCACACCAGTAAACTCGCGCGAGTTTCATTTTATTTCTCAAATCCCCTCAACCGAAAAAAAATCCTTTTAGAAAGAACACAACAAGTGACTTGCAGAACACTGACGTAACGATGAGAAATAAAAATGAAACTGGTGAGACTTTACTGGTTGTAATGTAAACGCTTACTGGTTCAAACTGGCGCCAACAAATCATTGCCTATGTAAACCCAGTATAAGAATGAGTAAGACAAGTTAATTGTGGATTTCCGTTGTTTCGTTTTGTGTTGCGTTACATGGCGTTACGAATGCAGGGTTTCCAATTTTGATAGATCCTACTGAATTTATTGAGAACTAAGGCGTATTTTGGCGACTAGCCACAAGTTTTACTACTGTGGTAAGTGATTTCTGACATCATCGAAGATACTACTTTAGGTTTTACATGCGTTGTGAACACCTGCTTTTGGATGATATAAATGGAGGAGAGATTGGGAAAGCTGGAATCCGTTTGCAACTGACAAAAAGCAATATTCTTTGGCAAATATCAAATAAAAATACTAAGAAGCGTTTATAGTCCGAGAGCTAGTGTAAAAAAATTGTACTGTTTGTAAATGGATCGAATAATGTGCCCTAATATACAGGGTGTCTCACTATTTTTCCAACAACATTTTTTTTAGATAGTAAAAGTTATTCTGAACAAAAAATATCCGATGAACTATTATGTTTTTTCAACTCCTTAAAGAGTTACAGCAATTTTAAAATTTCAAAAACTTAATGATTTTTGTGGGACACCCTGTATTAATTTCATTTTATTTTAATTTTTTTTATTTAAATCAAGTATGCTTTGGATTTTGTATATCTTTAAGCCAATAAGATGCTAAATTTTAGCGAGCGAAATTTAACCTCATCGTTCCCCTTAGTTTAAATACAGTCAATAATGTTCAAAAAAATCAATTTGGCAAAGAAAACATCCAAATAATAATTAATTTAAATAAAAAAATATAATAAGAAATAATAATATAATACAGGGTGTTCCACAAAAATCATGAAAATTTATCAATTTTAAAATTGCTATATCCTTTTAAGGAGTCGAAAAAACATAATAGTTCATAGAAATTTGTTTGTTCAGAATGACATTTACTATCTGAAAAAATTTTTGCTGGAAAAATAGTGAGACACCCTGTATATTAGGGCACATTATTCGATCCATTTACAAACAGTACAAAAAAGTGAGACACCCTGTATATGTTATTGTCGATAATCCAGTGGCGGATCTTCAAATTTTGGGTTCCTACGCAAAACTATTGATGGACCCCATATAATGAACCGCTATTACAGGCCCGGGGTAAAGGTTGAAGGTTGACATAACTTTAGTTCGTCATCTCAATACTGATACTGATCAATAAGACATTTAAGACCCTAAGGGTCTCTATTTTGATATATACTGCCAAAGATTGAAAGATTGAATTATACCTAAAAATGAAATATGCTGTTTTGTAGAAGTTTGTATTTGATTGGAAAAATTCTCAAAGATTTTAAAGGGTGAAATTTTGAACTTATTTGAAATTTGAAAATTTACATAAACTACAAAAAAGTAATAAGAAATAATAATATACAGGGTGATCCACAAAAATCATGAAAATTTATCAATTTTAAAATTGCTGTAACCTTTGAAAATTATTATGAAAATTATGAAAATTATTATGAAAATTGAGTATTTTTTATACATATAAATAAATACATATAAACAGGTAATTTATTTTCAATATATTTTTATGTAAACATTTTTATAATTAAATAGAAAAACTTGCTATTATTATTTTCTTTTAGTCCAACTTTATTATTTATACGTATTGTATAAATTAAC
Organism: Stenus bimaculatus; assembly: GCA_963971135.1. Taxonomy (NCBI): domain Eukaryota; kingdom Metazoa; phylum Arthropoda; class Insecta; order Coleoptera; family Staphylinidae; genus Stenus; species Stenus bimaculatus. The sequence goes on from OZ020180.1 coordinate 39,037,970, forward strand.
TTAAAAACTATCGATTTCGGGATAATTTTATCCCATCTTCAGGTTTTAAAGAATCTTTATTGTCAAGATAATAGTGACATAAATAAAACCGAAATCGATAGTTTTTAAGTTAATTTATACAATACGTATAAATAATAAAGTTGGACTAAAAGAAAATAATAATAGCAAGTTTTTCTATTTAATTGAAGCAGTCCAAATAAATGTGTTGTCCTTTAATTTATTTAATTTTTATAATTGATGTGTAATTTTTTATTTTAGTCTTGATAAAGAAAACAACCAATTTCCGAGACGACTATTTAAAAATGTATTTATAAATATACAGGGTGTCCAGAAATTAAGAGGCCAAACTTTACGAGGCGATTCTACAACTAATTTTAAGAAAAAAACTTCCTATAAAGATGTGTCCGATTTCGATTCCTAAGGGAGCTACAGCCCTAAATAGTTAAAACTATTTTGACTAAAACTAGGTTTTTTGTCATTTATTTGAAGACGGTTTGTAATAGAGATTTGAAATTTGGTGTGAAAACTAATACGGTTAAAATATAGTTTCTCGATTTCTCAATCGTATGTTTTTTAAATGCTATTCATCTTTTGTTTTAAAGCCGCTTTTAAATGACAATGCTAAAACTTATTTTTTATCACCATCTTTATGGGACTGTAGCTCCCTTAGGAAACTAAATCGGGCATAGTTCATAGGAAGTTTTTTTGTCTAGAATTGAATAAGGAATATTAGTAAAAAAATAAAAATGATTTTATGTTAACCATAAAAAAGTTGCCGCTGTTTATAACCCCAACCCTCCTTAAAACTACCCTTTCAGAGCTTTCAAAAATCCTGAAAAAAAATGAAGTTTTTTTCTTAAAATTAGTTGTAGAATCACCTCCTAAAGTTTGGCCGCTTAATTTCTGGACACCCTGTATAGTCTGATAAAGCTGCAATTATTATTTTTATATTATAATTAAAAAGACACAAATCATCAAATAAAATAATATTAAAATAGCTAAAATAATGATATTCTATGAAGAAATTAGTAATAGTAATAGAAATGAAGTTACACATACAATGAAAGAATGGCAACATAATTCAAGAAAACTTGCAATAACAAAAATCAACAAACGATAAAGGGTAAAATGTAGACATAATAATATATTACCTAGTCACATACAAAAGAACTATAAACACACATACTCGATATATGTAGAATTTAAATAAAGTTTATGTCGAAACACCGCATTTTTTGTTTTGAAATTAGATAGGCTAAATCGAACGGACTAACTTTGTTTTATATACTGTTGTATTCGTCTTTAAGTGTACTATTTAGTGGTATAGTTTTTATTTTGTAATATTTGTAAAATACCCCTTGAAACGGGGTTCGAATGTAAGCAATTTTAATAAATTTCACTGTTTTGATGTTACTTTTGTATTAATTTCTCCCTTATTATGGACGGACTAACTATGAGTCTAGTACCATTGTATTGCTCTTGAAACGATCTTTACGGTGATACCTTTTTTTAATTATTTTGAATGTATTTTGACAGAGATATGAGCGATTTTGTTCTTATGGAAAATTACATGTAAAAACTTATTGCTGGAAAAGTTATTGCTAACTTCACATAGGTACCGTTTGATGTCTCAAAATAACGTATTTAATAATAAAATCGAAAGTTCATATTAAAAAACTTAATAATTGGTTAAATAAAAATAGAGAAGTAACAAATAACAATTATAATATGTATAGTAAATTTAAGTAATGTAGATATCCCAACAGAAGTACAAAATCAATTATCATTAGGACCTAAATTTTCTCTAAAACCATCTATTAATAATTTTCCCACCAAACAAATGATTACTGATATTGAATATTGTATTACTAATAAAAAATGTACTTAGAACTAATAGAGTCAGAGCAAAATGTACAAATATTTTAACAAATTTTATTACTAAAAATAAAAATAAGCAAAATAACAATAAAACAGACATCGATAGAAATTTTAATAGTACAAAACATTTTCTTAAAAGTAATCCTACATTATTAGTAACAAAAGCAGATAAAGGAAAGAAAACAGTAATCATCAAAAAAGATGAATATGAAGAGAAAATTAAAACTTTAGTTAATGATGAAAACATTTATAAAAAAATAAATAATGATCCCACAAATCAAATTAATAAATAATAAATGAACTAAAAAATAATAATAATATCAATGATTATGAAAAAAGTAAACTACAAACAAATAATCCATAAACCTCAAATTCCACTAAGACCAATATTAGTTTCTATGATAGATTCACCAAATTATAATTTACAAAAATTTATTGTAAACATTCTTAACAATTTAATAACAACTTTTAAATACAATATTAAAAATAGTTATGAATTAAAAGATAAACTTAAATCTATTTATTTGGACCAAGATGAAATATTAATGTCACTTGATGTTAAATCACTTTTTACAAATGTACCAAAAGATTTGTTGTTAGAATTATTAATTAAACATTGGGATGAAATTAAAATACATACAACAATAAAACAAGAATTATTTTTAAAAATTGTTAACACTTTCTTCGATAATAGCTATTTCCTTTATAACAATTTTTATTATAAACAAATATTTGGTTGTCCAATGGGTGCACCTGCTAGTCCTATTTTTGCAATTATAGTGATGAATTACATTACTTCAGAAGCTATAAATAAGTTAAATTTTAAAATTAAATTCTTTACTATTTATGTAGATGATTGCTCATTAATAGTACCAAAAAGTGAAATATGTAATTTATTAAACGTTTTTAATTCAATCAACCAAAATATTCAATTTACCATGGAAATAGAAACTAATAACTGTTGAAGTTAAAGCATTACTTTAATTTTTGGATTTGATATTTAATAATCAAGTGGTGTTTTGTTAATAAAAAAATGAATGATGTAGTTGTTATGTATAATATTTTTGAATGAGTTGAAATACAGAATTCCAACAAGTAACACTTATTTTAATAAAAGTTAACAGGTTATGGGTCCAGACTCCAAATAAGTTAAAAGGATTTAATAATTTTTGAATATATATAAATAATAAAATATATATATATAATTTTAATTGAGTGCTGAGTTTCAATAGAAAACATGGCAGAAGGTTTTAAATTTCAGAACATTCCTCAAATAATATTGCTTGAAGGTAAAGCAAATTGGGAGAACTGGAAAGCAAAAATTAGAATGGCCTTAAAAATTATACCAAATGCAATAGAAATTGTTGATGGAAATTTAATTGCCCCAAGTGAACCTGGTGAAAACGCAGATGAAGCAGCAAAAACTGCTTATCTAAATAAATTGGCATTATTTAATTCGATTGACAATAATGCTCTGCTTGTCATGTCAAATAACATGAAAGATGAAATGTTTCAAAAAGTGCGAAGATTTGATACAGCTCGAAGTATGTGGCTGGGATTATGTCAATTGTTTGATACGTTTTCTGAAGATATTATTTTTGACTTGTATAGTAAATTTTTTGAAGCTAAATGGCTACCTGAAGATAATGCAGTAAATTTTATTGCCAAATTAACAGATAGATGGGATCAGTTACAACAGGAAGTAATGAGACATCCTAAAAATAAAAGTGAGAATTTGCTTTTAATATGCAAAATTCTCAAGTCATTGCCAGAGAAATATCAACCATTTGCAGCTAGTTGGAGATTAATTAAAGAGGAGTATAGAAATATTGAGAATTTAACTCAACAGTTATGTACATTTGAGAGTAACATAGCTGAAGATACTGTTGAAGTTTTATATTCAAAAACAAGTGACTTTAAGTCAAATATAAGAACATTTATTAAGAAAAAACAAGTTAAATGTTTTTATTGTAAAAAAAAATGGACATGTAATTAGTGAGTGTCGGTTTTGGGTTGCAGATGGTCGTCCACAAAAACCAGCTAAGGCGAAATTTGTAAATAAAGCAACCAATGAAAGAAAAGACTTTGGATCTTCTCTTGTAGCTGTTAGCGCAGTAGCAATTAATGGAGATTCGGAAAATATTGATGATAACTGGTATGTAGACAATGGTGCTACAAATTATATTACAAATGTACCTGACTGGTTTAAATCATTTCAATATTTTGAAAATAGTCGTGGAATTATTACAGCTGATGGAAATATGATAAAAGCTATTGGTTGTGGTTCAATTGATATACAGTCCTTAGTTGATGGACAATGGAAAAATCATACTTTGACAGATGTCTGGCTTGTTCCAGAAATATCTAAAAATTTATTTTCTGTCTTAGCTACTCAAGATAAAAGACCTTCTTCTAAGTTTGAATCATATGCTACTAGTTGTATATTAACAGATAATGAAGAGGTACTTATTCAAGGTGTTCATCAGCAAAGTGGTGGATTATACAAATTAAAAATAAAACCAATAAAATCAGTGCAAGATGTTAATTTAGTAATTAAACAAGATAATAAATTACTTCAAATTTATCATGAACGCATGGGACATCAGAATAAACCTCATGTTAGAGAAGTTTTGAAAAGAGATTTGAATATTGATGTACCATTAGACAGTGAACTATGTGAAGGTTGTATAAATGGAAAAATTCATAGAAGAAAATTTGCTAAACGTTCAAGAGCAAATAAGTGTGGTGAATTGATTCATTCAGATGTTTGTGGTCCATTTGTATTGTCAAATAGTGCACTTCGATATTTTGTGTTATTTAAAGATGACTTTTCTCGATTCCGTGAAATCTATTTTATGAAGTACAAATCTGAAGTTGCAGATAAATTAAAAGAGTTTTTAATTAAAACTAAAGCTACTGAACATACAATAAAGGCCTTATTAAGTGATAATGGAGGCGAGTTTGATAATTATAATGTTCGAAAAATTTTAAAACAACATGGTATTGAATGTCGCTATACAATGCCATATACACCTCAACAAAATGGTTGTTCAGAACGAGATAATCGTACAATTGTTGAAGCAGCTAGAGCAATGATGTATGCAAATAAAAATGTGACATTTTCAAAAGAACTCTGGGCAGAAATGATTAATTCAGCGGCATACATTTTAAATAGAACTGGAGTTTCTTCAATAAGTGATAAATCTCCTTATGAATTATGGAAAGGTCAAAAACCAAGTATTAAACATTTGAGAATTATTGGTTCAAAATGTTGGGTTCATGTACCAAAAATTAAACGAAAGAAGTTTGATATAAAAACACAGGAAGGAATTTTAGTTGGATATGATGGTGATGAGGGTTATAGAATATTGTGTAATCAGAAATTGATACGTTCCAGAGATGTAATTTTTCAGGAATTAACTCTAAAACCAATTGAAGATATCATCAATCCATATGAAAATACCTTAAGTGAATTTGAAGTTAGGATAGATCAACAAAATGAAGAAGAAATTCAAGAAAATAATTTGCAAGAAATTGAAGAGAATATTAATGTAGAAGAAAAAGAAAACCAAAAAGAACAAGAAGTTTTAGAAAATATTAATTTAGAGAAAGAAAATGTACAAAAAGTTGAAGAAAATATATGTTTACGTGATAGAAGTTCTCTTTGTAAACCAAAATATTTTGAAGATTATGTTTTTATTTCCGAGCATAATGAAAAAATTCCACAAACATATCAGGAAGCAATTAATAGTGTTGAAGCTGAAGATTGGCAAAAAGCAATGGATTCGGAAGTTAAGTCTCTTATGGAAAACAATACATGGTATTTATGTTAATTGCCCAAAAATAGAAAGGCTATACCTTCCAAGTGGGTATATACTAAAAAAATTAATGCTGATGGTTCTTTGGAACGTTATAAAGCAAGATTGGTGATAAAAGGATTTACTCAACAAAAAGGATTTGATTATGATGAAACGTTTAGTCCTGTTACAAAAACTACAACAATTCGTACTCTTTTAAGTATTGCAGCAAGTGATAATATGTATTTGGAACAATTTGGTGTTTCAACAGCTTTCTTAAATGGAATGTTAAAAGAAGAAATTTATATGTTTCAACCAGATGGCTATAATGATGGATCTACTAATGTTTGTAAATTAAATAATAGTTTATATGGTTTGAAACAAGCTCCTAGATGTTGGAATGAAAGAATTAATAAATTTCTTAGGGATAAAGGGTTTGAAGTTAGTGCAGCTGATAATTGTCTATTTATTAGAAAAAGAGGGCGAAATAAGATTATGTTGGCACTTTATGTGGATGATGGATTAATTGCTGCTACCAGTAAACAAGAAATAGAACTATTTCTAAAAGAATTGAAACGAGAGTTTAAAATTAAATCTAAAACAGCTGATTACTTCCTAGGTTTTGAAATAACTCAGAGCAAGGAAGGCATTGAAGTAAATCAAAAGGCGTACATAAGAAGAATTTTAGAGAAATTTAATATGGGAAAATGTAAGGCAGTTGGTTTACCAATATTAAAGGATAATAGTAATGAATCAAGGAAGGCTACTGACAAAAATGACAATAAAATCAAATTTCCATATCGTGAAGCAGTAGGCTCTCTTATGTATTTAATGACAGGAACGAGACCTGACATTGCCTATGCTGCAGGTGTAGTATCAAGAACTTTGGAAAATCCTACTGAGGAAGATGTTGTTAAAGTAAAACGGATTTTTCACTATTTACAAGGAACAATAAATTATTGTTTATTTTATTCAAGAAATGTTAAGAATTTTCAATTTGAAGCTTACAGTGATGCTGATTTGGGAGGCTGTCATGTTACAGAAGGTCAACAACTGGTGTTGTTTGTCTTATCGCAGGTGGAGCAGTATCTTGGATAAGTCAAAGACAAACGTCAGTTTCTATTTCAACCACTGAAGCAGAAATTGTTGCCTCAAGTGAAGCAGCACGTGAAATGGTATGGCTAAAAAGATTACTCCAAGAAATATATGACTATGAAAATACTCCAAGTCTGTATGTAGATAATAATGCAGCTATAAAATTGGCTTAAAATCCAGTTTGGCACAAACGTACGAAACACATAAGCATTCGACATTTTTTTGTTAGAGAAAAGGTACAAGATGGAAGTATCGATATCAGAAGAATTGATTCAGAGAATCAACTTGCTGATTGTTTAACAAAACCTCTTCACAGTCCACGTTTAAAAAAGTTATGTAATGGAATGGGTTTGATTGAAAGAGTTTAATGTTTTATAAATTACAAAAATTAAATAATGAAGGAAGGTGTTGAAGTTAAAGCATTACTTTAATTTTTGTATTTGATATTTAATAATCAAGTGGTGTTTTGTTAATAAAAAAATGAATGATGTAGTTGTTATGTATAATATTTTTGAATGAGTTGAAATACAGAATTCCAACAAGTAACACTTATTTTAATAAAAGTTAACAATAACTGCTTACCATATTTGGAATTAAATTTAATTAGATCAAACAATAAAATTATATCAAACATTTACAAAAAACCAACAGATACTAATCAAATATTAAATTTTAATCCTCACCATACAATAAATCAAAAAATAAATGATAAAAATCAAAAATCAAAAAAAGGATAATTCCTTAAATCTACCTTTATACAGGGTGTTCCGTAAGTAATGCATAATAATGAAAGGGGTTGTTCAGGACACCAAAACAAGCAACTTTTGTTAATAAACCCATATGCGGAAATTAACCATTAAGTTAATTATTTCATAAAATTTACAAAAATTGTTCGAAATTTCAGCAATTTTGTTCAATGCACAAGGTTGCACGCTGGTTCATAGATGTTCGAACCCTCTGGAATATCCCAGGGATGTCTTGGACAATGGTACAAGCAGCCATAAATCTTGCGACTTGCGACTTAATGGTTAATTTCCGGATATGGGTTTTTTAAGAAAAGTTTCTTGTTTTGGTGTCTTGAACAATCCCTTTCATTATTATGCATTACTTACGTACACCCTGTTTATAAAGGTAGATCTAAGGAATTATTTTTTGATTTTTATAAAGATCTACATCATCGATTGCAACTTTGTTGCAAAAAATAAGTATTATTAAACAGGAATATAAGAAAATTTTAACATTAAGTGATAATATATTTCATGAAGAAAATATTAAATTAAAAGAAAACAATTATCCGGTTAAACTTATAAATACAATTATTTTTAATTCGAAATTACCTTTAACAAAAAATTTGTAAACCAAAAATACTTGAATATATCATAAAATTCCATATGTAGAATGTCTTTCTGAACAATTAAAGAAAGTTTTAGAAGATGATAATTTAAAAATTTCATTCTTTAATATCAAGACAAATTATCATTTATTTTCAAAACTTAAAACAAAATTACCAGTAGAACAAAAAACTAATGTTATCTACCAAATAAAATGTAAAAATTGTGAAGGATCATACATAGGTCAAACCAAATAAAATTAAAAAAAAGAATTTATAATCACAAAAATGATTGTACGGATAAATTCATTAATAAACCTGAAAAAACAGCCCTTAGTAAACATCCTTTCTCTAATAATCATGACTTTGATTTTGAAAATGTTAAAATTCTTGATCAAGAGAAAATTTTACAAAAAAGATTATTTAAAGAAATGATTTACATTCAATTAAATGATAAAGCATATGTTAAAATTATAATTAATCCAGACAACCAGACATAATTATAAAAAAAAACAAAGTTATACAACCAATTTGACATAAATCTCTACGTTATATAAAAAATTATTGAAGATTTATTTTGTATTGAAGACCTATTTTTTATTTACATTTTTAATGAAAATTGAGTATTTTTTATGTAAATAAATACACATAAACAGGTAATTTATTTTAAATATATTTTTATATAAAAATTTTTATAATTGATGTTTTATGCTTAAAACAGCAGTTCCCTATATTCAAGATGTTACAATATAGGGCGCGTTCCACTAAAGACTCGCAATGCCCACGACGACCGCAAAGTCGTTCCATTTAAGACTGCGGTTGTTTCTTTCGTGCATAAAAACGTCATCGATGGCGACCGCAAGAAGCTCACAACGACCGTATTTATTCGTGGGTTTCTGTGGTCGTTTGTTGAATGGTGACGTATTGAGCTAGTGGAACGGGAAAATTTTGCGGTCGTGGTCGTGGGCTTTAGTTTTCATTAGTGGAACACGCCCATAAATAAGTAAAACTACTGTAGCTTTTGAAATATTTCCAATTTCATTTTCAAATTTCCGATTTGAAAACAGGAAAGACATTTTTACAATAGAAAGATTTAGAATTGCAGATTGCATAATAGGTAGAATATTAGGCTAATTTGTGTACTTCGTCTTATTATAAAAAAATATCTACTAGTATTAGTATTAGAACTGGATAATTTTGGGATTAATTTTTTTGAAATTTGATTTGTGACACTCTTTGGACTTCATTTTTTTAGGTTATTAAAATATAATTTTTATCATCCAGTTTAAATTAATTGTAATGATAAAACCACTTTGAACATCACAAAGCAAAAGTCACGCAGTGTAAAGCGGAACGATGAGCGCGACGCGTTGTTTTTTGTTACTCATTACTTTAATCCCAATTGTTTCGATATCTGCGAAAAATGATGCTCCAATTATTGGCGTCCTGACGCAAGAAGCCTATGCAGTTCAGGACTTCTTCCCTGATCAGGAATACCTCAGCTATATTGCAGCTTCGTATGTAAAATTCCTTGAGAGTGCCGGTGCTCGTGTTATGCCAGTTTGGTGAGTTATGCAATAAAGAATTAATTAAAATCGCGTGACTAAAATTATTATAATGATTTTTCTATAGGATTGGACGAGATAAAAGCTATTATGAAAAAGTTGTCGCAAATACGAATGGGCAAGTATCTATAAAATTTTTGTCAATTCATGGAATTCTAAATATATTCAAATTATATTTCCAACGATCAATTGATTTTTAAGAACAAAAAAAGAAGCCTAAAACTTAATCAATTTTTTAGAATATTTCTTCCCGGAGGCGCAGTTTGGTTTAATCAATCAGATGGCTATGCAGATGCTGGACAAATGCTTTACAACGCGGCTTTGGAAATTAATAAACAAGGAGATTATTACCCAATTTGGGGTACTTGCTTAGGAATGGAGCTATTATTGCAAATTTCTTTAGGTGGAACTGAGCTTCGTGCTCATTGTTCCAGCAAAGGTGTTTCCTTGCCTTTAGAATTTGTGGAAGGTAACCATAAAATAACTGTAAAAATAATTTCTTATTTAAAAAGTTGCAGAATATCGCAAGAGTCGACTTTTCTCAAACGCTCCAAATAAAATAATCAACATTCTCAAGACGCAAAACGTGACCATGAATAGTCACCAATTTTGCATCACCGAAACACTATTTAATTTAACACAAGACTGGCAGGTTATGTCAGTGAACAAGGATAAATTTGGACTGGAGTTTGTTTCTTCTTTTGAATCCAAAAATTATCCATTTTATGGAATACAATTCCATCCTGAGAAAAATTTATTCGAGTTTAAACCAGGACAGAGAAAATATGTATTGCACACTTTAAATTCAACACTAACTTCGCAGTATTTTGCAAATTTTTTCATTGAAGAAGCTAGGAATAGTAATCATAATTTCAGTGATTGGAATGAAGAGCAAAGTAATTTAATTTATAATTACCCACCGAGGTTTAGTGGAGTATTAGGAAGCAGTTACGAGCAGGTTTATTTGTTTACTAAAAAAGATAATCTTAGAAAATTTTAATATTTATAAAACGTACGAATTATGACTTTTATTAGTTTTAAATAATTTTGTACTTATTACACATTTTTAATTAATAAATCACACAAAAATATTAAAATTACTTTTTTAATATAATACACAAGTGAGTACTTTTACTCATACATAACCAAATTATGTGTTTTTGGGAATTATTTAAATGTACTTGGTAATTACTGCTTTCAGTTTTTTGTAATGCCAAAAAAAAACTTCTGTTTAAAATTTTAGATAAAAAATATTTACTTATTTTTATCAGTGTTTACAATAAATTAAAACTGAAATATAACTTATCTAACATATTTGGGTAAGATTATATCGAAGTATACCCATTATGATTGAACCTTCTTTTCAAAATAAAGAATTTTTATAATAGGAAATTTAAATGGAAAAATTTGCTAACAAAGATTTTCAATTAATATAAAATGAATGGTTCTTTGTGAATTTATGGAGATTATTTTCTCCTCTTAGAAGTAAAGCAAAAAGAAACAACAAAATTGAAGTTTTTAACAGTTATTTTGAGTACTCTAAAACCGACCAACATGTTAAAGGACTTTACATTCAGGGTCATTTATAAGGATTTACCAAAAAAATTGGATTTAATTAAATATGGTTACTTTTGCCCCAATATTATACAAGCATTTTTTTGCGTAAAAATCGAACCAACTGATTTTTATAAAATATTTTTAAAAAACTTAAAATCTTAAATGTAAGTAAAAGTATTTACCATGCCACTGTTTATACATAAAAACTGAAATCTAAAATATGATAATTTAATAAGTTGGAAAATAGTTTTCGCTTATTTTTTAAACTTACTTAAGTATCTGTTAATATTTATGTAACTTTTTATTTATTTATTTACGCGCACTTGTTAAAATTAACCTTTTATGAATTTGAAAAAATTAGATGTAAAAATAATGTAGTAGTAACTTTGTTTACAAACTACATCTGATGATCTAACAGATTTAGGTAGCGTATAAACCTTAATAAGTGTACTTACTAATTTCTTTAAAATATTTTTATTTTATCAATTTATCAACAGCTGTTTATAAATAAGTAAGTTTGTATCTACATATTGGGTATCACTGTAATCGACAAAAAATCCTCTACCAAAACTGGAGTTGCCCCACTCATGGCAATTGAAAAAATGAAAACAATAAAGAAAAAACTCATTTTAAAAATTATAGATATTAATTTCTCAAAAACGGTTGAATTAATTTCATAATTTACAATTTATTTTCCCTATTTTAATTATTTAAGAGTAGTTTTTATGAATTTTATTAAAAAAATTACTAAAAAGAAATTCAATTTTTCAGAAAAAGATTTTTTTGTCACAAACATACTTACCAATTTTTAATAAGTACAAAAAATAGGGTTTTACATTTAAAATAAGAAAGTTGATGTCATTTCCGTTAAAACCCGAAGTGAAATTGAATTTTTTTTAGTTCAATATAGGGCACGTTCCACTAAAAACTCGCAATGCTCACGACGACCGCCAAGTCATTCCAAATAAGACCGCGGTTGTTTCGTTCGTGCATAAAAACGTCATCGATGACGTAACGAATGGCGACCCCAAGAAACCGTATTTATTCGTGGGTTTTTGTGGTCGTTTGTTGAACGGTGACATTTGCGCTTGTTTATTATGAGGAATAACGTCAAAAATGGCAACAAAATCAATCATTTTATTTGATCCTGAAAAAGAACAAGTTATTCAACTTCAAATTTCCCTAGAAGACGAAATTGTAAAATAGGATTATTTACAATTTTTCATCTTCCTCAAGGAGTTTATTTAAAACCTTGATAAATAGTTGATATGTTTATAGACACTGCCTTTGAAAATTCTTTATTAAATGGAGCCATCCAAGCAAGAGTACTTCTCAATCGTGACAGTTTTTAACAAAGAAAAGCGCGCACTAAACCCCTGCACACTTTATGATCATATGGAAAATTGCATTTCCATTTTCACAAATATCTTGGGTTTTTCTTTGAATTAATATTGCTTGCCCTTTTAGCAAAATATAGTTAAAATAAATTTAAGGTCTTGAAAATTAAAGGTATGCGATTCGCACGGTCCCAAAGGGTCCAAACCGTCATATTGTGATCTTGTAATAAAAAATATTTTCTGCATTTTCATACTGCATGCCAATGAAAGGAATTAAAGTTTGTGTCATAAAACCCCCATAAAAAAATTGGCATTCGGTCCTCGTTGGCTCAAGGGTGGAAAATTTAGGAAAAGTTTTGTGAAATTTTTTTTCTATACCAAGAGATAGCATTTTAAAAAACTAAAATTGTCCTGTCCGCGCGATATTCTCAAAAAAATTAAATACGGTAGTTACGAATTTTTTTCCAAACTTTATCATCACCCTACATAAAATATTCTTTAGAAAATTTTTAATTAAATTCTTTAAGAACGGCTAAAAAAAGAAACTAATAAAAATTCCTTAAAAAAATTGTTAAAAAATAATAATTATTAAATTATTTTTGACCTACCTGACATATAAAGATTAGTTGATAACGATCCAGAGAATATTACTGATATCACGCCTGTTTTTTTTATATTTTAAAAATCGTTTGGATTTTTTTATTTTCATTTAATTATCAACAAATTTTCAATACATTAAATTAGAAATCATAAATATTTAGGTACTAATGAAATTCATAAAAATCTTATTTTAAACTCGTAATTAAACTCACCAATAGAAAAAAATAACTGGGTAAAAATATAACAAACGTTTTGCAACCAACCAACCTAGGTTAGTTTTGGTTAGTTTTATTTACCCAGTTATTTAGCAATACTAATCGTTTAAGGATTTTCGTTTGGAAAAAAATTCAATAAAATTCAAGAGAACTGTTTTTTTAGCTTGGCCATCCAAAACAAAACATAAATTGTAGTAAAAAAAACAAATTTATTAACAAAATTAACAATTATTTAACAACAAAATTATAACAAAAACTTATGATTTAACAAGTTTATCATAAATCTCTTCACCCTCAGATTTTGTTAGCATAAATTTTGGCAAGCTAAATCCTAAAACTTTACTAAAAACAGGTTTCGTTTCATCAGCAAAAGCTCCCTCTTCTCCTACGCTCTGATATTTATCAGGTTTTTCTGTTTGTACTATCTGTTCACTACCTTCGGCGTCCTCATCTTCTTCGGCAATAATTTTAAATTCTTGATTTTTTCTGGTATTTTTATCATCATCAGTTTTAGCTGCGTGATATGCAACTAATTTCGATTGAGGTCTTGATTCGGAAACGTACATACATTCCTCGTGTTCAACTCCTTTCTTATCAGTACATAAGTAACAGGTTAAACCATTCTTTTCCGCTTTCTTGCAATTTGAACGATCTTTTTTTGCGAATTCTGCTAAAACTTCCTCAACGTCCTTTTTATTTCCATCACCATAGTAGGCGTAATCTTCAGGAGCTGCTTTACTTTCTTCTTGTTTGCTTTCTTGTTTGGAATAACGAGGTAAGTTTTTGTAGTAGTAATCATCACTTTCAGGAGATTTTAAAGCTTTTTCATATCTTATTTTAGAAGGCTTAGGCTTGTTAGTTGAGATCGGTTTTATATTCTCCACATCCTTTAATCTACGACCCTTTTCACCTTTACGTTTTACAGGTTTTTCTTCGGTACCTTCCTTATCTTCATCTTCATCATCGTAATCTGATTTGTATTTTTTTTCTTTTACGTAAGCATATTTTTTATCGGCTGGTTTCGATGTATAAGAGCACGATTCATAATTTGCGCCGGTTTTGCTATTTTTACAAACCGTGCAAAGTAGACTATCCCTATATTCCTCAACGCAATTCTCCGCTTTTTTTGCTATTTCTTCTGATTGTTTTTCTGAAGCACTTTTTTCCTCTTCCTCCTCGGTTTCTTCAGGTTCGTAGTTATATTCTTCTTTTTTATCTTCTTGATCATCATCTTGGTCGTGGAAATGCTCAGAAAGGTTTTTAAAATATTCATATGGGTCTTTTTTAGTGTTACTCGCTGTATATCTTTTATAACGTTGATAGTCCTCATTGTAGGGTTCCGTGTAGTGATGGGATTTTGAAACGTAGTAGTGTTGTGGTTTGGATTCAGCACCGTACGAACATTCCTCGTAGTGTTGATTGGTTTTGGGATTTTTGCATACGTAACATTGCATTGCTTCGCGTTTTAATCTACCTTTGATAGGTAATTTCTTATTCACCCTTTTGCAATTATTACTTTTTGTGTATTTGGGTTTGTATTCGTTTGCTGATTTTTGATATTTTACAGGATGTTGGTTAGTTGGTTGGTACTTACTTGGTTGAAAATTACTTGATTGATATTTGCTTGGTTGTTGATAATAGTTTGGTTGATAAGAATTTGATTGGTAATTATTATTGGATGGTTGATAGTTCTGCTGATCAGCAGAATACGGTTGGAAACTATATTTTTGATAAGGCGTTAAATTTCGGTCTTCCTCATTCTTATATTGTGGTATATATTTTGGATCAATTTGTTTTGGTTGTGGATATTCATCATTTTCATTTGCTTTATATTCATCACTATAATTATATTCCTTATTAAGGTCACCCACTTCAGATTCTGATTTTAAGCTCTGTTTTTTGGGAGTTGCAATTTTATGTGAAATATAGCTTGGTCCGGGTTTTACTTCATCAGATTCATCTTCATGTTTGACCGCTTTTTCAAAGTAATCATTAGAACCAAATGGATTTCGAGCTTTAAAATCGGGAAACCCTGATTCAAGCTCATGTGATGGTACAAAACCGTTTTGTTGTTTAGCATTTGTTGGCTGTTGATTGCTTGCAGCTCCAAATTCTAAAAAAATTTTAAATTATTGAAATATTAATTTCTTCTAAAAACTCTGTCTTTGTAAGATTTTTCAGAATATACAATTACTTTTGTAGTTTTTTTATTTCAATTAAAATGTTTGTGAAACCAAAAGCACTTTAAATTTTTAACAAAATCAAAAGACTATTTTTAACTTACCAAAACTTGAAGGTGAGAAAAAATTCGAAAATTCTACTGGTGGAACAAAACCACCTCCTCCATTTCCATCATTTTTTGGTTGTGTAATTGCATCATGCGAATAATATTTGGAATAATCGACACCACCATAATCATCTCTGTACTCGTCACTATCATATTCCTGTCCCAATGCAACATTTTCCCCAATAACTAACAAAATTGATAATAACCACTAAAAATAAAAGTACGTTTTTTTAATTTTCAGCAGTTCAAGTGAGGCCATTCTTTTTACAAATAAAAAATGCTCTCAAATAAAATATCGAAAATTGGTAAAATAAATTAACTACCTTTATACTAATGCTTCTTAAATGAAGCATTTTTAAGTAAATATTTCGAGATAAATCTAGAGAAATAATTGCGGAAATTGTTTATATAGTAAAACTTGCCACCTCTTAGAATAATATGAAAGTGAGTTGATTTCGGCAATAAAAAATTGGCGAAAATCGCTGTTGAAGCGTTAAGCCGCGCTTTTTTCGCGCCGTTGCTTTTGCGCACGTGCACACTAAATGCTCTATTCTACCGAAAACTTTGAGGTTTTTCAGTGAGTGAATGACTTAGAATTAATAGCGTTTTAAAACAGGTTGCAAGCTGAATTTATGTTTTTTTGAAATGTATTATGTAAAATAAATTGGCTCCTTATAAAAACTTAAAATCAATTTAGTGCATAGTCGCTTAAATGCTCAACGAGGATATTCTCTTTTTATGTTTAATAAGGATTTGTAGAAATATTTTTCTATTGGAGATACTCATTTACTGACTAGGTAGCTGGATATTTGCAACACAAATGTAACATGTATTTTCCAAGTTTTCAAAGATTATTTAAAATACTAGGTAGTTATGAAATATTTTTTTAATACAATTTTTAGTTAAGAAAAAAAATGTATTGTTTTAAATAGACAATTTTTCTCTAAAACAAGAATTAATGATTTATTAATATGCATCTCATGTACATATAAAAAATGGGGTATTTAATTTGGCGTGCTACCACTTCAACGACAGTCCTTTTCATCGACAGTGTTTTTTCATCGACAGCGGTTTCATCCACATGACCTTTACATCGACACGACTGTTTCATGGACACGGACGTTTCATCAACATGACCAATTCATCGACACGGACGTTTCGCCATGTCGATGAACGGACAATCGATGAAATTGCATTCGTAGAAAAGGCTATGTGGATGAAACGGTATACAACCTCTTTCGCCATAACACGTGAATTTGCATTTAGAATCATCTCGGAAATATTCTCCATTGTTTGGGTTATTATTTAAGACGTAAACTAATTTCGGCGAAAGTGAGCAAGTTAAACTAATATGTTAATGAGCCCAATGTTTTTTTATGTCTATTATAATGCTATACTGTTGATTAAAATGTGTTTTATTTTTTAATAAAGCAATTCATAAAATCAAAACAAAATACGAATTTTTGCTTTGTTTGAATATTTACTTATCTTTTGTGTAACATATGCTTGTTTTTTAAATTTTTTAATTGAGATTATCATACATCACTGTATTCAGAAATTGTTTGGGAAATTGTATTTAAAACAGTTTTATCTACCAAACAAATAAGTAATTGTCCATGCATTTTGTTTCACAATAATCGGACAAGGTTTAACAAAATTATGACAAGTTATGGCACGCTTCATTATTTTGGGTAGACTCTGTGTATAAATAATGTATAGGTAAACAATGTTAAAAATAAAGGAGGTAGATACAAAGTATTTTTTAAAATCACAAAATGTAATGGCTTCATTACTCAATCGATTTCAGATGGGTAATGGACTATATTACCCACGTTCTTGATTTTAATAAAACAATAATCCAGACATATGAAAATGTCAAAATACTTATTTTTAGAGTGCATTATCAGTTGTATATGTTGTACTCAATTGCCGAATTCGGTCAGTGGCCGAAATTTATACCCACAACGCGTTTTCAAATTCGCTAAATGATCAGAACGCGTTGTGGGTACATTTTTAATCATTTTATCGGTCATTGGGCAAATTTTATTACTACCTAATGCTCACAACGCATTCTGGGTAAATTAAAAAACCCACAACACGATATTATGGCAAAAATCGAATATTCACGATGTTTTTCGCTTTATGGGCAACGTATTATATCCACAATGCGAATTAACAAAGTTCAGAATATGACGAAAAATATTAACAATAATATTATATTATACTATAATTATAAAATTATATAATACTTTTGTATCTTCTGTATACAGGGTGTTTCTAAAATGGTACTCGCGGTTTAGTGTGCTTATACTACAAGTAAAAATAAGTCAAAAATTCCATATAAACATTTGTCAATAACTAAACTGTTGCCGAGATACACGGTGTTGAAATTTATTTTTATTTTTACTTTTTACATGTTTTCTCTAGATCGGCTAAATAAAAATTAATAAAATTTTAGAGGTAAAAACTTCTTATGGCTAATCACCTTTGGCTATTATTTAAGTCTTAATTTAACAATCCAGTGGTGTAGAAACGGATCAAGGTGCCCCTTTTTTTTGAATTTATTTGGTACGCCACTACAAAATTTAACAGTTTTGTTTGAATTTTTAAAATCTTCATTCAATTTTCCACAAAAAAGTACACCTATCTAATTTTGATAGGATTAATGGTATTTCAGTAATCTTGCGTTTTATAATCTAGTATCAAACTAATTTTCAAAATTTGAAACAATTTAACTTCAAATAAGGAACATTAAAATTAAAACCTCTTATGCCCGTTTTCACCAACGATTCCTAAAACTTAGGCATTGCTTATATGCTAGGTATGCCTAGCTGCTAGCCATTTTTTATTAAATGATTAAAAATACCTAGCAACTAGGCAATACCTAGCTTATAAGCAATGCCTAAGTTTTAGGAATCGTTGGTGAAAACAGGCATTAGTATAACATTTTGTTTTTTAAGTAAAAAAAAACAAGTCAGAAACACCCAATTTTAAATTTTAGAAAAATGCTAAAAATAGCCCCCCTATTAATTTTTTTTATAAAATTTAAAATAGTGTTTCTGGTTTGTTTATTTATTTGAAACACCAACTAAGAGTCTTACTAATGCCCGTTTTCACCAACGATTCCTAAATTTAGGCATTGCTTATATTCATTCTTGATTTACCTAGTTGCTAGGTATTTTTAATCATTTAATAAAAAATACCTAGCAACTAGGTAATACCTAGCATATAAGCAATGCCTACGTTTTAGGAATCGTTGGTGAAAACAGGCATAAGAGTTATAAATTTAAATTTTGTTTGTTCATTTAAATTTGTTAAAAATTTTGAAAATTTTTTTGGTTTTAATAAGTTCACTGGAACATAAAATTGGAAATTTCAGGAATACCACCAATTCTATCAAAATTTAACAGGTGTACTTTTTTATGGCAAATTAAATGAAGATTTTAAAAATCCAAACAAGATCGTAAAATTTTGCATTGGGCACCTTGACCCATTTCTACGCCACTGGATTGTTAAACTAAGACCAAAGTAATGCCCAAAGATGGCTATCTAAAATGTTATTAATTTTCATTCAGCCTTTCCAGAGAAAACTAAAATGAAATTTCAACACCCTGTATCTCGGTAACAGTTGAGTTTATGGGTACTTTGTGTCTTATTTTTACACTACACGAAGCCGTGACCACCATTTTAGAAACACCCCGTAGAAACAAAATTTTAGAATTTTAGGTTTCTTATTTTCTAAAAGATATTTGTTTACATATTATATTATTTCTTTTTACATGATAGTGAATCACCGTTTTAATATCTTCGATGTTTTCATCCATTTTAAAAGTAATTCAAAAATATGATAAAAATAGGTTAGAGTACAATTCGCGTTGTGGGTACAATTCCTTACCCATAAGGCTGCTCGCACATTGGATGCGATTTGTTGCTATTTTCGATCGTCAGAATTCTGACGATCCAAATCGTCCGAACTGGGAATTATAGTGCGCACTCTGTGTAAGAAATCGGACTAAAATTTTGGCAGTATCAGTCGGTTTTGCGAGAATGGACGAAATTGACGATTTGTTTTTGATCGAAAGCTTACAACAATACAACAAAAGCGAAAAATATCGTCAATATTCGATTTTCGCCGTCGTATCGTGTTATGGGTCTTGTTATTTTACCCAGAACCCATTGTAAGCATTAGTCGTTATTAAAATTCGCCCAACGGCCGATACAATAATTAAAAATTTATCCACAATGCGTTCAGAGTATTTAGCAAAATCCAAAACTCGTTGTGGGTAGAAATTTCGGCCACTGGCCGAATTCGGCAATTGAGTATATACAGGGTGTCCCTAAAAGGTCTGTACAAAAAAAAACCTCATACTCCTGAGACCAAAATAAGACGATTAAACCAAACTTATCTCTATCCAAAAGTTCTTCGTTAGGGCGCTACAGACCATAAAAGTTCTTAAAATTATTTTGTTTTTTTTTTTAAATTACTAAAAATTGGTTCATACGATCATAACAAAATTTGGTATGTGGCTATGTAATGAAAAAAGGTATTCGTAGAAAATTTGTTTTTACTTTTTCATGTTATGTAAGTGGTCAAAAATAGGTCATCGACATGCAAATTTTCTTGGAACTTTTTAATGGCTGAACAAAAATTCATATAACTTTCCTTGTAGCTAAATAGTGTGATTATAAACTTTTTTTGTCTCCTATACAATTTTTCTAACTCCTTTAGTTTAGGAAGAAAAAAATATTTCCATTTGGTGCATAACTTAACTTTAGAAAAATATTTAAATTTTTCGCCAAAAGGTCTGTACAAAGTAACACCATATATTCTTGAGACCAAAATAAAATGATTTAAGGCGGTAGAGAGTCAAATGTGATCCCCGCAAGTTAGCGAATATCAGTAAATTTTACTGTAAAAATGGGTATCATTTTACACAAATTACAACCGCATTTTGACATTTTTTAAGTTTTCTTTTTGCATTAGTTAAATAATAGTATATTCTAGGGCCTTGGAAGAAGAAAATTTTAAAATCATAACATTTTAGCTGTAGAAATGGATTATTTTGCATTATTGGAGATTTTATTTTGGGGTGTTTAAAGTTAAAATACAAAAAATATCGCTTTTTACGGTTCTAAAGAAATAACTCTACTTTCACATTCAATTTTTCTTTTTTTTGTATCTGTACCCATATTGATACAATCCTTGCAAAATAAACCGCTGAATTTGCTGCAATTTCATTTGACTCTCTATCCTCTTAACAAAACTTATTTTAATCGAAAAGTGCTTCGTTAAGTGTCTAGCGACCTTGAAAAATCTTATCTTTTTAAATAACTTTCATGGTCAATAGAGGCTTAAGGAAGCACTTTAGATAAAGATAAAATTGGTTAAATCGTTCCATTTTGGTCTGAGGAATATACTGTCTTAATTTGTAAAGACCTTTTAGCGAAAAATTTAAATATTTTTCCGAAGTTAGGTTATGTACCACATGGAAATAATTTTTTTCTGCTTAAAATAAAGGTGAAAATTTTATAAGAGACAAAAAAAGTTTATAATTACTCTGTTAAGCTACAAGTAAAGTTTTATGAATTTTTATTCGACCATTAAAAAGTTATAAGAAATTTTGCATGTCGATGACCTATTTTTGACCACTTACATAACGTGAATAAGTAAAAACAAATTGTCTAGCAATACTTTTTGGCATTACATAGCCACATACCAAATTATGTTATGATCGTATGAGCCAATTTTTAGTAATTTAAAAAATACAAAATAGTTTTAAGAACTTTAATGGTCTGTAGCACCTTAACGAAGCACTTTTGGATAGAGATAAGTTTGGTTTAATCGTCTTATTTTGGTCTCAGGAGTATGTGGTATCGTTTTGTACAGACCTTTTAGGGACACCCTGTATACATTCGTACATTACATTTGTATGTGGAGATATTTTATTCAATGTAACATACAATTAATTGTATTTAAACATAATTTAACAAAAAAAAACTGAAATTAAACGTGTTTGAAATAAAAACATTATTGAAAATAATTAAAAAAATTATTGGTTATGTTGTATTTTTAAACACAGACTAAAATTTACATAAGAAGATAAGTCAAAAATACGAATCTTTTTAAAAGTATAGAAAAAAATCCAATGTTGATTAAAAATAAAATTGATTGCTTTAGTAACAAAATAGAGAAAGTAATAAAAAATTAAAAACAAAGACTAAAAATGTTATAATATGCATTGAAATAAACTCTTTAAATTAAAAACTTGTAAAGTTCGGATTCGCCGCCTTTCGTTTACCTTAATTGTTCTGTTTACCTTGAAATACTGAAATTTGATTGAACCGCGCACCGCATAAGAAAATAGTTACGTTTAAGATTTAGTAGGGGGCGCCGAATATGAGCAATTGCTCTATTTTGTGTTACTTTTGTTTCACTCTGTATACAAGTAGGTAAAATAAGGTTAAAGAAAAATTAATGGATGTAAATCTTTTTACACCCAACAACAATAGCAACAATAAAAACAAAGATTACAAAAGTTATACTCAGAGTTTTTCTAAAATTTCTGGTAGAGAGTTTTTTGAAAAGCATCCATACCCTTTTTCGCAGTAGACTCTTGCATGTAACCTCTTTTCTTCATAAAAAACTGAGTAATTCCAAAACGAAATGGTTTAGGCCCATAGTAATTTATACAAAATAATATTCTTTTTTGAAGTAGAATACAATAGCGTAAAAATATACACGGTGTTCCATTTAAAAAAATATAACTTTGTTTTAGTCCATATTGGTACACCCTGCATATATCGAAAAGATTTTTACATATTATTAAAAACCGCAAGTCGATATGTTTTACAGCAAAGAGGTTATAGACCGTTTACGGATGACCGAGTCACCCTGTATGTATACGTATTATCCTTGTGTGTTATACAGGGTGTCCAGAAAACTTAGGAGGCGAGTCCACAACTAATTTTAAGAAAAAAACTTCCTATAAATATGTGTCCGATTTCGCTTCCTAAGGGAGCTACAGCCCTTTAACTATTGTGACTAAAACTAGGTTTCTTGTCATTTATTTGAAAACGGTTTGTAATAAAGATTTGAAATTTGGTGTGAAGACTAATACGTTTAAGATATAATTTTTCAATTTTTTAAGATTTTTTGAAAGCTCTGAAAGAGTAGTTTTAAGGAGGGTGATAATAAACAAAATTAACCTGTAATAAAATGTGATATTAGTTTTATTTACTTTAACTTTTTAAATTATTTATTGACAATTTTAAATAATCTGACAAATATTTTAATAAAGAGTTAACCTGATTTTAATCCAGTTTTATCACATAAATTTTACTATTTTTTTAAATAAAGTTTTAATGATTTTATATTTTAAGATTATTTACAAAAACTACACCTTTTATATTCGTTATGGATCCTTGCACTTTTCTAGTGCCATTTAACTTTTGACCCATTTCGTACAATATTCTTTTGCCTGATGATGAGATTAAGTCTAGAAATCTATAGTAAGTTTACATTAATTTTAAGCATTTAAATCAGACCTGACAAGTAAAAACATGGTGCAGCACCGACTCAAGCACCAACCCAACCATCGACTCAATCCTTTCCAAGAATAAAACGCGTTTGTTTTTTCGAGCGAACAGCGTACCTCGATGCCTGAAATCTCCGTTCTGATTTTTCTGAGTCGGTGCTTGGATCGGTAGTTGGGTCGGTGCTTAAATCGGTGATGCATCATGTTTCTACCCATATTTAAATATTTATTAGTGATTTTGATCCATTCCTTTTCCAATTGACATATTTTTTGTTTATAACTAATAAAATCTGAATAACTAAAGCTGGACTTATCAAAACTTCTGCAGAGGTTATAATTTGTTTAATTTTTTTTCTAAAGTTTTTATAGTTTTGTACTTTTTCTCCACTGAAAAGCAATGTATAATCCAAAATCCAATGTCTGTTGGTAATAAATTTTATTAATAAGTAAAATTGACATAAATAATATTTTGGATAGGTCGCAGGTTTATTTACACATTATTAATTCAACATGTATTTGATGGTAGTTAGTTTATGTTTAATTCTATTTTCTATTCACAAATATCTGGATGTCCAATGGGCGCTCTTTTAAGTCCGGTATTAGCCAATCTTGTTATGAATGAGATTCTAACTGAGACCGTTAATAAATTGCTAGATAAACCGTTGATATTAGTCATTTATGTGGACGATTGCTTTTCAGTAATAAAAAAGGGCCAAGAGGAATTAGTTCTAAGCGTTTTGAACTCAGTCAATTAAAACATACAATTTACTATGGACTATGGAATTGGAAAACAATTCTAAATAGCCATTTTTAGATATGTTACTTATTAATTCTCCAACAGATGTTGATGCGTTCTGAAATAAATTGGTGACAGACTTATATGGAAATCAACGGATAGTGATAGAATTTACCGGCGAGAAGATTGCCATAAAATTTCTGTTGAAGTAGTTTTAAATTATAACAAATCAAGTTAGCAAGTACACGTATTGTTTTAGTTGTTATGTCAATAAATGTAATTAATAAATAGCTTGTTCAATAGAGTTGTACACCTATAATTTTCTATCCATAAACCAACAGGTTATGGGCCCAGATTCCTAAAACTGCAATTTTAAACGTATTTAAACTCAAATAAATATTATTTTAATATTAATTATATAAATATTAAATTAAAAAAAATGACTACAAATACAAGTGGTGGGTTACCAGATAAGCAACAGCTTATTGGTTCAAGCAACTATAACAATTGGAAATTTGCCATGAAAATGTATCTGGTAGATGCTGGACTTTGATCTTATATTAATGGAGTAGAAGAAAGCAAATTTGATTCAACTAAAGATGAACGAGCATTGGCTAAAATTGGTTTATCCATTAAACCATGTGCTTATGCGTATATAAGAACAGCAAAATCAGCTAAAGAAGCATGGGATAATTTACAAAAAGCATATGAAAATTGTGGATTATCGAGAAGATTAAAATTATTGACAACTCTAATGTCAACTAATTTTTTAAATTTTAAATCAATGGAAGAATACATTGACTCTTTAATGTCGACAGCACAACAATTAAATGACATAAATAAACCTGTAGATGATGAATTTATTGGAGCGTTAATGTTAACTGGATTACCATCGCAATATAATTCTTTAATTCTTGGAATCGAAGGATCTGGAAAAGATGTTACCAGTGAATATATAAAATCAATTTTATTACAAGAAGATTCACGTCAACAATTATCTGAATCAAATGCAGATACCTGTCTTTATTCGAATTCTTCTTGGAAAAAGAAACCCTTTAATAAGAAATCAGAAAATTTTAACAAAGATTATCAGAATAATTTTTATAAAAAAAATGCAAATACTTATGGAAAATCTGATGGTTCAAATAATAAAGTTAATGAAAATACATCATTTACTAAAAAAGGTAGAAATAATGCAGATGGAAAAAATAAAAAGTTTGTGTTTAATTTGTTATCAAATGAACATTATAAGTCGAGTGAATGGTTCATTGATTCTGGTGCAACTAAACATCTAACATGTAAAAAGGATTGGCTAGAAAATTACAGTGAAACTATCCAATCTGAAGTAATAGTTGCAAATAATCAAAAACTAAGTTGCAAAGGTACTGGAAATGTACATATAAAATTGGAAAATATGTACACAGATATTGAAATTAAAAATGTTTCATATGTACCTGGATTAAATGTAAATTTAGTTTCTGTCAGTCAAATGGTCAGAGAAGGAATATCTGTTTTATTTAATAAAAATGGTTGTTTCATTTTATCGGAAGCTATGCAAATATTATCTGAAAATGTTATTTGTAATTTAAAGGAAATAAATGGTGTTTATCCTTTAAATCAGCAATACTTTAATAATGTTTATTCTGTCACAGATGGAGGTCAATTATATGATTTATGGCATAAGAGACTTGGACATTTAAATAGAATTTCTATGCAATTACTTAAAAATAAAATGGCTGAAGGATTGGATTTTACACAAATTTCATCTAAACCTTGTATTAAATGTATTGAAGGAAAACATTCTTCTACATCATTTCCTAAGACCTCGAAAAGTAAATCCAAAAATATTTTAGAATTAATTCATTCGGATGTTTGCGGTCCAATGAGTACGTCATCGATAGGAGGCGCTAGATATTTTTTGACTTTTACAGATGATTACTCAAGAAAATCATTTGTTTATTTTTTAAAATCAAAAAATGAAGTATATTCAAAATTTTTGGAGTTTACTGCATTGGTTGAAAATTTAATGAATCGTAAAATTAAACGTTTTCGTACTGATAATGGGACGGAATATGTTAACAGCGATATGCTTACATTTTTTAAGAAAAAGGTAATTGAACATCAGCGAACAGTACCATATTCTCCTCAACAATTAGGTGTTGCAGAACGATTAAATCGAACACTTGTTGAAAAAGCCAGGTTTATTTTATTTGAAGCAAATCTTGATATTGAATATTGGGCAGAAGCAATTTCAACTGCGGTGTATTTAAAAAATCGGTCACCTACAAAATTATTACCAAATAAAACTCCCGAAGAAGCTTGGTCAGGTATAAAACCGAATTTAAATCACTTAAGAATTTTTGGTTGTAAAGCGATGAATAAAATTCCACAAAGAAAATGTAAAAAATTTGATAGGAAATCGGAAGAATTAATTTTTACTGGATATTGTGAATCAACGAAAGGTTATCGACTTATTGATCCAAAAAGTAAGAAATTAATTATTTCACGAAATGTAATATTTTTAGAAGAAATGATTCAAAAGATGAACACAAATACTACTGATCCGGATATTGATAGCACAGAAGATCAAGAAATTCATTTATTATCAGATGTATCTACAGCGTCTTCTAATAATAATATCAATTCAATTGAAAATGAAGATAATGTTTTAACAAGAAATGTTATTGAGATTGAAGAAAATGGTAATCAAAGTAATGAATCTTTATCAATAAATTCAAATGTTGTTGAAGAATCGAATACTAATTCTAATATAGGGAATTTCCCTGAATTAAATCATAGACCGGCAAGGGAAAGAAACAAACCTGCATTTTTAAATGATTATGTTACGTTTTCTGTTCAGAATGTTTCAGAACCTAATACATATTCTGAAGCAATACAAAGTGAAGATTCTGAAGCTTGGAAAAATGCAATGTTAGAAGAATACAATTCATTGATGGAAAATGATACTTGGGAACTAACAAATTTACCTGAAAATCGTAAAGCAATTAAATGCAACTGGGTATTCAAAATCAAGTTTAAAGTAGATGGAAGTATTGAAAGACATAAAGCTAGACTTGTTCCTAAAGGCTTTACTCAAAAACAAGGAATTGATTACGAAGAAACCTTTTCTCCTGTAATACGTTATACTTCAATTAGATTTTTAATATCTATAGCAACACAATATAAACTGAAAATATTTCAAATGGACGTCAATAGTGCATTTTTAAATGGAGATTTGTTTGAAGAAATATACATGATACAACCAGAAGGTTTTATCAAAGAAAATAAAAATAAAGTGTGCAAATTAAATAAAGCTTTATATGGTTTAAAACAAGCAAGTCGCGCATGGAATAAAAAATTGGACAATGTATTATTAAAGTTTGGTTTAGAAAAATCAAAAGTTGATCCATGTATTTACAAAAGTGTTAAAAACAAATCAATTTTAATTGTAGCAATCTACGTGGATGATTTGTTAATCTTTACAAATTGGGATTCTGAAGTTGATCGACTGAAGGGAGAATTGTCAAGAAACTTCAAAATGAAAGATCTTGGTGAAGCAAATTACTGTTTAGGCATGCGTATTATACAAGACCACAAAAGTCAAACAATATCAATTGATCAAGAAAAGTATATAGAAACTATTTTAAACAAATTTAATATGCATGATTGCAAGCCAGTTAAAACACCAATGGATGCAGGTGTTAAATTGTCTAAAGATATGTGTCCACAATCATCGATTGATATAAAAGAAATGGCATCTATACCTTATCAAGAGGCTGTTGGCAGTCTAATTTATGCTGCACAAACAACAAGACCTGATATAGCATATGCAGTTTCTGAAGTCAGCCGATATAATTCAAATCCAGGAAACGAGCATTGGATTGCAGTAAAAAGAATTTTTAGATATTTGAAAGGAACGTCAAAATTGAAATTAACATATCATCATTACAGTAGTGAGAATCTTATAGGATTTTGTGATGCAGATTGGGCTAACAATATTGATGACAGAAGATCCACAACTGGATATGTTTTTATAAAATGTGGTGGAGCTATTTCATGGAATAGTAAGCGTCAACCAACAATTGCTTTATCAACTGCAGAGGCAGAATACATGTCGTTATCTGCAGGAACTCAAGAAATGTTATGGTTAAAATCGTTATTTGAAAATCTATTCATAAAAGAAGTTAAAACACCATTCAGAATGTTATGTGACAATAAAAGTGCTATAGATTTGTCAACAAACTGGATTTATAAAGCACGTACTAAACACATTGACATTCGTCATCATTTTATAAGAGAGCAAGTCGAAATCGGACATTTAAAAGTTGAACATATTGGTACAACTGAGATGGTAGCAGATGTATTAACAAAAAGACTTCCAAATGAAAAACATGGTTGGTGTACAGCTAACATGGGTTTAGTGATAACTTAAAATGTTGGGGTGTTGAAGTAGTTTTAAATTATAACAAATCAAGTTAGCAAGTACACGTATTGTTTTAGTTGTTATGTCAATAAATGTAATTAATAAATAGCTTGTTCAATAGAGTTGTACACCTATAATTTTCTATCCATAAACCAACAATTTCCAGCCACAGTATTGTCACGGGGTAGGTGACTAGGTAGTAAATAGAGGTTTGAGATTGGTTTTAATCTTTATTTCTAGACACTAAAATATCTAACGTATAATAAAATTATTAGTACTTACTACTTGCTCTATAATATTCTAACCCACTAGGTTATAAAAGGACTCTCTGGACTTTATTTTATTCTCTAGCCTATCTGACTTTTATTCTCTTTCTCAATTCTCAATATATTTGGGACTTCTTCGACACTATACTTGTCACCCTGAAAACCCGGACACTTCCGTTCTTAACGGTTGCTCGAATTGAAGTCCCCGTTTTTTGGGCTCCTTTGGTGATCGTCCCGGAAAGTGGATTGTCAGTATTTCTTCACCCGCAACCTAGTTTCTTCATTTTCGAACCTTTAGTTGTTATGAGTTTCGACATTTGGAGCATTGGTAATTTCTTAAGTCGGACACGGATATACAGAGTGTTCCCAATTACATTCCTTTATTAAATAAAAGCATGTAACAAGGAATCGCTAAGATCGCTCTCCGGTTTTAGAACTTACTTAATAAAAGTTAATTTGGAAAACAGTGATTGAAATTGTTAATAACTCAGAAATTTGGACTACTCTGGCTCGCTTTGTGACAATATTTACATGTATTTCTCCATAAGAAGAAAAATGATTATAACTTTTTTATTTTACATTGTATAACAAAACTAATTATACTACTTGAAAGCTTAAAGAAATATCTCTATTACAGTACTAGTGACAATGATTGTCTCATTATAATAAATCTGCCATTTGCAAATAATCAGATGACTACCTTAAAATATCAAATGTATTTATCCATAATAAGAAAAAGCATCTTAACCTTCTTATTTCACATTGTACAAAAAAAAATAATTATACCACAAGAAAGCTCAAAGAAATGTCTACATTACAGTACTACTGAAAATAATTGCCTCCTTATAACAAATCCGCAATTTGCAATTAATCAGGTGGCTAGCTTAAAATATCAAAAACACTTAAATGGGTTTTTGTTTAAAAAAACTAACAGCTAAAGTAAAACAATCAATGGAATCTGCATTAAATTTCCTAGATTTTCATATATAAATCAATGCCAGCCACTAATTATTAACTTATTAATTAACCAAAAACCGTAATTTTTGAGTAATTTTTGATTCTAAAGGCCACTAATGATGAGCCATAAAAAAGTTATTTAGTTCATTTGATAGGAAATTTGTTTTCAAAATCCAATACAGATTCCAAAAGTGGTTTTAGTTTTCTTCTACTAAAATTCTGTCAAAAGCTAGTGCGTATAATTACAAGATCAAACGAACTTACCTAGGAAGGAAGTTCGATCTTGATTATGTTTGTGTCCTGCTCGATGTATCTTTTATATTGTAGTACTCCCGTACTCTGTGTCAGGTATCACAACTTGATTTAAAAACTCAAATTTTCAATCTAGTATGTTGCTCGCATATCTTTCGTTATTCCTTTAAAGCTTCTTGATTCTTAACGCATGGGACCTGGGATATTGGGGGGGCGCGATACATCGAGCAGGACACAAACATAATCAAGATCGAACTTCCTTCCTAGGTAAGTTCGTTTGATCTTGTAATTATGTATGTGTCCTGCTCGATGTATCTTTTATATTGTAGACTTTTAGAGCTCTTAAGCGTCAAGAATAGATTCGAATAAAATTACTATAGTAATTTTTATTCGTCTATTTAAAATACAATAGAAGATTCGTACATAAGAAGAAAACAGCATAAACTATTTTCAAAACCAATTGTAACAATCATTAAAACAAATTAAACACATCATTTGTAAAATTATCTTGAAATATAATAGGCAATATTATAGAAATTAGCAAAAAACTTAAATATATCGGACTGTCCCGCCTTATTGTGGATTAAATTAATATTAACTTCTTGCAAATTTGCTTTTGAAGTTACTGCATATCGAGTAATATGCGCACTAAAAACTTATGTGTTTCATCCACCTTTTCCTAAAATTTCCTTAACCCATTTACTAATGGTTTGTTTGCTAACTGTTATATACGGTCTATTAACCGTTATAAACACGTGTTGAATCTCCCCCGTATATTCTTTAAATATTTCACCAAATGACATACAATACAAAAAATTGGAAGTATTATTGTTGGTTATATTTTATTGCGCCTGATGTTTTAATCTTCTAGAATTCTAATAATCACCCCTTTTTGGACCATATTTTATATTTTATATTTGCTATTGTTATTAAATGTTGAATCTGGACTCTTTGTACAGTGGCCAGTACCAACAAACTAACCAATTTTTTGAAAAGCATACTTATTGAAATTTTATTTGTAAATTCTGTAAAAGATAGAAAATCTATTATTACTCGTGGAACCCAAGTTACTACATATTTTGGTTCAATATTCTATTATTGCATATACTCTTAAAACCCCTCTTTAATATATGGGATCATTACTTTTTGAATTTTCACTAATTAAATTTATAGCTGCTCGATGACTTTTTAATATTCCATATGCAGCACAGTTTCATAAAATCATTAAAGATTTTATTATTATAATATGGTAAATTTCTCCATTAAATATACAAATTTTGTTGCATTACAAAACTCGCACCTTATAACTTTAAACTGGAGTTATATTGTTTAAGTTTATTTATATGTATACTTAAGGAAGCTACCAAAAGATTCCCTATTATAATCTCTGTACCACCAAAAGAAGTTGACTAGCCAAAGGATAATTCCTGCCAAAACATTGTCATTAGGTTCAAAAAAGATAGGTTTATCTTTAAGAAGAATTCTCAATAGTAGGCTTTGCCAAAAATATACTAACACGATTCCCCTCGCTTAATCATGTCCTATTTTATCTAATATCCTTAAATTTAAAGAAAAAACTATGGGAATACGTAAAATTGCTTGAGTCTAGATCTTGAATATAAGAATATCATTTATCGCATTTCCGAATAACTCAAGATGCAAATAAATTTATATCCATTATCCCAAATTGCTTAGCAAAAATTTGAAAAATCCAATCTGATATTTCAATCTCCATATACAGAGATATCTTCCTAACCGATTCTTTATCAGCTTTATAATTATCTTTCTTTGAAATAAAATCCGCTTTTAGCTATATTTATAGTTCCTCTGAAAATTCCCAAATTTGCATAGCAATTTTATCTTATGGTTCCCATACAATTTATGTAAGAAACGGAAATAATGTTATCTAATCTTAATAAAATATTAATTTTGTACATTTTTGTACATTTTGAGAAGTCAACATTTTTAAGCAAACAATACTGCAAGTAGCTCCAAATTTGAAGTAAGACTTCCTCAATTTTACAATAACTATACCTGTTCACAAATTGCCCCCCTACCTAATAAAGAGGCATCAGTATAAATAATTTTATCAAAATGATATTTCCCGATATAACAATTAACTTTAACTATATTATTTGACCAACATTCAATATCTGGTATTATTTCTTTTCTAAAAATCATTTTTAATCTATAATTGTTTTGATTGTATATTACAAGTTTTGCAATTTTTGAACCATAATATTTTTTCCTGAATTGTCGCAATTTTGCTCTGGAAAGGATAATACATTTTTACTGAATCTAAATTGAACACTAAAAACAAAATATGTTGTTTTAAAATATGACTAGACTTTTTTCATTAATGAAAAGTTCCAGATGTTCCAAAACAATTTTAGTTTTACACATATTTTTTTTTTAACAATCATCTATATCAATTGTAGCAAAATAAGATTTAAATTTTGTCAATCTCGTAAGAGTTTACCAACTCTAACTTAAAATGTTTGGTAATAAGAAATTTACTTAAGTCTTTAAGATTTATAATAAATCTGAAAAAATTATCTTTTTTGGGTATTATAAAATTTTTGTAATGTATTGACCAAATGGTATTATTTCCTATAAATAATAGGTTTACATTTTCCTATTATTTTGTTCTTAAAAAACAACTTAATTTTTTCTTTAAAACAGACCATTGCTGTTCCTTTGAAACAACCCGTTTTATAACCTTTTTGGCAAACGGGGTTTTATAGCCCTTTACCATGACAAAATAATATTGTCATTATTTATTTATTTCTAAAAATATTTTAAGTGACCAGGACTATTTCTCACCTTTAGTGACGACATTGGGGTTGAGCTTTCGTTTATGTATGTCCTCCCTGGTACTGCATTGTCGTATAAGTTGACATCTTTGGATAATAATTTCTCCGGACTTTTTGTCCACTCAACTTGTGAATCTTCGGACTACTTGTTGATGAACGATTGAAGTTTAAATTTTTTGTAACTTTTGACAATCCCTCTATACAGTTAGTTTTTGGAGTACGTTTTAACTGCTCTGACAAACGCTGAATCGCCATTGCCGATTATAAACGATCCTCCAAAAACATGTTCACATATGTCAGTTTTCTCCAAAGTTTCCTTAATATCTTTATTTAATAAAGATATTGCCAAAAATGATCTTATCTCAGACAATCTTCCAACATCACTGATACATTCTATATTATATTTAATGGCTTCTTTACATCCCCCACATCTTCTTTTTTAACCAAAATTGCAAGTGCTTGTCCAATATCCGCTAGTCCTATATCCATCCGAATCTGCAACTTTGATAATCTTTCTTTTCTCTTTTTACCTTGATGATTTAACACTACAATTTCAGGATTTAACTTTGGAAGTTCCAAAGAAGAAAACTCAAACAAATCTATCTTAATATCACTTTTTGAATCAAAAATCATTATCAACCTGAAATATTTCTTAATAGAAAAGAAAAGTGTTATAATTTCTTTATTTTAATTATTTATACTAATGTATAAACTGTGCATGTACATACATTCATGCCTAAAAATATTTACAAGTAGTTACTTGTGTAATCTCTGATCAAATAATCAATATTAAATCATATATTATTTTCCGTATTTCTTTAATACAGAAGGGCATTTACTTACATGTTTAGAAAGACATACTAACCATATTTATGGTTTGTATCATACGTATTTCTAGTCGTATAACATTGATACGAAATATTTATCCTAGCGGACTTTGTGCGTTATATAACATAAGACGATCCACCACTGTCAATAAAATTCTGCTTCTTATACCTACACATGTAGATATTTAACAGGCATGTACTTACATGCTTAGAAATACATACAAGCCATGCTTATGGTTTGTATCATACGTATTTCTAGTCGTATAACATTGATACGAAATATTTAAGTGTGAATTTTCACACTGAAGGTATATTGTCAATAAATCTTGACGCACTTTTTGCGTTATGTAACACAAGACCATCCTCCGCTATCAATAAAATGTTGCTTCTTATACATACACTTGTAGATAATTAACATGCATGTACTTACATGCCAAGAAATACATACAAACCATGCTTATGGTTTGTATCATACGTATTTCTAGTCGTATAACATTGATACGAAATATTTAAGTGTGAATTTTCACACTGAAGGCATATTGTCAATAAATCTTGACGCACTTTGTGCGTTATGGAACATAAGACCATCCTCCACTATCAATATAATGGTGCTTCTTATACCTACACTTGTAGACATTTAACATGCATGTACTTACATGCTAAGAAATACATACAAACCATGCTTATGGTTTGTATCATACGTATTTCTAGTCGTATAACATTGATACGAAATATTTAACTGTGAATTTTCACATTGAAGGCATATTGTCAATAAATCTTGAAGCACTTTGTGCGTTATGTAACATAAGACCATCCTCCACTGTCAATAAAATGGTGCTTCTTATACCTACACCTGTAGATTTTTAACATCCATGTACTTACATGCTTAGAAATACATATAAGCCATGCTTATGGTTTGTATCATACGTATTTCTATCCGTATAACATTGATACGGAACACTAACCATCGCCTATTCCCATGAAATAGCATCAATTATGCGACTATAATTTTGACATTTGACAGTAGGTACTTGTACCAAACTTGAGCACCCACTTTTTCTATGCTTTTTCTTTTTAATATACTTCTCCAAACTACTCAGTTTACCTCAAATTGTTAAAATTTTTTACTCTCTTCTGATATGCGACTTGTGCCCTGACACAAAAACAGAAGAATAACGAAAGATATGCGAGCAACATACTAGATTGAAAATTTGAGTTTTTAAATCAAGTTGTGATACGTGACACAGAGTACGGGAGTACTACAATATAAAAGATACATCGAGCAGGACACATACATAATGCGTTAATTAGTTTTCGCTGTGATTTTATTGAAAGTTCAATTAAACACTTATCCTGTTAAGGTTAGCATTGTGTAATAAACCGTTGGAAACCTTATCAAATGAACCCAATAACTTTATGGCCGGTTATTGGTAGTCATTAGAATCAAAAATTACTCAAAAATTGGTGTTTTTGGTTAATTAATAAGTCAATAATTAGTGGCCAGCATTGTGTTACACTTCAGTGTTTTCTAAAATGAATACAGATTTTAAAAGTGATTTTAGTGTTTTTCCACAATCAATCTGTCAAAAGTTAGGGCGAACTAAATATCTATCTATCTAAATATTACTTAAAAATTAGAGTTTTTGGTTAATTAATACGTTAATAATTAGTGGTTGGCATAGTATTATACATATATGGAAATGTAAAGAATTTTATGCTGATTCCATTAATTGTTTTATTTTAGTTTATTTAAAAGTAAGTTCTATTTAATTGTTTTTTAAGGTAGTCATCTAATTAATTGCAAATTACGGATTTATTTTTATGAGGCAAGCATAGGCAGTTCTATTGTAATATACGTAATTCTTTGAGCTTTCCAGTGGTATAATTAGTTTTTTATACAATGCAAACTAAAAAAGTTATAAGGGTTTTTCTTCTTACGGAAAAATACATGTAAAAAACTGTGGCTGGAAATTTTATGGCTAACTTCTCGCCGGTATAGAATTTTACATTTTTTGTCTCTGAGATTGAATATCATTAATCAAATGTTAAAAAAGTCCACATTTTAAGTGACCAACAATTCCATCTTAAGATCAAACGTTGCTAAATAAATTAAAATCTAACGGCTATCCCGTAAATTTAGTTAATTCAATATTCAACAATTTTAAATAAAACTTAACTGAAATTCAACTTACATAAAACTATTAGAAGAAAATATCTTGTATTTAAAAATACCGTACATACCAGGGCTTTCACAATCTTTGAGAAAAATATTAAATACCGAAAAGAGTAAAATATGTTTTTATAATTGCAACACCAATAACAATGTGTTTTCTAAGTGTGCTGTATTCATTAATTGAGTGATTTGTTATTATATAGTATAGTTAGCCATGATTATTATAAATAATTAGTAATCAATTGTCATAATAAAAATATTACAATTCAATTCAATTCTTATTCATAGTTCTTATTATTACTACGGTATTCAAATACAACACACTAAGTTGAAATCAAAATTACCACCTGATACCATTTTACATAATTTTTGGAACGCTGTAAAAATTTTAAAAATGAACTTAAACCAAAAAACGAAAAAGTGAACTCTTCGTTTATACCATATCTTTCTGATACCGTTTGAAAAAGAATATTATTTCAATTAGTTTTTTATCTGTATTATAAACGCCGTTAAACGAACATTTTTTTAATATAAAGAGCCCGTTTTACCCCTGCAATATGACTAATTGGTTTGACTTACAAAAACAAAAAGTGAAGAAATTGTTAGCAAGAAGACTCTTCAAATATCAAGTTTATTTTAAAAATACTAAGTTTCGCTCCCTCTTTCACCTCAGAAAATTTGGGACAGGTATTCAACGACCCCCTGTATGTAGTCTTCTAAAGTAAAAATTTCCAAGTTAATCCTATTTACCTACACACTTTTTAAGAAACCATATTTTATAAATGTAATAAGAAATTTTTAAAGTTTATCCAAACTCTTGCTTTGATGGAACCCTAGGCACAAATTTTTGGAAATTACAATGGCGTTAACTTTTCTAAATCTTCAAAAGCTTTTTATTATTGGATTTAAAATTACTATAAATTTGTATAATTTCTAATTTATTTAAATGTAAAAAAATATGTTTTTGTCTCTTCTGCCGTAACTGGGTTTCCAGTGTTTAATATTGAAACCATCTACTTTTTCATTTCCACACAAAAGCCTCATGTGTTTTCCTAAGTTTTATATAATTTTACCAACCTCGTATCAGTTTGCGATTTTGAAGAAGCCATAGACGAGCTTCACCCTATATACAAATTAAATGAAGATTCAAACAGAAGTCAGAAGCCTAAAGAAGCAGAAAATTTATAAATAAAGAAAATAAGAAATATTTGTATAATCGCATGTTTTTACAGATTCTTAAAAAACCTAAATAAATCTTAAAACTATTGATTTAATAAAAAAACTAGTAGATGCGTAAATTAATAATAAAATGTATATATACGTTTTAAGTTGTTTTAAATCTAAAGAATTTAAAATAAAGTTTATTGAACACACGATCCAATTATGAAAAGAGAAGAATGGTCCATTCTCGCCTCTCGTTCATCTCTTGACCACAAACAATTTAAGGCCGGTAAGGCCATTAATCCGGCATTAGACTGGTCAAAGCTTAGCGGTTCTTGCGTGCGCACCTGCTGCTTGGCTCCCACCAAAATCTTTTAAACTCCAGACTCTACTCTAGAAGAACGCCGACTTTTTAGTACCATTGAACTTCCAACGGTGTAAACTCGCGAGCGTGGGTCATATAAATTATATAAACGTCATGAGAATCTTCTTTTTACTGGTGAGATGCTTTTATTTACTATTTACATCAATGGGCGTCAGGGTTGAATGGATGAATGAGCGAATTTGTGAATTGAAAAATTTATGATAAATTGGAACATTGTTAAATCTTTAATATGATGCACAAAGAGATAGATTCATTGGGTAGACTGAGTGTGAGGTATTATATTGCAAGCCATCATGCTTGATTATTTTAATTTGCTTACGTTCGAGATTTTTTGATTTGTCATTTGAAAATAATACGACCTCCGCGTGAGAAGAATTTTTATTGATTGATACAGGTTTTGTTTTAATTATAATACGTTATTTTATTAAAACATTTTTTTATAGAAGTTAAAGAATATTATATTTCGATTTGGACTATCAATCAATGAGATTCAGGTAGTAAAATTTAAGCATACATACTACCAAAAAGTAACTTGTTGGGCTTTTATCAATTGATTTAAAGATCAATGAAATTGTCCTTTTTCAGAATCCTAAATGATTTAAAAGTTAGGTACACATATCACATATATTTTTAGATTTTTTGAACTTTTCCTAGTCCTTAAATACTTATGCTTTTTGAAAGGCATATTAAGTTTTATAAAAAAAGTTAGAAGTTCTATTAAAAAAAAAATAAAAAGTAAATGTATTTAAAAATCTAAAAGTTTAAAAAATGTTTAATAACGTTTTGAATTACAGATTAGTTTCATAAACGGTGAAGAATTTATACACTAGGTCGTTGTTGTTAAAGAAATTGTTAACAACTGTACATTTATAAACTTTCCTGGCCAAAATAAGGGGCAACCGGAAGGCAGAAATTGACTTTTTATCATTTTTAGCCGAGACTACTAACAAATAAATATTTTATAAGTATATCGCATCCTTGACGTAATCTACTAAAAGTAAATTAAATTTTGAAAATACTACTAAGAATAAAATGAAAAAACGCAAAAATATACCTGAAAATCTCAAATTTTTCATTGACGTTTTTATGAATTACATAGCCTTGACCAGTTTATTAAACATTTTAATGGAAAGATATTGTGGATAAGCAATCACGCAAACAAAAAAATCAAATCTACCTAGTAATATCATCAAAAATCTCAATCAAAAATAGCTTCCGGCTGCCCCTTAAATAAGTTTGAATTAAATTCTTGAACAGTTTTTAGGGTGTATTTTTAATTTCTGTAGTTCCTTAAATATAATTAAGAACTAATTAAATTAAAAAGAACAAACAACTAAAATTTATTTAAATACCTCTGTATATTTTTTTCACTTCGGATTCTATTTGGTATAATTTTGGGAGACGCTAATGTACAGATTGCTTGATATAGAATTTGTATAATTGGTTATAGGAAGTTTAATTTTATGTGTTACTGACATAAAACAGCCTTTGGGTGATTACAGGTTATAAACATTAAAACAATTATCGCACATATTATGAAACTGGGATTTAAATGCGGTATTAGAGATTGTTAATACAAAAATGTAATAATATATTTAGAGTTGAAATAACATAATAAAATTAATTTAACTTTTGCGTTTTAACAATATGATTACCCAAATATTTTATATTTCATTAAAAACAGGTTTTATCCTATTTGTAATAATTTTTTTAGCTTATAAACATAAAACTTGAAGATACTCGGCGAAATGTTTGAAAAGCGTACTTCTCGCTAGTAAATATTGTTTTTTGGGCATTTGTAATCAAAAATTTAACAAAAACGATGCCTAGTTCCAATCAAATTAAATTTAGTTTTCATATAGACTTTTTGTTTTTCATGTAGAGTCTATGATACATTCTACAGGAAAAACAAAAATTCTATATGAAAACTAAATTCAATTTGATTGGAACTAGGCATCGTTTTTGTTAAATTTTTGGTTACAAATGGCCAAAAAAACAATGTTTACTAGCGAAAAGTACGCTTTTCAAACATTTCGCCGAGTATTTTTTTAAGCAACGGTTTCAATTATTACAGTACCATATTTCCCAAACGTAAATATGAAAATATTAATTTTTTTCTTCGAGTAAGCAAGTAAGTGCATACTATTTTTTTATATGTACCTAAGATAAAAAAATAGAAAAAACTATTTGATTGTTTGAAGACACCAATTAAATCAAATGTTGATGATAAAACTAAAATAAATGTCTTGACTTCTAACAATAAGTGGTCACATAACCATATAAAATATCATGAAATGTACTTAATTTATTGAAAGAAAATAAATATACAGGGTGTCTCACAGGATGTCGGGCTACTTGGTTATATTTTTATTATTGTAGTTAAAAATCGATTAAGAGGGATTTACTCGAATATAGTTATATGGAATATCCATGTAAACGCCGGACATGATAATGGTAAAACTGTAATAATTTTTAATTTCGAAATATTGCCCTTTAAGCGAACATATTCCTCATTTGATATGGTAAAATTAGGTGTCACTGTAAATTTTTAACAATTTATTAAAACGACAAAATTTCGTCGTTATTTATCGTACCCACCTTCTTGAAATTTAGAAAATAATTTTCAAATATCGTTATTTGGTTATTTAAATATTGTGCCCAGAAGAGAGTAACTTTTTCAACCAAAAGTGTGCGAAATGGGACGCCAGCCACCTGCTAAGAATTGAAAAATAATATATTCTGCGGTTTGATTGGATATCTAAACATATGATTCTTGATGCTTTTATTCCCATTTCTTCTTGAACTGTTTCTCAACAAAAAGTTGGATGCAATGAGTAAATCCCTCTTAAATAGATTAAGTAGTGCAGGGGGCATATCTTGAACCAATTGACATGATGTAGTATGCGACTTTCATCATCCTGTCCTTGTTTATTTATTTATTTATTAACTTAAGTACAGGGTATATTCAATACATATGAACGAGTCCAAACTAAAATTTAAATTAAATACAATACAATACTGTAACACTAAGTAAGTGTACAATCGTATAAATACTTAATATAGTACATACGCTGAACAAATTCGTTACCCAACCTAACCACTAACCATGACACGTAACAGTTGCTTCTATGGATTGTTAATTTCTGCCACTTCAAAAAACGCGTATTGTTTTTCTTAACCCAACATCCATACAGGAAAAACTTGCTTTGCTTACGGATTATTAAATGCAAAAGAAAGTGAGCAAAACTGTTAACTTATCTTTCGATAGTTCATATGACATCAATTTATTGGGCTGGACAAACTACCCAATAGAGACTTCTCGAAGTCTTTACAGCCAGTAAAATATTCAAGCTTAAAATTATTCCGAAAAGATAAGTTAAATGGTAGATTAAATAAATTTCTGATTATTCTTTTCTGGATTACAAATACTTAATTCACATCGGATGAATTCCCTCAGCACACCAGACTATATGAAATAATGTAATGTATGCAACTACGGTTTTTCAGATTCGTAAGTTTAGTACCATTTTCAACTGCAGGACAGCAATGTTTAAGTGAACTAAGGCCTTTATTAATTTGTTATTTCTATGAGTGTCCCGTATTAGGCGATTATTTAGAATGAGTCCTAAAAATTAAACTGTGTCACTTTTTGCCAGAGATGTACACTTATATTTTATGAGGGGTCTTTTGCCTTTCCAATAATTGTGCGGTAAAAATGTCATGAAAAGGTTTTGGTAGTATTTAAAATTAGTTCATTATCTATACACCAATCTGTGATTTTCTTTAAATATAAATTTGATTTTATTGATAACTCATTTAAATCAATTGACGATGTTTCGGTTGAAGTATCATCCGCGAATAGGGTTACATGAAAGTTATTCATGAAGCTGGATAGGTAATTGATATAAATGGAAAAAAATAACGATCCAATAAGGCTACATTGGGGAACCCCTTTATTAAAGAAGGACTTTTGTGAGTGCATTTTCCTGTCCACATTCGTATCTGTTACTCACCAATTGCGATCTATTGTCTAACTAGGATTACATCCAAAGTATGAAGTTATTGTAAAACAACTTCGTGGTTTATAACAACGAAAGCTCGAGTTAGGTCGTAAAAAAAGTTTATGACCTTTTGTTGTGATTTTCCAGAACTAGATTGTAAAGTGATAAGACAGCATCTATGGTTGAACAGCCTGTACGAAATCCATATAGCTAGAAGAAGGTAATTTCTGATTATTTATTTAAGACTAAAGTCTGGAGTCTCAAAGAATTTAGAAAAGACTTTTAAAAAAGCAGTTGGTCTATATTTGTCTATAGGGGAATTACTGCCTTTTTTGTGAAGTGGGAAGATTACTACGCTTTTTAGTTGATCCCGAAAGTATCCGATCTCAAAAGATATATTTCTTACCACAGTAAAAGCTTAAATTAAAGAAAATTGCACAATGTTTTAAAATATTACATGGAACCTCATAAACTTCACCATATTTTTTCACGGAAACTTTCTTTATAATGCTAGATACCTTACTTTCGGTAACTCGAGTCATAAATATGGAAATACTATTTATATATTTATAAGAATTATTTGAGCTTACTTGCATATTTTTTGTTAAAATTTGTTATGTCATGTATGACATTGTGTGGAGTAATTCAAGAATAACCCCCAGATTTGTTCATATATTAGCAGTTTGTTGACAAAACAGTTTTGCAGATATGATATCCAGGGTGAGTTTTTAAGTTGATATTTTCCTTTTGACATGATGTAAAACTCAATATAATAAGTCGTTTGGCAAATTTGTTTGTTATATGAAAGTCTTCATATAAAAAAGTACATTGTAGGTGGGTGTCTTGACTAAAATGGTTTAAATTAACAAAATTAGATTTTTTTGTTTTTGTTCGTTTTTTGTGCTATTTTTTTTCTTTTCTTCTTTTATACTCAGAAAAACGTGAGTAAAAGTTATCACACACACGTTAATTTAAAA
Organism: Stenus bimaculatus; assembly: GCA_963971135.1. Classification (NCBI taxonomy): domain Eukaryota; kingdom Metazoa; phylum Arthropoda; class Insecta; order Coleoptera; family Staphylinidae; genus Stenus; species Stenus bimaculatus. The sequence goes on from OZ020180.1 coordinate 39,080,137, forward strand.
TTTAAATAACGTTCTTGTTTAAAGATTTTTATATACAAATTTCTTCCTTATTTTATCGAGTTTTATATCTTGTCAAAACAAAAATATTCACCAAAGTTACCACCCAGGATACTTTGAAAACAAGACATTTTCGAAAAAAACCTGAAATGGTCAATTTTTATTTGGCAGTGGACCAATATATTGTTGTAGTTATTTATGTTATTACTCTTTGTTATCATGCTTTAAAAGCTTTTTTAACCAATGTCATCTGTGAACAACACTTTTTCAGATTTAATGTGAAAATTCTACAACTCCTCAAATATTCCATCAAATTAAAGAAATTATTACAGAAAATTGTAGGAGTGGGGGTATGGTTTCCTCGTATGATGTGGTGAGAAGTTGTCACTTATGTTACCTACTATAAAAATTGACCTCCCACCAAATCAAAATTGACCGGTTTCAGGTTTTTTTCAAAAATTTTCGATCAATTGCCCTTTAGTTCTTTTTTTATTTCGTTTATTTACGGTCTTAACTCGTTTTGATATACAATATTTACAATTTAAAGACAATCCACTTTCTCCAGGAGCTCAGGGCAATTTAGTAGGCCATTAATTAATTTAAATAGAAAAATTAAATCAGACATTATTTACCTATTTTCTAGACTGTCCAAGTTTAATGTGATTAATGCATTGGTGTAATGATAATCGATAAGATATATTCGCAGTTTATACAGCATAAGTCTAGTAAATTTACGTTGTACTCGTTCTACGGAAAGGTATAAGTTATAAGGCGACCATACAACAGCACCATACTCTATTTTAGAACTCATATAAAGTGTTTGAAAGCAATACGAATTGAAGTCTTTAGCAGTTCGAGATATAAACTCCAGTAATTTGAATGCAGAGTTTACCGTAGATAAAATATGACACTTGAAAGTTAATGTGCATTCAAAGAGGACACCTAGATCTTTCACCTCACAGACTTTCTTCAACGGAGTATGATTAATGTTGTAATATCGCCCGGAATTATGCTTTTTTCTCGAAAAGGTTATGGATTGGCACTTATCCAGATCTAAAGCAAGCGTCTTATCATTGCACCATGTGTTAAGACTATCAAGATCACTTTGCTGCATTGTATGATCAATCATCAGTGGTCTTAATTATGCAGAAAATTTTTATGTCGTCAGCAAACAAATAAAATCTAGAATGTTTTCTGATTGCCATTTGACAATGTTTTCGGAGAACCCGTAATTGCGGAGTTTAGAGGTTAATATTGTGTGATCAACTCTATCAAATGCCTTGGAAAAATCAGTGTAGATTGAGTCTACCTCACAGTGACTCTCCAAGGCATCTGAAAGAAAGTTCTTATATAAAAGCAAATAAGTTATTGTTGAGCGTCCATTTGTGAAACCATGCTGTTCGTCAATGATCAGTAGTTTTGATAACCAAATAAGTTGAGAAGTTATCAGTTCGTCGAACAATTTCGCCATAGCTGATTGCAGACTGATTCCTCGATAATGGAGTAATAAAACCCCTTCCAGATCTGTGGAAAGATCTGTTCTCGTAAAGACCTCTAAAATAGCATAAATATTGGCGCAGATATTGTAAAACACAATGTTTTGAAAATAAGAAGGATGTCCGTCTGGCCCGCATGACATAAACTCTTTTGAGGAAAAAATTGTATTAAAAACATCTTCTAAACTAACATTAAACGATTAAAAGGTGTCAACTACAACATTATTTTCTAAGGAATCATTGTTTTGAATTTAGATTAACCTATGATTCGTTGACAAATTTCCAAAAAGTATTGGGGTCTCTACTAATACAGAATTTTATTTTAGTAATATGATTTTTGTACAAAGTATTACTAAGAGTTTTACATTGTGTAGGTATTTGTTTCATTGTTCATATACAAGGTGATGATAAAGTTTGGATTTGGAACAAAATATCTGCCGTATTTCATTTTTTTTGAGAAAATCGCTCGGAAAGGTCAATTTTAGTTTTTAAAATGCCATCTCCTGGTATAAAAAATATTAATGACTTCCCTTTAAATAAAAACTCCAACTTTTTTACTCGTTTTTTATTTTTATTTATGTCAGTTAAACGATGATAAAAAAATTGTTTACATTTATAAATAAATTTTTGAATAAAAAATATTTTTAGTTCAGTTATTCAGGGACAATAAATAAACTAATTTCAAAGCGTTTATTGGGCCAAAACGAAGTACATTGTTTATGGTCTAAAATCACTAGAAACATTTAGGTGATGGCACGAAAACAATCATTTCAAGAAATACTACATGTCTTCTGTAAAACCAAAGTGCATCTTTACAAAGTACGAATCAACTAAGTTTAAATTGATTATCTTAAAATTAGCTTTTTGGACTATCACTATTCTTGGACTCACCGATTCAATTGTACCTAAATATTTTAGTTTGAATTATATTATTTAGTCGAGTAAAAGAAAGCTTCTTACTTGTTTTTCTAAAAAAATAATAAACATTAACACGTAAGTTATAAAAATATAAATGTGAGAAAGAAATTCTTTTTTAATTGCAACCGTTTTGTTAAACTTGCATTATTTTTTACAGTTGATCGTTATAAGGAATTAACTGTAAATAATTTCACCAAACAATTGAGAGCATCTTCTTTCTGCATTTTATTGCAATGCTAATTGCAAGTTTGTCTGTTGTTGGGTTGTTATATCCTGAAGTAATTTAAAATAACAATAATTTAAAAAATTAAAAATTCCCAGCAGTTGTAGAAAAGAATCAGAGCGTGATCTTTAATCAGTTGCTTGATTTTTGTGTACTCTTTTTCATTAAAAATTTTCGGATATATGTACATGGAAGTTATTATTGACTTTAATATTAATACTTCAACATAATATTATAAAATCATGAATTAAAATTTAATTAATTTTAGGTTTATATTATATATAATTTTTACTAATGTTTGGAACTTTAAGACTTAACTAAGTTTTCTGTAAATTTTAAGTGAAAAATCAAATATGTCTTTAAAAAGTTTAATGTTTTAATAAAATGATTATAGGTAAATTGATTTTCTTATTTTGAAATCATAAATAAATCAGGTTGTAGACGGGTAAAAAGTAAAGTTTTATTAAGGCGATATAGTCAAAAGTGACTTTATTTACTCCTAAAATGATATCCCAAACAATGGAAAAAAGATTTATTATTAATAAACAAGTCTCCTAAACCGTGAGGCGAATATCAGCAATTTTTACATTAAAAATTACTATAACCTGTCTTCCAAATAACCATCCTATGACCGTATCTTTTAATATATTTTTAATTTTCAACATAAATTGTTTAAATAATACATAAATTTAGGCATGTATAGAGATATAAATTACAAAGAAAAAATATTAACACCGAAAATACGGACTAAAGTGGAGCATATTTTTGGATACTTTAGGAATTTATTTTTAAATTTTTGGGAGAAAATCAAGAGAAAGGGATTCTGTACAAGCCTAGTATACAATCCGCCCTTTCATTTTCTATAAAAAATTTTGATTTTGCTCCATTATTAACCAAATAGGATGGTTATTGAAAACACCTAAATTTGATACCAATTATTTTTACTCTCTATCGCCTTAAAACCAAACGTTGATTAACGTATCAAAGTTTTACCCGTCTACAACCATGGATAACTAAGCATCTGGAGATTTTTACACTTCCATATAAATAAATCATTTTACCTGGCTTGTTTCTTTTAAGTTTTACACCTAATAGCGTATTTTGGAACTCGGCCAATCCTATAAAATTTCGATTTACCTTGATTTAATTCCTTGCAATCACGCATATAATATAAACAACCAAATTATTTGTTAGTGATTAAAAAAGTTTACTAAACTTTATTATTAGTAAAGTTAATTATGTCTATTTTATGACTTCATGTATATTTTGAGATCCATTTTTAATTTTTTAAGTAAACTATTTTATATTCATGTTTTTTTGTGTAGATTTTAAGTAAAAAATATCAATTGGTACTTTTCTAAAATTATTGAAAGTTAATAATATTATACTTTTAAGTGATATTTAAGTAAGTAATATTATTAATTTCATAAAATATTTCCGTGCACTTTGCATTACGTGGTGAACCACTTTTTACTAGGCGGAGCTTTCCAAAGGCGGAATTCCTGCTTTTCCTTTTTATGAAATTTTGATTCAGTTTAATTTTTACCATAAAATTTACTTTCTAGACACCAAAATTTTACTAAAACACCAAACTTTTGTGTCTTTATTTCTCGCTAATTAAAATAAATAATACTATCAAGTCAACGAAAATTTTGGTCATTATTATTGTACCCACATGCAAAGTACTTAAACTTTCACGAATCAAATCATAATTTTAATGATAATAACGAGTACATTGTCTTATTACTATTTATCTAATTTTTTTTATATAAGTAGGTACCTACATTTTGTATCCTTAAAAATTATAATAATCATTTCATATGCTTATTTTTAGATTGTTTCTGATTTAAAAAACGAACTATTATTCCCAGCAAATTAAAATATGTAATTTATATATTTCGAAAGGTGATAAATTAATTCAGGTTTTTATTAAGGCGGCTTTTTATTGCAAGAACTCCTACTCATAAAAAGAACAGCTTGGTTTCTGTTTTATTAAGACTTATTTATAAACGCGTTTCCGTTACAGATTAATATAAATTTTCTGAGCTATTGAGCGAAAATAAATCATAACTTATTAAAATAAACAAGGCTTTTGTTTGAAGTTTCAAATTACTACTACGTAAAAAATAAACATTTTTTATAATAAACATTGCAACCAAACTCAATCATACTCATAGATTACAAAACCAATTGTAATTACTCAATTTATAGTTTTTGGAATTGTAATAGAATATAATACTCGATATCGTACGACTCTTATCTATAAATATTATCTATCAACAGTGGACCTACTCGTAATTGCTAAAAATATAGGAGTACATGATATAGCTGATAAATATATGTATATATGCATATCCAAATTACAAAATAAAACTTGCAGACATAACAAATTTTTATAAAAAAATTTCTGCACATAAAAATAATTGCTGACCTATGTTGATAAAAGTAATTAATATTTTGAAAAACAAATTATTTCGTCCAATTTTTAATCACGACCTCTTTCAATATCCATTAAATCACTTCACCAATAATAATTTTGGCGTACCTTGAAACTAACATCAAAAAATCCATCAGCTAAAATTATTGCATGTCCAGCCATAAATCGTAAGATATTCGTTCTCAATCTCACACGTGCAATTTGCATACAAAACATAGGGTAAAGGGTCGTCCTCATTAGTTTCCTTTACCGAACAGGTAGTCTCGGCATACCTTAAAGCGTTCAAAGGGCGTGACGAGGGAGATTACCACAAGATTCAGAGGAACGCTAACATTTCGTAGAAGCATGAGGAATTTGTTCCAAGAATGCAGAGTAGAAAAAAGCGCACTCTAATCATAGAGCCGATTGCACTTTGAGGGATTGAGGACTTTGGACACGACTTGCCCAAGAGTCTGCCATTAATTTCATGTATTTATTTTGATTTTTTATTTTAGCTGGGTGCTCTTTGCTTGGCCAGCACTCTTGGACTTTCTACCAAAGCTCCTGCACATAAAGCTGAACACCATGCAGCACAAGTAGCCCATAAAAGTTTAGGTAAGTAAATTAAATTGAAGATAATATTTTGAAAACTGTCATAAGCGACGACTTTGAACCTGATCTAAATTGTAATGACTTATATATTTAGAATTAATATTTTACGATTATCAAAAATGTAATTTATTTTCCTTTCTTTCTTTTTTTATCATAATCCTTCATTTTAGTGACACCTTCATAGTTAAGGAGTATTAAATATGTACTGAAAACGGCTTGAATAACAACTTTTAGCATTATTTCAATTTTGAAAGATAATTTTTATCTTTCAAAATACTCCTAAAATATCTAAAAACTATGTTTACTACTCTTCTCCTTTTCTTAGTTTAAGTATCATTAAAAAGTCTTTTCAATACTTCTTCATCTGTAAAATTGCAAAAAGAATAGTTTCGAAAGGATAAGTTTATTCAAAATTCTTAAATGAAAAGTTTTAAAATTTCACAAAAAATAATATTTCAAAATTTATTTAGTTGACTGCAAAACTTGGAGCCTTTTCAGTAAAAAAAGAGTGATGTCCGTTTTCACCAAAGATTCTTAAAACTTAGGCATTGCTTATAGCGCTAGTTGCTAGGTAAATTATAAAAAATGAATAATGAAAAAAATAAATAATGAAAAAATAAGTGAAAACGGGCATGAAACTCCTTCAAAACTCATGAAAACAATTGTTTTGAAATAAATACCTTAAACCAAAAATAAATAATAAGATTTAGTATTATATTTCTAGTCCGTGAGTTAGTAGTAAAAAAAACATTAGAAATCTCAAATATGTTAATTTATACAACGTATATTCGTTGACTAGTGGTTTTAAAATTTTCCGAAGAAAATTTTTGCAAAATATACATTTAAAAATCATCTTGCACCATCTGGCATTTGTTTTTAAATGAATGAATCAAAAACGTAGCTCAACGGAAAATAGTCGCTATAATCCAGTAAAAAGACGTTTTCAAAAATCGCTTGAAGGAGAAAGTTCTGGTGTAATTGTTTTAGTGACTACCTGCTACCTGTTTTTAGGGTGCTGAACACGAATCTAAAGTTGTCCAACATTTTTTTTGTCAAATATGAGAAATCATAAAGATAGACACTAAAAATCATTTTTTAGTTTTTGGCTTATAAGTTGTAAAGTAAGCTTTTCACGCAAAAAAGTGATCTAATATTGAAATAAAGATGAGACAATTTCTTGACATATAATTTTCACTCAGAGAGATTTTGAAAAATCACTAATTTTCGCAAAATAGTAAAAAACACATTCTTTAGGCGGAAACCATATGTCTTACAAAATAATAATGAATTGTAAGTAATTTTCTCCTCTTTATTTTAATACAGGATGAGTTTTACGTAAAAAGTGTACTTTGCAAGTTATAAACCAAAAAAAACTGTGACTTTTTGTGTTTTATGATGATTTGTCACATTTGCCGAACAAATGTTGTGGACAACTCCAGATTTGTCTTCAGTACCCCCCCAAAAAAACATAAAGTAAGCCACTAAAAACAAAAGCACCAGAACTTTTTCCACTTAAAGCTGGCATTTGACTGGACTACTATACATTTTGGCTGGGTGAAATTGACTCGAGAGCTTTTCGAATTAGGCAATCTAATCTTAATACCGATATTTCGGAGTAAAACGCACAGTTTTTAAGTCAAATACATTGTATAGCAATCACATTATCTCCGTATTTAGAAAAATATTGAAATAGCTCAAAAAAATTATAAAAATGGTATAAAAGAGGGAAAATCGCACAATGTAAAAAAATAAACGTTTTAGACTAGACTATTAGCTTACGACTGTAACAGCCCAAAATGTATGGCGAATAGTTTCCGTAATGCTTTTTTTATTTTTAGTAATTTAAATCAAATCCCACATGCTGCAAGATAATTTAAAATTGTGGAATTCCAAAAAGTTTTTTTGAAAAATATCACCTAACACGCTATACAGGGTGATGATAAAGTTTGGAACATAATTCAAAACTGCCGTATTTAATTGTGGAGCATATTTTTTTATTTTACTAAAGTAAATAGTTGTACGGTTTGTGGTTATTTAAGAAAAAAATCGGCATGGCTGCCGTATTTATTTTTTTGAGAAAATCGCTCGGACAGGTCAATTTTTGTTTTTAAAACGCCATCTCTTGGTATAAAAAAATATTAATGACGTCACTTGTGCTTTAGCAAGGACGTCATCAGCGATTTTTTTAAATGGAAGCCCCCACTTTTTTTACTCGTTTTTGATAGAAATTCATGTCACTTAAACGATGATATAAAAAAACAATTAAATTTTTAAACACATTTTTGAATAAAAAATCTTTTTAATTCAAAATAGGAAATTTTTATTTTAACGAAAAAGGTTTTATAAAAATAAATTAAAATGAATTTGAAGTTACTAATAATAACAAAAGAAAGTAAATGTTTAAATAGTGCCTATTCTAATGCGAATGTAAAATATTAAATGTATTTAACAAAATTTAATAAATAGTCTTGAAAAACTAATTTTTCGATTCCATTTAAATGTAAGGAAATTTACAAAAAATAAAATTTTAAATTTACCATTTAATGAAATCAGCCAAAATAAATCTTAAAACATTAAAATTTTTCAAATTTAATAAAACAAATTCATTTTAAGTTTACATTAAAAAAATTTCGTTCATCGTTTAAGTGACAAAAATGTCTATAAAAAACGAGTGAAAAAAGTGGGGGTTTCCATTTAAAAAAATCGATGATGACGTCATTGCTAAATCACCAGTGACGTCATTAATATTTTACTATACCAAGAGATGGCATTTTAAAAACTAAAATTAACCTGCCCGAGCGATTTTCTCAAAAAAATTAAATACGGCAGTTATGAATTATGTTCCAAACTTTATCATCACCCTGTATAATTGAGAAATTCCAGGTGTATTTTTAGGGATATTTCTTTTTGTAGCGAAAAAAAATTCCAAAAATTGTAAAATATTTTAATAATTATTTTTTAAATTATTTTCAATTAAGGTATCAATCCAACATAAACATGAAAAATTTTAACTCTAATCTTCTTTTGTAAAAAATAATACGAATTGACTTGCAAAGTTCCTTAACTTTCGAAACACTATAAATTATATAGATATCAATTATATTTAATTCTCTTATTTAAAAAATTAAGTAATGGTAATTTCGTCGCTTAGCATATAATTTTTGCAATCGTATTTTTTGCGGTTCATCGCAATTCCAATGCAGTAAGCCATGCTCTGTTTATCAAAATTTATTGGAACTTCAACTGTTCCAATAATACGAGTTACTACTTACTGTTTACTGTAATAGGGATAGTAGGGCAGTTGCTTAAATAACTATTAGGTTTGCAATAAATATCAATTTACATTATGCAACAAACATTTTCTAATTCACTTCGTGGTAAAACGAAAAAAATTACCTAGTATTAGTATCATATGTATGTCCAACTCAATCTTTACTTGCTTTTTGAGCAAATTTTCATTCTGCTACAAATTTATCTTTTTTTCAATTAATTCACTCTAACCAACTCAGAAAATATTGTTTTCATTATTTTCTTACTTTAAAAACCAGTTTTTATTTTAAATATTTTCGACAATTCTTCATTTCAAAGTAAAAAGTGACTCACCCCATACGAAAAATTATAGCGGTGTTTGTAGGTACCTGCTTTAATACCTGTATTTATAGGGGAAAAGCACGATGACCATAAACATGTTAAAAAAAGTGGCAAGGAGTCTAAGCATCACGTCGAAACTTCAAACAAAGGCAATCATGGTTCCATAAGTCACAAAATTGAGGATGATGAAAAGGCTTTAAAAAAATCAATCGCCAAATCCTCAGACTCGCATCAATCACACAAAAAAGCAGGAGCTCATCAGGAACACTCCGCCAAAATTGTTGAAGGAGCAAAACAAAAGAAAACAGGATTTACCAAGGTAAAAACATATTTTTGTATAAGAAATAATTTAAATTAATTCTTTTTTAATAAAAAAATTTATACTATTCTGCTATTTTTATAGTTTATTGTTTAGTCTGATTAAAAGTTAATTTGGTGTCCAGCAATACTATTGAAAATCATGTTCGAAACCGCACTAATTTAAGAATTATTAAAATTCATTATAATCCACAAAAAATAAGTTTGTAAAAATACTTTATTAGGCTAGCAAAGGTAGCATAGTAAACAAACAAGAATTTTGACTACCTATTTCAGTTGAAATTTTGATACACCTTTAAATTATAGGGTTTTCATGAGAAATATCATAAAAATGAACACAAGAAACACGACAGCTTCTATAGCCATGGCAAAAAATCTGGAGATTGGAAAAGTTTTGGTGGCAAAAATTCAAAGCACGCAATCCAAAAATTCGATAAAACCGAACACAAAAATAAATTGGTAAATTATGAAAAGTCAATTAAGTTTAAAGTTAAATTAATATGTTGTTTATTTTAGGCTTTAAAGAGCTTGGATAAACATGGAAAGTCATCGAAGAAAGCCACAGGTCATCACGTCGAGGACCACAAGACCCATAAAGCAGAAAAGGGAAAGAAGAACACTCACGAGAAACTGCAAAAGTGGGCCAAAAAGCACCAAAAACCCGAAGATAAACATAAATATAGATACACACAATTACATTAATTTTAAGTATAAATAAACACAAATTATTTCAAGTTCTTCGAGATTAATAATTCTAATTATATTGTATTTACATTTTTATTGAAACAAAAAATTGTGTAGTTATTATTATTAATTAATACTTAATTAGTAATTATCAATGTAAAGTGGCATAGATCAATATATTTATTAGTACATATATTTTTAGCAAATTTGTGTATTAAATGTAAGAAAAAATTTAATATTTTTGTACTTTTTGTTATAAATTTAATACAATAAGTTTATTAAAAACTTATCAAACAAAACTGTTTTCCTTTTTTTTATCAAATACAAACAACGGTAAATAAAGGATAAAGAAGTTTTATTTTAAATACACAATTTCATTTCAATTTCTTATAATACGTTGTTGGTGATTCTACATACAGGGTGATTCTTTAGCTCTATGAAAAATTCTACCATATGAAAGCTGATGCTATTTTAAGAAAAAACGTCCTATGAACATATCCGAATTACATTGTAAACTTTACACCCTCATAACTCCAAACTAAAATGAATCGGATGTATGTTCAAAGAACATTTTTCCTATACAGGGTAATTCTTTAGGCTGATGCTATTTTGAAAAAATAATTATATTCGATTCGTTTTAGTTTTGGAATTATAAGGATGTCAAGTTTTTACACTTTAATAAATTTTAAAAAAGATCAAGTTAACCATGGAAATTAGTACTAAATTATAAAGTTGGCGTTGGTAATGACAAAATTGAAATTTCGTTTCCATTATGAAACCCATATACAAAATTATATATTTTTATATTATAACTTTAAACCCTCATAATTCCAAAACTAAAATTAATCAGATGTATGTTCATACGGCATTTTTTTCAAATGATAAAGTTTTTCATAGAGCTAAAGAATCACCCTGTATAAGGATTCTAAAAAATAGTAAAAAGTATCTTGATGACAACAAAACACTCATTATCTTAGTCAACTATTCACTGAAAATATTGGCGATTTTTAAATTCTAAACACCCTCTAATGGAATTTTATGAACTACGCGAAAGGAGTAAAAGTAAAAAAAAATACATTTCCCTGTTTAATATGGTTTATCAGCTAAAATAATTAAATAATGGATTTTTATTTAAAATATAAATAAAATAGGAATTTTCTTTACTCATTTTCATCAGGTTTTTTTGTCAAAACAGCGTCCTCTACAGGTAAAATTTTCTCCTGGCAAATTTGTAGGTTGTGTCAAATTGCAAATAACTTAAAATACTCCTCTACTGGACCTTTATCTCATTTTGGTACCATTAATAATTTTGAGAAATTTAATAATATGAAAATTCGAAAAAGCAAGTCCAAAACCTTGAAAAATGACGAAAAACTTTTTTTAGAATTTTTGTAATCAACAACCCAATAAATGAAACATATAATAAAAAAACTGATTAAAATTGGCCATTCAGTTCTTTTCCAAGTCCATTATTTTTTTACCGATGGCCCAAAAAATACTACAATTCTAATATTCGTAGGATAACACTCCGGAGTGGTATCCTACGAATATTAGTTGTATTTTTAAATACGCTTCGGGTCTTTTCCACTGGAAAATTGCAAAATAATTGCAATCAGACAAAAAATTTGTACTTCAGATTTTCAAAAACTTGGGTTTTTTGGGAATATGAGAATAAATTATTAACAAATTTTTATCAAACTCGATTTTCACACATTTCTTGGGAAATTTTTTTGACTGTTTTTCTAAAACTAAAATGTGAAGTTAACTGAGCACGATTTAACTTTAATTTATTATAAAACGATGAGGTTGTAGAGATTTAATAGCAATGAATTAAATTTTTTAAAAGATGAAGTACAGTGAATTCAAATAAGATTGAAACCATTGACATTGCAATTGCAATGTAGGAAACCTAAGTTTCCCACAGTTGGCTACACTGAAATGAATGCGTTGTGCTCCGGTGAAAAAACCATCGCGAAAATTTTAACTGCACTAATTTTAGTTTTGAAAAAAAAACTGTATTTTATAAAATTTGCAACACTCTGAGAAATAATTTGAAAAAATACCCGAAGAAAAACTGCTGAGAGATGCTTTGGTTAAAGTGACAGATTAGATTTAAATTTGAATGAAAATTAACAGGTACACCAACTTAGTAAGTCTAAAATCACTAAAGAGTATGTTTGGTTGCATAGTTGCGGTTTCAGTCTTTTTCGAATTCACTGTATAATAAATGTATATACAGGGTGATATAAACTATATAAACTATTCCGCATTCCGCATCCTCTTAAGGACAGATTCCTTTTGCAAAAATAAGAAGAAAAGTTTACATAAACATTCGTTTTGAAATAAACGAACAAAAACCTACTCATTAACAACAACTTTAAAAGGCGTAGCTATCTTATGAAGCGAAATCGGACATATGTTTATATGAACTTTTCTTCTTATTTTCATGTGAGGAATCTGCCCTTAAGAGGATGCGGAATAGTATTGAATCACCCTATACAGGGTGGTCACTCATACGGTGCACACCATTGGGATCTTCTGAACCTAAAAAGTTACAAAGTTGCTTAAATTAGAAAAAAATTGCCCCTTTTCAAACTGCTTTAGAATCTATTTAGAAATTCGAGATATCTTGCTGTAGTCCTGAAATCGCATTTTCGATTTCCTTCCATATTTTTGTAATCGCTTAACTTTTTCGATTGCAATTTGGCAGTTTTACATAATTTGACAATCTCTATTGATTGACCTTAAGAAGAAAATTTTGGGTTAACTAGATTTCATTTATTTTAAACCAACTTTTGATTTTCTTATGGGCGCGATATTTGATGTTTATACCAAAAAATACAATTTAAATGATGTAACACACATTGTTTTTTTAATTTAATTTAAAAAAAAATTTTATTTACAAAATCAAGTTGGCATAAAATAAACATCTGTTTATTTTTAAATAAAATAATAAAATTATACTTTTGTTATTTTAGGTCAACTTGATTTTGTAAATAAAAATTTAATATTCTTTTCATTTTTTTTTAATTAAAGGAGAAGAACAATGTGTGTTACATCATTTAAATTGTATTTTTTTTTCTCTATTCAATTATATAAAAATCAAATATCGCGCCCAAAAGAAAATTAAAAGTTGGTTTAAAATAAATGAAATCTAGTTAACCTAAAATTCTCTTCTTAAGGCCAATCGATAGAGAATGTCAAATTATGTAAAACTGCCAAATTGCAATCGAAAAAGTTAAGCGATAACAAAAATATGGAAGGAAAACGAAAATGCGAAATTTCAGATTTTTCTGATATTTCTGATATTTCAGGACTGTACACCCTGTATGTTACTCACGCCGCGCACCGACATATACAATGTAAATAAATACTAGCAACAATATACACAGTTTTGCATGATAATTGAAAACTAATGTACATATTATCTATGTTTATGCGTTTTTTTGTTGCTGCATTTAAAAAATTGTGAAGAATCATGAAATCCAGCATTATGTCTGCCACTGTATCTCAAGTTTTTCTTAAGAGATTTTTAAATTTCTTTCTGATTTGTAAACTAAATTAACTAAACTCTTCTGCTTTTGTGATGCAAATTTATGGAGAATTAATTATAAGGGACCAAAGTTAAGGTACTTTTGTGTAATTATATTTTTTCTATAGATACTCGATTTTTTTTCCAGTTATCCAAATTTAGTAGAATGATTCTAAAATCTCAAATAAAAAAATTATATAAAAATATTCTTTACACTAACATATCTAGTGGCAGTCGTATACTGCTATTAATGCCTATTAGGAAATTACTCTAAAGTACTTCTACTTTACAGTAAAATTATTGCAAAACCAACCAAAGCACGATGTTATACTTCCCTCCAATTTGTTATGCCTTGAAATATGAATCGATTCATCGATTGGTACAGTTGGTCCCAGCTGGAAGTAAGACAAAATTAATCATGATCGCATATTCTTTGCCATACTTCCAGCTGGGAGCAACTTTACAATAAACATATAAATTAGAAATTTCTGTAACGTGTTATGAGGCAGCTACGAAACAACGAAACGATATGTTTTTGCGCAAAAGTCGCCCAATTTAAACTCAGGCGCAGGAGAAAAAAAAAACTCAAACATAAATAATATGTACAATAGTTTTCAATTATCATGCGAAAATGTGTATATCGTTGTTACTATTTTAAGTTTAAAATGCCAAGATTTTACATCCTCAATAAAAGTATTGATGAAATCATTAATTAGTTCTATAAAAAATCAAACTTCTTGATTTTATCTTTAATAAGTTATTTAATTCGAACTTCTTAATCTTATTTTTATATTTTGCGTCTATAATGTGTACTTTTCAGCACTCAAATCAGTGTTGAAATAGCCTACATCTACCGCTTTATAACACGCATTATTTATTTTTTCGAAGTTGGTAGCATTGATATGTCAAACAAAAAACAGATAACCTCTAAACCTCACAAAGATAACCTTAAATTGTCAACGTTGCTTAAAGAATGTCTCGCTTATTTATTTAAGGGTTTATACTAGTTGTGGCTCGACTTTTTCATATTAGAAGAACATCGAAATCATTTTTGTAATTGTATTATTTTATTAATTATTAAAAATTGGAGGTAGGCAGTTATAGTGAATTTTTACCTGGTTATCTACTTTGGTTGTGGCCAAATTGCCAAGAACCAAGATAGCAGCGCAAGATGAAGAGTCTTGTTTTAAAAGCAAATAAACAATATATTCAATGTTAGGAATACGTTTACATTTAATTTTTATCGTGGCTTTGAATGGTACAATTATTGTATACGTTGTAATTAATAATTACACTGGAAGTGTCTTTAGAATGAATCGTAAGGCCTGGATAAGCTGTATTGGTATTGGTATTAGTATTGTCATTAGATACAATATTAATATTATGTTCCGTAGTATTATTTTCACAAGAAGTAGAACTATTATTGGTAGAGCACCCAGGTAATGTAATTTCATTCTCCGTTGGTATGAACAGTCTGGACACATTGATTTTGTTTTGTAGAGAAGCGTCAACGTATCCCTCTGCAACACTAGAAGATTTCCACCCTCCATGACGTTTCAGCATTAGTAAGTCACCACCGCGATTTGCCAAATGGGTGGCACTGGATCTTCGAAAACAATGACCCGTAAATGACTCCGGATTAGGCAACTTGAGATAAGCCGCAATATTTCTGGATACTTTTCCCATTATATTTATACCGATTGGAGAATTAATCCAATAACCATTTCTAAAGGTTAGGAAAAATCGCTTATGGGTGACGTTCTTTGGCCTCAGGCTTGCATATTTCTTAATTAACTGAACCCAATTGTTTTCAGATATTATAAATTTTCTTGGGACGTAGTTTTTTGTTTTTGGTATTGAAATTATTATGCAATCTGTTTTAAATTCGATATCATCTATAGAAATATTTATTAACTCCTGCCTTCGACATGCACCGTTATAGCCGATTATTAGAATGACCTAAAATTTATAAAAAATCGTACAAAATAAAATATTATACAAAAAAAATCACTCGTACCTTCATAGCAAGATATACCTTGTCATCGGCCTCTTTAATAAACTTCGTAATATGCTCTTCTTCCAAAATATTTGACTTTTTAGGCAAGTAACCTATTGAAGTACGTTTCAATAGACCTTGTAATTTATTAAATTTTGAAATGTCTATATTCTTGTGTAGATTTAAAGAAGCCTTTAACATGGAATAAACGGTCCACAAAGTTGACGATTTGTATTTCTTGCGTTGCAATTCAAAATATGCAAGCATAACATTTTCAGATACACATTTAATATTTTTTTCATCACACCATTCTTCAAATTTATTGTACTGTTTTTCATACAAGTGTCGAGACTTATCGGGTATTAAATTGCTTATTGTGCTTGCTGCTATTTCTCGAATTTCTGGAGGAGTATTTGGTATTTCTTCATCCATGTTTAATTATTAGGATAATTTAAAGTAGTATTATTTAAAAATTCAATTAAAAACTCAAACTTCAAATAAGCTGTCAATTTGAAAATAAATGAATAATTGTTACCAACTGTTAACTGTTACCAACTTATAGAAAATTAATAAAATAATTGTACATCGAAATTTATTTATTTTGTTTAAAAAGGGCGCAAAATATAAAAAATAGTGTATGCAACTCGTTCATAAGTCATTTATTGCACTTGTCCTTTAAAACACTCGCCGCTTTGCGGCTCGTGTTTTAAATTTGGACGCGTGCAATAAAATTTGACTTATGAAACTCGTTGCATAATATACTATTATTTCTTAAGTTGGAAAATACTAGCTATTAAGTATCTTTATTACAGGCACTTGCAAAATAATACCCCTACATATGGGGTACCAAAATAATCGTTATAAAATCCTCTTTTTAAAAAGTCGAATCACCCGGCATCATTGCATTTAAAAAAAGTGAGATATTTGATAAAATCTTCATTAACTAAGTTTAAAAAAAATAAAAACTAATATCTCAAAAATACTTCTTTTTTAAAAGTATTTTAAGCAATGAATAAAAATATGGCATGTTACATTTAAAAAAACAAAGTTCGTGGTGTTTCCGGTGAAACCGGAAGTGATTTCGAAAATAAAAAATGCACATAAAATTTATTTTTTGGAACCATAGAACATAGCCAAATTTCAAATTTTTTTATTCATAAATAAAAAAGTTATCGAAGTGACCCGGTTTTCATTTCCACCCGGTATATTGTCCAATGACTATTTTTTAGGTTATCACTAATTTAGATAATAGGTGATTTTTATTTGCCACTATTATCTGTTATGATGAGATAATTTTGGACTTATCATTTCTAATGCTTTCACTATTCAATCAAAGGTTTACTGATGAAATCGAAACCTAGTATCTCACCAATTCTATGTTGTAACTGATAATAATATCCGTTTTTTCTAAGGATGTGATTTTCATCACTCTCCAAAATTTTGAAGAACCGAATGTTGGTATTTTTTAAAATGTTAACTACAGGTAAATAACCGGTATTATAGATTTTTTTCGTTTCAAGTTTTTAGTGATTTAGATAAATACCGGATTTAAACGAAACCTCTATAATACCTTTATTTATGAAAATTTTAAAGTTGACTATGTTGTATTGTTCAAGAAAATACATGTTGTGCAGTAAATTTTTATTAATATCACTTCCGGTTTTACCGGAAATAACATCAACAAAATATGGGGTGTTAAATTGTCTTCATTTTTTTAACATAGCATCTAGCATTATGGAGTATGGATTAGATTAGATTAGATTATATAGGAGGGCGATTGGCTGCAAATGAGCCTTACCGAACTGCGACCATTTTGATCTTTTGTTCAACCCTTACTCTAGTGGAGTCCTGGGATATCTAAATGCTTAATAAAGCTGATTCGATCCTTAGGAGGCATACCCTTGACTTCGTCTGGAATTAGAGTTGTCCAGCCAAAGTGATCAAATCTAGTGCGAGCTAAAGCGTCGCATTCGCAAATGATGTGCTCCGAAGTTTTATCTTCTAGGCCACAGAATCTGCAAGTTTTAATTTCGGACTTGCCCATTTTGTTGAGATGATACCTCAATGGGCAGTGTCCATTTAAAAGGCCTGTAATGAGCCTCATTTCGTTCCTGCTTAGGTCCAGAATTTTTGTGGCTTTCTTGGGCGAGTATTCAATGAATTTCTTCGCCTGTCTTGAACCCGGAGTATGACTCCAGTGGAACATTATACTAGCCCTTTCCCACCGTATGATCTCCTCCCGTAGATGTGTCTTGTTCAGCCCACAGAACGGTTCTGGACCACTCGGTGTAAGGTTTGAGGTCGATCTCGCTAACTCATCAGCAATTTCGTTGCCTCCTATTCCCTGGTGCCCTGGAACCCACATTAAGACAAGCTTGTTTCCTTTTGCCAGTTGCTTCAGGGATTGTCGACATTCCCATGCCAATTTGGACTCAAGGGTGTGGGCCTTTAAAGTCCGAATCGTTGCCTGACTGTCGGTCAATATGTATATTTGTGCTCCTTTGAGTCTCCGTCGTAAGCACTCCTGGGCACATAATTTCACAGCCAGAGTTTCTGCCTGCATAATGGTTGGGGAAGTTCCCAAGGCCATGGAAACTCTATATATGGGTCCATATATGCCTATACCATTATTGGGGGCCAATAATAATCGAGTACACTTGGGTAACTAAGGGAGTTATTGTTATTAATAATTTGTCAGTTGTAATTATTTTTATTTTCCCTTTCTTTGTACTTCGCTCTCGGGGGGGGGGGGGGGGGGGTTTGGTATTATTGGGGGTCTTCTATTGGATTTGGATCCGTCCGTGAACCACAAGGATGCCTTGGGATCCAAGTGATTTAACGTGTGTTTTACCATTTGGTGGTCTTGGACAACCACTTCAAATGGAGTTTCAAAGTCAAAACTTCTCGGCATTATATCCGATGGTTTAGTTATGAAGTCTGGTTCCAGAGATTCCAGAATCTTCAAGTGGCCTTGCAGGTTTCCACTTTTAAGGTTTTTGTTTTGGGAAATTCTTAACGCAGCTAGCAGGCCCTCCTTTCGTACTTGCATGGAGTATGGATGCAATTGTATCTATACTCCATGCATAACATCTATATGGTATTTCTAAAGGTAATTTGGTTTTGTCATTGAATATAACTGCGAAAGTTAAAAAAAAAATGGGGTGCAGTTTCTTCTTATGTCGAATATAAATTCAATTTTTTATTTCCTTGGATATTTTAAAAACTTTTTTCTAACCTTTTTGTGATTAGAAGTTAATATATGACAAAATGTACAACGTTGTTTATTAATTGTTCAAAATGTAGGTACAGCAATAAAAACTTTATTTTCAAAATTAATTTAAATAGGTATCCAAAATGTTTTAGGAATATGCAAAAAAGTAAAAATTTGTACTTGTATTGGACTGTGGCGGAGTGGGGTCAGAAAAAATGGGGGTATGGGGTAGAAAAGGGTTCTACACCCTAAAATTTGATTTGAATATTCACAGTTTTATTCAATTATAATTAGTAAAAATGAGCTCTCTATAAAATTTCACCGAATTATATTTAGATATTTCGAGTTATGTTAAAAATATTAAAAAAATGAAGAAGAAACTTTAACACCTGTAATTAAATAGAAAAACTTGTTATTTACTTTCTTTTAGTCCAACTTTTGTTATAAATGAATTCAAATGTTAGTTTGAGAAAAGAATAATAGATGGCGTGAATGTGGAGATCATGTGGAGTGAAAGGAAAGGAGAGGAGTCGGTTTTGGGCGCGAATGAAATGCAGTGGTGGGATAGAGGTTAGTTTTTGTATGGACTGAAATATATTAAGTTAATCTTCGTACACGGCGTTATTATTGTCTTAACCCTAATTATCCACCGAAAAGTCATCCTGATAGTTAACATTTTCAGAAGTGGGATAAAAGGGGAAACGTGTCGGGAAAAACAACGTGTTTGTTCGCGTGGGAACAAGAATCGACAGGTGCCGGTTGTTTGTTTATGTTTTGCAACGTTTTAAAAAGAAGCGTGGAATTTTATCATAATAAGACTGTTGGGACTGGTAATTTACGCGTTCACGGTTTCAGTGACGAGGAACGTAAGTGCGGAGGTTAAATAACAGTGCTTTGGAGATAAATAAAACGCAAACCAATGACGACCAACAAGGGTACAACGGAAGACATGAGTGATCACGGCGATGATGAAGGTAATGCTGGTAATACTACAGCAAATAATGGTAATTACAAAGATACATTTACTCTAATGTCAGGATTTGATACTCGAACTTCATCGCCGTTAGATAATAAAAGTGCGGGCTCAAACATGCAGAATTTTGTAGCACCAAATGTACAGGGTGATACAGCGGACAAATTTGCGGATGTCATGAGTCGTATGTTAAATATATTAGAACAAAGGGAAAATTCTACAATGCATACATTTCCATTAATGTCACAACCATTACCAAATTTCAATGGCGAAGATCCTAATGTAAACGCAAAAGACTGGTTGCAGCAGTTAGAATACAGTGCGCGTATTGGTAATTGGAATGAGGGTGTAATGCTGGAAACTGCACGAATGCATCTAACCGGTACTGCTAAATTTTGGTATCAAGCACGTCGGGAAACTTTTAATTCGTGGAAAAATTTTGTAGATACGTTCAGAAGAAGCTTTATAAATAAACTGACGATGACGGAAAAATGGGATCGCATGAAGCAACGGGTTCAAAATCAGAACGAATCAGTGTCAAGTTATGCACACCAAAAATATATGTTGTGTAAGGAACTTAATTTTACACTGAAGGAAACCAAAGAACAAATCCTTATGGGAATTACAAGACTGGATAACGTTGGAATTTTATTATCAGTTTTTCATACAGATTTTGATGAATTTTTGGATGATTTAATTGCTCATGAGAAACTATCAATTGGACGAGCTGCAAATTTCAAGCAAAACACTGTAACTAGTGAAAAATGGAAAAACTATAAGAAAAATTCAGGAACAGTGGAACGAAATGAAAACTCAAAAGGCAAACCTTCCAACGATAACAATTTCAGTAAAGAAGAAAGTCGACCATTTCAAAGAAAGTGCTACAAGTGCGGTGAGGTAGGTCACTTTAAAAGAGATTGCCCAAAGGTAGAGAAAACTAAAGACAATAAAGGTGTTCTAAAAATTGAAAACTTACTTAAAACAACGGATGGGGAAAAATTCGTGAAAAACATTTTGATAAATGATAAAGAAGTAATAGGACAAATTGATGTGGGGAGTTCCGTTTCAATTATAACCGAGGACATTTTAAATATGTGCAACTTGGAACTTAAAATTGTACCAATAAACTTATTCGCATACGGTAACGAGAAAATTCCGGCAGTGCAAACGATCGGTATAACACGTGCGCGAGTACAAGTGGATTCGGTACAGGCGGAAATTGAGTTATGCGTGGTGAAAAATGATGTGCAAACAGTTGACATATTAATAGGTCGGAATTTCACAGAATTAGAACAATTTGCTTATGTAAGAGTCAACAACACGTTTAGGTTTGGATGGAAGGAAGAATATCCTTTTAAAGACTTGGAGGTTGACAACGCCAGAGTTTCAGGACAAAAAGCAGTTACAACTGATTTGGAAGTGCTCCGAAGAGGACAGGTGAATTTAATAAACGCGAGGTGTGACGGTATAACTTTAGTGGTACCAGTAGTAAATTTTGGACCGGACGATATCCAAGTTGAGCCTAATACAAACATTGGCGTAACAAGGAAAGGCGAGGTAACCGAAAATATAGTTATGACTGTCAATGACAATCGGGATATTGTTGAGGTAAGCGATAAAGAACCAATCACCTTAAGCATGTTAAATATAAGCGAAGGGGCACCGGCACAAGAATTAGTGGATTTATGTAATAATTACAGACAATGTTTCGCGTTCAATTTAAGTGAACTCGGATGCACGGACTTGATTGAAATGAATATCCGGGATACGGGTGAACCAGTTAGATCAAAACCGTACCGAACATGTCAGAAGGAACGTGAAATTATTTCAAACATTGTAGATGAGTGGAAAGCACACGGGATAGTAACGGAAACAAAATCGTCATACGCGTCACCGTGTATTTTAGTCTACAAGAAAACCGGGGAACCAAGACTCGTTATTGACTATAGAGCGCTTAA
This sequence comes from Stenus bimaculatus, assembly GCA_963971135.1. Classification (NCBI taxonomy): domain Eukaryota; kingdom Metazoa; phylum Arthropoda; class Insecta; order Coleoptera; family Staphylinidae; genus Stenus; species Stenus bimaculatus. The sequence continues at coordinate 39,102,062 of OZ020180.1, forward strand.
CTTACAAACGATTAAGTGTACGTACCCGATACCAACAATTGATGAGCAATTTGAGGAACTCGCGGGGTGTAACATTTTCACTACATTAGATTTGGGAAGTGCTTATCTGCAGGTACCGTTAACGGCGGAAGCGCGGACAAAAACGGCGTTCGTTACTATGGACACCACAGGAGAATTTACAAGAATGGTGTTTGGGTTGGCTACGGCTCCGTTTGAATTCAGTAGACTTATGACGCAAGTTCTGGGACCTTTGGGGCGCAAAATAGCAGTCTGGTACTTGGATGATGTATTAGTAGCCGCAAAAGATTGGGACGAGATGCTCTATAAGTTAGAGATCGTTTTTAAAAGACTATGTGAGACTAAACTTACTTTAAAGTTACGCAAATGTGAGTTTGGAAAATCGAAAGTTGATTACTTGGGTTTTACTTTGTCGGAGATTGGCTTACAACCCGGGGAAAATAAAGTATCTGCAGTGCGCGAATTTCCAACGCCGCGTAATGTTCATGAGGTTCGAAGATTTTTGGGACTGACAAGTTACTTCAGACGGTTTATTGCAAACTACGGTGTTAGGGCGAGACCGATTAGTAATTTAACAAGGAAAAATGAAAAATTTTGTTGGAAAACAGACCAAATTCGGGCTTTTCAAGATTTAAAGGATGCTTTGACTTCTGCTCCCGTATTAAAGGTTTTTAATAGACATGCGGATAAAACCGAAATTCACACAGATGCATCACAAGGGGGTGTAGCGGGAATGTTATTACAATCGGATAAAGATGGACTACCATTACAACCAGTGTATTACGTATCGCGGAAAACATCAGAGGCCGAATCGCGTTATCATTCATCGAAATTAGAATTAATGGCTATTGCGTTTACCTTGGAACGGCTAAGACATTATCTCTTGGGAATTAAATTTATCGTGGTTACCGATTGCCAGGCGATAACTTTTCTAAATACACAAAAAACCAAATTATCACAAATTGCTAGATGGTTTCATATGTTACAAGAATATGAAATGGAGGTGCGCCATAGAGCCGGTGAGAAAATGTGTCATGTGGATGCTTTGTCAAGAGCTCCGATAGAATCCGATGATAGTGCGGGAATAATGAATTCGTTACATGATAGACTTGAAGTGTTTCGATTAGTTACCGAAGACGAGCAAGTTATATACATTCAAAGAAGTGATAAGGACTTGATCCGGTTGATAAGTATACTGGAAAAACCTCCTGATGAACAAAGTGCGACTGAAAGACAGGAAGTGAAAGACTTCGAGTTAATTGACGGACGATTGTTTATAAAAATTGACGAAAATGGTCAGCAGAAACGCCTATACGTCATTCCACCGGGTATGCGAAAAGCGCTTGCGGTACGATATCACGATTGCGCGGGACACTTTAGCGTTGATCGAACTGTGGCAAGTATTAAAATGAAATTTTGGTTTCCGCGTATGCGACGTTATGTACGGCGACACATAAACGGGTGCTTCGAATGTTTGTTGGTAAAGGTACCAAGGGGACGTCAACCGGGTATGTTGAACCCGTTACCGATACCAAAACGGCCTTTCGCGCGAGTGCACTGGGACCATTGTGGACCGTTTGTGAAAACCCGTAGCGCTATGGCTTATGTTTTAGTGGCCATAGATCCACTTACCAAATTTGTAAAACTTTATGCGGTAAGGGACACACGTGCATTAACGACGATTAAATGTGTAAAGGAATTAATAAAAACTTTTGGGACTCCATTACGATTCGTAGTAGACCGAGGTACAAGCTTTACGGCAAATGCGTTCAAAGAATTTTGCAACGAACAAGGGATTCAAATAATATACATATCCAGTCGTCACCCACAGGCAAATGGGCAGGCTGAAATTGTAATGAAAACTCTGGTTAATTCGATCATGACCGAAATGAATGAAGAGGACCAGTGGGACAAGAAAATTGATGATATCGAACAGCATCTAAATTCATCGAAAAACAACAGTACTGGGAGAACTCCTTACGAGACGTTGTACGGATATTTACCGAATTTTGGCAATGCAGGATGGGAACGTGAGAGTAGTGCTGATCCAAATCAAGCCTGGAAGCCATCAAATGAAATTCAAGATGAAGTAAGAGAGAGGATTCAAGTAGCCCAAGATAAGTACAAGATGAGATATGATGCGCGACATTGTAAAGGGATGATCTACGAATTAGGGGACATTGTTGTAATGAAGGCAGCAATCAATCCTACAACAGGAGAATCGACCAAACTCCAGGCAAGGTACCGCGGCCCTCTAGTGGTTACCGAAAAACTACCCAGTGATACCTACCGAGTTAGTACTCTCAGAGGAGTAGATCAAAGATTCTGGACGACAACGGCCCATGTGAGCCAACTAAAGAGATATAAGAATCCAGGAGACAGCGAGGAATCTTCTGATGAAGAGGAAGAAGATGACACCCGGAATGAAATGGATGAGGAGAGGCAGCAGCGGAGTGGAGAAGAGAGCGATGCCGAAACGGGTGCGGGTAGCAGTGTAGTCGATGGTGATCAATGTGATAATAAGAGCAAAATAAGTGCGCGAGTGCGAAAACCACCGATAAGGCTTCGTGATTACGATTGTGCGCAGTAAATATGCAGAATAATATCACTAAATTATAGGTTAGGTTAATATTAATAAAATGTATTAGGTTAAGAAAGTCATTCGGGAGAATAACTTCGGTCAGGATGGTCGAATGTTATAAATGAATTCAAATGTTAGTTTGAGAAAAGAATAATAGATGGCGTGAATGTGGAGATCATGTGGAGTGAAAGGAAAGGAGAGGAGTCGGTTTTGGGCGCGAATGAAATGCAGTGGTGGGATAGAGGTTAGTTTTTGTATGGACTGAAATATATTAAGTTAATCTTCGTACACGGCGTTATTATTGTCTTAACCCTAATTATCCACCGAAAAGTCATCCTGATAGTTAACACTTTATTATTTAGGTTTTTAAATAATCTTTATTGTCAAGATAATAGTGACATTATTATCTTGACAATAAAGATTCTTTAAAAACCTGAAGATGGGATAAAATTATCCCGAAATCGATAGTTTTTAATTTAATTTATACAAAACGTATAAATAATAAAGTTGGACTAAAAGAAAGTAAATAACAAGTTTTTCTATTTAATTGAAGCAATCCAAATAATTGTGTTGTCCTTTAATTTATTTAACACCTGTGTTTAAAAAATGAAGTATTTTGGCGAAAAAAATTATTCTTCCTTTTGATCTTCAAATAGGTTCAAATAGGTCAAAGAATATATTCCTGAAGTTAGGGACACATATTTTGAAACACTCTGTATAATACATGGGGTTCCTGTTCTATAAATCTTTTAAACAAATTATAAAAAAAAACTAAATTCCTGCAAATTTTATAATTTGCTTAATTTGGATTATTATACTAATCGGAATGATTTAATGAAAATTACAAATAGTTTTAATATTTCTGAAATTTATTATATTGAAGAATGTTGGCATATTATAAAATAATTACAGAAAAACAAAAAAATATTTTAAATTACAACATTAATAAAAACATTCATAATCACTATACAGGAATCACTAATCATATCTAATTAAACTCAACAACACATAATATAGGAAATTAATGACTAATTACAAAACAATGCAAATTTTTAATGAACTTAAAATCTATAAAAAAATCATTACAATTTAAAACTACATCCAAATGAAAAAAGGAAAGAAGAAAGAAAAATATTAAAATATATTTAAGAAGAGTTTTTAAATTTTAAATTTTAAATGTATATGTATATTATATTTTTTTAGAGTTTTTATTTTTTATAATTATTTGTACATATGCGTTATACTTTTTTATTACATTTTTTTGGATACTTCAATAGCCTTTGACTATATTCACTAATAATATTTGAAATCGAATTTTTAATTTAAAAATGTTAAAATATTTGTAAATTGTTGATTTATAATTAATAAACTTACATATTAATACATATTATTATTAAATAAGAATAAGAGTAAGCTGAAAATTCAGTTAATATCACTAATATCACTATAATACCGGTTTTCCACAAAATGGACTATACAGGGTGTCCCATTTTACGTTGGACTCTATGGGTATCTTTGTTATTATTGGAGAAAGTCGGTTAAATAGACAAAGTAGTTGAAATTTTTTCGAATACTAATAATTCATTTACAAAAAATTTGAATATCGCATCGTTCCAACGCTATCTTGAAAAAACAAGAAAATGCGATATTTAAAATATGGCTATAACGTCTTTATTTTCTGTGGTACCAAAAAGTTTTTTGACATAATACAGACAATTTTTTGTGTACAATGCAGTAAAACAAATGAATATTTTTTTTCGCTAACGGATTGACCGGAAATGAACCCAACTTATTTTTTTCTTATGGCAGCCATATTGGATTTACACATATTCGGAATCAGTATTTTTTCTGAGTAATTTGGTATACCATATGTCATATTTAAAAAAAAATTATTTGATTTTACAAACATTGGACTTTAAGAGATGTAAATTGTCAATAACATAAATATAACTATTTAAAATATTAAATGTAAAATAAATCTTAACACATATGTATTGACAGTTTACATCTATTCAAGGCCATTTTTGTTTAGTAAAATAAAATTATTACTATTTTTCTTAAAATATTACATATGATATATCAAATTACTCAGAAAAATACACTTATGCCGAATATGTGTAAATCCAATATGGCTGCCATAAGAAAAAATAAGTTTGGTTCATTTCCGGTCAATCCGTTGGCGAAAAAAAATATTCATTTGTTTTACTACATTGTACACAAAAAATTGTCTCTATTAAGTTAAAAATTTTTTTTGGTACCACTGAAAATAACGAAGTTATAGCCATATTTTGAAAATCGCATTTTCTTGTTTTTTCAACATAACGTTGGAACGATGCGATATTCAAATTTTTTGTAAATGAATTATTAATATTCGAAAAAATCTCTACTACTTTGTCCATTTAACCGACTTTCTATCTTCAATAATAACAAAGATACCCATACAGTCCAACGTCAAATGGGACACCCTGTATATAGTCTAGTTTGTGCTCTACCTTTAAGTTTAAAATACAAAAAATATAAACAAAACTTATCTAAATCACTGAGCGCAAAAGGTGTTGTTCCAGTTTTATTTTTGTTCCTAGTCATTTTCAATTGAGTTGAAGTCGAAAAACTACAATTTTGTTTCCGGAGGAAGATTTTTTATTCCTTTTGGTTGGTTTATACAGTGGTCAGTGATCTGGAGTCTAAAGAACGGTTTCCGGATTTATTTTTCATGCATAAAGTTCATAGCGTTTGTGTGTTGGTTGTACCCAAATCCGGATCGCTCCGGCCTTCATTTTCTTGAAGTTTGCTGGTACTAAAAAGTTTTGAAACAAAACGTCAGCTGCTTCCATAAAGCAGAATGAATTTAAAAACATGTTGAAATCATTTTTCACGTTACGAGGTTATCAAAACAAAAACAGTCGTAAAAATCAGAAGTCATCAAAAAGTAGCATTTCTCTTTGATTTACACTTAGTTCGTTTGGTGATAAACTGGCATAAAATATGCGTCATAATCTATTAAGTGCAGGAGTGTGCGATATCAAAACTGAGGAGTCCAAATAAGGCCAAAACACGTGCATTTTCTCTCCATATCATAATGCTAAAATTCTTAATAAAGAAATCTATTACATTTTACCAGAATAAAAAAATATTTAATGATAACGTAATTTTCTTGGAAAACCTAAAATACTGAACAATTTCCATAAAATCCATAAGTAATAAATTAAATTAAACTGTTTTTAATTATTAAGTTAAACAGGAAATGCATTAAAAGTATACCACATATGCAAATTATATTATTCAATCAGAATGTGTAATTAATAAATATTAATCAATCCATTGATTTGAAAGAAAAGAAAGTGAGGCACGAACTAAGAATATTAATTGTTATAATTATAATAAATTAACCACTTTTTGTTTTAAGTGTTTGTTAAAAGTATACGTAGCTAAATAATGAACTAAGTATATTCAAAAAAGCACCTAAAAATTAATAAACATTGTAAATAAGTGATAAAAATTGTAAAGTACCTGCGGTTAGAAATTCTTATTTTTTTAAATTATTCAATTCTTTTATGATCAGTTTTTTTTATGCAAATCAAGGTTCTATGAGTTAGATTACGTCATCTGTAAAAATTAATCATAATTAATCATTCAATCCACTCTAGTTTGGATAAGATGTTGAATTTTGTTTTATAAATAATAATTACTTAACCTTTCAAATTCAGCTGAACTTATAACAGAAATTCATCAATTATCAATTATACAAAATAATATTGTTTACCTATCTGTTTATTTCATATGTCGGAAATATCGAATACATTTTGATTTATTTTGATGTCCGAAAATAAGATTTTAATTAAGGTAATTAAAATGATTTTTTATGAAATGTGATAATAAATCTGTAGTATAACAAAGAATAATACAAAAAAATACTGAAAACAAATTAAAGTCCTTAATATTCCATAATTTATCACATTAAGAGAATAAAAAATTATCCAAACTGAAGGACTTTAAGTTGTTTTCCAGTAATTATTACCAGGTTATTAAGGATTAATTTCTTAGATTTGGAACTTCTTCTACACATGTCAACACAACTTTAATTAAAATTCGACATTTTCTAACAACGGTGTCATTATATTTTTCAACAATAAGGAACTTTTAAATCTATGAATAGTTTTTAACATAAGTATTGCAGAATATTTGTGTTCAATATGATTATTTGTTGCCTCACAATCACATCTTTAGAAATAAAAATAAAAAAGACCAAAACAATTTACTTTCGTTAATTTTTTTTCAAAATTTATACCATATTTTTGGACGAAAGGAGTAATATCTTGCAAAAATAGGACATCCCCTTGAATTTTTGGAAAAGATAGCCTGCTATCCCAAATTATTGCTAATAAACTTTATTCTAAAAAATAGTTTTCGAATTTTAGGAGTTTAAAAGTAAAAACGTATTTTTAAAAATACTGGATATTATACCTACGTAGTTTCTACAGTCTTTTCACCAAACATATTATTTAAAAAAATATAATTGTTATTATAAATTGAAAGTTTTGTTTTCATATTTTGGTCCCATGAAAGGACTTGCCTTTTCAATAAAAATTTGGTTTTAAATTCAAGAAAAAAGTTAACATTTTACTTTTTTATTTCAGGTATCAGAATTTATAAACGAGTATTTAATTGAACGCCATGGTCACCATGATCATGACCATGATGAAGACGAAGGATCACCAACTACAGCAAAAGCAACCGCCATGGCTGTCTTATTCGTAGCTTCCTTTACAATCGGATGTCTTCCAATAAAGCTCTCAAAGTTATTAAAATGGGAAGATAATCCAAAAGATAATGGCACTGTTAGATCACTATTGTGTTTTGGAGGAGGCGTCCTTCTTTGTACAACGTTCCTTCATCTTCTCCCAGAAGTATCTGAAGGTATAGAGGAGCTACAAGAACACGATTCGCTTCCGGAATTAAGGATGAATTTTCCTTCGTTTTTGATGCTTGTTGGTTTTTTTACCATGTATTTTGTTGAAGAGTTGGTGCATTTTTATCTTCATCGGAGGCAGAAGAATAACGAGCTTAATGCTATTAGGAGGAGTTTATCGATTAGAAGAGGAGAAATTGATAAGACTTTATCCACGACGGAGTTGGTTAAGGATGTTGAGAATAATTTTGATCATAATCATGATCATAGTCACGGGCATAGTCATTTAGTCCTTGAAGATGGTATTGTTAAATCAATTCGTGGATTATTGGTGGTTTTGGCCTTATCAGTGCATGAACTATTCGAAGGTTTGGCTGTTGGTTTGGAAAGCTCTCCTAGTAATGTCTGGTACATGTTTGGAGCCGTAGCTGCACATAAGTTGGTAATTGCTTTTTGCATCGGTGTTGAACTTGTCATTACCAAAACTAGAGTACTATTCGTTGTGATTTACGTTTTCACTTTCGCAGTGGTAAGTCCGCTCGGTATTGGAATTGGTATCATAATTAGTGAAGATAAACATTCGGATACTGACATTCCTTCAGTTATTTTGCAAGGACTTGCTACAGGAACTCTTCTTTATGTCGTGTTTTTTGAAATTTTGCAAAGTGACAGGAAGGGTGGACTTAGACAATTCCTTTCCGTTTTAGTTGGCTTTATCGTCATGTTATGCCTCACAATTTTTGGTAAGTTTTTTCAAATTTAATTTAGTTGCTTGTATTTTGGAGTAAAATATTATGAATCATAGTAACTTAAATCCCCCAGTACTAAAATAACGAAACCGTACAAAATTTATGTTAATTTATTTAATTAATTTAATAAAGTTGTATTGCTGTTTATAAAAATTGACAGAATTGAGTACCAATAAATTGGCAGAAATATGTAAATTATAAGGCGAATGGTATTTTATATAATTATTTCACGCTTAAGTAAAATGTCATCATAATTATTCCTTGATTACCTACTTGGCGCCTTAATTAGTTGATAATAAAAATACATAATAAAAAAATCATCAGATAGTTTAAAAAAAAATTTTACTAAAAAGCTTAAAACTGAATTCCTTATTTTTAGAACAAAAAAGTAGTTTTTTTTTCTCATTTTTTTAATAACGTATTTATACATTCCATTTATCTAATGTACGTACTTAAAGATGTTAATCTCTTACACGGAAACTACATTACATTAATCTTAATTATCTACATGTACAATTACTGCGTGTAACATTTTTTGAATTTTAAACAAAATTATTAACGTGATCTGCATTATATCCGCGTGCGTTTACTCTTCCTATTATTTTATTATACACATAAAAATAAAGTAACTTCCTTAAATTGTTTGATTTTCCTATTGTTGATATTTTTAATCCAAATAGTTTTTTTTTGTATTTTGTGGTTTTAGGTGTAATAAATATTTTGGAAAATCCTGACGTTACTCATGACACGTATTATAACGGACATTTAAGCTTAATTTAGCATTCAGAATGTTTTTCAAGGAATGTCATTGCCATTGTCAAGAGGTGAATTAATTTTACATTAAAATATCGTGCGTATGAAGAATAACACAGTTGAACTTACAGAATAATTGATTATTTATTATAAGTAATTGAGATTCGATAAGAATCTCGTCATTCAGCTGATAAAATGTAGGTAATTGCTTTCACCAGACATGCTTAGATTAGATTTTTTTTGGTTTTTAGATTAGAACGAACTAACAATTAAATTACTTTTTTGGTTCATTGATACGATCTATGTCCAAGATAAATTTCCAAAAATAACTTAACATTTTTTTTCACAATTTTTGGGAAAAAAATTCAATACGATATATTTTGACAAGAAATTTTTGATGATTCATATCAACGTACATACAATATTTAGATTGTAGGATTATAAATACTGTTATATGGATGAGGTAAATTTTATTTCTAAAAATGTTATGCATTTCGTTTCAAATTATACATATAATTTTTATAACATTGTCACGATTCAAGTTTAATTGTTCGATAATAGTTGATCAACAAAAGTTGAATGAAATCAATAGTGAGCACCTTTGTTTCAATGGAGTTGATCCACTTTTTTTGTATAGATTTCATTTAACTTTTGTTGATGAACTATAATCGATCAATTAAACTTGATCCGTGAGAACGCAGCATCATTCTTCGAAAAATTTTGACATTTCAAGATAAGCCACCTTGTATACAGCGTGTCTCGTTCGTGGTAAATAATACTTCAGCATTAGAAAGTAGATTTTCTTCATCAAAAAACTAAAAAACTAGGGGTCAATCATTTATAGTTTTGGAGTTACAGCGTTTTTTTTATTTAGTCACCGATTTTGCCACACATCAGAACATCGGTAATAACAAGTTTACCAAGATGTGATGAAATTAAAAAAAAGTATCACAAGAAAGTTAAACCCACACCCTCTTTCAACTAGTAATAACAAAACAACAGAAATCCTTAAAAATAATTTTGTGGCAATTTCTGAAAATAAAGGGGTGTATTTATCCCTACAAATCGTGAAAGTATTGAGTTCCTAGTAATTTTCCATCACTTGCCAAATCATTGTCAAATTTACCCTTTCAACTTGTAAGTACATGTTTCCCAATTTTATAACATTTTTCTATTAATTTTGGATGATATTTTAATAGGATTGAATAAAAATATAGGTTAAAATACTTTTTATGAAATTAAAAAAGTACTTTGAAAATTTTATTAAGTAGGTAATTATCAACCTTGATGGTTAACTTTCCTCCTTTTTTAATTATTGTACAAATAAGTAAACTGAAACATGCTCGTTTTATTTTATTAACTTAAAACCTATTGCAATATCATCCAAAATTTGTAGAAAAAAAACACCCCCTTAATTGACGTTATTTTCAAAAATGGTCAGCTGTAACTCCAAATCTCTTGATTTTTTGAGAATGTTATTTGGTGTACCTTCTAAGCCTGCACTTTTATCTAGCACAAACGAGACACCCTGTATCCACTATTGGACAAAGTAATTATGTAATTCCCCCTCTGTCAGAAAAAATGGTATACATTTTGAATCTTTTATATTTTTTTTCTAAATACGTTATATGTAAGGCAAGAAATAAACAAAATATTCTTCCACATACCAAATTATTCATAGATTTAAAAGTCATCTATCGTTGAAAAATATAATGTGACCCGCTGTTGTTACAAAATGCCGAATTTCTATCAAAGTTGTGTTGAAATAAACAGAAGAAGTTCTAAACCGAAGCAATTAATCCAAAAATTGTTACAATACAAGAAAGGTGCGAAATTGCACCATGGCGCTATTAATAGTTTAGCAACCGAGTTTTAAGTTACTCGACTAACAGTTTCTAAAATTTGGCACATAGCAGCAAAGTAGTACAGGAAAGGTCAAATTGCTGCGGATGTTTCATCAAATAAAAAAAGAAAAATGTAGAAGAAAGCGTAAGAATTATTTCGAAAAAAATGCCAACATGAAGGTATCGACATTCCAAAATTTAAACTTTTTTAATCGAGGTAATTATTTCAAACGCATATATCTTCGACCGTCAAGCCATATTTAACTGAACAAGCTAGATAAGAATTTTTCTTCTGAAAATTGAAACCAATGGACATTTTCAAAATATCTATGATCATGTCCACATTGATGAAAAATTGTTCTATTTAACCTAAAATAAACGTTCGTACTACCTTATGTTGGATGAAGAAGAACCCGACAGAACCTGCAAAAGCAAACCTATCACTTCAAAAGCCATATGTATGTGGCAGCTGTAGCTAGACACGTTATGATACACATAAAAAGCAAGGCTTAAAAAAAACTCCAAAATTATACCCAAGAGACTATAGTTACAAAAAATATTGAGTCCATTATAGCGAAATCCAAGAAAAAGATCCTTGAAAAAATAATTCCAGCAATAAAATCCAAATTTACCATAAGTTACAAGCATAAACCAAATGCAAGAATTATCTTGCATTGCATTAGCTTGACCCCATTTTTCTGTTGAAGATGAAGATATTATAGCAGAACGGTTAAAAGATGGCAAAAGATTCAACTTAAATCACAACCACCATATAGTCCAGGTTTTATGTATTGGATCTTCGATTTTTTTTTAATTCTATACAATCATTACAACATACAGCGCCAATGAATACAATCACCAATAGAGTGAACACGTAAAAAATGCATTTAATACATTAAACCATCAAACCCTTGATGGTTTTCTAATATTACAAAGTTGCTTAGAAGCAAACATTACTTTTATGTTCAATTGAAGCTGTGGAGACTACCACGACCATATTAAGAAATCAAAATGGAGGGTTGGAAAAAATAGAGCAACAACTAGGAATTTCTTATTAGTTCAATAAAAATATTTTGCGTTTTATGGCTAAAGTCTTAAACTGTCTTAAAATCGTTTTCTTCATAAAGAGATCCCTTTTGTCTTTTTCCCCAAGAATGGGACCCAACCTGAAACCGGAAAAGCATCTCCGATCTATTAAAGATAGAGCAACATGAGTTACAGTAGAAGAAACATATGAATCTAATAAATTACCTTCAGAAAGTCTTACATATTATAAGTAGTGATGGAATTCAATAGGCAAGACGTCGTGCAGATAAAATATTAAATTTTTAATATGTTGATCACTATTATGATTTAGAGAAACCGTCTTTTTTTGTACAACATTGCTACAACTCCTTCCAGAAGTATCTGAAGGTATCGAGGAGCTACAAGAACACGATTCGCTTCCGGAATTAAGAATAATAAATTTTTAATATGTTAATTTTTCAGTTAAGGGTCATGATGGATCTTTGATTTAACGGGGACATTCTTTTTGGTTTTGGGATGAGTATAATTCATCGGATAAATCTCAAAATGGTTCACTTTATGTACCAAAATAGTTTGGATACGTTTTTGTTCCAAATGCAGACTGTATATGATATACCAAATTACTCAGAAAAATGCATTGATTCCGAATATGTAAATCCAATATGGCCGCCATAAGAAAAAAAAGTTTGGTTCTTTTTCGGTCAATCCGTTAGCGAAAGAAAATGTTCATTTGTCTTACTGCAAAAAAAGTGACTGTATAATGTCAAAAAACTTTTTTGGTACCACCGAAAATAAAGAAGTTATAGACTTATTTTCTTGTTTTTTTAAGATAGCGCAGGTACGAAGTATATTCACATGTTTTATCAACGAATTATTAAGGCCCTTTCACGTACAGCCGAAACGCAAGCTGCGAGACGCGCAGAAAACGCAGGTTCCATGTAATCAAATGCTGCATTTTAAGGATTGCTACGTGAACTCTCTTATTTGATTACATGGAACCTGCGTTTTCTGCGCGTCTCGCAGCTTGCCTTTTAACTGTACGTGGAAGGGCCTTTAATATACGAATCCAACGTCAAATGGGACACCCTGTATATTTAAATACTCTATTTATTATGAAATATTAAATTTATTTATTAAATAATGTGGCGAAATATAATTTTTAAGTAAATAAATTTTGCTCTTCCATTTTCCAATACTCTATTAGCTATAAATTTCCAAGAAGAAATGCACAAATCTTATAAATTATTACCATATCCATTTAAAAATATAGAAGTTGTCCATAATTTTTCAAGTAATACACATCTAAAATCTAAATTTAGAATCTTACATATTCACTAATACGTGGTTGTTGTGTTAGTAAATAAAATTATTCATTAATGATTTTTTATTATGGCCATTAATTTTGTAATATTGCGACTTCAAATATAATTGTTCAAGGCTTTAAAAAACCGAGATTGAAATTAAAAGTTTAAAAATACCGAAAAATACGACTATAATACACCTATTTGATACAAAAATATATTAAAATTGAAAACCTCAGATCTTAGAATTAGGATATTGAAATATTTAAAGTATTTTATTTTTATACTATACAGGGTGAGTTTTCAGTGAGGCATATACTTATTTTGTTTGTAGATATATTAGAAAAAAAATTCAAATAAAGGTTTCAAACTAACATTTATACATATTTGTATTATACATGGTGTTCATTTAATTTCCCAAGCTACACCAAACGTTATTATTTCAAATGGAACACCCAGTATATTTTTTTATTTCTATAGATTTCTCCTAAATATGTCAGTATCAGGATTTGTACCCTTATCTCTAATATACAATAAGAAGATGTTAAGTAAATTATAAAATATGTTTACATAAGTAATAGGAGAGAGAAAGAACCATAAACGGGTGTAGTTCTCTATCTCTTACTCATTTGTTAATAAATTTTTATTTAAAATCTTTTCGTTGATTAAAGAAAATTTTCTAAATTTGATATTGATAAAAATTAGAAAGACAGAAAGAGATCTAATGAAATATAAATAATATACAGGGTGTCCCATTTGACGTCGGACTGTATAGGTATCTTTGTCTTTGTTATTATTGGAGATAGAAAGTCGGTTAAATAGACAAAGTAGTAGAGATTTTTTCGAACAATAATAATTCATTTACAAAAAATTTGAATATCGCATCGTTCCAACGCTATCTTAAAAAAACAAGAAAATACGATTTTTAAAATATGGCTATAACTTCTTTATTGTCTGTGGTACCAAAAAAGTTTTTTGACATAATACAGAAAATTTTTGTGTACAATGCAGTAAAACAATTGAATATGTTTTTTCGCTAACGGATTGACCGGAAATGAACCAAACTTATTTTTTTCTTATGGCAGCCATATTTTATTTACACATATTCGGAATCAGTATTTTTTTCTGAGTAATTTGGTATACCATTTGTCATATTTACAAAAAAATAAAATTATTTGACTTTACAAACTAACATTGGAGTTTACGAGATGTAAATTGTCAATAACATAAATGTAACTATTTGAAATATTAAATGTAAAATAAATCTTAACACATATGTATTGACAGTTTACATCTATTCAAGGCCATTTTTGGTTAGTAAAATAAAATTATTTCTATTTTTCTTAAAATACACTTATTCCGAATATGTTTTAAATCCAATATGGCTGCCATAAGAAAAAAAATAAATTTGGTTCATTTCCAGTCAATCCGTTAGCGAAAAAAAATATTCATTTGATTTACTACATTGTACATAAAAATTGTCTGTATTAAGTAAAAAAAAAATTTTGGTATCACCGAAAATAAGGAAGTTATAGCCATATTTTGAAAATCGCATTTTCTTGTTTTTTTCAAGATAGCGTTGGAACGATGCGATATTCAATTTTTTTGTAAATGAATTATTAATATTCGAAAAAGTCTCTACTACTTTGTCCATTTAACCGACTTTCTATCTCCAATAATAATAAAGATACCTATACAGTCCAACGTCAAATGGGACACCCTGTATATAAATATAATATGATCCATTTGAAATAACAAATTTTAGTCTAGTTTGAACAATTTAACGAATAACCTGTAGTTATAATAAAAATATGTACAATCACGCGCAAAGATATCGAGGGCATAATTGAAATATTCTGACCCAATAACAAGCCTTCGCAAACACGAGATAACAATAAATTTGAAAGGACCCTGTCCGCATTTTAAGTGGGTAATGGGGGTAAGGGGTAATTACCCCCCCCCCCCTCGGCAAGAATTAGGAAAATTTTAAGTAATTTATAGAAAATGTGTACCAACTAAAAACAAATATTTAAAAAAATAGTAAAATATTTATTATTTATCAATATTTTTTACTTGAACCGATAAGTTTATGGCAAGAAAGCGTATCATCATCTTAACCTCAGTGTTTTATCCATACATTAACATCATCAACGTTTGTTTTTTCGCTCTTCTGTCTTTCTGAAATTTTGTGAATGGCAATTACCCTAGGTAATGCCCTGCAAAATAAAAACTTAGATAAAGCCTCAGCTGAAATTGCAGTTAAGGGTACGATGTCAGCAATTCAGAAAAAACGTGAAAATTCAGATGTTGCATTTCACTCAATCTTCGAGGAAATTCAAAAGTTTTCTCAAACTTTAAACTTGGACCTTAGAATACCTCAATTAAGTGGAAAACAAATTCATCGAGATAACTTACAAACCGACTCAGTAGAAGACTATTTTAAAATATCAGTTTTTATTCCCCTTTGTGATAATATTTTAAATGATCTTATCAGTAGATTTAATAATGAAACATTGAACATCTATTTGTTAAACGCCATATTACCTAACAAAATTAAAGATAAAAGATACAAGTAATATTGAGCTTAAAAATGACATTTGTAGTTTTGTCAACTACATTAAATTTTCTCAAGAAGAAGATAATATTACTATTGTGCAAAAACTACTAACATCAGAAGTAGAAGTTTGGATTCAATTTTGGAAAAAATTTAAATTAAAATAAAATTAACAAATTAAAAACGAAGCATTTTAGAGAAAATATTTATTCTCTGTTTTCGTCTTAAAATTGGTCAAGTAGTCTTCTAGGAAGTCTCTGGTATTTATTTAAAAAAAAGCCACCCCTGTTTAATGCAAAATTGGCTTACAACTTCGTACATGTTTTTAAATAACTTATAAACCGTTCCAGCTGTGAAAAAATTAAACAGATCAAAAATTTTCAGAAAAAATCAAGGAATTAGAATATCTCATTTAAAATGTTAAGTAGGGTAGCACAAAAAAGTTATGGCATAAAAAATGGGGTCTATACCAGGGGGTATATTTAGGGAAATACACCCCCCTGTATTTTATTTCGAAATTTGATATTTTTGTCTTGTTACGACTATAATAACTAAAGTGTGTTTCAAATTTGATCAAATTATCTTAAAAAATAAAGAAGATATAGTAAAAAAATGAAAAAAATATAGAAAGTTTGACACCCCATAACTAAAAAATAGAGCACTTTTGAGAATTTTTTTTTTCTTTACTTTTGTCTTAGAATTAGTCAAGGAATCGCCTGTAGAATTTCTCCGCATATATTAAGAAACACTCTGTATAATAATATATGTACTTGTGTATTATTTATTAGTTATTAGGTATATTTATTGTTTTGAATTTGAATTTTATTGAATAAGTATTTTATTTTTGTGATTTTTTTTAAATATAAGTTTAATTTTGATTTCAAAACCCACAGGAACAATTTAAGGTTAAGTACATATTTTCAACTCACTATAAGAAACATTGACCTTGAAAATTTTTCAAAAATTTAAAAACTTTGCCTTGGGTGCATTCGCCATGGGGGCATCTTCCGGAAACCCCCCCCAAATTTTTTTCTAGATCCGCCCCTGCTATTGGGACAGAATATTTTTTTTGTGACCTCGATATCTTTGCGCGTGATTGTACAATTGTTAGTTTACTTATATGTAGAGTTTTCGGATTACTTGCACTGGCATACACTGGTGTAATTTTAAGTGTCAGATTTAAATTTTAAATTGCATTTTTTCGATGTAGAAATTAAATTTGTCTGACCTGTTCGGTTTTTCGCCTTTGTCAGCAATGCTTAATTTCATGAAATTGTCCAAATAATGTGCTGTAAAAGAACTGTCAGTGCAGATATGCACTGAGTGCAGTTAATCCGAAAACGCTATTAATTTACTCAATAGACTTTTATTTGACAATTTTTTTGATTTATTACGATACGAAGTTTGCAAACTGACCTAACGACACGTATCACTAAAAAACTTAAAAACTACATTGTAGACCCCCCACTTTTTGGAATTCCCTTCACCTTAATGGTACATATTTACTTTATATCTTTTCAAATCCACTTTACTTCAAATATGAATCATTTACTTTTAATAGCTTTACTTTAATTCTTTTGCAAATACTCCTCATTCTGTTTTTATTTATATATTGTCTTGTCTTAAGGCTATTATTACAAGCACTTCAAGTCGTGAATCGTGAGTAAATATTTACCCAGTTAATAGTTTCTCCTGGCCTTGATATTTTATACTGGTAAATTTAAAATAAATATATATTTTTAAAAATTCCAACGTGATTTTGCTAAAAAGTAATAAAAAAATAGCTGATAAAATTTGGGAGTAACAATCTTATAAATTATTGAGTAAAACTTGCATATCGTATATCTTATCAATAAAATTATAAGTTATGAAATTATACATATTTTTATTGTTATTTCAGGAAATCCCGGTTAATTTTTATAAGCTCTCTTAATAAATATGTATGATTTTTTAACAAAAACGGAATTTAACTACTAATAAATAAATAGTTAGGAGTATAAATTATAAAAATACATAATATATTTTTAGTTGTACTTATTACATATACTTAATATTACGAATAATAATAAAAATGTAAATAGTATGTATTTTTTAAATTATTATTCAAAATATTATTTTTGCAGTAATTCTATCAGTGCCTTAGTGACTAGTCACTAGTGACCAAATAAAAATATTTGTATCTACTATCATTTTAAAAAAGGAGAAAACAGTAAGCAATTATTTTAGGCAACCAAGATCACGTACCGGGTGGAAATGAAAACCGGGTCACCTCGATAACTTTTTTATTTATTAATACAAAAGATTGAAATTTGGCTATGTTCTATGGTTCAAAAAAACAAATTTTATGTGCATTTTTTATTTTCGAAATCACTTCCGGTTTCACCGGAAACACCATGAACTTTGTTTTTTAAATATAACATCCCATATTTTTATTCATGGCTTAAAATACTTTTAAAAAAGAAGTATTTTTGAGATATTAGTTTTTATTTTTTTTGTAAAAAAAATTTTTTTCAAAAAAAAAAAAAGGTTTTCGAAGTCGGTGAAAAGTACCAAAACTAATTCTAAATAATTCAAATACCTAAATAAAATTGTAATTTGAAAAAAAATTTAAGTGGTTTTTGAACTATTAATTTTTAAACTTAGTTAATGAAGATTTTATCAAATATCTCACTTTTTTTAAATGCAATGATGCCGGGTCATTCGACTTTTTAAAAAGAGGATTTTATAACGATTATTTTGGTACCCCATATGTAGGGGTATTATTTTGCATGTGCCTGTAATAAAGATACTTAATAGCTATTATTTGCCAACTTAAGAAATAAATAATTTTACTAGTTCATTTAGCGTTCTCCAGGGTGCACCGCGTGGAAGCGAACTAGTTTTACACCCCAAAAAAACGTAAAAATATTCATCAATAAAAAATGATTAATAAAATGAGAAGAATGCAGGTAACAACGATAAAATCACAAAAATTGTTCATGTAAATTAATTTTTTTTTTTCGCAAAAAATAAAAACTAATATTTCAAAAATACTTCTTTTTTAAAAGTATTTTAAGCCATGAATAAAAATATGGGATGTTACATTTAAAAAAACAAAGTTCATGGTGTTTCCGGTGAAACCGGAAGTGATTTCGAAAATAAAAAATGCACATAAAATTTGTTTTTTTGAACCATAGAACATAGCCAAATTTCAAATTTTTCTATTCATAAATAAAAAAGTTATAGAGGTGACCCGGTTTTCATTTCCACCCGGTATATGTTAAATAATTATTAACATAAAAACAATAAATGTAATTATTATTTTATTAATTCGGAAAAAGAGTTTCTTAAGTCAGTGTTATTTAGTTTTGCTGATTTTTTTTTAATTTTTTACATATGTTATATTCTACCATAAAAACAGTTTTTTTGTGGATTTATTTCACAATATCGGACGTTTAATTTCAATTTCAAAAATCGTTGATTTTAAACAATTATTTCCTTGTTTCTTGGAACATTTAGCTGATAAAATTAACTTCAAACATCTACTTAAAATCTAAGTATTTTTATTTGTTTTAATTAAAAATTACTCTTGGACTTTTGAAAAATCTCATCTTAATTTCAAATTTATCACCTTTATTAGATGATCGACTTTGATAACAATGTTGCCAAGTTTTCTTCTTTAAAAGATGCCAATAACTTCGGAATTCCCATCCAAATATTTTTTAAATTATTTTATCTTTGTTGCTTTCAAACAACAACAATAATTACAAAAATAATTTTGGATTTTAATTTTGATGCATTTTTTATTTTTCTTATTAAAGCGTGTTGATGTTCTCGTTAAAAATAATTGAATTGACGATTGACGATATGAAGTTGATTAGCATTAAGAGGTAATTTTTATGTTTAACTCGGCAGACATCCGGTGATGTTAGCAGTGTTAATAATTCTATTTGTGAGATTGAAGATTTCGATTAATGTGTAGAAGGCGTTGCTTACGAATTTCCTCTTTTGTGGGCTGAGCGCAAATTGCTAATAATCGCACATTATTTAATTCGACTTTTTTTCTTTTGTTTTCTCATCCAATTTAATCATTAAAAAATAAACTGACCCTAAACCAAAAAATACATTTAGAGACATTCTTTTAAGACCAAAAATTTTTTCCAAAAATAAATGCTTCGAAAAACAGTTACCATTTTTATGTCTTAAAATCTTTTGTACAAGTAATTTCATACATTTTTCCTAAAAATTGATGAAATAAGCGCGGATTTTTTTATTGGGTATAAAAACACCTGAATTACTGTTCATTAGAAAAATGAATTTTGTTTCTTATACGGTCTCCAATTTGAGTTGTATTACATGGGTATCTTTGTTATTATTAAAGATCCCGTTTAATGGGCAACGTTTTGTAGTATTTTAGACTTATTCAGATGGTACCTAAAATAACCAAAAATTCCAAAAAAATGAAAAACGCATATTTCGAAAAAGTCGAATATTTGGTCAACTAGAAAGGTTACAAAAAAATGTTTCGTATAAAAGTTTTTTATTAAGAGCAATTTGCTAAACGGAAAATATAGTGGTTTAGTTCTGCAGTCATAAAAGCTAGTACGAACAACATTTTTGTATAATTTTTTTTGTAAATGATTTAGAAGTCATTTCTTTAATTTTTGCTAGAAGGAAAAAAAATTGTAGAATGTACAAAAAAATATAATGATCTAAAAGTACCTTAACTTTGGACCCATCTAATTAATTTTGTGCTAGCTTGCAGAAGGTAACTCTATGGCAGGATGTAGCCTAATCAATTTAGATTATAAATCTGAAAAAAAAATGAAAATCTAACGAGGGAAACTTGAGTTATGACTGCAGAACTAATGCTCGATCTTATGATTCTTCACAATTTTTCCTCCCAAACTCGCGCGCCCTCTAGGGATTCGCATTAATTATCAGTTATTTGGTCATAATTTGCAAAGAAGCTCCAGAAAAGTGGGATGGATTTTCTATTCCTTGTTATTATCTCCAACGGAAAATTTATCTAGGAAGATGCTCTTAAGACGAAATATGTTTTTCAAGAAAATATGACAAACTCGATCTTCAAGATATCGGTAGCAACTTTCTTATTATAAATGGACGCAATATTGGTTTTTTAATAAATAAATTGCATTTTTTTCTGCTTTCAAGAATCTATGTCTGAAGTAATATACGAGGAAATAGTTGATATTATTTGAATTAAATAAGCCATGACTTTTTGACATGTTTTCTTTAAACCACTTTAAACAAGTGACGAAAAAATAACTTTTGGACTAATCGGCTTTTTCAAAAAATGTATTTTTACGTTTTTTCCTGTTTATCTTCTAAATGGCTCGAAATTTTTGATTATTCTAGATGGCATCTAAATAAGTATAAAATACTGAACACCAGTTTTAATCAAATTTATAACTTTATAAATAAGGACATGAGGAGCAAACATACAAAACGTGTTAAATCCCTTTTATCTTTTATTAATAATTGAGTAAATCGCAAAAATGTTGTTTGTTCTTATACTTTAGTTGCTTGAAAGCTTGAATGTATAGTTTTTCAAATACTGTTTTTGGACGTTCTCTCTATAGGATTTAATACAGATAGCCCAATTCTGAGTTCATCAATGGATTTACCTCATACCTAAAATATATAAAGTACCTATCAAAATGTGAAAAATTTACTAAAAGTGGATTTAACAGTCAAATCGGAACACCGTGTATACTTATTATAATAAGTTTTTATAGTTATTTTATTATTTATTGATAATTGTGTCTAGTCTAGAAAATAAATTTAAATAAAAACACAAACTTATTACTTTTTTAATCTAGAAAATACTAAACAATAACAATAAATCGATGTGATATCAGGGCAACAACTTTATTAACAAAAAAATTACATTTGTTTATTTTAACGACGTGGTCAAAGTGTCATGCTGATTGACAACAAAACGTGATTAATAATCACGCTTTATTTAACTTTAAAAAATAATTTAATTCGTTTTTATTATTAATTAAGTACTAATTATCGATGAGTTAGAATTTTTATTAATAAAAATAAACAATAAAAACTACAAAATATTTTCAAAAAAATTGTTTTAAAATATAAAAAAAAATCTACGAGAGAAATTTTCGAATTTATAATATGTTTTTTTTAGAGTAGGTAAGTCGCGTGGCTATCAATTTTTACCAATTTTCGACGAACCAGAAAATTACAAAACTAAATTAAAAATCGACAGTTACTTAATATTTTTAATTTTTAATAATTTATTTATTTCGTGTCCATCCTAATAATACATAAAATAATACAAACACATAATATTATAAAGTAGATGACCAAAAATTAGCACATTCAATTGCAGCAGGTGAGGCTTGTGCAAGATCCAAATTTGAACTAGGTTGATTTAGTTTATCACATATTGACATATTAGTAAATGATTCATAGTTTGTAAATTTCCACATAAACAAAGTTCATCTTCAACTATAAAGCCCCATTTCACCAAATTCGTTGTACATCTACCTGTTTTAGATCGTAATCTATTTAGAGATTTCCAAGTTACCCATTTTACATCAAAGCCTGGAGGAAGTTCTTCTATTGGAGAAATTTTTAACTCCTTATCTAAATCAGATAGAGAATTACACCACAATAATTTTCTTGTATCTAATATTGAATTTTCCAAAGGTTTAACAGATAAAAGAAAAATTTTCCTTGATTTTAGTCTAGATCTTGTTGGAATAATACCATATAAAGGAGTTGTTTCTTCCTTTCCCTCATGCTTGCAACAGAACGCCTAATATTCGAAGGAGAAATTCCACTTAAAATATTGAGGAAACCAATAGGAGTGTCTTAAGACAATCAGTTATAATACGACGTGTCTGATTAAGAATTGGATCTAGATATTTGGCATGATTTGATCGTTCCCATACTGGAGCAGCATATTCGGCTTTTGAGAACACTAAAGCTATAGCAGAACATCTTAATGTATGAGCATTTGCACCCCATTTTGTATACGTAAGATTTTGTATAAGGTTATTTCTAGTTGAAATTTTAGTCTTTAAATTTTTTATATGTTGTTCATACATATGATAATGTCCGACCCAGGGTAACTTCTAAATATGTAGGGGTTTGGCAAAATTCAACATTTTCACGATTCCAAGAAATATTTAATTTAAGATTTGCCTTTTTATTATTTAAATGGAAGAGACTTGATATTGTTTTAGATGAATTTGGACGAAGACTGTTTTTTTCATAATAATTAGACAGATTTATAAGCGCAGAAGATAAAGTATTTTGAATAGTAAGTAAATTCTTATTTTGTGTAATTATACTTAGATCGTCAGCAAAGATGAAACTATTAGTGTTTGGAAAAATAGGTTGATCGTTTGTATAAATGTTGAATAAAATAGGGGCGAGAACACTTCCTTGTGGAAGACCATTCTTCTGAATTCTCCATCTACTTTGTTTACCACCTAATTCTACTTTAAACTGTCTATTTTCTAATAGATTACGAATGATTTTAATTAGCTTAAAATCTATTGTTAATTTATATATTTTGGACAAGAGAATACGATGATTAATCGTATCAACAAAAACAGCACCTGTAATTAAATTATTCTCAAAACCATCTTCAATATGTTGGGTAATGTTAAGGATTTGGGCTGTACCTGACTTACCAGGACGAAAACCAGCTTGTTGAGGTATAAGTTGATCGTCAATATTTGTTGAGAGTCTACTTAATAGCATTATTTCAAATAATTTGTATAAACAACATAAAAGTGAGATAGGTCTAAAATTTTTGGCATTATCAAGTGATTTATCCGGTTTTGGAATAGCAATTATTTTGGTTTTTCTCCATATCTTTGGTATATTCTCTTCAAAAATACAATTATTAAAAAAAATCGAATAACCATTGTTTAGTTTTAATACCAAATCTTTTTATCTGTTCATTTTTAAGATCATGAAGACCAGCAACTTTACCTAATTTAAGAGATTTAATGGCCGAATCTAACTCATTCATTTCAAAAGGACGACTTAAAAACGAATATTCTAAATTCATATTTCTTCGAATAAAATTCTTTTTTAATCTCACCGATTTTCCATTTAATATTAGTTGATGAGCTAATTGATTAGCAGAAATAGAACAATTCAATTCAAATTGTTTGGAATCACTACAAAGTTTCTTAATAGTATTCCAGGCTTGTCTACTTGAATATTTAATATCTATATTTTCGAGAGTCTCTTTCCATACTTGTTGACGTTTCTCATTAAGTTGTGTAACAATAAGTTTGCCAAGATCCGTAGTGGTTTGTGAAAAAGGATCTGTATTATAGCTTTTTATATAATTAATAATTATTTAATAAAATCTTATGAGCATTTTGAAGACCTGGTATAAATGATGTTCTACAACCTCTAGGTATGTGTTTTCTAGAAACATTTCTTACTATTTCAATAAACCGATCGTAATTTTAAATATTAGGTTGGATTCTTTGTAATTCGTTATCTAGATCAACCGAAAACGCCAACCAATTAGCCTTTTTAAAATTAAATCTACGTCTAAAAGGTATAATTTGAGGATTAACATGTGATGTTATTTCTAACATAATTGGTTTATGCTGATAATTAGGAAAATGATTAAGAACTTTCTTACGGCAGATATCCTTTAAACAATTACTAACAAATATTAGATCAGGGTTATAACCATTTTGCCATCTACCACTAATAAATGGTGAAGGTTGGCTTGAATCATGAATAAGACTCAAATAATTATTTTCTGCCCAAATTTCAACATTATGACCATCTTCATTAGTATCTTTATAACCCCATGTAGAATTATGACTATTTTTAATAATATTATGTATTATTTACCCCACTATTTTTAATAATAATAATAAAGCTGCAGAACTTAACCCCCACCCCCAAAAGCTAAATTAGAAAGTTTATATAACTTTTATTTTTTTACGTTTTTAAGACTTTTTTAGTTTGAAGCATTGTAACGGACAAACAAAAAATACCAAAAATAGATTTCCTTGCTCATTTTGTATATTGGTTATAATTGTAATGATTTTACATACAAAGATGAAGTTTGTATTTTTTTTTCATTTTTTATGATTTTCTTTTACAAATCTTTGCTGTATTTTCGAGAATATTCAAGTTTCAAGTGTTGTCAAACAAACAAAATATCTCTTTGTTCATTTTGTTTATTAGCTATAAAATTGTTAGGATTTTTTCACGTAAGGAAATGTAACGTTTACATTTTTAAGTTGGAAGCGTTCCAACCAGAGGTGGAATTCTGGAAGATAGACGATTGTTTTTGTATACGCGCCTGAAACAATCTTTTGTTGACTAAATTCCTTGGTGACATATTTTCTGTCTCTTCCTAATCTACGTTTCGTATTTGTTGAAATGAGACAAAACCCGTCACCTTGGCAACTTATTCCATAAACGATTTTTTCCGTTTACGAAAACAATCGTCCATCTTACAGAATTCCACCTCGGACTTATATACGGTATACGAATGTTACTAATATAACCTCTTAGTCCATCCCCATAAAGCTAAATTTTAAGAGATAATGATAGACTTTGGAAACAATGTTGCCAAGTTTACTTCTTTAAAAGATGCCAATAACTTACTTATTTATAAACACCTGTTCATAAAATAAAAATATTTAAAAAAATGAGTAAGTACATATAAGGTTTATAGTTTATACCTATATGTAGGGTGTCACTGTAATCGAAAAAAAAAATCCTCTATCGAAATATGGGGTTACCCCACTATCATGCAAAAACCGCATTTTAAAAATTATAAAAATTAATTTCTCAAAAATTGTCGAATGAATTTCATAATTTACAATTTATTTTACCTATTTAAATTATTTAAGACTAGTTTAATAGGTTTTATTAAAAAAATTACCAAGA
Organism: Stenus bimaculatus; assembly: GCA_963971135.1. Taxonomy (NCBI): domain Eukaryota; kingdom Metazoa; phylum Arthropoda; class Insecta; order Coleoptera; family Staphylinidae; genus Stenus; species Stenus bimaculatus. The sequence goes on from OZ020180.1 coordinate 39,127,703, forward strand.
AAATTCCTATATATTTTTTGAAAGTTCAGAAAAAAAACTTTGTTTGTCACAAACATACTTGAAATTTACCAATGTTTAATAATAAGTACAAAAAATAGGGTATTACATTTAGAATAAGAAAGTTGATGTAATTTCCGGTGAAACCGGAAGTGAAATTGAATTTTTTTTAGCTTAATAAACGCGTTTTCTTATGCCATATAACATAGTAAAATTTCAAATTTATATTTTCATAAATAAAGAAATTACAGGGGTAGCCCTAGCTTCGTGGACACCCGGTATACAGAGTGTCCCATTTGACGTTGGACTGTATGGGTATCTTTGTTATTATTGGAGATAGAAAGTCGGTTAAATGGACAAAGTAGTAGAGATTTTTTCGAATATTAATAATTCATTTGCAAAAAATTTGAATATCGCATCCTTCCAATGCTTTCTTGAAAAAACAAGAAAATGCGATTTTCAAAATATGGCTATAACCTCGTTATGTTCGGTGGTACCAAAAAATTTTTAATATAGTCAATTTTTTGTATACAATGCAGTAAAACAAATGAATATTTTTTTCGCCAACGGATTGACCGGAAATGAACCAAACTTATTTTTTTTTATGGCAGCCATATTGGATTTATACATATTCGGAATTAGTGTATTTTTCTGAGTAATTTGATATATCATACGTAATATTTTAAGAAAAATAGAAATAATTTTATTTTACTAACCAAAAAATGGCCTTGAATAGATGTAAACTGTCAATACATATGTGTTAAGATTTATTTTACATTTAATATTTTAAATAGTTACACTTTTGTTATTGACAATTTACATCTCTTAAAGACCAATGTTAGTTTGTAAAATCAAATAATTTTATTTTTTTTTAATATGACATATGGTATACCAAATTACTCAGAAAAAAATACTGATTCCGAATATGTGTAAATCCAATATGGCTGCCATAAGAAAAAAATAAGTTTGGTTCATTTCCGGTCAATCCGTTAGCGAAAAAAAATATTCATTTGTTTTACTGCATTGTACACAAAAAATTGTCTGTATTCTGTCAAAAAACTTTTTGGTACCACAGAAAATAAAGAAGTTATAGCCATATTTTAAAAATCGCATTTTCTTTCTTTTTCAAGATAGCGTTGGAACGATAAGATATTCAAACTTTTTGTAAATTAAATATTAATATTCGAAAAAGTCTTTACTACTTTGTCCATTTTACCGACTTTCTATCTCCAATAATAACAAAGATGCCCATACAGTCCAACGTCAAATGGGACACCCTGTATATGTATGTATATCTACTTAATGTTTCGGATATATTCTGAAAAGCTAAATCAAATAAAAATTAAAAAGTATACAGTAATGTGGAGTCTTAAGTAAAAAACAAAAGCGCTTTGATTTACCGACTTTTTACCCTTTTTTTTGAAAAAACTCAAAAATCTAGTTCTATTTGTTTTTGGATTAAATTATTGAAATAAAAAGTTTTTATTTCTTTTTTTTAAGTTAAAAAATACTTTTTTTTTAAATTTAGTAAAGTATCGAAAGTATTAGAAAAGAAATCGCATGTGGAGAAAATTGGATAATTAATTTCGATAATTATTTTCAACTTAAACGACGTCATTTTTATTGTGTGTGCAAATAAGGCCTAAAGGTCTCTTAGGAAAGCCTTAATTGAGAGAAAAACAAAAGAATTGCAATGAAAAGGTTAAATCGCGCCAAACAATTTTATTCGTTCATAAAAGCCTCTTTATACAAAATGAGGAGGCTCAGGCACCATTAAATCTTTAAAATAAAAAACAATGAACATTTCGAAACATAAAAATGATGTAATTTAATCATTAAAATACCAATGCAAAAAATTAATAAACGGTCCACAAAGTTGACGATTTGTATTTCTTGCGTTGCAATTCAAAATATGCAAGCATAACATTTTCAGATACACATTTAATATTTTTTTCATCACACCATTCTTCAAATTTATTGTACTGTTTTTCATACAAGTGTCGAGACTTATCGGGTATTAAATTGCTTATTGTGCTTGCTGCTATTTCTCGAATTTCTGGAGGAGTATTTGGTATTTCTTCATCCATGTTTAATTATTAGGATAATTTAAAGTAGTATTATTTAAAAATTCAATTAAAAACTCAAACTTCAAATAAGCTGTCAATTTGAAAATAAATGAATAATTGTTACCAACTGTTAACTGTTACCAACTTATAGAAAATTAATAAAATAATTGTACATCGAAATTTATTTATTTTGTTTAAAAAGGGCGCAAAATATAAAAAATAGTGTATGCAACTCGTTCATAAGTCATTTATTGCACTTGTCCTTTAAAACACTCGCCGCTTTGCGGCTCGTGTTTTAAATTTGGACGCGTGCAATAAAATTTGACTTATGAAACTCGTTGCATAATATACTATTATTTACCACTTAAAATAATAATCATGGCGTTACATAAGGAAAATGTAAAATATAATCTAGGTTATATCATAGAAACAAAACGTATTATATATTCTATTTACATAAAGAACGATCCAGATTTTTTTTAAAGTTAATATTTCCTATTAATATCTACTCTTTTTGTTTTTGATTGTGACATAATATTTTAATTTGATTTCATGTTTTATCTTATTATCAGACCTAGTTATTCAAGAATTTAGTACATTGCAGTTCAATTCAAATGATACGCTATTATAATCAACAAATATAATATAATTTACGTGAATTAATTAACCGGAATACTCCTGACTTATAATTTAAATCCAATTAACCATATTTTTACATCTTGGAAACATATCAGTTTCAATGTTATGTGTATTCACTTTTTTCATTGCCTTAAATATCGCATTGTGTAGTTTTTGTTTGTATGGCGAAAACTTTTTAAATTAAATTTCATTGTCAAATGCTTTAGATTTATAATAATTTATAAAAGTTTTAGTACATAGTTTAATAATTGAAATTTGTGTGGAGATTGTACAACAATATCAATTTTTATTACGATAATTAATTTTGATTATTTGATTTTAAACTTTAAATTGGTATTGCAATTATCGCCAGAAAACGCAATGCACTTGTTTGTTAAACCAAATTTTAGAAGGGCGTTAGATACATAGTCTGAAAGAGTCTCAGCAGTTTCATTAGTCAAACAATCTAAATCAATAATTTTAGTTACAATACCTATGTTCATGTCAAAAAACTTAATAACAATAGGAAACATTTTTGTTGCACCATGGTTACTACCATCCGTGGAAATAGATATAAAGGGAATATCTGATAAGGTATTAACTACATCATTGACACAATATGGAGATATAACATTACAGGCAATAGCTTTTGTTTTTGTTTTAGCTGATGAAATTCGTTTTGCTATTTCTGAATAACAAAATAAAGTCTTTAATAATTTTGTAATGCAAGTGGTGGATCTAAAGCTGAAATGTTTTAAAGTGTGGTAAGTCAAAGTTGCCTCAACAGCCAACACATCATCTTCAAGTTTTAAAAACTTTTTGGTTATAAAATCACAAACAGATTTTGAATTATTGCCAGCTTTCAATTTGTCAGTGTGTTTCTTTGATCCAATATGCTGATCCAAATCATATCGACCTTTATTTGCTAATGAAACAATGGTCGCACATATAGTGCAATAAGCTTCATGTTTAGAATTTCTGGGATTAAAACATCTATATTTTTATGCAGTTCTTCACTAAAAACACATTTTAATCTCTCTCTTTTACTCATTTTTTTTTCTTGTTAAAATACCAATCTACGATAAAATAACAAACATTTTTTAAATTGAAATAAAATATTAAAATTTATTACCTACCTCATCGAACAAAATATAATAATATTTTAATTTGGTATTAGGTTAGAACACTGCACTATTTTAAATCACATGGCGCGCGCTGTGGTCTGACTCGTCTGACTCGTCTGACTGAATGACTGAAACTATTGCAACTGCAACCTACAATTATCAGTTTCTATTTTTATTGAAACCACAAGAAAAATTTTCATTCTTATTACTAAATCTACAAAATAATTGAAAAAAAAACAGAAAAGAGAACAATTTAACTGAAAAAAAGAATAAAAAAGACCCTCTGCCCTCTGGCCACCCTAGGTATGACTGAATGTTGCTAAATGTACACACGACTCTTCGGTGCTTGAGTCTCGAATGGTGTTCAAGAATTGAGTTTACATGTCGTGCACGAGATTTGCATTCGAGATTTCTCGCATGCGACATATCTCGGCTACAATTCAAGAATTTGCCCGCTGGTAAGAAAAATATCATGTTGTTTCTTTCTAAAAGATCTTTCCAACAATGCCATACTCGACCATTTAAAATTTCAAAGTTACTTCTGACTTCGGGTACTTCCGGGTTGTTTTAAAAAATACGACTTACATCAAAAGATTCCTTAGGTTCACGTTGGTGGTAATGTTTTTTATCACCAATGGACAAATTATCGAAATAAAGAGGAGGTACGGGTAGCCTGAGATACCCTGTACATTTACATTTTAACAAAAATATACAGGTTGCACTTACGGGGCATCAAATAAAGTGATCTGATAGAAGAGACTATTTCCAATCAATATCGTCATATTTTTTCTTATAAAATTGTTGATGGTTGAAGAGTTATTTCAGTTTTTGTGTTTTTTGGAAACATTCTATGAGTTGTTTGATTGTTTAACATAAGGTTGAACAACTATCAGAAAACGTTGTCCACTTCATACAGAACCTGAGATAGTTTAATGCGTATGGATATTTTATAAAAATGTTGAAATTATGGTCAGAAATAAAACAAAATAAATTCAATTAGCGTGGTAATTATTATTATATTTAATATTAGTAATTATCATGCAAAGGTTAGCAGTAAACCACTGGTGGTAACAAATTCACAGAAAGCGATGAAAGGTTCATTATCCAACCAGCAGATAAAGTTAGCTCCACATAGTGACACATTATTAATCAGCATTATTAACAGAAATTGAGACCGAACAAGAACTGCGAAGAAAAATTAGGCCAGCTACCTTTATTATTAAAAATCATGAACGGGCCTTTCGTTTAATCAAATCTAGTTTTATACGACAATACCGATTATGTATAAAAGCACATGGGGCCATTTTGAGAACTAATTGTAAATTAACCATTATTTACTTGCCTATTTTGAACATTTATTATAATTTATTTTAGTACTTGTTATATTATAAATTATTTTAGTACTTGTTTTATTATAAATTAAAAAATAAACTTAATTTTATACGAGTAACGTGCTGTCGTATTCAAAATAAAGTTGAGATCCAATTTCTGTTAATAAAACTAGGGGGTGCTATTTAAAAAGAAAAGTAGATGATGGTTTCTTAAGGATGGCTAAAACTAATAATATTTAAAGGACGGAATTAGAATGCCAATTTAATGCCATTAAAAGCTTTCTTTGATTTTTTTTTTATCTCTTTACCTACCGGAGATAATATGGCCTGTAAAGTGAATTTTTGAACACCCCGTACACTTGAACATTATTTATATAGGGTGATGATAAAGTCTGGAATAAAATTCGTAACTGCCGTATTCAATTTTTTTGAGAAAATCTGTCGGACAGGCCAATTTTCAATTTTAATTTTTAAAATGCCATCTCTTAATATAAAAAAAATATTAATGACCGATTTAGCAATGACGTTATCACCGATTTTTTTAAATGAAAACAAACAATTTTTTACTTGTTTTTGATAGACATTCATGTCACATAAATGATGATATAAAAGTTACATTTAAAAACAATATTTTGAATGTATAAGAGACAAAAAATCTGTCTCTTTAATTTATCTACATAATACAATAAATTTTAAATTAAAATTTTCAATAACTAAAAAGTTTTTAAGTGTTTTAAGTCTTCTCGTACAATCAAAGTCAATTTCCGGTAATCGAGGATTTTTACAAAATGAGCGTTTTCTTTACAAAAACGCATGCATACAAAATATCATTGGAACATCAACTTCAGAAGCTTATAACTTTTTAGGGGTGCATTTTTGGATATAGATAAATAGGGCCAAATCGACTTATTTTCATGTCAATGTCTACTATCACCAGTTAAGAGTGGTCGATGCAGTTATGGGACACCCTGTATATATGTATATTTGCAATGTAAAAATAAACGCATTGAAAAGTGCTTTCTCCAATTCTCCAATTTTTTTTCCTTCTGGCAAAAATTAAAGAAATGACTTCCAAATCATCTATGACTGCAGAACTAAACCACTATATTTTCCGTTTAGGAAATTGCTCTTAAGTAACGCATAAAATTCATAACTACCTTATTTTTTGGAATTTAAAAAAACGGTAAAAGAGGTATCCCACTGTTTTTGAAAAACTTTATTTCAAAGTCAACAAAAAAAATTCTCGGTTGACATGACGTCACTACGAGGTCATGAAAGCTGAGTATGAGTTACGACCAATTATAAAAACTTATTTTTGTTTTTTTGAAATTAGTAGGCAGTTTGTAATTTATAAAAGTAGAGAATATCGTTAATCGAAAAGTAAAATATTTCCACTCGTTATTGGTTTTTTAAAATTGAATTTATTCGGAATTTATTTTAGTATTATTTGAACCCTACATAAAACAATATTTCGCCTTTATTTATTAACATTTGCTTTTTCATAGGGAAACTAATTACTTATAATGAATAATTCCCAGAATTTTGGATTATTTCTATTTCAGTTTATTTAATTAAAATTTAGTTTAATGTTTAGGTTAAATAGAATTTAATTAAAATAGTTTAATAAACCTGAAGTACTTGAGTTCTAATTATTATTAATTTTAATGAAAATTATGATTTCAAAGAAGTTTCATGTTGGTACGAGTTCTCATTTGGATAAGAATAAAAGGTAGATTAAATGTAGAGTACATAAAGAATTAGAAACTTACTAAGCAAAAATATTTATAAAATTATGTTTCGTTGGACGTTTCTATAAAGCACTCCAATGTTTTAATAATAAAACAAGTGCTGCTAAAAAGGTAGATCTAAGGAATTATACTTCATTTGATTTTTATTTTAAATTGAGTTTTGTCAAAATTAAAGGATAATATAAAACATGATCTTTTTATATTCTATAATATAATATTTGAAAGTTTTAGAAAAAATACTGTTTTCTCTAAGACATTTATTAGAAAAGTTTTGAAATAAATTGTGTTTAGTTGTGTAAAAAGAAACATTTCTCCTTGTATTATTATATTGTATTATTATTTTATATTTAATGTTAATTTTTTTATTATTCAGTTGTTGTTAGTTCATGCAATTATCAAAATATCTAATTAGATTTTGTGTGACAAAAAAAGTTTAAATTTCGTAGACCAGTGTAATTAATAAAGGTGTAGAAAAACTTTTGAAAATTCTCACTATTTTGTGTTTTCCAGGCGTCTCAAAAAAAAACTATTTTAAATCTGTATAAAAAACAGGAAAAAGGATCGAAAGCATTAAGAGTGATTTACTAAATGGCAAATATAGTGCTTTACTGGCGCCAACATATACGCTAATGTATACGATATCTTTTATATATTTTTTTTCATAGAACATTTTAAAGTCAATGAACTTTTAAACGGATGAATAAAAATCGAAAAAGTACAAAAAAATATAATTTCCTAAAAGTAGCTTAACATTGGTTGCATAAGATAAATATATATTGATTTTAGTATAAAGAATTTAATTTATAAAAAAAAATAAAATGAAATTCTGTCAGAGGAAACTAGAAATATCCTGGAACGCGTAATGCTCGATTTGAAAATTTCTCCTCCCAAACTCGCGCACCCTCCAGCGATTCGCATTAATAATTGGTGATTCGCTTATAATTTGCAAAGAAGCTCCAGAAAAGTGGAATGGCTTTTTGTTATTATCACCGACTGCAAATTTTTCGCGGGAGTCTAGGAAAATATTCCATGTCCACGGATCTAGGGGGCGCAAAATCGAAAAATGCGAAATTTATTTACGAGCACTTTAAAAACTATTAAGACCCAAAGCAATAAACAACTTAAAAATTCTACCTTTTTTTCCCTGGATATCGTGTTTCTTTTTGGTTTTTTAAATATATTTTATTTTTGTGAGGCTAGGCGCACACCGATGAATTGGTGCAGGGCGCTAAATTTGAAGCTACGCCACTGCTCTTAAGGTGATAGGGAGTCATTTATTGAAAAACCGATGTTTTTATCTTTCCCGAATTTTTTTAAAGTGTTTCGAAATGGAAACAAAAAAAAATATTAAAATACCGAACTTAAGTAATACTTGTACTTTTATATACAATTTTTGTTTTTCATGTATCTAGATTTATATAAGCGTAGTTTTGCAAAAATAAAAATATAAATATAGAAGTTTTTCTTGCAAAATTACACAAATATAGTGGAAGATACATAAATAACAAAACTTGCAAATGAATGTAAAATTCTTACTTTAGTTTGGTAATTCTTTATTTTTTTGACTTTCCAATTCGAAACACTTTAAAAAATTAATGAAAGGTAAGTACGTCGGTTTTTTCAACATTTGACTCCCTATCACCTTAAAGCAAATTTTTGGGTAACTTTATTTCTTATGCCATTTTACATGCAACTCAATAAAGGTTTTTTATGCCCCTATAAAAAAGCATTGATAATGGCGAATATTTGAAAAAAGTGATCAATTTTTAATAAAAAAACTATTTTTTTTAAGTTGACAATTTATCCAAATGTGATTTAAATGAACATAAATAATAGGATTATTAAGTACTTTTTTAAATTTTTAGGTAGGTTAGGAATCAAAAAGTTGGCAAAAAAATTCTTGACCCATATTAACATTTAAGCGTTATTTAGGGTGGTTTCTTTTAAAATGAACAATTTGAAACAAGAATTTGAAGACTCATTTCGTTTTTTTTTTCATATTTTGAAATAATTTGGTTATTATTGATCATTATGCAATCAGTTAGTAAGGCTTTAAGTTGGATGCAAAGTTGGATAAAAGTAAAATAACAGCAAACAAGGTAAAGTTTGCAATCGATGATGTGAAAAAACTGTGGCAAAAATTTCAAATTAATATCTCTTATAATATTTATTTTATTACAATAAAATATGATTTTTGAAAAATGCTTAGTTTCACTTCCTCTATCACCACAAAAAAAATTGTCACAGTTATTCAGGGACACCCTGTATACAATTCGTTATAAACTCTATGTATAGCTTCAATGGTATAAGGTATAAGAAACAAAGTCATCTAAAAACTCATAGAAATTTCCATAAAATTTTCCGGCACTTTAACTGACTTCGGCATACTTATTTATTTATTTATTTACAATAAACGGGAATACTCCCTTTACAAAAAAATATATATTACAATTTACTTTTGAGCAGGTATAAAGAATAAAAATTAACATTATCAATATTGCGAATAACACTTTCTTTAAACATATAAATATTTGTTGCAAATAAATCACAAGAAGGACTATTCGGTAGTACTAATCGCATAAGGATGAGCAAGTAGATGGGAATATTGTAGAGTATTGAAATTTTGTACACGTATCAACGACAAAATTCTAAGATAAAAGTGGTTGAAAAGTTTTTTTATAGCTGCCCCCTAAAAAAAGTTATGCCCCCCCGACCACTTTTTTCGTTGTCCCCAAATTACTTTTTTCCAAATTATCCAATCGCGACCAAATTTTAGTATGTCGTGTAGAATCAAAAACTAAACATTCTCAAACTAATTTGTCCACATCGATCTCTTAAAACGGCCGAGTTATCGTAAAAAATCGTTTTTAAACGTCAAACGGGACCCGAGTTTGTTATTCCCATGACAACGTATATTTCTTCTTAACCGATTTTCAAGATTTCGGTCTTATCTTAAAGAGGAATGTTTTTTACCCAAATGGACGGAATTTCAAATTTTTCCGACATCCGGAACACTTTTAAAAACTTCTTCGAAAAAGTTCATTTTTTTCGCAAATTTTTTCGCGGTCCCACCCCTCCAACTTTGAAAAATCGCAGCGTCTCCGCGTTTCAAATCGAAGCGACCAAATTGGGCTCCTTTTTTTTACAAATACTTAATTATATGTAGGAGGAGTTTTGTGTCTCCCCGGCGGACCCAGCGGCGTACGTGAATTTTTCTTCCGAAACGTCAAAAATGCGCTTTTTTTTGCGGCAAAACGGTGAAATTTCAATTGATTAATGTGAAACTTTGGCCGGAGGAAAAAAATCAACCATGGCATATTTGTAAACTAGAATGACGCGAAATCGTTATAGGCCGGTTTTTATCCCGATAATTTGCTTTTTAACTTTTTTTCAGCGTTTTAAATTTTAGGTATGATTTTTGGACTTTTTTTAACGAAATTTGAACTTTTACAGCATCTACAAGACTTGACCGAAGATGATTTTAAGCAGTTCACGATATGGCCCGGGGTTCCCTTTAGGTGTAGAAAAATATTCGACCCTGCTGGATTATTTCGGTGGCGTAGGGAATTTTTTTCCCAAAGGCGTCGAAAAATTACGCAAAAAAACGGCGCGTCGAACAATTTTGTGTTCAGTTTATAGACAACACACGAGCAAATATCGAAAATCGCTACACGTGACGTTCAAAATAATTGCTTAATCCAACTAACGCTCGCATTTTAAAATTTCCATCTTTTAATTTGCGCTCGCACCGATCCACCAAAGTCAAAATTGCGTTTTTCCGACCCCGCCGGACGAAAATTAAGGGAGAGAGGGAAAGAAACGTCCGATCGTCGATCTAAAATATGCGTTGGAAAGGGTTTTTTAAACACTTTGACGAAACGTAAAAACTTTTATGCGATTCGAAAAAAAAAATAAAATTTTAATCCAAACAAAATGTTTGTAAAAAGTTACAATTTCCATCATTTTTTTACCTCTCTTTTCCGAAACGGATTTCAACCAGTAATAGCTTATTTTAAAGATCTTATCGTGCGCTTTAATCTTAAAAAAGATTGGTGTCTATATCTCTTTTCTTTCAGAAGTTACGACTCAAAAACCGTCGAAAATTTGAAAAAGTCACTTTTTGACATAAAAACTGCTATGAAATTTTCGCTTAATCACAAAATAATTAATTTTGAAAGAACTACTTGGCCAATCGTGACGATTGATGATTTAAAATTTGCAGGATCGTTTTCACCGTCGAATTATGATACGGCGGCTCTGATCGCATGAAAAATGCGCCCTCCAGGGCCGGATTTGCACTCGAACTTTACAAAAACTTTGGAATTTTTTTTCTCAAAAACTATCTACCCGATTTTTGTCAAAAGCTACTCAAAGTACTCCCATTCTGTGCCTTTATCTTCGATAAAAATTTCAAGTCTCTGCTATTAGTACTTTATGCGAAATTAAATAAAAACGAAATTTCAGAAAAAAAATCAAGCCCAAAGCCTAGGAAATTTTTGAAAATTTTTATTTTCGAATTTTTGAAAAAACGACCCCTCAAATGAAAGATAATTAAAAAATTAATAAAATTGACCGCTCAGTTCTATTTTAGGTACGTTATTTTTTTGCCACCATCCAAAAAACTACAAAAATTTTGGAAATCTCACAAGATTAAAATTATTTTACTCCCTTTAGTTTGAAGCTATTTCAACGAGCAATAGCTTATTTTAAAAGTCCTAACATGCGCTTTAATCTAGAAAAAGATTTGTGTCGATATCTCTTTTCATTTAGAAGTTAGAATCAAAAATCGCTGAAAATTTGACATAAAAACTGCTCTGAAATTTTCGGTTTATCAGAAAATAATTAATTTTGAACTATTTTGCCGATCAAGACGCCTGATGACTTAAAATTTGCAGGATCGTTTTCTCCGTCGAAGAATGAGACGACGGCTCTGATCACATGAAAAGTACGCCCTACAGAGCCGAATGTACTCGAATTTTACAAAAACTTTAGATTTTTTTTTGCAACAACTCGATTTTATTCATAAACGACCTCTTAAATAACTACTACTACTAAAAAATACTACAAATTTTTACAAAACTTATTTTTATTTAAAAAATTAAGCGAACACTATTTAATTTTAATTAAATTAGCTCTCACTGGCTCTCACTTGACATGATATTGAAAAGATTGATGCAGGAAGGTGTTTTTGTAGAGAAAGAATTATCTTTTTTAAGTACTTTGTTTTAAAAAGATGAAAACATTTTTCAAATTTAACACTGTATTTTACCTAAAAGTTCGCTATTAAACTTAATTGTTCAGTACAATACGTGTCCAACATGCCACTGAAATATTTGATAAAAAAAAGTGATTTGTTGCGCAAAATTTTAATTTTAAAAAGTAGTTTTAATTAAAAAAGTGAAAACAATTTTCAAATTTAATTTGAAATAACGCCAACTTGTATAAATACTGTTTCCGTAACGTAATATTCTTGGAAGTGAACTGTAAAAAGAATAATTATTTTTATACAAGTCAATCCTGAACAAAGGGTAGTACCTTGTATTTGAACAAGAGTGTTGAAAGTAAAAATTTATACACTGGCATTCACAGACCGTATGCCATTTCTTTTATGGGCGTTTCATTTTGAAAATGTTCATGCCTTCAATTGACAGCAACGAGAAAATTGCCCAAAATTCCGATTTTCTCTCAACAGTTCACGTCATCATTTCAACTCTTTGGTCACTTGCAACCCTTATGCCTATCATTTTCTGCTGATAGGGTGTATCCTAACAGTATGTTAATGTACATGGGAGCGGCGACCAAATCGTCCCAAAACAAATATTTATTGTGCAAATGAAAATGAATTTTCTAAATAAAGGTCACGCGGGGACCGCTAAAATTTTCCATCATTATTATCAGCACTTTTATACCTCTTAAAGGCATAAACGAGAAAATCGTCACCTGAAATCTGTCACCATCTCTCATAGTCTACCTATAATATTTATTTATTCACAATATAAATCTTGATATTATAATATATAAAATATACATTTTTACAACAAAATATTCTTGAATATCTTCAATGATATATCTATCAAAAATAATTCTGGTGGTCCATTTTTTATTATCATGCGATAATTTTCATGATTTTTATTTATATTTAAATATTATTGTGTCATCAACTATTAGATAATAATTAGATAAATTTTTTTGTAAATTTTACAATAAAAATTATCTTTTCTATTTATTTCGTCTTAATTGATTTAGTACAGACTTTTTGAATATTGAAAAAAAGTCATAATCAACGATAATAAGAACGACAAGTACACTTTTTTGAATCTATACAAGCTTTAAAATGTAATAAACATTTCTAAAGAAAAAGTGAACTTTTGACCTATTTTCAAAAATAAAGTACAATTTTAAGAAATCAAATCTCAAAAAAATTTAAATTTCTTTAATTATTAGTTATTTAGTTAGTCTCATTTTTCCAATACCATACCTATTACGAAATCCCCATACAATAATGTCTTTTTAAAATTATTTTTGTCATGCAAGGAAATTTGTTATTAAAATTTTCTTTAAATTTAATAATATCAAGTGCTATAATTCGTCATTTCAAGGTTGGTTTATTCAATGTGAAGTTTTCATATACAGGGTGTTTATTTTAAAAGGGGCCAACCTAAATAACTGTCGGGAAAATAATAAAATATAAAAATGCTTTGACAGGTCGATTTTTACCTTCGGGGGGACATCTTTTTACGATGAAATAAGAATGGTAATTGCAACCCCATTCCGCACGGAGGCACACTTTCAATTTTTTTAAATGGGAATAGGGGTCGAGTGGTACATCATTTGAAAGCATTTTTAACCCTAATAATGGTAGTAATAATTTTTTAGAAACTTTTTGATTTTTAACCTACCTAAAGTTTTAAAAAAAGTACTTAATAATGGTATTATTTATGTACTTTTAAATCACTTTTCGATAAATTATTAAGTTTTGACCATAAAACAAGTGCTCTAACCTAACAAAAGTTAATTATTTGTAATTATTGAAAAATAAATCAGTTACCATATTTTTTTATAATTTTTTTTGTGATAAATTACTTTTTACTTTACTCTTTTATCGTGTCCTGTAAATGACTAAATTAAAATAGGGCCAAAACAAATCATATTTTAATTTTCAGGATAAACAGACCTTTAAAATGATGCGTCACTCGACACCCATTCCCATTTAAAAAAATCAAAGGGGTGGTCCTGTGGAGTAGAGGGTTGCAAGGACAACTTAAATTTCATTGTAAATAGATGTCTCTTGAAAATAAAAAAACGACCTATCATGGCATTTTTATATTAAATTAATTTTACGAGAGTTATTTAGGGTGGCTCCTTTTAAAACGAACACCCTGTATAATATCTTGTATAAATTTATAAGCTTTATGGATCGAAAGGTTGCCAAAATGAAAATAAACACACTTTTTAAGTCCTATTGAAACCTTCATGAAAAAGGGTTTGAATTTGGCATTATACAATACATAAATCTCATTAATCAATATTGGACTTAAAATGGACATTGGTTAAACCAATTTTGAAGTGAGGAAATGTCAATAAAGAAATTTTGATAGCTTATCAAATTGGAGTTTGTAATTGCGGAAATATTTATAAAGCGTGTCAGGAATTATTGCATTTTTTATGTATCGGTGCTCAGAAGGCAAGCAATAAATAAAATTCTATTTAAATCAGAATAAACTCAGACTCATTCCTATTCGTCATCAACTTAAAAATATAAACTGGTTATTCAATTTATTTAGCGTTTCCTTTGTTCATATTTAAATACGAAGCGAAACTGGTGTTAAAGGTCGATGTGAACGCTCACATTGCCCACTTTGTTTTCTAATTATCTCAAGTGCGTGTATTCAGAGATAGATTATGCTCGTGTGTGTGTTGTCACGTTCGGATAAAAAGTGCTCGATATTAAATTGCAATTACAAAAAAACTTGAATATGATAATTGAAATGATTGATAATTTGTTGCTATGTTTCGCCTTCCGGTAATCTTCAGGGTTTTAGTTGTACTTTTCATCATAAATGTGATCATAATCAATAAAATCAATGGTAAGTAATTGTCCGTATTCGCCGTCTTTCGATTATTTTAAGTGTTGTGGGCAAAGGCGAATACGAGTAAATTTAAAAATTGAGTGATATTTTAAGTAACAATTACAATTAATTTTTGTTAGGGCTCCCCAAAGAAGGCCTTCTTAGTAGACATTTAATTATTGGAGAAGAAGCCAAGGAAAATCAATTTCCTTACATTGCTTCAATTAAAGTAAAATCAATTCATTATTGTGCAGGAAGTATTATTAATAACCAATGGATTTTAACAGCTGCACACTGCAAATTTAGGTTAGTAATTATAAAGTAACCTGCTGCAATAATTACAACTACATTTTGTAAATTTTACTAAATATTATTTTGTAGTTCACACCTGGATCAATACACAGTCACTATAGGAACAACAAGATTAAACAAAGGAGGTTTAGACTTTGGTATTGAAAAGTTTATAATCCATGAAAATTTTGATGAACGAACTTCTACAAATAATTTAGCATTGATCAAATTATCGATCCCAATTACCAATGTAAATACTATACAACCTGTAATATTACCAGAATTAGACATTGCCAACAATGAGTATCTTGAAGTTAGTGGATGGGGATTTACTTCAACACCTGCCACCACTCCAAATAACCTTATGTTCATGTATTTAATCACAGTAAACCCAGCTACATGTCAGGATAATTATCCTAGTTTACAAATTTCACAAGGGCATCTATGTACCTATAGTAAAAAAGGACGAAGTATATGTTCAGGTGATTCCGGAGGACCGTTAGTGGCTAATGGTGTAATTTATGGTATTGCAACTTGGTTAAAACCTTGTAGTTTGGATGGGAAACCTGAGATTTTTACAAAAGTTCACAATTATGTTAATTGGATTAATAAAGTTATTATTAAATAAATTATGAAGAAATACATTAAATGATATTTTATTTTTAAGCGTAATAACGTGTAAGTATTCAGTGATGTATGTTTGGTGAATTTTAATACTTTTTCTAAATTTAGAGTCATGCAAGTGATAAACTTTTACGAGACGTTTTTTAAGTGACAGATTATCCATTCTATTTATGTGTCTCTTATATTTTTAGTAGTGCAATCGCTTTTTATTATTTGACAAGTTGTAAAAAATAAATAATTAAAACTCATTCAACTTGAGGTAATCGATTTCCTCTTCTTGGATACAAAGCAATATGCGAAACTCTCATCCTATCTAAATCATTAACTGGTTTAAACTTATCACCAATTGTAACTGTTCCTTTTGTACCAGGGCTCGGAAATTTATTTAGGTCAATTTTTTTAAAGGCATTCTTCTTTCCTTCATTTTCATCATCAATTCGTTTTTTACGCCTGTAATAAATAACTTCACCAACTAATGTAATCATTGCTAAAGCTAATCCAAAAAGAGTCGCAATAAAAACTCCACCTAAAAATTTATTTCCGAATTTAAAGAAAGTTGGAAGTTTTTTAATTAACTCACCTAAACTTTCAAGAGTTATGCCTTCATTATCATCAGAATTAGCGCAATCGCCTTTATATGAAGAATTCCAATACTTCGCTTGAAGTGATTCAAAAAAACGATCTTTTTGCAAATCCAAAATTCTATAATTTTTTAAATTAGTATTCTATAATTTAATGGTGCAGTAAGTATTACTTTATACTTAAAGTATCTTGCAGGTGACTACCTTGTTGTACAGCTATCGCATAAGGTTTTTCCGCAAACATTTCACCAACTTCTGTAAGATTACAATTTTTGCTAATTTCATACTTAATTTCCGCAGAGTCATGTATAAAAGCAAAATCCGCATCTAAAGCATCATTTACTTTTCTAAAGCCCTCGTCTTGATCTTTTACGGGTATAGAGTCATTGATGGCAATTAATATTTGGCCATACTGCTCACGAATAGGGTAGTCCCAGACTCTATACTGAGATTCATCAGTTGAAGCATTTAAAGTTAGCTCCTTCCACATGCTGAATTAAAACGAATTAAAATCACAAACTTATTTTTATTGCAAAACTCACCGGTATAAAGTATCTTCTGCAAATTTCATATTAATAAAATACTTATGCGTTTCTGATCCTTCAATTACGGTGTAGTTGATTCTTGATTGTCTTGCTAGTTGCTCTAGTGATTGTACAGGAGTCTAAAGTAAAATTAATAAATGAAGAATAATTCTTAACAAATACTGACTTTATTCCTCCTCATTTACAACATAACAACATCAAGTACAAGATTTGTAAAATTACCTTAACCCCAATTTTTATTTTTCTCGAAAGGTCTTAGCAGATATAATTAATATTGTTAAACCTTTAGAAAAAAATCTTAATATCCTTATGTCGTAATTCCGTTTCGGAATGAACCGGAAAAAATCATTTAGGTGCTTATTTACAGACTCAACATAGTGTAGTTTTCCTTTTTTCTGGATCATTCCGAATCAAGGAGTAGCACCTTTACAAGCTGAAGGAGGATAGGATTAAAATAATTTTATTGTCTGAAGGAAATATGACTTAGGAAGACTTTTTAGTTCAGATGTTCATACCTGCATTCTTTCGACCGTTAAAAATGCAGCTAAATTTGCAGTAAAAGTCGCCAGCATAAGTACTACAAAAAGCCAGTAAGCAGCAACTAGAGTCCTTCCTGAAAGAGCTTTTGGAGCTTCTCCTCCCCCTTGTGGTGTGAATGAAGTCAGCGCAAACCAAAAACTTTCTTTTAAATTAAAGTGCCTGAAAGTATTGACTTAATTTTTAAACATCCAAACCATACGAATAATTACCTGCAAGGGTAAGGATATGCTTTTTTATTATTCCTAGCACTATACGGAGAATATTTATCTAAAATCCATATCATAAATCCAGTTACTATTAATGCACCAATTATACTCATCCAAACTTCAAGTTTAAGAACAGTCATGAATTTAAAAAGTGATGTTTTCCGCACTGGCTTTCTCATGACTACAAGAAAATTGTAGGTAAATAAAATTGAAAAATATGAGACTCTTATCGTACCAATTGAAATACCAACTTGTTCAAAATAAGGAGCAACAAAATCAACTACTTCCTCCTTATCAGCAGTCATGGTTAGTGCAGTTATAGCTAAATCAGTTTGCTAATTTTAACATATAATTGTGTTGGTTTAACTATTAAAACTCACCCCAGTAGCCAAATCACCAATAACACCATCCCAATTACCATACCTATCCTTCTCCCCAAAAGTTCCTTTTGCTGGCTCAAGTATTTCATAATCAAAATTCATCAATTCTGATAATTTTTGTGCAAAATCAAGACAATAACCAGTCCAATATTTTCTTCCAGTTATCGTATCAATTTCTTGATACGACCAGGGCATTGCCTAAAATTAGTGATAACTAAAAAAATTACACAAATTGTTATAATCATACATGTGTAACACCAATTCTGTAGAAAGCTTTTACTGGTTTAACAATTTTGTTATTTAAAACAATAATTTTATCACCACCATCATAAGTAGCAACTAATTCTTCTTCAAAATCATCATTAATTACTTCCACACGTCCCATACATTTAACGCGTATAACATCTTCAACGATCATCAAAACTTCGAGACTTTCAATGGCATCTTTAATTTTATTTATAAAATCATGAGTAAGACTTTCGTCAAAGCTACTTTCATTACATTTAACTTCCTTGTTAAAATCACCACCATCTTTTACCAATTTATTAACAACTTTTAAAATTTCTTCCATTCCTGCTGAAATTAAATTATTTTGAAAATCTAAAAGGGTATTACACTTGCAATCCTCTTTATTAACGATGTTGCAACACATTCGTTTATCTGGGTAAATAACGTTAACAAACTGGTCCAGATCAAGTCCAGAATTTAAATAATCAAATCCTAGAAAAACCAAATTCCAACGTTCGGGTAAGCTTAGAAGGCTTTCAGCAGAAACCTTAAAAAATTAAAACATTACAGATGTTTGGAATAATTTTAAAATTACCTGCTCGTATATAGTTTTCATTTGATCAGGCGTTGTTAAAAGTGCGAAGGTGTTTGGTGTTGGTCTCATGTCTCGTAATCGTCTCGCTGATGTTGCGTCAAGTCTTTCAGTTATCACCATTCGAAGGCGTGTTGTATCTATCCAATGATAGAGGGCTTGATCAACATCTGGAAAATATAAATTGTATAGATAACAATAAAAAATTGTAAACAAAATCATCAAGAAAGGTTAAATCCAAATTTTATTACTTTGATTTAACATAAGGAAATAAAATTGATGTTCTTTAGATGAATTGATTTAAAATTGTGGTTTCAGCGATTATTGGTGATTTTTTAAATTAGTCACCTCAAAATATAGATTGGGCTTTGACCATTTCTAAAGGTTTAACATCAATGAGTTATTCACCGACTAAATTTTCATTTCATAGGCAAAAGTAGTTTGGGATAAATTATACTACTAAATATACTCTACTTACATATGGGGTTATCAAAAATTAGGGCAACATCTGTTGAATTACGTGCATCCAAGTATTTATCTAGTAAATCTAAGAAAGGACTTATAGAAACATCTATTCTTAGATATGGCACTTTGACATCTGATGCCACTTCTCTTACTGAATCGTAGCCACTCCATGATATATCAATTATTATAGTTCCTCCTTTAGCAAAAGCATTACATACTAAAAAGTATAATTAGTAGAATTGTATTCTTTTATTTAATGTAAGTCCATATCTTACTTTGACCGAATGTAGTTTCTTCATCATCTAATTTAACTGCAACCATATCATATTTACTAGCCACAGTGTTGATTTTAAGCCAATTTTCAACTTGAGGAATATTTTCCTGTTGTCCTTCATCATAAACCACAACTGAAATAATATTTTTAGCTATTATATAAAATGCATATTTTAATTTCCATGATATTCTTATAAAAAAATATATTTAAAACTTTTAATATTCAATTCTGCTTTAATTTCCATGATATTCTTATAAAAAAATTGTACAATACAAATGTTATTATATGTATTATATACAGACCTCTCGCTAAAAACTTCAAATGTCGATTATTTGATAACTAATTTCTTTTCAAAAAAAATAACTGAACACGTCGTTTTTTGTTTTGAGGGGGACACATTACTTATAATGTGTCTTAACTGATTTAAGCACTTTCAAGGAACTCCCTTTAGCTGTCGTTAACCCCCAAATTTCTTAAAGGGCAAGAGGGGTTGAGTAATACATCATTTGAAAGCTGCATAAGCATCGATCGATCAATTTTGAATTCGTTTTAAAGAAAAATTAAAATAAAAACTCATCGCAATAAATAAATTTAAGAATTGTTAAATTACCCCTTTCGCCAAAAAATTGTTTCTAATTAGAAAATTAATAAATACTGAACAAAAAATTGAAGGTAAGATGTCCTATTTGGTTTTCAAGAACAATATTATTTAATCTCAAAATGGCAATAAATACTTTTTTTGTGAAAATTTATTTCTGCTTAGAAAATTCTGGAAAACATTTGGAACATTTACATTAATTGTATATTTAAAAATAAAATTATTTTATAACTGAACAGAAAATTTATTGCAGACTTTAGATTTTTTAAAATTTGGGTATTACAATAGGTTTTTATTTTTTCTTTAAAACGAAGTGATCAATTTTAATTCAATTTATACCGTCGAATTCCAATTATAAGCAGCTTTCAAATGATATATTAATAATAATTTTTTTTTGATCATAAAAATAATGAGATACAGAGTAAGTATGAGACAAGTCAACGTTACAATAAAATTACATTTAACAGATAGTAGATACATATAAAACATTTAAACATAATGTAAAAACTCTTCTATATGGTCAAAGGCATTCTCAGTAAGCAATTCTTTCAATTTTTTTTTAAATTTACTATTTAGGTATTTAAGATTATTGGGTAGCGGAT